>OU618538.1:25785656-27225382 GCA_914829495.1 Eilema sororculum | reverse complement strand
TACTTACGTCACTTTGAGCGATTTTCGAACGTTTTTTGGCAGCAAGTTTGCTTGTTGCCAAACTTTTTGTACCGACCGCTGAAATTCTAATTACACCATATTGTGTGAGACGACTTTGCGCGTCTTCTGATACTACACACGAGAAGATCAGGCGAGTCCTGTGCATAATAACACCATATTTCGCCAGCCGAGTAGGGATTTTCGCCACTTTTAATTTAAACAATTTTTTATTAGCTTTTTCGCTACGGACACTCGGTGCTAGTCGTATACCATCAAGTGCGCGGATACATTACCTGTCTTCCGACACACCACACGGATACATCATCATCTGTATTTGGTATCCTTAGGTCGATTCCATAGGTTGTTTATTAAATTTTCATTTTAATTTTAGTTTCTGAATTTTTTAGGGGTCTAGGGGGGTTCTGATACCTAGGGACGCTCAAGGGAGACGGCAACTACACCGCCGAGCCGTTCAGGCGATTATACTCCAAGGTGTTCCCGAGGGAGCGAAGTGCCAACTTAGTACCTACCTACTAAAACTTAACTCCTCGTTTTTGCTTTACCATCGGTCGTAACCTGTGCATCTAGCGATTGGAACGTGTCCACTGGGACGCCCTCTGTCCGTCGGTACCGTTCCCGACTTTCTAGGTGGTACAGTTCGCCCAATAATAAACTTTTTAGTCTAAATTTTTAATTCAATTTTCGGTTTTTGGGCGTTATTTTCAAAATTTTTCAGGAAAGCCTATACTGCTTCTTGCACCACCGTGTGGCCGCCGACGAGGCCTTTCCGTAGGTACCTCACACGACCGCCTAGGGTCCGTAGTTTTCGTGAAAACCGCGATTTTCATAAATTTTCACTTTTCTAGGGAAAAACCAACTTTTTCCCTATACAACTTTCCAAATTTTCATTGCACACCCTTAAGGAGCTCGCCGAGACCTTTCTGCCGGTACCACGTGCGACTCTCTAGGACTTATAGTTTTTAAGTTATTCGCGATTCAGTGCAGGCTATAGGTACCAAAGTCTACCTTAAGGCAACATAAGTAATAATAATTAACCGCATTTAAAACTTTGTAAAATTTTTATAGCTAATTAGCATTGATAAACATATACAATATATACATATTTAGATTCGGGACGCTGCCGGCTATTCAGCGCGACCATAAATTTTCACAATTTTCATAGATTTTTCACGAAAATCCCTTACTTACGTCACTTTGAGCGATTTTCGAACGTTTTTTGGCAGCAAGTTTGCTTGTTGCCAAACTTTTTGTACCGACCGCTGAAATTCTAATTACACCATATTGTGTGAGACGACTTTGCGCGTCTTCTGATACTACACACGAGAAGATCAGGCGAGTCCTGTGCATAATAACACCATATTTCGCCAGCCGAGTAGGGATTTTCGCCACTTTTTAATTTTAAACAATTTTTTATTAGCTTTTTCGCTACGGACACTCGGTGCTAGTCGTATACCATCAAGTGCGCGGATACATTACCTGTCTTCCGACACACCACACGGATACATCATCATCTGTATTTGGTATCCTTAGGTCGATTCCATAGGTTGTTTATTAAATTTTCATTTTAATTTTAGTTTCTGAATTTTTTAGGGGTCTAGGGGGGTTCTGATACCTAGGGACGCTCAAGGGAGACGGCAACTACACCGCCGAGCCGTTCAGGCGATTATACTCCAAGGTGTTCCCGAGGGAGCGAAGTGCCAACTTAGTACCTACCTACTAAAACTTAACTCCTCGTTTTTGCTTTACCATCGGTCGTAACCTGTGCATCTAGCGATTGGAACGTGTCCACTGGGACGCCCTCTGTCCGTCGGTACCGTTCCCGACTTTCTAGGTGGTACAGTTCGCCCAATAATAAACTTTTTAGTCTAAATTTTTAATTCAATTTTCGGTTTTTGGGCGTTATTTTCAAAATTTTTCAGGAAAGCCTATACTGCTTCTTACACCACCGTGTGGCCGCCGACGAGGCCTTTCCGTAGGTACCTCACACGACCGCCTAGGGTCCGTAGTTTTTCGTGAAAACCGCGATTTTCATAAATTTTCACTTTTCTAGGGAAAAACCAACTTTTTCCCTATACAACTTTTCCAAATTTTCATTGCACACCCTTAAGGAGCTCGCCGAGACCTTTCTGCCGGTACCACGTGCGACTCTCTAGGACTTATAGTTTTTAAGTTATTCGCGATTCAGTGCAGGCTATAGGTACCAAAGTCTACCTTAAGGCAACATAAGTAATAATAATTAACCGCATTTAAAACTTTGTAAATTTTTATAGCTAATTAGCATTGATAAACATATACAATATATACATATTTAGATTCGGGACGCTGCCGGCTATTCAGCGCGACCATAAATTTTCACAATTTTCATAGATTTTTCACGAAAATCCCTTACTTACGTCACTTTGAGCGATTTTCGAACGTTTTTTGGCAGCAAGTTTGCTTGTTGCCAAACTTTTTGTACCGACCGCTGATTATTCTAATTACACCATATTGTGTGAGACGACTTTGCGCGTCTTCTGATACTACACACGAGAAGATCAGGCGAGTCCTGTGCATAATAACACCATATTTCGCCAGCCGAGTAGGGATTTTCGCCACTTTTTAATTTTAAACAATTTTTTATTAGCTTTTTCGCTACGGACACTCGGTGCTAGTCGTATACCATCAAGTGCGCGGATACATTACCTGTCTTCCGACACACCACACGGATACATCATCATCTGTATTTGGTATCCTTAGGTCGATTCCATAGGTTGTTTATTAAATTTTCATTTTAATTTTAGTTTCTGAATTTTTTAGGGGTCTAGGGGGGTTCTGATACCTAGGGACGCTCAAGGGAGACGGCAACTACACCGCCGAGCCGTTCAGGCGATTATACTCCAAGGTGTTCCCGAGGGAGCGAAGTGCCAACTTAGTACCTACCTACTAAAACTTAACTCCTCGTTTTTGCTTTACCATCGGTCGTAACCTGTGCATCTAGCGATTGGAACGTGTCCACTGGGACGCCCTCTGTCCGTCGGTACCGTTCCCGACTTTCTAGGTGGTACAGTTCGCCCAATAATAAACTTTTTAGTCTAAATTTTTAATTCAATTTTCGGTTTTTGGGCGTTATTTTCAAAATTTTTCAGGAAAGCCTATACTGCTTCTTGCACCACCGTGTGGCCGCCGACGAGGCCTTTCCGTAGGTACCTCACACGACCGCCTAGGGTCCGTAGTTTTCGTGAAAACCGCGATTTTCATAAATTTTCACTTTTCTAGGGAAAAACCAACTTTTTCCCTATACAACTTTTCCAAATTTTCATTGCACACCCTTAAGGAGCTCGCCGAGACCTTTCTGCCGGTACCACGTGCGACTCTCTAGGACTTATAGTTTTTGAGTTATTCGCGATTCAGTGCAGGCTATAGGTACCAAAGTCTACCTTAAGGCAACATAAGTAATAATAATTAACCGCATTTAAAACTTTGTAAAATTTTTATAGCTAATTAGCATTGATAAACATATACAATATATACATATTTAGATTCGGGACGCTGCCGGCTATTCAGCGCGACCATAAATTTTCACAATTTTCATAGATTTTTCACGAAAATCCCTTACTTACGTCACTTTGAGCGATTTTCGAACGTTTTTTGGCAGCAAGTTTGCTTGTTGCCAAACTTTTTGTACCGACCGCTGAAATTCTAATTACACCATATTGTGTGAGACGACTTTGCGCGTCTTCTGATACTACACACGAGAAGATCAGGCGAGTCCTGTGCATAATAACACCATATTTCGCCAGCCGAGTAGGGATTTTCGCCACTTTTTAATTTTAAACAATTTTTTATTAGCTTTTTCGCTACGGACACTCGGTGCTAGTCGTATACCATCAAGTGCGCGGATACATTACCTGTCTTCCGACACACCACACGGATACATCATCATCTGTATTTGGTATCCTTAGGTCGATTCCATAGGTTGTTTATTAAATTTTCATTTTAATTTTAGTTTCTGAATTTTTTAGGGGTCTAGGGGGGTTCTGATACCTAGGGACGCTCAAGGGAGACGGCAACTACACCGCCGAGCCGTTCAGGCGATTATACTCCAAGGTGTTCCCGAGGGAGCGAAGTGCCAACTTAGTACCTACCTACTAAAACTTAACTCCTCGTTTTTGCTTTACCATCGGTCGTAACCTGTGCATCTAGCGATTGGAACGTGTCCACTGGGACGCCCTCTGTCCGTCGGTACCGTTCCCGACTTTCTAGGTGGTACAGTTCGCCCAATAATAAACTTTTTAGTCTAAATTTTTAATTCAATTTTCGGTTTTTGGGCGTTATTTTCAAAATTTTTCAGGAAAGCCTATACTGCTTCTTGCACCACCGTGTGGCCGCCGACGAGGCCTTTCCGTAGGTACCTCACACGACCGCCTAGGGTCCGTAGTTTTCGTGAAAACCGCGATTTTCATAAATTTTCACTTTTCTAGGGAAAACCAACTTTTTCCCTATACAACTTTTCCAAATTTTCATTGCACACCCTTAAGGAGCTCGCCGAGACCTTTCTGCCGGTACCACGTGCGACTCTCTAGGACTTATAGTTTTTAAGTTATTCGCGATTCAGTGCAGGCTATAGGTACCAAAGTCTACCTTAAGGCAACATAAGTAATAATAATTAACCGCATTTAAAACTTTGTAAAATTTTTATAGCTAATTAGCATTGATAAACATATACAATATATACATATTTAGATTCGGGACGCTGCCGGCTATTCAGCGCGACCATAAATTTTCACAATTTTCATAGATTTTTCACGAAAATCCCTTACTTACGTCACTTTGAGCGATTTTCGAACGTTTTTTGGCAGCAAGTTTGCTTGTTGCCAAACTTTTTGTACCGACCGCTGAAATTCTAATTACACCATATTGTGTGAGACGACTTTGCGCGTCTTCTGATACTACACACGAGAAGATCAGGCGAGTCCTGTGCATAATAACACCATATTTCGCCAGCCGAGTAGGGATTTTCGCCACTTTTTAATTTTAAACAATTTTTTATTAGCTTTTTCGCTACGGACACTCGGTGCTAGTCGTATACCATCAAGTGCGCGGATACATTACCTGTCTTCCGACACACCACACGGATACATCATCATCTGTATTTGGTATCCTTAGGTCGATTCCATAGGTTGTTTATTAAATTTTCATTTTAATTTTAGTTTCTGAATTTTTTAGGGGTCTAGGGGGGTTCTGATACCTAGGGACGCTCAAGGGAGACGGCAACTACACCGCCGAGCCGTTCAGGCGATTATACTCCAAGGTGTTCCCGAGGGAGCGAAGTGCCAACTTAGTACCTACCTACTAAAACTTAACTCCTCGTTTTTGCTTTACCATCGGTCGTAACCTGTGCATCTAGCGATTGGAACGTGTCCACTGGGACGCCCTCTGTCCGTCGGTACCGTTCCCGACTTTCTAGGTGGTACAGTTCGCCCAATAATAAACTTTTTAGTCTAAATTTTTAATTCAATTTTCGGTTTTTGGGCGTTATTTTCAAAATTTTTCAGGAAAGCCTATACTGCTTCTTGCACCACCGTGTGGCCGCCGACGAGGCCTTTCCGTAGGTACCTCACACGACCGCCTAGGGTCCGTAGTTTTCGTGAAAACCGCGATTTTCATAAATTTTCACTTTTCTAGGGAAAAACCAACTTTTTCCCTATACAACTTTTCCAAATTTTCATTGCACACCCTTAAGGAGCTCGCCGAGACCTTTCTGCCGGTACCACGTGCGACTCTCTAGGACTTATAGTTTTTAAGTTATTCGCGATTCAGTGCAGGCTATAGGTACCAAAGTCTACCTTAAGGCAACATAAGTAATAATAATTAACCGCATTTAAAACTTTGTAAAATTTTTATAGCTAATTAGCATTGATAAACATATACAATATATACATATTTAGATTCGGGACGCTGCCGGCTATTCAGCGCGACCATAAATTTTCACAATTTTCATAGATTTTTCACGAAAATCCCTTACTTACGTCACTTTGAGCGATTTTCGAACGTTTTTTTGGCAGCAAGTTTGCTTGTTGCCAAACTTTTTGTACCGACCGCTGAAATTCTAATTACACCATATTGTGTGAGACGACTTTGCGCGTCTTCTGATACTACACACGAGAAGATCAGGCGAGTCCTGTGCATAATAACACCATATTTCGCCAGCCGAGTAGGGATTTTCGCCACTTTTTAATTTTAAACAATTTTTTATTAGCTTTTTCGCTACGGACACTCGGTGCTAGTCGTATACCATCAAGTGCGCGGATACATTACCTGTCTTCCGACACACCACACGGATACATCATCATCTGTATTTGGTATCCTTAGGTCGATTCCATAGGTTGTTTATTAAATTTTCATTTTAATTTTAGTTTCTGAATTTTTTAGGGGTCTAGGGGGGTTCTGATACCTAGGGACGCTCAAGGGAGACGGCAACTACACCGCCGAGCCGTTCAGGCGATTATACTCCAAGGTGTTCCCGAGGGAGCGAAGTGCCAACTTAGTACCTACCTACTAAAACTTAACTCCTCGTTTTTGCTTTACCATCGGTCGTAACCTGTGCATCTAGCGATTGGAACGTGTCCACTGGGACGCCCTCTGTCCGTCGGTACCGTTCCCGACTTTCTAGGTGGTACAGTTCGCCCAATAATAAACTTTTTAGTCTAAATTTTTAATTCAATTTTCGGTTTTTGGGCGTTATTTTCAAAATTTTTCAGGAAAGCCTATACTGCTTCTTGCACCACCGTGTGGCCGCCGACGAGGCCTTTCCGTAGGTACCTCACACGACCGCCTAGGGTCCGTAGTTTTCGTGAAAACCGCGATTTTCATAAATTTTCACTTTTCTAGGGAAAAACCAACTTTTTCCCTATACAACTTTTCCAAATTTTCATTGCACACCCTTAAGGAGCTCGCCGAGACCTTTCTGCCGGTACCACGTGCGACTCTCTAGGACTTATAGTTTTTAAGTTATTCGCGATTCAGTGCAGGCTATAGGTACCAAAGTCTACCTTAAGGCAACATAAGTAATAATAATTAACCGCATTTAAAACTTTGTAAAATTTTTATAGCTAATTAGCATTGATAAACATATACAATATATACATATTTAGATTCGGGACGCTGCCGGCTATTCAGCGCGACCATAAATTTTCACAATTTTCATAGATTTTTCACGAAAATCCCTTACTTACGTCACTTTGAGCGATTTTCGAACGTTTTTTGGCAGCAAGTTTGCTTGTTGCCAAACTTTTTGTACCGACCGCTGAAATTCTAATTACACCATATTGTGTGAGACGACTTTGCGCGTCTTCTGATACTACACACGAGAAGATCAGGCGAGTCCTGTGCATAATAACACCATATTTCGCCAGCCGAGTAGGGATTTTCGCCACTTTTTAATTTTAAACAATTTTTTATTAGCTTTTTCGCTACGGACACTCGGTGCTAGTCGTATACCATCAAGTGCGCGGATACATTACCTGTCTTCCGACACACCACACGGATACATCATCATCTGTATTTGGTATCCTTAGGTCGATTCCATAGGTTGTTTATTAAATTTTCATTTTAATTTTAGTTTCTGAATTTTTTAGGGGTCTAGGGGGGTTCTGATACCTAGGGACGCTCAAGGGAGACGGCAACTACACCGCCGAGCCGTTCAGGCGATTATACTCCAAGGTGTTCCCGAGGGAGCGAAGTGCCAACTTAGTACCTACCTACTAAAACTTAACTCCTCGTTTTTGCTTTACCATCGGTCGTAACCTGTGCATCTAGCGATTGGAACGTGTCCACTGGGACGCCCTCTGTCCGTCGGTACCGTTCCCGACTTTCTAGGTGGTACAGTTCGCCCAATAATAAACTTTTTAGTCTAAATTTTTAATTCAATTTTCGGTTTTTGGGCGTTATTTTCAAAATTTTTCAGGAAAGCCTATACTGCTTCTTGCACCACCGTGTGGCCGCCGACGAGGCCTTTCCGTAGGTACCTCACACGACCGCCTAGGGTCCGTAGTTTTCGTGAAAACCGCGATTTTCATAAATTTTCACTTTTCTAGGGAAAAACCAACTTTTTCCCTATACAACTTTTCCAAATTTTCATTGCACACCCTTAAGGAGCTCGCCGAGACCTTTCTGCCGGTACCACGTGCGACTCTCTAGGACTTATAGTTTTTAAGTTATTCGCGATTCAGTGCAGGCTATAGGTACCAAAGTCTACCTTAAGGCAACATAAGTAATAATAATTAACCGCATTTAAAACTTTGTAAAATTTTTATAGCTAATTAGCATTGATAAACATATACAATATATACATATTTAGATTCGGGACGCTGCCGGCTATTCAGCGCGACCATAAATTTTCACAATTTTCATAGATTTTTCACGAAAATCCCTTACTTACGTCACTTTGAGCGATTTTCGAACGTTTTTTGGCAGCAAGTTTGCTTGTTGCCAAACTTTTTGTACCGACCGCTGAAATTCTAATTACACCATATTGTGTGAGACGACTTTGCGCGTCTTCTGATACTACACACGAGAAGATCAGGCGAGTCCTGTGCATAATAACACCATATTTCGCCAGCCGAGTAGGGATTTTCGCCACTTTTTAATTTTAAACAATTTTTTATTAGCTTTTTCGCTACGGACACTCGGTGCTAGTCGTATACCATCAAGTGCGCGGATACATTACCTGTCTTCCGACACACCACACGGATACATCATCATCTGTATTTGGTATCCTTAGGTCGATTCCATAGGTTGTTTATTAAATTTTCATTTTAATTTTAGTTTCTGAATTTTTTAGGGGTCTAGGGGGGTTCTGATACCTAGGGACGCTCAAGGGAGACGGCAACTACACCGCCGAGCCGTTCAGGCGATTATACTCCAAGGTGTTCCCGAGGGAGCGAAGTGCCAACTTAGTACCTACCTACTAAAACTTAACTCCTCGTTTTTGCTTTACCATCGGTCGTAACCTGTGCATCTAGCGATTGGAACGTGTCCACTGGGACGCCCTCTGTCCGTCGGTACCGTTCCCGACTTTCTAGGTGGTACAGTTCGCCCAATAATAAACTTTTTAGTCTAAATTTTTAATTCAATTTTCGGTTTTTGGGCGTTATTTTCAAAATTTTTCAGGAAAGCCTATACTGCTTCTTGCACCACCGTGTGGCCGCCGACGAGGCCTTTCCGTAGGTACCTCACACGACCGCCTAGGGTCCGTAGTTTTCGTGAAAACCGCGATTTTCATAAATTTTCACTTTTCTAGGGAAAAACCAACTTTTTCCCTATACAACTTTTCCAAATTTTCATTGCACACCCTTAAGGAGCTCGCCGAGACCTTTCTGCCGGTACCACGTGCGACTCTCTAGGACTTATAGTTTTTAAGTTATTCGCGATTCAGTGCAGGCTATAGGTACCAAAGTCTACCTTAAGGCAACATAAGTAATAATAATTAACCGCATTTAAAACTTTGTAAAATTTTTATAGCTAATTAGCATTGATAAACATATACAATATATACATATTTAGATTCGGGACGCTGCCGGCTATTCAGCGCGACCATAAATTTTCACAATTTTCATAGATTTTTCACGAAAATCCCTTACTTACGTCACTTTGAGCGATTTTCGAACGTTTTTTGGCAGCAAGTTTGCTTGTTGCCAAACTTTTTGTACCGACCGCTGAAATTCTAATTACACCATATTGTGTGAGACGACTTTGCGCGTCTTCTGATACTACACACGAGAAGATCAGGCGAGTCCTGTGCATAATAACACCATATTTCGCCAGCCGAGTAGGGATTTTCGCCACTTTTTAATTTTAAACAATTTTTTATTAGCTTTTTCGCTACGGACACTCGGTGCTAGTCGTATACCATCAAGTGCGCGGATACATTACCTGTCTTCCGACACACCACACGGATACATCATCATCTGTATTTGGTATCCTTAGGTCGATTCCATAGGTTGTTTATTAAATTTTCATTTTAATTTTAGTTTCTGAATTTTTTAGGGGTCTAGGGGGGTTCTGATACCTAGGGACGCTCAAGGGAGACGGCAACTACACCGCCGAGCCGTTCAGGCGATTATACTCCAAGGTGTTCCCGAGGGAGCGAAGTGCCAACTTAGTACCTACCTACTAAAACTTAACTCCTCGTTTTTGCTTTACCATCGGTCGTAACCTGTGCATCTAGCGATTGGAACGTGTCCACTGGGACGCCCTCTGTCCGTCGGTACCGTTCCCGACTTTCTAGGTGGTACAGTTCGCCCAATAATAAACTTTTTAGTCTAAATTTTTAATTCAATTTTCGGTTTTTGGGCGTTATTTTCAAAATTTTTCAGGAAAGCCTATACTGCTTCTTGCACCACCGTGTGGCCGCCGACGAGGCCTTTCCGTAGGTACCTCACACGACCGCCTAGGGTCCGTAGTTTTCGTGAAAACCGCGATTTTCATAAATTTTCACTTTTCTAGGGAAAAACCAACTTTTTCCCTATACAACTTTTCCAAATTTTCATTGCACACCCTTAAGGAGCTCGCCGAGACCTTTCTGCCGGTACCACGTGCGACTCTCTAGGACTTATAGTTTTTAAGTTATTCGCGATTCAGTGCAGGCTATAGGTACCAAAGTCTACCTTAAGGCAACATAAGTAATAATAATTAACCGCATTTAAAACTTTGTAAAATTTTTATAGCTAATTAGCATTGATAAACATATACAATATATACATATTTAGATTCGGGACGCTGCCGGCTATTCAGCGCGACCATAAATTTTCACAATTTTCATAGATTTTTCACGAAAATCCCTTACTTACGTCACTTTGAGCGATTTTCGAACGTTTTTTGGCAGCAAGTTTGCTTGTTGCCAAACTTTTTGTACCGACCGCTGAAATTCTAATTACACCATATTGTGTGAGACGACTTTGCGCGTCTTCTGATACTACACACGAGAAGATCAGGCGAGTCCTGTGCATAATAACACCATATTTCGCCAGCCGAGTAGGGATTTTCGCCACTTTTTAATTTTAAACAATTTTTTATTAGCTTTTTCGCTACGGACACTCGGTGCTAGTCGTATACCATCAAGTGCGCGGATACATTACCTGTCTTCCGACACACCACACGGATACATCATCATCTGTATTTGGTATCCTTAGGTCGATTCCATAGGTTGTTTATTAAATTTTCATTTTAATTTTAGTTTCTGAATTTTTTAGGGGTCTAGGGGGGTTCTGATACCTAGGGACGCTCAAGGGAGACGGCAACTACACCGCCGAGCCGTTCAGGCGATTATACTCCAAGGTGTTCCCGAGGGAGCGAAGTGCCAACTTAGTACCTACCTACTAAAACTTAACTCCTCGTTTTTGCTTTACCATCGGTCGTAACCTGTGCATCTAGCGATTGGAACGTGTCCACTGGGACGCCCTCTGTCCGTCGGTACCGTTCCCGACTTTCTAGGTGGTACAGTTCGCCCAATAATAAACTTTTTAGTCTAAATTTTTAATTCAATTTTCGGTTTTTGGGCGTTATTTTCAAAATTTTTCAGGAAAGCCTATACTGCTTCTTGCACCACCGTGTGGCCGCCGACGAGGCCTTTCCGTAGGTACCTCACACGACCGCCTAGGGTCCGTAGTTTTCGTGAAAACCGCGATTTTCATAAATTTTCACTTTTCTAGGGAAAAACCAACTTTTTCCCTATACAACTTTTCCAAATTTTCATTGCACACCCTTAAGGAGCTCGCCGAGACCTTTCTGCCGGTACCACGTGCGACTCTCTAGGACTTATAGTTTTTAAGTTATTCGCGATTCAGTGCAGGCTATAGGTACCAAAGTCTACCTTAAGGCAACATAAGTAATAATAATTAACCGCATTTAAAACTTTGTAAAATTTTTATAGCTAATTAGCATTGATAAACATATACAATATATACATATTTAGATTCGGGACGCTGCCGGCTATTCAGCGCGACCATAAATTTTCACAATTTTCATAGATTTTTCACGAAAATCCCTTACTTACGTCACTTTGAGCGATTTTCGAACGTTTTTTGGCAGCAAGTTTGCTTGTTGCCAAACTTTTTGTACCGACCGCTGAAATTCTAATTACACCATATTGTGTGAGACGACTTTGCGCGTCTTCTGATACTACACACGAGAAGATCAGGCGAGTCCTGTGCATAATAACACCATATTTCGCCAGCCGAGTAGGGATTTTCGCCACTTTTTAATTTTAAACAATTTTTTATTAGCTTTTTCGCTACGGACACTCGGTGCTAGTCGTATACCATCAAGTGCGCGGATACATTACCTGTCTTCCGACACACCACACGGATACATCATCATCTGTATTTGGTATCCTTAGGTCGATTCCATAGGTTGTTTATTAAATTTTCATTTTAATTTTAGTTTCTGAATTTTTTAGGGGTCTAGGGGGGTTCTGATACCTAGGGACGCTCAAGGGAGACGGCAACTACACCGCCGAGCCGTTCAGGCGATTATACTCCAAGGTGTTCCCGAGGGAGCGAAGTGCCAACTTAGTACCTACCTACTAAAACTTAACTCCTCGTTTTTGCTTTACCATCGGTCGTAACCTGTGCATCTAGCGATTGGAACGTGTCCACTGGGACGCCCTCTGTCCGTCGGTACCGTTCCCGACTTTCTAGGTGGTACAGTTCGCCCAATAATAAACTTTTTAGTCTAAATTTTTAATTCAATTTTCGGTTTTTGGGCGTTATTTTCAAAATTTTTCAGGAAAGCCTATACTGCTTCTTGCACCACCGTGTGGCCGCCGACGAGGCCTTTCCGTAGGTACCTCACACGACCGCCTAGGGTCCGTAGTTTTCGTGAAAACCGCGATTTTCATAAATTTTCACTTTTCTAGGGAAAAACCAACTTTTTCCCTATACAACTTTTCCAAATTTTCATTGCACACCCTTAAGGAGCTCGCCGAGACCTTTCTGCCGGTACCACGTGCGACTCTCTAGGACTTATAGTTTTTAAGTTATTCGCGATTCAGTGCAGGCTATAGGTACCAAAGTCTACCTTAAGGCAACATAAGTAATAATAATTAACCGCATTTAAAACTTTGTAAAATTTTTATAGCTAATTAGCATTGATAAACATATACAATATATACATATTTAGATTCGGGACGCTGCCGGCTATTCAGCGCGACCATAAATTTTCACAATTTTCATAGATTTTTCACGAAAATCCCTTACTTACGTCACTTTGAGCGATTTTCGAACGTTTTTTGGCAGCAAGTTTGCTTGTTGCCAAACTTTTTGTACCGACCGCTGAAATTCTAATTACACCATATTGTGTGAGACGACTTTGCGCGTCTTCTGATACTACACACGAGAAGATCAGGCGAGTCCTGTGCATAATAACACCATATTTCGCCAGCCGAGTAGGGATTTTCGCCACTTTTTAATTTTAAACAATTTTTTATTAGCTTTTTCGCTACGGACACTCGGTGCTAGTCGTATACCATCAAGTGCGCGGATACATTACCTGTCTTCCGACACACCACACGGATACATCATCATCTGTATTTGGTATCCTTAGGTCGATTCCATAGGTTGTTTATTAAATTTTCATTTTAATTTTAGTTTCTGAATTTTTTAGGGGTCTAGGGGGGTTCTGATACCTAGGGACGCTCAAGGGAGACGGCAACTACACCGCCGAGCCGTTCAGGCGATTATACTCCAAGGTGTTCCCGAGGGAGCGAAGTGCCAACTTAGTACCTACCTACTAAAACTTAACTCCTCGTTTTTGCTTTACCATCGGTCGTAACCTGTGCATCTAGCGATTGGAACGTGTCCACTGGGACGCCCTCTGTCCGTCGGTACCGTTCCCGACTTTCTAGGTGGTACAGTTCGCCCAATAATAAACTTTTTAGTCTAAATTTTTAATTCAATTTTCGGTTTTTGGGCGTTATTTTCAAAATTTTTCAGGAAAGCCTATACTGCTTCTTACACCACCGTGTGGCCGCCGACGAGGCCTTTCCGTAGGTACCTCACACGACCGCCTAGGGTCCGTAGTTTTCGTGTAAAACGCGATTTTCATAAATACGAGCCCCGCCCGCCCACCCTGATTTTCTGCCCTAGGCACATCGGCTCGGTTGGGAAGGGTCGCGGGGGTTCAGGCGAGGTCGCCCGATACCGGTTGGAATCGGATCATCGCGAGGTTATTAACTGCGGTCTTATCGACATACGAAGTCTTTCGTATCTTAGTGTTACTTTATTGACTTTACTTTTAACTTGATACGACAATAGTTTTATTGTTGATTATTGAACCAGTATACACTAGTATACGGTGCGAGATAACGACTGCTACATTCCAGGGTAGCACTACTCACGCGGACAATACTGTCCCAGTGTTTAAGATAAGTTTATTTTGTTTTTACTTGTTTATTTTGAACCTCACACCGTGCTAAGACTGATTGACTATACATTTTTATGTTTACAATTTTACAACTTATACAATTTTTTTTTTTTTTTTTTTTAACCTTGACTTGTTGACAATTACTTATTCTGACTATATACAATTTACAACTTATACATTTTAAAATATGCCTTTGTCACGTTCACCAATCGGTAAAGACCAACCCTGCCTAAATGAGAGAGATTCGACATTTGTATTGGACAGCAGTCCCGTTATAGGAGTAGGGAAACGCCAGACGGGGACTGTCCGGAGGAGCATTGAGAAGATCCAAGGCGTTATTGGGACTTCTTCGCAAGCCTTGGAAAAGGGGGCCGTCCACCTGCCCCCCTCGCCTCAACCTCCGGGACAGTCCTCGAGTGTGCGCTTAGATAAAATGTTAGGATGCTGTCGTATTATCAAGGCACAAGTAGGGATCTCACGAAATCTCAAATCCGAGATTAAACATAAAATAGAGGACATGGTTGCCGCGCTGGAGCGGCACATAAAGGCGTTCCGGTCCGATACGGGGACTGGTAAGGACCAGGCGGGACGGAGCGCTGGTGCGACGGAGTCACCCGCCGCGCCAGCCTCCGCCCCGTGCTCACCCGGTAATAGGGGTACAAGTGACGTGATAATTAGGAAATTAGAGGAGAACGAAAGATTAATAAGAGAGAATGGGAGAGTGATGAGTGAATTAAGGGAGAGAATGGAGAAACGGGATGAAAGGGAGAAAGAAAGGGAGAGGGAAGGGAAGGAGACCTACGCGAGTGTAGCAGCGGCTGCTAGCTACTGCCGGGAAGTTACACCCCCACCACAGACGCTCCACTCCGTATGCGTCTCCTCCACGGACGAGAATGATACGGCGGATGAAGTCCTGGGGCGCATCAGGGAGGCAATGGGCGCCAAGGAGGGCTGGATAAAAGTAGAGAGAGTGAGGAAGGCTAAGGAAAGAAAAGTGATAATGGGGTGTGCAAGCGTGGAGGATAGGAAAAAAGTGAAAGAAAGGCTTGAGAGAGTCGCAGGTCGGTTCGTCGTCGAGGAGATCAGGAACAGGGACCCTCTTCTGATTTTGAGGGACGTGTTGAAGGTTCATGATGACCATGAAATCCTTCGCGCCCTTCGGAATCAGAATGCGGCCCTGTTCGGGGGCCTCGTCGACGGGGACGACCGAGTGGCCATTAAGTTTAAAAAGAAATCGCGCCACTCACAATTCCATCATGTAGTGGTTAGCACCTCGCCCGTTATTTGGAGGAGAGCGACGGAGGCAAAACACCTTTATATAGACCTCCAAAGAGTCGCGGTGGCTGACCAGACGCCGCTCATCCAATGCACCAGGTGCTTGGCTTTCGGTCACACCAAGCGATTTTGCTTAATGCCCGAGACCCAGGACCTGTGTGCGAAATGTGGCAAACCACACAGCCAGGAGGAGCCCGACAAATGCTGCAGAAAGGGCCTAGAGCCGCACTGCATAAACTGCACTCGTGAGTTTGGCGAAACGAAGCACCATCATGCCTTCGATAGGTCGTGCCCGGTACTTCAAAAGTGGGAAGCGATGGCCAGAGCAGCCATAGCGTACACCTAGGGATGCTCTGACCACCGAATTAAATAAACAACTACACAATGCGCTGACTATATATTTAATATATAAGGCAAGGCATTATAGTAAATAAATAAAAACATAAAATAACGTTTAAAATAATATCGATATTAACTTAAAATAAAACTAAAATTAAAAAGTAAAATAAATTTGAAATAATCTCATAACAAAAATTTTATAAAAAATTGCGCCCACTTTAAACTCTCAACGTAAGCAAATCAAGAATCTCGACCTCCCTCTTTAACAAACAGAAAGAACTGCCTCAATATTACATGTTTCATATTTATGTAACGTATATTTATTGTTTATTTGTGTCCTGTATTAACTTTGTTTCCTTATTTTCGATTCTTAAGCTTCTATACAATTGTTAAAAACCTACACTATTCTATATAATTAAAAACGCACTTGATACAATTTTCTTGTGAAAATTGGACCAAGCTGAAAACCTGCCTTCTAATACTATTCTATTCTATGCTACTTCACATAATCGTTATATATCACCTACTTCTTCGTATAATGTATATAAACTCAAAATATGTTATAAAATCACTATAAAAATATATATTGTTACTGTCTGGTACATAATTTTATCGTATTGTCATGATATCGTAAACTGTATAAAATATTTATATAAGTAATATATATATATCCATAAAAAATAAATTATGTACCAAAAACTTTTAACACTGAGTGATGGAGGCTGGGCAGCCGCCAGGCCTAGGCCCGTAGACTGCCTGGCCACCAACAGTCGAACGGCCTAATGCTTTTATTGATACCGATTAAAAATTTAAACCGGGCATTCTGTGGCTTATTATCTAATAAGCCGCACAATAAACCGCGTCAGTAGTAAAAACCCCATTAATAGTATATCCATCTCGAAACTATAACATCTAGTAATTACCTCTAAATTCTATTTTCTAAATTATTTTGTAATTGAATCCGCCAACAAAGACCCCACAAGATTAATCCAGTGGGGGAAAGCGCGCGAAACTTGAAAAAAAAAAAAAAAAAAAAAAAACCTAACCTAACCTAACCTAACCTAACCTAACCTAACCTAACCTAACCTAACCTAACCTAACCTAACCTAACCTAACCTAACCTAACCTGTTGGGCCGCCGTCGCCTCGTATGCTAGCGAGGTGATGGCGGCCAAGAGAGAGGCCTTGCGGGAGCGGGAGCGAGCTGGACGCACTCTCCCGCCCCGCAGGCCCCCGGCGAGGGGACGCCGGCGAGCACAATTTGCCCGCGTCCCCAACTGAGAGGAGCCACGGGCGGTGGGTCGGGGGACCCGCTGCCCCAATGCTAATGTGGCGGAATGCGCCCCTACGTGTTCCTGGGGCGCATTCTTAAGAGGAGGACGGGCCCCACCATATCGGCACGATGGCCGGGATGGTGGGGCCCCGAGAAGCGAGCCCGCCGAACAGGGCGGGCGTTCCTAGCCGAGTCGCGGTGAGCATTCTATCCCGCGGCTCGGATTGGGCGAAGGAGGAACACCGTGGTGGTTTAGTGGGTAGTCTGGCTTCGGCCAGGAGTCCCACACGAAGCGAGCCCCCTGCCCCCGCGGGGGGTGAGCGAAGTGCGTAAATGCATTCCACCACGAAAAAAAAAAAAAAAAAAAAAAAAAAAAAAAAAAAAAAAAAAAAAAAAAAAAAAAAAAAACCTAACCTAACCTGGGGCACGCCCCAAGAGTTATCAAGTACGTCCCCGTCGTGTGCCCTGGACCCCAACGTGACCACCGTAACGGAGTGGCACGTTGGGTGACTAAATCTTGATAACTTATCTTGCGGCATTCGAGGTTTCATTGTTTTCGATACTGTCCTTTTCAGGACAATGTCTAACATTGGTTGCGATAGTGAGTCGTGCCGGGACCAAGCTCCCGAGCGACAGGCGCGTGAGCGCGAAGCAGAGATGGAGTTCGGGACGGAGGCCACGAGGCCTCTCGGCTCTCTCCCAGAGGCGATGGTGGTGCTGGACCGTCTGGACGTGTCCAGTCCAGAGGGCTCACGCTCGTCTTCCCCGATGGGACGATTCTGGAGAAAGCGGGTCCCAGAGGTGGAAAAGGTGTCCCACACACCCAAGAGGCCCCGTGGTCGTCCGATAACTACGGGCGAATTCGCTGGCCTGGCGCAAGCCCAGGCCGAACTTAACGCGGCCAAGCAGCGGGAGCTTGAACTTCGGAGGGAGGAGGAGATGGCTGACGACCTTCAGCGGATGCGGCAGAGGTCTCTCTACCTAAGAGAGACCCCTACCCCTAGCCCGCAGCCTGGGCCCAGCCGACAACCCAGTGCGGGTGAGTCGTCAGCAGCGCCTGAGCCCCTAAGCTCGGATCAGTTATCGGGTGCCATTGAGGCGGCGGTGGGGATGGTGCAAACCATAGCCACCAAAAGTTCCAACCTGAAGGGGCAGTACGTGCGGGACCTGAAGCTCGCATGTGAAACCATCCTCCAGCACGTGCGTGTGCTCAGGTCTCGCACAGAGTCTGAGGAGGTGGCCCAGCTCCAGGCAGAGCTGGCCGCTGTGCGGGCGGAAATGCGGGCCTGGCAGCAGCAGGCGCAGGCTGCACCACCCCCGATGGGACGCGACGAAATCGCGTTCCTAATTGACGCGCGGCTTGCGGGGATTGCGGACCGGCTGCTGCCCGAGACCCGCATCCGCCCACCTCTGCAGGCGGATAAACGAGTGGCGGCTCGATCCGCAAGTGTTGAAGAGCCTACTGTGGAACTCCCGCCTCTTCCACCTTCCCCCCCGTCCCACTCTGCTCGTCTGCCAGATGAGCAGATGGAGGTAGGAGCAGGCCCTGACGAGCCCAGGGGGGAGAGGAAGGCAAAAAAGAAGGGCCGCGCCAAGAAGAAGACAGCCGCAGCCAAAGAGGCGGAAGCTGCCCGCCAGAAGACGCCCGCCACAGAGTCCCCCTCGGCGTCCCCGTCGGTCCCCACTGCGGTCGCGCTGGCCGCATGGAATAAGGTGGCAGCGCGGCCAAAGGTGGCAAAGTCGGCCCCAGCCACATCTCCCCCGACCGCTGAAAAGACGAAGCGTGGTGCCCGCAAGCCGCGCAAACTGCGCGCCCCGGCAACTGCAGCGGTCACCGTCACGCTGCAGCCGGCCGCGCGGGAGCAGGGCATCACGTATAAAGACGTGTTGGCCAAGGCCGAAAGGGCCATAGATCTTAAGGCCCTGGGAATCGACGGCCTCCGGTTTCGCGAAGCGACCACTGGAGCTCGTATATTGGAGGTGGCTGGCGAAGACCGAACTCGAAAGGCGGATAATCTGGCCGCGAAACTTCGGGAAGTGCTTGAGGAGGTCCGGGTCGCCAGGCCGGAGAGGTGCGTGGAGCTGCGCATCTCTGGCTTGAGCGACTCGGCCTCAAAAGAATCGGTGGCAGCGTCGTTGGCGGCGGAGGGAGGCTGCTCCGCTGATTGCATAAAAGTGGGCGACATCCAACGCCCACGGGGTCGCCAAGGCACTGCCTGGCTGCGGTGTCCGATCGAGGCCGCCAAGAGGCTGACGGACGGCCGTCGGGTACTCGTCGGGTGGTCAGTGGTCAGGCTGACCACCTTGGACCCGAGACCGGCCCGATGCTTCCGCTGCCTGGAGCCGGGGCACGTTGGGGCCAAGTGCACTGCGGACATTGACCGCAGTGCGCTCTGCTTCCGTTGTGGGCAGGCCGGCCACAAGTCGGCCACTTGCTCCGCGGAGCCCGGTTGCCCCGTCTGTGCAGCGGCGGGGAAGGCGTCCGCTCATCGGCTGGGGTCCGGCGAGTGCAAGACGTCTTCTGGTAAGAAGGCGGCCTCCGGTAAGAAGGCGGCCCCAAGAAAAGGCGGAGCAGCAGGTGGGACGGAACCGAAAATATCCTCCACCCTGCCGCAAAATGAGGAGGCGATGGACACCGCCCAATCGTAATGGCACATTCCATCTCCATACTGCAGGCCAACGTCAACCACTGCGCCGATGCCCAGGACCTTCTGGCCCAATCCATGGCGCAGTGGCAGACGACAGTGGCAGTAGTCGCCGAGCCGTACTACGTTCGCGAAAGCCCGAACTGGGCCAGCGACCAAAACGGCTTGGTGGCTATCGTCGCCCAGCGAGCCGCCCCACCCTTCGACATAGTGCGGAGGGGTCGTGGGTGCGTACTCGTCACGCTGGGTGGCGCTGCAGTGGTTGGGGTGTACTGTCCCCCTAGTAGAAGCCTCGCCGAGTTCGAGCAGTTGCTCCTTGAGGTCGGGGCTCTGCTGGTGGAAGTGCACCCCACCCCGGCTGTGGTGGCCGGGGATTTCAACGCTCATTCTCGGGCGTGGGGATCTCCGGAGACTGATGACCGGGGGGAGATGGTGATGGAGTGGGCGGTGTCCCAAGGCTTGGTGCTTCTGAACCAGGGGGTGGTCCACACTCTAGTGCGGGCTCAGGGCAGATCGATTGTCGATCTTTCGTTCGCCAGTTCTGTCCTGGCCCGTCGTATCAACAACTGGCGGGTCGTCAGGGGGTTGGAGACCGCGTCGGACCATCGCTACATCCGGTTCGACATCGTCTCCCCCGCCTCGGCGCCTCGTGTGGAACTCGACCGCCCCTTGGCAGGGGAAGGTCCGCGGTGGCGACTCGGAACACTAGACCGCGAGCTGGCAAAAGAGGCGGCTATCGTCGAGCGGTGGGCTGCTGATGACAGCGGCCTGGACGTGGACGCGAGATGTGAGCTCCTCGCTGGAGCTCTGACTCGTGTCTGCGACGCGGCGATGCAGAGGGCGAGGCCTATTCCGCCCCGGAGGCAGGTGTACTGGTGGCGTCCCCACCTAGCCGGGCTGCGTACCGCAAGTTACGCGGCCCAGAGGCAGTACACCCGCAGCCGAAGGCGGGCTGTCAGAGACCTCGCCCGAGAAGAACAGCTGCACGCCGCGTATAGGGCCGCCCGTGAGGCCCTTAGCTCGGCGATCAAGGCCGCCAAGGAGGAGGCCTGGAGGGAGTGGCTCGAGAGCCTCGACCGAGACCCGTGGGGGCGCCCGTACAAGACTGTGAGTCAGAAACTCAAGCCATGGGCGCCTCCCCTCACCAGAACTCTCGAGCCGAATCTTCTGGGCCGAGTGGTCAGTTCCCTCTTCCCTGCGAGGGAGGAGTGGGTCCCACCGCGGATGGTGGCACCAAGCCAGGTGCCGGCAGACGAAGTGGCAATACCTCCCGTGTCCGAGGCCGAATTAGGGGTCGCGATGTTGGCACTCAAGTCCAGAAATCGCGCCCCGGGCCCGGATGGCATCCCTGGGAAGGTTATTGCCACGGTCATGCCGGCACTAGAGGAGGAGACGCTGTCCCTCATGTCGGAGTGTGTGGCGTCGGGGAGAGTGCCGCGACGATGGAAGACCGGCAAGCTCGTGCTACTTAAGAAGCACGGGCGCCCTGCCGAGTCGCCGTCGGCCTACCGCCCCATCGTTTTGCTCGACGAGATGTGCAAGCTCTTTGAGCGGGTGCTCGCTGCGCGTCTCGTCGGTCACCTTGAGGGGGCGGGGCCCAACCTCAGTGACGGCCAGTTCGGCTTCCGTCGCGGGAGGTCGACTCTCGACGCCATATCCCGGCTGCGGGACGGCGTAGACGAAGCGGTCGACCGGGGTGAGGTGTTGTTGGCTGTATCGTTGGATATAGCCAACGCCTTCAACACCCTCCCCTGGGAGACCATTGCGGAGGCGCTGAGGTACCACAATGTACCGTTGTATCTCAGGCGAGTCCTTGCGGACTACTTCGTGGACCGGATCATCATCTATCCGGCCCAAAACGGAGTTGTCCGCCAAAGTATGTCGTGTGGTGTTCCACAGGGGTCGGTCCTTGGGCCGCTCCTGTGGAATATAGGTTATGACTGGGTCCTGCGCGGTGCTAATCTTCGGGGGGTCGGTGTACTCTGTTACGCCGACGATACCCTAGTCACCGCGCGGGCCCCTTCGTTCCGTGACGCCGCCGTTCTCGCCACGGCAGGCGTCGCCCATGTCGTGCGCCGCATCGGGGCGCTCGGATTAAAGGTGGCCCTTGAAAAATCCGAGGCCGTCTTCTTTCATGGGCCTCGGAAGGTGCCGCCTCGAGATCAGACGATAGTGGTGGGTGGCACTGCCATCGCTGTCGGGAGCAGCCTGAAATATCTCGGGCTCATCCTCGACAGTCGGTGGCGGTTCGCGGAGCATTTCCGGCAGCTGGAACCAAAGTTGCTGGCGTTTGCCGGAATGCTCTCGCGTTTGCTGCCCAATAGTGGGGGACCGGGGTCTGCCTGCCGCCGTCTCTACGATGGAGTGGTGCGCTCCAAGGCGCTCTACGGGGCGCCCATCTGGGCGGACGCCCTCTGCCCAGCAAATGTAGCGCTGCTGCGACGTCCGCAGCGCGCCATCGCGCAGAGGGCTGCACGGGCGTACCACACCGTCTCTTACGAGGCGGCGTGCTTGATCGCGGGAAGTATCCCTTGGGATCTCGAGGCTGGCGTCCTTAAGAGGGTGTACGAGGAGGGCGCCCTGATGCGGCGAGTTGCTGGAGGTCGGCCGGCTCCGGAGGAGATCGATCGCTGGAGACAGGCGGCTCGCGACGATCTCTTCCAGAAATGGGCCGATAGGTTGGCTGCGACAAGAAGCAGCACACTGCTCGTGGGGGCCGTTCGGCCCGTCCTGCGTGAGTGGGTGGAGAGGGGTCATGGGGCTCCAACGTATCACCTCACTCAACTTCTCACGGGTCATGGCTGCTTCGCCAAGTACCTGTGGGAGGTGGTGGGGGTGGAATCGGAGCCCCGGTGCCGAAACTGCACCAGCGGCGACCCTGACACGGCACAACATACTTTGGCCGTGTGTGAGGCGTGGGACGGACAAAGGACGGCCCTCACGAGCATTGTTGGTGAGGACCTCTCGCTGTCGGCTATAATTCCGGCTATGGCCGACAGCGAACATTGTTGGGCCGCCGTCGCCTCGTATGCTAGCGAGGTGATGGCGGCCAAGAGAGAGGCCTTGCGGGAGCGGGAGCGAGCTGGACGCACTCTCCCGCCCCGCAGGCCCCCGGCGAGGGGACGCCGGCGAGCACAATTTGCCCGCGTCCCCAACTGAGAGGAGCCACGGGCGGTGGGTCGGGGGACCCGCTGCCCCAATGCTAATGTGGCGGAATGCGCCCCTACGTGTTCCTGGGGCGCATTCTTAAGAGGAGGACGGGCCCCACCATATCGGCACGATGGCCGGGATGGTGGGGCCCCGAGAAGCGAGCCCGCCGAACAGGGCGGGCGTTCCTAGCCGAGTCGCGGTGAGCATTCTATCCCGCGGCTCGGATTGGGCGAAGGAGGAACACCGTGGTGGTTTAGTGGGTAGTCTGGCTTCGGCCAGGAGTCCCACACGAAGCGAGCCCCCTGCCCCCGCGGGGGGTGAGCGAAGTGCGTAAATGCATTCCACCACGAAAAAAAAAAAAAAAAAAAAAAAAAAAAAAACCTAACCTAACCTAACCTAACCTAACCTAACCTAACCTAACCTAACCTAACCTAACCTAACCTAACCTAACCTAACCTAACCTAACCTAACCTAACCTAACCTAACCTAACCTAACCTAACCTAACCTAACCTAACCTAACCTAACCTAACCTAACCTAACCTAACCTAACCTAACCTAACCTAACCTAACCTAACCTAACCTAACCTAACCTAACCTAACCTAACCTAACCTAACCTAACCTAACCTAACCTAACCTAACCTTTTTTTTTTTTTTTTTTTTTTTCGTGGTGGAATGCGTTTAGGCACTTCGCTCACCCACCGCGGGGGCAGGGGGTGGGCTTCGTGTGGGACTCCTAGCCTCTGAGGCTCTGAGGGAGGCCAGACTACCCACTAAACCACCACGGTGTCCGTCTTCACCACATATCGACGATGGCGGGAACAACATCTTCCGCCATCGTCGTGTGGGTCGCCTGCCACTGTTCGGCGGCAGGCCCGTCTCTGGTGCGGCAGAAGAGGAGTCCTTCTGCCGCCCGCCTAGGCAAGGCACACGCGACACGACGTGCGCCTTCAACCTCGAGGCCTATGTAAGGGCAGCAGACGCCCCCGCGTCTACTGCCCGGCCCGGTTAGGGGGGGAGGAGTTGGTGGTACCGCCTCCTCCGAGCCCCGGTTCTCTTGCGGCGCTGTGGGAGGGAAAGGGGGTCACATTCCCTCTCCCTCTCCGCCGCCTCCTTCCGCGAGATAACCGTCTCGCAGAAGGTCTGAACCGCTGCCCACGCCTCATCGCCGCCGTCGACCATAGACAGAACTACGGCCGGCAGCGAGAGGTCCGTCCCCACTTCGGCGATGAGAGCACGGCGCTCCCCAGCCCACGCGGGGCACTCCTCTAGGGTGTGCTGCGCCGTGTCATCAACGCCGCCACAGTGGTGGCACCCACTGGTCGGCTCTCGTCCCACCCGGCACAGGTAGCTTCCGAAGCATCCATGCCCCGAAAGGACCTGCGCCATGCGGAACGTTACCGACCCCCGCGATCTGTCCATCCAGTCTCTGAGGACCGGACGGATCGCCTCGACGGTCCTGCTGCCGGCCGTGGGATTGGCCAGCCGCCGCTCCCACTCCCGGAGCATGAACCGTCTCACATGGAGCCTCCGCTCTCCCACCTCCGAAGGTGCCGGGAATTCACCCCGGCTCCGGGCCTCCTCGCGCCAATGATACACTGACGCGAGGACACCGGCCTCCAGTTCCCACGGAGGGGAGCCCGCCATAACGCAAGCCGCCTCGAATGAGATGGTGCGGTATCCTCTTATCGCCCCGGCGGCCATCACCCTCTGCGGACGTCGCAAGAGGGCGATGTTGTGTGCCGTCAGGGCTTCGACCCACACGGGGGCCCCGTATAGGGCCATCGACCGCACCACTCCCATGTACAGGAGGCGGCTGCTCGTCTGGGGTCCCCCTAGGTTCGGCATCAGCCGCCGAAGGGCGACGGCCGTGCCGAGCAGACGGGGGACCAGGCGGTTGAAATGAGCGCGGAAGCTCCATCGTGGATCGAGGACAAGCCCAAGGTACCTCATTTCAGACTTGACCTCGATCCGGGTGCCACTCACTACGATGTGGGAGTCCGCCGGTGGCGCTCGCCGAGGGCCATGAAAACAAATGGCCTCCGACTTGTTGAGCGCCACCTCGAGTCCCAGCATCGTTATTCGCCGCACGACCATGGCCACCGACGCAGTGGCGAGGCGCGCGGCGTCCTCATAGGTCGCCCCCCGGGCAGTAACCAACGTGTCATCTGCGTAGCAGGTCACGTTGGCGCCCGGGAGGCGAGCTCCTCGGAGTACCCAGTCGTACCCGATGTTCCACAAGAGGGGCCCCAACACTGACCCCTGCGGAACACCGCGGCACATGGCCCACCTGTGAAGGCTGCCACCCTCTCCTGGGTACTCCACGTACCGCTCCGATAGGTAGGCGCCGACAATCCTGCGGAGGTAGGGAGGCACATCATGGTATTTGAGCGCCTCCCGTATGCACTCCCAGGGCAGGGTATTGAACGCATTGGCGATGTCCAGTGACACCGCCAATAACACCCCGCCCTTGCGGACCTCCTCTTGCGCCAGCGCCTTCACCCGAAGGACGGCGTCGACGGTCGAGCGACGTGGCCGAAAACCATATTGGTAGTCGGACAGGCCGCGACCTCCATCCTCGAGGTGCCGGACGATGCGAGCGAACAACACTCTCTCAAAGAGCTTACCCGCCTCGTCCAGCAGCACTATCGGTCGGTACGCCGAGGGCGATTCCGCGGGCCGACCCTCCTTCTTGATGAGTACGAGCCTGCCCGTCTTCCACCGGACCGGGTATTGCCCAGTTTGCAGGCACGCACTCATCAGCCCGCAGAACCGCTCCTCGAGCTCCCGGAGCGCAACCACCAAAACGCGTCCGGGAACTCCATCGGGTCCAGGAGCCTTCACACCTTTCTCCTGGACCCGCCTGACGGCCACGGCCAACTCCGCCGTTGTGACCTGCGGCACCTCCGTCACGACCTCCTCTCTGCGCGCCGGAGCCATCACCGGGGGAACGAACCCCTCCTCCCCCTGTGGAAACAGGCAGGAGATAACCTCCCCCAGCACTCTCGGCTCCAGGCACTCCGTGATCGGAGGCGCCCATGGACGGAGCTTAGCCCTGACCGCCTTGTAGGGCCGCCCCCAGGGGTCCCGGTCAAGGGTGGCTAATAGAGACGCCCTCGAAGCTTCCTTCGCGTCCCCTATTGCCACTCCGAGGGACTGAGCGCACGACCGGTAGTCGGCGTACAGCTGCGCCTCCTCCTCCGGTACCCGCCGCGCCCTGCGGCGGTACCGGGTGTACCGGCGACGTTTCGCAACACACAGAGATCGCAGTTCAGCGATCTCCGGCGTCCACCAGTACACCTTCCGGTTGGGGAGTCGAGGCTTGGCCCGAGGCATGCACGCGTCGCAGATTTGCGACGCGGCGCTCCCGAACCATTCGGCCTCCTCCTCGACTCCTACTTCCGCCGGAGGAGTCGCCCATGACTGGACGATCGACGCCAGCTTCAACGCCTCCCGGTCTATGCACCCCAGGACCCACCTCTTGGCGGACGGCCCCTCGCGTCTGGGACTCACCACGTGCTGGCCCGTGGAGACATCGTAACGGATGTACCGATGATCCGTTAGATTCTCCACGTCGTCGTCCAGGACTCGCCAGTCCCGGACTGCCAGTGCGACGGCAGGGGTCGTGAACGTGATGTCCACGATGGACCTCCCCTGCTGTGTCACGTACGTGTCGACCGACCCACGGTTACTGATCGTCAGGCCGGTCGTCGTGGCCCACTCTTCCAGCAACCGGCCGCGTTCGTCGGCTGCGGCCGCGGGGCAACCCCAAGCCGTGGAATGGGCATTGAAGTCCCCGGCGACCACCGCCAGACGGGGTGAGATTTGCCCCAGCAGGGCACCCACCACGTCCAGCGCCGTCTCGAACTCGGCCAGTCTCATACTGGGAGGGAAGTACACCGCAATGATGATGTACCTCCCCCACCCACAGGCCACGAAGCCCCTCCCCCTGGAAATGAGGGAGGGGGGCGCCACTCGCTGTGTCCCAGACGCGATAACACACACCGACCCGTCTGTGTCCCCCAGCCACAGACCGTGAGGAGGGACAAAGTACGGGTCGGAAACAATTGCCATATCAATGGCCCACTCCGCCATGGACTGCAGGAGGAGGTCCTGCGCCCGGGCGCAGTTGTTCAAGTTCGCCTGGAGGAAGCGAAGGGGGATACCATCCATTACGGTTCCATCGCTTCCTCTCGCCCTTGCGGGGGCGTCGCTGCCACGGGAACTAGGGCAGCCGGGGTCCTTCCGGCCGCCCTTTTGCCCTTTCTGGGCTTTGTCCCGCGGCATGCTTTGCCGCCTACTATATGGTTGCTCGGTCCACCACCCATTGCTGCGCAGATGACGCAGTGGGGGTCGGCCGAGCATGCCGCGGCTTTGTGGCCAGGACGACCGCAGCGGTAGCAGATTTCACCGCGGTCGTCCTGTGAGGTGCACTGTGACCTGACGTGTCCTGACATCAGGCACCGGAAGCACCTCATGGGTCTTCGCTCAAGCAGAGTTACTTGAGCAGAGACCCAGCCCACTTTTAGACGCCCAGACGACACTTTCATGGCCGCTTCCACGGGGCAGCTCACCACCACCGTGCCACTCCCCCTCAACGTTCGGCGAATCTCGCCGACCTTGACGTTCAGGGGAGGGCAGCCTCCGCGGCGCGCGATTGCGTCAGCCACCTCCTCCCTCGTCACAGAGTCATCCAGACCAGCAATGCGCAAGTCTGCGCACTTGACTGGCCTGGATACGCTCGCCGTCTCAGAGCCGAGCACCTCCCGGAGGCGCGCCGCCAGCCTATCGGCCTTCTCACCGCTGGAGTCACCGGCCACCTCCAATATGGTAGCACCGGTCTGCGCCTTCTTAAAGTTCATCTGGGGGATGTCGAAGTCCTGCAGGTCAACCTGCGACTTCAACCCCCGGATGACGTCCGCGTACGTAGCGCCCTTTTCTGAGGCCTCCGGCAGCAGCGTTATCACTACTGCCGAAGAGCGGGGTGCACGCGGTCCCTTCCTCTTGCGTGTACGCCTCTTCTTCTTAGGAGAAGAGGGTGCAGAGGAAGCTGCAGTACGGGCCGACGTGCTGGCCTTTTGGACAGCAGCCGGCGCTCCAGCCTTCTTCTTTTTCGGCCGCTTGGCTACCGTCACCCACCCCTCGTCCATTGACGACGGGGCAGGCGGCAGCGGCCTCGGCTCGCTCTCCTTGGGGGTGCTCTTCTTCCCCTTTCCCTTTCCCTTCGACGAACCCGCTTTCGGGCGAAGGGGTGGCGGTGACGACTTAGAAGGAGGTGGTGGTGACGGCTGCGGGAGAGCCGATGGACCGGGTTTCGGGTCGGCCTTGCGCCTGGCATCAGAGGCTAGGGGCGGGCGGAGGCGTGGCTCCGGCAGGAGTCTGGGCTCCAAGCCCGCCCACCTCGCGTCCACCGCGGACAGCACGCGGTCCATGATGGCCCGCGACATCTCCTCCAGTGGAGCCACAGCGGCTGGTTGCGCCGCTGTCTTCTCCTCCCGGAGAAAACGAACCTCCATTCGAAGCCTCTCCACCTCCGCCCGAAGAGTGGCCACCTCGTCGTTGACATTACGGCCCTCAAGCACGGCTACGACATCAATGACATCTAATGCCGCATCCTTGAGGGCCTTTATGAAGCCACCCTTTAAGTTTTTCGACTTGCTGGCGACCTCCAGCACAAGGTCCATATTTCTACGGACCTTGGCCGCCAACTCATCTGTGGGCAGTTTCTCCCATGCAGGGTCCGCTGCTAACCTTCTAGAGGATCGCGACGCCACTGAAGACGATCGCGATCCTGCCACCGAACCCGGAAATTGGAACACCTCCGACTGGGGGTCCAACTCCTCGACGGCCAGACGTTTCGCACGGGGTGACCGCGGGGACGCGGTCGACACCGCCGCACCCTGGAGGACCGGGGACGCGGTCTCCTCCTCGCTGCGCTGTCTTTTGTTAGTAGCGCTGCTTTCGCGCGACGAAGTCGCACTGAGATCCATGTCGGATCCCGCCATGGAAGGCACAGGTGTCGGAGGCCTCGACAACCTCGACAGCCTCACTGAACACCGACGGGTCTGTCCTTCGGGAACTTGGTCCCGGCACGACACTGCCATCTTCTCCTTGCGCTCACGCGCCTGACGCTCGGGAGCTTGGTCCCGGCACGACTCATCCTCTCTGCCAGTGCTCGACATCGTCCTGAAAAGGACAGTGCCGATACAGACAGAGGACACCAAAGAACAGTATTACTGCTTGCCGCAAGATTAGCTTTTTCAGATTTAGTCACCCAACGTGCCACTCCGTTACGGTGGTCACGTTGGGGTCCAGGGCACACGACGGGGACGTACTGAAAAGCTCTTGGGGCGTGCCCCAACCTAACCTAACCTTTTTTTTTTTTTTTTTTTTTTTTCCGTGGTGGAATGCGTTTAAGCACTTCGCTCACCCCCCGCGGGGGCAGGGGGTGGGCTTCGTGTGGGACTCCTAGCCTCTGAAGGAGGCCAGACTACCCACTAAACCACCACGGTGTCCGTCTTCACCACATATCGACGATGGCGGGAACAACATCTTCCGCCATCGTCGTGTGGGTCGCCTGCCACTGTTCGGCGGCAGGCCCGTCTCTGGTGCGGCAGAAGAGGAGTCCTTCTGCCACCCGCCTAGGCAAGGCACACGCGACACGACGTGCGCCTTCAACCTCGAGGCCTATGTAAGGGCAGCAGACGCCCCCGCGTCTACTGCCCGGCCCGGTTAGGGGGGGAGGAGTTGGTGGTACCGCCTCCTCCGAGCCCCGGTTCTCTTGCGGCGCTGTGGGAGGGAAAGGGGGTCACATTCCCTCTCCCTCTCCGCCGCCTCCTTCCGCGAGATAACCGTCTCGCAGAAGGTCTGAACCGCTGCCCACGCCTCATCGCCGCCGTCGACCATAGACAGAACTACGGCCGGCAGCGAGAGGTCCGTCCCCACTTCGGCGATGAGAGCACGGCGCTCCCCAGCCCACGCGGGGCACTCCTCTAGGGTGTGCTGCGCCGTGTCATCAACGCCGCCACAGTGGTGGCACCCACTGGTCGGCTCTCGTCCCACCCGGCACAGGTAGCTTCCGAAGCATCCATGCCCCGAAAGGACCTGCGCCATGCGGAACGTTACCGACCCCCGCGATCTGTCCATCCAGTCTCTGAGGACCGGACGGATCGCCTCGACGGTCCTGCTGCCGGCCGTGGGATTGGCCAGCCGCCGCTCCCACTCCCGGAGCATGAACCGTCTCACATGGAGCCTCCGCTCTCCCACCTCCGAAGGTGCCGGGAATTCACCCCGGCTCCGGGCCTCCTCGCGCCAATGATACACTGACGCGAGGACACCGGCCTCCAGCTCCCACGGAGGGGAGCCCGCCATAACGCAAGCCGCCTCGAATGAGATGGTGCGGTATCCTCTTATCGCCCCGGCGGCCATCACCCTCTGCGGACGTCGCAAGAGGGCGATGTTGTGTGCCTTCAGGGCGTCGACCCACACGGGGGCCCCGTATAGGGCCATCGACCGCACCACTCCCATGTACAGGAGGCGGCTGCTCGTCTGGGGTCCCCCTAGGTTCGGCATCAGCCGCCGAAGGGCGACGGCCGTGCCGAGCAGACGGGGGACCAGGCGGTTGAAATGAGCGCGGAAGCTCCATCGTGGATCGAGGACAAGCCCAAGGTACCTCATTTCAGACTTGACCTCGATCCGGGTGCCACTCACTACGATGTGGGAGTCCGCCGGTGGCGCTCGCCGAGGGCCATGGAAACAAATGGCCTCCGACTTGTTGAGCGCCACCTCGAGTCCCAGCATCGTTATTCGCCGCACGACCATAGCCACCGACGCAGTGGCGAGGCGCGCGGCGTCCTCATAGGTCGCCCCCCGGGCAGTAACCAACGTGTCGTCTGCGTAGCAGGTCACGTTGGCGCCCGGGAGGCGAGCTCCTCGGAGTACCCAGTCGTACCCGATGTTCCACAAGAGGGGCCCCAACACTGACCCCTGCGGAACACCGCGGCACATGGCCCACCTGTGAAGGCTGCCACCTTCTCCTGGGTACTCCACGTACCGCTCCGATAGGTAGGCGCCGACAATCCTGCGGAGGTAGGGAGGCACATCATGGTATTTGAGCGCCTCCCGTATGCACTCCCAGGGCAGGGTATTGAACGCATTGGCGATGTCCAGTGACACCGCCAATAGCACCCCGCCCTTGCGGACCTCCTCTTGCGCCAGCGCCTTCACCCGAAGGACGGCGTCGACGGTCGAGCGACGTGGCCGAAAACCATATTGGTAGTCGGACAGGCCGCGACCTCCATCCTCGAGGTGCCGGACGATGCGAGCGAACAACACTCTCTCAAAGAGCTTACCCGCCTCGTCCAGCAGCACTATCGGTCGGTACGCCGAGGGCGATTCCGCGGGCCGTCCCTCCTTCTTGATGAGTACGAGCCTGCCCGTCCTCCACCGGACCGGGTATTGTCCAGTTTGCAGGCACGCACTCATCAGCCCGCAGAACCGCTCCTCGAGCTCCCGGAGCGCGACCACCAAAACGCGTCCGGGAACTCCATCGGGTCCAGGAGCCTTCACACCTTTCTCCTGGACCCGCCTGACGGCCACGGCCAACTCCGCCGTTGTGACCTGCGGCACCTCCGTCACGACCTCCTCTCTGCGCGCCGGAGCCATCACCGGGGGAACGAACCCCTCCTCCCCCTGTGGAAACAGGCAGGAGATAACCTCCCCCAGCACTCTCGGCTCCAGGCACTCCGTGATCGGAGGCGCCCATGGGCGGAGCTTAGCCCTGACCGCCTTGTAGGGCCGCCCCCAGGGGTCCCGGTCAAGGGTGGCTAATAGAGACGCCCTCGAAGCTTCCTTCGCGTCCCCTATTGCCACCCCGAGGGACTGAGCGCACGACCGGTAGTCGGCGTACAGCTGCGCCTCCTCCTCCGGCACCCGCCGCGCCCTGCGGCGGTACCGGGTGTACCGGCGACGCTTCGCGACACACAGAGATCGCAGTTCAGCGATCTCCGGCGTCCACCAGTACACCTTCCGGTTGGGGAGTCGAGGCTTGGCCCGAGGCATGCACGCGTCGCAGATATGCGACGCGGCGCTCCCGAACCATTCGGCCTCCTCCTCGACTCCTACTTCCGCCGGAGGAGTCGCCCATGACTGGACGATCGACGCCAGCTTCAACGCCTCCCGGTCTATGCACCCCAGGACCCACCTCTTGGCGGACGGCCCCTCGCGTCTGGGACTCACCACGTGCTGGCCCGTGGAGACATCGTAACGGATGTACCGATGATCCGTTAGATTCTCCACGTCGTCCAGGATTCGCCAGTCCCGGACTGCCAGTGCGACGGCAGGGGTCGTGAACGTGATGTCCACGATGGACTTCCCCTGCTGTGTCACGAACGTGTCGACCGACCCACGGTTACTGATCGTGAGGCCGGTCGTCGTGGCCCACTCTTCCAGCAACCGGCCGCGTTCGTCGGCTGCGGCCGCGGGGCAACCCCAAGCCGTGGAATGGGCATTGAAGTCCCCGGCGACCACCGCCAGACGGGGTGAGATTTGCCCCAGCAGGGCACCCACCACGTCCAGCGCCGTCTCGAACTCGGCCAGTCTCATGCTGGGAGGGAAGTACACCGCAATGATGATGTACCTCCCCCACCCACAGGCCACGAAGCCCCTCCCCCTGGAAATGAGGGAAGGGGGCGCCACTCGCTGTGTCCCAGACGCGATAACACACACCGACCCGTCTGTGTCCCCCAGCCACAGACCGTGAGGAGGGACAAAGTACGGGTCGGAAACAATCGCCATATCAATGGCCCACTCCGCCATGGACTGCAGGAGGAGGTCCTGCGCCCGGGCGGAGTTGTTTAGGTTCGCCTGGAGGAAGCGAAGGGGGATACCGTCCATTACGGTTCCATCGCTTCCTCTCGCCCTTGCGGGGGCGTCGCTGCCACGGGAACTGGGGCAGCCGGGGTCCTTCCGGCCGCCCTTTTGCCCTTTCTGGGCTTTGTCCCGCGGCATGCTTTGCCGCCTACAATATGGTTGCTCGGTCCACCACCCATTGCTGCGCAGATGACGCAGTGGGGGTCGGCCGAGCATGCCGCGGCTTTGTGGCCAGGACGACCGCAGCGGTAGCAGATTTCACCGCGGTCGTCCTGTGAGGTGCACTGTGACCTGACGTGTCCTGACATCAGGCACCGGAAGCACCTCATGGGTCTTCGCTCAAGCAGAGTTACTTGAGCAGAGACCCAGCCCACTTTTAGACGCCCAGAAGACACTTTCATGGCCGCTTCCACGGGGCAGCTCACCACCACCGTGCCACTCCCCCTTAACGTCCGGCGAATCTCGCCGACCTTGACGTTCAGGGGAGGGCAGCCTCCGCGGCGCGCGACTGCGTCAGCCACCTCCTCCCTCGTCACAGAGTCATCCAGACCAGCAATGCGCAAGTCTGCGCACTTGACTGGCCTGGATACGTTCGCCGTCTCAGAGCCGAGCACCTCCCGGAGGCGCGCCGCCAGCCTATCGGCCTTCTCACCGCTGGAGTCACCGGCCACCTCCAATATGGTAGCACCGGTTTGCGCCTTCTTAAAGTTCATCTGGGGGATGTCGAAGTCCTGCAGGTCCACCTGCGACTTCAACCCCCGGATGACGTCCGCGTACGTAGCGCCCTTTTCTGAGGCCTCCGGCAGCAGCGTTATCACTACTGCCGAAGAGCGGGGTGCACGCGGTCCCTTCCTCTTGCGTGTACGCCTCTTCTTCTTAGAAGAAGAGGGTGCAGAGGAAGCTGCAGTACGGGCCGACGTGCTGGCCTTTTGGACAGCAGCCGGCGCTCCAGCCTTCTTCTTTTTCGGCCGCTTGGCTACCGTCACCCACCCCTCGTCCATTGACGACGGGGCAGACGGCAGCGGCCTCGGCTCGCTCTCCTTGGGGGTGCTCCTCTTCCCCTTTCCCTTTCCCTTCGACGAACCCGCTTTCGGGGGAAGGGGCGGCGGCGCCGACTTAGAGGGAGGCGGTGGTGACGGCTGCGGGAGAGCCGATGGACCGGGTTTCGGGTCGGCCTTGCGCCTGGCATCAGAGGCTAGGGGCGGGCGGAGGCGTGGCTCCGGCAGGAGTCTGGGCTCCAAGCCTGCCCACCTCGCGTCCACCGCGGAGAGCACGCGGTCCATGATGGCCCGTGACATCTCCTCCAGTGGAGCCACAGCGGCTGGTTTCGCCGCAGTCTTCTCCTCCCGGAGGAAACGGACCTCCATTCGAAGCCTCTCCACCTCCGCCCGAAGAGTGGCCACCTCGTCATTGACGTTACGGCCCTCAAGCACGGCTACGACATCAATGACATCGAATGCCGCATCCTTGAGGGCCTTTATGAAGCCACCCTTTAAGTTCTTCGACTTGCTGGCGACCTCCAGCACAAGGTCCATATTTCTACGGACCTTGGCCGCCAATTCATCTGTGGGCAGTTTCTCCCATGCAGGGTCCGCTGCTAACCTTCTCGAGGATCGCGACGCCACTGAAGACGATCGCGATCCTGCCACCGAACCCGGAAATTGGAACACCTCCGACTGGGGGTCCAACTCCTCGACGGCCAGACGTTTAGCGCGGGGTGACCGCGGGGACGCGGTCGACACCGCCGCACCCTGGAGGACCGGGGACTCGGTCTCCTCCTCGCTGCGCTGTCGTTTGTGCGTAGCGCTGCTTTCACGCGACGATGTCGCACTAAGATCCATGTCGGATCCCGCCATGGAAGGCGCAGGTGTCGGAGGCCTCGACAACCTCGACAGCCTCACTGAACAACGACGGGTCTGTCCTTCGGGAACTTGGTCCCGGCACGACACTGCCATCTTCTCTTTGCGCTCACGCGCCTGTCGCTCGGGAGCTTGGTCCCGGCACGACTCATACTCTCTGCCAGTGCTCGACATCGTCCTGAAAAGGACAGTGCCGATACAGACAGAGGACACCAAAGAACAGTATTACTGCTTGCCGCAAGATTAGCTTTTTCAGATTTAGTCACCCAACGTGCCACTCCGTTACGGTGGTCACGTTGGGGTCCAGGGCACACGACGGGGACGTACTGAAAAGCTCTTGGGGCGTGCCCCAACCTAACCTAACCTAACCTAACCTAACCTAACCTAACCTAACCTAACCTAACCTAACCTAACCTAACCTAACCTAACCTAACCTAACCTAACCTAACCTAACCTAACCTAACCTTTTTTTTTTTTTTTTTTTTCGTGGTGGAATGCATTTACGCACTTCGCTCACCCCCCACGGGGGCAGGGGGTGGGCTTCGTGTGGGACTCCTAGCCTCTGAGGGAGGCCAGACTACCCACTAAACCACCACGGTGTCCGTCTTCACCACATATCGACGATGGCGGGAACAACATCTTCCGCCATCGTCGTGTGGGTCGCCTGCCACTGTTCGGCGGCAGGCCCGTCTCTGGTGCGGCAGAAGAGGAGTCCTTCTGCCGCCCGCCTAGGCAAGGCACACGCGACACGACGTGCGCCTTCAACCTCGAGGCCTATGTAAGGGCAGCAGACGCCCCCGCGTCTACTGCCCGGCCCGGTTAGGGGGGGAGGAGTTGGTGGTACCGCCTCCTCCGAGCCCCGGTTCTCTTGCGGCGCTGTGGGAGGGAAAGGGGGTCACATTCCCTCTCCCTCTCCGCCGCCTCCTTCCGCGAGATAACCGTCTCGCAGAAGGTCTGAACCGCTGCCCACGCCTCATCGCCGCCGTCGACCATAGACAGAACTACGGCCGGCAGCGAGAGGTCCGTCCCCACTTCGGCGATGAGAGCACGGCGCTCCCCAGCCCACGCGGGGCACTCCTCTAGGGTGTGCTGCGCCGTGTCATCAACGCCGCCACAGTGGTGGCACCCACTGGTCGGCTCTCGTCCCACCCGGCACAGGTAGCTTCCGAAGCATCCATGCCCCGAAAGGACCTGCGCCATGCGGAACGTTACCGACCCCCGCGATCTGTCCATCCAGTCTCTGAGGACCGGACGGATCGCCTCGACGGTCCTGCTGCCGGCCGTGGGATTGGCCAGCCGCCGCTCCCACTCCCGGAGCATGAACCGTCTCACATGGAGCCTCCGCTCTCCCACCTCCGAAGGTGCCGGGAATTCACCCCGGCTCCGGGCCTCCTCGCGCCAATGATACACTGACGCGAGGACACCGGCCTCCAGTTCCCACGGAGGGGAGCCCGCCATAACGCAAGCCGCCTCGAATGAGATGGTGCGGTATCCTCTTATCGCCCCGGCGGCCATCACCCTCTGCGGACGTCGCAAGAGGGCGATGTTGTGTGCCGTCAGGGCTTCGACCCACACGGGGGCCCCGTATAGGGCCATCGACCGCACCACTCCCATGTACAGGAGGCGGCTGCTCGTCTGGGGTCCCCCTAGGTTCGGCATCAGCCGCCGAAGGGCGACGGCCGTGCCGAGCAGACGGGGGACCAGGCGGTTGAAATGAGCAACCTAACCTAACCTAACCTAACCTAACCTAACCTGGGGCACGCCCCAAGAGTTATCAAGTACGTCCCCGTCGTGTGCCCTGGACCCCAACGTGACCACCGTAACGGAGTGGCACGTTGGGTGACTAAATCTTGATAACTTATCTTGCGGCATTCGAGGTTGACTTGTTTTCGATACTGTCCTTTTCAGGACAATGTCTAATATTGGTTGCGATAGTGAGTCGTGCCGGGACCAAGCTCCCGAGCGACAGGCGCGTGGACGCCAGGAAGAGATGGAGGTTGGGACGGAGGACACGAGGCCTCTCGGCTCTCTCCCAGAGGCGGTGGTGGTGCTGGACCGTCTGGACGTGTCCAGTCCAGAGGGCTCACGCTCGTCTTCCCCGATGGGACGATTCTGGAGAAAGCGGGTCCCAGAGGTGGAAAAGGTGTCCCACACACCCAAGAAGCCCCGTGGTCGCCCGATAACGACGGGCGAATTCGCTGGCCTAGCGCAAGCCCAGGCTGAACTTAACGCGGCCAAGCAGCGGGAGTTAGAACTGCGGAGGGAGGAGGAGATGGCTGACGACCTTCAGCGGATGCGGCAGAGGTCTCTCTACCTAAGAGAGACCCCTACTCCTAGCCCACAGCCTGGGCCCAGCCGACAGCCCAATACGAGTGAGTCGCCAGCAGCTCCTGAGCCCCTAAGCTCGGAGCAGTTATCTGGTGCCATTGAGGCGGCGGTGGGGATGGTGCAAACCATCGCCACCAAAAGTTCTAACCTGAAGGGGCAGTACGTGCGGGACCTGAAGCTCGCATGTGAAACCATCCTCCAGCACGTGCGTGTGCTCAGGTCTCGCACAGAGTCTGAGGAGGTGGCCCAGCTCCAGGCAGAGCTGGCCGCTGTGCGGGCGGAAATGCGGGCCTGGCAGCAGCAGGCGCAGGCTGCACCACCCCCGATGGGACGCGACGAAATCGCGTTCCTCATTGACGCGCGGCTTGCGGGTATTGCGGACCGGCTGCTGCCCGAGACCCGCATCCGCCCACCTCTGCAGGCGGATAAACGAGCGGCGGCTCGATCCGCAAGCGTTGAAGAGCCTATTGTGGAACTCCCGCCTCTTCCACCTTCCCCCCCGTCCCACTCTGCTCGTCTGCCAGTTGAGCAGATGGAGGTAGGAGCAGGCCCTGACGAGCCCAGGGGGGAGAAGAAGGCAAAAAAGAAGACCCGCGCCAAGAAGAAGTCAGCCGCAGCCAAAGAGGCGGAAGCTGCCCGCCAGAAGACGCCCGCCACAGAGTCCCCCGCGGCGTCCACGTCGGTCCCCACTGCGGTCCCGCTGGCCGCTTGGAATAAAGTGGCAGCGCGGCCAAAGGTGGCAAAGTCGGCCCCAGCCACATCTCCCCCGACCGCTGAAAAGCGGAAGCGTGGTGCCCGCAAGCCGCGCAAACTGCGCGCCCCGGCAACTGCAGCGGTCACCGTCACGCTGCAGCCGGCCGCGCGGGAGCAGGGCGTCACGTATAAAGACGTGTTGGCCAAGGCCGAAAGGGCCATAGATCTTAAGGCCCTGGGAATCGACGGCCTCCGGTTTCGCGAAGCGACCACTGGAGCTCGTATATTGGAGGTGGCGGGCGAAGACCGAGCTCGAAAGGCGGATAATCTGGCCGCGAAACTTCGGGAAGTGCTTGAGGAGGTCCGGGTCGCCAGGCCGGAGAGGTGCGTGGAGCTGCGCATCTCTGGCTTGAGCGACTCGGCCTCAAAAGAAACGGTGGCAGCGTCGTTGGCGGCGGAGGGAGGCTGCTCCGCTGATTGCATAAAGGTGGGCGACATCCAACGCCCACGGGGTCGCCAAGGCACTGCCTGGCTGCGGTGCCCGATCGAGGCTGCCAAGAGGCTGACGGATGGCCGTCGGGTACTCGTCGGGTGGTCAGTGGTCAGGCTGACCACTTTGGAGCCGAGACCGGCGCGGTGCTTCCGCTGCCTGGAGCCGGGGCACGTTGGGGCCAAGTGCACTGCGGACATTGACCGCAGTGCGCTCTGCTTCCGTTGTGGGCAGGCCGGCCACAAGTCGGCCACCTGCTCCGCGGAGCCCGGTTGCCCCGTCTGTGCGGCGGCGGGGAAGGCGTCCGCTCATCGGCTGGGGTCCAGAGAGTGTAAGGCGGCCTCCGGTAAGAAGGCGGCCTCAAGAAAAGGCGGAGCAGCAGGTGGGACGGCACCCAAAACATCCCCCACCCTGCCGCAACATGAGGAGGCGATGGACACCGCCCAATCGTAATGGCACACTCCATCTCCATACTGCAGGCCAACGTCAACCACTGTGCCGATGCCCAGGACCTTCTGGCCCAATCCATGGCGCAGTGGCAGACGACAGTGGCAGTAGTCGCCGAGCCGTACTACGTTCGCGAAAGCCCGAACTGGGCCAGCGACCAAAACGGCTTGGTGGCTATCGTCGCCCAGCGAGCCGCCCCACCCTTCGACATAGTGCGGAGGGGTCGTGGGTGCGTACTCGTAACGCTGGGTGGCGCTGCAGTGGTTGGGGTGTACTGTCCCCCTAGTAGAAGCCTCGCCGAGTTCGAGCAGTTGCTCCTTGAGGTCGGGGCTCTGCTGGTCGAAGTGCACCCCACCCCGGCTGTGGTGGCCGGGGATTTCAACGCTCATTCTCGGGCGTGGGGATCTCCGGAGACTGATGACCGGGGGGAGATGGTCATGGAGTGGGCGGTGTCCCAAGGCTTGGTGCTACTGAACCAGGGGGTGGTCCACACTCTAGTGCGGGCTCAGGGCAGATCGATTGTCGATCTTTCGTTCGCCAGTTCTGTCCTGGCCCGTCGTATCCACAACTGGCGGGTCGTCGGGGGGTTGGAGACCGCGTCGGACCATCGTTACATCCGGTTCGACATCGTCTCCCCCGCCTCGGCGGCTCGTGTGGAACTCGACCGCCCCTTGGCAGGGGAAGGTCCGCGGTGGCGACTCGGAACATTAGACCGCGAGCTGGCCAAAGAGGCGGCTATCGTCGAGCGGTGGGCTGCTGATGACAGCGGCCTGGACGTAGACGCGAGATGTGAGCACCTCGCTGGAGCTCTGACTCGTGTCTGCGACGCGGCGATGCAGAGGGCGAGGCCTATTCCGCCCCGGAGGCAGGTGTACTGGTGGCGTCCCCACCTAGCCGGGCTGCGTACCGCAAGTTACGCGGCCCAGAGGCAGTACACCCGCAGCCGAAGGCGGGCGGTTAGAGACCTCGCCCGAGAAGAACAGCTGCACGCCGCGTATAGGGCCGCCCGTGAGGCCCTTAGCTCGGCGATCAAGGCCGCCAAGGAGGAGGCCTGGAGGGAGTGGCTCGAGAGCCTCGACCGAGACCCGTGGGGGCGCCCGTACAAGACTGTGAGTCAGAAACTCAAGCCATGGGCGCCTCCCCTCACCAGAACTCTCGAGCCGAATCTTCTGGGCCGAGTGGTCAGTTCCCTCTTCCCTGCGAGGGAGGAGTGGGTCCCACCGCGGATGGTGGCACCAAGCCAGGTGCCGGCAGACGAAGTGGCAATACCTCCCGTGTCCGAGGCCGAATTAGGGGTCGCGATGTTGGCACTCAAGTCCAGAAATCGCGCCCCGGGCCCGGACGGCATCCCTGGGAAGGTTATAGCCACAGTCATGCCGGCACTAGAGGAGGAGACGCTGTCCCTCATGTCGGAGTGTGTGGCGTCGGGGAGAGTGCCGCGACGATGGAAGACCGGTAAGCTCGTGCTACTTAAGAAGCACGGGCGCCCTGCGGAGTCGCCGTCGGCCTACCGCCCCATCGTTTTGCTCGACGAGATGTGCAAGCTCTTTGAGCGGGTGCTCGCTGCGCGTCTCGTCGGTCACCTTGAGGGGGCGGGGCCCAACCTCAGTGACGGCCAGTTCGGCTTCCGTCGCGGGAGGTCGACTCTCGACGCCATATCCCGGCTGCGGGACGGCGTAGACGAAGCGGTCGACCGGGGTGAGGTGTTGTTGGCTGTATCGCTGGATATAGCCAACGCCTTCAACACTCTCCCCTGGGAGACCATCGCGGAGGCGCTGAGGTACCACAATGTCCCGTGGTACCTCAGGCGCGTACTCGCGGACTACTTCGTGGACCGGGTCATCATCTACCCGGCCCAAGACGGGGTGGTCCGCCGAAGCATGTCGTGTGGTGTTCCACAGGGGTCGGTCCTTGGGCCACTCCTGTGGAATATAGGTTATGAAAGAAGAAAGAAGAAGAAGAAAGAAAATACATTTATTTACAAACACAACGCACACCCTAAACTAAACATTACATAATAGTACCTATTTATAAAGAGCACAGGAATAACACTTCATATAAATATATATTTTTTATCTGTGGTCGCTTAATGTCACTTATGTCAGCCGCTGTGGCTGACGCAAGTGACACCAACAACCACAGATATTTTTGGTGAAGTGACGTGTCACAACACATTCTAATGTAAAATGTAAATGTGCTCTGACACGTCACCTCAAATTTTACATGTATATTTACGCTTTCCAGTATTGTAAACTTATATATTCTCACGGTGTACGCCGTGTTCGCAAATGGAAAGGAGGCTCGGCATATACTGAGATGAATACCCTCCATCACAGCACCGTTTTTCAGCTCCCACCATTAGATGCCACCTGACGCCGGCAGGCAGTGTCGCATTCCCTGCTCAACAAAGAACCGATCTTCAAATAGGTACCCGCCAGGACAAGTGATGACGCACGCAATGGGGTAAGTAAATTTACAGTAATTGTAACTGTTATCCTGTTTTAACCTTTGACAATAAACAGCCAATTTTTCAAAGATTACACAGTCCGTTGCTTAATGACTAAAACATAAATAAGTAAAAAATCTGGTAATTAAACATAACAATATGCAAAATAACTAAATAATCTGGTAATGGTACCTAAACCTATACACACACTTGGATGCATTTGACTCACTCTCATAATTTTATTGTACCCCTCAGGCCCACACTAGCAAGTGTAACTTAAAGCATGACTGGGTCCTGCGCGGTGCTAATCTTCGGGGGGTCGGTGTACTCTGTTACGCCGACGATACCCTAGTCACCGCGCGGGCCCCCTCGTTCCGCGACGCCGCTGTTCTCGCCACGGCAGGCGTCGCCCATGTTGTGCGCCGCATCGGGGCGCTTGGGCTAAAGGTGGCTCTTGAAAAGTCCGAGGCCCTCTTCTTCCATGGGCCTCGGAAGACGCCGCCTCGAGATCAGACGATAGTGGTGGGTGGCACCGAAATCGCTGTCGGGAGCAGCCTGAAATATCTCGGGCTCATCCTCGACAGTCGGTGGCGGTTCGCGGAGCATTTCCGGCAGCTGGAACCAAAGTTGCTGGCGTTTGCTGGAATGCTCTCGCGCTTGCTGCCCAACAGTGGAGGTCCTGGGTCTGCGTGCCGCCGTCTCTACGATGGAGTGGTGCGCTCCAAGGCGCTCTACGGGGCGCCAATCTGGGCGGATGCCCTCTGCCCAGCCAATGTAGCGCTGCTGCGACGTCCGCAGCGCGCCATCGCGCAGAGGGCTGCACGGGCGTACCACACCGTCTCCTACGAGGCGGCGTGCTTGATTGCGGGAAGTATCCCTTGGGATCTCGAGGCTGGCGTCCTTAAGAGGGTGTACGAGGAGGGCGCGCTGATGCGGCGAGTTGCTGGAGGTCGGCCGGCTCCGGAGGAGATCGATCGCTGGAGACAGGCGGCTCGCGACGATCTCTTCCGGAAATGGGCCGATAGGTTGGCTGCAACAAGAAGCAGCACACTGCTCGTGGGGGCCGTTCGGCCCGTCCTGCGTGAGTGGGTGGAGAGGGGTCATGGGGCTCCAACGTATCACCTCACCCAACTTCTCACGGGTCATGGCTGCTTCGCCAAGTACCTGTGGGAGGTGGTGGGGGTGGAATCGGAGCCCCGGTGCCGAAACTGCACCAGCGGCGACCCTGACACGGCACACCATACATTGGCCGTGTGTGAGGCGTGGGACGGACAAAGGACGGCCCTCACGAACATTGTTGGTGAGGACCTTTCGCTGGCGGCCATAATTCCGGCTATGGCCGACAGCGAACAGTGTTGGGCCGCCGTCGCCTCGTATGCTAGCGAGGTGATGGCGGCCAAGAGAGAGGCCTTGCGGGAGCGGGAGCGATCTGGACGCACTCTCCCGCCCCGCAGGCCCCCGGCGAGGGGAAGCCGGCGAGCACAATTTGCCCGCGTCCCCAACTGAGAGGAGCCACGGGTGGTGGGTCGGGGGACCCGCTGCCCCAATGCTAATGTGGCGGAATGCGCCCCTACGTGTTCCTGGGGCGCATTCTTAAGAGGAGGACGGGCCCCACCATATCGGCACGATGGCCGGGATGGTGGGGCCCCGAGAAGCGAGCCCGCCGAACAGGGCGGGCGTTCCTAGCCGAGTCGCGGTGAGCATTCTATCCCGCGGCTCGGATTGGGCGAAGGAGGAACACCGTGGTGGTTTAGTGGGTAGTCTGGCTTCGGCCAGGAGTCCCACACGAAGCGAGCCCCCTGCCCCCGCGGGGGGTGAGCGAAGTGCGTAAATGCATTCCACCACGGAAAAAAAAAAAAAAAAAAACCTAACCTAACCTAACCTAACCTAACCTAACCTAACCTAACAGGGCACGCCCCAAGAGTTATCAAGTACGTCCCCGTCGTGTGCCCTGGACCCCAACGTGACCACCGTAACGGAGTGGCACGTTGGGTGACTAAATCTTGGTAGCTTATCTTGCGGCATTGAGGTTGACTTGTTTTTGATACTGTCCTTTTCAGGACAATGTCAAACCTTGGTAGTGACAGTGAGTCGTGCCGGGACCAAGCTCCCGAGCGACAGGCGCGTGAGCGCGAAGCAGAGATGGAGTTCGGGACGGAGGCCACGACGCCTCTCGGCTCTCTCCTAGAGGCGATGGTGGTGCTGGACCGTCTGGACGTGTCCAGTCCAGAGGGCTCACGCTCGTCTTCCCCCAGTGGACGATTCTGGAGAAAGCGGGTCCCAGAGGTGGAAAAGGTGTCCCACACACCCAAGAGGCCCCGTGGTCGCCCGATAACGACGGGCGAATTCGCAGGCTTGGCGCAAGCCCAGGCCGAACTGAACGCGGCCAAGCAGCGGGAGCTAGAACTGCGGAGAGAGGAAGAGATGGCCGATGACCTGCAGAGGATGCGGCAGAGGTCTCTCTACCTAAGAGAGACCCCTACCCCTAGCCCGCAGCCTGGGCCCAGCCGACAACCCAGTGCGGGTGAGTCGTCAGCAGCGCCTGAGCCCCTCAGCTCGGATCAGTTATCGGGTGCCATTGAGGCGGCGGTGGGGATGGTGCAAACCATAGCCACCAAAAGTTCCAACCTGAAGGGGCAGTACGTGCGGGACCTGAAGCTCGCATGTGAAACCATCCTCCAGCACGTGCGTGTGCTCAGGTCTCGCACAGAGTCTGAGGAGGTGGCCCAGCTCCAGGCAGAGCTGGCCGCTGTGCGGGCGGAAATGCGGGCCTCGCAGCAGCAGGCGCAGTCTGCACCACTTCCGATGGGACGCGACGAAATCGCGTTCCTTATTGACGCGCGGCTTGCGGGGATTGCGGACCGGCTGCTGCCCGAGACCCGCATCCGCCCACCTCTTCAGGCCGATAAACGAGCGGCAGCTCGATCAGAAAGTGTTGAAGAGCCTACAGTGGAACTCCCGCCTCTTCCACCTTCCCCCCCGTCCCACTCTGCTCGTCTGCCAGATGAGCAGATGGAGGTAGGAGCAGGCCCTGGCGAGCTCAGGGGGGAGAGGAAGGCAAAGAAGAAGGGCCGCGCCAAGAAGAAAACAGCCGCAGCCAAAGAGGCGGAAGCTGCCCGCCAGAGGACGCCCACCACAGAGTCCCGCCCGGAAGGCGGACAACCTGGCCGCACAACTGCGAGAGGTGCTAAAGGAGGTCCGTGTCGCCAGGCCGGAGAGGTGTGTAGAGTTGCGCATCTCTGGCTTGAGCGACTCGGCCTCTAAAGAAATGGTGGCGACATCTTTGGCAGCAGAGGGAGGCTGCTCGGCCGCCTCAATTAAGGTGGGCGACATCCAACGCCCACGGGGTCGCCAAGGCACTGCCTGGCTGCGGTGCCCGATCGAGGCTGCCAAGAGGCTGACGGATGGCCGTCGGGTACTCGTCGGGTGGTCAGTGGTCAGGCTGACCACCTTGGAGCCGAGACCGGCGCGGTGCTTCCGCTGCCTGGAGCCGGGGCACGTCGGGGCCAAGTGCACTGCGGAAATTGACCGCAGTGCGCTCTGCTTCCGTTGTGGGCAGGCCGGCCACAAGTCGGCCACCTGCTCCGCGGAGCCCGGTTGCCCCGTCTGTGCGGCGGCGGGGAAGGCGTCCGCTCATCGGCTGGGGTCCAGAGAGTGCAAGGCGGCCTCCGGTAAGAAGGCGGCCTCAAGAAAAGGCGGAGCAGCAGGTGGGACGGCACCCAAAACATCCCCCACCCTGCCGCAACATGAGGAGGCGATGGACACCGCCCAATCGTAATGGCACACTCCATCTCCATACTGCAGGCCAACGTCAACCACTGCGCCGATGCCCAGGACCTTCTGGCCCAATCCATGGCGCAGTGGCAGACGACAGTGGCAGTAGTCGCCGAGCCGTACTACGTTCGCGAAAGCCCGAACTGGGCCAGCGACCAAAACGGCTTGGTGGCTATCGTCGCCCAGCGAGCCGCCCCACCCTTCGACATAGTGCGGAGGGGTCGTGGGTGCGTACTCGTAACGCTGGGTGGCGCTGCAGTGGTTGGGGTGTACTGTCCCCCTAGTAGAAGCCTCGCCGAGTTCGAGCAGTTGCTCCTTGAGGTCGGGGCTCTGCTGGTCGAAGTGCACCCCACCCCGGCTGTGGTGGCCGGGGATTTCAACGCTCATTCTCGGGCGTGGGGATCTCCGGAGACTGATGACCGGGGGGAGATGGTCATGGAGTGGGCGGTGTCCCAAGGCTTGGTGCTACTGAACCAGGGGGTGGTCCACACTCTAGTGCGGGCTCAGGGCAGATCGATTGTCGATCTTTCGTTCGCCAGTTCTGTCCTGGCCCGTCGTATCAACAACTGGCGGGTCGTCAGGGGGTTGGAGACCGCGTCGGACCATCGTTACATCCGGTTCGACATCGTCTCCCCCGCCTCGGCGGCTCGTGAGGAACTCGACCGCCCCTTGGCAGGGGAAGGTCCGCGGTGGCGACTCGGAACATTAGACCGCGAGCTGGCCAAAGAGGCGGCTATCGTCGAGCGGTGGGCTGCTGATGATAGCGGCCTGGACGTGGACGCGAGATGTGAGCACCTCGCTGGAGCTCTGACTCGTGTCTGCGACGCGGCGATGCAGAGGGCGAGGCCTATTCCGCCCCGGAGGCAGGTGTACTGGTGGCGTCCCCACCTAGCCGGGCTGCGTACCGCAAGTTACGCGGCCCAGAGGCAGTACACCCGCAGCCGAAGGCGGGCGGTTAGAGACCTCGCTCGAGAAGAACAGCTGCACGCCGCGTATAGGGCCGCCCGTGAGGCCCTTAGCTCGGCGATCAAGGCCGCCAAGGAGGAGGCCTGGAGGGAGTGGCTCGAGAGCCTCGACCGAGACCCGTGGGGGCGCCCGTACAAGACTGTGAGTCAGAAACTCAAGCCATGGGCGCCTCCCCTCACCAGAACTCTCGAGCCGAATCTTCTGGGCCGAGTGGTCAGTTCCCTCTTCCCTGCGAGGGAGGAGTGGGTCCCACCGCGGATGGTGGCACCAAGCCAGGTGCCGGCAGACGAAGTGGCAATACCTCCCGTGTCCGAGGCCGAATTAGGGGTCGCGATGTTGGCACTCAAGTCCAGAAATCGCGCCCCGGGCCCGGACGGCATCCCTGGGAAGGTTATAGCCACAGTCATGCCGGCACTAGAGGAGGAGACGCTGTCCCTCATGTCGGAGTGTGTGGCGTCGGGGAGAGTGCCGCGACGATGGAAGACCGGTAAGCTCGTGCTACTTAAGAAGCACGGGCGCCCTGCCGAGTCGCCGTCGGCCTACCGCCCCATCGTTTTGCTCGACGAGATGTGCAAGCTCTTTGAGCGGGTGCTCGCTGCGCGTCTCGTCGGTCACCTTGAGGGGGCGGGGCCCAACCTCAGTGACGGCCAGTTCGGCTTCCGTCGCGGGAGGTCGACTCTCGACGCCATATCCCGGCTGCGGGACGGCGTAGACGAAGCGGTCGACCGGGGAGAGGTGTTGTTGGCTGTATCGCTGGATATAGCCAACGCCTTCAACACCCTCCCCTGGGAGACCATTGCGGAGGCGCTGAGGTATCACAATGTCCCGTGGTACCTCAGGCGCGTCCTTGCGGACTACTTCGTGGACCGGGTCATCATCTACCCGGCCCAAGGCGGGGTGGTCCGCCGAAGCATGTCGTGTGGTGTTCCACAGGGGTCGGTCCTTGGGCCGCTCCTGTGGAATATAGGTTATGACTGGGTCCTGCGCGGTGCTAATCTTCGGGGGGTCGGTGTACTCTGTTACGCCGACGATACCCTAGTCACCGCGCGGGCCCCCTCGTTCCGCGACGCCGCCGTTCTCGCCACGGCAGGCGTCGCCCATGTCGTGCGCCGCATTGGGGCGCTCGGATTAAAGGTGGCCCTCGAAAAGTCCGAGGCCCTCTTCTTTCATGGGCCTCGGAAGACGCCGCCTCGAGATCAGACGATAGTGGTGGGTGGCACTGCCATCACTGTCGGGAGCAGCCTGAAATATCTCGGGCTCATCCTCGACAGTCGGTGGCGGTTCGCGGAGCATTTCCGGCAGCTGGAACCAAAGTTGCTGGCGTTTGCCGGAATGCTCTCGCGTTTGCTGCCCAATAGTGGGGGACCGGGGTCTGCCTGCCGCCGTCTCTATGATGGAGTGGTGCGCTCCAAGGCGCTCTACGGGGCGCCCATCTGGGCGGACGCCCTCTGCCCAGCAAATGTAGCGCTGCTACGACGTCCGCAGCGCGCCATCGCGCAGAGGGCTGCACGGGCGTACCACACCGTCTCCTACGAGGCGGCGTGCTTGATTGCGGGCAGTATCCCTTGGGATCTCGAGGCTGGTGTCCTTAAGAGGGTGTATGAGGAGGGCACCCTGATGCGGCGAGTTGCTGGAGGTCGGCCGGCTCCGGAGGAAATCGATCGCTGGAGACAGGCGGCTCGCGACGATCTCTTCCGGAAATGGGCCGATAGGTTGGCTGCGACAAGAAGCAGCACACTGCTCGTGGGGGCCGTTCGGCCCGTCCTGCGTGAGTGGGTGGAGAGGGGTCATGGGGCTCCAACGTATCACCTCACTCAACTTCTCACGGGTCATGGCTGCTTCGCCAAGTACCTGTGGGAGGTGGTGGGGGTGGAATCGGAGCCCCGGTGCCGAAACTGCACCAGCGGCGACCCTGACACGGCACAACATACTTTGGCCGTGTGTGAGGCGTGGGACGGACAAAGGACGGCCCTCACGAACATTGTTGGTGAGGACCTCTCGCTGTCGGCTATAATTCCGGCTATGGCCGACAGCGAACATTGTTGGGCCGCCGTCGCCTCGTATGCTAGCGAGGTGATGGCGGCCAAGAGAGAGGCCTTGCGGGAGCGGGAGCGAGCTGGACGCACTCTCCCGCCCCGCAGGCCCCCGGCGAGGGGACGCCGGCGAGCACAATTTGCCCGCGTCCCCAACTGAGAGGAGCCACGGGCGGTGGGTCGGGGGACCCGCTGTCCCAATGCTAATGTGGCGGAATGCGCCCCTACGTGTTCCTGGGGCGCATTCTTAAGAGGAGGACGGGCCTCACCATATCGGCACGATGGCCGGGATGGTGGGGCCCCGAGAAGCGAGCCCGCCGAACAGGGCAGGCGTTCCTAGCCGAGTCGCGGTGAGCATTCTATCCCGCGGCTCGGATTGGGCGAAGGAGGAACACCGTGGAGGTTTAGTGGGTAGTCTGGCTTCGGCCAGGAGTCCCACACGAAGCGAGCCCCCTGCCCCCGCGGGGGGTGAGCGAAGTGCGTAAATGCATTCCACCACGTAAAAAAAAAAAAAAAAAAAAAAACCTAACAGGGCACGCCCCAAGAGTTATCAAGTACGTCCCCGTCGTGTGCCCTGGACCCCAACGTGACCACCGTAACGGAGTGGCACGTTGGGTGACTAAATCTTGATAACCTATCTTGCGGCATTCGAGGTTTCATTGTTTTCGATACTGTCCTTTTCAGGACAATGTCAAACATTGGTAGTGACAGTGAGTCGTGCCGGGACCAAGCTCCCGAGCGACAGGCGCGTGGACGCCAGGAAGAGATGGAGGTTGGGACAGAGGACACGAGGTCTCTCGGCTCTCTCCCAGAGGCGGTGGTGGTGCTGGACCGTCTGGACGTGTCCAGTCCAGAGGGCTCACGCTCGTCTTCCCCGATGGGACGATTCTGGAGAAAGCGGGTCCCAGAGGTGGAAAAGGTGTGTCCCACACACCCAAGAGGCCCCGTGGTCGCCCGATAACGACGGGCGAATTCGCTGGCCTGGCGCAAGCCCAGGCTGAACTTAACGCGGCCAAGCAGCGGGAGCTAGAACTGCGGAGGGAGGAGGAGATGGCTGACGACCTTCAGCGGATGCGGCAGAGGTCTCTCTACCTAAGAGAGACCCCTACTCCTAGCCCACAGCCTGGGCCCAGCCGACAGCCCAATACGGGTGAGTCGCCAGCAGCTCCTGAGCCCCTAAGCTCGGAGCAGTTATCTGGTGCCATTGAGGCGGCGGTGGGGATGGTGCAAACCATCGCCACCAAAAGTTCAAACCTGAAGGGGCAGTATGTGCGGGACCTGAAGCTCGCATGTGAAACCATCCTCCAGCACGTGCGTGTGCTCAGGTCTCGCACAGAATCTGAGGAGGTGGCCCAGCTCCAGGCAGAGCTGGCCGCTGTGCGGGCGGAAATGCGGGCCTGGCAGCAGCAGGCGCAGGCTGCACCACCCCCGATGGGACGCGACTAAATCGCGTTCCTAATTGACGCGCGGCTTGCGGGGATTGCGGACCGGCTGCTGCCCGAGACCCGCATCCGCCCACCTCTGCAGGCGGATAAACGAGTGGCGGCTCGATCCGCAAGTGTTGAAGAGCCTACTGTGGAACTCCCGCCTCTTCCACCTTCCCCCCCGTCCCACTCTGCTCGTCTGCCAGATGAGCAGATGGAGGTAGGAGCAGGCCCTGACGAGCCCAGGGGGGAGAGGAAGGCAAAAAAGAAGGGCCGCGCCAAGAAGAAGACAGCCGCAGCCAAAGAGGCGGAAGCTGCCCGTCAGAAAGCACCCGCCATAGAGTCCCCTTCGGCGCCCACGTCGGTCCCCACCGCGGCCCCGCTGGCCGCGTGGAACAAGGTGGCAGCGCGGCCAAAGGTGGCGAAGTCGGCCCCAGCCACATCGCTCCCGACCGCTCCGGTGAATAAGAAGCAGAAGCGTGGTGCACGCAAGCCGCGCAAACTGCGCGCCCCGACAACTGCAGCGGTCACCGTCACGCTGCAGCCGGGCGCACTGGAGCAGGGCATCACGTACCGTGACGTGTTGTCCAGGGCCGAAGGGGCCATAGACCTCAAGGCCCTGGGCATAGACGGCCTCCGGTTCCGTGAGGCGGCAACTGGGGCTCGCATTATGGAGGTGGCGGAAGGCGGACAACCTGGCCGCCAAACTGAGAGAGGTGCTGGAGGAGGTCCGTGTCGCCAGGCCGGAGAGGTGTGTAGAGTTGCGCATCTCTGGCTTGAGCGACTCAGCCTCTAAAGAAATGGTGGCGACATCGTTGGCTGCGGAGGGAGGCTGCTCGGCCGCCTCAATTAAGGTGGGCGACATCCAACGCCCACGGGGTCGCCAAGGCACTGCCTGGCTGCGGTGTCCGATCGAGGCCGCCAAGAGGCTGACGGATGGCCGTCGGGTACTCGTCGGGTGGTCAGTGGTCAGGCTGACCACCTTGGACCCGAGACCGGCCCGATGCTTCCGCTGCCTGGAGCCGGGGCACGTTGGGGCCAAGTGCACTGCGGACATTGACCCCGTGTCCGAGGCCGAATTAGGGGTCGCGATGTTGGCACTCAAGTCCAGAAATCGCGCCCCGGGCCCGGACGGCATCCCTGGGAAGGTTATAGCCACGGTCATGCCGGCACTAGAGGAGGAGACGCTGTCCCTTATGTCGGAGTGTGTGGCGTCGGGGAGAGTGCCGCGACGATGGAAGACCGGCAAGCTCGTGCTACTTAAGAAGCACGGGCGCCCTGCCGAGTCGCCGTCGGCCTACCGCCCCATCGTTTTGCTCGACGAGATGTGCAAGCTCTTTGAGCGGGTGCTCGCTGCGCGTCTCGTCGGTCACCTTGAGGGGGCGGTGCCCAACCTCAGTGACGGCCAGTTCGGCTTCCGTCGCGGGAGGTCGACTCTCGATGCCATATCCCGGCTGCGGGATGGCGTAGACGAAGCGGTCGACAGGGGTGAGGTGTTGTTGGCTGTATCGCTGGATATAGCCAACGCCTTCAACACTCTCCCCTGGGAGACCATTGCGGAGGCGCTGAGGTATCACAATGTCCCGTGGTACCTCAGGCGCGTCCTTGCGGACTACTTCGTGGACCGGGTCATCATCTACCCGGCCAAAGACGGGGTGGTCCGCCGAAGCATGACGTGTGGTGTTCCACAGGGGTCGGTCCTTGGGCCGCTCCTGTGGAATATAGGTTATGACTGGGTCCTGCGCGGTGCTAATCTTCGGGGGGTCGGTGTACTCTGTTACGCCGACGATACCCTAGTCACCGCGCGGGCCCCCTCGTTCCGCGACGCCGCCGTTCTCGCCACGGCAGGCGTCGCCCATGTCGTGCGCCGCATCGGGGCGCTCGGATTAAAGGTGGCCCTCGAAAAGTCCGAGGCCATCTTCTTCCATGGGCCTCGGAAGACACCGCCTCGAGATCAGACGATAGTGGTGGGTGGCACCGCCATCGCTGTTGGGAGTAGCCTGAAGTATCTCGGGCTCATCCTCGACAGTCGGTGGCGGTTCGCGGAGCATTTCCGGCAGCTGGAACCAAAGTTGCTGGCGTTTGCCGGAATGCTCTCGCGCTTGCTGCCCAACAGTGGAGGTCCGGGGTCTGCGTGCCGCCGTCTCTACGACGGAGTGGTGCGCTCCAAGGCGCTCTACGGGGCGCCCATCTGGGCGGACGCCCTCTGCCCAGCAAATGTAGCGCTGCTGCGACGTCCGCAGCGCGCCATCGCGCAGAGGGCTGCACGGGCGTACCACACCGTCTCCTACGAGGCGGCGTGCTTGATTGCGGGAAGTATCCCTTGGGATCTCGAGGCTGGCGTCCTTAAGAGGGTGTACGAGGAGGGCGCGCTGATGCGGCGAGTTGCTGGAGGTCGGCCAGCTCCGGAGGAGATCGATCGCTGGAGACAGGCGGCTCGCGACGATCTCTTCCGGCAATGGGCCGAAAGGTTGGCTTCGACAAGAAGCAGCATACTGCTCGTGGGGGCCGTTCGGCCTGTCCTGCGTGAGTGGGTGGAGAGGGGTCATGGGGCTCCAACATATCACCTCACTCAACTTCTCACGGGTCATGGCTGCTTCGCCAAGTACCTGTGGGAGGTGGTGGGGGTGGAATCGGAGCCCCGGTGCCGAACAGCGAACAGTGTTGGGCCGCCGTCGCCTCGTATGCTAGCGAGGTGATGGCGGCCAAGAGAGAGGCCTTGCGGGAGCGGGAGCGAGCTGGACGCACTCTCCCGCCCCGCAGGCCCCCGGCGAGGGGACGCCGGCGAGCACAATTTGCCCGCGTCCCCAACTGAGAGGAGCCACGGGCGGCGGGTCGGGGGACCCGCTGCCCCAATGCTAATGTGGCGGAATGCGCCCCTACGTGTTCCTGGGGCGCATTCTTAAGAGGAGGACGGGCCCCACCATATCGGCACGATGGCCGGGATGGTGGGGCCCCGAGAAGCGAGCCCGCCGAACAGGGCGGGCGTTCCTAGCCGAGTCGCGGTGAGCATTCTATCCCGCGGCTCGGATTGGGCGAAGGAGGAACACCGTGGTGGTTTAGTGGGTAGTCTGGCTTCGGCCAGGAGTCCCACACGAAGCGAGCCCCCTGCCCCCGCGGGGGGTGAGCGAAGTGCGTAAATGCATTCCACCACGTAAAAAAAAAAAAAAAAAAAAAAAAACCTAACAGAATAACTGTGCGCATATTTACGTACATATTCTTAAAATTATTAAAATGGAGGAGGATTTATGGGATTTTTTAAATACTGCTGAGATTGTGGAGATGATAAATAATACTGGTTTATTTAATAGACCGAAAATTTACCACAATAGACATTTATTTACAAAATATGACGATAAACGATAAACATTTTTTCGTAAGATTCAGAACTAAGGAGACCGTTATCTTTTTACTAAGCAAAATTGAATAATTACATATGTTTTATTGGTCAAATTTTACTACATATCCACGTGCAACTAGATTTTAGGTTATGTAATATTTGTTAGGTACCTTATGAATTGAAAAAAAAAAATCATATGTTAACAATTATAATACTGCAGTAATAAAACTAGAAATAAATCAGTACCTGGTACCGATTTATTTCTGTAAAAGCACAAAGTAACTGTTTTATAGGGGTATACCTACCTACCTATAAAACAGTTACGTAGTACTTTGTGCCTTGAGGTTCTATGCCTCAGGTAGTCATTTACAAAAAGTATCTCATATGGGCGGCACAAGTGTCAGCACTGCACAGTCGTATTATTATGAGAGTATCTGAAGCGATAGCAACTTTATTTGAGGAATTCGTAGTATTGAACACAAACATATGATGATTTGTCAGCGTGTTATTTATTTGAGTTGTCAGTTTGACATTTTCTAGCAAAGGAATTCACATATTCAGCCACTAATCACATCTTTTTTTTACATAAATTAAACCTAAAACATACAAAAAAAATATATTTTATATACCATATATATTTCTAACTAAGTAATAATAATTAATTTAAAGCTTAAATTTTGTATAAAACATATTTTGAAACCAGTTACGGTTTTCGCCAGCACTATAAAATAGGTGTCCCTTAGTTAGGTGTCACTTAGGGTGGTGAAAACGAAGTTAGGTAAGTAAAATATTTAAGGGCTACCTACGTTAGGGGACTCTTAGTTAGGAGGTGATTTAAGTATAGTTGGTGAAAACGGGCATTTTGTTTGTTTGATTTGTTTTGCTTTGTAACAGTTTGACGTAAAGCTTTTTTGTTTTTGTTTCTTTAGTTCCTTTCGGAATAGGCTAAGGAACTATGACCATGCTGCCTTGTCATCAGTTTTTTTTGTGACATTGTATGTTTCATTCGTTCGGAAACGCCAATAATCTATGTTTGTCTATTAGTATTTTTGCGTTATATTTACTTTAAAAAAATAATTGTGTATGCCATGCAACCCTTTCGGCCGCCATGGCAACTAAACTTCGCAACCGGTAGCGAATAAGGATTTTTTATTCTCTGTTGGCAATTAGTTGCCATTAAATAATTATTTTTCCTCATGCGCTACTAGTTGCCAACAAAGTATTCTAATTCCGCGATGGCAACTGAGTTTCGCAACCGGTAGTGAAGAAATCATTTTTATTCTTTCTTGGCATCTAGTTTTGCGACAGAATAATGGGAAGTTTAATTAATTAAGTTTAATTTTACGTTTTAATTTAATAATTAAAAAAAAACACTATTAAAAGTACCTACTTGTTTCAATATACTAGCAGGGAAACCTGAATTAGGCCACTAATGGCGAATTAATTTCAAATTATATTAATAAAATATTTCAAAGTCTTTATTTCTTATTTTTTATACCACTTAGGTGGCAGATAAGCAGTACAAGCACACGTCCCACCTGTTGGGAAGTGGTTACCGTGGCCTTCTACTTGGCTTTCTACATGGATTTCTACTTAAATGTCTGTACTTGCGACTAATTACGAATCTATCTATATGAAATACTGTCCTTTTGCGAATAAAGGAAGTAAACTTATTAATCAGTGTTTGATATTTTGCCTACTACTGTACCTTTATTAGGACTACATAGTGGACGAACCCCATTGCTATAATATGATTGCGTAAGACGAAAATAAATTCTTTTACTGAAACTACTGTTTTAGAAAAGTTCTTTGCTGGCAACTAGTAGCGCATAAGGAAAAATAATTCTTTAATGGCAACTAATTGCCAACAGAGAATAAAAATTCCTTATTCGCTACTGGTTGCGAAGTTTAGTTGCCATGGCGGCCGAAAGGCATGCAACTAGCGAGTGCATAGAGGATAGGTGAAATGTAAACTTTGCGACTTATTATTTATATTATATTTTATATTATATAATTCATTTAAGTAGTATTCAGATATTAATTATTATTATTTATTTATTTTTGTATGTCTGAAGATTCAGACCATACTTCAGACTCAGATGATAGTTTTGCTTCCTGTTCTTCTTCGGCTGGGTCCAGTGACAGTTTCACCAGTGCATCTGGTAGCAATGATGCTGTTCAGCTGTGTAACGAACTATCCTCTGCTTTTTCAGCCTTCCCTTATTATTTTAATGTTGTCCACATAAATGCTCAAAGCATTCCTGCACACTATTCCGACCTTCTAGCTTCTTTTAATTCTAACTTCGTGCATGCTGTCCTTGTCTCTGAATCTTTCCTTAAGCCTCCACTCCCTTCCACCCAGTACTCTCTACCTGGGTATAAGCTTGTGCGTGTTGACAGAACTGGTAAGGGTGGCGGTGGAGTTGCTGTGTATCTTCGTGGGGATATCTCTCATAAAATAGTTGACCAGTCTCCAGGTGTATACTCCAATTTTACAGAATATCTTTTTATAGAAATTGATTTTAAACACACCAAGGCGCTACTTGGCGTATATTACAGCCCTGTTTGCAACATTGACTACTTTTCTGCTTTTGAAATACAACTGGAAAATTTCTCGTCAATGTATGAGCACAGAATTATCCTCGGAGACTTCAATACCTGCTTGCTAAAAAATGATTCACGCAGCCGTAAACTCTGCTCCCTTGTCTCTTCTGTGGACATGCACATTCTTCCCTTAAGAGCCACACATAAGGTTCCCAATACTCAACCCTCGCTACTGGACCTCATGCTGGTCTCCAACCCTCATAAGGTGGCCTCACACGGACAGTTATCCGCTCCCTTTTCTTATCACGATCTTCTATACCTCTCCTATAAACTGCGTCCTCCGAAACGCAAGAGTAAATTCCTTCTTCTTCGTAATTTTAAAGACATGGATCTGGAGCGTTTGGGTGGTGATGTGGATGGTGCTGACTGGTCATCTGTTTATGACTGCGACGATCTGGATGGGAAAGTGTCTATTTTCACCAGCACATTGCTGGCCATTTATGATGTGCATGCGCCTCTTAAAAGGGTAAGGGTTAGACATCATCCTGCGCCATGGCTTTCTCCATCAATCAAAAACATTATGTCGAAGCGAGATAAGGCCAAGCGTAAATATATCAAGTGCCCGACTGAAGAGGCGTTGAACTTGTATAAAAAATTGCGGAATCGCTGCAATCGTCTGTGTAGGGATGCGAGACGCGACCATATTCACAAGTCAGTTGAGGGCCTTAACACTTCCCAACAATGGCAGTTCCTAAAATCCTTGGGGATTGGGAAGGTCACCCATGATAACGTTACTGATATGGATCTCAATGGATTAAATGCCTATTTTTCAGCCCCTCCAACTACTATTCCTAGTGACGTTAAATCTTCTACCTTAATTTCTCTCTCTTCTCTTCCACTACCTTTAAATGCTCCCTTCTCATTTCAACCAGTAACAGAAGCGGATATTAAGAAACATTTAAAATCCATAACCACTAGGGCGGTCGGTGACGATGGCCTTCAACTTCAAATGCTTCTCCCCATTGTAGATCTGATCCTTCCTATCCTTACCCACATTATGAACTACTCCTTATACTCTAACTTTTTTCCGTCATCGTGGAAAAAAGCTTCTGTTATACCTCTGCCCAAAGTACCCAATCCTACAACACACTCCCAATACCGCCCCATTTCTATCCTTCCCATCTTGTCGAAGGTACTTGAGAGTATTGTTCACGATCAACTGAGCCATTACGTCTCCTCTAATGGCCTGTTGAGTCCTTTCCAATCTGGCTTTCGCCGTGGCCATAGTACTGTAACAACTCTAGTCAAAGTAACAGATGACATTAGATTGGCCATGGAGGACAAACAATTAACAGTGTTGGTCTTATTGGACTTCAGCAGTGCCTTCAACTCTGTTGATTTTGACATACTCTTAGGTATTCTTTCATCAATGAATGTTTCTGACTCTGCAATTACTTGGTTCAAATCCTATCTCAACGGACGCTCACAATCTGTCAGAGTGAATGACGCTTTCTCCGATTGTTGTAACTTAGCAGCAGGTGTTCCTCAGGGTGGCGTCCTTTCTCCTCTTCTCTTCTCTGTTTTTATAAACGCCATCACGAAGGTCCTAACCTCGCATTATCATCTCTACGCAGACGACTTGCAAATATATCGACATTTTAAAGCTGATGAACTAACTGGGGCTGTGGCTGCCATCAACAATGACCTTGAAAACATCAATATCTGGGCCCAATCCTTTCGACTGCTTGTTAACCCAAAAAAATCTCAAGCTCTCATTGTTGGTGGTAGATACATGCTCCGCCTTCTGAATCATGATGCCCTGCCTCCAGTAAAGTATGATTCTGTAGCCATTGAATACTCCAAAAGTGCTAAAAATTTAGGCGTGCACATAGACTCCATGCTTGCCTGGGATGTTCACATCGCGGAGGTGAGTAGGAGAGTATACTGCTCATTTCAATCTCTCAAACGTCTCCAGACACTCCTACCTCTTCAGACTAAAGTTACTCTTGCACAATCTCTTCTACTCTCGCTGTTAGACTATGCTGATGTCTGCTTTCTCGATGCATCGGAGGAACTGCTAAACAAACTGGAGCGCCTGCAGAATTTGGGAATCCGCTTTGTCTTTGGCCTGCGAAAGTACGATCATGTGACGGAATATCGCAAAAGACTGAAATGGCTCCCTATTCGGCAGCGCCGTAATCTTCACATTCTTACTCTTCTCTATAATATTCTTAATAATCCTAATGCTCCAACTTATCTGCGGGAACGCTTTGAGTATCTCGTACCCAGGGGTAAACCCTGTCGAGTTTCTACCTCTCTTCTGCTTCGTACACCAGCACACAGTTCCAGTTGCTATGATGGATCCTTTACGGTCCGGGCGGTACGTCTTTGGAACGCGCTACCTCACTCCATTCGCGGTAGCAATACTCTGGACATCTTCAGGAGAAGAACTAGGGAACATTTCCTGTCACAATAATATAGTCTGTTTATACCTATATATTTACGTATTTATCTATGTTTATGTATGTAGGTGTAGTTTGTGTATATGTAAGTACATGTATATGTGTACGTATAATTATGTTTAGGTGTATGTATGTATGTATGAATATGATTATGTATGCTATAATATGTGTGTATTGTGTATAATGTACCTGTTTAGGTACACTTTCTTATTCATGTTCCTTTTATTTTCATTTTTTATCTGTTTTTATGTACAGTCAGCATCAGAAAAATGTTGACGAGTAGAGTACTCAAAATAATCTTAAAACCAAAATTTCAATATTATATTGATAATTAGAGTACTCAAAAAGTTCTAAGCATCCAGAGTAGTCAAACTATCTTAACTATCGGTCTTCCAGAAACACGTAAGTAAGCAGAGTGTTCATTTTCATATACACAATCACGCTACTCAATGGTATCTAGTCAAACAAAGTGTTCAAAATATCTGGACAATGTCATTTAATCGCATTTTGCATCCCTTTTTTACTTATGTAGCCATCCTTTACACATGATGATGGGATGATATGAGATAGGTGTATAAGTTAGAACAGGATAGAAAATTTGTCAAATTAATGACAATTTCTTTTGTATTTTTTATAGTTGCCAGTTGCTTATGCCATAAACTATCCACGTGAATTGGTGAGAAAAGAGTATGAATACTTACGTAAAAAATAAAGGGTCATGCAACGCAAGATACACTATGTACTCATAAATCCATTTCTCGTATTCTCTAATACGCATTATGACTACCGACCTCGACATGACATAGACGCAAAATGTCTACTCTTTGAAATGACATAGATATGAAACTATTGTACAAACATATTATAATAGAGTGTTTTTTATAATAGATTATAATTATAATTTATAATAGAAGTTTTTTTTAATACGTCATAAACCGCTATTTTCGCCTTCTTTCTCTTTTTCTTTCTCTCTGAAATAGTTATTAAAGTTAAACCTATTTTATTTATACTTTTTACCCGAATAGAGACCTTAAGACTGAAAAGATTTCGTTGAAAGTGATCACAAATAAAGGTATTTATGAGTGCATGAAATATAAATCGATACTACACCGTAAATTTTTGGCGCTATATCTCATGGATTTTGTTATTTTTTTAAATTAAATTAAGTATAAAATACAAAAAATACATAAAAAAGACCAAAAAAGCAGGCGGAGGTACCCATTTGTAATTCATAAATCCAATGATAATCAATGGGTTCCGCCTACTATCAAACTTATTTCGGTCTTTTCAGGAGCAGTCGTGTTTTTCATTTTTAATAATTATTCAATCGGCAGAAAAATTTAGATATACGAAACCCTATTCCATACTATGATTTATATTAATACTAGCTGTGCCTGCGACTTAGTCCGCGTGGACTTATATCTACTTATGTAGGTTTCAAGTAAATTACACATCATACGAGTATTATTTTTTACGTATTCATACTCTTTTCACAACAATGCAAGGGGATAGTTTATGGCTTAAGCAACTGGCAACTATAAAAAATACAAAAGAAATTGTCATTAATTTGACAAATTTTCTATCCTGTTCTAACTTATACACCTATCTCATATCATCCCATCATCATGTGTAAAGGATGGCTACATAAGTAAAAAAGGGATGCAAAATGCGATTAAATGACATTGTCTAGATATTTTGAACACTTTGTTTGACTAGATACCATTGAGTAGCGTGATTGTGTATATGAAAATGAACACTCTGCTTACTTACACGTTTCTGGAAGACCGATTGTTAAGATAGTTTGACTACTCTGGATGCTTAGAACTTTTTGAGTACTCTAATTATCAATATAATATTGAAATTTTGGTTTTAAGATTATTTTGAGTACTCTACTCGTCAATATTTTTCTGATGCTGACTGTACACTTCACATCCCCCTTCATGACATTAACTTCTCTGCGACTCAAAGGTTTGCTGGTAGAGAACTCATTTTGAGTTAAGCTCGCCTTTGTACATGTTCTGTGAAATGTTTTATGTATGATCTCTGTATTAAGTGTGTGTGCAATAAAGAATTAAGAAATTAAGAAGTTTATGATTACTGTTTATTTTTTTTTTTACTTCAAACTTTTATCTAAATTGTTGTTCTGAGTCTAGGCAAAGCTGGGGTTTCTGTTAAATTTAATTCGATAGGTTGTTGAACCTCAGGGGTAATTGTGGTTCTTTTAAAGTATCCGACTAGGCTGCGGCCAGGCAAACTAATTCTAATTAACTTATATACTACACATAAAATCAGTATACATACCACAACAATAAAAGATACTGAGTAATGAGTCCCATATTTTATTATATGAGGTTCTTCTATTATACGATCTAAGTCGTTCAAAACAGGATCTAATAATTTTGGGTTGCTACTCAGATCGTCTAAGTCTACATTACGTAATACAATATGAGACACATCTAGTACAGTTGCTTTCAATTTTAATAAATTACAACATGTGTCGTTTATTAAATTAAATCCCAAAGGGTCTATTGTATATGTGGTGTTTATTACATTATAGTTTGAGGGAATCAATCTAGCAGTTTTACAATAGGCTGTACAATAATTAGGTACTTGTAGTATTCCTGTACCTAGTATTGTAGTTTCAAACAATTTCTGATGAGTACAATCTAGTGTTAACTTGCTGGGTTTCTCTTTCGGCAAGACTAACGGAATCTGCATTACAAAGACTATTCTATTATTATAGTAGTAACTAATTACATGAGATATGTTCATTATAACATAGATTAAATCTAATTCTAACTTAACAGGTAATTCCATTTCATTAGGCAAATGTTTATAGTTGTCGCCAAGCTCTCGGTAAAGTTGTAACGGTTGTTGTAAAAGATGGATGTATGATGTTTCGATTGCTAAAAATGATCGCGTTTGTTATATCTTCCAATTGGAAAGATAGTGTCAATAATATGCTTTCGAGTATGTTAAGAATACTATTAAGATGAGAGAGAAATGTTAATTTGTCTAAAGTAATAGTGTTGTTTTTTAACGTCACCGAGAGTTTGTCAATCATTACATTAAGATGTTCTTCATTAATTTTGAGTGATTGTATAGTCTTATTATAACTAGATAGAGATGATGTCGTGACCAAAATGTTTTGTTTCATAAGTGATGCTATTTGTTTTTCATCAGATTGAACTGTTGTTATAGCATTTTCAAATTTTAAACCATCGTCTTCGTCTAATGAACCAAAAATTGTTTCAAATATATTACCTACAGCACCGATCCAAGCTCCACGTTTAGAGCGATGAGAGAGTAGGTGAGAAAGGTTATCGAACTCTTTCTCAATATCACTATACCTGACTGTTAGAGGTGTTAGCGTGTTGTAGCAGGTAAGGTCTTCAACAAGTTCACTCTGTTGACATATGTACCTCACTGTACCCAGAATGGAGTTGATGTTGCTTAGTTGCGGGCCAATGTGAGAAACATCCAAAGGTAGTATTATATTTAGATAGCCTCTACTTATCCTTAATTTTCCTATGTAATCGAAATATATACCAGGACTCGATGTCATGGGTTGAACAAATTCTGTGTTGGCCTCAGCCATTATACTGAAAGAAAAGAAAATAGAAGTGAAATCAATAGATGCTAATTATAAAAGTTATGCTAAAGTTATACTACGCATATCTGCTAACTTAATTTCATCAAAATGATGTTTTACATGTCGTCTATTTATAAGTAATGTAACATTATTGTTACTATGGACCTTAACGACTTTGTAAGGTCCCTTCCATAAAGGGGATAAAGCTTTCCTTAAACGTAAGTGATTCTTTAAATATACAAAGTCACCGACTTTGTAAGTGACAGTCCGTGTATGCTTGTCATAATAAGTTTTTGACCTCTCTTTGGAATGGTCAATATTTTCAATAGCTTTACTTCTGGAATGGATTAGTTTGTGTTGCAACATTTTAAGATATTCTGGGTATGTTGTCTCAGGATCTTCGTGGTATATCGAATCTGGGAGGAATGGTTTACGACCAAATACTAACTCATAGGGTGTAAATTTGGTTGTACAATGTACAGTTGTGTTATAGGTGAGTATAGCGGTATAAACGTATTTCGACCAATTATCTTGGTTTTCGTTAACAAATGATTTTAGATACTCTTTGAGAGTAGAATGACTTCTCTCAAGAGCACCTTGTGTTTGAGGATGACACGGAGTAGACCAAAGTTGCTTTATCTTTAGAAACTCACTATTTTTCTTAAAGAGGTCTGTGGTAAAGTTAGTACCTTGGTCCGTCAGGATCGACTTTGGGATCCCAAACATTGAGATGAAGTGCACGACACAGTCTGTAGTTTCTTCAGAAGAAATGCTGCGCATAGGGTATGCACCTGAATACTTAGTAAGATCATCTTGTAACGTCATAATATATTTTAGCTTGGCAGTGCCGGATTCAGGGAGAGGCCCTACGATGTCAAGTGATACCCGTTGGAATGGTAAAGTGGATGTAGTGGTAATCTGCATTGGCGCTTGGTTAGTCCTTCTCAAAGCTTTATTTGCCTGACAGGCAGAACACTGTTTAACATAATTTTCTATATCACTCCTCATGGATTTCCAATAGTATTTCTCTTTAATTCTGTTGTACATCCTAAGTGTTCCTAGGTGTCCAGCTACGGGCAAGTCATGGTTTTCCATCAATATTTTCTTAACTTCGCTTAATGAAGGATACATTATGCTATTATGATATATATTAATTTGGATTCCGCTGCCATCAAATATGAATGACAGCATATTATATATTTTTACAAAAGATAGTTTCTCATAAGGGCTTTTGAGATCTGATATTGTTAGTTCATTTACGTCGTCACATTGTAGTAGGTCATTTTTTATGTTTTTCAGTGTAAGAAAGAGATCGGGGTAAGAAGTTTGGTCAAAATGGTGGACTTTGACAAATGCAAGGTAAATGATTCTATTTCTTATTATTATTTTTTGAAATTTGTGTAATTCCTTTTCAGCGCTTAAAATGTTATCTGGGTTGTCCAGATTACCAAGTACTTCCGAGATATATGGGATGGACTCATCAAGGTCTATAGAGGTAGGTATCAGGATATATTTACAATGACTCTTCATCAGTTCTTCATTATATTCTTTTAGGTGAGTATTAACTACTTTATTTTGGTTATATTTCAGGAAAGTAGCATAGTTGGTTGTGGAATCGTAAGATATATCTGATGTTCCAGGTCTATATGCACTGGTTGATGGCATAGGTTCTTCGATTTGGATATCGTGGGTTTCGTGAGGGATCACAGGAGTACCAGGTAAATTATCGCTAAGTTCTACTGTGTTATTGGATGGGCCGATTGTGAAAGGAATATTCTGTATGAGTGATTCGCTTATGCTTTCCTGGTTGGGTGTTTCTTCAGCTTCTAAAGGAGAGGGGATAGCGAGATCTTCAAAGTCCAAGTTCAATTCACTGGAATGAGGACTAAGATCTAATGGTCCAAGATCTACGAGCTCAGTATTTGGCTCATTATTCTCTGGGTCGGATGTTATGGGGTTAACTGGATAACGAGAAAGAGCATCAGCTACAGAATTTAATTTGCCCTTACAGGTTTTACAGCCAAACAGGACAGCTAGTAATTCCTTTTCGGTTGTGCTGTAATTAACTTCACTTTTATTAAGTGTTCTCGATGCATAAGCCACAGGTTTATCGTTTTCTATATGCCCTTGTGAAAGCACAGCTCCTATAGCATGATTGGATGCGTCACAGGTAAGCACAAATGGTTGAGAAAAGTCTGGATAGATTAAGAGTGGGGCAGTAGTCAATTTATGTTTTAGATTATCAAAGGCTAGTTGCTGTTGATTCTCCCAATTAAATGGCACGTCCTTTTTTAACAAGCTGGTAAGTGGTTTTGCAATTTTAGAGAAATCGGGTATAAACCTCCTGTAATAAGAAACTAACCCAAGGAAGGATTTAATATCTTTTTGGATTTTTGGTACAGGAAACTGGATAACGGATTTGATTTTATCAGGATTGGGTTTCACCCCTTCTTCTGTGATAACATGACCTAGATAGGCGACTTCGCGCCTCAAAAACTCACATTTATCGGGTTGGAGTTTTAGGTGGAAATTTCTAAGTCTTTGAAAGATGGATGACAGATTGTCTATGGCTGAGTTTATATCATGAGCGTAGCAAACAATGTCATCTAGGTATACAAAATAGTGTATCCCTTGGAGCCCGGACAGAGCGGTATTCATCAACCTCTGGAACGTTGCTGGAGCGTTTTTTAATCCAAATGGCATCCGGTTGAAGTGAAAGTGGCCTTCTGGGACGTTAAAAGCTGTTTTAGACTTGTCATCCTTATTCAAAGGTTTCTGGTGGAACCCGGATGCTAAGTCCAAAGTGGAAAAATATTTACTATTTCCTAACTGGTCTAAAATTTCTGCAATTTGAGGGAGCGGGTATGTATCTCCGACTGTGATATCATTGAGTTTTCGGTAGTCGATAACGACTCGCCACTTTTGGATACTTGAGGCATCAATTTTTTTTGGTACCACCCATATTGGTGAGGACCAAGGAGAATCGGATGGTTCAATAATGTTTTGTTCCAGCATTTGACTTATTTGTTTTCTTACTTCGGCTTTATGAATTTCTGGAAAGCGATAAGATTTAGTGTGAATAGGGACCTCTGTTGTTGTTTTAATTTCATGGCTTAAAGCATCTGTCTGAACACAACTGGAAAAGAGCATTCTTTTCCTCAGCATTTAAATGAGTAACCCTTAATTGCTTAAGTACTTCTCTTGTACGTTTGTATGCGTCTTTTGGAACTTCTACGTTTACATTATTTATAATATGTGACGTTTTGGATTCAAAGAAGGATTTAAATGGTCGTGGTTTAATAGGTGCCATTTTGAGGTGGAGATTCGATTTTAGTGAAATTGGTTGCTCTGAAACGTTTATGACTGAAAGATTGACTCTATTGTTTGCTTTCACAGAGACTATGCAGTTGGCTATTAGTAAGTTTTCAGAAATGTGTTGGTCCATGATAATACCTTCCTTCAGTTCAGGGTTCATCACAGAACATTCAATTATGCTTTCGGTTCTTGGGGGAATGATGTAGATAGGGTCGTCGAAATGTAATTTCAACTGCATATTACTCATCTTTAGGATATCGTAAGTGTAATCGATACTACAATTAAACGTGCTAAAGAAGTCGTTCCCGACTATTCCATCATAAGGTAAGTCTATGTCTTTTATTACGTGAAATTTGTGAAATAAGGATTTTTGGGGTTTAGAGTCCTTTATGATCAATTTGAGTACAAAATGACCCACAGTTGAAGTCGCTTCTTCAACGGGGTCTATCCCCTTTAGCTTAATTGGTTCTTTTACAAGTTCAGGATGTCGTTGTAAACACGTTTGTTTTATAAGGCTAACTGATGATCCCGAGTCTACAAGTAAGCAAAGCGGAATTTCAGAAACAGGTGTCTGGATAAGGATGTGTGGTAATCGTCGTTTACTAGGATTTGTTGTAATTTCGTAGACCTGCATACTAGTTGTAGAGACTACTGGGTTAGATTTTTCAGCTTGGTTTTTAGGTGATTTGCTGAAATGACAGTGGCCTCCGGTTTGGGGCTGGTTACCCTGTTGTGTGACCTTAAGAGCTTTAGTACAATTGGCAAGACCTCCTGTTTGGGGCTGGTTACCCTGCTGTGTGGTCTGAGGAACCCTAGTACTACTGGTAAGACCTCCGGTTTGGGGCTGGATACCCTGCTGTGTGGTCTGAGGAACCTTGGTACAACTGGCAAGACCTCCGGTTTGGGGCTGGATACCCTGCTGTGTGGTCTTGTAGGATATGGAAGGATTATGGGTGTCGGATATCGAATGTACTGTATGTACGGGTCTCACGTGACACCGTCGTGAGTCCCTTAAGCGTTTAAATCATTATCCGGAACAGCCAAGCTATCATTAATCTCTTGATTGGTTTCTACTACTTGACTCTCTTCTTCGGAATTAACCTGTGGTTGCATAAAATGAACCTGGAATCGTCGGTTGTTAAAATCGCGCTTTACGCATTGTTCTAAGACGTGTCCAGTCGATTTACAGTAGCGACAGAATTGTTCTTGTTTACTATCATTTTTTTGGTTAGGACTGTTTACAGGATTCTTTTTAGGCCACTTAGTGTTACCTGGTGAGTGAGGTTTCTGTATATCGCGACTAGTCGAAGGACGTGCATTCTGATTTTGAACAAAGCGCGGATTGACATTACCAGATGACGGACGGTGTTTTTCGCCATAATTGTTACGCTGATTTTGTTGGGACTTGTACATGTTATTAAAGATTTTCTCTTCAGCCACGGCGATGTTAATCGCTTCATTAAGTGACTCTGGGTTTCTACAACGAATTATAGCGGATAATTTGCTATTTAGTCCTATCATAAATGTGTGTAGTGCAAGGTCTTCCATCGCGGCGACGCGGCCGCTTAATTCACCTTTTTTCTTAGTGGGGATGGATATGTTAATTTCCGTGAGTAATTTGGCCAAGCAGGTTTCTACACGCAACGAAAATTGGTTTACTGTTTCAGAGGGATTCTGTTTGCATTCCTGTAAGTCGGACAGTAATAATAATAATAATAAAGCCTTTTATTTACACCAAATTTAAGTTACATTCCAAATGCATTAGTATGGTTAGTAAGTTTGATTATAATCTAGTTGTTTTAGTACTGTTAGTCTATTTTTCTTCAGATATTAAATTTGGGACCCTTTTTGGGTAAAGGCCTCCTCCAGCCCTGTCCATATATCCCTATCTTGGCTTTTTTCCATCCATTCTGTTCCTGCTATTTCTGTTATGTCGTCTTTCCATCGTTTGATTGGTTTTCCAACCCTTCTTTTCCCTGTTGGCCCTTTCCATTGAGTAGCCACTTTTGTCCATCTGTTGTCCTGAGTGCGGGCGATATGACCTGCCCATCGCCACTTTAGTTTGAGAGCCTGTGTTAATGCATCTGTAATTTTTGTTTTTTTTCTTATGATTTCACTCCTTATTTTTTGAATTTTGCGAATATTTAGGAGGCTTCTTTCTATTCCTCTTTGGCACGTTCTGATCTTCGCTTGCACCTGTTTTGTGAAAGTCCAGGTTTGGCTAGAATATGTCAAGCATGGTAGGATGCAAGTATCTGCTACTATTCTTTTGATGTTCAGGTCATAGTCCCCTTTGAAAATCTCCTTGTGAGCCCAATACTTCTTCCAAGTTATGCTTACCCGTCTTTCAATTTCTTCTATATTATTTGTTTTATGGAACGATAGTTGTTTTCCTAAGTAAATGTAGGTGTCTTCATATTCTATGTTTCTTCCTTTAATCTGTATTGGCTTTTTGTATGAGTTAGTCATTATTTTTGTTTTTTTGTCATTCATTTCCAAGCCGACTTCCTCACTTCCTTTGTCCAGTGACTCTAGCATATTTTCTAAATCTCTGGGTGTCTCTGCGAGGACCACAATGTCGTCAGCAAACCTTAGATGACTTAAGTATCGATTTTGTATTTTTATGCCTTTCATTTTCCAATTCAGCTTTTGAAATATATTTTCTAGTACCATGATAAATAGTTTGGGGGACAGCGGATCCCCTTGTCTGACTCCCCTGCCAATTTCTATCTCCTCTCCTCTCTTTTCTAATTTTACTTTGCTAGTGCTGTTGTTGTAAATGTACTTCAGAGTGTTTATATATTTCTGATTGATGCCGAGTGTACTTAATCCTGCCCAGATAGACTTGTGGTGAATACTCTCGAAGGCTTTGGAATAATCAACGAAGAATTTATTTATTTATTTATTTATTTAAATACAATTGCAAATATGGGTTGTAGACAGTTGTTATATATAATGATTACGTTTCGCCATATTTTACCATGATAGGCATGCAATTTAACATTAATTTATTCGAAATAGAAATAAAATAAAATTAATTTTTATATTCTACCATCAATAATATCATAATCAATCTACACAGTATGTCATAAATATTGTTGAATTTACTTGTATGATGTCAATTTAATCTATGATGTCAATATTACATAATAAGCATGTCAATAATACATAATATAGAAGCATAAATTGTCAGTGAATCAAAATGTCTTCTTAATACCTACCTATTAATTAAAATTGGATATACAGTGTCAATAGTTACATGGTTGTTATTCATAATAAAGTCATAATTTTATAGTGCTCAGTTCACAATGTCAATTATATTTATACATATAGGAGCTACCGTTCACAATCCATGCACACCGAACACATCATAACTAAGGCACCTTATATTGCCGCAATGAACTATCTGTCAAGAAGTCTTCTAACGTGTAGTAGCATTTGTTTACTAACAGGTCATGCAATTGTTTTTTAAATATTTTCAATTCTGGAGTAGTCCTGATACATTCTGGGATATTATTAAAAATACGTGGGGCCAAGCAGAAAACACTCTTATGCATCTGTTCGGTCTTGCTAGCAACTATATGTAATTTAGTCTGATGTCGGGCACGTGTGCGGTAGTCAAATAATTCCGAGTTATTTTTTACAAATACTGCAACCTCAAATATATATATACACGGAAATGTTAATAATTTCATTTTTATGAAGTATGGCTGGCAGGAGTCAGGTGGATAAAATTTAAACATTGCCCTGATGCATCGTTTTTGTGCAATAAACACCCTTTCGTGGCAAGTACTGTTGCCCCAGAATATTACACCGTATCTGAGAGCAGAACTCACGTAACCATGGTATGCTGTTACTAAAGTAGTCGTGTTTGCTACTTTTCTTAATTTTTGCAGCGCATATGAGAATTGGGCTAGTTGTTTACAAACATTCTCGACTTGTACTTCCCAATTGATATGTTCATCAATATGTAACCCTAGAAATTTAGTAGTTTCTACCTCTTCTACGTCACTACCTTGATAGCATATTTTTAAGGGATCTGTGCGGCAAACTCTTATTCTAAAATTCATTATTTTGGTTTTTTCTATATTGATCGTCAAATTATTTTTATTAAGCCAGTCTATAATTCGCTCTAGAGATTGGTTAATGTCTAGTTCTAAATTTATTGTATTGTCATTTGTAAAAAGTACAGTACTGTCGTCAGCAAATAATGTAATGTCATGTTGTATTACCGACGGCATGTCATTAATATATATAAGGAAGAGAAGAGGGCCTAAGATACTCCCTTGTGGAACGCCTAATTGAACAGTCCCAGTTTCAGAAGCGCAGACTTCTTCAGTTTTCGTAATAGGGTTGACCCATTTTATTTCGGTTATTTGTTGTCGGTTAGAAAGGTATGATTTAATCAGGTCATATACATTACCTCTAACACCATATGAATACAATTTACTTAATAGAATATTATGGTCAACACGGTCAAACGCCTTGGACATATCCATGTATAATGCCACAGCCGGTAGTCCTTTGTCCAGATTGGTAACCACTTTACGTAAGAAGTTAAACATGGCTACGTTTATTGATTTACCATTTCTGTATCCATACTGGCAAGGTGTAAGAACATCATGCTTTTCAAAAAAGGTATATAGGCATTTGTGTATCACCTTTTCGAATATTTTAGCGAAGATTGGTATTAACGCTATGGGCCTATAGTTACTCATATTTGTTTTATCACCCTTTTTAAATATTGGCTTAATAACTGATATTTTGAGTTTATCTGGGAAGTTGCCCTGTTCTATGCTTAAGTTAATAATATGGCTTAAGGGTGCGGATATAATATGGCCGACATCTTTAATAATGTCTGTCGAAATGCCATCAAAGCCGGTACTGTTCGTTCTTTTCAAATTTATTATTATTTTATAAATGTCATCTGCAATAGTTGGTGTCATAAAGACTGAATTAGAAATGAGAGCAATTTTGTTAGTAGGATTATTGGATAGATCATTGCGTTTGTTATAATTCTTGTTTATGTCAAGGAAAAAATTATTAAATGATTCTGAAATTTCTTTCGGATTGTTAATTGTTACGTGATTACTTATTATTTGTTTTATGCTTTCTGTCGGATGTTTATATTTGGTTTCATTTATCACTTTCCAGGTTGCTTTGGTTGTGTTAGTTGCAGTTTTTATGTAGTGATCGTTTTGTGACTTTTTTGTCAACCTTACTATAGATTTGTACCTTTTTGAATATGTTTTAAATATGTTTTTGTTTGTTTGGTTTTTATTATTTCTATATTGCCATAGAAGTTGAGTTTTACGTTTGCTGCATATTTTTATACCCTTTGACATCCATTTTGGTCTAGTTGTATTACAGATTCGAATTTTTACAAGAGGAAAGCATTGTTGGTACAACATATCAAAGTTTTCATGAAATTTGTTATAGGCGTTATTTGCATCTTTACAGCTATAAATATCACTATTGGTAAGCTGTTTTATATATTTAACAAATATCATTCTATTACCTATAGAGTAGTCTCGTTTTACAATATAACAATGCTTAAGAGTACATGTTTTATTGACCGGGACCTTGATAATTTGTGCATTGTGGTCCGACAACGCTAGTTCCTTTAGTGTACCCTTGCATGTTGTGATATTGTGGGCTATATTGTCTATGCAAGTTTTACTTGCGAATCTAGTTATTTCATTAAATTGCAATTTTAGATTATATGTCATTAAAGTTTCTTTAAATTTAATACAGTGCTTGGTTTGCTTCAAAATATCAATGTTAAAGTCTCCACATAAAATTATCCTTTTGTTATTAAAACATAATTTATTTAGAATTTTATTAAGTGCTACAAAAAAACTTCCCAAAGAGTTAACAGCGTAGTCTGGTGGTCTATAGATACATATAATTATAATTTTATGTTGTGGTATCTCAATGGCAGAGCATTCTATGATATTTGGAATTGAAAGTTCTGATATATCATTACGCACGCTATAATTTAAGTGTTTTTTTACTAGTATACATGAGCCTCCGTGTCTACTACTTCTCATATAATAGGAACCTAGTTTGTAATTCGGAATTGTGAGATACACTTCATCGCCCTCTACCATGTTGTGTTCAGTTATACATAGAATGTCAATAGTAGTGCCTTCTGTAGTCACATTATCAATACAAACAGAAAGCGCATCAGATTTGTTGATTAAACCATCAATGTTTTGATGGAGAATTGTTATAACATTATACACGAAATAAATTAGTCACAAGGCTCGGAACACAGTCATGGTCATTGCTGGGTTCATTTACAGGGTCACTATTATTTACATTGTTAACTAACAGGTTTTGTTCAAGATCTAAATTGACCTGAGTATATTGATCTACAGATTTGTTATTTTTATTTCTTATCATTATCTCATGCTGTGTAATCTGAAAGTGATAGTCCAGACACAATATTTCCCTTAGCAATGACCTTGCGAGATTTACAACATAGCGTCGTCTAGTTGGTATTAATCTAGAGTAGTGCATATCCATGAATAGTACATTTTTAAATTTGTTACAGATAAATCTAAGTTGATAATTGAGTTTACTTTCTTGCAAAAACCTGTTTTTCGGTACTTCACTTATTATCACGTTAGTATTGGCAGTTGAAGTTAGCCATCGATGCAGATTGATATCAATATCGTAAGGGTTTTTTTCACAGCAACCTCCCAAAACAATAATGTAGTCAGTTTTTGTCAAGACACTAATCTCACTGTTGGAGTGTCGCAAGATCTCATTTAGTGTAGCTCCAGGTTTTATGTATGAACATACTGCAAATTTTGGTCCAAGTAGATTTTGTAGTGTGTCGCGTAGGCCTATTCCCTGACCGTCGCCTAGGATGATTACTTTATGCTTCTTGTCATGTGTGTCAGCTAATGTAGTTTGAGTCGATGGGCGTTGCATTTCCTTACTATTGTCCTTCCAGTTAGATGGTAGTTGTGGTTTGGTGTGGGTATCGCCCTGTGGTGTTTGTTGCATATTACGCCATGTCAAAGTATTCGAGTAGCTGTTCGTGCTCGTAAGACGTAAAGGAGAATGTCGGGGAGTTTTTATTCTCATGTTTACTATTCTACTAGAGATAGGTGATGAATTGTTCTTTTGCTGTGGAGTATTACAGCTAACTTTTTTCAGAAGATCTATTTGTCTCTGCTGAGCCTGTATGTCGTGTTTTAGTTGTGTATTTTCATGGTTTAGGTTTTCAATTTCATTATCCGCACTTTTTAGTTGTTGTTTAATTAAGTTAATTTCCCGTCGTAAGTCGTCAGCAACTGATTGTTCAATATATTGTGTTGCACTCTTCATACTCATAATACTAGTGTCTAACATGGTAGAATTTAATAGGTCTTGACTTATTGTATGTGTCAAATCCGTGTCCGATTGTGTTCTTTTCATCTTATTTCGAATAGTTACATTTTCCATTTTCTTAGATTTATTGTTATATTATTTAATATTTTTCTGTAAAAAAATATTACTAAAATTCCTGAAGTAATATAATGTAGTTCCCGTTATGATAGAACTTTGTAAACAAAACAAAGTAAGAAAACCAAGACTCTAATAATCAAAAAGAAATTCCTCTTGTATGACTCGAAACCACGACCATTGGATTTCAGTTGCAGTTTCTGGTAGCGTTAACCAATACGCCACGGAGAGATGTACTTAAAGTGTTGAATTAATCAACTGCTTGTGTATATAGCTTTTGTCTTTCTTTGATTAATTCCTAAGTATGACTCATGTAGAAAATATTTTTTAAACTTCAACACACGATGAGTCCGTTTATTTGAACATAATGATTTGAATATGCAATAATTTACTTTCACTATTATTATTTGTTTAGTTATTTGATGCACTGAATCACTTTATCACTATTTAATTTTGGTTTTAAGTCGGTTATTATTATGATTTCACTTTGTTTATTGGTATAATGATGTAAAATTTTCTAGTTATTTTGTAATGCAATTTTTTTGATTTGTCTGTTACTCAATTTCCTGGATAACATTCTCACTAGAACATTGTGTAGTTTTTCACATGTTTTTATATTTGATACACTTTTATTCACTGTTTTTATATTTTTTTAACGCAAAATAGTACGGACTCGATATGTACGTGACAGCTAACGCCATCTATCCTAGACTAGACTAGATATAGTGGTCTGTTGAACTCTGAGTATTTTTCTATAATTTGTTCGAGTGTCTGTATGTGGTCTGTGGTTGAAAAACCTGAACGAAAGCCCGCCTGCTCTACCGGTTGTGCTTTGTCTATTTCTGGTGTTATTCGTCTCAATAATGTTGTTGTGAAAAGTTTGTATGTACTTGCCAATAGGCTAATGGGTCGATAATTGCTTATGTCCACCGGATTGCCCTTTTTATACAGCAGTATTATGTCTGAGTTGCACCATTGCTTAGGGGCAGTTTCTGTTTCTAATACTCGGTTAAATAAGTGAGTAAGGTGTTTTAATAGCACTGGTGCACCAAGTTTCATTGCTTCGTTTGTTATACCGTCTGGTCCAGGACTTTTATCAGGTTTCATTGTTTTTATATTTCTCAACACTTCGGTTTCTGAGAACGGTTGTATGATATATATATCTTATATAGGTCTTTGTAAAACTTTGTTGCGCACTCTAGAATGTCAGTCCTTGTTTGTGTTTTTGTAGAACCATCATCCAGTTTCTGAATCCAAGCTTTTTTCATATTTAGTTCTTTATAAGCTCGTTTAGCGCTTCGGAATTGGTTTAAATTCCGCTCTAAGACTTTTTTCCTGTGCGCAGCATAGTCTACTTTAATTGATTTTCAGATTTCCTTGAAAAGTTGACTCAGTACGATCTTTTCTTCTTTACTCTTCTTCTTAGTATGTAAGAGATCTCGTCGTTTTTTCAATAATATTTCTGTTGTTTCACTTATTATTTTTGTTCCTTTCCTCTCATTGTCATTATTTGATTTTAAACTTTTCAATTTTTTTTTATTTTTTTTTTTACACAGGACACGTCAATTTGACTTCACCTCGCCTGATGTTAAGCTAAAGGCAAAGTCTCGGAGAGAGGGTCACCATCGTAAACATTTACCATGTTAACAGTGGTGGCACTCAGCTTGACGGCCTCATTAGATGCCTTTTCACGCCCCGCTTAAAGGACCCGGGACTGTAGGAAGAAGGAAACACGTGAGCTGGCAGGGAATTCCAGGTCTTAGTGGTGCGGCATAGGAATGAATCACTGAAACGCTTGGTTCTAGCAGGTATACTCTGCACCGTAAATGGATGACATCTTAGCCCTGCACGTGTCGTCCTGTGAAGGAAAGGGGAGGGTGGGACTAATTGGAAGAGCTCGTTAGAACATTCACCATGGTAGAGACGGTAGAAAACTGCCAAAGACGCAACATCTCTACGCATCTGCAAAGGCTCGAGGGTGTTCGTGACCTCAGGATCCCCAATAATGCGGACCGCACGTCGCTGCAACCTGTCGAGAGCATCTAATAAGTACTTTGCGGAGCCGTCCCAGAGATGTGAGCAGTATTCCACGCAGGAACGAATTTGGGTCTTGTATAGAAGACACCGCTGCTCCGGCGTGAAAAAACGTCTCACTCTGTTCAGGACTCCGAGTTTACGCGAGGCTGATTTGATGATACTCTCGATATAGTTTTTGTTATTCAGTTTGCAGTGAACATCCATACCGAGGATAGTGAGGTGATCCTGCAGTGGCAGTGGTGTGCTCTGAAGAGTGGGAAGGGGAAGGAAAGGAGATACCTTTGCTGTAAACGCACATGCCTGGGTCTTCTTGGCATTGAACTCGGCCAGGTTCCTAGCGCCCCATTGAGAAATGTGGTCCAGGATCCGGTCCAGCTCAGTGACAAGAAGCTGCCTTTTTTCCGCGATATCAGACTGCTTGGCCGCAGGATGTGCGTAATAACTCCCGTGTAAGGTGCTGTCGTCTGCATAGCAGTGAATGTTTCCGTTACAGAGCATGTCATTGATATGCAGAAGAAAGAAAGTGGGAGATAAAACGGAACCCTGCGGCACGCCAGCATTTACCTGCAAGAACTCCGAAGCTCGTCCATCACAAAGGACGCGAATACGGCGCCCCTGCAGGAAGCTTGCAACCCAGTTACACAGTCTAGGAGGCAGGCCAAAGGCTGGTAGCTTGGAAAGAAGCGATTTGTGCCATACCCTATCGAAAGCTTTGGCGATGTCAAGACTAATTGCCAGTGACTCACCGTGCTTCTCCATAGCCTCACCCCAAAGGTGGGTCATGTACGCCAGAAGATCACCCGTTGACCGTTTCGGTCTGAAACCGTATTGCCGGTCACTAAGCAAGGAGTGATCCTCTAGGTGGCGCATGAGTTGTGTGTACATGTTAATTATGTGCTCGAACACCTTGCACAGCACTGAGGTGACGGCTATGGGTCGATAGTTGGCTGGGTCCGAGCGATCCCCCTTCTTGGGGATCGGCCGGACATTCGCCTCCTTTCAAGCCGAGGGCACTGTACCCGAACTGTAGGACAGTCGGTACAGCCGCGTTAGCATAGGAGATAACTCCGCTGCACATTTTTTAAGTACAACCGCTGGAATACCATCAGGACCACTGGCTTTCCGGACATCGAGTGATTGCAGTACTGCACGGACATCGCGTTGCCTGATATTATTTCAATATTAATTCAATATTATTTCTTCTATTAGATTGTACAGGCTTTGAATATTTTGTGTTTCCTCTAATTCTATTTCTTTATTTTCGCATAATCTTTGTAGCTGGTTGAGGTAATTTTTTATGTCTTCTTCAGATTCAGGGAGTTTGGGCAATGCTTTGAAGTTTTTTCAGTTTTTCTTTGGGTTGGTTGTAAGGAGCGATGCCTTTACTAATCTGTGGTCTGATGGATATTCTATTTTAGCTATTACTTGTACATCAGTTATCATCCATGGTTTGTTAGTCATGATGAAGTCTATTTCGTTTTTTATTTTCTTGTTAGGAGAGATCCAAGTCCATTTTCTTTTAGCTTTTTTCTTAAATAGAGTGTTTGCTATCATTAATTTGTATTCCTGTGCATATTCGATAAGACTTTTCCTCTGTTATTCCTTTCGCCATAACCGTGTTCCCCCATTATTAGGTTGTCTCTGGCTGTAGCTTTGCCAATTTTAGCATTGAAATCCCCGATTACAATGACATTGTTGTGTGTAAGAGTGTGTGCTTTCTCTAAGTCTTTATAGAAACTTTCTATCTGATCATCGGTTGATTCTTGTGTTGGGGCGTATGCCTGAATTATGGAAATGTTGACATCGTCTATTTTTATATCTAGTAGTGCGACCCTTTCTGATATTCCTGTAAAATTGGTTATATTATTTTTATGTTTTTTCTTTATCAGAAAGCCTACTCCATAAAGACCTTTTGTTTCTCCGATGTAGCATAGAATGTAGTTTTCATACTCCTCAATGTTGTATGTCGAGTTTAATATTCTTCAGAGAATGTGTTAGTTCCAAATAATGTTCTGTGGTTGATAAGGTTCTCACATTAAAGGTGCCAATTTGTAGTGAGCTAGATTTTGGTTTTTCTCTCGATTGTTTGTTCAGGTTTATTTGTTTGTTACGTGTATGTAGTATTTTAGAGGTATTCCAGAATCTCGGGTATAATGGGATCAGATCTTGTTGTTGTTGTTGTAATGGTTGGAGGGGGGCGGTCGTAGTTTCCCACGGTGACCGCAATTCGACTTGGGGAAGCATTTTGTTTTTTAATTGTTGTAGTTTCGTTTGTTGTCTTGAGTTTCCTGTTGTTATATAATTCCTATACTTTTTTTTTTCTGTTTCATGGATTTAGGGTTTTGTAGTTTAACTGGAGGGTGTCGGTCTTGTTCTTCCACGGTGACCAGCCGGCTTGGAAGAGGTATTTTGTGTGTTATTCTATGTTCTTCTTTGTGGTTTTCCGGGAGGGGTTGAAGTGCTCGTTGCTATACTTTGGCGGCGTTGTATTCTTTGCTTGTGTTGTTATTATTGTTCTTGATTGTCACGTAATTTAATATACCTGGCTTTATTATGTTTTCGGGCAAACTCGAAGATCTTTGCTTTGTAAGGGCAGGTACGGTTTTATTCTTTTTATTTGCATGAGGTATTTGCTGGGTAAGTTTGTTTGAAGCATTTTCCGGCGAGTTTGGGAGACTTCTTTTTTTGTTTTTATTATTTTTAGGTATGTTCTCTAATATGACAAGCTTGTCATATTTGATTATTGCTTTATTACCCTTTTCCCTTTCCGCATTTACCTTTTCTTGTAGCTCTTTCCTTATTTGTAAAACAGAGGGGGGGTAGTCTTCTTTTACATAATATGGTGTCTCTTTTAGAGCTGCCTTGTTTTTGAGGATACCAATCTTCTTTCCTAAGGTTGCAAAGGTAACTACAACAGGCCGTGGCTTTTCGGTCTTTTTTCCTATTCTTCTTACGACTTCTAGGTCCATACAATCAATTTTTATCGGTAGATATTTATTTATAAAATCTTTTACATTATTTTCCAAACTATGGTATGATTTTTCTTCTTCTTGTAGCCCAAAGAATACTAAATTACGTTGTCTTGCATGTTTCTCTAAGTGGTATATTCTATTTTCTTGGTTTTCTACTCTTAGCTTAAGGTTTTCATGCTTTTCTCCTAGAATTAGGATTTTTTCTTCAATTATTTTGTTTATGTTAACTATTAGCTTGTCTGTCACCTCTTCAGCAGTTTTGTTTATCAGTTTTCTCTGTTCATCCAGATCTTTTTGGATCGCGCGAAGTGCACTCATTACCGCCGACATTTCTTGAGCCATTGTATAGAAGTTTATTTGATGTGTATTTGATTTCGTTTTGTTTTGGTACAGGTAGTGCCCTCTATTATAGCTTACAAAAAGCTCGTACGCAATCAAATCGATTGATAAGTATGGTCAATAGCTTAAGTGTAGGTAGTGCTACCCTTTTCTGTTAGATGGAGTTAGTATACTGCAACTTCGCAGTGCTAAGTAGATACCACTGAATTATAATGACTCATGTTGTTATAGGTTATGTTGACAATATTTTTCTATAAATTATCTTACAATGCAATTCCATTAACTTATGTTTATTGCTTTCTTTGCCACTGTTGGTCCGTTGATGTGCAAAGTCTCCCAAAACGTCTATGGTTTCTTTATATAAACAAAATGTCTCTTCCTTTGCAATTGTTGTTGTCACTGTTTTTTGCACTATTTACTGGTTCATTGTTTTTGTTTTCACTTTGTCCATACATTTTGAGCACTAATCCACGTTTTAAACTATATATTTCACTGTCACTTGTAAATATTATAATTTAAATTGACGATAAAATACGGAGCCGATGTTTACAGTGGCACTGCAGCGCCTCCAAGTCGGACAGTAAGTGTGTGTAATGTTTTTTCTCTCCGAACTGTGTTTTGAGGAAGTTTTCTAATACGGACCAATCGTCAAATTCTTTTATTGCACATGCCGCTTCGGCCCTGCCCTGAAGACGGCTTAGGATATATCTAAAAATAATATTTTGTTGCGCTGCTGTAGCTAGATTAATTGCGTTTCTGCAATTGGTTAAGAAAGGGTTTAATTTTTCGCGGTCACCATCGAAGGTGCCGATAAATTTAATGAGTACATTTAGGTCTACAGATGTCGACGATGATAATGGTGATTTTGCAGGTTAAGCTTCTAGTTGCGACATTTTATACAACAGTAAAAAACACTGTATAAAATAATACAAACAAATTGACAATAGTAATAAGGTTCACACTTTCTTAAATGGTAACTTAAGATAGCAATGTATGACCAAAGACTTACAGGATGGCGTGGGCGACGAGTAGACAAAACAACATCTCGGTTCGGCTTGGATATGATAACGCGTCGCTTGAACACGGTGCAATGCGTCTTATTGTAGCGTGATGATATTTGTACTTCTGGTACAAAATTGGCGTTGAAGATATTTTATAGAAGAAAGCTGTTTCTTACTGCACAGGATCACTGGGTACTGGACTGGTTCGGTACCGGATTACTCGGTGCGGACTGGCATCGCACAGAGTTGCTCGGTGCTGGACTGGACTGCTTCCGCACAGGATAGGGATAGGCACAGATGTTACCACTATCACCTCACTTGGTTAGGTATTACTAGTTTTCACCGGTTATCACTGGTTATCACTGGTTCTTGAGGGAAACGGAGACGTACCGGGATCGCTTTTTCGCAATCCTTCAGCGCTGCCACCAATGTTACGCGAGCCTCAGCGAAGGGGTTTTTAAAAAAAAGATTTTGGATGCGACGGAACACAAGGTTTATTCTTACACGAATTAGAATAAGGATACAAGGTTACTTAGGCTAATCGAAGCCTTTTGGCAGCCGTCCGTCGGGTCTTAAGTTTGGAACGAGACTGACGCATGAATGGCGACTCATTCCTAGTCTGAGCGACGAAGGAGCTGACACAGCACTTGGTGTGCACAAGTGCATACAGGGGCCAGGCGTAACAGTACGTATATTTATTACAAGTAACAAGTATAGTTAAACTTAACAAAATTCAAATGTAACAACCTGAGATACAGAGCCACGATACTAAAGTTAAAAACCGGCCAAGTGCGAGTCGGACTCGCCCACGAAGGGTGTTAACGAGTAACACCATCTAGCGGCGACGAGGATAAACTTAGCGGGACGGCGCAGCGGGGTGGAGCGCGGCGGTGCGAGGACGATGGAAGGACGATGGAAGGACGGTGAAGACACAAGCTTCTCGAACACGATAGCATAACTACGTCGACAGTATTGTTTGCAATATTTTAATTGTACCTTATTTAAAGAAATATAAGTTCATATTTAACTACTCGTAATAAACAGTTAATTTTTCGTTGAAACCCTATACGCATCCTGGAAGGCAAAACCACACACACACCGCAGTCACACAAGCAACACCTGGCTGAAGCTACCCGACATCATCAACATCTGGTCCTACGAGTCGGATTGACAACATCTGCGAGTCGGATTGGCGATCATCTGGAGCATCATCTGCAGTAACTTGATTCCTTATTTCATAGATCACCAATATGACTAAAAAGCGGCATTCTCTGGTAGATACAGAAAGCAATAATGATATTATTCGCGATTTAGTTAAAAAACGGGGTTGTGTCAAGGGTAAATTCACATTGTTCACGAAATACGTACAATCTTTAGATGATTTGCAAGTAACAGAAGCTCATAAAGCTGAATTACAGGAGCGTTTAGATAGATCTAAATTGTTATTTGATCAATTTTCTGTAATTCAGGATGAACTTGATTTAATTGTTTGTTCTACTCAAATAGATAACGAATTACGAGAGAGAGAAGAGTTTGAAAATCAGTTTTATGCAATTGTGGCTAAATGTAAATGTATTTTAAAAGATAATAATTGTGCTCAGAACGATAAAGTTCAAAGTCGCATTCCGAACGGCATCAAACTACCCACAATTTCTTTGCCGAAGTTCGATGGTAACTATGATCAATGGCTTGAATTTCGCGATACTTACTTGTCTATTATTCACAATAGTGACAATCTTGATAATATTCAGAAGTTCCACTACTTACGTTCAATTTTGACCGGTAATGCACTACAAGTAATTAAAGCACTAGAATTTTCGTGTGACAATTATTCAGTTGCGTGGAGTCTTTTAGAGAATAGGTATAATAACAATCGTTTGCTAGTACATAACCACGTCAAAGCTTTGTTCTCTGCTCAAGCAATGAGTAAAGAATCGGCTGCTCAAATACGAAAGTTAATAGATACCGTTTTCAGAAATATTCGTGCATTAAAAACACTTGGTGAACCTATAGAAACGTGGGATACGCTAATTATCTATATTATAGTTTCTAAATTACATTCATCAACTGAGCGCGAATGGGAGCTTCACAAAAGTAGTCTCATGAACACTTCATTGGATACAAAACTGTTATTATCAGACATAATGAAATTCCTTAAAGATCGAGCTGATTTTCTAGAAACGATTAAGCCCTCTCAAGTCAAACAAACAGACACTAACACTCACAATCCTAAAGCCAAACAATCATCGTCGACAAAATCACACAGTTACCTCACAACACACAATAATGGTAAAAAATCGTCCAATTCGAACCGTTACAAATGTAATATGTGCGATTCTAATCATCCTATATACTCGTGTGAGAGTTTTCTTAGTTTGCCTATTAAAGATAAATTAAGAATAATTGAAGAGAAAAGCTTATGTTCCAACTGTTTACGCACAGGTCATGCAGTAACCGAGTGTCGGTACGGACCGTGCAAACAATGCAATAAAAAGCACAACACTTTAATTCACAATGAATCTGTAGACACTTGTACCTCATCAGCTGTTGCGCATATCACACAAGTTGCTTCTCAGCCCGAGTCCAGTACAAGTGCCACATACATACATCAAACCACTTCTCACAAATCACACACACAATCTAAAGTAAACAATAATAACAACACACATTATTATACGCATCCAGTATTATTGTCTACTGCTTTAGTGGAAGTGGCGGATAAACAAAACATATTTCACACAACTCGAGTGCTCTTAGATAACGGGAGTCAACACTGTTTTATATCCGAATCACTTTGCAAAAAACTCAACATTCCATTGATACAGTCCACTGTTCAAGTAAGAGGGGTAGGTAACACTATCTCACGATCCACACAATCATGTCACATTGAAATGCGATCCAAAACTAATTCATATCACACACGCTTTAATTGTATAGTTTTGTCTTGCATTACATCACAATTACCAACATTAAATATTAGAAATTACATTGAAATACCCGACAATATTCAACTAGCTGATCCTGATTTCTGTTCTCCTGATGAAATTCATTTACTCATAGGGGCAGACAGATTCTGGGACCTGCTGTCTGAAGGTCTGGTTAGATTACATAATGGTCCGTACTTACAAAACACACAATTAGGGTGGATCATATCGGGTATTGTTCATAAACCTATTTCACACACTAAACAGGTTCAATGTAATTTTACACAAACACTAGAATCTGATCTCAAACGCTTTTGGGAGCTAGAGGAAATAACAATAAATTGCAATAAATTCTCGAAGGAAGAACACGCATGCGAAAAATTATATAAAGAAACTACTTTACGTGACGATAATGGCCGTTTTTCTGTACGCATTCCTTTAAGTGAATCAGCTGATATGCTACACGACACGTTCACTATGGCTCAAAACCGGTTCCTTGCACTCGAACGAAAATTAATGAAAGGTTCGCCTACGTATAGAAAAATGTATAACGACTTTATGCATGAATATTTAAGCTTGGGACACATGAGTCGCATTTTTAAATACGATTCGCCATATTATATTTTGCCTCATCACGGTGTTTACCGAGAACACAGTTCCACCACTAAGCTTAGGGTAGTATTCGATGCGAGTGCTAAGTCAACGTCAGGTAAATCATTAAATGATATCCAGCACATAGGCCCTGCGTTACAAAATGACTTATTCGGCATTTTACTTCGGTTTCGGCAATTTAAATATGTCGCATGTGCTGACATTGAGAAATTCTATCGCCAAATATTAGTGGCCCCCAACCAGAGAAATTTACAATTAATTCTTTGGAGAGAGAATCCTTCAGAATCTCTCGGTGTATTTCAGCTTAACACGGTGACGTATGGCACTGCGTCCGCACCCTATCTTAGTATTAGGTGTATGAGACAACTCGCGTTGGAATGCAAAGATGACGTCATCGCACAAGTTATTCGTGACGACTTCTACGCTGATGACTTAGTTACGGGACATAATAATAAACAAACGTTGATGAAAATATGTACCGGTGTTTCTAAAGTCCTAGAATCAGGTTGTTTTCCTCTTAGGAAATGGGTATTTAACTCGTCAGTGTCACAGTCTGATTTGCAGTGTCCCTCTAAGCAATTATCATTGGGTGAAAACTGTAACACTAAAACATTAGGCATGGGGTGGTTTTATTCCTCAGATGTGTTACATTTTGATACCAAACATGATCAGAATGTAACGCATGCCACTAAACGTAGCATTCTTTCAGTCATCGCGCAGACATACGACCCTTTGGGTTTGATTACACCAACTATTATTATCGCTAAAATAATAATACAAAAGCTGTGGTTATCTAAGATAGGCTGGGATGATCCGGTTCCTAAATCTATTTCATTAGAATGGCAGCATTTTATTGACAAATTACATAATCTATCAGATATACGCATCCCACGTTATGTGATAGGAGAAAATACATACAAAATTGAGTTACATATTATGTCGGACGCTGCGTTAACTGGTTACGGCGCTTGCGCCTATGTACGTAGCTATACAGATACCTCGATACACGTCCACTTGTTGTGCGCAAAGAGTAAGGTAGCTCCCGTGAAACCGGTTTCCGTACCACGCTTAGAATTATGCGGTGCGTTAGTAGGTGCGAAATTGTATGCAAAAATAATTCATTCATTAAGATTAACGTTCGATAATGTTTACTTCTGGTCAGACTCAACTGTAGTTTTAGGATGGCTTAAGATGTCGCCTAATCTTCTGAAACCATTTGTACAGAATCGTGTAATCGAAATAAATGAGCTGACAGGCGATAAACCGTGGTTTCATATCGCTGGTAAACAGAACCCAGCTGACTTACTGTCGCGCGGAATGCATTTAGATATTCTTAAGTCGTGTGATTTATGGTGGCACGGGCCTACATTCTTGCAAAGCCCTAACACAGAATGGGAACAAGATGTTCGTTGTAATGATATTGAATGTAATGAATTGCCTGAATTAAAACCTATCAAAACTTCTGCTCTAATTCAGATAAGCTCTGAATTTTCTTTATTTGAACGCATTTCATGTTTTAATCGTTTGCGTCGCGTTATGGCATACATTATTCGGTTTATACACAACAGTCGTAAACAAAAATCACAATACACACAGCGTCGGACAGGCTGTTTGTCTGTGGACGAAGTGAATAATTCTGTTAGAACTTTAACACGAATAGTACAACAGCAATCTTTTCCAGACATTTATGACAATTTGAAGCATAAGCGTTCATTTAAATGTCCACGCAATATTTCTAGTTTAAATATATTTATGGATGAACATAATCTAATTAGAGTAGGAGGTAGATTATCGCAATCTGACTCATTTACTTACGATAAAAAACATCCTTTATTACTGTGTGGTAGACACATATTTACTCGTCTTTTATTTGAATATCATCACAATAAGGTCTTATTACACGCCGGACCTCAATTGTTACTGGCTACAATACGTGAGACTTGGTGGCCTATCAGAGGTCGCAATTTGGCTAAACAAGTAGTGCATAACTGTTTAAAATGTAAACGTATTCGACCTAAGCCATTGAACATACAGATGGGGAACCTACCTAGTGAGAGATTGGAGCCAGCATACCCATTTTTACGCTGTGGGGTTGATTATGCTGGCCCAATTTTTATGTTAAATCGCGGGGGTAGGGGTGCTCGGTTAGTTAAGTGCTACATATGTTTATTCGTGTGCTTCACTACGCGTGCAATACATTTAGAATTGGTCACAAACCTCACCACTGATGCATATTTACTGGCGTTGAAACGATTCATCTCTCGACGCGGCAAACCACTGCAAATTTACTCTGACAATGGGAAAAACTTTGTCGGAGCTTTAAAGGAATTTTCAAAGGTTTTAGATTCGAATAAATCAGACATTTTAAATTTCACAGTTGATAACTTAATAGAATTCACATTTATTCCACCATATTCGCCTCATTTTGGTGGTCTATGGGAAGCGGGGGTCAAGTCCTGCAAATTCCACCTATGTCGTACCGTAGGCAATGCACATTTAACTTATGAGGAGTTGAGTACCGTGTTAACTCAAATTGAGGCTGTCCTCAACTCCCGACCTATGTCCCCCATGTCCACAGATCCAAGTGACCTGCTTCCCTTAACTCCTGCTCATTTTTTGATTGGCCGGCCGCTCACTGCACCCGCCAGTCACGACCTGACGGCGACAGCTTCGCAACGCCTTCCACGATATGATCGTGTAGAACAGATGAGGCAGAACTTCTGGCATCGCTGGTCAACTGAATATGTCTCAGAGCTTCAAAAGAGAACAAAGTGGCAGCTTAACCAGGATACACTCGTTCCTGGCACTCTAGTCCTGATCAAGGAGGACCATTTACCCCCACTGAAATGGCAACTAGGACGAGTACTGGAGACATTCACCGGCAAGGATGGCATCTCACGTGTGGCCACAATTAAGACGGCTGCAGGAACTATTCGGCGGTCCTACCCCAAAATATGTCCGCTTCTTGATTCACAGGAAACCTCTTTGGAACCTGGTGCTTCCAAGGCCGGGGGCATGTTAACGAGTAACACCATCTAGCGGCGACGAGGATAAACTTAGCGGGACGGCGCAGCGGGGTGGAGCGCGGCGGTGCGAGGACGATGGAAGGACGATGGAAGGACGGTGAAGACACAAGCTTCTCGAACACGATAGCATAACTACGTCGACAGTATTGTTTGCAATATTTTAATTGTACCTTATTTAAAGAAATATAAGTTCATATTTAACTACTCGTAATAAACAGTTAATTTTTCGTTGAAACCCTATACGCATCCTGGAAGGCAAAACCACACACACACCGCAGTCACACAAGCAACACCTGGCTGAAGCTACCCGACATCATCAACAAAGGGTTCCGTAGCAGCAAGAAACAAAAATATAAAAGTTCTTGTAGTTCTTTAAATGTTTTTGTTTTTCAATTAATTTTGAGTTAATTGAATGAAAAGCGATAATTGCGGTTTATAACATAACATAATATATGGCAAACTGTCACTTGTAAAGGTGTACTCTGCTCTGAATAAAATCGTAAAGTGTGTTAATTCAGCTTCGTTACTATTAAAAGTGGTTGAAACTTGAAGATCTATGTCAGAATAGCCGTGACCACTTGTTATCTCGTGAGTTGCTTGAGTTTTCTTGCCAATAACTACTCGAAACTGTTATTATTTTTATACCCTCAGTTATTGAGTACTAACTTACCTGTTATCATCTGGCTGCATGTACCCACAATATTGACTTTTGTTTATTGTCAACTTCAATTTGACACCTAATGTCATTGAATTGACAACTCTTATGACACAAGAGTGTTGCCACATTCTGAAAATTACCCTAGACTGGTGGTAAGTTAGAAGAATGGATACGTGTGGCAAATGTAACAAACAAGTCAAGCAGACTGACATCAAACTGTGTACCCTCTGTCATAACAAGTTTCACTACCAGTGTCTGGGAATACCAGTTGAAACGTTTGGAAAAGAGTCAAAATCCTACAAGTCAACCTGGAAATGCATTACCTGCAAGTCTGACAAGGGAACAACTTCATCCGATGTAGTAGAAGTGCTGAAGACGTACTTCAGCGAGAAACTGGAGGGCGCAATGGCGAAACTACGAGGTGACATCAAGCATGACATAAAAAGCGACAGCGCCGATACCAAGTCTAGGATTACCGAATTGACGGATAGCGTTACATTTGTCTGTGAAATATGATGTAATAAAGGAGTTACTGGAAAGCAAGATTCAGGTAATCAACAGCCTTGAAGAAAGACGGGAGGGACGCAGTAAGCCTTCTCGTAGAGCGCCACCTATGCTCGGGCCCTTCCCGTGAGTAGCGGCAAAAGCCGTGAAACCAATTACTGCACCACGATGGCAAACCAAAGACCAATTAGTCCGCTAAACAAGCCGGCTCTGTGTGTAATCTCGGTAAACATCGAAGGGTTCTCTCAAAATAAATCAGAGATTCTCTCTGATCTTTGCCGCGAAACTAAATGTGACATTCTTTGCGTCCAAGAAACCCACCGAGATTTGCCACAGAGACGCCCTCAAATAGCTGGACTCACGCTTATCGCCGAGATCCAACATCAGAAGCACGGTAACGCAGTGTTTGCTGCTCCCGGCGTAAGCATCGTGTCCACCTCGAGCTCGTCCCATAACGGCATTGAAGTCGTTACCATCGAAACTGGGAACTGCACTGTAACTTCTGTGTATAAGCCTCCTGGGACACTGTTCCAATTCGACCCTCCAGAAAATTTTGACAACCAGCCAGTGAAAGTTGTGATCGGAGATTTTAACAGCCGGGGTTCCAACTGGGGCTACAGAGACACGGACTCGAGTGGACATGCGGTGGAGGAGTGGGCTGAAACAAATGATTTGAGTCTGATTCATAATCCCAAGCAACCGGCCTCCTTTAACAGCGGCCGATGGAAAAAAGGGTACAATCCAGACCTAATCTTTGTCACTTCTTCTATCAGCTCACAATGTGTCAAAAGTGTGTGTCCACCCATACCCCGTACCCAACACAGGCCCATCATGTGTATGGTACAGCCTATTGTCCGACCCATCAATGTCCCATTCAGACGCCGGTTCAACTTTACCAAAGGAAACTGGGAGCTGTTCGCACAGTCCATCGATGATGCCCTTGTTAGCGTCTTGCCTAATCCGGAAAACTACAACCGCTTCGTGGAAATCGTATCAACCGTTTCGCGACGTTGTATACCTAGGGGGTGCAGGACGTCTTACATCCCGGGGCTGTCGAGGGATTCTGCAGAACTACTAAGGCAATACGAGTCACTATATAACTCGGACCCTTTTTCAGAAGAGACCACCTTAATAGGCGAAGAGCTATTGGCAAATATTGGTGAAAAGCGAAGGGAGAGTTGGGTCAATACAGTTACTAGTGTCAATATGACGCACAATAGTAAAAAGGCCTGGACTACTATCCGCAAACTCACAAGCGAACCCCCTCAACCCGCATCGCCCAGTCAAGTTACTGCCAATCAGATTGCTCACCAGCTTCTGCTTAGTGGCAAATCACCGAGCCGCCTCGGCAGGGTCCCCAAACTGAAAGGCATAATAAACACCTGTAACGAAATCAGCAAACCCTTTAACTTGACTGATATCATTACCGCAATAAAACATCTTAAATGCGGTAAGGCCTCTGGAGTCGATGACATCTCGGTGGAGCAATTAAAACACCTCGGTCCTGTTGCGGTGTCCTGGTTGCTACAAATGCTTAACCACTGCCTAGAGCACGCCTCTGTCCCCCGGCTCTGGCGAAAGGCGAAGGTCATCGCGATTCCTAAGCCGGGCAAACCGGCAGACGACCCGAAAAACTTTCGGCTAATATCATTGTTGTGCCATACGTACAAGTTGTTCGAAAGGATGCTGCTTGCCCGGCTAACCTGCTTGATTGACCCAAACCTGATTCCTGAGCAAGCCGGTTTCAGACCTGTGAAATCTTGCAGCAACCAGACTCTCAAATTAACGCAGCATATCGAGGACGGTTTCGAGGCAGGGATGGTTACAGGTGCTGTGTTCGTCGATTTATCTGCAGCTTATGATACCGTCAACCTGAGACGATTGCTGTGGAAGGTGGAGTCCATTACCAATGACAGTAAATTTGTCAACGTACTTCGCGAACTCCTGCACAATCGCCGGCTCCAGGTCCATTACCTGTCCGACAAAAGTCGTTGGAGAACACAAAAAAATGGTCTGCCTCAAGGCAGCGTCTTGGCACCCATCTTATTTAACGTGTATACCAACGACCAACCGTCATCTCCCCACACCTCCCGCTTCCTATATGCAGACGATCTCGCTCTGACCTCCCAAGCTTCCAGCTTTGAACAGGTCGAACTCGATTTATCGAATGCCCTGCAAAGCCTGGGTGAGTACTATGACGCAAATTCTTTAAGGCCGAACCCGAGCAAAACTCAAACGTGCGTATTCCACCTACGCAACAAAGAAGCGGGCCGCAAGCTTACCATCCAATGGCGTGGGGTGCCCATTGAGCATAACGACTTCCCGAAGTATTTGGGCGTCTTTATGGATAGGTCACTAACTTTTAGGAAAAACTGCGAGAGCATTAAGCAGAAGGTGCATTCTAGGAACGGTCTCTTGCGTCGACTGGTTGCTTCAAAGTGGGGAGCTTCGCCTAATGTTCTGCGGACCACTGGCCTGGCGATCTCCTTCTCTGCAGGCGATTACGCAGGCCCAGTATGGAGCCGCTCAGCCCATGCAAAGTTGGTGGATACAGCATTAAATGAAACTTGCCGGATCATTACTGGTTGCCTAAAACCGACCCCGGTACAAATGCTGTATCCGCTAGCTGGAATAGCGCCTCCAGAGGTTCGCAGGACGGTGGCAGGCTCTTCCGAAAAGACCAAATTGCTAGACGACACTCGGCACCCACTATTCGATTACCATCCTATGCCACAAAGGCTGAAAAGCCGCAACAGCTTTATGAAGTGTGTCTCCCCTCTTAAAGTCAACGACCGGTCAAAGAAGAGATGCCGGCTGTGGCGGGAGACTGTCGATCTTCCTAGCCCTTTCGTCCCACTGTCTGAGAGCCCGCCACCTGGACATGAGTTACCATGGCCCACCTGGAAGTCTTTAAATAGACTTCGGACGCAGGTCGGCCGAAGTAAGGAGAACTTGTTCAGGTGGGGTTTCTCAGATGGCTCTAACTTGGAGTGCAAGTGTGGTGCTGCCCCCCAAACGATGAAACACTTGACTTCATGCCCTGCGTGCCCCAACAACTGCACGCAGGAAGATCTAATGAATGCTACTGACAATGCGATTTTAGTAGCAAAATTTTGGGCCGATACCATCTAGGTTTGCTAACGACACGATAAGAAGAAGAACAGCCTTGAAGCAGAGAATAAAGGACTCAGAGTGCATGTGAAGGATCTGAATGCTCGGCTTGTTTACTTTGAGCAACAGTCACGTGAATGCAACCTCGAGATTCAATGCGTGCCAGAGCACAAGTCTGAGAACCTTAAGACTGTAATAAAACAACTAGCCGATTCGGTTGGCTGTAACTTGGGTACGCACGATTTGCTTAATTATCATCGAGTGGCCAAGATTAATAAAGAGTCGAATAGACCGCGCTCAATAGTTGTTAAGCTACCCAGTCCTGCAAATGGGACGAAGTTATTGCTGCAGTGAAGAACTATAATAAAAGTCACAGCAGCGATAAGTTGAACTCGTCGCACTTGGGCATAGCGGGCGAGCCTTGTCCGGTTTTTGTCGGCGAACATTTGACTCCAGCAAACAAGCAGCTGCATGCAGCTTGTCGCAAAATTGCCAAGGAAAAGCTATATGAATTTGTGTGGATACGAAATGGTCGCATTTATATGCTCAAGGATGCCAACTCAAAGAGCTTTGTGGTAAAGGATATGGGGATGCTCGATACATTGGATTGATTAGTTGGACTTTAGTTTAGTGTATAGTTTTAAGTACAAAGTTTCACAATTCAGTCTGAACATTTATTACCAAAATGTTCGAGGTCTCAGGACTAACACACATATTATATTACTGAACGCACTGCGGCAGGAATATGACATTATCTTACTTACGGAAACAAATCTCAATGATACTGTTTTTGATCGTGAATTCTTAGACAATAGATATTGTATCTTTAGGCGAGATCGCTCCACATCAAACAGCCAGAAATATGAGGGTGGTGGTGCACTCATCGCAGTTTCGAAAAAGCTTCAACCTGTTCGTAAGATAAGGTGGGAGTGCGCTGGTGAGGATATTTGGGTTGTACTGAAACTGCACCAGGGTACTGGCATAATTGATTTTTGTATTTGCACTACGTACATTCCTTCACCGGCCACATATGCTTGCTTAGAGGAATTTCTAACGAACATGACCAGAACGATCCAGCACAGAGCTAACAAAAAATCGGTAATTCTTGTGGCTGGTGATTTTAACCAGCAACATCTAAAGTGGGGACATGACGATGACTCGGGTGGATTGTCTCCTGTAAATCCTAAATCTGATATGGAAAAACTGCTCGTGGACACAATCTCCTTTAATAATCTCTCGCAACTGAACAACGTAACAAATAACCTAAACCGTACGCTAGACTTAATTTTCACAAACCAGGATCACCTATTCAGTATATCAGAGTGTGTTGCGGCTGCAACTACACGCGGTGAGGTGGGGGGCGGTACGCACCATCCCACCGCCGCCGCCGCCGCTCCTAAGACAACTCGGGCTCCGCGCACTTCGTCCATCTATCGTCCCGCGCGTGTACGTTATAGCTAACCCTAATATTGTGATAACTATAATACAAACTATATTACAAACTACAATTTTTTATTCTACAAGACCCCTGAGTCTTTTACATGGTGACCCCGACGTGATAGTAACCGAACGTACCTACAAATACAACGCGAGACCACGTTTGACCACGTAGAAGGAAGAAAAAGCTGAAATAGCTTGGAGTGCCGCGTACGTAACGCACCCTCCTACGTCGTGAAGCTGCAGCCACCCCTACTTCAAGCCTGCCGGTCCACCAGATTGCGCCGCAGCCAAGGTTTAGCAAGGGAAGTGCACCATTCCATTTTCATTTCCATTACAGCTCCCCCTTTACTTGACTACTTAGCGTTGCTTTTCATTTCTCGCAAGCTCAAGCTTAAGTTTCACTTTTCTTATTATAATTTATAGGGCACGCAAGCGACTCGCATTTTTCAAGGCTATTTTTTACATACCTACCTACCTAATTCAGTGCCAGTAAGCTAATCTGGTCGCTGCTTTTATAGCCGATCTTGCCGCTTGCCTATAATTTGGTTTGGTCTATACTTTACTTCAAACTTAAACCATTTTTCTGAGGCTACTTAACAATTTCTTTCTCAGATAACTTTTTTCGAATTTCTATTCAATTGTTTAAAGGGTTTATCTCTCTTTCCTAGGCCCTTGTACCTACTTATTATTGTAATTTAAATTCATCCATTCCAAATACAGAATACTTTAGTGCATTACGTAACATTATCGTTTTCGCCTCGCAGCCACAGAAACGGTTCCTGTACCTACCTACGCCGGCCGGTTAGCGGCAGCGGCTCCTGCGCAGTGCATAGCTACTCGCTTCGCTGCGCCACCTATCGCCCCGCGCAGTGACCCAGCTACCGAGCCTGTCTTGCTGACGTTACATCGCGCCGCACCGTGCCACCACTGTGACAGGGGACATAAGCCGGACTAATTCACGTATTCTTTTTATTCTACTTATTTGAAGTTAGTTCTTTCATTCGCAATTTTGTGCTTTGTATCTTTCACTTAAAAATGACTACTATTGCAACTAGAAGCTCTATTAAGGGTCGTATAACCAAATTCAAAAATTTCATTGATAAATTCAAAGAAGAAAAGACTATCTCCTCTGACGACATTGACGAGCTTTCAATGAGGTTGGATCGCTTTCGTACTATGTTCACACAGTTTGATGAACTCCAGACGCAGATAGAAATTGCAAATCCAACTTCCATGGACTCTGAAATTGATATCAGGGAAGAGATAGAACGAGATTTTATATCTCTTATTACTACTGCCCAAAAAATCATTGAGAAGAATAGTGAAAAATTTACTTTTGCAAGTGTCAAATCTGAAGATGTTCAAAGTCATTGTAATCACGACAATCAGGTTCATTTTACACTGCCTTTTATAAAACTCGCTAAATTCGATGGTTCATACTTTAAGTGGCTTGAGTTCAGAGACACCTTTAACTCACTCGTTCACAACAATAATAAATTGAAAGCGATTTTTAAGTTTCATCACTTAAACTCTTCTTTAGAGGGTGAGGCAGCTCAGGTCATTAGCAATTTTGAGGTTACAGAGTCCAACTATGCTGAAGCCTGGCGTCTCCTCTGCGAGAGATATGACAACAAAAGGCAACTTATTTATAATCATCTAGGTTCGTTATTTAATTTACAGCCTATAGGCCGCGAGTCGGCTAAGGCTTTACGTGGCATGGTTGACCATGTCTCTAAGAACTTGCGTGCTTTGAACACTCTGGGCCAGCCCACCGATCAGTGGGATACTTTAATTATTTACCTGGTTTCATCCAAGCTTGACAGCAACACAACGTTGAAATGGGAAGAACACAAAAACATTTGTTTTAAAGATGAAACTATGCCTTCGTTAAATGACTTTAATATTTTTTTAAAGGGCCGCGCCGATGTGTTAGAATCGGTGCAGCGCAATAAATCTGAGAAGCCCAATCAAAACAATAAGCAGGAAAAGTCTAGTACGAAAACCTTTGCGATTACAGCCGCTCCCGGTACTTCCTCAGCATCACCTGCGTCGTGTGTGTTCTGCAATGGTACTGGCCACCGCATTTACGACTGCTCGTCGTTCCTGTCCAAGACCGTCGAAGATCGCATCTCTGGTGCGGCGAGTTTGAGACTCTGTCTCAACTGTCTGCGTAAGGGACACACCTCACATCGATGCAGGGTATCTCCCTGTCGTACTTGTAAGAAGCGCCACAATACTTTATTACATAGGGAGATTCCTCAGGCTGTAGCAACACCAATAGCACCCGCTCAGGCGCCGCCGCCGCCGCCGCCGCGGTCGGAGCCCGTAGTTACGTCCAATAACATGGCAATGGCTCATTCAAATCCCGTACTACTATCAACAGCGCTTATTGATGTTTATAACCCGGTTAATAACAGTCACGTGACCGTACGCGCTCTTTTGGATTCGGGTAGCATGACCTCTCTGATTACACATGAATTAAAACAAAGGTTGCAATTGGTGCCTCAGCCTAATTCAACAAATATAGTAGGAGTAGGTAATGTTCCTTTATCCGGCACACCTGAACGTTGTGCCGTGCAGATACGGTCCAAACATGACACCAACATATGTTTCGATTTGTCTTGTTTAGTCTTGCCTAATATTTCTGGCAATTTGCCGCATAAATATATCGATTTGTCGCAAACAACTTTGCCGTATAATATTAAGCTCGCAGATCCCACTTTTAATCAGCCCTCGACTGTAGACGTTCTTATCGGTGCTGACATTTTTTGGAATTTAATTGGGTCCGAGCAAATTACTTTAGGGCCAGGTATGCCAATCATGCGCAAAACAAAATTGGGCTGGGTGCTCGCTGGGCCCCTGCGTAACAATTCAAGGTCGAGCGATCTTACTTTTAATTCATTTTTGCAATGTTATCACCTGTCTGCATGTGACGGTTTAGATACTTTAGAAGAGTCTCTGACCAAGTTTTGGCAGCTGGAGCAGGTCCCCCAACCCGCTCAGTCGTACACAGACAGAGGCGGAGTGTGAACAACATTTCATTACTCATACCTACCGCGACGAAGCTGGCAGATTTCACGTCCGCTTACCTCTAATTACAAAGCCTGACTGTTTAGGTAATTCATTTCGTGTGGCTAAAAAACGGTTTATTGCTTTAGAAAAGCGTTTCAAAACCAACCCAGAGCTCAAGCTACTTTATGAGCAATTTATTAATGAATATTCTGATTTAGGCCACCTCTCCGAATCTGAAAGGGCTATTCCAGATCCTTCTTTTTTCGTACCTCATCACGCCGTGCTGAAACCTACTAGCGAGTCAACCAAAATTCGTGTCGTGTTTAATGGTAGTGCCCCCTCCACTTCGGGTTATTCGGTAAACGATTTACAGATGGTCGGGCCAACGATCCAGGACTCGTTATTTAATATTTTATTAAGGTTCCGCGCATATAAATACGTACTGACGGGCGATGTCGAAAAAATGTACCGCCAGATTATGGTTCAAAATTGTGACCGTGACTTACAATTAATCCTGTGGCGTAGCCACGAAGATGAGCCCTTGAAAACTCTGAGGCTCAACACGGTCACCTACGGTTTTTCAAGCGCGAGTTTTTTGAGCACGCGCTGTTTGTGGCAATTGGGTGAGGAATGTGCTGATGAAAAAATTAAAAGCGTGATTCAAAATGATTTTCTCGTAGATGACTTGTTGACAGGGTCCGACACGGAAGAGGAGTTAATTTATATTAAAAAATTAGTAGAAAATGCATTAGCGGCTGGTGGGTTTCCCCTTCGCAAGTATCGCTCAAATTCACCCTCTGTTTTGTGCGATTCACGGAACCCCGATGCTCATGGTAGCCTTATTATCAGCTCGTCATCACACACGCTAGGGGTAGGCTGGGATTCTGTAGAAGATAAAATTCACTTTCCGATCCAGTATGAGGTCCGGTCTGAACGTCCCTCCAAACGGTCAATTTTGTCCGACTCGTGTAAGATTTTCGACCCACTGGGCGTTTTATGTCTACTAACAAGCATCCCTAAAATATTGATGCAAAAATTGTGGTTAGCAAAGTTAAGTTGGGACGAACCCGTGCCGAGCGACATTCAGGACTCGTGGCAGCATTTTGTTGATGGTTTGGCCGCTTTAACTACATTAAAAATGCCACGGTACGTTTTATGCGATTCACCCACTGATATACAATTACATTGTTTTTGTGACTCAAGTTCCCGCGCATATGCCTCATGCATTTATTTAAGGTCAATCGACGCTGAGGGTAACATTCTCGTGAGGCTGCTGTGCGCTAAGGCCAAGGTCGCTCCGGTCAAGGCCACGACCATACCGCGCCTTGAGCTGTGTGCGTGCGTTCTGGGTGCTCAACTTGCCTCAGCTGTTTCTAAAACGCTGCGTTGCCAGATCACACGGACCTTTTATTGGACTGATTCCACCATAGTTTTAGCGTGGCTTAAAACCGGTTACGATAAATTAAAAACATTTGTCTCTAATCGAGTAGCACACATTTTAGAACTTACTGAGGGCAGTGAGTGGCGTCATGTACCAACTTACTCAAATCCGGCGGACTACGCTTCGCGCGGTGTAGAAGCATTCAAGTTGGCTGAGTTAGATGCTTGGTGGAACGGGCCATCGTTCTTATATGAGCCACAATGCAACTGGCCTCAAATCGCGGAAAATTTATATAATGAGTTGCCTGAGTCAAAGGTAAACGCCGCCGTTTCGATTGAAAGAACGGACGATTGGTTTATAGATTTTAAGAGGTATTCGAAACTAAAAACATTGCAGCGCTCCTTCGCGTATATTCTTAGGTTTTTATATAATTGTCGTCACCCTACAAACAAAACAATAGGCATACTACAGCCTGAGGAACTTGAACTGTCTTTTAAAGGATTAGTTGGCTTATCGCAACGAGATAGTTTTTATCATGAATTTAAAGTTCTTCGCGATAAACAAACTCTGGGTCCCAAATGTCCCATTTTATCGCTGAATCCTTTCTATGACGAGGTCGATGACCTCTTAAGAGTAGGTGGACGTTTGGATTCATCGTTTTACTCTTATGATAAACGCCATCCCATGCTTTTACATGCCAAGCACCTACTCACTAAATTGTTGTTCCAGCAGGAGCATTTGCGTCTTCTGCACGCGCCTCCTCAACTGCTTCTGGGCTCGATCCGCGAGTCCGTGTGGGCCGTGTCGGGGCGCTCACTCGCACGCACGGTTTCGCAACAGTGCGTAACGTGTCGCCGCGTTGCAGGCAATACTTCCGTTCCTTTGATGGGTTCACTCCCCTCTCAACGTGTTACACCTGACTTTCCTTTCGTTAGTGTCGGTATTGACTTCGCTGGACCTTTCCTGATTACTGATAGACAAGGAAGGGGTTGCAAAATTACGAAGTGCTATTTAGCCGTATTTGTTTGCACAAGATATAAATGCTTGCACTTGGAAGCCGTCAGTACCTTGTCAACGGATTCTTTTATACTGTCGTTGCGCCGTTTTATCTCTCGCAGAGGAAAACCTCGCGAGATCCTGTGCGATAATGGCCGAAATTTCCTCGGCGCAGCCAAGGAGATTAGCGATTTTTTAAATGCAAATTCTAATGCAGTAACCAATTTTGCAGCGAATGAGGGAATTAAATTCAAATTTCAGCCGGCTTGTGCCCCCCACTTCGGAGGTCTATGGGAGGCAGGTGTAAAGTCGGCAAAATTTCATTTAAAGAGAATTCTTGGTAACTCTCATCTGACTTTCGAGGAACTGGCGACCTTATTTGGTCAAGTAGAGGCTATCCTCAATAGCCGCCCTTTATGTCCCTTGTCTTCCTCTCCTAATGATTACCAACCTCTCACTCCAGGTCACTTCCTGATTGGCCGCGCGCTAACGTCACTGCCTTCACCCAGCTTGGTGGACTTAAACCCAAACCGATTAGACAGGTTCCAGAGGCTTGAGGCTTTAAGGCAGCACTTTTGGCGGCGCTGGCAGCTGGAATATGTCGCTGAGCTTCAGCAGCGGACAAAATGGCGCGTTCCTGGCAGACCACTTCAACTGGGCGACCTGGTCCTTATCAAGGAAGAAGCGGCTCCTCCCCTACACTGGCGACTCGGACGAATTGCCAGATTGTTTCCTGGCACTGATGGCATTTCACGTGTGGCTGAGGTTGCCACAGCCACTGGCACATATAGGCGAGGTGTGAAGTACCTCTGCCCTCTACTGGACGAGACGAATAACCCTTTGAAGACTGACGTCTCCAAGGCCCCCCAGGATGTTGCGGCTGCAACTACACGCGGTGAGGTGGGGGGCGGTACGCACCATCCCACCGCCGCCGCCGCCGCTCCTAAGACAACTCGGGCTCCGCGCACTTCGTCCATCTATCGTCCCGCGCGTGTACGTTATAGCTAACCCTAATATTGTGAAAACTATAATACAAACTATATTACAAACTACAATTTTTTATTCTACAAGACCCCTGAGTCTTTTACAGAGTGTAAAGATCCTTTAGTTAAAATAGACGTCTACCATCCAGCACTTATCACCACTTTTAAATGAAAATCACAAAAAATACCTAAAATAAATAGAGAACCTATTTTTAATTACAACATAGCAAATTACGAAGCTATCGCATGTGAATTGTCTGATATACGTTGGTCTGAGAGATTCGAAAACCTGAGCGACATAGATCACACGGTCGATACTTCCTATAATTATATAATGCCAATTATAAAAAAATACACACCTCTAACTAAAAGAAAAGACCTTAGATATCCCGCGTGGTACAGTTCTTCTCTGATCAATGCACTAAATGAAAAATCAAAGTTCCATAAAATCTACAAAAAGTATAACAATCCTCGAGACAAATTAACCTATGTAGAAGTAGCTTGCCGTAGGTGTAGATGTTAGCAAGGTACTTCTAACAGTAGTCCAGAAGAATGAAGAATGAAAGTGTAGCGGACGACATCCTTACATCAAGTAAGAATGTTCGATCCGCTCCGCTTATGAACATTGGGCCAACGCCTTATAAAACCGGTCAGCCTACCATCGCGCTAGGCGACTCGAGACACAACTCAGTGGTACCTACTCACGCGCGTACGTTCTAAATTGTTTCATTTTAATATCTGCTCATATTGTAGTCGCTTGCTTAATTTATAATTTAAATAGTAATTGTATTTACAGTGTGTAATTTAGTGAAATATATTTAGCTGTTCTATCGCATAATAATATTCTTCATTTGAATGAATTTTTTATAGCATTTATTATGCTAACTGTTAAGTTCGAAAAACATTGGAAAAAATGAAATGCTCAAGTGAGACTCGAACTCACGACCTTTCGCAGTCGCCCTGTAAGCGAAAGGTCGTGAGTTCGAGTCTCACTTGAGCATTTCATTTTTTCCAATGTTTTTCGAATATTCTTCATTTCACCGCCTTCTGTGTTCGTCCGCTTATTTCATCTCATCTCATCACGTAACCTTTCATTCTTCATTCTTCTGGACTACTGTTAGAAGTACCTTGCTAACATCTACACCTACGGCGAGCTACTTCTACATTGGTGACCCCGACGTGATCTGAATACGCAACCTTGCAAGCAACAACAACTACAACTGTTCATCTGGGAAGCAGTATCTACATTGGTGACCCTCAACATCAGGTCAGAGCCCCATCTAAGTTTTGGAGTGAAAAAAAATAAAGTTCTGGAACAATCTTTTTGACCTCGGAAATTTTCAAAGTCAAAGTATAAGGAGTTGGTACAAACCATAAGCGGTGAGCGATTTTTTTTACTATGTCTAACCCTGCTTCGGAGGAGGATTTTAAGGATGCGGATGTGTCGGAGACTACCGAGGTTCTGCGAGTCGGAGTTAAATTACCCCTTTTTGGCCAAGGGAGCCTGAACTTTGGTTCAGTCAGGTGGAAAGCCAATTTAAAATTTCTAAGATAACGACTGAAGTTCTGTTATGTTGTGGCACAGCTAGAGCACCAATACGCGGCAGAGGTCAAGGACGTCATTTTCAACCCTCCACCATCTGACAAGTATCTGAAGCTTAAATCGGAGCTTATTAAACGCCTGTCTGCATCACAGGAGAAGCGAGTGAGGCAATTGCTTATGCATGAGGAGCTAGGTGACAGGAAGCCCTCGCAGTTCCTGCGTCACATGCAGAGCCTGGCGGGCCCGTCTGTACCGGCCGATTTTTTAAAGACAATTTGGCGTAGTAGGTTGCCTGGTACCGTGCAGACTATTATTGCTTCGCAGGACGAATTACCGGTGGACAAGCTAGCTGACCTCGCGGACAAGGTGCATGAGATAGCTCCGTCGGCACCCCAGGTTGCAAGCACCTCTACAGCACCTACTTCTGATCACCTGTACACCGAGTTAGCCAAGCAGGTCTCAGAACTCACCAAACAGGTAGCCTTATTAACAGCACACCAGGGTCATGGTAGACGTAACGCTCGTAACTGGAGGCAAGGTCACTCACGCTCCCGCTCTAACAGCCGCTCCAGACGCATGCCCCAACAGCAGCCGCCAGCTGGTCACCCCCATTGTTTTTACCACTTCACTTATGGCACGAAGGCAAGTAAGTGCAAACAGCCATGCACTTTCCCGGCGGAAAACTCACAGGGCAGTCGCAAGTAGCGGCCAACGACTGTCCCTCATCAACAGGCCGTCTATTTATCACCGACCGTACTTCGAAAATGCAGTTCCTGGTGGACACTGGCTCAGACTTGTGTGTTTTTCCGCGGTCGGCTCTAAGGACGCCCTGTACAAAATCTAAGTATGATCTAATTGCAGCTAACAGTACAGTGATCCATACTTACGGCCTTAAGTCACTGCATCTGGATTTTGGCCTTCGACGGGACTTCATTTGGAGTTTTACAGTGGCAGACGTCACAAAACCAATCATTGGTGCGGACTTCCTTTCTTTCTATCACCTCCTAGTTGATTGCCGGAAACAACGCTTAGTGGACGGTGTGACTTCCATGTCAGTTTCTGCTGTACGTTCTTCCACGCCTAATGAGACGATACTCTCGGTCAAGGCTGTTACAGGGGAATCAGATTACCATAACCTGCTGCGCGAATTCCCTGAAATTACCCGTCCTGCAGGAGTATTTAAGGCACCTACCAATAAGACGCTGCATCATATTCGCACCACTCCAGGCGCTCCAGTTAGTACTAAACCTCGTCGTCTCGATCCCGTTCGCCTTGAAGCGGCTAAAAAAGAGTTTCAGGACATGATGACGGCAGGTACAGCACGACGCTCTGACAGTCCATGGTCTTCGGCACTGCACCTCGTAAAGAAGAAAGACGACGGGTGGAGACCTTGTGGGGATTACCGCACCCTCAACGCGAGAACCATACCGGATCGTTATCCAATTCGTCACATACACGATTTCTCGCATCAGCTTTCAGGATGTTCTATCTTTTCAACAATAGACCTCGTGAAAGCTTACAATCAGATAGCCTTGAACCCTGACGATATCCCTAAAACAGCTATTGCAACTCCAATAGGGTTATTTGAGTTCCCTTTTATGATGTTTGGGCTCCGAAATGCAGCTCAAACGTTCCAGCGCTTCATTGATGAGGTTCTCCTAGGCCTGGACTTTTGCTATGGCTATATAGATGACATATTGGTGTTTTCAAAAGGAAAAGGTGAGCATTTGCGCCACTTGCGGCAGCTGTTTGAACGCCTTAAGCAGTATGGGTTATTAGTGAACACTTCCAAATGCACATTTGGTCAAGAAAGCGTCAAATTTCTAGGTTACACCGTTTCAGAGGCTGGAACTAAGCCACTGACGACCAAAGTCGACGCTATACAGGACTACCCATTCCCGAAAACGGTGAAAGAGTTGCGACGCTTCTTAGGGATGTTAAATTTCTACCGTCGATTTACACCAAACGCTGCACAGTTACAGGCCCCCCTAAACTCCATACTCGCTGGTTCGAACGTCAAGGGATCCCATCCGGTGACCCAAACTCCTGAGTTGCTGAACGCCTTTGAAGCCTGTAAGTCATCACTATCAAAAGCTACTCTACTGGCACACCCTGATATGTCCGCTGAATTAGCCATTGTTACAGACGCGTCTGATACAGCCCTAGGCGCCGTTCTCCAGCAACGCAAAGGAAATATCTGGCAACCATTGGCATTTTATTCCCACAAACTCAACAATGCACAGAGGAAATACAGTCCATACGACCGAGAACTGTTAGCGGTATATGAAGCCATAAAATATTTTCGGCATATGGTCGAAGCCAGATCTTTTATAATCTTTACCGACCATAAACCGCTTACCTTTGCCTTCAAATTGAATCGGGATAAAAGCTCTCCACGACAATTCAGATATTTGGACTTCATATCGCAATTTACTACGGACCTAAGGACCTTACCTGGTAAGGAGAACGTCGTAGCTGATGCACTGTCACGTGTGGAAGAAGTATCAGCAGCCATCAACTTCGAAGAACTTGCAAAACTTCAGGAAACAGACCCTGAACTGCAATGTTTACTTCACAATGGTTCCAGCCTGCAACTAGAAAAAGTTATGACCCCATTATACAATAACTTACCTGTTTATTGTGACGTGTCTATGAACTCACCTCGCCCCTACGTTACGCCGTCACTCAGAAGAGATGTCTTCAACTCGCTGCACAATCTTCATCATCCCGGCATCTCAGCTACAGTGCGACTGGTCTCACAAAACTTTGTGTGGCCTGGGATTCGCAGAGATTGTAGAGAGTGGTCTAGACAGTGTTTGCATTGTCAAACATGCAAAATTACCCGTCATACTATCTCTCCTCTATCCACTTACCTGACTCCTTCCTCCAGATTCTCTCACATAAATCTGGACCTTATAGGGCCCTTAACACCTTCTTCTGATTACAGATACTGCCTCACCGTAATCGATCGATTTACTCGATGGCCTGAGGCGTTTCTCTTAAAGGACATTACAGCAGAAACCTGCGCAGCAGCCCTTGTATCTGGTTGGATAGCGCGGTTTGGCTGTCCTGCACGCATCACTACAGACAGAGGACGTCAATTTGAGAGCAGCCTTTTCAACGCCCTGTCTTCCTTGGTTGGTGCACGTCACTTTCGCACCACTGCCTATCACCCCGCTGCCAATGGCATCGTGGAGCGCCTACACCGTCAGATGAAAGCCTCCATCATGTGTCACACATCATCGCCATGGACTGAAGCGCTTCCTCTTGTCCTTCTTGGTATGCGAAGCGCCCTCAAAGAAGATCTACAGACTTCCCCTGCAGAGCTCGTGTATGGCGAGCCACTTCACCTGCCAGGACAGTTCATCTGTCCTAAAGATGACTACACTGCAGCCGATGTCACGGAGTATGCAAGCCGCCTTCGCTTTCATATGGCCCAGTTGACACCACGTCCCACTTCATGGCATACATCTTCTTCGCCTTTCTACATACCGCGAGACTTGTCAACCTCATCTCACGTATTCCTGCGGCAAGATCGCGTTCGAACCTCACTAGAAGCACCATACGCTGGCCCTTTCAAAGTTCTACAACGGCAACGACTGTATTTACAGTGTGTAATTTAGTGAAATATATTTAACTGTTCTATCGCATAATAATATTCTTCATTTCACCGCCTTCTGTGTTCGTCCGCTTATTTCATCTCATCTCATCACGTAACCTTTTGTGGCGATACCACATGTACCCAGCGCCATCTAGCGACAGCAAGCCGAACTACTACGCCACTACAACGTCACTACGAATCCTGCATCGCGAAAGTGAAGTTCGCGCGCTGGTACAACATATATACAACATCCCAACGACAATCGTTGGGCCGCGGCCCGCCAGGCGTGATCACCTTGCCTGGTCGGAGGATCCTCCCTTTGTGTTGGAGGAACATCACACCTCGTTCCTCCACAGTGGTGACCCCGACGTGATCTGATCACGTGACCTTCGCTGTGCATATCAGCAGCATTCTCATCGTCACATCCCATTCACTTCTTCCGCATGAGTGGTAATCAAGTCTTCGCCATCCAGCACTTTCGGCCCTTACATGGATACCATGCAGCGACCGCTGCAGCCTGGTTACCCTTCGGCCACGCCTGCATCCACGCCTGCATCTAAAGGCATTCGCCCCACTACACGGGAGACTTACCTCGCTTCATAGAGGATTCACCCGGTCTCTACCGAGGACTACTCACCTCAACTCACCGAGGGCTACTAACCTCAACTCACCGAGGGCTACTTAACTCGACTCACCGAGGATTCGGCTCGCCTCACTGGCGGCTCGCCGAGCATTCATCTCGACGCTTCAAGCCCCAACTCACTGGGCGTTTCAACGCAGGACCGCAAGCACCGCAACACCGCACTTGCCCCGCTTCTTCGGGACCAGCGGTTATCCCGACTCACTGGGACTAGCGAGGATGACTGTTCCGCCAAATGGAATACGCGGCGTCCAGCTCCGACGAAACGGAACTACTCAAGACTGGCACTGGCACGCTCTTCAAGAGAGCTAAGACAGCTGACTCATCGCCATCAGCCTCCGGTCTTGGAGGGGAGTGATGTGGCGATACCACATGTACCCAGCGCCATCTAGCGACAGCAAGCCGAACTACTACGCCACTACAACGTCACTACGAATCCTGCATCGCGAAAGTGAAGTTCGCGCGCTGGTACAACATATATACAACATCCCAACGACAATCGTTGGGCCGCGGCCCGCCAGGCGTGATCACCTTGCCTGGTCGGAGGATCCTCCCTTTGTGTTGGAGGAACATCACACCTATAACATGCTGAGGGATCGCTGTAACAAAATGATAGCACAATGTTATTCCAAATTTAAAACAGATGCGAAAGAGAATATCAAGAGAAACCCTAACTACTTCTGGAACTTCATTAAGTTTTCTAAATCTAATAGCTGCGACATACCGGATGACGTGTATCTACAAAATGAAACAGCGCACGGTGGCAAGGAGATCACGTAATTGTTCTCGAAATATTTTTACTCAACGTTTAACACAACTTCAGATAATAGTGGCCACCAAGATATTGGCATTAATAGCTGTAACCACATGCATATACATAATTTCGAGATATCAAAATCTGATATCTTAAAATCTTTAGAAACATTAGACATTAAGAAAGGGCCTGGGCCAGACCAAATTCCTCCAATTTTTCTCAAATCCTGTGCCAAACAACTGTATGAACCCTTGTATATAATTTTCAATCGGTCTCTATGCCTGGGTGCATTTCCATCAAAATGGAAGACTGCTCATGTTACTCGTTTCGAAAAAAAGTGATGCATGTAATGTTTCCAATTACAGGCCAATATCTATCCTGTCCGCTTATGGTAAGCTGTTCGAATCCCTGGTTCAAAAAACGATACTACCCTTTCTAAAAAATTACATTAGTGTCCATCAACACGAATTTTTACCAAAACGATCAACCACATCAAATCTTTTGTGCTATGTAAATGAGATCTCCGAGGCAATGGAAAAAAAACTAGAGGTCCATGCGATATACACGGATTTTTCCAAGGCGTTCGATGTGGTAAAGCATAGTAGATTGGTTCGCAAGCTTGGACATGCGGGCATATGTGGTTCACGGCTGAGGTGGTGCAAATCGTACCTGCAAAATCGTTCACAAATCGTAAAAGTTCGGGGCTTTCTATCGGAACCCAAACGTGTACCATCTGGCGTCCCACAGGGCTCACACCTGGGACCATTGTTTTTCATTCTTTTTATCAACGATTTATGTATAAAGTCAAAATATCAGTTATTTGCGGATGACCTTAAAATTTATAAAACAATTGCATGTACCTACGATACTCAAATCCTACAAAATGATATAGATAGAATGAATGAATGGTGTGTCACTAACTGCATGTCTCTCAACGTCTCAAAATGCCACCATATAAAATTCACTCGCAAGAGAAAACCTACCCCTGTAAATTATTTTCTCAACGGAACAAAACTAGGTGAGGTTTCAAGTATAAGAGATTTGGGTGTTACAATGGATAGGAGATTGGACTTTCGTGAGCATGTCGATCACATTGTCAAGAGGGGAAGTAGGCTCGCTGGATTCGTTATTCGACAAACCAAGATTTTCAAAGATCCATCAGTGTCAATACTACTCTTTAATTGTTATGTTCGTAGCTTGGTGGAATACAGTAGCCCCATATGGTGCCCTACTTACAAAATCCATATTGACCGGCTTGAAGCAGTTCAGAGGCGCTTCATGTAGCATCTAACCTTTGCGAATGGCAAATGCCGTGCGCTTGCTTCCTATGAAGCGAGACTAAGTCATTACTGTTAGGTTAGATTAGGTTAGGTTAGGTTAGGTTTTTTTTTTTTTTTTTTTTCCCACACCCCTGCTTTTAATGCAGAGTCCTTATTGGCGAGATGCTACTTAATTAAAGTTTCCTAAGCTTCCTCTTTTATTCCATTTCTCTGTTGTAACCTTTTTGGGTGGAAAGGTCACCTCACCGGCTCACCCAGCGGGGAGACTCCCGAAACTCTTATCCCAGGGCGCCTTTCCTAAACAGAGGTGTGTGCAGTTGTGGGAACGCCTTCAATGAAACACCAACACCTAAGTCCATACATATATTTGGCCAAGATATATACACAATAAATTATACAGAGATATCACAGTTAGTTAATATAATCACACAAGCAAAAAAAAAGAAGTCAACAAAAGTTCCAAATAGAAGTACACAGCTTGTACGGCTCTTCTGAGCTCACTCTCAACGATCACTAGCTTTGGCAAATAAGAGTCTTAGATATTAAAGAATATTGCACATGACCTGGTCTCCCGCCTGAGGCAGTGCAGGGTCGGGCTGCGTGGTGAACCGCAGGCTGCTCACGCCGGGTGCACCAAAGCCAATATCGCCACGCCAAGGTTACGACAAAGGTGGAAATCTCCACACAGGGTTTGCAACAGCTCTCAGCGACTCACGGTAGGTCTTGGCGGTACAATTGGACCCTGTATTACAATACGAAACACTAAATTCACTACCAGACCTAACAGCACAGATTTTACCTACAGGAATTGAATGATATTTCTTACCAGAATTACTGGGCGAACTTGACAACAATTTGCTCAGAGTTTCGTAAAGTAAATTATTAACACAGAGCGACAGTCTTCACAAGCACAAGCGTCAAGAGTTTCTTCAAAGGTTTGCGGTGACAGCCGAAGCACCCGTATTTATAGTAACTATTATCGAATATTCCAGCAAACACACAAACGGAAATCCTCTTTACAATCTAGCAATTTGCATTAGACGACACTGGAATGGAAGGTGCTAGAAAACTCTATTAGATCACACTCGCGTATGATTTTTGTTCCCATAGAATGAATCCTTGACAGGAAGTCATAACAGATGTCCTAGAAAGGTCTATGCACAGATTATATATTAGATTATTACTCGATAAATATATTAAACCGCCATCTAGTGTCGGAAGGACAAGAAAATCAATTTCACTTCCCTATAAAATTGGATAGGTGTCGCTACTTGTTCCGAAACGGAATTAATAACGTTACACCACCCCCCCCTTAGAGTATTTCTTGCGGGCCTAATACGCAAGAAAGGTCCCAACAAAGAGAACGAGCAAAGACTCAGTGAGAAAATAAAATGCAAGGTGATACAACCTCATGGGACAGCACTCAGTTGCAAACAATCGGACTTTTCACCACGCTATCTTGAAAGACAATGAATCTATCACAGCATGTTTAAGTACCTTTATATAAGGTGAAAAAGTCGTGAGACAATAACCAAGCTAACTGGCAGGTGAAGTGGCTCGCCATACACGAGCTCTGCAGGGGAAGTCTGTAGATCTTCTTTGAGGGCGCTTCGCATACCAAGAAGGACAAGAGGAAGCGCTTCAGTCCATGGCGATGATGTGTGACACATGATGGAGGCTTTCATCTGACGGTGTAGGCGCTCCACGATGCCATTGGCAGCGGGGTGATAGGCAGTGGTGCGAAAGTGACGTGCACCAACCAAGGAAGACAGGGCGTTGAAAAGGCTGCTCTCAAATTGACGTCCTCTGTCTGTAGTGATGCGTGCAGGACAGCCAAACCGCGCTATCCAACCAGATACAAGGGCTGCTGCGCAGGTTTCTGCTGTAATGTCCTTTAAGAGAAACGCCTCAGGCCATCGAGTAAATCGATCGATTACGGTGAGGCAGTATCTGTAATCAGAAGAAGGTGTTAAGGGCCCTATAAGGTCCAGATTTATGTGAGAGAATCTGGAGGAAGGAGTCAGGTAAGTGGATAGAGGAGAGATAGTATGACGGGTAATTTTGCATGTTTGACAATGCAAACACTGTCTAGACCACTCTCTACAATCTCTGCGAATCCCAGGCCACACAAAGTTTTGTGAGACCAGTCGCACTGTAGCTGAGATGCCGGGATGATGAAGATTGTGCAGCGAGTTGAAGACATCTCTTCTGAGTGACGGCGTAACGTAGGGGCGAGGTGAGTTCATAGACACGTCACAATAAACAGGTAAGTTATTGTATAATGGGGTCATAACTTTTTCTAGTTGCAGGCTGGAACCATTGTGAAGTAAACATTGCAGTTCAGGGTCTGTTTCCTGAAGTTTTGCAAGTTCTTCGAAGTTAATGGCTGCTGATACTTCTTCCACACGTGACAGTGCATCAGCTACGACGTTCTCCTTACCAGGTAAGGTCCTTAGGTCCGTAGTAAATTGCGATATGAAGTCCAAATATCTGAATTGTCGTGGAGAGCTTTTATCCCGATTCAATTTGAAGGCAAAGGTAAGCGGTTTATGGTCGGTAAAGATTATAAAAGATCTGGCTTCGACCATATGCCGAAAATATTTTATGGCTTCATATACCGCTAACAGTTCTCGGTCGTATGGACTGTATTTCCTCTGTGCATTGTTGAGTTTGTGGGAATGAAATGCCAATGGTTGCCAGATATTTCCTTTGCGTTGCTGGAGAACGGCGCCTAGGGCTGTATCAGACGCGTCTGTAACAATGGCTAATTCAGCGGACATATCAGGGTGTGCCAGTAGAGTAGCTTTTGATAGTGATGACTTACAGGCTTAAAAGGCGTTCAGCAACTCAGGAGTTTGGGTCACCGGATGGGATCCCTTGACGTTCGAACCAGCGAGTATGGAGTTTAGGGGGGCCTGTAACTGTGCAGCGTTTGGTGTAAATCGACGGTAGAAATTTAACATCCCTAAGAAGCGTCGCAACTCTTTCACCGTTTTCGGGAATGGGTAGTCCTGTATAGCGTCGACTTTGGTCGTCAGTGGCTTAGTTCCAGCCTCTGAAACGGTGTAACCTAGAAATTTGACGCTTTCTTGACCAAATGTGCATTTGGAAGTGTTCACTAATAACCCATACTGCTTAAGGCGTTCAAACAGCTGCCGCAAGTGGCGCAAATGCTCACCTTTTCCTTTTGAAAACACCAATATGTCATCTATATAGCCATAGCAAAAGTCCAGGCCTAGGAGAACCTCATCAATGAAGCGCTGGAACGTTTGAGCTGCATTTCGGAGCCCAAACATCATAAAAGGGAACTCAAATAACCCTATTGGAGTTGCAATAGCTGTTTTAGGGATATCGTCAGGGTTCAAGGCTATCTGATTGTAAGCTTTCACGAGGTCTATTGTTGAAAAGATAGAACATCCTGAAAGCTGATGCGAGAAATCGTGTATGTGACGAATTGGATAACGATCCGGTATGGTTCTCGCGTTGAGGGTGCGGTAATCCCCACAAGGTCTCCACCCGTTGTCTTTCTTCTTTACGAGGTGCAGTGCCGAAGACCATGGACTGTCAGAGCGTCGTGCTGTACCTGCCGTCATCATGTCCTGAAACTCTTTTTTAGCCGCTTCAAGGCGAACGGGATCGAGACGACGAGGTTTAGTACTAACTGGAGCGCCTGGAGTGGTGCGAATATGATGCAGCGTCTTATTGGTAGGTGCCTTAAATACTCCTGCAGGACGGGTAATTTCAGGGAATTCGCGCAGCAGGTTATGGTAATCTGATTCCCCTGTAACAGCCTTGACCGAGAGTATCGTCTCATTAGGCGTGGAAGAACGTACAGCAGAAACTGACATGGAAGTCACACCGTCCACTAAGCGTTGTTTCCGGCAATCAACTAGGAGGTGATAGAAAGAAAGGAAGTCCGCACCAATGATTGGTTTTGTGACGTCTGCCACTGTAAAACTCCAAATGAAGTCCCGTCGAAGGCCAAAATCCAGATGCAGTGACTTAAGGCCGTAAGTATGGATCACTGTACTGTTAGCTGCAATTAGATCATACTTAGATTTTGTACAGGGCGTCCTTAGAGCCGACCGCGGAAAAACACACAAGTCTGAGCCAGTGTCCACCAGGAACTGCATTTTCGAAGTACGGTCGGTGATAAATAGACGGCCTGTTGATGAGGGACAGTCGTTGGCCGCTACTTGCGACTGCCCTGTGAGTTTTCCGCCGGGAAAGTGCATGGCTGTTTGCACTTACTTGCCTTCGTGCCATAAGTGAAGTGGTAAAAACAATGGGGGTGACCAGCTGGCGGCTGCTGTTGGGGCATGCGTCTGGAGCGGCTGTTAGAGCGGGAGCGTGAGTGACCTTGCCTCCAGTTACGAGCGTTACGTCTACCATGACCCTGGTGTGCTGTTAATAAGGCTACCTGTTTGGTGAGTTCTGAGACCTGCTTGGCTAACTCGGTGTACAGGTGATCAGAAGTAGGTGCTGTAGAGGTGCTTGCAACCTGGGGTGCCGACGGAGCTATCTCATGCACCTTGTCCGCGAGGTCAGCTAGCTTGTCCACCGGTAATTCGTCCTGCGAAGCAATAATAGTCTGCACGGTACCAGGCAACCTACTACGCCAAATTGTCTTTAAAAAATCGGCCGGTACAGACGGGCCCGCCAGGCTCTGCATGTGACGCAGGAACTGCGAGGGCTTCCTGTCACCTAGCTCCTCATGCATAAGCAATTGCCTCACTCGCTTCTCCTGTGATGCAGACAGGCGTTTAATAAGCTCCGATTTAAGCTTCAGATACTTGTCAGATGGTGGAGGGTTGAAAATGACGTCCTTGACCTCTGCCGCGTATTGGTGCTCTAGCTGTGCCACAACATAACAGAACTTCAGTCGTTATCTTAGAAATTTTAAATTGGCTTTCCACCTGACTGAACCAAAGTTCAGGCTCCCTTGGCCAAAAAGGGGTAATTTAACTCCGACTCGCAGAACCTCGGTAGTCTCCGACACATCCGCATCCTTAAAATCCTCCTCCGAAGCAGGGTTAGACATAGTAAAAAAAATCGCTCACCGCTTATGGTTTGTACCAACTCCTTATACTTTGACTTTGAAAATTTCCGAGGTCAAAAAGATTGTTCCAGAACTTTATTTTTTTTCACTCCAAAACTTAGATGGGGCTCTGACCTGATGTTGAGGGTCACCAATGTAGATACTGCTTCCCAGATGAACAGTTGTAGTTGTTGTTGCTTGCAAGGTTGCGTATTCAGATCACGTCGGGGTCACCAATGTAGAAGTAGCTCGCCGTAGGTGTAGATGTTAGCAAGGTACTTCTAACAGTAGTCCAGAAGAATGAAGAATGAAAGGTTACGTGATGAGATGAGATGAAATAAGCGGACGAACACAGAAGGCGGTGAAATGAAGAATATTCGAAAAACATTGGAAAAAATGAAATGCTCAAGTGAGACTCGAACTCACGACCTTTCGCTTACAGGGCGACTGCGAAAGGTCGTGAGTTCGAGTCTCACTTGAGCATTTCATTTTTTCCAATGTTTTTCGAATTTAACAGTTAGCATAATAAATGCTATAAAAAATTCATTCAAATGAAGAATATTATTATGCGATAGAACAGCTAAATATATTTCACTAAATTACACACTGTAAATACAATTACTATTTAAATTATAAATTAAGCAAGCGACTACAATATGAGCAGATATTAAAATGAAACAATTTAGAACGTACGCGCGTGAGTAGGTACCACTGAGTTGTGTCTCGAGTCGCCTAGCGCGATGGTAGGCTGACCGGTTTTATAAGGCGTTGGCCCAATGTTCATAAGCGGAGCGGATCGAACATTCTTACTTGATGTAAGGATGTCGTCCGCTACACTTTCATTCTTCATTCTTCTGGACTACTGTTAGAAGTACCTTGCTAACATCTACACCTACGGCAAGCTACTTCTACATAGGTTAATTTGTCTCGAGGATTGTTATACTTTTTGTAGATTTTATGGAACTTTGATTTTTCATTTAGTGCATTGATCAGAGAAGAACTGTACCACGCGGGATATCTAAGGTCTTTTCTTTTAGTTAGAGGTGTGTATTTTTTTATAATTGGCATTATATAATTATAGGAAGTATCGACCGTGTGATCTATGTCGCTCAGGTTTTCGAATCTCTCAGACCAACGTATATCAGACAATTCACATGCGATAGCTTCGTAATTTGCTATGTTGTAATTAAAAATAGGTTCTCTATTTATTTTAGGTATTTTTTGTGATTTTCATTTAAAAGTGGTGATAAGTGCTGGATGGTAGACGTCTATTTTAACTAAAGGATCTTTACACTCTGATATACTGAATAGGTGATCCTGGTTTGTGAAAATTAAGTCTAGCGTACGGTTTAGGTTATTTGTTACGTTGTTCAGTTGCGAGAGATTATTAAAGGAGATTGTGTCCACGAGCAGTTTTTCCATATCAGATTTAGGATTTACAGGAGACAATCCACCCGAGTCATCGTCATGTCCCCACTTTAGATGTTGCTGGTTAAAATCACCAGCCACAAGAATTACCGATTTTTTGTTAGCTCTGTGCTGGATCGTTCTGGTCATGTTCGTTAGAAATTCCTCTAAGCAAGCATATGTGGCCGGTGAAGGAATGTACGTAGTGCAAATACAAAAATCAATTATGCCAGTACCCTGGTGCAGTTTCAGTACAACCCAAATATCCTCACCAGCGCACTCCCACCTTATCTTACGAACAGGTTGAAGCTTTTTCGAAACTGCGATGAGTGCACCACCACCCTCATATTTCTGGCTGTTTGATGTGGAGCGATCTCGCCTAAAGATACAATATCTATTGTCTAAGAATTCACGATCAAAAACAGTATCATTGAGATTTGTTTCCGTAAGTAAGATAATGTCATATTCCTGCCGCAGTGCGTTCAGTAATATAATATGTGTGTTAGTCCTGAGACCTCGAACATTTTGGTAATAAATGTTCAGACTGAATTGTGAAACTTTGTACTTAAAACTATACACTAAACTAAAGTCCAACTAATCAATCCAATGTATCGAGCATCCCCATATCCTTTACCACAAAGCTCTTTGAGTTGGCATCCTTGAGCATATAAATGCGACCATTTCGTATCCACACAAATTCATATAGCTTTTCCTTGGCAATTTTGCGACAAGCTGCATGCAGCTGCTTGTTTGCTGGAGTCAAATGTTCGCCGACAAAAACCGGACAAGGCTCGCCCGCTATGCCCAAGTGCGACGAGTTCAACTTATCGCTGCTGTGACTTTTATTATAGTTCTTCACTGCAGCAATAACTTCGTCCCATTTGCAGGACTGGGTAGCTTAACAACTATTGAGCGCGGTCTATTCGACTCTTTATTAATCTTGGCCACTCGATGATAATTAAGCAAATCGTGCGTACCCAAGTTACAGCCAACCGAATCGGCTAGTTGTTTTATTACAGTCTTAAGGTTCTCAGACTTGTGCTCTGGCACGCATTGAATCTCGAGGTTGCATTCACGTGACTGTTGCTCAAAGTAAACAAGCCGAGCATTCAGATCCTTCACATGCACTCTGAGTCCTTTATTCTCTGCTTCAAGGCTGTTCTTCTTCTTATCGTGTCGTTAGCAAACCTAGATGGTATCGGCCCAAAATTTTGCTACTAAAATCGCATTGTCAGTAGCATTCATTAGATCTTCCTGCGTGCAGTTGTTGGGGCACGCAGGGCATGAAGTCAAGTGTTTCATCGTTTGGGGGGCAGCACCACACTTGCACTCCAAGTTAGAGCCATCTGAGAAACCCCACCTGAACAAGTTCTCCTTACTTCGGCCGACCTGCGTCCGAAGTCTATTTAAAGACTTCCAGGTGGGCCATGGTAACTCATGTCCAGGTGGCGGGCTCTCAGACAGTGGGACGAAAGGGCTAGGAAGATCGACAGTCTCCCGCCACAGCCGGCATCTCTTCTTTGACCGGTCGTTGACTTTAAGAGGGGAGACACACTTCATAAAGCTGTTGCGGCTTTTCAGCCTTTGTGGCATAGGATGGTAATCGAATAGTGGGTGCCGAGTGTCGTCTAGCAATTTGGTCTTTTCGGAAGAGCCTGCCACCGTCCTGCGAACCTCTGGAGGCGCTATTCCAGCTAGCGGATACAGCATTTGTACCGGGGTCGGTTTTAGGCAACCAGTAATGATCCGGCAAGTTTCATTTAATGCTGTATCCACCAACTTTGCATGGGCTGAGCGGCTCCATACTGGGCCTGCGTAATCGCCTGCAGAGAAGGAGATCGCCAGGCCAGTGGTCCGCAGAACATTAGGCGAAGCTCCCCACTTTGAAGCAACCAGTCGACGCAAGAGACCGTTCCTAGAATGCACCTTCTGCTTAATGCTCTCGCAGTTTTTCCTAAAAGTTAGTGACCTATCCATAAAGACGCCCAAATACTTCGGGAAGTCGTTATGCTCAATGGGCACCCCACGCCATTGGATGGTAAGCTTGCGGCCCGCTTCTTTGTTGCGTAGGTGGAATACGCACGTTTGAGTTTTGCTCGGGTTCGGCCTTAAAGAATTTGCGTCATAGTACTCACCCAGGCTTTGCAGGGCATTCGATAAATCGAGTTCGACCTGTTCAAAGCTGGAAGCTTGGGAGGTCAGAGCGAGATCGTCTGCATATAGGAAGCGGGAGGTGTGGGGAGATGACGGTTGGTCGTTGGTATACACGTTAAATAAGATGGGTGCCAAGACGCTGCCTTGAGGCAGACCATTTTTTTGTGTTCTCCAACGACTTTTGTCGGACAGGTAATGGACCTGGAGCCGGCGATTGTGCAGGAGTTCGCGAAGTACGTTGACAAATTTACTGTCATTGGTAATGGACTCCACCTTCCACAGCAATCGTCTCAGGTTGACGGTATCATAAGCTGCAGATAAATCGACGAACACAGCACCTGTAACCATCCCTGCCTCGAAACCGTCCTCGATATGCTGCGTTAATTTGAGAGTCTGGTTGCTGCAAGATTTCACAGGTCTGAAACCGGCTTGCTCAGGAATCAGGTTTGGGTCAATCAAGCAGGTTAGCCGGGCAAGCAGCATCCTTTCGAACAACTTGTACGTATGGCACAACAATGATATTAGCCGAAAGTTTTTCGGGTCGTCTGCCGGTTTGCCCGGCTTAGGAATCGCGATGACCTTCGCCTTTCGCCAGAGCCGGGGGACAGAGGCGTGCTCTAGGCAGTGGTTAAGCATTTGTAGCAACCAGGACACCGCAACAGGACCGAGGTGTTTTAATTGCTCCACCGAGATGTCATCGACTCCAGAGGCCTTACCGCATTTAAGATGTTTTATTGCGGTAATGATATCAGTCAAGTTAAAGGGTTTGCTGATTTCGTTACAGGTGTTTATTATGCCTTTCAGTTTGGGGACCCTGCCGAGGCGGCTCGGTGATTTGCCACTAAGCAGAAGCTGGTGAGCAATCTGATTGGCAGTAACTTGACTGGGCGATGCGGGTTGAGGGGGTTCGCTTGTGAGTTTGCGGATAGTAGTCCAGGCCTTTTTACTATTGTGCGTCATATTGACACTAGTAACTGTATTGACCCAACTCTCCCTTCGCTTTTCACCAATATTTGCCAATAGCTCTTCGCCTATTAAGGTGGTCTCTTCTGAAAAAGGGTCCGAGTTATATAGTGACTCGTATTGCCTTAGTAGTTCTGCAGAATCCCTCGACAGCCCCGGGATGTAAGACGTCCTGCACCCCCTAGGTATACAACGTCGCGAAACGGTTGATACGATTTCCACGAAGCGGTTGTAGTTTTCCGGATTAGGCAAGACGCTAACAAGGGCATCATCGATGGACTGTGCGAACAGCTCCCAGTTTCCTTTGGTAAAGTTGAACCGGCGTCTGAATGGGACATTGATGGGTCGGACAATAGGCTGTACCATACACATGATGGGCCTGTGTTGGGTACGGGGTATGGGTGGACACACACTTTTGACACATTGTGAGCTGATAGAAGAAGTGACAAAGATTAGGTCTGGATTGTACCCTTTTTTCCATCGGCCGCTGTTAAAGGAGGCCGGTTGCTTGGGATTATGAATCAGACTCAAATCATTTGTTTCAGCCCACTCCTCCACCGCATGTCCACTCGAGTCCGTGTCTCTGTAGCCCCAGTTGGAACCCCGGCTGTTAAAATCTCCGATCACAACTTTCACTGGCTGGTTGTCAAAATTTTCTGGAGGGTCGAATTGGAACAGTGTCCCAGGAGGCTTATACACAGAAGTTACAGTGCAGTTCCCAGTTTCGATGGTAACGACTTCAATGCCGTTATGGGACGAGCTCGAGGTGGACACGATGCTTACGCCGGGAGCAGCAAACACTGCGTTACCGTGCTTCTGATGTTGGATCTCGGCGATAAGCGTGAGTCCAGCTATTTGAGGGCGTCTCTGTGGCAAATCTCGGTGGGTTTCTTGGACGCAAAGAATGTCACATTTAGTTTCGCGGCAAAGATCAGAGAGAATCTCTGATTTATTTTGAGAGAACCCTTCGATGTTTACCGAGATTACACACAGAGCCGGCTTGTTTAGCGGACTAATTGGTCTTTGGTTTGCCATCGTGGTGCAGTAATTGGTTTCACGGCTTTTGCCGCTACTCACGGGAAGGGCCCGAGCATAGGTGGCGCTCTACGAGAAGGCTTACTGCGTCCCTCCCGTCTTTCTTCAAGGCTGTTGATTACCTGAATCTTGCTTTCCAGTAACTCCTTTATTACATCATATTTCACAGACAAATGTAACGCTATCCGTCAATTCGGTAATCCTAGACTTGGTATCGGCGCTGTCGCTTTTTATGTCATGCTTGATGTCACCTCGTAGTTTCGCCATTGCGCCCTCCAGTTTCTCGCTGAAGTACGTCTTCAGCACTTCTACTACATCGGATGAAGTTGTTCCCTTGTCAGACTTGCAGGTAATGCATTTCCAGGTTGACTTGTAGGATTTTGACTCTTTTCCAAACGTTTCAACTGGTATTCCCAGACACTGGTAGTGAAACTTGTTATGACAGAGGGTACACAGTTTGATGTCAGTCTGCTTGACTTGTTTGTTACATTTGCCACACGTATCCATTCTTCTAACTTACCACCAGTCTAGGGTAATTTTCAGAATGTGGCAACACTCTTGTGTCATAAGAGTTGTCAATTCAATGACATTAGGTGTCAAATTGAAGTTGACAATAAACAAAAGTCAATATTGTGGGTACATGCAGCCAGATGATAACAGGTAAGTTAGTACTCAATAACTGAGGGTATAAAAATAATAACAGTTTCGAGTAGTTATTGGCAAGAAAACTCAAGCAACTCACGAGATAACAAGTGGTCACGGCTATTCTGACATAGATCTTCAAGTTTCAACCACTTTTAATAGTAACGAAGCTGAATTAACACACTTTACGATTTTATTCAGAGCAGAGTACACCTTTACAAGTGACAGTTTGCCATATATTATGTTATGTTATAAACCGCAATTATCGCTTTTCATTCAATTAACTCAAAATTAATTGAAAAACAAAAACATTTAAAGAACTACAAGAACTTTTATATTTTTGTTTCTTGCTGCTACGGAACCCTTTGTTGATGATGTCGGGTAGCTTCAGCCAGGTGTTGCTTGTGTGACTGCGGTGTGTGTGTGGTTTTGCCTTCCAGGATGCGTATAGGGTTTCAACGAAAAATTAACTGTTTATTACGAGTAGTTAAATATGAACTTATATTTCTTTAAATAAGGTACAATTAAAATATTGCAAACAATACTGTCGACGTAGTTATGCTATCGTGTTCGAGAAGCTTGTGTCTTCACCGTCCTTCCATCGTCCTTCCATCGTCCTCGCACCGCCGCGCTCCACCCCGCTGCGCCGTCCCGCTAAGTTTATCCTCGTCGCCGCTAGATGGTGTTACTCGTTAACATGCCCCCGGCCTTGGAAGCACCAGGTTCCAAAGAGGTTTCCTGTGAATCAAGAAGCGGACATATTTTGGGGTAGGACCGCCGAATAGTTCCTGCAGCCGTCTTAATTGTGGCCACACGTGAGATGCCATCCTTGCCGGTGAATGTCTCCAGTACTCGTCCTAGTTGCCATTTCAGTGGGGGTAAATGGTCCTCCTTGATCAGGACTAGAGTGCCAGGAACGAGTGTATCCTGGTTAAGCTGCCACTTTGTTCTCTTTTGAAGCTCTGAGACATATTCAGTTGACCAGCGATGCCAGAAGTTCTGCCTCATCTGTTCTACACGATCATATCGTGGAAGGCGTTGCGAAGCTGTCGCCGTCAGGTCGTGACTGGCGGGTGCAGTGAGCGGCCGGCCAATCAAAAAATGAGCAGGAGTTAAGGGAAGCAGGTCACTTGGATCTGTGGACATGGGGGACATAGGTCGGGAGTTGAGGACAGCCTCAATTTGAGTTAACACGGTACTCAACTCCTCATAAGTTAAATGTGCATTGCCTACGGTACGACATAGGTGGAATTTGCAGGACTTGACCCCCGCTTCCCATAGACCACCAAAATGAGGCGAATATGGTGGAATAAATGTGAATTCTATTAAGTTATCAACTGTGAAATTTAAAATGTCTGATTTATTCGAATCTAAAACCTTTGAAAATTCCTTTAAAGCTCCGACAAAGTTTTTCCCATTGTCAGAGTAAATTTGCAGTGGTTTGCCGCGTCGAGAGATGAATCGTTTCAACGCCAGTAAATATGCATCAGTGGTGAGGTTTGTGACCAATTCTAAATGTATTGCACGCGTAGTGAAGCACACGAATAAACATATGTAGCACTTAACTAACCGAGCACCCCTACCCCCGCGATTTAACATAAAAATTGGGCCAGCATAATCAACCCCACAGCGTAAAAATGGGTATGCTGGCTCCAATCTCTCACTAGGTAGGTTCCCCATCTGTATGTTCAATGGCTTAGGTCGAATACGTTTACATTTTAAACAGTTATGCACTACTTGTTTAGCCAAATTGCGACCTCTGATAGGCCACCAAGTCTCACGTATTGTAGCCAGTAACAATTGAGGTCCGGCGTGTAATAAGACCTTATTGTGATGATATTCAAATAAAAGACGAGTAAATATGTGTCTACCACACAGTAATAAAGGATGTTTTTTATCGTAAGTAAATGAGTCAGATTGCGATAATCTACCTCCTACTCTAATTAGATTATGTTCATCCATAAATATATTTAAACTAGAAATATTGCGTGGACATTTAAATGAACGCTTATGCTTCAAATTGTCATAAATGTCTGGAAAAGATTGCTGTTGTACTATTCGTGTTAAAGTTCTAACAGAATTATTCACTTCGTCCACAGACAAACAGCCTGTCCGACGCTGTGTGTATTGTGATTTTTGTTTACGACTGTTGTGTATAAACCGAATAATGTATGCCATAACGCGACGCAAACGATTAAAACATGAAATGCGTTCAAATAAAGAAAATTCAGAGCTTATCTGAATTAGAGCAGAAGTTTTGATAGGTTTTAATTCAGGCAATTCATTACATTCAATATCATTACAACGAACATCTTGTTCCCATTCTGTGTTAGGGCTTTGCAAGAATGTAGGCCCGTGCCACCATAAATCACACGACTTAAGAATATCTAAATGCATTCCGCGCGACAGTAAGTCAGCTGGGTTCTGTTTACCAGCGATATGAAACCACGGTTTATCGCCTGTCAGCTCATTTATTTCGATTACACGATTCTGTACAAATGGTTTCAGAAGATTAGGCGACATCTTAAGCCATCCTAAAACTACAGTTGAGTCTGACCAGAAGTAAACATTATCGAACGTTAATCTTAATGAATGAATTATTTTTGCATACAATTTCGCACCTACTAACGCACCGCATAATTCTAAGCGTGGTACGGAAACCGGTTTCACGGGAGCTACCTTACTCTTTGCGCACAACAAGTGGACGTGTATCGAGGTATCTGTATAGCTACGTACATAGGCGCAAGCGCCGTAACCAGTTAACGCAGCGTCCGACATAATATGTAACTCAATTTTGTATGTATTTTCTCCTATCACATAACGTGGGATGCGTATATCTGATAGATTATGTAATTTGTCAATAAAATGCTGCCATTCTAATGAAATAGATTTAGGAACCGGATCATCCCAGCCTATCTTAGATAACCACAGCTTTTGTATTATTATTTTAGCGATAATAATAGTTGGTGTAATCAAACCCAAAGGGTCGTATGTCTGCGCGATGACTGAAAGAATGCTACGTTTAGTGGCATGCGTTACATTCTGATCATGTTTGGTATCAAAATGTAACACATCTGAGGAATAAAACCACCCCATGCCTAATGTTTTAGTGTTACAGTTTTCACCCAATGATAATTGCTTAGAGGGACACTGCAAATCAGACTGTGACACTGACGAGTTAAATACCCATTTCCTAAGAGGAAAACAACCTGATTCTAGGACTTTAGAAACACCGGTACATATTTTCATCAACGTTTGTTTATTATTATGTCCCGTAACTAAGTCATCAGCGTAGAAGTCGTCACGAATAACTTGTGCGATGACGTCATCTTTGCATTCCAACGCGAGTTGTCTCATACACCTAATACTAAGATAGGGTGCGGACGCAGTGCCATACGTCACCGTGTTAAGCTGAAATACACCGAGAGATTCTGAAGGATTCTCTCTCCAAAGAATTAATTGTAAATTTCTCTGGTTGGGGGCCACTAATATTTGGCGATAGAATTTCTCAATGTCAGCACATGCGACATATTTAAATTGCCGAAACCGAAGTAAAATGCCGAATAAGTCATTTTGTAACGCAGGGCCTATGTGCTGGATATCATTTAATGATTTACCTGACGTTGACTTAGCACTCGCATCGAATACTACCCTAAGCTTAGTGGTGGAACTGTGTTCTCGGTAAACACCGTGATGAGGCAAAATATAATATGGCGAATCGTATTTAAAAATGCGACTCATGTGTCCCAAGCTTAAATATTCATGCATAAAGTCGTTATACATTTTTCTATACGTAGGCGAACCTTTCATTAATTTTCGTTCGAGTGCAAGGAACCGGTTTTGAGCCATAGTGAACGTGTCGTGTAGCATATCAGCTGATTCACTTAAAGGAATGCGTACAGAAAAACGGCCATTATCGTCACGTAAAGTAGTTTCTTTATATAATTTTTCGCATGCGTGTTCTTCCTTCGAGAATTTATTGCAATTTATTGTTATTTCCTCTAGCTCCCAAAAGCGTTTGAGATCAGATTCTAGTGTTTGTGTAAAATTACATTGAACCTGTTTAGTGTGTGAAATAGGTTTATGAACAATACCCGATATGATCCACCCTAATTGTGTGTTTTGTAAGTACGGACCATTATGTAATCTAACCAGACCTTCAGACAGCAGGTCCCAGAATCTGTCTGCCCCTATGAGTAAATGAATTTCATCAGGAGAACAGAAATCAGGATCAGCTAGTTGAATATTGTCGGGTATTTCAATGTAATTTCTAATATTTAATGTTGGTAATTGTGATGTAATGCAAGACAAAACTATACAATTAAAGCGTGTGTGATATGAATTAGTTTTGGATCGCATTTCAATGTGACATGATTGTGTGGATCGTGAGATAGTGTTACCTACCCCTCTTACTTGAACAGTGGACTGTATCAATGGAATGTTGAGTTTTTTGCAAAGTGATTCGGATATAAAACAGTGTTGACTCCCGTTATCTAAGAGCACTCGAGTTGTGTGAAATATGTTTTGTTTATCCGCCACTTCCACTAAAGCAGTAGACAATAATACTGGATGCGTATAATAATGTGTGTTGTTATTATTGTTTACTTTAGATTGTGTGTGTGATTTGTGAGAAGTGGTTTGATGTATGTATGTGGCACTTGTACTGGACTCGGGCTGAGAAGCAACTTGTGTGATATGCGCAACAGCTGATGAGGTACAAGTGTCTACAGATTCATTGTGAATTAAAGTGTTGTGCTTTTTATTGCATTGTTTGCACGGTCCGTACCGACACTCGGTTACTGCATGACCTGTGCGTAAACAGTTGGAACATAAGCTTTTCTCTTCAATTATTCTTAATTTATCTTTAATAGGCAAACTAAGAAAACTCTCACACGAGTATATAGGATGATTAGAATCGCACATATTACATTTGTAACGGTTCGAATTGGACGATTTTTTACCATTATTGTGTGTTGTGAGGTAACTGTGTGATTTTGTCGACGATGATTGTTTGGCTTTAGGATTGTGAGTGTTAGTGTCTGTTTGTTTGACTTGAGAGGGCTTAATCGTTTCTAGAAAATCAGCTCGATCTTTAAGGAATTTCATTATGTCTGATAATAACAGTTTTGTATCCAATGAAGTGTTCATGAGACTACTTTTGTGAAGCTCCCATTCGCGCTCAGTTGATGAATGTAATTTAGAAACTATAATATAGATAATTAGCGTATCCCACGTTTCTATAGGTTCACCAAGTGTTTTTAATGCACGAATATTTCTGAAAACGGTATCTATTAACTTTCGTATTTGAGCAGCCGATTCTTTACTCATTGCTTGAGCAGAGAACAAAGCTTTGACGTGGTTATGTACTAGCAAACGATTGTTATTATACCTATTCTCTAAAAGACTCCACGCAACTGAATAATTGTCACACGAAAATTCTAGTGCTTTAATTACTTGTAGTGCATTACCGGTCAAAATTGAACGTAAGTAGTGGAACTTCTGAATATTATCAAGATTGTCACTATTGTGAATAATAGACAAGTAAGTATCGCGAAATTCAAGCCATTGATCATAGTTACCATCGAACTTCGGCAAAGAAATTGTGGGTAGTTTGATGCCGTTCGGAATGCGACTTTGAACTTTATCGTTCTGAGCACAATTATTATCTTTTAAAATACATTTACATTTAGCCACAATTGCATAAAACTGATTTTCAAACTCTTCTCTCTCTCGTAATTCGTTATCTATTTGAGTAGAACAAACAATTAAATCAAGTTCATCCTGAATTACAGAAAATTGATCAAATAACAATTTAGATCTATCTAAACGCTCCTGTAATTCAGCTTTATGAGCTTCTGTTACTTGCAAATCATCTAAAGATTGTACGTATTTCGTGAACAATGTGAATTTACCCTTGACACAACCCCGTTTTTTAACTAAATCGCGAATAATATCATTATTGCTTTCTGTATCTACCAGAGAATGCCGCTTTTTAGTCATATTGGTGATCTATGAAATAAGGAATCAAGTTACTGCAGATGATGCTCCAGATGATCGCCAATCCGACTCGCAGATGTTGTCAATCCGACTCGTAGGACCAGATGTTGATGATGTCGGGTAGCTTCAGCCAGGTGTTGCTTGTGTGACTGCGGTGTGTGTGTGGTTTTGCCTTCCAGGATGCGTATAGGGTTTCAACGAAAAATTAACTGTTTATTACGAGTAGTTAAATATGAACTTATATTTCTTTAAATAAGGTACAATTAAAATATTGCAAACAATACTGTCGACGTAGTTATGCTATCGTGTTCGAGAAGCTTGTGTCTTCACCGTCCTTCCATCGTCCTTCCATCGTCCTCGCACCGCCGCGCTCCACCCCGCTGCGCCGTCCCGCTAAGTTTATCCTCGTCGCCGCTAGATGGTGTTACTCGTTAACACCCTTCGTGGGCGAGTCCGACTCGCACTTGGCCGGTTTTTAACTTTAGTATCGTGGCTCTGTATCTCAGGTTGTTACATTTGAATTTTGTTAAGTTTAACTATACTTGTTACTTGTAATAAATATACGTACTGTTACGCCTGGCCCCTGTATGCACTTGTGCACACCAAGTGCTGTGTCAGCTCCTTCGTCGCTCAGACTAGGAATGAGTCGCCATTCATGCGTCAGTCTCGTTCCAAACTTAAGACCCGACGGACGGCTGCCAAAAGGCTTCGATTAGCCTAAGTAACCTTGTATCCTTATTCTAATTCGTGTAAGAATAAACCTTGTGTTCCGTCGCATCCAAAATCTTTTTTTTAAAAACCCCTTCGCTGAGGCTCGCGTAACATTGGTGGCAGCGCTGAAGGATTGCGAAAAAGCGATCCCGGTACGTCTCCGTTTCCCTCAAGAACCAGTGATAACCAGTGATAACCGGTGAAAACTAGTAATACCTAACCAAGTGAGGTGATAGTGGTAACATCTGTGCCTATCCCTATCCTGTGCGGAAGCAGTCCAGTCCAGCACCGAGCAACTCTGTGCGATGCCAGTCCGCACCGAGTAATCCGGTACCGAACCAGTCCAGTACCCAGTGATCCTGTGCAGTAAGAAACAGCTTTCTTCTATAAAATATCTTCAACGCCAATTTTGTACCAGAAGTACAAATATCATCACGCTACAATAAGACGCATTGCACCGTGTTCAAGCGACGCGTTATCATATCCAAGCCGAACCGAGATGTTGTTTTGTCTACTCGTCGCCCACGCCATCCTGTAAGTCTTTGGTCATACATTGCTATCTTAAGTTACCATTTAAGAAAGTGTGAACCTTATTACTATTGTCAATTTGTTTGTATTATTTTATACAGTGTTTTTTACTGTTGTATAAAATGTCGCAACTAGAAGCTTAACCTGCAAAATCACCATTATCATCGTCGACATCTGTAGACCTAAATGTACTCATTAAATTTATCGGCACCTTCGATGGTGACCGCGAAAAATTAAACCCTTTCTTAACCAATTGCAGAAACGCAATTAATCTAGCTACAGCAGCGCAACAAAATATTATTTTTAGATATATCCTAAGCCGTCTTCAGGGCAGGGCCGAAGCGGCATGTGCAATAAAAGAATTTGACGATTGGTCCGTATTAGAAAACTTCCTCAAAACACAGTTCGGAGAGAAAAAACATTACACACACTTACTGTCCGACTTGGAGGCGCTGCAGTGCCACTGTAAACATCGGCTCCGTATTTTATCGTCAATTTAAATTATAATATTTACAAGTGACAGTGAAATATATAGTTTAAAACGTGGATTAGTGCTCAAAATGTATGGACAAAGTGAAAACAAAAACAATGAACCAGTAAATAGTGCAAAAAACAGTGACAACAACAATTGCAAAGGAAGAGACATTTTGTTTATATAAAGAAACCATAGACGTTTTGGGAGACTTTGCACATCAACGGACCAACAGTGGCAAAGAAAGCAATAAACATAAGTTAATGGAATTGCATTGTAAGATAATTTATAGAAAAATATTGTCAACATAACCTATAACAACATGAGTCATTATAATTCAGTGGTATCTACTTAGCACTGCGAAGTTGCAGTATACTAACTCCATCTAACAGAAAAGGGTAGCACTACCTACACTTAAGCTATTGACCATACTTATCAATCGATTTGATTGCGTACGAGCTTTTTGTAAGCTATAATAGAGGGCACTACCTGTACCAAAACAAAACGAAATCAAATACACATCAAATAAACTTCTATACTATGGCTCAAGAAATGTCGGCGGTAATGAGTGCACTTCGCGCGATCCAAAAAGATCTGGATGAACAGAGAAAACTGATAAACAAAACTGCTGAAGAGGTGACAGACAAGCTAATAGTTAACATAAACAAAATAATTGAAGAAAAAATCCTAATTCTAGGAGAAAAGCATGAAAACCTTAAGCTAAGAGTAGAAAACCAAGAAAATAGAATATACCACTTAGAGAAACATGCAAGACAACGTAATTTAGTATTCTTTGGGCTACAAGAAGAAGAAAAATCATACCATAGTTTGGAAAATAATGTAAAAGATTTTATAAATAAATATCTACCGATAAAAATTGATTGTATGGACCTAGAAGTCGTAAGAAGAATAGGAAAAAAGACCGAAAAGCCACGGCCTGTTGTAGTTACCTTTGCAACCTTAGGAAAGAAGATTGGTATCCTCAAAAACAAGGCAGCTCTAAAAGAGACACCATATTATGTAAAAGAAGACTACCCCCCCTCTGTTTTACAAATAAGGAAAGAGCTACAAGAAAAGGTAAATGCGGAAAGGGAAAAGGGTAATAAAGCAATAATCAAATATGACAAGCTTGTCATATTAGAGAACATACCTAAAAATAATAAAAACAAAAAAAGAAGTCTCCCAAACTCGCCGGAAAATGCTTCAAACAAACTTACCCAGCAAATACCTCATGCAAATAAAAAGAATAAAACCGTACCTGCCCTTACAAAGCAAAGATCTTCGAGTTTGCCCGAAAACATAATAAAGCCAGGTATATTAAATTACGTGACAATCAAGAACAATAATAACAACACAAGCAAAGAATACAACGCCGCCAAAGTATAGCAACGAGCACTTCAACCCCTCCCGGAAAACCACAAAGAAGAACATAGAATAACACACAAAATACCTCTTCCAAGCCGGCTGGTCACCGTGGAAGAACAAGACCGACACCCTCCAGTTAAACTACAAAACCCTAAATCCATGAAACAGAAAAAAAAAAGTATAGGAATTATATAACAACAGGAAACTCAAGACAACAAACGAAACTACAACAATTAAAAAACAAAATGCTTCCCCAAGTCGAATTGCGGTCACCGTGGGAAACTACGACCGCCCCCCTCCAACCATTACAACAACAACAACAAGATCTGATCCCATTATACCCGAGATTCTGGAATACCTCTAAAATACTACATACACGTAACAAACAAATAAACCTGAACAAACAATCGAGAGAAAAACCAAAATCTAGCTCACTACAAATTGGCACCTTTAATGTGAGAACCTTATCAACCACAGAACATTATTTGGAACTAACACATTCTCTGAAGAATATTAAACTCGACATACAACATTGAGGAGTATGAAAACTACATTCTATGCTACATCGGAGAAACAAAAGGTCTTTATGGAGTAGGCTTTCTGATAAAGAAAAAACATAAAAATAATATAACCAATTTTACAGGAATATCAGAAAGGGTCGCACTACTAGATATAAAAATAGACGATGTCAACATTTCCATAATTCAGGCATACGCCCCAACACAAGAATCAACCGATGATCAGATAGAAAGTTTCTATAAAGACTTAGAGAAAGCACACACTCTTACACACAACAATGTCATTGTAATCGGGGATTTCAATGCTAAAATTGGCAAAGCTACAGCCAGAGACAACCTAATAATGGGGGAACACGGTTATGGCGAAAGGAATAACAGAGGAAAAGTCTTATCGAATATGCACAGGAATACAAATTAATGATAGCAAACACTCTATTTAAGAAAAAAGCTAAAAGAAAATGGACTTGGATCTCTCCTAACAAGAAAATAAAAAACGAAATAGACTTCATCATGACTAACAAACCATGGATGATAACTGATGTACAAGTAATAGCTAAAATAGAATATCCATCAGACCACAGATTAGTAAAGGCATCGCTCCTTACAACCAACCCAAAGAAAAACTGAAAAAACTTCAAAGCATTGCCCAAACTCCCTGAATCTGAAGAAGACATAAAAAATTACCTCAACCAGCTACAAAGATTATGCGAAAATAAAGAAATAGAATTAGAGGAAACACAAAATATTCAAAGCCTGTACAATCTAATAGAAGAAATAATATTGAATTAATATTGAAATAATATCAGGCAACGCGATGTCCGTGCAGTACTGCAATCACTCGATGTCCGGAAAGCCAGTGGTCCTGATGGTATTCCAGCGGTTGTACTTAAAAAATGTGCAGCGGAGTTATCTCCTATGCTAACGCGGCTGTACCGACTGTCCTACAGTTCGGGTACAGTGCCCTCGGCTTGAAAGGAGGCGAATGTCCGGCCGATCCCCAAGAAGGGGGATCGCTCGGACCCAGCCAACTATCGACCCATAGCCGTCACCTCAGTGCTGTGCAAGGTGTTCGAGCACATAATTAACATGTACACACAACTCATGCGCCACCTAGAGGATCACTCCTTGCTTAGTGACCGGCAATACGGTTTCAGACCGAAACGGTCAACGGGTGATCTTCTGGCGTACATGACCCACCTTTGGGGTGAGGCTATGGAGAAGCACGGTGAGTCACTGGCAATTAGTCTTGACATCGCCAAAGCTTTCGATAGGGTATGGCACAAATCGCTTCTTTCCAAGCTACCAGCCTTTGGCCTGCCTCCTAGACTGTGTAACTGGGTTGCAAGCTTCCTGCAGGGGCGCCGTATTCGCGTCCTTTGTGATGGACGAGCTTCGGAGTTCTTGCAGGTAAATGCTGGCGTGCCGCAGGGTTCCGTTTTATCTCCCACTTTCTTTCTTCTGCATATCAATGACATGCTCTGTAACGGAAACATTCACTGCTATGCAGACGACAGCACCTTACACGGGAGTTATTACGCACATCCTGCGGCCAAGCAGTCTGATATCGCGGAAAAAAGGCAGCTTCTTGTCACTGAGCTGGACCGGATCCTGGACCACATTTCTCAATGGGGCGCTAGGAACCTGGCCGAGTTCAATGCCAAGAAGACCCAGGCATGTGCGTTTACAGCAAAGGTATCTCCTTTCCTTCCCCTTCCCACTCTTCAGAGCACACCACTGCCACTGCAGGATCACCTCACTATCCTCGGTATGGATGTTCACTGCAAACTGAATAACAAAAACTATATCGAGAGTATCATCAAATCAGCCTCGCGTAAACTCGGAGTCCTGAACAGAGTGAGACGTTTTTTCACGCCGGAGCAGCGGTGTCTTCTATACAAGACCCAAATTCGTTCCTGCGTGGAATACTGCTCACATCTCTGGGACGGCTCCGCAAAGTACTTATTAGATGCTCTCGACAGGTTGCAGCGACGTGCGGTCCGCATTATTGGGGATCCTGAGGTCACGAACACCCTCGAGCCTTTGCAGATGCGTAGAGATGTTGCGTCTTTGGCAGTTTTCTACCGTCTCTACCATGGTGAATGTTCTGACGAGCTCTTCCAATTAGTCCCACCCTCCCCTTTCCTTCACAGGACGACACGTGCAGGGCTAAGATGTCATCCATTTACGGTGCAGAGTATACCTGCTAGAACCAAGCGTTTCAGTGATTCATTCCTATGCCGCACCACTAAGACCTGGAATTCCCTGCCAGCTCACGTGTTTCCTTCTTCCTACAGTCCCGGGTCCTTTAAGCGGGGCGTGAAAAGGCATCTAATGAGGCCGTCAAGCTGAGTGCCACCACTGTTAACATGGTAAATGTTTACGATGGTGACCCTCTCTCCGAGACTTTGCCTTTAGCTTAACATCAGGCGAGGTGAAGTCAAATTGACGTGTCCTGTGTAAAAAAAAAAATAAAAAAAAATTGAAAAGTTTAAAATCAAATAATGACAATGAGAGGAAAGGAACAAAAATAATAAGTGAAACAACAGAAATATTATTGAAAAAACGACGAGATCTCTTACATACTAAGAAGAAGAGTAAAGAAGAAAAGATCGTACTGAGTCAACTTTTCAAGGAAATCTGAAAATCAATTAAAGTAGACTATGCTGCGCACAGGAAAAAAGTCTTAGAGCGGAATTTAAACCAATTCCGAAGCGCTAAACGAGCTTATAAAGAACTAAATATGAAAAATGCTTGGATTCAGAAACTGGATGATGGTTCTACAAAAACACAAACAAGGACTGACATTCTAGAGTGCGCAACAAAGTTTTACAAAGACCTATATAAGAAACCTACAGAGGAACTATTAGAACCCCCATGCAAAAATATCGACAAGGCGGAAAGAAATATCATACAACCGTTCTCAGAAACCGAAGTGTTGAGAAATATAAAAACAATGAAACCTGATAAAAGTCCTGGACCAGACGGTATAACAAACGAAGCAATGAAACTTGGTGCACCAGTGCTATTAAAACACCTTACTCACTTATTTAACCGAGTATTAGAAACAGAAACTGCCCCTAAGCAATGGTGCAACTCAGACATAATACTGCTGTATAAAAAGGGCAATCCGGTGGACATAAGCAATTATCGACCCATTAGCCTATTGGCAAGTACATACAAACTTTTCACAACAACATTATTGAGACGAATAACACCAGAAATAGACAAAGCACAACCGGTAGAGCAGGCGGGCTTTCGTTCAGGTTTTTCAACCACAGACCACATACAGACACTCGAACAAATTATAGAAAAATACTCAGAGTTCAACAGACCACTATATCTAGTCTTCGTTGATTATTCCAAAGCCTTCGAGAGTATTCACCACAAGTCTATCTGGGCAGGATTAAGTACACTCGGCATCAATCAGAAATATATAAACACTCTGAAGTACATTTACAACAACAGCACTAGCAAAGTAAAATTAGAAAAGAGAGGAGAGGAGATAGAAATTGGCAGGGGAGTCAGACAAGGGGATCCGCTGTCCCCCAAACTATTTATCATGGTACTAGAAAATATATTTCAAAAGCTGAATTGGAAAATGAAAGGCATAAAAATACAAAATCGATACTTAAGTCATCTAAGGTTTGCTGACGACATTGTGGTCCTCGCAGAGACACCCAGAGATTTAGAAAATATGCTAGAGTCACTGGACAAAGGAAGTGAGGAAGTCGGCTTGGAAATGAATGACAAAAAAACAAAAATAATGACTAACTCATACAAAAAGCCAATACAGATTAAAGGAAGAAACATAGAATATGAAGACACCTACATTTACTTAGGAAAACAACTATCGTTCCATAAAACAAATAATATAGAAGAAATTGAAAGACGGGTAAGCATAACTTGGAAGAAGTATTGGGCTCACAAGGAGATTTTCAAAGGGGACTATGACCTGAACATCAAAAGAATAGTGGCAGATACTTGCATCCTACCATGCTTGACATATTCTAGCCAAACCTGGACTTTCACAAAACAGGTGCAAGCGAAGATCAGAACGTGCCAAAGAGGAATAGAAAGAAGCCTCCTAAATATTCGCAAAATTCAAAAAATAAGGAGTGAAATCATAAGAAAAAAAACAAAAATTACAGATGCATTAACACAGGCTCTCAAACTAAAGTGGCGATGGGCAGGTCATATCGCCCGCACTCAGGACAACAGATGGACAAAAGTGGCTACTCAATGGAAAGGGCCAACAGGGAAAAGAAGGGTTGGAAAACCAATCAAACGATGGAAAGACGACATAACAGAAATAGCAGGAACAGAATGGATGGAAAAAAGCCAAGATAGGGATATATGGACAGGGCTGGAGGAGGCCTTTACCCAAAAAGGGTCCCAAATATAATATCTGAAGAAAAATAGACTAACAGTACTAAAACAACTAGATTATAATCAAACTTACTAACCATACTAATGCATTTGGAATGTAACTTAAATTTGGTGTAAATAAAAGGCTTTATTATTATTATTATTACTGTCCGACTTACAGGAATGCAAACAGAATCCCTCTGAAACAGTAAACCAATTTTCGTTGCGTGTAGAAACCTGCTTGGCCAAATTACTCACGGAAATTAACATATCCATCCCCACTAAGAAAAAGGGTGAATTAAGCGGCCGCGTCGCCGCGATGGAAGACCTTGCACTACACACATTTATGATAGGACTAAATAGCAAATTATCCGCTATAATTCGTTGTAGAAACCCAGAGTCACTTAATGAAGCGATTAACATCGCCGTGGCTGAAGAGAAAATCTTTAATAACATGTACAAGTCCCAACAAAATCAGCGTAACAATTATGGCGAAAAACACCGTCCGTCATCTGGTAATGTCAATCCGCGCTTTGTTCAAAATCAGAATGCACGTCCTTCGACTAGTCGCGATATACAGAAACCTCACTCACCAGGTAACACTAAGTGGCCTAAAAAGAATCCTGTAAACAGTCCTAACCAAAAAAATGATAGTAAACAAGAACAATTCTGTCGCTACTGTAAATCGACTGGACACGTCTTAGAACAATGCGTAAAGCGCGATTTTAACAACCGACGATTCCAGGTTCATTTTATGCAACCACAGGTTAATTCCGAAGAAGAGAGTCAAGTAGTAGAAACCAATCAAGAGATTAATGATAGCTTGGCTGTTCCGGATAATGATTTAAACGCTTAAGGGACTCACGACGGTGTCACGTGAGACCCGTACATACAGTACATTCGATATCCGACACCCATAATCCTTCCATATCCTACAAGACCACACAGCAGGGTATCCAGCCCCAAACCGGAGGTCTTGCCAGTTGTACCAAGGTTCCTCAGACCACACAGCAGGGTATCCAGCCCCAAACCGGAGGTCTTACCAGTAGTACTAGGGTTCCTCAGACCACACAGCAGGGTAACCAGCCCCAAACAGGAGGTCTTGCCAATTGTACTAAAGCTCTTAAGGTCACACAACAGGGTAACCAGCCCCAAACCGGAGGCTACTGTCATTTCAGCAAATCACCTAAAAACCAAGCTGAAAAATCTAACCCAGTAGTCTCTACAACTAGTATGCAGGTCTACGAAATTACAACAAATCCTAGTAAACGACGATTACCACACATCCTTATCCAGACACCTGTTTCTGAAATTCCGCTTTGCTTACTTGTAGACTCGGGATCATCAGTTAGCCTTATAAAACAAACGTGTTTACAACGACATCCTGAACTTGTAAAAGAACCAATTAAGCTAAAGGGGATAGACCCCGTTGAAGAAGCGACTTCAACTGTGGGTCATTTTGTACTCAAATTGATCATAAAGGACTCTAAACCCCAAAAATCCTTATTTCACAAATTTCACGTAATAAAAGACATAGACTTACCTTATGATGGAATAGTCGGGAACGACTTCTTTAGCACGTTTAATTGTAGTATCGATTACACTTACGATATCCTAAAGATGAGTAATATGCAGTTGAAATTACATTTCGACGACCCTATCTACATCATTCCCCCAAGAACCGAAAGCATAATTGAATGTTCTGTGATGAACCCTGAACTGAAGGAAGGTATTATCATGGACCAACACATTTCTGAAAACTTACTAATAGCCAACTGCATAGTCTCTGTGAAAGCAAACAATAGAGTCAATCTTTCAGTCATAAACGTTTCAGAGCAACCAATTTCACTAAAATCGAATCTCCACCTCAAAATGGCACCTATTAAACCACGACCATTTAAATCCTTCTTTGAATCCAAAACGTCACATATTATAAATAATGTAAACGTAGAAGTTCCAAAAGACGCATACAAACGTACAAGAGAAGTACTTAAGCAATTAAGGGTTACTCATTTAAATGCTGAGGAAAAGAATGCTCTTTTCCAGTTGTGTTCAGACAGATGCTTTAAGCTATGAAATTAAAACAACAACAGAGGTCCCTATTCACACTAAATCTTATCGCTTTCCAGAAATTCATAAAGCCGAAGTAAGAAAACAAATAAGTCAAATGCTGGAACAAAACATTATTGAACCATCCGATTCTCCTTGGTCCTCACCAATATGGGTGGTACCAAAAAAAATTGATGCCTCAAGTATCCAAAAGTGGCGAGTCGTTATCGACTACCGAAAACTCAATGATATCACAGTCGGAGATACATACCCGCTCCCTCAAATTGCAGAAATTTTAGACCAGTTAGGAAATAGTAAATATTTTTCCACTTTGGACTTAGCATCCGGGTTCCACCAGAAACCTTTGAATAAGGATGACAAGTCTAAAACAGCTTTTAACGTCCCAGAAGGCCACTTTCACTTCAACCGGATGCCATTTGGATTAAAAAACGCTCCAGCAACGTTCCAGAGGTTGATGAATACCGCTCTGTCCGGGCTCCAAGGGATACACTATTTTGTATACCTAGATGACATTGTTTGCTACGCTCATGATATAAACTCAGCCATAGACAATCTGTCATCCATCTTTCAAAGACTTAGAAATTTCCACCTAAAACTCCAACCCGATAAATGTGAGTTTTTGAGGCGCGAAGTCGCCTATCTAGGTCATGTTATCACAGAAGAAGGGGTGAAACCCAATCCTGATAAAATCAAATCCGTTATCCAGTTTCCTGTACCAAAAATCCAAAAAGATATTAAATCCTTCCTTGGGTTAGTTTCTTATTACAGGAGGTTTATACCCGATTTCTCTAAAATTGCAAAACCACTTACCAGCTTGTTAAAAAAGGACGTGCCATTTAATTGGGAGAATCAACAGCAACTAGCCTTTGATAATCTAAAACATAAATTGACTACTGCCCCACTCTTAATCTATCCAGACTTTTCTCAACCATTTGTGCTTACCTGTGACGCATCCAATCATGCTATAGGAGCTGTGCTTTCACAAGGGCATATAGAAAACGATAAACCTGTGGCTTATGCATCGAGAACACTTAATAAAAGTGAAGTTAATTACAGCACAACCGAAAAGGAATTACTAGCTGTCCTGTTTGGCTGTAAAACCTATAAGTAAAACCTGTAAGGGCAAATTAAATTCTGTAGCTGATGCTCTTTCTCGTTATCCAGTTAACCCCATAACATCCGACCCAGAGAATAATGAGCCAAATACTGAGCTCGTAGATCTTGGACCATTAGATCTTAGTCCTCATTCCAGTGAATTGAACTTGGACTTTGAAGATCTCGCTATCCCCTCTCCTTTAGAAGCTGAAGAAACACCCAACCAGGAAAGCATAAGCGAATCACTCATACAGAAAATTCCTTTCACAATCGGCCCATCCAATAACACAGTAGAACTTAGCGATAATTTACCTGGTACTCCTGTGATCCCTCACGAAACCCACGATATCCAAATCGAAGAACCTATGCCATCAACCAGTGCATATAGACCTGGAACATCAGATATATCTTACGATTCCACAACCAACTATGCTACTTTCCTGAAATATAACCAAAATAAAGTAGTTAATACTCACCTAAAAGAATATAATGAAGAACTGATGAAGAGTCATTGTAAATATATCCTGATACCTACCTCTATAGACCTTGATGAGTCCATCCCATATATCTCGGAAGTACTTGGTAATCTGGACAACCCAGATAACATTTTAAGCGCTGAAAAGGAATTTTTTTTTTATACAGGACTCGTCAATTTGACTTCACCTCGCCTGATGTTAAGCTAAAGGCAAAGTCTCGGAAAGAGGGTCACCATCGTAAACATTTACCATGTCAACAGTGGTGGCACTCAGCTTGACGGCCTCATTAGATGCCTTTTCACGCCCCGCTTAAAGGACCCAGGACTGTAGGAAGAAGGAAACACGTGAACTGGCAGGGAATTCCAGGCCTTAGTGGTGCGGCATAGGAATGAATCACTGAAACGCTTGGTTCTAGCAGGTATACTCTGCACCGTAAATGGATGACATCTTAGCCCTGCACGTGTCGTCCTGTGAAGGAAAGGGGAGGGTGGGACTAATTGGAAGAGCTCGTCAGAACATTCACCATGGTAGAGACGGTAGAAAACTGCCAAAGACGCAACATCTCTACGCATCTGCAAAGGCTCGAGGGTGTTCGTGACCTCAGGATCCCCAATAATGCGGACCGCACGTCGCTGCAACCTGTCGAGAGCATCTAATAAGTACTTTGCGGAGCCGTCCCAGAGATGTGAGCAGTATTCCACGCAGGAACGAATTTGGGTCTTATATAGAAGACACCGCTGCTCCGGCGTGAAAAAACGTCTCACTCTGTTCAGGACTCCGAGTTTACGCGAGGCTGATTTGATGATACTCTCGATATAGGTTTTGTTATTCAGTTTGCAGCGAACATCCATACCGAGGATAGTGAGGTGATCCTGCAGTGGCAGTGGTGTGCTCTGAAGAGTGGGAAGGGGAAGGAAAGGAGATACCTTTGCTGTAAACGCACATGCCTGGGTCTTCTTGGCATTGAACTCGACCAGGTTCCTAGCGCCCCATTGAGAAATGTGGTCCAGGATCCGGTCCAGGTCAGTGACAAGAAGCTGCCTTTTTTCCGCGATATCAGACTGCTTGGCCGCAGGATGTGCGTAATAACTCCCGTGTAAGGTGCTGTCGTCTGCATAGCAGTGAATGTTTCCGTTACAGAGCATGTCATTGATATGCAGAAGAAAGAAAGTGGGAGATAAAACGGAACCCTGCGGCACGCCAGCATTTACCTGCAAGAACTCCGAAGCTCGTCCATCACAAAGGACGCGAATACGGCGCCCCTGCAGGAAGCTTGCAACCCAGTTACACAGTCTAGGAGGCAGGCCGAAGGCTGGTAGCTTGGAAAGAAGCGATTTGTGCCATACCCTATCGAAAGCTTTGGCGATGTCAAGACTAATTGCCAGTGACTCACCGTGCTTCTCCATAGCCTCACCCCAAAGGTGGGTCATGTACGCCAGAAGATCACCCGTTGACCGTTTCGGTCTGAAACCGTATTGCCGGTCACTAAGCAAGGAGTGATCCTCTAGGTGGCGCATGAGCTGTGTGTTAATTATGTGCTCGAACACCTTGCACAGCACTGAGGTGACGGCTATGGGTCGATAGTTGGCTGGGTCCGAGCGATCCCCCTTCTTGGGGATCGGCTGGACATTCGCCTCCTTCCAAGCCGAAGGCACTGTACCCGAACTGTAGGACAGTCGGTACAGTCGCGTTAGCATAGGAGATAACTCCGCTGCACATTTTTTAAGTACGACCGCTGGAATGCCATCAGGACCACTGGCTTTCCGGACATCGAGTGATTGCAGTACTGCACGGACATCGCGTTGCCTGATACGTATATCAGGCATTGCGTGGTCACCAGTGGGCATTGTCCGTGGTTGCATACCACAATCATCGACTCGGGAGTTACACAAATTTCAAAAAATAATAATAAGAAATAGAATCATTTACCTTGCATTTGTCAAAGTCCACCATTTTGACCAAACTTCTTACCCCGATCTCTTTCTTACACTGAAAAACATAAAAAATGACCTACTACAATGTGACGACGTAAATGAACTAGCAATATCAGATCTCAAAAGCCCTTATGAGAAACTATCTTTTGTAAAAATATATAATATGCTGTCATTCATATTTGATAGCAGCGGAATCCAAATTAATATATATCATAATAGCATAATGTATCCTTCATTAAGCGAAGTTAAGAAAATATTGATGGAAAACCATGACTTGCCCGTAGCTGGACACCTAGGAACACTTAGGATGTACAACAGAATTAAAGAGAAATACTATTGGAAATCCATGAGGAGTGATATAGAAAATTATGTTAAACAGTGTTCTGCCTGTCAGGCAAATAAAGCTTTGAGAAGGACTAACCAAGCGCCAATGCAGATTACCACTACATCCACTTTACCATTCCAACGGGTATTACTTGACATCGTAGGGCCTCTCCCTGAATCCGGCACTGCCAAGCTAAAATATATTATGACGTTACAAGATGATCTTACTAAGTATTCAGGTGCATACCCTATGCGCAGCATTTCTTCTGAAGAAACTACAGACTGTGTCGTGCACTTCATCTCAATGTTTGGGATCCCAAAGTCGATCCTGACGGACCAAGGTACTAACTTTACCACAGACCTCTTTAAGAAAAATAGTGAGTTTCTAAAGATAAAGCAACTTTGGTCTACTCCGTGTCATCCTCAAACACAAGGTGCTCTTGAGAGAAGTCATTCTACTCTCAAAGAGTATCTAAAATCATTTGTTAACGAAAACCAAGATAATTGGTCGAAATACGTTTATACCGCTATACTCACCTATAACACAACTGTACATTGTACAACCAAATTTACACCCTATGAGTTAGTATTTGGTCGTAAACCATTCCTCCCAGATTCGATATACCACGAAGATCCTGAGACAACATACCCAGAATATCTTAAAATGTTGCAACACAAACTAATCCATTCCAGAAGTAAAGCCATTGAAAATATTGACCATTCCAAAGAGAGGTCAAAAACTTATTATGACAAGCATACACGGACTGTCACTTACAAAGTCGGTGACTTTGTATATTTAAAGAATCACTTACGTTTAAGGAAAGCTTTATCCCCTTTATGGAAGGGACCTTACAAAGTCGTTAAGGTCCATAGTAACAATAATGTTACATTACTTATAAATAGACGACATGTAAAACATCATTTTGATGAAATTAAGTTAGCAGATATGCGTAGTATAACTTTAGCATAACTTTTATAATTAGCATCTATTGATTTCACTTCTATTTTCTTTTCTTTCAGTATAATGGCTGAGGCCAACACAGAATTTGTTCAACCCATGACATCGAGTCCTGGTATATATTTCGATTACATAGGAAAATTAAGGATAAGTAGAGGCTATCTAAATATAATACTACCTTTGGATGTTTCTCACATTGGCCCGCAACTAAGCAACATCAACTCCATTCTGGGTACAGTGAGGTACATATGTCAACAGAGTGAACTTGTTGAAGACCTTACCTGCTACAACACGCTAACACCTCTAACAGTCAGGTATAGTGATATTGAGAAAGAGTTCGATAACCTTTCTCACCTACTCTCTCATCGCTCTAAACGTGGAGCTTGGATCGGTGCTGTAGGTAATATATTTGAAACAATTTTTGGTTCATTAGACGAAGACGATGGTTTAAAATTTGAAAATGCTATAACAACAGTTCAATCTGATGAAAAACAAATAGCATCACTTATGAAACAAAACATTTTGGTCACGACATCATCTCTATCTAGTTATAATAAGACTATACAATCACTCAAAATTAATGAAGAACATCTTAATGTAATGATTGACAAACTCTCGGTGACGTTAAAAAACAACACTATTACTTTAGACAAATTAACATTTCTCTCTCATCTTAATAGTATTCTTAACATACTCGAAAGCATATTATTGACACTATCTTTCCAATTGGAAGATATAACAAACGCGATCATTTTTAGCAGTCGAAACATCATACATCCATCTTTTACAACAACCGTTACAACTTTACCGAGAGCTTGGCGACAACTATAAACATTTGCCTAATGAAATGGAATTACCTGTTAAGTTAGAATTAGATTTAATCTATGTTATAATGAACATATCTCATGTAATTAGTTACTACTATAATAATAGAATAGTCTTTGTAATGCAGATTCCGTTAGTCTTGCCGAAAGAGAAACCCAGCAAGTTAACACTAGATTGTACTCATCAGAAATTGTTTGAAACTACAATACTAGGTACAGGAATACTACAAGTACCTAATTATTGTACAGCCTATTGTAAAACTGCTAGATTGATTCCCTCAAACTATAATGTAATAAACACCACATATACAATAGACCCTTTGGGATTTAATTTAATAAACGACACATGTTGTAATTTATTAAAATTGAAAGCAACTGTACTAGATGTGTCTCATATAGTATTACGTAATGTAGACTTAGACGATCTGAGTAGCAACCCAAAATTATTAGATCCTGTTTTGAACGACTTAGATCGTATAATAGAAGAACCTCATATAATAAAATATGGGACTCATTACTCAGTATCTTTTATTGTTGTGGTATGTATACTGATTTTATGTGTAGTATATAAGTTAATTAGAATTAGTTTGCCTGGCCGCAGCCTAGTCGGATACTTTAAAAGAACCACAATTACCCCTGAGGTTCAACAACCTATCGAATTAAATTTAACAGAAACCCCAGCTTTGCCTAGACTCAGAACAACAATTTAGATAAAAGTTTGAAGTAAAAAAAAAAATAAACAGTAATCATAAACTTCTTAATTTCTTAATTCTTTATTGCACACACACTTAATACAGAGATCATACATAAAACATTTCACAGAACATGTACAAAGGCGAGCTTAACTCAAAATGAGTTCTCTACCAGCAAACCTTTGAGTCGCAGAGAAGTTAATGTCATGAAGGGGGATGTGAAGTGTACAGTCAGCATCAGAAAAATATTGACGAGTAGAGTACTCAAAATAATCTTAAAACCAAAATTTCAATATTATATTGATAATTAGAGTACTCAAAAAGTTCTAAGCATCCAGAGTAGTCAAACTATCTTAACAATCGGTCTTCCAGAAACGTGTAAGTAAGCAGAGTGTTCATTTTCATATACACAATCACGCTACTCAATGGTATCTAGTCAAACAAAGTGTTCAAAATATCTAGACAATGTCATTTAATCGCATTTTGCATCCCTTTTTTACTTATGTAGCCATCCTTTACACATGATGATGGGATGATATGAGATAGGTGTATAAGTTAGAACAGGATAGAAAATTTGTCAAATTAATGACAATTTCTTTTGTATTTTTTATAGTTGCCAGTTGCTTAAGCCATAAACTATCCCCTTGCATTGTTGTGAAAAGAGTATGAATACTTACGTAAAAAATAAAGGATGCAAAATGCGATTAAATGACATTGTCCAGATATTTTGAACACTTTGTTTGACTAGATACCATTGAGTAGCGTGATTGTGTATATGAAAATGAACACTCTGCTTACTTACGTGTTTCTGGAAGACCGATAGTTAAGATAGTTTGACTACTCTGGATGCTTAGAACTTTTTGAGTACTCTAATTATCAATATAATATTGAAATTTTGGTTTTAAGATTATTTTGAGTACTCTACTCGTCAACATTTTTCTGATGCTGACTGTACATAAAAACAGATAAAAAATGAAAATAAAAGGAACATGAATAAGAAAGTGTACCTAAACAGGTACATTATACACAATACACACATATTATAGCATACATAATCATATTCATACATACATACATACACCTAAACATAATTATACGTACACATATACATGTACTTACATATACACAAACTACACCTACATACATAAACATAGATAAATACGTAAATATATAGGTATAAACAGACTATATTATTGTGACAGGAAATGTTCCCTAGTTCTTCTCCTGAAGATGTCCAGAGTATTGCTACCGCGAATGGAGTGAGGTAGCGCGTTCCAAAGACGTACCGCCCGGACCGTAAAGGATCCATCATAGCAACTGGAACTGTGTGCTGGTGTACGAAGCAGAAGAGAGGTAGAAACTCGACAGGGTTTACCCCTGGGTACGAGATACTCAAAGCGTTCCCGCAGATAAGTTGGAGCATTAGGATTATTAAGAATATTATAGAGAAGAGTAAGAATGTGAAGATTACGGCGCTGCCGAATAGGGAGCCATTTCAGTCTTTTGCGATATTCCGTCACATGATCGTACTTTCGCAGGCCAAAGACAAAGCGGATTCCCAAATTCTGCAGGCGCTCCAGTTTGTTTAGCAGTTCCTCCGATGCATCGAGAAAGCAGACATCAGCATAGTCTAACAGCGAGAGTAGAAGAGATTGTGCAAGAGTAACTTTAGTCTGAAGAGGTAGGAGTGTCTGGAGACGTTTGAGAGATTGAAATGAGCAGTATACTCTCCTACTCACCTCCGCGATGTGAACATCCCAGGCAAGCATGGAGTCTATGTGCACGCCTAAATTTTTAGCACTTTTGGAGTATTCAATGGCTACAGAATCATACTTTACTGGAGGCAGGGCATCATGATTCAGAAGGCGGAGCATGTATCTACCACCAACAATGAGAGCTTGAGATTTTTTTGGGTTAACAAGCAGTCCAAAGGATTGGGCCCAGATATTGATGTTTTCAAGGTCATTGTTGATGGCAGCCACAGCCCCAGTTAGTTCATCAGCTTTAAAATGTCGATATATTTGCAAGTCGTCTGCGTAGAGATGATAATGCGAGGTTAGGACCTTCGTGATGGCGTTTATAAAAACAGAGAAGAGAAGAGGAGAAAGGACGCCACCCTGAGGAACACCTGCTGCTAAGTTACAACAATCGGAGAAAGCGTCATTCACTCTGACAGATTGTGAGCGTCCGTTGAGATAGGATTTGAACCAAGTAATTGCAGAGTCAGAAACATTCATTGATGAAAGAATACCTAAGAGTATGTCAAAATCAACAGAGTTGAAGGCACTGCTGAAGTCCAATAAGACCAACACTGTTAATTGTTTGTCCTCCATGGCCAATCTAATGTCATCTGTTACTTTGACTAGAGTTGTTACAGTACTATGGCCACGGCGAAAGCCAGATTGGAAAGGACTCAACAGGCCATTAGAGGAGACGTAATGGCTCAGTTGATCGTGAACAATACTCTCAAGTACCTTCGACAAGATGGGAAGGATAGAAATGGGGCGGTATTGGGAGTGTGTTGTAGGATTGGGTACTTTGGGCAGAGGTATAACAGAAGCTTTTTTCCACGATGACGGAAAAAAGTTAGAGTATAAGGAGTAGTTCATAATGTGGGTAAGGATAGGAAGGATCAGATCTACAATGGGGAGAAGCATTTGAAGTTGAAGGCCATCGTCACCGACCGCCCTAGTGGTTATGGATTTTAAATGTTTCTTAATATCCGCTTCTGTTACTGGTTGAAATGAGAAGGGAGCATTTAAAGGTAGTGGAAGAGAAGAGAGAGAAATTAAGGTAGAAGATTTAACGTCACTAGGAATAGTAGTTGGAGGGGCTGAAAAATAGGCATTTAATCCATTGAGATCCATATCAGTAACGTTATCATGGGTGACCTTCCCAATCCCCAAGGATTTTAGGAACTGCCATTGTTGGGAAGTGTTAAGGCCCTCAACTGACTTGTGAATATGGTCGCGTCTCGCATCCCTACACAGACGATTGCAGCGATTCCGCAATTTTTTATACAAGTTCAACGCCTCTTCAGTCGGGCACTTGATATATTTACGCTTGGCCTTATCTCGCTTCGACATAATGTTTTTGATTGATGGAGAAAGCCATGGCGCAGGATGATGTCTAACCCTTACCCTTTTAAGAGGCGCATGCACATCATAAATGGCCAGCAATGTGCTGGTGAAAATAGACACTTTCCCATCCAGATCGTCGCAGTCATAAACAGATGACCAGTCAGCACCATCCACATCACCACCCAAACGCTCCAGATCCATGTCTTTAAAATTACGAAGAAGAAGGAATTTACTCTTGCGTTTCGGAGGACGCAGTTTATAGGAGAGGTATAGAAGATCGTGATAAGAAAAGGGAGCGGATAACTGTCCGTGTGAGGCCACCTTATGAGGGTTGGAGACCAGCATGAGGTCCAGTAGCGAGGGTTGAGTATTGGGAACCTTATGTGTGGCTCTTAAGGGAAGAATGTGCATGTCCACAGAAGAGACAAGGGAGCAGAGTTTACGGCTGCGTGAATCATTTTTTAGCAAGCAGGTATTGAAGTCTCCGAGGATAATTCTGTGCTCATACATTGACGAGAAATTTTCCAGTTGTATTTCAAAAGCAGAAAAGTAGTCAATGTTGCAAACAGGGCTGTAATATACGCCAAGTAGCGCCTTGGTGTGTTTAAAATCAATTTCTATAAAAAGATATTCTGTAAAATTGGAGTATACACCTGGAGACTGGTCAACTATTTTATGAGAGATATCCCCACGAAGATACACAGCAACTCCACCGCCACCCTTACCAGTTCTGTCAACACGCACAAGCTTATACCCAGGTAGAGAGTACTGGGTGGAAGGGAGTGGAGGCTTAAGGAAAGATTCAGAGACAAGGACAGCATGCACGAAGTTAGAATTAAAAGAAGCTAGAAGGTCGGAATAGTGTGCAGGAATGCTTTGAGCATTTATGTGGACAACATTAAAATAATAAGGGAAGGCTGAAAAAGCAGAGGATAGTTCGTTACACAGCTGAACAGCATCATTGCTACCAGATGCACTGGTGAAACTGTCACTGGACCCAGCCGAAGAAGAACAGGAAGCAAAACTATCATCTGAGTCTGAAGTATGGTCTGAATCTTCAGACATACAAAAATAAATAAATAATAATAATTAATATCTGAATACTACTTAAATGAATTATATAATATAAAATATAATATAAATAATAAGTCGCAAAGTTTACATTTCACCTATCCTCTATGCACTCGCTAGTTGCATGCCTTTCGGCCGCCATGGCAACTAAACTTCGCAACCAGTAGCGAATAAGGAATTTTTATTCTCTGTTGGCAATTAGTTGCCATTAAAGAATTATTTTTCCTTATGCGCTACTAGTTGCCAGCAAAGAACTTTTCTAAAACAGTAGTTTCAGTAAAAGAATTTATTTTCGTCTTACGCAATCATATTATAGCAATGGGGTTCGTCCACTATGTAGTCCTAATAAAGGTACAGTAGTAGGCAAAATATCAAACACTGATTAATAAGTTTACTTCCTTTATTCGCAAAAGGACAGTATTTCATATAGATAGATTCGTAATTAGTCGCAAGTACAGACATTTAAGTAGAAATCCATGTAGAAAGCCAAGTAGAAGGCCACGGTAACCACTTCCCAACAGGTGGGACGTGTGCTTGTACTGCTTATCTGCCACCTAAGTGGTATAAAAAATAAGAAATAAAGACTTTGAAATATTTTATTAATATAATTTGAAATTAATTCGCCATTAGTGGCCTAATTCAGGTTTCCCTGCTAGTATATTGAAACAAGTAGGTACTTTTAATAGTGTTTTTTTTTAATTATTAAATTAAAACGTAAAATTAAACTTAATTAATTAAACTTCCCATTATTCTGTCGCAAAACTAGATGCCAAGAAAGAATAAAAATGATTTCTTCACTACCGGTTGCGAAACTCAGTTGCCATCGCGGAATTAGAATACTTTGTTGGCAACTAGTAGCGCATGAGGAAAAATAATTATTTAATGGCAACTAATTGCCAACAGAGAATAAAAAATCCTTATTCGCTACCGGTTGCGAAGTTTAGTTGCCATGGCGGCCGAAAGGGTTGCATGGCATACACAATTATTTTTTTAAAGTAAATATAACGCAAAAATACTAATAGACAAACATAGATTATTGGCGTTTCCGAACGAATGAAACATACAATGTCACAAAAAAAACTGATGACAAGGCAGCATGGTCATAGTTCCTTAGCCTATTCCGAAAGGAACTAAAGAAACAAAAACAAAAAAGCTTTACGTCAAACTGTTACAAAGCAAAACAATAACAGATTTTTTTGATGCTCAGAGCACAGAGCCATTCAACAAGAATTGAATTGAACAGATTTTTTATGCAACTGACCGCCAATAACAAAATAAATAAATATTAATAAGAGTGAAAACAACGGAAAAAATAACAATAATTATGAAGGCAGATAGATTGTGTGACTACTTGCGCGGTTTCCTCTGCGAAGCCGTGCCCATATCGTCATTCTAACCCCGAAGTTTAGAGTTAATCGGGGGGTTGTTACGCCTGGCCCCTGTATGCACTTGTGCACACCAAGTGCTGTGTCAGCTCCTTCGTCGCTCAGACTAGGAATGAGTCGCCATTCATGCATTAGTCTCGTTCCAAACTTAAGACCCGACGGACGGCTGCCAAAAGGCTCCGATTAGCCTAAGTAACCTTGTATCCTTATTCTAATTCGTGTAAGAATAAACCTTGTGTTCCGTCGCATCCAAAATCTTTTTTTTTAAAACCCCTTCGCTGAGGCTCGCGTAACAGTACGTAATACTGGAACGGCCCCCATGTCCCACTCATGCCCCATCCCCACCCGATCCCCCACTCATGCACTCCACGTTGCCCACTTCCTCCACTCATACCTCCAGTCTCTCACGGAAGCGGATGAAGTAGGTAAATAAAAAACGTCATGTTCTTGATAGGTCTTTATTGGTCGTGTCAAAATTACACAACGATTCAATAATTTATTTTTATAAACCTTTCTTTATAAAAAAAGAAACAGACGCGTGGGCGTCCGCATACGTTCAACAGTGACCGCCGCGTCGCCTTACATTTTGTACATATAAAAATAGATCACTTAATTTACTCTAGCCTAGGAGGAGAACGCGTCGATCGCTCGACGTTTAAATGCACAGTTACAGTATGATATGAAACTACGATTGGAGCACCATTTCTTTAAAATATTTTAGACCGCAGTCGGTCGCTCTTGCGGTCGTGCTGTCGCCACTAACAACTTGCCCTATCTACCTCCCACGGGCGAGCAGGCGCGAGGCGCCAGTCACAGGTCACAGGGTATTTACTAAATTGTTCCCGGCGTACCTACTCATCGAAGAAAAGAAAAGTAACATAGGCATACAATTTTATCACTTTGTTACAATTATTTACAAGTTCGTCTATCTACTTCGTAATATTAATTCTTAGGTATAATAACATTTTGTACAAGTCTTATTCCTCATTTCCCTCTCCTTTCCCACTCGAGCGGTGACGCACAAAGTACACCCGCGACAGATTCATTACGAGTCTGTATCGCATATTCCGAGCGCGGCCTCCGCGAGTCAGTCGATGTGCGATGTGTGATGGACAGGTATAGCTCGATAGGCCGCTCCGCGGGCAGGCTCGAGTTGTCGACAGTGTCGCGCGGTCAGGCGGCGCGGGCGGGGGGCGCGGGGGGCGCGGCGGGCGGCCCAGCGGCCGCGCGCCGGCGTCACACGTCGGTGTGGCGCGCCGGCGCCGGCGCCAGCGCCTCGCCCTCGGCGTCCGACTCCTCGATCTCGCACAGGTTGGCGGACAGCTCGCTGCCGGAGCCGTCGTCGTCGCCGCCCAGCAGCGAGTTCCTCTCCTCTGGGGACAAGGAGAGCGCGACGGTCATACATTGTGATACCGTTTGACCTGACACCGTTTTACCTAGGAAATCCCTTCTAAACCCCTTTTAAACACTCACCCAGCATAGTGATGAGGCTGGCGGCGTCGGGCTCGCGCAGCGTTCGCGCACGTAACGAGTCGGCGTCGTCGGTCGCGCGAATCAGGTACGACGACACTGAAACGTTCACCGTCTATTAGTATCGGTACGAGGGCGTGGAGGCGATATTTCGTCGCCTGGAGTGGCACGCGTCGCCCCGTCATCTCGCCGAGTACGAGCGCCTGGGTTCGCAGGTAAGAGATTGCACTCAACCGAAGCGAGCTACCGTGTACCCTTCCGACCGTGCGGAGACTCACCGTCGGGCAGGCGCGGCAGGCGCGGCAGGTCGACGTCGTCCGGCGCTGAGTCCGTGTCGGGCGGCGCGGGGCGCGGCGCGCGGCGCCGGCGAGGCGCGGGCGAGGCGGCGGGCGAGGCGCGTGAGGCGGGCGAGGCGCGCGAGGCGGGCGAGGACGAGTCAGGCCGCTCCGAGCCCGCCACCTCACTGATGCCGGGCAGCGCGCCCGCGCCGCCGCACCAATCGGAGCAGTCCCAGTGGTAGCCGCCCAGCAGCTCGGGCGGGGGCAGGCGCCGCACCACGCCGGGTGAGCGCGCGCGCGCCGGCTTGCAGCCCTTCAGGTCTGCGGACAGAGCGCTGGAGCTGTAGGCAGCGCTCGGCGGCCAGGGACCGCCGGCCGAGCGCCGCGCCTCTTACCGTTATAGATCTTGTTGTCGACGAAGGTGTGCAGGTGCATCTGCTCGGACCAGGGCTTGCGGTCGGCGCCGTCGATGTTGAGGTTGCGACGGTAGTCGGGCGGGATGCCCTCGAGCTCGTCGCCGGCCGAGCCGTAGCTGCGCAGCGTGTCGACGTTGTTGAGCGGCGGCGGCTCGGCGCAGGACGCGGGCCGCTCGCGCCGCACGGCCTCCAGGTTGGACAGCTTGGAGGCGCGCGGCGCCAGCTTGTCGCGCTCGCTGTTGAGCGGCGCGGAGGGCTTGCGGCGGCGGCGGCGCAGCGCCAGCGGCAGCGCCAGCGCCAGCAGCAGCAGCAGCGCCAGGCCCGCGCCGCACGCCGCCAGCGGCCAGCGCGCCGCGCACGCCCAGCGCCAGGCGTCGCGCAGCGCGCGCCCGGCCGAGCCGCCCGCGCCGCCCGCCACCACGGCGTCCGAGTACAGGGGGTTGCCGCAGTTCATTCCTGCGCAGCATCCGTAAGTAGTTAGTTCAATTCTAGATTCGTCGTTCGGTAGTATTAAATTACAAGGTATACAATAACACTAACGGGAATTAACGCTCCGTGTTAAAAACATACTCCATACCGACAGTGTACACACCAGGCATAAAAGTAAATAACATAGTGGGCACACCGAAGGATGTCTTACCGTTACAGTGTCCGGGTGTCTATAAGATAGATTGCAGCTGCGGTAGTTCGTATATAGGACAAACGAAGCGGACTATTGCTGAACGAGTCAAGGAACACATCGCAGCTGTAAAGAATCGCCAGACAAGCAAATCCGCGATCGCAGAACACCTACTAGAAGCAGGTACTAATCACTGGATTGAGTTCCACCATACGCAAGTCCTCTCCACCGAACGTCACTTCTATTCAAGAACTGTACGTGAAGCGATTGAAATCAAGAAACATAAAAATTTCAATCGGGAAGATGGGTTTAAATTATCTGCAACATGGAATCCAGTGATAAAAAACATGCAGCCTCGCTTTTCTCTGCAGTCGGATAAACACCAGACAGTTTGCTTACAGAATAGGGACACTGTGAGTGTGGTATGTGACGGTACATGGCGAAAACAAAATATCGAGAAAGTGCGGGTAGATGAAGAACCTACTACCTCACGGACTCGAAGACGGCGGGCGTGCACTACTGCGCCAGTCAGCCTGTGACCACGGCCGGTGTAACCTGGTCGAAACGTCAGGCAAATCAAAGGTATGTATGTACCTATACCATGATCGCGTTAATTCCCGTTAGTGTTATTGTATATCATGGAACGCGAGAGTTTAAAAGTAAATTACAAGGTAGCAGAAGCGTATTTACAGATTTGGCGCCCCGGGCCCGTTAGTTTTGCCGCCCCATTAGGTCGGGGGGTACGGCAGTGTCCCCGCCAAGTCGAGCGCAAAGCAAACACTGCCGTACCATCCTTTACTGGAACCATTTCAGGAAATTAAGACCATTAATAGTAGATTGTATAACAAGGGAGCAAAGTAGTATTTTTACGACGAGGGCGCTACTTTGAATCAAGAGCAAAGCGAAGGATTCTAACGTAGAATCCTGAGCGCAGCGAGGGATTCAAAGTACACCGCCCGAGGGAAAAATAATTTGCTCCCGAGGTATACACTCTACTTTTCATCACCGTTCTATGAGAAAATATTTCTCCCTAGATTTCATGGGTAATAAGTTTTATACGGCGTTGTTAGCTTCTATAATAATTGTTCCAGGAGTATGTATATAATGCATTGTCACTTCCATAACTCGACGTAGAACTCATATTATTTTGCAAAATACAACTTAAAAGAGCTATTTTGCGCCCCGCTACAGTGACAGTAAAGTGTCATTTATCGAATAGAAGGGATGAAAAATATTATATTGCTCTTTCGTTCGTAGTCATCTCGAACATGCCTCACAGGTATGGAACCCGATATACAACATTTATATAGACCGCCTTGAAAGGATACAAAGAAAATTCTTAAGGTACATTCAATTTAAAGCTAACTGTTATCTGCCTGACTATCATACACGCTGCAAAAGGTTTCATATTTTGCCTCTAGCTGAGCGTAGAAGAATTTATCGTTTCTAAGGTGAGGTGTGCAAGCTCTTTGAAAGAGTGATTGCAAAGCGCTTCAGCGAGCACCTATCCAGACGACGGAAGATTTTGAGAAAGGACATTATGAGAAAAGACATTTCGAGAAAAGGACTTTATGAGAAAGGACATTTCGAGAAACGGACATTATACGATGAGACGCTATCCAGAGTGGGGCCTGGCCAGTATGGCTTCCGCCGGAGGCGCTCCACCGTGGATGCCATCATACGCGTGAGGACTCTGGCGAAGGACGCCGTCGTCGCTCGGGGCGAGGTGGTGTTGGCGGTGTCACTGGACATTGCCAACGCGTTTAACACCCTGCCTTGGAGCTGCAATAGGGAGGCGCTCGTTTATCACGAAGTGCCTCTCTACCTTCGCCGTATAGTCGAGGCGTATCTGTCAGAGAGAGCAGTCGTCTATCCAAGTGCGACCGGGCTCGGTCGGCGAGAGATGTCGTGCGGTGTTCCGCAGGGAACGGTCCTGGGAACGCTCCTCTGGAACGTTGGTTACGTTGTGTCCCTCAAAAAAAATTTTAACGTAACCATGATGACGAAAAAGGTTAAAATGCAATGAAAAATGCCACACTAATCGATAAACAAATGACTACTTTAGGAAAAAGATTTCCAAGTTTTAAAATAAATTAATTAGAAATTAGAATTGTTAGCCAAACAAAAGTCACGTCACCGTCGGAGCGTCGGACTCACCGGTCTTGTCGGGCGGGCACAGGCAGCGGAAGGAGCCGGGCTCGTTGAGGCACGTGGCGCCGTTGAGGCACGGCTCGCCGGCGCACTCGTCCACGTCGTACTGGCAGCGCGGCCCGTAGTACCCGCGGCAGCGGCACGACGGGCCCCAGTCGCCCTCCTCGCACGCGCCGCCGTGCGCGCACACGCCCGGCGCGCACCAGCGCCCGCGCTCGCAGCGCGCGCCCGCCAGCCCCGCGGCGCAGGCGCAGCGGTAGCCGGCCGGCTCGCGCGCGTCGGCGGCGCACGAGCCGCCGTGCAGGCAGGGCGCGCCGGCGCACGGCTCGCCGTCCAGCTCGCAGCGCGCGCCCGAGAAGCGCGCGTGGCAGGCGCAGGCGTAGCCCTCGCCCTCGCTCGCCACGTCGCGGCACGAGCCGCCGTTGAGGCACGGGTACGAGGCGCAGGGCGTGGGCGGCGCCAGCGCGGCGCAGGCGCGGCCCACGCGCACGCGCACGCGCCGCGCCAGCTGCGCGCGCCCGTCGGCCGACGTGCCGCCCTCCTCCAGCGGCAGCGCCACGCCGCCCAGCTTCACGTCCGAGATGCAGCCGTGGAAGCCGTACGTCACCTGCGTCCGATATTTTCATAATGAGCCCTCCGTTCGTTTCGTTCTCGAACGACGAGCGCCGGTACACGGACTACTCGTTCGCTCGATCCACTCGACGTATACTCTCGTTTTCATATTGAGTAACTGCTTGTAGGTATTGTTTTTCGACCGGACGGTACCTGGAAGGAAAGTACTCCAAATACTGGATGTTGATAAACGTGTTGCTTTATTCGGTCACCTATAAACCGTTAATTGAAACCCGTGCTGGCCAAAACATACTGGACGTATGTTTTTTAGTCATTTCGGTGACCATATTGCGAAAATTTTGGAGATTCGTTGTGGCTTCAAACGTCAACTTCCCAAAATGTCCCCTGGTACCAAAATGTCAACTTCCCATAATGTTCCTTTCCCAAAATGTCAACTTCCCAAAATGTCCCTTTCCCAAAATGTCGCTTTCCCAGAATGTCCCCATTCTTAGGCTTTCAAATTTTTATTTTTATTACTTAAGTAGTGGGATCAACTTTTTCGTTCCCGCGGCTCCGCCCGCGTGGAAGTCAGTTATCGCGACCAAACATAGCCTATGTCCTTTCTCAAGGTCTAACCTATCCCTATACCAAATTTCATGAAAATCGGTTCAGTGGTTCAGGCGTGAAAGCGTAACATACAGACAGACAGACAGACAGAAAGACAGACAGACAGACAGACAGAGTTACTTTCGCATTTATAATATTAGTATGGAAGTAGTGGGATCAACTTTTTCGTCAATTTTTAATTTGAAATGAAATGTAATTATTATAGTTATACTAGCTGTCCCGGCGAACTTCGTACCACCAATTTTTTCCTACCCTCGTGGCGTCAGATCCCGTTCCCGCTGCACCATTTAGAGGGATGAAAAATAGACGTTGGCCGATTCTCAGACCTACTCAATATGCTCACAAAATTTCATGAGAATCGGTCAAGCCGTTTCGGAGGAGTATGGCAACGAAAACTGTGACACGAGAATTTGATATATTAGATATTATCAACATATTATATAAAAACAATAACAAATAACTTTAATTAGAATTAATACGATCAAGTACACAGTATTTCAATAGGATTTAAATAGTCAGGATACAGACTGATAACTACGTACTAGGTGCACTCTGGCGTCCTCGCTTGTGATTGGATGTGTAACTACCAACATCATAATCTGTTAGATTCGTGTATTATGTTGGTCACATGTAGACGAACTTGTTCGTCCAGAAATTAATTAAACTAATTGACATTAACTAAACTTAATTAAACTAGATTATTATCTATTCCTTCTTGACCATTTCCTCCGACATATATAATTAAATTTTGGATTATTAAGTTAGAAAGAAATTTAAATAAATAAAGAAAGCCTCAAAATATTCAATTTCTTTAAAACATGTTGCATACACTAAACGAAACTATCAACAAAAATATTTATCTCACAAAAAAATATCTGAAAAAATTATGTATTTCATTGTCATTTTATTCTATTCAATGGTCTTGTTTATACTTACGTAAGACAGTGTAATTTTATTGCTCGTGACGTGTTTTTATTGATAACTTGAAAATGAGTGAGGAGTTAGACTTTATATGTAACCAAAAAGGAAATAAAACACTAATATGGAAGGGATTTCAGTACAACAAAAACAAAACTAACAAAGACAGTACGTTATGGCGATGTATTAATAGAACCGTATGTAATGCATCATTGACATTAGATAAAAGCAGGAAAACCGTTTTAAGAGAATCAACGCATACTTGTGAACTAAATACTGTTGCCGTCAATATTAAAAAAGCAAAAATCAAGTTGAAGAAGGAAGTGTGTGATAATTTAGGGCCGATTCAAAAAATTTGCGAATCTACTTTGGCAGACCTAAGCAATGAGAACCGTGATGATCGAGACTTGATACCAACATTTCGTTCCTTAAAAAGCTCTCTTTACCGAGCGCGAAAAAAATATTTGAAAACAGACTTGCTAGTACATAATAATACTGGAACAGTTCAAACACCACAAAGTTTGGCAAAAAAGTTTTTAGTATGTGAAGATGGCAGTACGGAAAAAATTATAATTTATGCCGGCACTATCGCTAAAAAAATAATGAAAAGGCCAGGTTCATACTATGCCGATGGGACGTTTAAATCAGCTCCAAAACCTTTTTATCAAATGTTTGTATTGCACATGGATTTGGCATCGGATGAAAATATTACAAACATAGTACCGGTTATATACGCCCTCTTACCAAACAAATCGGAACAAACATATAAAAATACATCAGCGCCAAATACATCAGAGATGAGGCGTTTTCGCAGTTATTTCGAGTCTACCTGGTATCCCACAAAATCACCGTTAATATTAAGCTGCGCTGGCCAACGCCATAGAACCACCAATGCTCTAGAAGGATGGCACCGACGTGTAAATAGCCTTATACCAAAGAATTCAAATTTGTATTATTTTATATATATATGATAAAAAAAGAAAGCAAATACTGGGATGGCCGTATACAGAATTCACTATTTAAGCACACCAACCGCAGAAGAAGGCTCAGAGATAGAGTTCGATTGAAAATATACAAGATATTCAAAACAATTACAAGAAAATCATCTCACAATTCAACAATTTTTAAAGAAATTGATATTTTTGAGGCTTGCTTTATTTAATTGAATTTCTTTCTAATTTTATAATCCAAAGTGGCTCATTTCGCAAATTTTGATTAATAACCAAGGTTAATTTTAGTGTGAAGATATATTTTTTTAATTATTTACGAAAATGATAAAAAATATTTTTATCCGCAATGTTAATTAACCAAAGTTAATTTCAGTGCCACAATTAAAATATATTTGATTTGATATGTCACTGTCTATATTTTATTTTTATCAATAATGTTATGCTTATCATTTTTAAGAAAATGATTAAAACATATTTTATTTGAAATACTTGAGTTACTATTAGTAATAGCTACTATTATCTTAATTATATCTGTGAATATGTTACTAACAGTAATTCTTTTGACCTAAATTTTGAATGTGTGTAAAATATTTGATACCTATTGATATTGATTTTATTTGGAATACATACTTAAGTAAATTTAAGTAGGTGCCTAAATTTTGACAATATAAATATGACTATATTTCATTTCAAATTTCTTTTCTAATTAAAAATCACACTACTTAAGTAATAAAAAAAAATTGATTCTAAATTGTTTTTCATTTTGGTTATAACGTTTAAGCCTAAGAATGGGGGACATTCTGGGAAAGCGACATTTTGGGAAAGGGACATTTTGGGAAGTTGACATTTTGGGAAAGGGACATTATGGGAAGTTGACATTTTGGTACCAGGGGACATTTTGGGAAGTTGACGTTTGAAGCTCGGGAGATGAAAATAGCACCTAGAACCATGTCGCGTATTATAATAATGACTAAGGATTTAAAGCCTATAAGAGACATACTGATCATTTCCTATCTGATAATTTAGTAATTTAAAGAAAAGCTAAAAACCCGACTGCGTAAAAATCAATTTTAAAAAATACGTGAAAAAATTAACATAAATAAAAACTAAAAAGAAAGAAGCAAGCCCGGTAGTTTAGTTTCTGGTTAAGTAATACTACTACACAACTGAAATAGTTTTATAATCGATACGCACATAAAACAAATCATAAATTCTAATGCAGAACAGAACGAATCACAGTCGGGGCACCTTGGGAAGAGTATATTGGTAAAATTTGAATGGGCTCCGACTGTGAGTTCCTTGCTTCTTTCTTTTTAGTTTTTATTTAAGTCCATTTTTTCACGTATTTTTAAAAATCATTAGAAACATATACATCTTTCGGTTTTTGACCATGTTTTCGATTCTACTGAGATGTCAACTGCATGTAATTTAAACAACCTAGTAGTTTTTGCCATTATAGTTGTCATCTTTTGATTATGTTCATCGACCTGTCTAGTAGTTGGGAAAACTCGAATGATTTCATTGAGATCGTCCACCTCTACCCGTCGAATATCTAATATCTTTTCTAATGAACCCGTATGGACCTATATCATCGATACGTGAATATCTCATTTTAAAATGCAAAATCTGCCACCATTACGTATAGCTTGTCCGTTGCCCCTATATATATGATTCAATAAGGCGCATTTTTCCTGAAAGCTTAAATTATCAACATTAGATTCGGAGCGTCCATCAGCGACTAATAAAGCACGCAACATATCAGGCTAGTTTAGATCATTGCAAGACAAAATAATATACTAGTGAGGAGGTCCTAAATGTTTTACCATAGCTAACAAATCAGTATATCCTTTGTGCCAATACGATTGTGTACCTCTTATATTTCTCATGACCAAGTGAACATTTTGCACTAAATCTCTTTTTTCTACACCATCTTTTTTTTATTTATATTTATTTATATATTGCATGGAAAACTTACAGCTACAAAACATGAATAGCGTTGGATTAGGCAATAGAAAGCCAGTAACAAGTTTTCGCTTATAGTCGCTGCATAGGTAAAACATTGTGAACATAAACAGGCATTGCGCAAACCTTAGTTAACTGCCAATACTAACAATATAAGACATACATCACGTCACTTTCGCAAAATGTCATCGTGAAAAATTTGGTCACTTTAGCAGAATGTCACTTTCGCAAAAATGTCACTTTCTTAGAATGTCACTTTCGCAAAAATGCCACTTTCTTAGAATGTCACTTTCGCAAAATTGTCACTTTCTTAAAATGTCACTTTTGCAAAAAAGATACCCCTTACAAAATCTGGCAAGTAATTATTATTATCTTGTTTCTCATTTCCTTATCCGGACCCGGACTTTTGGAAGGCATGCACCGAAGATGTATGGCCCTTTTTTCTAAATGAATAAATTCATTTTTATTTATTTTATGTATTACTCATTGAAATAAAACCACTTTTTACGGATTCTATCGCGATATATATATATATATATATATATATATAATCCGTAAAAAGTGGTTTTATTTCAATGAGTGACAATCGCGTAAACTTTAGAAAATATGTTATATATTACTTTTATTATTATTTTGTTTTATTATTATTTATCCTTCTCTTTATTCATTTAAATAAAACTTTTAATTTATATTTTTTTAAATATATAAAAAAACATCTATTTAAAAATATAAAAAATAGTACCCCACCGGCATCGGTACAGGGACCAAGCTACCGGTGGTTAGGGCTCCATGGAGAGGAACCTCCTCACAATGCGTGCCGTGTCGAGAAGTTCTGCCTTCTGCATCAGGCCCTTGAGCCAACTGAGCCTCTTGAGGTGTTGGTCGAGGCTCTTGGCAATCAGTCCGTGAACTAGAACCTACCTAAAGACTACCTTATCCAAAAAAGCATACTATAGGATAGATGATTACTTGAAAGATAAAAATGTCTGGCTTGAGCATGGTGCAGGCCCCTCGTAAAATGCTATAATTACAGCATGGTACTGTATTAGTTACGTGACTTATTTGTTACATCATGTAACTTTGTTTTAATTCTTAATTATAAAGTGTTTTATATACTTGTTGTGATTTACCAGACGCGAAATGTACATTCGTCCACATTTAGCTTTAAGAAAATATATATTGTAAATTGACGTCCAAAAAATGCCGCAGTGGAGTTTGTTGGGCCGTTTTTTTTTTGGCCGTGGGGGAAATCCTTCATGGATGTTATGCCGGACTCCTACCGACTAAAACCCCCACGGTATCGCCCAGCAGCCTATAGTTGGGAGCCCCGGGTGATGACGAACTTTATAAACATTTACGAACTTATACGTAAGTATTTTGTAAGTTAATAATAAGGATAAATAATAATAAAATCAAATAATAACAAAAGGGCCACTGTATCTTCGGTGCATGCATTCCAAAAGTCTGGGTCTCACATAGACTCGGGATAAGGAAATGAGAAACAAGATATTTCCCAACATTCTACACACATAGCTATCTAGACCCATGGTAAGCATAGTTTAACTAGCTTGTGTTATGGAATCTTGAATGCGGATAAACATACTTAAATAAATTTTTTTTGTAAATACATACATATTATACATAGAAACACCCAGACCAATGCAAATAGCCATATTCATGCATACAAATATTTGCACTGAGCGGGAATCGAACCCGCGCCTCCTGCGTGGCAGTCGCGTTCACTACCGCCACACCATGGAGATAATAATAATTACTTACCAGAATTTGTAAGGGGTATCTTTTTTGCAAAAGTGACATTTTAAGAAAGTGACAATTTTGCGAAAGTGACATTCTAAGAAAGTGGCATTTTTGCGAAAGTGACATTCTAAGAAAGTGACATTTTTGCGAAAGTGACATTCTGCTAAAGTGACCAAATTTTTCACGATGACATTTTGCGAAAGTGACGTTCTGCGTCACGACCCTTTCTTGCCGCGGGCACACTAGTCGAGAAAGGGTCAATATCGTGCTGCTTACATAGTCTGTTAAAGTTACGAATAGCCCTCACTATGTAGCTGTTTTGCCTGTAATTTGTAGAAGCATTCGGAATTCGTAGCGGTGGATTAAATCGAATTGACTTATACATGGTACATTGAATGAAAATTTCGATAACAGCTCGGGACAATTTTATTGATATCGTTATTAATTATTCGGAGGACGAAGGTGAAGTCACTTATCTCACGACGGTTGATTAGAGGTAAGGGATGAAATCTCCGACGAAGCTGGAAGTAATTGCTAGAGTTATATGGAATGCGCAATCTTGCCGTAATCTACCACAAACAGAAACATTTTACCGAGCTTTATATAATTCAACGGTTGATAAGGCATAAAACAGGTATTCATTGAATTGGAATCTTCTATAATGTGACATAATTCTTGATTGAAAATAATCGAGAGGAGTAATAGTAGTACTTCTATTTCCCCGCAGACCATTTTTACCATCAGAAAAAGCTTTACCCACGAAAGTTCTTCAGCTCTTTGCTCTGAAAGTATGCTTATTGGCGGAGCTATTTTTAGTCTCAATTCGTGAATTGTCATAGATCTGTCATCATTAACATTATTAAGTACATCTGTCATCATCGGTATATCAGTGTTTATTGGAACTAAAGATGTTGTAGTTATTATATCCGTCTCGAAATGTATATTGTTTGTATTTTCATTGTTAATTGGTGGTCTACGTTATCGTTTAATGAATTAACTGTCCGCTGTGGATATTCAAATGTTATGTATTAGTAAATGTTACTGCGGTAATAGAGTATTGCAAACCTTTTCGAGTACTGGCGTTAGCATAAGGACCGAGTTCCATTACATTGCATTACCATGGAAGTTCCGGAATTTCTCGCACTATTACCTTTAGGACCTCGTGAATGTGAATCAAATATATACTTAGTATCTGTTATCAAATTTTATTATAGCAACAGTATACTCGGTTTCACATGTAATTATTCCATGGAAAAGAAAAATCTATTCCTGCATCTAAACTGGTAAAGTAACCTTCCAATACCTCAGATGGTCTATTCAACCTTCCAATACTTCAGATGGTCTATTCAACCTTCCAATACTTCAGATGGTCTATTCAACCTTCCAATACTTCAGATGGTCTATTCAAACTTCCAATACTTCAGATGGTCTATTCAACCTTCCAATACCCCCGATGGTCTATTCGGCTCTATCACTCTAATGACCACGTCTGGTTGAACTTGAAAGAAAGAAAATACATTTATTTCTCGCAGCTGCAGCACATACACAGAAATAATTCCAACAACTAATCATATTTTTTCTATAACGGCAACACTGCCCACCATTGTTGATCTCCTTCAGCCTCAGAAGGTCCAACAGTGAATGACTGCGGCTCTCCACATCTGGGATTCGCGTATGCGTGGTAATCAGTTATGTCAAGCCATAAGCCAGGGCGAAGTCGTGAACAGAACTACCTGCATGATTGATCATTTTGGAATTGACGTGGTGGGCGTTAAAATCGCCAAGTAAGACTATCTCTGCGCATGGGGTCTGCTACTGCACGAGGGCTGAGTTAATTTGGATATGCTCCATGATTCGTCTGTTTCGGCATCACCGCTGTGGTACCTATAGAGGCACGCGTAGACGCGGGGATGGTCGTCGCTGTCTACACGGAGCCATAGAATGGAGAGGTACCTATCTTCAAGGTTGCTGAGGCGACGAGAAATGATACTGACATACACACACACATTAGACAAGTAGGAGTGTTGTAGTCCGTACCCAGGATAGGAGGTAGGTAGGATGTGTGCGCCGTCGTGTCGGACAGGAAGAATACGAGAGGCAATTTGGGTGTCTACGCTCAGAAACGTTGTGAACTGAGCGTGGACGTTCAGGAGGGGTACCCTCCTGGGATACAATAAAGTTTTCTAAATGCGCCATTATAGGAGGGGGAGGAGGGGGGGGGGGTGTTCCTCACTCACTCGGCGAAACACAACACATGTGTAAAAATATAATTATTAGCAATAGAACGGCACCTGCTCGGCGGCGAAGGCGTGCGCGTGGCGCTCCAGCGCGGCGCCCAGCAGCAGGCGCTCGGCGCGCGCGTCCAGCACGGCGGCGGGCGGCGGCGTGGCGCCCAGCGCGCTGCGCCGGTCCACCGTGAGGCGCATGCTGGCGCCGCGCCGCTCGAGCCGCGCCGCGTGCCACGCGCCGTCCGCCACCGGCACGGCCGCGCGCACGGCCGCCGGGCCCGCGCCCAGCTCCATGCGGAACTGCAGGTAGCCCTCCGCCAGCTCCAGCACGGCGTAGTCCACGCGCCCCGCCGCCGCCAGCAGCGTGCCGCGTGAGCGCAGCGTGCGGAAGCGCAGCGACAGCGTCAGCTCGTCGTCCAGCAGGCGCGCGCCGTCCACCGCGCCGCGCTCCAGCCGGTACAGCAGGTAGCCGTCGCCCGCCAGCTGCGCCACGCGCGGCTCGTCGCACGCCGCGCACTCGGGCGCCGCGCGCTCGCAGCGCTCGCCAGCCCAGCCGGGCGCGCAGGCGCAGCGCGCGCGCAGGCGGTGCGGCGGCGCCACCAGCGCCAGCACGTCGGCCAGCACGGCGCGCGCGCCGCCGACCAGCTCCACGCGCTCGGCACACGCGCCGTGCTCGCAGCCGCCGCACGCCGCGCGCAGCAGCTCCTCCACCACGAGGCGCGCGCGCTCCTCCACGCGCTCCAGGTGCTGGTGCAGGCGGCGGCGCAGCGCCTCGGCCGCCAGCGCGCCGCCGGGCGCGCGCACGCAGAAGGCCACGTCCAGGTCCTGCGCCACCTGGCGGCGCGCGCGCCCGCCCGGGTCCTCGTCCGCGCTGCCGGAGTCGCCGGACGGCTGCACGCTGATGATGACGACGTCGCCGAGCTCGCAGTCGGTCGCCTCGGCGACGGCGCGCACGAAGCCCTTGCGGTGGCTGAGCACAAAGTCGCGGTCGGTCACCTCGCGGAACCGAATGACTATCGCTTGCGCGAGCATCTCGTCCGACACCAGTATCACTGTGACCTTGACCGTTGCGAACCCGACGAACTTCCCATCGTCGACGGTCACGTTGAGCCTGTAGTCGCCGACGTCGAGGCGCGGGGCCGCGCGGAGCGTGCCGTCGCTCGGCTCGATCTCGAAGAGGTCGGTGGGCGGGTAGGGGGCGCCGTCGATCGGCGCGAGTGCGTAGGTGAGAGTGTCGTAGGCGTCGCGATCGGAGGCGAGCACGCGCCCTATAACCCCTCCCGGGAACTCGTCCAGGTACGAATTGACGAACACCTCGAGCGGCGTCACCACAGGTGGGTACTGCGACTCCTCGATGACTTTGATGTAGACCCACGCGTCCGAGTAGAGCGGAGGGGTTCCGTTGTCGAACACGCGCACCTGCAGCACGTAGCGGTCCTTGATGCGATGGTTGAAACGGGTCGCCGAGCGCAGGTACCCGTCCTGTTCGAGCCGAAACGCGCCCATTTCGTTGCCGGACTGGAAGTCGAAGGTGTAAGGTGAGGTGTTCGGCGGGGCGTCGGCGTCCGTGACGACGAATTTAAGTATCGTGTGGCCGAGCGGACGATCCTCCTGCACGACAGCGGTGTAGTTGGACTGCGCGAACACGGGCGGGTTGTCGTTGGCGTCCACCACCTCCACGCGCACGAGCGCCGAGCTGTGCAGCGCGGGCAGGCCGCGGTCGCGCGCGGTCACCTCCAGCACGTAGGCGGGCGCCGCCTCGCGGTCCAGCGCCGCCGCCAGCGCCACGTGGCCCGTGTCGGGGTCGATGGCGAAGCGCGCGCCGCCGTCGCCGCGGGTGATGGCGTAGGCCACGCGGCCGTTGGCGCCCGAGTCCGCGTCGTCCGCCACCACCTGCAGCACGAGCGCGCCCACGGCCGCGTCCTCGCGCACGCGCGCGGCGTAGGCCGCCTGCGAGAAGCGCGGCGCGTTGTCGTTGCCGTCCGTGACGGTGACGTTGACGGTGGCCAGGTCGCTGAGCGGCGGCGTGCCCCCGTCCACGGCCTGCACGGTGAGCAGGTAGGCGCGGCGCCGCTCGTAGTCCAGCGGCCGCGCCACGCTCAGCGCGCCGCTGGCGCGGTCGAGCGCGAAGTCGTCGCGGTCGTCGCCGCCCACGAGCGCGTAGTACACGTCGGCGTTGACGCCGGCGTCGCGCGACGTGGCGCGCACGCGCAGCAGCTCGGTGCCGGGCGCGTCCAGCTCGGCGGCGCTGGCGCTGTACGTGCGGCGCTCGAACTCGGGCGGGTTGTCGTTGACGTCGGCCACGGTGAGGCGCAGCGTGGCCGTGGCCGACAGCGCGGGCCGGCCGCCGTCGACCGCGCGCAGCAGCAGGCGGTGCTCGGCCTGCGCCTCGCGGTCTAGCGGCGCGCGCAGCGTGATGATGCCGCTGTCGGCCGCCAGCTCGAAGGCGCCGCTGCTCTCCTCCACGAATGAGTAGCGCACGAGGCGGTTGGCGCCCAGGTCTGCGTCTGTGGCGTGGACCTGTGCGCGGTTTATATAAACATTAATAATTGAACAATGGTTTCTGTCCGAGAAATATTAAATAATAAATTTATTTATTATGAAAGGTTATTCCCATTATAGAATCCTTAATAAAAGATATCGTTAGTCGGATAAATCAAAAGAAAAAAATGGTAAGTTATTTTATACCTACTTTTTAGATTTTGAAGTCGGTTTTTAAACGTTGTAATTTTAAGTTCTAGTGTCTGTAATAATTTGTTCTGGAAATTTAACATTTATGTATATTATAAATGTTTGTTGTTAATTGTAATATATTATTTAACATCATTAAGGCTGCAATTAGACGCGTGAATTGGCGCGGTATCACGCGCAGTCGCAGTGACACTGTAATATTTAGTATGGGAGACGACGATGCTAAATTGGCATCGCTTTATCTCCTAAATAAATGTATTTTCTTCCTCCTTTGGGAGGCTTATTGCTAGTCTTTTGGACGATTATGAATTATAATGAATATTAATGTATTCGACCACCAAGTCACCAATTCATCTGAAGCTCCTTTAGTCATGGGAGTACCCCAGGGTCGATATTACCGAACCCCTTTTATACTTGTATATTAATATATGTAAATGATCTTCCTTACTTCACTAAAGATCTTTGTGGAGTAGTATTATTTGCTGAAGACACATCATTAACTAATTTTAGATAATCTGTTCAAATCGTCAATTAATTTTTATAATATTAATAAAATATTTTTTTCATTTAAATTAATTATTTTTTGTTAATCTGTTCAAACAGTCGATACCACAGTTTTTCTTGGAATAACTCTAGATAGTAAACTGCAATGGAGTTCTTATATCACACTTAACCCAGCTTACACTTAGCTCAGCTGCCTATGTGGTTAGAAAAATAAGGTCACTAACTGATGAGGAAACGGCACAATTTATTTTAGCTACTTTCATAGCGTTATGTCGAAAAGTTCCTTAAATTTATTATGTTTAAATAATAATAGTGAATATCTGGTAGAAAAAAACAATTAAAATGAACAGAAGCCAGTTCAGAGTTCAGAGGCGAATGTCCAGCCGATCCCCAAGAAGGGAGATCGCTCGGACCCAGTCAAATATCGACCCATAGCCGTCACCTCAGTGCTGTGCAAGGTGTTCGAGCACATCATTAACACACAGCTCATGCGCCACCTAGAGGATCACGCCTTGCTTAGTAACCGGCAATACGGTTTCAGACCGAAACGGTCAACGGGTGATCTTCTGGCGTACTTGACCCACTTTTAGCCTCACGCTATGGAAAAGCACGGCGAGTCAATGGCATTTGGCAAGCTTTCGATAGGGTATGGCACAAATCGCTTCTTTCCAAGCTACCAGTCTTTGGTCTGCCTCCCAGACTGTGCAACTGGGTTGCAAACTTCCTGCAGGGGCGCCGTATTCGCGTCCTTTGTGATGGACAATCTTCGGAGTTCTTGCAAGTAAATGCTGGCGTGCCACAGGGTTCTGTCTTATCTCCCACTCTCTTTCTTCTGCATATCAATGACATGGTCTCTAACGGAAACATTCACTGCTATGCAGACGACAGCACCTTACAAGGGAGTTATTATGCACATCTTGCGGCCAAGCAGTCCGATATCGCGGAAAAAAGGCAGCTTCTTGTCACTGAGCTGGACCGGATCCTGGCCGATATTTCTCGATGGGGCTCTAGGAACCTGGTTGAGTTCAATGCCAAGAAGACCCAGGCATGTGCGTTTACAGTAAAGGTATCTCCTTTCCGTCCCCTTCCCACTCTTCAGAGTACACCACTTCGACTGCAGGATCACATCAATATCCTCGGTATGGATGTTCGCTGCAAACTGAATAACAAAAACTATATCGAGAGTATCATCAAATCAGCCTCGCGTAAACTTGGAGTCCTGAACAGAGTGAGACGTTTTTTCACGCCGGAGCAGCGGTGTCTTCTATACAAGACCCAAATTCGTTCCTGCGTGGAATACTGCTCACATCTCTGGGACGACTCCGCAAAGTACTTACTAGCATCTACTCGACAGGTTGCAGCGACGTGCGGTCCGCACTATTGGGAATCCTGAGGTCACGAACACCCTCGAGCCTTTGCAGATGCGTAGAGATGTTGTCTTCAGCAGTATTCTACCGTCTCTACCATGGTGAATGTTCTGAAGAGCTCTTCCAATTAGTCCCACCCTCTCCTTTCCTTCACAGAATGACACGTGCAGGGCTAAGAGGCATCTTAGCCCTGCACGTGGATGGCAATCCATATACGGTGCAGAGTATACCTCTATAGAGAACCAAGCGTTTCAGAGACTCATGCCTATACCGCACCACTAAGAACTGGAACTCCTGCCAGCTCACGTGTTTCCTTCTTGCTACAGTCCCGGGTCCTTTAAGCGGGGTGTGAAAAGGCATTTAATGAGGCCGTCAAGCTGAGTGCACTGTTAACATGGTAAATGTTTACGATGGTGACCCTCTTTCCGAGATTTTGCCTTTAGCTCAACATCAGGCGAGGTGAAGTCAAATTGACGTGTCCCGTATAAAAAAAATTGAGTTACTAAGCGTGCGGAGCCTGCCGTTTTGACGAAAAGTTTTAGTTTTACCCAAATATTTTTAGCTACCTTTTTTAGGTGTAGGTATTTAAAAAAATATATGGTTGTCTATTTCTTAAATACAACAAAACTTGTTTCTTGCCACAGATCCCACGGGCTCCCTGATATACCTGAACGCTAAGCTTCAACATGTCAAGCAAGTACTGCAAGACAACAAGCTCAAACCATCGCGCCTGAGTCAAAGATCCCGAGTAAAACCAGCCACGGTCGAATGCTAGCCTGCTGTACTACCATATGTACAGTAGCGTTCATAAGTCCAGTAGCAATCTGACGAAACTTTAGCGCGTCAATAATAGTCGTACTTATGACCTTATTCTTTGAATACAATTCACACACACACACGCACACACATTAACATTGTTCACTCGTTGATTGATATTGTTAATTTCAATATCATACGTAAGCCGCTCCGTGGCTTAGTGGTTTAAGGTGCGGGCTGGCGAAAGATAATGGTCGGGTGATGGTTTGAACCCGATATCCTATACTTTTATAACTTTTTGTGTTTTATATTTAAAAGTTATGATTTACAAATGTTGATATGAATATAAAAATGTTTCTTAAGTAGAATTTTAAACTTAGCGAAAAAATAATTATTTGAGGGTGGATTTGAAATAAAATGGAATTTATTGGCTAGGAGATAATAAATGAGTGAGGTTGTTGGTTGGTGAAGTCAGTTACGACTGTTTGTGTTTATCACTATTAGTGCGATTAGATTTCTTCTATAATAAATCAATATGTCAAATATAAGTATTGAAGCAAAAGCTAATATTGTGGCCCTATATTCGAATGGTCTGAATATATCTCAAATTTCTAACGAGACGGGCTTATCTGTAAGTTAAATAATGAATTAATATTGTTGTAGTGCAATTTTGTTCATTGGTTGCAATTGTGTAATATGGTTGTTATTTTCTAGAGGAATACTGTGAGTCGTTGGGTGAAACGATTTGAGGAAGAAGGTAACTTGCAGAGTCGGAGGAGAAGTGGAAGACCTGCTATTATTAACAGCGCTCAGCGACGTTATATGGTAGCGGAATATGAAACGAATGGTTTTATACCGACCAAACGTTTTGCCGATGAGTTTCATACGTCATTACTCACCGTTCACCGTGCACTTCATGCTGAAGGTTTACATCACCGAACGCCGGCGATAAAACCGTTTTTGACTCAAAGACATAAACAGGAGCGGTTACGTTTTGCACGAGAGTATTTAGACTTTAACTGGGAATCAACAATATTTTGTGATGAAAAAACGTTTAAATCATCTCAAAAAGGAAGATTACATTTGTGGCGTAAGGATAACACTCGGTGGTGTGACAACAACATAGTACCGAACACTGAATCTGGTAGAATAAGTGTAAATATGTGGGGGTGGATTAGTGCGCAAGGGCCGGGTGAATTAGAATTTATATCTACGCGTGCAAATAGTGCAAATTATGTGGAAGTGTTAGAAGATATAATGTTGCCCACAGTGCGAAATGTCTATCCAGATATAAATGATATTAGTTTTGTGCACGATAATTGTCCCATCCATCGAGCCACCATAGTTCGCGAATGGTTTAGTGAACATCCGGATATTAAAGTTATTCCTTGGCCAGCACGATCCCCTGATTTGAACCCGATTGAAAATATATGGGGTTTAATGGTGCAAAGATGGGTAGCACAGGATGAAAGATGTCCTGAGCGGCTCAAGACCCACTGCATGCAGTTGTGGGACAGTTTACGTGGCACAGATGTCTGTGCAAATATTGTGGCCTCCATGCGTAGACGTCTTCTCAGTTGTATTGAGAATAACGGAGGTCACACAAAATATTAATAATATAAAATTTAGACTTTTATATTTATATATTTATTTATTTATATATTTAATATATATATATATATATATATATATATATATATATATATATATATATATATATATAATAATTAATAAATAATTAGCCTAATTTATATATATATATATATATATATATATATATTATACATATATAAATTAGGCTCAATTTAAAGTGAACGCTCCCGTGATATTGTTATCGCCGTACTCCCCGTAATAAAAATATTTAAGTACTGCCGTGCTTAAATATTTTTATTACTGAATTTCAGTTGAGCCTATTGAAACTACTGAGCCTGTCAAGGGACGTGCTGGCCTGTAATTAGTATAAGACTGTATGGTTGAGGTTAAGTTTCAATCCTCTTTTCCTCGAGAAAATGAATAATTAAGCTATAACCTCAATATGCAATATTAATTATAAAAGTATATTTTTTGAATGAAAATATTATAACCACAAATTAACATTGGATGATTCTTTTAATTTCCAAATATGTATAAATAAACATTTTTTGAAAACTTTTGTTTTATTTATAATCTATTGTAAATTAAGTATAACATTTTTCGATTTGTAAATAATTATTTCTAATTCCGTTAACTTGTTCCTAAAATTTATTGAAAACAAAACAAAAAGTGGATGATACTAAGATCCGAACCCACAACATCCAATTTCAACGCTATCCATAGTAGCCTCGTTACCGACCTTGCTACGCACTGCCTGACGTAGAATCACAAATTTTTGAATCACTTTAAATAGATTCAACGCAGTGCATGCTTCGAACATAATAGTACGAAGAGGCGAGCATAGTGTTATCTTTGTTTCGCATCACACACATATATATTTTCTCATATTGATACTGTATGGCGTATAAATGTATGCGTTGAAACATGACATACACATAGACACGCGTTTAACCGGACAAGTCATTATAAACATTACGGTGCTAACGCACTTTTGAACGTTGACTGTACAAGGGGTCAGTGACAAGATTGGCTATATCTTGAAGCTAGCTTTAATCAACACATACACATATTACAAGCCGCCAACGAAGATGACTCAATTTTTCCCATCTGTCCAGTGCCAACTACCTCTACAAGATGCAGGGGTCTACAAAATAGACTGTGACTGTGGGCTCTCATATATTGGTCAAACCAAGCGAATGCCATTTTAAAACTAATGTTATGTTTTTAGCTTTTAAAAAGTGAGCTTCCATAAATCAGAATTGTTTTGATACGCGACGGTTATGTGAAAAAATCACAACACATTGCCAATAATTCTATAATGAAAATCACAGAAACAAAAGAATAAATGTTTGAAAATGGAAAAGTATTTAAATCTATACAAATAAATAAAATTGGAGTGTCTGTTTGTAATATTAAAATAACCGCTTTCTACTACATGCATATGAATGTATATACGGTACACATACCAAAATATATATTTTTAAATTTTTTGTCTGTCTGTCTGTCTGTCTGTCTGTCTGTCTGTCTGTCTGTTTGTTTTGGCTAATCTCTGGAACGGCTGGACCGATTTGGACGGGACTTTCACTGGCAGATAGCTTATGTAATAAGGAGTAACTTAGGCTACTTTTATTTTAGAAAAATTATAAAAAATAATTCCACGCGGACGAAGTCGCAGGCACAGCTAGTAAGTAATAATTTTAGTGTACACCACAAACTACCTGTTCTTGCAGTTCAGTCCATCCAAACTGGTTGTCTGGAAGAAATCGCAGATCGCGATAAACCCGCCCATTGTACAACTTTCTATCATGCATGTTTCCTCTGTATATGTTCTATGTTTGGTGTGCAATAAAGAGTATTATATCTATCTATCTATCTATCTACATTTTTACCCGAGTACGGCGAAGCCAAAAGGAGGGTTATGATTTTTACGGGCTGTGTATGTGTGTATGTATGTATGTTCATTTGTTCCCTCATAGCTCCTCAACCACTAATTAGAACTGGACAAGTGAGGTATAAGTGTAAGCTAATGGCAACTTTAAGAGTTTAGTTAGTATTAATGTGATATTGTATTTGAGATACAATTAATGGTAATTAATTATTATGGTATTAATCCATATTCATATTATTATTTTAGTCAGTAATCATTGTAAATATATATCATAAACAAGAATTGTAATTGGTTCAAAAATATTGTCGATGGGCGTCACCGCTGTGGCGCCATATTTAATTTTCCCGAGGCGATTGTGCGCGTCGGTAGTTTGTTATTGTACTTAAAAAGTTGGTGAATATAAATAAATATAGTTATTCATGAAGTAAAACGTTTATATCATTTCACTGGACCTAGTGAGTTGACTTGAGCAACGACGCGCAGGGCATGCCGTCATAGAGGCGTAAGGCCCATCATAGGGGAATGGCTCGAGAGGCCACATGGCATCTCGTATCGACTGCCGCAGATTATCACCGGGCACGGGTGCTTCGGGAGATATCTGTGTCGGATCGAAAAGGAGCCAACGTCCGAGTGCCATCACTGCGACGTGAGCGAGGACACGGGGCTGCACCCGCTCAGCGAGTGTCCGGCATGGGCCGGACCGAGGTGGGAGCTAGTGGCGGCCCTGGGAGTGAGAGTTCTCACCCTCGCCACCCTGCTCACAGCAATGGTCCTCTGCGCGGACGCGTGGGCGGCCGGCGTCTCCATCAGCGAGCAGGTAATGGTCGTGAAGGAGACGGCGGAGCGGGAGAGGCGGCGCGAGCGAGAAAGACTCGCGGATCGCGCCGCCCGCGCGCGCAGGCAACTCGGGCGTCGGAGGGCACTGACTGACCTCCGTCCCCCATGAGCGCGGGCCTGGGGGTGACGGGTGGAGCCGCCTGTCACCCCAGCAGAAGCAGGCCACCGCGGCGGCGCGCTAAATAGCGCGCCTCTCCATTCCGGGGGCGAGTTGGGGACACCGTTGTCCCCCCTCCTGAGAAGGGCCAGACCGTAAGGGATGGCCCTGGGTCAGCCGGGGTGCGAGGGATATGTCTATGACAACCTTACCTCCGGCCTAGCACCAAGACCCACAGTCGGCGTGCGGTTTTAGTCGGTTCGAGTCCGACATAACCTCCCCTTCCGGCTCCGGCAGGGGGGGTATCCGAGGGGATTTCCGCACGAAAAAAAAAAGTACCTAGTGAGTTTTCATAAGGTACTGTGCTAAAAATAAATTTGAGATAAATATGCCGTGTTTGGTATCAAATGAAAGTGCTTAATGAGCATATTTCAAATATGTATAAATTATTAGCTTTACCTTGCCCCAAAATAATTTAATTCTTTGAATCATTTCTTTATAATCAGCCAGGCGCTTGGTATGGTCGAAATAATTTACGCGTCCTTCGGCCCGGGATACGGCTTGATTTTTATTTTATTTTATTTTACAATTATAGGGAAACTTACAGCTAAAAAAGGTTCAATATTATATAATAAAAATGTTTAAGGCCAATTATCAGTTTCCACATTTAGGTGGTATTACATCTTTACATAATAATGCTCAAAAACTCTCAATGCAAATTAAGTTCTTTTAGAAATTAGGAAACTATATTACAGATAATCACATATTAGAGATAACATCAACAAAGTATTGATCACAAAGGGCTTTCTTCATTCTAGTAACACTAGTGCAAAATAAATCCAAATCAACCTCCCGACATGCCACATTAAAAGAACGACACGCTCTCAATAGGTATGAATTTCGTCTATATGTAGTTCTGGCTATAGGGACGTACAATAAGTTCGGCCTGCGCAGAAACAATGATGGTGCGTATAGGCCCACCTTAGATACCAGTTCTGGCACCTCTGCTGTACCATTAAATAAAGACATTAGAAACGATATGTCCGATATTTTTCTACGCTCAGCTAGAGGCAAAATATGAAACCGTTTGCAGCGTGTATGATAGTCAGGCAGATAACAGTTAGCTTTAAATTGAATGTACCTCAAGAATTTTCTATGTTTGCTTTCAAGGCGGTCTATATAAATGTTGTATATCGGGTTCCATACCTGTGAGGCATATTCGAGATGACTACGAACGAAAGAGCAATATAATATTTTAATGGTTTTGATTTCCTGAAAGTCGGAAGAGATTCTTAGAATGAAACCTAACGCTTTCGTGGCTTTATCAATGATGCTCTCAACATGCAGATCAAAGAGGAGTTTGCTGTCAAATATAACTCCAAGATCTTTGACAGATCCAACTCTAACTAAAAACGAATCTTGAAGTTTATAGGGAAAGGCAATAGGGTGGGGTTTGCGAGTAAATGTGCAAATGTAACACTTAGATACATTTAAGTCAAGCTCGTTCAGAACACAATAATTTTGAAAGCGGTCCAGATCTTCTTGTAAAGAGAGTGCATCAGCGACAGAATTAATCTGTTTCATGATTTTCATGTCGTCTGCATACAGTAAAATTTTAGACGAATGAAAACAATGCGTGATGTCGTTGATAAAGATATTAAAGAGAAGTGGGCCCAAAAGCGATCCTTGTGGAACTCCTGAAGGTATATATCTAGTTCTTGATGAGTATCCATTCAGCACCACAGTCTGACATCTATTCTCTACGTACGATGAGAACCATCTGAAGAGATTACCCCGTATACCCATGGATGATAACTTGTATAAAAGTATGTTGTGGTCAATTTTGTCGAAACATTTGCTGTAGTCTGTGTATATAACATCCACCTGGGATCCCTGAGCCATAGAATCGAACAAGAAGTCGCTACAGAGGATCAAATTTGACGTAGTCGACCGACCTTTCAGAAAACCGTGTTGGTATTCACTAAAGTCCAGTTTCAGTGCTGAATATACTTGTCTGTAAACTATTTTTTCCATAATTTTAGCGAAAACACACAACTTGGATATTGGTCTGTAATTTTCAACGACGGCTTTTGATCCTTTTTTCAGGACAGGTGTTATATACGCAGACTTCCACAAAGTGGGCACTACTCCGGCAGTAGGTAAGTGAGAATTGGAATAAAATTGAAAGTGGTAAAGTCAGGCTATCGGCGCAATTTACTATAAATACTGGTGGACAAACAATCAGGTACCTACTAATTACATATCTCTTTATCACTACCCGACTGCTGAAGGACGGACGGAAATGTTTTTCGAGACTATTGTATATGTGTTATTTGGCACGCCCTACAACCTGAACGGCTTGACGTATTTCGACATGTGAGGTGTTATTTGATTCGCCGTGATTGTGTGAGTGACACCAGGTATATTGAAATTTCGAGAAAATCAAAATGGTGGATTTTTTACGCCAAAATGAAAACCTTGAATTTTTTTCTTGGGCCCTCCGCCCTCTATAGTCCTGAACGGCTTAACGGATTTTGACATGTGAGGAGTCATTTATTTGTTGTGATTGTATGCGTGACACCAAGTACCTATACTAAAATTTCAAGAAAATGTTGATTTTCTCGAAATTATATACACCAACCCACCAACAAAAAACCACCAACCGGGTGATTGGTGGTTTTTTTTGGCGCCAAAATTGTTTGACCGCGTTGATCACAAAAACTAATGAAAGGATTTCGACGCGGTTTTATTTTATTAAACGGTCTTGGTCAGACTTAAAATCTGACGTTTGTTTGATTGCAATCGCTGTAGTAGAACCGAAGATACGACTAAACATTAAACAATTAAGGTTGAATTTCGGTGATGTCCCTTCACTATACGAAAATTACAACTCCTTGGGATTATTCTAATAATATATCGTTATAGTACCTATTTATCATAGATATTAATCATGAAATTAACATTTTCATTTGTTACGTCGCAATATTATAACTAAAAGTTTGAAATAAACTTAATTATTAATAAAAAAAAACCCGACTGCGAAGTAAAAATACAACTGAAAAGCAATTATAATAAATTATTAAAAAGGTACTCCATGTGGCATTGTCGTGTGACGCCCTGTAAACTTATATATCCTTGTCGACGAAATATACCTACTCATCAGCAGCCGTCAGTTGAAAAACATTACGCTCATTTGGAAGAAGTTTTCGCTCGTTTAAGCAAAATGGGATTTCAATCCAGACAAGCAAGTGCAAATTCGTAAAGACAAATAGACTTCTTAAAGATCAAAAGTGGCACCGTGGTCTATGGAAGTGTGCAACACTAGGGGCGTCACATCACTAGCGCTGCTAACCCTGTAAAAACCTTCTTGGAGAACTTGTACCGCAGTCGCTCATAGTGTAGATTCCCTATTAAATTTCAGATGGATCTCATTATTGCATATTCCGAACGATCTCAGCGAGGGCAGAAACGCACCTTGGCCACGAGCGTGCCGACGTCGGCGTCCTCGGGCAGCGTGACGCTGTAGCTGGCGGCCGAGAAGCGCGGCGCGTTGTCGTTGACGTCGGCCAGCGCCACCTGCAGCTCCGAGCTGCACTCCCAGTCCGGCCGCGCGCGGTCCGCCGCGTGCGCGCGCAGGCGGTAGGCGGCGCGCGCCTCGCGGTCCAGCGCCGCCGCCACGCGCACCTCGCCCGACGCCTGCGGGAGATACAGCACCGTGGGTGAGTGCACGGGGGCGGGGGCACGCGCGGCCGGCGGCAGGGCGACGCACCTTGTCAATGGCGAAGTGGTGCGCGTCGTCCCCGGTGAGGTAGTACCGCAGCTGCGCGTCGCCGGGCTCGTCGTCGTCGCCGGTCTCCAGCGTCATGACGCGCGTGCCGTTGGGCGCGACCTCGGATAGTTGCGCGTAGTAGCGATGGCGCAGGCAGTACGGCGGATTGTCTGTCGAAAAGCACCGCGATTACAGAATCGATAGATGATATCGAACGGTCGACGAGATCCTTGTACGGGCGTGGAGCTAAGTCAACCGTCTATTTTTCGCGGGGCGATAAGTACAGAACGATCTTTAAGGATAGGGGACGCTCGCGAACCAAAGCCCCCAGTGCAACGTACGATTCGGCCGAGCTCTCGCGTGATGAAATAAAATGTCGCTCCCGACCGGTGCGAGGAGGAGAAGAAACAAAGGTTATCGTTACGAACCGTTAACGTCGAGCACGGCGACGTGCACGCGCGTGGTGGCCGTGAACTTGCCGTCGGTGGCGGCCACGAGCAGCTCGTAGGCGGGCTCGGCCTCGCGGTCCAGCGGCCGCGCCACGAGCAGCTCGCCCGAGGCGCGCAGCTGGAAGCGCGCGCGCGGGTCGCCCTCGGCCACGAAGAAGGCCAGCGGCGCCGCCGCCGCGTCCGCGTCGCGCACGTCCAGGCGCAGCAGCACCGTGCCGGCCGCCGCGTCCTCGCGCACGGCGGCGCGGTACAGCGGCGCGCCGAAGGCGGGCGGGCAGTCGTTGTAGTCCACCAGGCGCAGCACCAGCGTGCCGCGCGCGCTGCGCCGCTCGGCGCCCAGGTCGGCGGCGCGCAGGGCCAGGCGGTGCTCGGCGCGCGCCTCGCGGTCCAGCGGCGCCAGCGTGCGCACCCAGCCCGTGTACGGGTCCACGGCGAACAGCCCCGCCGCGCCCTCCTCGTCCTCCGCCAGCGAGTAGCGCACCTCGCCGTTGGTGCCGGCGTCCGGGTCGTCCGCCATCACTGCCGTTTATATCGTCGGCTATTACTACTTATGTCGATTTTACACGACGGCTTCCAAAATAAAGGTACTGCTGGACTAGCTGTACGGAACGATCTAAAAGGAGGAGCTCTATTTTTACTAACTTTTTACTACAAAGCTTTTTACGAACTTCTATTGTATTATGTAATTTATTCATAAATAAAAACCATTCAATAAGGCCAAAGTAATACAAAACGTAAATTAAAACTAAAACCCGACTACCGAAAAATCGCTTTTTCAAAAGGTACAAACAAGAAAATATCAAGGATGGCCGTGGTCGTATGCCACTTACTCTAACAAGACAATACATTCTAGGGAAAAGTGGCATATGATACGGCTATCCTTGATATTTTCTTGTTTGTACCTTTTGAAAACGCGATTTTTCGGTAGTCGGGTTTTAGTTTTAAGCTTTATTTTTATTTATATTATTTTGGAGCAATAATTTATAAATATTTGAAATGTGCTTATTAACCCCTTTCATTTGATATCAAATACGGCATATTTATCTCAAATTTATTTTTTAACACAGTACCTTATGAGCGCTAGAGGGCGCCACACAAGATTGAGTGACACGTCATATAGCCTATAACCATCGGACGATAAAGCTGCTTGTAACGATACCTCATTTGTCCAGTTCTAATAAGTTGTTAAGGAGCTATGAGGGAACAAATGAACACACATACATACATACATACATAGCCTGTCAAAATCATAACCCTCCTTTTGGCTTCGCCGTAGTCGGGTAATTAAGAGGTATTATAATATAATGTATTTATTTAATATGATGTTGTATTTCATTAACGTGGTACCTGTGCGGCCAACCACACATGTAGCACTTAATCTAGGTCAACAGAGTAGGTATGCCTTAAATGTACGATCATCACACTATATTTATCCGAATCACGGTCGACCCGTTCTCAGTATTAATCTCAATACCAGTTAGCTTACGTATCAATCTGTATCAGTGATCAATATATCAGTATCAAACAACTCTATCAGTTCTATCAATTCCCCGGTGTCCCGTAATGTCCATAGAGTTGGCATGATGATGACGTAGTAACGTTGTGGAGTCTCTCTAAATCTATTATAGTTCATTTCTTAAAATTAAAATATTTTTTAGTATTGTACAATACCAAAACCGTCGGCCATAAAGACGGATATAAAGAGAAGGCAAAGGAGATAGCCCATTTTGGGCCTGAGTGTACAGACATCAAACCTACCTCAAAAAATTCGTCTATTTTGTGTTATAATTTTGTTTCGACTTCATTACAATCAGCAATGGCCAAGTGCGACAAAAGTTTAAAAATGTGATTTTCATTAATCAACAAGCTTCGTAAACGTCGAATGTAATACTTAATCCGATCTTCGTAAATGCGCTATGATTATGCTTGCTTTATCGATTCGATTATGAAATCAAATCGATAACTAATAACTATGAATTTAAAATTCGTGGCTTTATTAAATGATTTCAAAATATCTATGTAGCATCTTTATTTTCGTTATTCAGTTTACTAATCAGAAAGACACCTGTCTCTTTCATAATGGAAGTTAAAATATCGATTGTAAATAATCGTAGTGTATTCAAAGTCTATGTAAATAATCGATCATATAGAATTCATAATAATCTGTAACATCATATGTACGAGCTGCTACTCGTACCGAGATGATAAATAAAAGATGAAGTTAATATCAACTGTATACTGACTCAACTTAATCCAAAATGATATGCTATGATTGATCGTGATATAATAGTGAGTACACCCGAACTGATTGATTGTCGTAATGATACTAAATGAATGTAATGGTGAAATAGCGCGGATCGGCGTAAACTGCTGACCACGCGCAATACCACTGTACGATGCTTGCATTTATTGTTGCCTCGTACATGCTCCCACCTCGCGAGGAGGTGGATAATGATGCTGAATGGGTGTGAATGATGTGAGACAAGGTGATAAACAATAAACTGTGTTAGTACTTATATCATAAATTACTGTCTCTATTTTGGAGTCTGCTTCGGTTCCGAACATCCTCCCGGGCCAAAAGAACCATGAACTTCTGGGATGTCCCTTTGAAAAATACACTTCCTAGGTATAGGAGAAGATGCTTGGTCTCTTAAGTTAACACTGCGCGCTCGTATCGATTCTACTGACACTTCACTGGGCTGACGGTCAGCCGTATATTGATGACGCGAAAACACTACACTTTGCACTGCAGTCTGAGCACAACTGACTTTTGCACTGGCCCGCCTCCTACGCCACAGGAACACCGCAGCTGTTAACACCATCGCTCCCATCAGGACGTAAGTGATGACATACTGATGAATGTCGTGTGTGGAAAGTATATCATAAGATGGATCAGTGGCTGCCGATTTTAAGTGCTGGATCTGCTTCCCAAGATCCTCCAGCGTTTGATTAATCTGATCTTCTTTCGGTTCAATATACTGACTCAAAGATATATTTATCATATGATTTACATCTGCTATGTTCGGAGTAACTATATCCGGGTTCAAGGCTAAGGTATGCCCTGGCCTTGATCGTGCATACAGTGCAAAGTTCTCACCTTTGATAATGCAATTCGACCCGAGATTTATAATGCCCGCTCCAGACAGCTGTTCCGATGTAACTCGATCCTTACATATAATACGTAATGCGCACGTGTTGCAACAAAAATAAAAATATTTTGATAGCTCATTTAATTCATGCCACACATGGTTGCACGTAGATTTGTTTACAGTGCATTGATCCTTGCTCCCCTTCAGCTTGCAAAAGTTTTCGTTTACCGACAGATAGTGAATCGGCGTGGTGATATGGCATAAATAGCTGTATTTTTTTAAATTCAAACATTTGCGGATAGCACTGATCGGTACCTAAGCCTGTTAGCAACCCAGGGTCACTAGAAGTCCATTTTCTAAGATTAAATCCACCTGAATTCAAAAGTTGTATTAAGTCATTACGTAATTGTATAGCCCCCTCAATGGAATGGTCTCCTCCGCAGTAGTCATCCATATAGAAACATTGCTCTAAAGCTCTAGCTGCTTCTGGGAACTTCTGTCTCTCATCTGCTGCGAGTTGTTTCAAGCACATCATTGCTAAGAAGGGAGCGGGTTTAGTGCCATATGTCAGTGTGGATAGTTGATATGCTTGAATAGGCTGATTTGCTGTGTCCCGCCACCATATTTTTTGATACGCTTGATCCTCTTCATGCACCATTATCTGTCGGTACATTTTTTCGATGTCTGCTGTATACGCAAACTGGAACTGTCTCCAATTCAAGATAATAGTGAGCAGATCCTTTTGTAAATTAGGACCTGTATACATTACATCATTTAAACTATAACCGGTCGATGACCGAGCGGAGGCATTAAACACGACGCGTAACTTGGTAGTTGTCGATTCAGCGCGAATGATCGCGTGGTGCGGTAAATAATACCCCGGTATCAAGTTATCCATTGACAATTTCATATGATGTAATTGAATATATTCATTGATAAATTGTTTATATTATTGCTCGATGACATTATTTTTGCTAAATTTACGTTCTAGTTGTCGAAACTGCGCCAGAGCTGCTGAAGTGGATGACCCTAATTGCTGTTTGTAATCTGGTTTAAATGGTAGACGGATTTCGTACCGGCCATCTTCCCGACGAACGGTAGTTTTTTCGAAGTACTCGATACACTTTTGATCTTCTGCCGATTTTGAAACATGCTCAGTAACGTCTTCAACTTCCCAAAACCTTCGCATGTCGTTGATATAGTTAACAACATAACTACGTACTTCGTAAACGCCTCGTGTAAAATTGTATTATGCTGATCGTTGCATTCCCGACACCTTTTAGTTGAATAGCAAGATTTACCTTTATGGTCATGTAGGCAATTTTTGCATAAATTGTGTTTCGAAATTGTTTTTAGCTTCATATTCGCTGGCATACTTAAAAATTGTTGACAAAGATATATTCCATGTTGTTCGTCACCGCAAATTGCACAATTTTTAGATGGCGTATATGCTCGACTTTGCTTTTTCTGTTGCTTGCCTGAATCTGAGGATGATTTGTTAGTAGCAAAGGATTTAAATGAATGGGATTTCTGCTGACGATGTCCTCCTGACGCTCCGGAGGCCTCCGCAGTAGGTTTGTTCTGATTTTCGGGTTTTCTGCGTGCTAATGAGGACTCCATAGACGTGAATTTATTTTCCAAAAACTCTAAGAAATCTTTTAGTGTTTGTAGGTCTCTCGGCTGCTTTAAGGACTCCATGTAATCACTATGAGTATCCGAATCCAACTTTTGGGATATGATATGAACTAATAACGGATCCCATGTGTTTATGTCCACACCGAGATTTCTAATTGCGTTTAAACACTCATTAGTTGTGTCATGGATGCGCTTAATCTGTTTTGCATTCGGCTGCTGTATAACTGCGAGATTCAAAATCCTGTTGATATGAGATGTGAAAATGAGTCTCTTATTATGATAACGGTGATTTAAAATGTCCCAACAAGCTTGATAGTTGTCGGAACTAATTTGGAGATGCTGTATCAACTTTTCCGCTTCCCAGGTGACTTTGCTTTTCAAAAATTGCATCTTTTGTGCATTCGAGAGCAACGGATTTAGGTGAATTGTTTCCATGAACAGATCTCTGAAAGATACCCAATTGTAATAATTGCCATTGAACGATGGTATCTCCATCTTTGGAGTTGATTTTTCGCGGTGTGCACTGGACCATAGCTTACTGTTTATAGCCTTTTTCATAAACTGATAAGTTTTTTCATGAGCCGAAAAAGTACTCTCATACTCCTCGTTCTCGCCACCTATTTCACTATCCAGCTGCCAGTGCAGAGAATCGATTACTGACCATCTTCCTTGTAGCTCTTTCAAGAGATCCTCGAATTCCCACTTTTCTGTTATTGCCTCTAAATCAATGTTGTTCGCTGTCCAAGACAAGGCTTTAAAGTTACTGGCTTGTTTCTTTAGCATCTCGGCAGTCTTACTATCTGTTGCTTGCGACCGTTTGTTTGGAAGTCCAGGCGCGGAGGAAAGCCCTGTTTTGCTGGTGCTAGGTGTCGTAATAGCCTTGCTTTCTTCCTGGCCTCGCTGCGGACTTGCTGGTCTCTGGAGATACTGTGTGAGTTGTGCTTTAGCGCCTTCATAAAATTCTAAAGCTTGCTGAAAATGATCATCTAGAAAGTATGTATCATCTGTTTTCCCGAACTCACAAAGACGTGAATGATTATTTTGGTAATCCTTCCAATACATTTCCAACGTTTTTAACTTCCTCCTAACATATTCGACCGTTCTACGATCCCGGGCAGTCTTCTTGAATGACGCCATAAGCTGCTCCATAGCTTGACCAGTTTGCTCCTGATTAGCTAACAAGTTCTTCATTTTTAGGGGAGTGTAAGATAAAATAATTGGAAAGATCTTACTTGATATACACGTACAACACCTGCTGGAGGGCTGCTGATGATATCTGCCTCGTTAGCTGGCACTGTTGTTCCTGATAGTCACTGATAAATACACCACACACGCGATCGATCCTTGCTTTCAACCAAACCGCGCGCTAGGTAAAGCTTCGAAGGACCAAATGTACGAGCTGCTACTCGTACCGAGATGATAAATAAAAGATGAAGTTAATATCAACTGTATACTGACTCAACTTAATCCAAAATGATATGCTATGATTGATCGTGATATAATAGTGAGTACACCCGAACTGATTGATTGTCGTAATGATACTAAATGAATGTAATGGTGAAATAGCGCGGATCGGCGTAAACTGCTGACCACGCGCAATACCACTGTACGATGCTTGCATTTATTGTTGCCTCGTACATGCTCCCACCTCGCGAGGAGGTGGATAATGATGCTGAATGGGTGTGAATGATGTGAGACAAGGTGATAAACAATAAACTGTGTTAGTACTTATATCATAAATTACTGTCTCTATTTTGGAGTCTGCTTCGGTTCCGAACATCATATAATATGTCATTTTCACTCCTGTCATTGAAAATGTCCCATTCGCTTTCCTTCGGCTCCCTGAGATCATGTGTTTTGCTGCTTTTACTCTGTGAATTGTATATGATTTTCGAACTAATTGACCCTTGCTTGATTACCGGGCACCGTTATTTGCTACATTTGTTGACCTTGGCTTTAAAACTGGACTAGACTTTACCACATCGGCTGAAAGCTATCACAATGAGTCTCTGTGTGAATTGTGGAATCGCTACCGATCAGTGCAATATTCTACGCAGACATTTATTGAACGATGCAGGGATACTAGCCTGTATACGTGAATGGGTCGCACCACAAATAGTAAGTACCTATTCGTTATTTCTCGCTCTTTTGAAATTGTTATTATAATTAACGTTAACAAGCTGTGTGATAGCTGCTATAGAATAGAAATTACTACGAGTCTACCTAATCCCGTAGATAATTATGCCAACTTTTGTATATGACAATGTATTTTAACTGATATGTGTAACGTTCATGAATAACTAGCCTATATGACTAATGGAATATTCAGTGCTTATAACATGATCTCTGTTTAAGGTGATTGCAAATGACATCATTTGCGAATCTTGCTGGATTCAAGCTCAATGTGCTTGTTTGGATGAGAACAGACCAGCACAATCACCAGTGGGGCACAGAAAAGTGTGTATTCTGTATGTCATTGAAGTGTGCAGAGAGGTGGATAGAGACCTCCTACAAGAACTGTCAATATCTCAAACGACTTGGTTGTTAAGAGGAGAAATAATGTCCAAGCATATAAGTAGTAGAACTTATTACGTATATATATTAGTTGACAGTTCTTTGAGCAGGAGGAATGCTATATTATAGCATTGCTGTAATTGTTTTGTAGGTAAGAGAACAGTCGGGTGCTGTGCCCACATAATGAGTGTAATATGGTATCTCGGTTGGGCACGGTTCCAAAACAATATAACACCTCCTGCACAGTTTCTTAACAATATTTTAATAAACTATGATGATGCTTAAAAAGAGGAGGAAAGAGCTAAGTCCTACTGTAAGCATTTCTAAAGCCAAATAGGAAGATACCCGGGATAGAGATTAAAGTACTTTAATAAAAATATATCTTTAAAATAATGTTGTTTTATTTTATTACCTACTTATATAATTAATTCTATATTACTACAGCAAACAAGTATGTATACAGCCTTGTGGAAAGTGGTAACCATAGCAAAAGGATGTCACTCAGATGTTGCCGTCTGAAGTGAGGGTAGGGAAGGATTGCTTCACCACCTTTAGAGTGTTGCATATCATAAAACTATAAGGTTTAATATCGTGCAACAAAAAAGTAGCTAAAGCATGTCTTTGCTTCGACATATCAGTTTTATTATTTAGCATATAGTTGACCATTCCACATTAATGACTAAAAATATTAATGACCTGCCCTTTTCTATACTAATAAAATCTGATAACCTACTTACAAATAAAAGCGATACGCGAATAACTTGTGTAGCTATCACACACAACACAACATAAGACGCTGTTTGACCGCATTATGTATTACAACATAACCTAAAAACCTATGAACAATGCTCGATTTAACAAACTTGGCCATTGTGAATCGTCGTGAAAATTAGGCAAACAAAATGTCCTTAGATGATCTAAATATTGCCTAATTTTCAACCCTGTACATGCAGGCCCAAGATTGTATGAGAGTTGGGGTGGTCCTTTGGAATGATTCAGGTGTGGCTCAATAGATTGCCCCTATAAGGGAAAGGTCGTGGGCTAAAGTCCCACTTGAGCCCGCTTAATTTTTCCCGATGTATTTCAAATTTAAAAGTTAGTTTAATAAATGCTATAAAAACTCAAAGGTCAAATGACGGCGTTGATACCGTCCGCTTCTTCTTTCTTCCACAACCTTCGTCGAACAAGGTCACCTCGACCCCAGCGGCCAACTGCTGTATGTCGGCACCGGGTGACTTTTGAGATCAACATTTCCACTTCCTTCTACAGGTGATTCCCTGTGGTCCAGCTTATTACCTGCTTTATGCTTGGCTTTTGTGTGGTACAGCCACTGATCCCTGCGGTTAGAGATCACGTCACCTGCTTGTGCTGCTTAATTAAATATATTTCTTATTCTTTTAGTTTCACTGCATTGCCGCTGAAGAGATTATCATCACTTGCTATATATTTTAGCGGGTCACTTGGACGAAATTAATTAGTGACATACTGATCCGCACTCTTTCTTTTCCCAGGGCCTTAGCACTGGGATCGCTCCACGCCATCTACTAGAAGATAGTGAGGCACACCCGTGAAGACCCTGGCCCGCCGGCACCGTCACCAGCTCCAGTGTCAAAGAGCTAAGTGCCCTTATCATCTCAGCACAACGGATCCAAACAACGCCTCGGGCAGTATATTTTGGGCATCCTCCCCTGAGGTTCATTACCTATAATACGTTCCTTGAATGTATGTAACGAGTTTATGACATCGATTACAATTGAATTGTTTCGCTGTCAATTGTGGAAAACCCTTTTTCACCCTTAAAGCAAGTGTGCAGTTGTGAGATTGCAGAAAACATATCTCTCGCACCCCAGGACCATCTCTTTCGAGATGGCCCTTTTCGGGTTGTGAGGACCATAGTGTCCCCATCTAGCCCTGGGTACGGGGAGGCGCACTTTGCGCTGCCGCCGCGTCCTGCTTCTGCTAGGGTGACAGGCGGCTCCACCAGTCACCCCCAGGCCAGCGCTCATGGAGGACGGAGGTCGTTCTGCGACCTCCACCGCCTGAAATATTACTAGATATATCAAAAGTTAAAAGACAAACTCCATTTATTTTTAACTTTTTGGAGTTGTTTTTTTTAATTATTGTTTTCGTAAGCGATAAAGGAACCTATCGAGTTTGGCCTCATTTGTTTCATCTCATCTGTTTCATCAAGATTTGAAAGGTAAAGAATGTGGTTTAAGAATGAATAAGTTACCTACTCGTCAAATGTCTTCTCTATGCTGGTGGTCAGGTTTTACTTGCGTCATCGGCAGATTAGTTGCAGGAGATGGTAACAACTATGCATGGAGCTTTTGAGAGGAATGGAATTAAAGTGAATGTTGGTAAGACAAAAGTTATGGTTTTTGAAAGAGATGAATGCATGACAGAGTGTAGGATTTGTATAGATGAAGAAAGAGTGGAACAAGTGAATGAGTTTGGATCAATATTTGGGAACATTGTTGACAAGAGATGGAAAGCATGAAGAGGATGTTGAAAGGAGAGTGACAGCTGGAAATAGAGTGAATGGGGCACTACATAACTTTATGAGCAGCCGGAAACTGTCCGAAAAGGCACGACGACGGGCTGTACTGTACATCGAGGCGTGTTAGTGCTGACTCTTATGTATGGCAGCGAAAGTTGGGTGTGGCAGAAAAAGCATCAGAGTAGAGTGAATGCAGTAGAAATGCGTGCGTTGCGAAGTATGTGTGAATTGACCTTGAGAGATAGAGTGAGAAATAGTGTGGTAAGAGAGCGATGTGGAGTGATAGAAGATGTAGTGACGAGAATTGCGAAAGGAATGTTAAGATGGTTCGGTCATATTGAGAGAATGAATGAAAGACTAAGAAAACAGGTGTATGAGGCGAGTGTGGATGGTACCGTCGGTAGGGGAAGACCTAGGCGCACATACCTGGATCAAATCGGGGAAGTTTTACCCCCGTATCTATAGACAAGTCAAAGTAATTACTTAAGTAAAAGTAATGTCTTAAGTAACGATTTTGATTCTATAGTTTTAGAAATTGGCTTAAGTAAGAACTGTCAAACGTTAGAATTCTTAGCTAAGTAATAGTCACCATTTCGGTTACTTAAGCATTACTGCTAACACTTCACAGTGATTTGAAGGCTAACCTTTGTGATAAAAAAATCTTTTTGCCAGGAATCTAGCTCACTTTTTTAATGAATCAAAATGGAAGCTATCGAAAGTTTATTTGCAGCAGTAATAATATTTGAAATTTAAAAAAATCTATTCTATTAGTTATTTTACTCTTTCCGGTGTCGGACATAACAACTGTTCTTTTTCTTGCGTCTTATCTTCCTTATCTGATGCATCATTTGGTTTGTGCCAAGCATCATCATTGCTATCGCATAAATAGAACCGGCCCGGCCCAGCTATGAATGACGTAAAAGTTAAACAAATTCACACAATGCACCTTCATAAACCGTAATAAATGCTCAACGATACTTTTTACTTTAAGTATATGCGTTTTTACGTTACTACTTTCTATTGTTGTTTATTGTACAATTACAAAAAAAATTGAATCGGCTTATCATAACTGTCATTAAATGGCGTACAACAATGAATCTGTATACTAACTGGATTGCGTACTGAAAAATACAATAATTACAAATTTACACCCAACCGTAATGACATAAGGTACATTTTTCATCGTCTCGGTGAAAGTAGAAAAATCGAGCCGAGCGAGACCGCCCAAAAGTAGTAGTCTGTCCCTGTCTAACAACTTGCCATAGTAAATGTAAATTCTTTTTGGTTTTAAATGGCAATTTTTTTTAATTTTGCATAATTATATTTGTGCGTATGTTTTTGTGATGAAATTTTGCATAAAAATACTTAAACTATAAATATACAATGGTTTGACCATCTTTTATGAAGTTGTACAAAGTATTATGAAGTTATACAAAGTAATACTTTTATTTAAAATGTTATGAGAGTGACATTGGTAGCCTTTCAAAATTCTTATGCAGCAACATTGTTTGTAATAAAGACCAATAAAAACATGATAAAAACTATTAGAAAGAGACGCACTACTACTTTGGAACTCTCTTTCGGCTCGTTTTTCTGTTCATAATGCGCAGTCCAGTTAGTATAAAGGTTCATGCGTACAACCTGTGGTACAACCTATACAAGTTTAAAATGCGACTTCCTACACGGTAACAAACACTGGACAAAACATTTCTTTTTAGTAGGATTATTTTACTACCAGTCGTTTAGTTTCTCAATGGAGCATCACAAAAATATAAGCATGTAACAACATATCACAAACTTATTGTTAGGGATCAAATATTGCATTGAATATGCTAATGTTAAATAAAATGTTGTTAAATGCAAAAATAATAGCGGTAAATTAGATAAAATTGTTTCTTTTCCATTATTCTACTGAAGAAACTAAACGTTGATAGTGGTATTGCCAGCTGGAAAAGATTCTTACGGCCTAAGTAATACTTACTTATAGCTGTACTCAAATAAGTAATCCGCTTTACTTGTCTAAAGAATAACATTTACTTAAGTACAAGTAATGACTTAGCTAAGAAATTACTCAATAACAAGTATTGACTTGTTTATAGATACAGGGGTTAGAAAAGGGGTAGGTCAGGAGTACCCTAAACCGACGAGCATGCATGATGCATGAAGCGAGAGATGGTAATGGAGATCCGTGATCTCTGCCTACCCCTATGGGAAACAGGCGTGATTTTATGTATGTATGTTGAATGATGAAATTTATTCGTGCGAATAAATTTCATCATTCATTTCTTGATATTACATGGTATTAATATAGGGTCTGTTAACGGAGACAGTTTTTGCTTGCTGCTTGTCTTTTAATTTTGTTTTTATTAATTTTATATTATTAATAATTTTATTTTCTATTTTTGCTTGCGCACAAATCGGGCATTTATAAATTGGGTTACAAAAATCATTTTCACTTATGCTAGAACGGTTCCGTTCGAGGTTTTGTAAAACAATTATGGGAAATTATATGTCGAGATCGTTTTGCCACTCAACGAGTGAGTCCGCGTCCGCCGCGGGGTGTGGGTGTAAGCGGTGGCTACTCACGTTGCACGAGGCTGGAGTGCGGCGGCGTGTTCTCGGCCACGTGCAGCACGTAGGGCGCCGAGTGGAAGCTGGGCGCGTGCTCGTTCACGTCCAGCACGTGCAGCCGCGTGGTCAGCAGCACGCCCGGCGCCGGGCTGCCCGCGCCCTCCGCGATGATGCCTGCACACGGGGACAGCGTCAGCGACAGTCTGACTCGCGCGGGCAGAGTCCGGCGGGTCGGCTCTCACCTATGACATGGTCGGCGGCGGTCTCGCGGTCGAGCTGCCCCGCCAGCACGAGGCGGCCGGCGGCGTCGATGGCGAACAGGTCGCGCGGCCACAGCGCCGGCGCCAGGCGCCAGCGCGGCGCCGGCTCGGCGGGCGCGGCGCGCAGCTCGGCGATGAGCGTGCCCGGCGCCGCGTCCTCGCGCAGGAACAGCGCGGCCGGCGGCGGGGCCACGCGCGGCGCCGCCTCGCCCGCGCCCAGCACGAACACCTGCACCGGCGCCTCGCCCGCCAGCCCGCCGCCGTCGCGCGCGCGCACCCACACCTGCACGCTGCGGGACGCTGCGGACAGTACGGACGGCCGTGAGTGGCGGCACGGGCGCGCGGGGCGGAGCGCGGAGCGCGGGACGAGCACTCACCGAACTCGGTGGCCGGGCGTGCGAACGACAGCGCGCCGGTGAGCGGGTCGACGGCGAACAGCCCGCTGGCGTCGGAGCGCGCGTCGCCCTCGTACACGGAGTAGGCCAGGCGCGCGTGCTCGCCCGCGTCGGCGTCGCTGGCCGTGAGCGTGAGGAAGGGCAGCAGCGGCGCGCGGTCGGCGCGCACGGCGGCGCGGTACTCGCGCAGCGGGAAGGCGGGCGCGTTGTCGTTGACGTCCTTGACGCGCACGCGCACCACGGTGTGGCGCAGCAGGCCGCCGCCGTCGCTGGCCGTGACGGGCACCTCCCAGTCGGCGCGGCGCTCGCGGTCCAGCGCCACGCGCGTGGTGAGCGCGCCGCTCGTCGCGTCGATGGCGAACGTCTCGCGCAGGCGCGCCGACGGAATGGAGTACGTCACGACTCCGTACTCCCCGATGTCGTCGTCGTAAGCCTTAACCTGTATTAGGCGACCGAGTCTAGTATTTTAAATGCGAAGTGCATTCGGTGGCTATCTCACCTACCGATATAGATAGATATATAGTTGGTTAGGAACGCGCTATCCTAGCAGTGACATATGACTACACAAAATTTTAGGGAGGATCCTTGTCTTGAGTCATAAGCGGCATCCTTCGTGAGTGATTTTGAAGCTAATGCAAAGGGGCACGGAAGCAACAAACAGTCGATATGTATTGAAGTAGCCTACGTGACTATGTCTTCCAAAATTACGGATTTATTAATTACGTAACTGGTTACGCATGTTTGTGCCTCAATTACGTAATTACGGCATAATAACGTAACTATTTTGATCTACTATATAAAAATAAGTCGGGTTTTCCTTCCTGACGCTATAACTCCAGACTGCACGAACCGATTTGGCTAATTTTGGTCTTGAATTATTTGTGGAAGTCCAGAGAAGGTTTGTACGTTGAGAAAAAGTCGAATAATTGCCGGGAACCGACATCCACGCGAGCGGAGCCGCGGGCAAAAGCTAGTTTTCTATAAAAAAAGGTATTTTCTGAGTTTTTGAAGTACCAACTCTACCAAATTATTTGAACTATGCAAGATTTATAACTATTTGCTATTTACGAGATCAAATTTAGGAATATTCGTTACATACGTTGTCATTAAAGTTGATGAACGTCATGAAAGCAGCAATATGGTTTCTGCCAAAACCGTTCAACTAGAGTTCTTCTCGAGTAATGCCACTCAATGGAATCAGGCCATTAATAGGCACGGAAGCGCCAGCGATCTCCCTCCACATCTTAAAGGCCTTTGGCAGCCTGGCATAATAGCCTTTCCAACAAATTTCCCTCCTTCGTCCTACCTGCTGAAATCTGACAAACTGAGTGGTCATTGGCGGTTGCTTATTGGACCAAATGCAAATAACGCTGGGGTCCCTCAGGAGTCGGTGCACATCACTCACTTTTCTGTTGCACATCAACTTTCTGCTCAAGCACGGCACCAATAGGCATAGAGACGACAATACAGTGGAAGAAAGTTAAAAGTTGGGCTCACGTGCCGGCACGGTCTCTTAGGTTGGGCGGTTGAAATAGACTTTGCAGGAAGCCCCTTCATTGGGGAAATGCCTGCAAAGTCTTAGCCAACTTAGTCAATATCAACGCAATTAAGACCCTGGCGTGTCTCTTCTCTGCGAAGTGGAGCTAATTTCAGCTGAACCCCACTTTTTGAGTTGTTCCCGTACCGATAACAGATCGCCTCGAGTTTTTTGGTGTTCTCTTACTCCTAAACTTGACTTTGATCCATACCTTGAGGCAAAGGCTCAAGTAGCTGCCAAAAAACTGGGAATACCTACTATCGAAGGTAAGATGGTACTTCAAGCCGGAACAACACTGCTCATCCTCTACCAAGTGCAAGTTCAGTTCGAATGGTATATTGCTCGAATATTGTGACGGTTCCGCCAAATACCAGATTAAAGCATATGAGTCGATAGAGAAACGAGCCAGGATGCTCGACAACAACGACGCTCTAGTTGAGAATAGGCTTCAGAGTCTAGAGAGTCTAGAACATCGGCGAAGAGTTGCATGTCTGTCGGTGTTTTATCGGATGCACTTCGGGGAGTATGCGCTGGACTTGCACAACTCAATTCCTCCAAGCCCCTTTACCAACGAAGGACCAGACGCACGACAACGACCGCGCCACCGATACACCGTGGACATTCCACTTATACGTACTAAACGATTCGGTATTGCCCTAATCTGTGTTTGTGGAAAGCTATAACTTCATCATTAGAGTGAATAGGTCACTTCTACCTTTAACGACATCATCACTTATCAACAAGTGAGATGCTTCGCACGCGCCATTTTATATCATATCCTCGCTGAGGTGGGATGAAAAGTTACGTGTTGCACTCGAGTGCATTATCTATACACTCGAGTTTTTTTTTGCGCTCTTGTGTAACAAATGACAATTTTTAGAATTAAGAGGCTATTTCAAAAAGTGGAATATTTTGCAAGAAATACGCTTTTACAGCATGACCATGCGTACCGTGGTGAGCAGCAGCGGCGGCGGCTGGTTCTCGAGCGCGTGCGCCTCGTGCACCACGTGCGGGAAGCGCGGCGCCGCGCGGTTGGACGGCGCCAGCGACAGCTTCACGCGCGCGAAGGCCGCGTGCGCGCCGTCCGACACCGACACGTTCAGCGAGCGCGCGCCCGCCGCCCACGCGCGCGCGTCCGCCAGCGCCAGCACGCCCGAGCGCGCGTCCAGCGAGAACGCGCGCTGCGCCGCGCCCTCCAGCGCGAACCGCAGCCGCGCCGCGTCGCGCGCGTCCGGGTCCCACGCCGCCACGCGCGCCAGCGCCGTGCCGCGCGCCGCCTCGCCCGACACCGTCACGCCCAGCACGGCGCGCTCCATGCGCGGCGGGCTGTCGTTCACGTCCTCCACTGCGCCGAGGGGCAGAGTCGTTCGTTACACTTTAGTATTCGATAGATTCGACAGAGCACAGAGCGCGTGTGGCGAGCGGCGTACCGGTGATGAGGAGGTGCGCCGTGGTGAGCAGCGGCGGGCGGCCGGCGTCGCGCGCCGTGAGCAGCAGGTGGTAGCGCGCGCGCCGCTCGCGGTCCAGCGGCGCCGCCACGCGCACGGCGCCCGTCGCCGCGTCCACGGCGAAGGCGGCCGCGTCGCCCGCGTCAGCCGCCGCCAGCGGCGCCAGCGCGTACGACACGGCGCCGTTGTCGCCGGTGTCGTTGTCGGCGGCGTGCGCCACGAACACGAGGTCGCCGAGCTCGGCGGCCTCGCTGACGGCGGCGCGGTACACGTCGTGCGAGAACTCGGGCGCGCAGTCGTTGACGTCCAGCACGCGCAGCGTCACGGCGGCGTCGGCGAAGGCGCCCGTGACGCCGTCCGTGGCACGCACCACGAGCGCGTGCTCGCGCGCCGCCTCGTAGTCCAGCGCCGCGCGCGCCAGCAGCACGCCTGCGACACGGTCAGCGTGACCCTCAGAGTACTGCATACTCAAACGTAATACACCCAAAGCGTCAGCATAGGCGGTGGAGCTAGTGAGATTCCATGGAGTGAGTGAGACGAGTTCGCCCGGTGAGCGAGTTCCGCGCGTGTGCTGTGACGTGAAAACGTGGACTAGCGACCGGGCGGGGGAGTGTAACTTCTGCGTACCACTAAATAGAACTAAATTCGCAAAATTCAAAATGACTCATAAGTAGGTACGAAAAATAAATTTCAATTCATCGTAACTAACTAACTAGAATGGAGAATAATGAATCGCGAACAATAAAATATAAAAAGAAGAAACACACAATTGAGAATACAGTGTGGAAGATTTTCATCCCGCCTGAAGGGGAAGTACTCGAAATACTGGACATAGAGAATTTCACTTAAAGGAAACATTCCTTCATTTTTAAAAAGAAATTAAAAACTGTATTTAAACTTTTTCGCAAACTAGTTTGACATAAGTACTCAGTAATCGAACCGACTAAAACACGAAAAAATTACATACTTATTATATTTTTATGGCTTCAATCGATAGTGGCAATCATACAGATCAAATCTCTTACAAATATGGTAAATACTACGCACTTCATGAATTGGCCCAGGTTGTAAATGTAAATACATTACTGACGGTATATTACGGCCTTGTAGTCTCAGTACTTTTTTTTTTTAATGGCTCACGAAACTGGACTTTACATATGGCATAGATATTACATAAACAATGTGTCGAGAAGTGATGTAAAGTCCTTCTAGACGTGAACACTACATGCGTTTTTGAACATTAAAAAGAAAAGTAGATACACAATAGGGACAAAAGGTTACAAAACAGTAATGATGCGAGATGATCGCATATTAAGTGAATCAGTTACCGTAAATCTGGTTATAAAAGAATTTCTTTATAGTAGCGGACGTTGCATCGAAAATATCCAGATTGTTACATATTTTATTATATGAGGACATCATGCGGTACAGTGGCGAATGTTGTTCGTAGTTGGTGCGAGAGAGAGGAAGCGCGAACGTCTTCCTATTATGAAGGCGTCTGCGCGGTATGGCTAAGTTTAATTTTGCGACCAAGTTAGGACAATCCACCTTGCCGTTGATTACCTTGTGCAGATACACCATGTCGGCTATAATACGTCTATTGTGGAGTGTTAATATTTTAAAATGGGTGAGTCTGGCATCGTATGAAGTCAAATGATTGCAAAGATTGTGTGCATATGATAAGTGATAAAGAAACTTCTTTTGAAGTATTTCCAGACGGTTGATATGAACTGCATATGAAGGACTCCAGATTTGACAGCAATATTCTAAGAGAGACCGGACATAGCAATTGAAGAGAAGAATGGGAATTTTGGGGTCCTTGAAAAACTTCTTTTGCCGAATTACGAATCCGGCCAGTCGGCCTCCTTTATTGCTAATCTTATCGATGTGCTCGTGAAACTCCAATTTGGTATCCATCGTTACACCCAGATCACGGATACTCAAAACCTCAAGGAGACGATCACCTTCTAAATAATACTTGGCCGTGGTAGGGTTCTGTCTTCTTGTGAACTTAATATGGCAGCACTTAGATGGATTTAATATCATGCCATTTACCGAGCACCACCCGACAATACTATCAATGTCTTTTTGTAAAATGATTACGTCATCCTGGCTGCGAATGACTTGGTAAAGTTTAAGATCATCGGCGAACATTTGATAGTTGGTTATGATGTTTTTACCTAAGTCGTTTATGAACACAAGGAAGAAAAGAGGCCCCAAGTGCGAACCTTGTGGGACTCCTGAAGGTACTATGCTTTGCGCAGATCCAAAGCCTCTCACCACGACAAGCTGCGAACGATTGCGTTATGGCATTACTGAGTTATGGCATTATTTATTGAGGAAACTCCATTGATATAGATTTTATACGGTTCCATATCATAATACCGGAAGTCAAAATCCCGAATGACAACATCCCAAAAGTTCAAAATACCGAATTTCATGATACCGAATGTACAAAACTCTGCAAAATCCCGAAAGTTTAAAATCCGGTAAATAAGATTTTGATATATAAAGTATAAAGTTTTAGAGGGTAATGTTTTTCGAGACTATCATGTATGTATGTATGTCATGTTGATTTCAGGGATATAACCATGTTCGTTAGAGAGATTTGATTCTTATGATTGCCACACTATCGATTAATGCCATAAAAATACATGATGACATTTTTTCCAGCTTTAAGTCGATTCGATTACCGGGTGTGTCAAGAGAGATTCTGAAAATCTAAGACTGCAGTTTTATTTATTTTTAAAAATAAAGGATGCTTCCGTTCTACAGAATTTCGAGATCTACAGTTTGGATGAAAAATTTCCACCATGTGTATAATGTATGAAATATTAAGTCAATTTCGGCATACCGCCCGGACATACTGAATATATCGAATGATGTGATCGGTGATGGACGTGGACCATGGCGAGTGCGGTGTGAGAGCGAAGCTAGGCGCGGCGCGGGGGAGGGGGAGGGGAGGGGGGAGGCGGTGCGGAATACTCACATGGACTATTGCCTCTGTCGGGTGCTGCGGATAAAATCAACACGTTAGTAACGCAACCACTAGACCAGCACCAGGTCTGCGCATCGACCCACCGAACTCGCGTCTAGGCACGCGGCAACGTGCACAAGCCCAAATAGAAACGCAAACAGAAAGCGGTACCGAGTGTAATATTACACGAACCATTTGGAGCCACTCTTAACCCCCCATAACTCACAGCTTATTGCGTAGAATCATCATCAGACATTTTTATCACTGACCTATAGACTAAAACCTCTAATCCAGTTCCAGATCTTGAAAAGATAAAGATAAAAAATAATCTTTTTTGTACACCATGAAAGTATTATAAGACAAACAATAATGCACATATAATAATGCACAATAGGCAGCCTTATCGCTGACAGCGATTTCTTTCAGGCAACCTTTGGATGGATAGAAGTAAAAGAGATGACTTGGCAGCGAACAATCATTTTTTAAAAGGAAGAAGGAATTATAGGACTTGTTTTGATAGATTTTTTTTTAACCGACGTCAAAGAGGAGGAAGTTCTATGTTCGTCCGTAATTTTTTGATGTGAGTGCCAAACATACTTACGATCATTGATATAACGACAGCCTCTGTGGCGTGGCGGTATTGCACGCGACTGCCACGCAGAAGGCGCGGGTTCGATTCCCGCTCAGTGCAAATATTTGTATGCATGAATATGGATATTTGCATTGGTCTGGGTGTTCTATGTATAATATGTATATATTTACAAAAAAAAAATATCTAAGTATGTTTATCCGCATTCTAGATTCCATAACTCAAGCTTAATTAAGCTTACCATGGGTCTGGATAGCGTTGTGTAGAATGTTGTGGAATATTTATTTATTTATATTTATTATAAGTATTGTTAAATTATGATTTCGGTCGCTTTTTATGAAACGATTTGAAAAATTCTCATTGTGGCATTTTTAACGGAGATATTGTGGTCTCGTATCAATTTAATTATCGTTTGACTTTAGATTGGCGGCACGTTCTTGCAATGATGGACGTTGGAGAGAAAGTAACCCCGCTGTAATCTTCAGGCATCGGTTGTATTAGAAGTTAAGGAATGGTTCCAGCAGGTATTTAAATGTTACATTAGCTTGTTATACTTTAAAGTTAGTACCCACCGTTACCGTGCGGTGGAGAAGAATACGGCAAATGTACTTTGGGACGAAAATATATCGCTATGCTACGTAAAATACATGCATTAAACTTGTAAGTCTAATGTCCGAATACATGCACCGTCACTCCCACAGCCCCGGTGCCCACGGGTAATAGTATTATATAGGTACCTATTATTATCAGCAGCGAGCGGTATGAAAAGAATCACGACGGCGACTTCCTATACTAGGGCTCGACTCAATGATATGTTATAAACGGACTCGGCCCCTTTTTGGCGAGACACGCCGGACGAGCGAGTCGGCCGCTCGCAACCGTCCTAGCGCCAGTCAACACTCACCGGTGTCGAAGTGCAGCTCGAAGAGCTGGTCGGCGTCGCCCCGCAGCGTGTAGATGAGCTGGCGGCCGAGCGGCGACAGCGCGCGCAGCGGCGGCGCCAGCGGCTCGCCGGCGGGCGCGTCCTCGCGCGCCGCCAGCGCGTAGTGCGCGCGCTCCCACGCCGGCGCCGCGCCGCCGCCCCACACGCGCACGCGCACCTCGGCCGCCGCGCCGCACGCCGGCGCGCCGCCGTCGAACGCGCCGATCAGCAGCGTGTGCAGCGCGCCGCGCGCCTCCAGCGGCTGCTTCAGCGAGATCTGGCCGCTGCGCCGGTCCACGCGGAACAGCTCGCCGTGCCCGCGCTTCATCTCGTAGCGCACCTGGGACGCGACACGCGTGAGGCTAACGTGATACCGCCCATAATAGTGCAGGTATTCTATAGATCGCGATCAGGCAATGTACGACATAGACTCATTTTATTGTGCACTAGCTTTTGCCCGCGGCTTCACCCGCGTGGATGTCGATAATCGTGACAAAACATTTCTCAATTTCTCAAGACGTAAGTGTACCTACGAAATTTCATGCTTCTAACTTTGAAAATGACGAACTTTCCATACAAACGTTTATCACCTATTGTACCCTCTTAGTAGTTAAATTTTGAAAAACGCTGATACACTTGTTCATTTATTTCTTACCAGCTGTCCCGGCAGACTTCGTTTCGCCTTAGAAATTAGAATCAATTAGCTGTATCAAATTCTCCTAATTATTTTGAGAACGGAAAGCATTTCGATTCGGGCCCCATACGCCCACGGAGCTCCCGACACTAATAGGTCACCCAGGCCCATACTTACACCTACGGAGCCTATATACCTATGGGACCCATACAACCATATACCTCTACGCTCAAGGGCGTTCATACTACCATAAACCATCAATTTTTCGACCTAAATAAAAAAATAGCCACCACAAATATTTTCGCGGCCCAAGCAACGGGCATTTTGTTAATTCAGTAGAATGTCTACTAATGTAATGTCAATTTTATATCAAACGTCAGATAACATAGAAGAATATCATACAGCAGTATTAGAATAATAAACACATTTTTTTCCAATTCGTATTCCAAATTCAAAATTTAGACATGGCGTATGTCGGATCAACTGTTTTAAATGGTGGTTATGTATTCTTAAATTTTCTAATTTTCCGCGCAATTTTCCTAATTTTTTCCTTCATAAGAACCTTCTCCTAACAATAACGAACACAACAAAAAAAGAATTAGCGAAATCGGTTCAGCCGTTCACGCGTGATGTCGTGACCAAGGGAAATAGGGGCTCATTTTTATATATATAGATAGATTACATACTTTGTCTAAGCAATGTATATATTACCGTTGGTATATAGGTATTATGTGTTATACCGGATGTAAGTGGAACGCTTCCCAAGCCGAAAACAAATAAAATGGATTTGGACAAAAAAAAATATTTTTTTTAATTATAATTTTTATGCCAATGTGTTATGTACCTGGAGTACTAATAGGGGTTTTTGGCTTCGGGGGCGTTCCCCTTACGCCCGGTATAGTAAGTATTCTCCAGATTGACTGCCCGCGTCAGTTAAACTGCGAAAAAATTACAAAAGTTCTTACATTAACTAGTTTATATAATATACAGACTACCTAGCTAATCTGCGACCAGGCATACGGTAAGTGCGAATAATTTCACATAATTGCCTGTTGCCGCTGTCGTATGAGATCTCAAACTTCTTCTATTTCCAAAATATGCTTACGTATTTACAATATTTATTTTACACCACAACACTATGCGAAGTAGATCAAGACACACAAAGAAAGTATACAAAGGAAGAACTAAAAATGTGAAGCCTTTATGAAGAAACACATAAAAGAAATAGCAGCGATAAGTACGTGGTCAGACTGCCCTTCCATACCATGAGTCCTTTAACTCCAAGTGGAAACTCTAGAGCGTAGATTTTTAGAATGGTTCGAACCGACAAGGTGGAGATGGGATTTCAAGCAGGAGGGGGCATTGGGAGAATTCAACAGAGTATAGATCAAAGAGACAGCTGTTAGACTGCGTCGCCGTCGGATGGGTAGCCAACCCAGCTCTGCACGATTATCCGAAACATGGTCATACTTCCTAAGATTGTAAGCGAATCGAATGCAATTGTTGAGAAGTCGGTCAAGTTTATTGAGCAGATCTGCATTCAGGTCGAAATAGCACACATCACCATAGTCGAAGATAGGAAAAATCAAAGACGGCATAAGCGTTGTCTTGGTTTCCTTCTGTTTATTTACCACACCACGCCGAAATAAAAGCGGACAAGGAGACCACAAAGGTACGTGTAGTTTTTGATGCATCATGTAAATACAATCATGGGTTTTCTTTAAACGACGAACTGATGGTTGGACCAGTACTGCAGGAAGACATGAATGATGAAGTATCTTGATGCGATGGCGCATGCACAAGGTATGCTTCACAAGTGACGTCACAAAGATGCACCGAATGGTCATGTTAGATGAACAAGACTCAGATTACCACCGAATACTATGGCGTCGCAACAGGCACAACTTCAATGAAGGAGCAGATATTAAGGACTATAGATTACGTACAGTCACGTTTGGTACAGCATCAGCCCCTTATCCTTTATGAAACTGGCAGCCCTGAAGCGGCTAGAATAATTCGGGAAGACTTCTATGTTGATGACCTGACTTCAGTTCAGGCTCTGACACAACCGAAGAAGCAATCCAGGTCAGTCAGCAAATAATTGATATCTTACAACGTGGCGGTAAACCTAAAACCCTTATTGTCTCAACACTGTGACTCTTAATTCTTTCAATAAAGTTACAGTAAGTTAAACCTGGGATACGATAGTTAATTATGTTTTGTTCATTATTTTATTCAGTGAAGGAACTACTGGGTTTCTTATTTGGCTCATGTGAAGGGCCGCGAGTGCCCGTGGTAGTCACTAGGAAGCTCAATTTCAGTACAGTAGCGTATTATAATCGTTACGTAGTGCGTTACAAATGCGACTGACACGCGTCAGTAGTGATGCTATCGTACGTTTAGTAATCGCGAGACAGCATCGCTCGCCCCCGGTTTTATTGGAGGACGCGGGCGGTGCGCTCACCTCGCCGTTGTCGTTGGCGTCGGCGTCGACCGCGCGCACGCGCAGCACGGGCGTGCCGGGCGCGGCGCCGGCCGGCACGGCGGCGTCGTAGGGCAGCTGCACGAACACCGGGCAGTTGTCGTTGACGTCCGTCACCGCCACGTGCAGCCGCGCGCGCGCCACCCGCGCGCCCGCGCGCGCCTCCAGCGCCAGCTCGTACGCGTCGCGCGCCTCGCGGTCCAGCGCGCGCCCCGTGGTGCGCACGGCGCCCGACGTGCGCCCCACCTGCCGGCGGAGTGGCTCGAGTCAAACCGACCGACATATATTATTGCTGCGCCGGAAACGCGAACGTTCCGAGTCGCTCACCTCGAATCCGTCGGTGGGGTTCAGGATGCGGAACTCGATATGCTCGTTGAGCGCGGCGCCGAGCACGTTGAGCACGGCTACGGTCGTGGGCTTGGTGGAGTTCTCCACCACGGAGCCGTAGTAGTCGGCCTTCTGGAAGGCGAGCCCCGAGTTGTCGGCCGTGCGCGCGCGCACCTCGACGCGCGCCGTGCCGGCCCAGCGGCCGTCGCTGGCGCGCACGCGCAGGCGCCAGGCGTCGCCGGCGCGCAGCTCGGGCGCCGCCACCACGAGCGCGCCGCCGGGCCGCAGCGCGAAGGCGCCGGCCGGGTCGCCCTCGATGATGTCGTACTGGAGGGCGGCGCCGGGCGGCAGGTCGCGGTCGGTCGCCGCCAGCGTCGCCACGGTCACGTTGGCCCACGTGGGCAGCAGCACCGTGGCCTCGTATACGCTCTGCGAGAATTCCGGCGGGCAGTCGTTCACGTCGATCACTTCGACGGAAACTTTCGCGATGCTCGCGGACGGTAGCCGCGGCGTGCCCATGTCGATAACCTGAAACGACACCCGAGTTCATTGCATAATTGACCACCGAACTTAAATTCTAAAGCTGATTGCGAATACAAAGAATGTCCAACATTGGACAAACAATGTCCGACAGAACAGAACTGATTGACTGAAATATGTTCAGAGGGTATGGGATATGTAAGTGTGTAATTGTAAGACCTGCTGCTTCAAATACATAATGCATAATATTGTAACATTCATGTTATTTTTTTTTTGTCCGTTTATCCACAATCAGTAGACTTGTACTATAATCGGAAATGCGAATGGTAGATGACGTGGGAGCATGGCCTCCACCGAGACCATAACTCAAGCGAGAGAGGAGTCAGAACAGTAACTCCATTTTGAACAATTTAGCTGGAGTATTTCTTGTCCAGCTCCAGGATATGTGCCCGTTTTAAACGTGTAGGTATGTCATTCTGTAGTTCGCTTTTAGCTTCTGGGCTAGCTCATTTGGATGGTTTTTGAGGCGTAAATTGTATCTTGTGCAGTGTTTTGCTATCTCCTCTCATACAGTGGGCAGATTTGAGAATTCATGAACCTCGGCATTGGTGATGAACCATGGTGCTTTTTTTTTGTTTTTTTTTTTATCGTGCAAAAAATCCCCACGGATACCACCTCCACGGAGCCGGTGGAGGCGGTTATGTCGGACTCGAACCGACTAAATCGCACGCCGTCTTGGGTCCTTGGCTGCCGGAGGTGAGATTGCCAAAAGCATATCTCTCGCACCCCGGCAGACCCAGGACCATCTCTTTCGAGATGGCCCCCTTCGGGTTGTGGGGACCAAAATGTCCCCATCTAGCCCCGGTTACGGGGAGGCGCACTTTGCGCCGCCGCCGCGGCCTGCTTCTGCTAGGGTGACAGGCGGCTCCACCGGTCACCCCCAGGCCAGCGCTCATGGAGGACGGAGGTCGTTCTGCGACCTCCGACGTCCGGTTCGCCTTCGCTCTGCACGGGCTTCCCGGGCCTGGAGTCTGGTCCGGACCCGACCGGCCGCCTCCTTCTCGAGCATTACTTGATTACACAGTGATGGCACTCGGACGTTGGCTCCTTCCGGATCCGACACAGGTAACTCCCGAAACACCCGTGTCCGGTAATCACCTGCGTCAGCCGGTACGAGAGGCTGCCGTGTGGCCTCTCTAGCCACTCCTCCATGATGGGTCTTACCGAACCATGGCGCCTTGAGAATAGTTTTCAATATCGAATTCTGAGACCGTTGAATCAATATTTGAATGGCATACAGTTCCCCACAGTTGAATACCATGTCCAGATTGGTTTAATGGCTACTTTATACACCAGAAGTTTATTTTCGACAGTTAGGCTGAACGACCTTCCCAGCAACCAGTTCAAGTGCCGAAATTTGAGGTTCATGGCATCTCTCTTCGCTTTGAGATGATCCCTCCAGGTGAGCCGTCGGTCCAGATGGAGTCCAAAGTATCTTATTATGTGCTCAACATGTGGTAAGGTTTCATTAGTCAGAGTGACAGATGGGCAGTCTCCTTGACGGAGTGTGAAAGTTATATGAGCAGATTTGGTCGTGCTTGCGGCTATTCTCCATTTCTTCAGCCACATATCTATTTTATGCAGGTGAGTTTGCAATTTAACCGAGGCGATTTCAGGATTTGAATTGTGTTGAGTCGAGAAAAGCTGCGGAACAATATTCCTTACGTTCAAGAGAGTTACGTATCACCTACTATCTAGACTCGGTGGACTTGTTCGATGGTGGAATGGTGTTGGGGGAAGCCGAATTGGTGGTTTGGTATTATTTTCAGATCATTGAGTATTGGGACTAATCTGGCGTGTCATATTGCTATGTTAATATATAATTGCCTTTCTAGGAAGCTCTTTTAGAATTCGGGGGTTATTAGATCGTATCCAGGAGCAGACTTATCTTTGAGGTTAGCGATGACTTTGTGCACTTCTCGCGGAGTCAAGAGCCTCAGTTGGGGGCTTGTACTCGCTAGGTCTTCGTTCAACAGTAGGTCGATTGTGGTATCATCCATGTCTGGTGCTGCGTCATTTGGGGAAAAAACGTTTTCCAAATGTTTGGCAAATGTTTCAGCTTTTTCTTTGCTAGATCGAGCCCAGTTGTTGTCCGAAGTTTTTATAGGTGGTTTTGGTACTTGAAGCTGGTTGAGATGTTTAGTAGCCTTCCATATGGAGTAGTTGGTTACCGTATGTGCACTCAGACTCTACATAAATTTGAAATTTTTCCTCCTGAATTTTTTTATTGACTTTCTCAGGTCAAGGATTGCCCTGATAGATAGGATAGGATAGGGGACTCTTTTTTCCACACTTAGCCTCTCTTTTTGGTCCATTGTACGTGATGAGCACTGGCTAGATCAGCCAGCCTAGCTCCGCCCAGAAGCGCAGAAGCTTACTGGGGGCTTCGCAGGCTTCGCGGAGCGACCTCACTGTGCCGAGGATTTGGGATCGTTGACTAGCCACTGCCTCGCAGTCCAGTATTACGTGGGCGGCCGTTTCCTCGGCGCCGAAACACCCCCTGCAGAGGGGACTGTCCGTGACACCGATGGTGTATAAGTGCTTGTTGAGGGGACAGTGACCCGTTATTGTCCCCATAATTGTTCTTAGACTGGTTCGGTCTAATCTTAAGAGGCGTTTCGTTAGTCGTTTGTTTATCGACGGCATGGTCATTTTTGACTGCCTGCAGTCAATGGTTTGTACCCATCTATCATTATGCAGTTTCACAGATCTCTCGCGTATCCAAGTACGGATTTGTGAGAAAGGTATCGCCAATAGTGGTAGCGGGCCAGCAGTGGTCGTATCGGAACCCCTCCTCGCGAGTTCGTCCGCAGCATCATTGCCGTAAGACGCACTGTGCCCTTTTATCCACTGTAGCGTTACTACATTATGGGTATCTTGTTTAGAGCAGTTTGGCATTCTGCTATTAATTTGCTGTTAGTTATTTGGTGATCTAGCGCTTTTAGGACAGCTGTGCTGTCGGTTAGGAGCCTTATATTAAGGCCCTTCACCTTCATTTCACTTATTGCCGTCACAGCCGTTGTTATGGCGACACACTCGCATTGGAAAATCAAAGTGGTGCCCTGTTGAGAGCTGTTTGGTCCGAGGGACGTCGATCAGTTTGCCATTTACGTCGGAGTCTCCTTTTTTCTTCTATTTGAAGTTTCAGGGGCGTAGTTGGTATGGTGTTTACTGATTTCATACACCTTAGTTCGGGAGTGCATTTCCAGGCTGAAAGTCTTGAAAGGTTTTTGGTCGTCTCTCGAATGAGGATGTGAGTGGAATTTTTAACTGAATGTTATCATTTAAGTAATCCCTGAAAGCAGGCCAATCGGTTTTATGATTGTGTAGAGTTACATTGCCTTGCCTGACAATGGGCGTTGTAGCAATGGTTAAAAGAACCGGAGAGTGGTATGAAGAGCCGTCAAGGCAAGTATTTGATATTCCTTTCACGATAAAGAAGTCAATTACATCTGGTATTCTGTCACAATCGGTTGGCCAGTTCGTGGGCTCACTAGTGGTAATTGTTGTGAGCTTTAGGCTATCAAAACTCTTTTTGAGCTCTCTACCTCTGGTTGAAGTAGGCCTAGAACCCCATTGTCCCCGCCAGACACGTATCGGTTATTTGAATGAATTTTTTATAGCATTTATTACGCTAACTGTTAAGTTCGAAAAACTTTGGAAAAAATGAAATGTTCAAGTGAGACTCGAACTCACGACCTTTCGCTTACAGGGCGACTGCTCTGCCAACTGAGCTATTGAACACCACTTGAATCATTCCAAATTTTCCTTCTCTTTATATCCGTCTATAAGGGCGACGGTGCAGCCATCTACCAACATTCTTACGAACTCAGCTCAGCAACTCAATAGCTCAGTTGGCAGAGCAGTCGCCCTTTAAGCGAAAGGTCGTGAGTTCGAGTCTCACTTGAGCATTTCATTTTTTCCAATGTTTTTCGAACGTATCGGTTACCTAGTGATTCCAGATAGGTGGAAAACATTTCTTCCTTTACAGCATGTTTGGGGGGGGGGGGGGGCAGTAAACAGATGATATTGTCAAGTTACCCATTTTGCTCAGTATGGTAACTGTTGTAGCTTGAATTTGACAAGAAATGAATGCCGGTTCCAAGTAGTGACCGATTGATCGCTTTACAATGAATGCAAAGCCTCCATGTGCCCTGCCATCCGGATGATTCGTATACCTTCAATATACCTGGTTTTGTTGTATACTCTGTCAGTAAAGTGAGTTTCGGATATTAGGATGATGTCAAGCTTGTGCAAATCTGCTGCTTGTGCAAGCTTGTGCTGGACGGTAGACCATTAATGTTCCATGTGGCTAAACGCAGTACATCCATTAATGGAGAAACTCTTTCTACGAGTTTCTCTGACTGTTTGATAAGTAGATCGTCGACTGTCTTACTGCAGGTCGACTGTTGTGAGTGTTGTTTTTTTGTAGCTTCAGCATAGGAGACCGAGTTGAAAGGAGTTTGCCAGGTATTTTGAGCAGTTGTGAGGGACCGCTCAGGGGTATGGAGTTGAACATTATCTGCTGGTAGTTTGGGGTCTTGTTTAGGTCTGGTGTTGATTCTCCTGTCGTAAATTTCCCGATAGACTTGGCAGTCTTTGAAGTTTGCAGGATGACTGCCGTGGCAAAGAGCACATTTAGGATAGATGATTACTTGAAAGATAAAAATGTCTGGCTTGAGCATGGTGCAGGCCCCTCGTAAATTGTAATAATTACAGCATGGTACTGTATTAGTTACGTGACTTATTTGTTACATTATGTAACTTTGTTTTAATTCTTAATTATAAAGAGTTTTATATACATGTTGACATTTAGCTTTAAGAAAATAAATATGTAAATTGACGTCCAAAAAATGCCGCAGTGGAGTTTGTTGCGCCGTTTCTTCTCCACCAGCGCCTTGGAAGCGGTGGTAAACTTAGATTAAGTAGAATTAAATTGACGTCAATCAGAAACAATTTTATTGTTCTATGTTGAAAAATAAATGACTATGACTATGACTATTTGCTGGCGTGTTGCGATCTTTCTTTTGGCTTTCACTGGTCTTGTGGTTTAGTACACATTTAACGCAGCGGTATGGTCTTGAGCAGTTATTCTGTGTGACCATGCTGTTGGCACCTAGTGCTTTGGGGGACCACCTTCCGTTTTTTGCTATCTTTAATTATTAGAGCTACAGCTGTGTGGTATATTTATTTTATATCCTTTACTCTTTTGTTATTCATACTCGGCTCTAAGTTAGCAAAAAATGTTGAGGTCGGTTTTTTCTCTGGACTCATACGTGCATTGATGATTTCTCTCACAACTTTGTTACCTGTGATAGCTATTTCGTTTAATTCTTGATGAGGTGTTGAGTGATGAAGGTTTCGGATAACTATCCTGCAGCACCTCTCCTCTTTGCGAGTGAAGGTGTGTCCTATGAGACCTTCTTCTCTCACTAGAGTCATGAGCTTTTCATATGCTTCTCATGTTACTTAATAAAATTATTCTATTCTGCTGCTTAATCTAATCTTGGGTTTCACTTGTAAAATGTAAAAACAAGATTGAAAAAAGCAATTATATTAAGTGTCGTGAACTGGATATTAAATGTCACATAATATATCGCGGAGTGCGTACCCGGACGGTGAAGTCATGGCGGCGTGCGCTTTCGTAGTCCAGCGGCGCGCGCAGGTGCAGCGCGCCCGTCGTGGCGTCCACGCGGAACAGCGCGGCCGCCGCCGGCTGCACGATCTCGTAGGCGCGCTGGCGGTGCGCCGGCCCGTCCGCGTCCGCCGTCGTCAGCACCAGCGGCTCGCGCGCGTCCGCGGCCGCGTCCGTCACCAGAGCGCCCGCGAGCGCCGCCTCGGACGCGCGCCCGCGGTACGCGCGCCGCAGCAGCGCCGGCGCGAACTCGTTGCGGTCCAGCACGTGCACCGTCACGCGCGCGCGCGCCGCGCCGCCGCCCATGTTGACGGCCGTCACGGTCAGGTTGTACGAGCTCCGCTTCTCGTAGTCGAGCGGTGCGGCGGTGGCCAGCAGGCCGGCCGCGGGGTTGAGGCGGAACAGTCCCTCGCCGCCCTCCAGCGAGAACCAGACCGCGGTCGCGCTGCGCACCTCCATCGTCGCGAGCGGTGCGCCCGCCGGCTCGTTCTCGTACACCTGTCGATCGTCGGTCAGTGAATCCGGGGCGACTCGTACCGGGGGCGGTCGAACGCGATCTCGGCGAACACGCACCTCGCACGACACGTCGGCGTCGAGGAAGCGCGGCGGCGCGTCGTCGGGCTCCACCATGATCACGTGCAGCGGCAGCGTGGCGGAGCGCGCGGCGGGCGGCGGGTTGGCGGCGCGCACGGACAGCGCGTAGTCGCGCGGGCCGGCGGCGGGCGGCGCGCGCGCCAGGCGCACGTCGCCCAGCGCGTCCACGGCGAACAGCCCGCCCGCGTCGCCGCCCGCCAGCGAGTACACCACGCGCGCCACGTCGCCCGCGTCCCGGTCGCCCGCGCGCAGCGCCGCCACCAGCGCGCCGGGCGCGGCGCCGCGGGGCACGCGCGCCTCGGCCAGGCGCCGGCCCCACTCGGGCGCGTGCTCGTCCGCGTCGTGCACGCGCACCGCCACGCGCGCGTAGGCGCGGGACGCGCGCGGCGCCTGGTCGCGCACCCACACGGTCAGCTCGTGCAGGGCGGCGCTCTCCCTGCGAGACGGTAACGGTTCTGAGAGAGCATTCCCGGTTTCGCCCCCGGGATGGTAGGTTAAATAATAATATAATGTTTGTGCGATGTGAGGAATTACTGTTACGACCATAAAGTTTTCAGTTGGAGCGGCGCACGGCACCCTCGATTCTTACGGTGAGACATACAACGACGTAACGTAACGAGGGTGACGTGTAACGTGTAGTTAAACAAATACTTGGAAAGAGGGAGTAAGTACGCGGTGGCGGGCGTGTGGCGGGGCGCACCTGTCGAGCGGCTGCGCCAGCTCCAGCACGCCGGAGCGCTCGTGCAGGCGGAACAGCGCCAGCGAGGCGGGCGCGCGCGCGGCGTGCAGGCCGTACAGCAGGCGCGCGCCGGGCGGGCTGGCCCGCAGCGCCAGCAGCGCCTCGCCGGCGCGGGCCGCCTCGCTCACGTCGACGGCGTACGCGGCGTGCGAGAACGACACGCCATCCTCGTTGGCGTCGTTAATCACGCTCACGTTCACCTGCGCGCACCGCCCGATGGAACTCATTAGTACTCGAAAGCAACGAGCATAGGTATAATATCATCTAATATTCGGATTCAGATTTCTCGGCAACCTACGAAGCCTCTGTCGAAGTTGACCAAGAGCGGCTGCGTCTTCCCCAGTCTCGGTCAGAAGCGCTGCCATCTCCGTTGCTCGGGCGGAGTACACCGCGTGGAGATCTCGACTGGGCACCCCGACTTTTACTGTCTCTAAACTCGCATTTTTGTGAATGTCTATTTTTATGCTCTTCACTAGGTACCTACTCTAATTGACCTCCGCCATACGATGGATCCGTCACTCGCTCTACCACCACTACCACGGTACCGACGGTTCTAGGAACTTTATCTTTCTCTCCCTTAAATCAGTTTCAGTTCAGTAATCGATGACCTTTTCTTCCCACCGTCTTGGAAAGATCGAGATGGCGGGTAATTTTTAACGAAGTTTAAAAAAGTTGTATGATAAATTCGGCATCATGAATGTAAAAGTAAATAAGTAAATGATTATAATATGATGTTTTGAATTCATAAAGGGTGCAGGGAAATATTAATAAATATACTTTTTCTCTCTAGAGACTAAAATAGTTTTTCCACTAACACAATGATCCAGTCGAATAGTCAACCGCATTATATACACGTAATACAAATAAGAGTGCTCACGGAGGCATAGATGACGTGCAGCCCGTCCGTGACGGACACGTTGAGAGCGTACTGCGCCTGGCGCTCCCACAGCAGCCGCTTGGCCAGCACCAGGCTGCCGTCCTCGCGCCCCACGTAGAACTCCTGGCGCGGGTCGCCGTCTGCACACACACACACAGGTCAGGGGGAGGGGGGCGGGGTCAGCGCCGCCCGCGCGCGGCCGTGCACGTACCCACGAGCGCGTAGTACAGCGCGTCGCCGTCGGGGTCGCTGGCCTGCAGCACCGCCAGCAGGAAGCCCGGCGCGTCCAGCTCCGCCACGGCCAGCGGCGCGGGCGGCGCCAGCACGGGGGGCGCGCCGCCGCCGCGCGCCACGCCGCGCACCGACGCGCGCGCCACGGCGCAGCGCGGCCGCGGCCCGCCGTCGCACGCGCGGATCTGCGGAGCACGGTGTGGTGAGCTACCGGCCGATAGACTGTGGCGTGTGCGGCGAGGGCACGCTATACGCACGGTGAGGTCGTAGGAGCGCGGCGGCGCGAGGTCGAGGCGCGGCGCGGCGAACACGCGGCCGCTGGCGGCGTGCACGCGCAGCAGGCCGCGCGCCGGGCCGCGCGCGCGCGCGCTGTAGCGCACGGAGCCGTTGACGCCCGCGTCGCCGTCCAGCGCCAGCACCTGCGCACGCGCACGGTCAGGGGCCGCCGGCTAGCGACACTTATTACTTAAATAAATTAAGACTGCTCCTCGACGCCTGCCTCCCTCAACGCTGCTACCAGAATTTTATTATTTGTCAAATCCATACTTTCTTGGAGTAGCATCAGTCTAGAACATGACGTGTTAAGACTAGTTTATTCGTTTTTATTATTCACTAGCTATTGCTCGCGGCTCTGCTGATGTCGGTTATCGCGGCCAAACATAGTCTATTCCTTTCTCATGGTCTAATCTACCCCTATACCAAATTTCATCAAAATAGGTTCAATGGTTTAGGCGTGAATGCGTAACAGACAGAGTTACTTTCGTATTTACAATATTAGTATGGATAATATGGTAGAACCGAACATAATCATCATGAACATTGTTGCGGAGTAAGTAAAAGATGTTTTACCAGTTGGAACAAGATTAATTTATTTACTATTTACACATTCTTATATACTAATTATTCTACATGATTTTACTGAGATTTAGAGTGGGGTTTTACTCGTATAAGTTTAGTGCTGACATTATTGTTTATTGATACGTGTTGTTTATATAATATTATTTCCTAGTTATAGTGTACTTTGCCTATGACGCATAGCACGTCATAGTACTCCCCCCTTTATAAAAATGTTTGCTGATGTTGTACTTTTTCTGCAGTTGGTTACACTTGTTGCATTTCCTAGATTATTTTGTTTATCTTTTTGTCCATGACTTTGTTAGTTTTCCGTACGAGTCTGGTGATTGTTATTATTATTGCTGCTAGTATAATTATAGCGATGAGTACTCCGATCCAGATTTTTATTTTTTCAATTTCTGCTGCCATGTGTGTGTTCTTTTCTGCCTTTGCTGCCAGGTTATTGTTCTGCACCATGTTTATTTGTTCCTTTTCGTGGGTTTGACTGCTTCCCATCTTGTGTGTTGTTTCTTGTGGCTTGCTGTGGAGTGACTTTAATTTTCATTTTGCCCTTTTTATATCATTGTTTGAAACGGACGGTGGGTCGTGATATTCTTCCCGAACGTGTTCTTTTTATGTTTTGAATTGGCTCTGCCTTATCTTGCTCTTGATTTTGAGCTTCTATCTTGTCGTCGCTCGTCGTGAATGCTGGCTTTAGCCTGTCAATCGACACGTTCACTTCCCTGCCGTTTCGCTTGATCGTGACTATTTTGTTGTCACGTTTGACTACGAGAAACGGTCCGTCGTAAGGTGGTGTGAGCGTAGGACGTAGCTTATCGCATCGTAGAAATACGTGTGTACAGTCGGCTAAGCGTGGGTGTACGAATATGTTTTTGTTTGAGCTTTGTCGTTGTGGAATTGACGTCATGTGCGTTATGTTATCTTTAATTTTTTCCACAAACTCTGCGTATGTTGTGTTTTTAGAACAGTCGCCAAAATATGCTGCTGGTAATTTTATTGTTGTTCCGTAGACCAATTCGGCTGCTGAGTATCCAGTGTCTTGTCGAATGCTGGTACGTATCCCGAATAATACCGATGGTAATTCTTTCGTCCAATTTTCGGTATTTCCTCTTGCCATCAAAGCTGCTTTCATGGTTCTGTGCAGTCTTTCTACTTTGGAGTTTGATTGAGGGTGATATGGTGTAGTACGGATTTTTTGTATACCCAGGAATTTGGTTAGGCTTCTGAATAGCTCAGACTCGAATTGTCGTCCTTGATCCGTTGTTATATAATTGGGGCATCCAAAACGTGTGATCCAGCCATCGTATAGGGTTTTGGCTACAGTTTCTGCTGTGATGTCCGAAATAGGATATGCTTCTGGCCATGACGTACAACGATCGATCATAGTGACGATGTATCTTTTGTTTTGTGATGTCGTTAGGGGGCCCACAATGTCTATGTGTATGTGGCTAAATCGTTCTGCTGGCATAAATTTGCCCAGGGGTGATACTGTGTGCCGCTGAACTTTTGATTGCTGGCATTGTAAACATGTTTTGCACATTTCGTAAATGTCTTTGTGCATGCTAGTCCAGACGTATTTTGCGGTTATCAACTTTTTTGTTGTGTTTTTCCCTGGGTGGCTCATGTTGTGAAAACTATCAAAAATTGTTTTTCTGAACTTTTGTGGTAGGTATGGCCTTGTTGTACCGGTGGATATATCACAATAAATTTTGGTATTATTGTTTTGTATTGGTACCCGTGCCATTTTTAGTGACCTATTTTGTTTTAGTTTTGTTAACTCCGGGTCACTGTCTTGGTATTTTTTTACCTCTTGCCAGTTGAGAATTTGGGGTAGTTCTATTGTTTCTATTACCCGTGATAGTGCGTCGGCTACCACGTTTTCGCTGCCCGTGACGTGCCTTATGTCTGTGCAGAATTGTGCAATATATTCTAGGTACCTTATTCTTCTAGGGGATTCATCCACTGATTGCTTCTTGTCGAATGCATGAATCAGTGGCTTATGATCCGTGTATATTGTAAATGTGCGACCTTCTATTAGTCGTCTAAAGTTTTTTATTGCCATGTAAATACCGAGTAGTTCTCGATCGTATGTGGAATATTTTGTTTGTGTCTCGCTTAACCCTTTTGAAAAAAATGATACGGGTTTCCATTTTCCTTGAACTTTTTGTTGAAGTACGGCGCCTACACATTTTAAACTAGCATCTGTCATAATGGCTAGTGGTGTGTCTGTTTCCGGGAATGCGAGTGTTGTGACATCTCTTATGTCCTGTTTGCAGTGTTCGAATGCTTGGTTAGCTTCCGTATTCCACTCGATTGGCGTATTGTCATTCTTTTTGGAGTTTATTAAGTATTTGTTGAGCGGAGCTTGGTGTCTGGCGGCGTGTGGGATGCTACTTCTGTAGAAATTCATCATTCCCAAAAATCGACGTAGCTCCTTTACCACCTTTGGTTTTGGGTATTCGTTTATTGCTCGTACTTTCTCAGACGTGGGGGTGATTCCTTGGCTCGTTATATGATAACCTAAGAAATCTATCTCTGTCTTTTCGAATTCGCATTTGCTCGTATTGATTGAGATGCCGTTTTTACTTAGGCGATTGAATACTTCCTCTAATTGAACGTAATGTTGTTCGGTATTTTGACTTGCTATGAGTATGTCGTCCACGAAGACATATATATAGTCCAGGTCTCTGAACAGGGAGTCCATAAACCTCTGGAACGTTTGAGCTGAATTTCTGAGTCCAAATGGCATCGGTCGGCGATTACTCATACCGCGGAGCTCGTTTATTTCGACTCGCATAGCTGCAATTTGTGACGTCAGCATTGTTATTAAGTCAGCGGATTCCTGTGACGAGTTGTTTGTTTTGGTTTTATAGCGCATATTTTCATAAATTCGGTCCGCCATTTCGCATAATTTTGTGAGGTCGAGGTCTTCGGAGACTGCCAATATGGAGGTGATTGATACCGGAAGCTGTCTGAACCATAATAATCTGATGGTATCTTCGGTCATTTTGTCGCAGCTGGCTTCTTTCATTTTTCTCAACAGCTGTGATGGTGTTGAGTCATCTAGGTCCATCTCCGATAGCAATTTGTGGAAGCGTCGTTGTTCGCTTTCCTCATAGCACGCAATTAATCTTTCCTTGATTTTACGGTACTTGTCTGCGTTTGGCGGTGACGTCAGGATGTCGCTAACCTGATGTATGACCTCTTTTGGTAATTTTGCGATGACGCTATTATATTTATATTCGTCACCTTGTTTTTGGGAGGCTACGATGGCCTCGAATTGCGCGAACCATAAGCGCGGTGAATCTGTCCAAAACGATGGTATTTTCTCCGTAATGCTAATTGCAGCCACCACCTGGCTGTCGCTGATTGATTCAGCTGATGTGCCGGGGTTTTTTGACTGTGTTCCGGCTGGAATTATCGGTGCCATGATTGCGTTTAGCCTCTTGAAATTTCAGCTGGTTAGACCCGCTTGTGGGAAGCCAACTGAAATGTGCTATTTCGCTGATGGTGGTGGTCGGTAAGCTGGTGGGCTGTTGGGTGAATTTTCCCAAATATAGCTCCACAGTGATCTGTGATAGTTCCCAGGTTTGCTGCTGAAAACCTTTTCAGGGCTGCAGTTGGCCTGCAATTATATCAGCACTAGGAAATCACGTCGGGGTCACCAATGTTGCGGAGTAAGTAAAAGATGTTTTACCAGTTGGAACAAGATTAATTTATTTACTATTTACACATTCTTATATACTAATTATTCTACATGATTTTACTGAGATTTAGAGTGGGGTTTTACTCGTATAAGTTTAGTGCTGACATTATTGTTTATTGATACGTGTTGTTTATATAATATTATTTCCTAGTTATAGTGTACTTTGCCTATGACGCATAGCACGTCATAAACATCATAATGAAGACGTATTATCCTGAGTGCGTCTGAGGCCCAGGTGAACCCGGCGCGCCGAGTGCGCTTTGTTAGTCATGCATGGTGGTACCGTGGCGACGTAGAGGCCGAGCGGCGCCGGCTCGTCGTACTCGTCCCAGGGCGCGCGCGACGCGTCGTCCTCGTCCTCGGCGTCCCACTCGGTGCTGCTCTCGTCGCCCGCCTCGCCCGCCTCGGCCTGCGGACGTGCACGCTCTACATACTACCACTCCACACGCTATTTCTGCTCTTCAGTGGTACTTAACATGTAACAAATACTACTATGTTAGGGGACACAGCACACCACAAAATCACGCACACGAGCATGCCGATGTAAGATAACATTGCAGAACATGCGTAATTTCGCGGGTGTCGGCAGCCGCACGGCGACTCTCAGGGATCCGTCGGGCGAGCAATCTCAGCTACCTGCGAATACTTGCGATCTCGAGGGGAAAACGAGGGAAGCCGGTCGAAACGTGACCTGCACACTCCACACACGGAGAGGAGGCGGTACCTGCGGCGGCGGGTCGCGCGGCGCGGGCGGCGCGGGCACGCGCAGGTCGTAGAAGCGCTGCGCGAAGGCGGGCGCGTGGTCGTTGGCGTCCAGCACGCGCACCGCCACGCGCGCCGTGCTGGCCAGCTCGCCGTCCGAGCACTGCACCTCCAGCGCGTGCGCCGCCGCCGCCTCGCGGTCCAGCGTGCGCCCCGTCGTCACTATCTCGCCTGCAATCGTGCGGTTAGTTAGCATCCTACTCTTCCGCATATAGACGTTGAATATCCCTTGTCAGTTGATACGCCGAGTCGCGTCTACGCAGGGCGGGTCGTACCGGTGCGCTCGTCGATGGAGAACAGCCCGTCGGGGTTGCCGGCCACGATGGAGTAGGTGATGTTGGGCGGCGCGGGCGCGGCGTCGGCGTCCACGGCGCGCACGGTGGCCACGCGCGTGCCGGCGGCGCAGTGCTCGGGCACTTCGGCGGCGTAGGACGCGCGCTCGGGCCACGGCGCCATGTCGTTGACGTCCAGCACCTCCACGTACACCTGCACGCACGAGTGGCGCGGCACCAGCCCGTGGTCCTGCGCGCACAGCGTCAGCCAGTAGTGCGGCACCGACTCGCGGTCCAACGGCGTCAGCGTCCGGATCACGCCTGGGGACCATCGACAGTTATGTAACACGGACTTTATAATGCCGCGAAAAAGACCCTCTAGAAAAGATATTGCATAGATTGATCGGAGAACAAGTTTCCATGAGCGGATCTCCACTCCAACACGCATATATGTACAGAGCGCAAGTCGAATAAGAAGAGTGCAGAGATCGCTAAGCCACAGAGAGTAGGCACTGGGCTGCTTCTTTGACATTGATGGTGCTTTCGCCAGAGCCACCCCAACCTCGATAGAGGAAACCCTAAATCGGAAAGGAATAAACAAGAACAAATCAGTATGGGTGAAAAACATGCTGAAACATCGACTGATACAGACAGAGATGGCAGGAATAACACGAACGGTAGTGGCAAAAAGAGGCTTTTCACAAGGAGGATATCTATTGCCACTACTGTGGTTGTAGACGACAAGACTAAGTGGATGCACATAAATACACAGGCGTCCTCTGACGATGATGTGCTCATGATCACAGAAAAAGTCATCAGTGTTATGTTTACATTTATGATAATATCTTATATATACGCAAGAACAAAAATATTTAAGAAAAACTGACCAACACAGTTATAATACAAGAAATGAAAATAAACTTGCAGTGCCAAAACTTAGGCTTCAAAAGGTTGGTAATTCGTTTGTAGGCAATTGTTTAATAATGTTTAATCAAATTCCTCAGGATCTGATTGACATGCCACATATTAAATTTAAAATTGAAGTGAAAAATTGCTTAATGAAAAAAGGTTATTATAAAGTGAACGAATACTTAAATGATAAAGATGCATGGTCATCTTAATTTAATCTCTTGCTCGCACTGTATAAATTTGTTATAAATAAAAGCATATTTTTAAAAAATGAAGATAATCGAGTTCACCCAATGTCTTCTCAGTAGAACCAACCTATCGAACCAGCGAAAGAATCAGTTTCAAAAGATTTAGATATTTTATTTATTATTCTTGACATTCCATTCATCAATGACAAATTATGACGTTCATATGGTGCTCTTTATGTGCCTAAACTGATCCTTTGTGTGATATGATATCGTGGAAAGGGAGCTAAAAGTACCACTATATTTGGTGCAGGGGTAAAGGCTTAGACCTTTAATAATTTTTCTTTTTTCTTTCTTTAAACCCTGACAAAACCAGATTAGTTTTATTCACCTAAAAAAGGAAAATTGAACGGACTGAAACAATAGGCTAGATAACCAGGACCTCGAAGTAGTAAAGGTAGTCAAATATCTAGGAGTGACATTGGATAGCGAACTGACCTTTGAAACACGCATAAGAAATGCACACTCAAGAGCAAAAATGGCCATGATGCAATGCAAAATAGCAATAGCTGGGGAATGAAACCAGCCACAGTGCTGTGAATATACACGGCAATTATTCTGCCACTGCAAATATCCCGGACATCAGCCTGTACGAGATTGGAATGGCCTTGAATCAGCTTAAGAACAATACGCGCCAGGTGACGACGGAATCACTACAGAGCTTCTGAAAGCGGGTGGAATACCGGTACTTAATAATCACTGGAAAGACTGTCCAGGAAGTTTGACGTAATACTTGGCAACACAGGCAATGAAATAGCGAACTGGCCAAAAAAGGAGCCAAAGTGAACCAGGTGGGCCCAGAGCCCCGACTGCCCGTAGCCCATTAAATCACAAAGGGGGTGATCAGTTGTAGTATAGTTGCAGAAACAAATCGGAGACAGAAATCCTCGCCTGTCTTGAGACATTCGAAGATCTTTATAAAAAGCATGGACACGAAGAATTCAAGCCAATTGTTGAAACTCTCTAGGGGATATGTATATCGTTTACCTTCGTCGTCCACGGAGAAGTGCGCTAGGCCGGAGCCGGCCACGAGCGAGTAGGCGAGGCGCGAGTCGCGGCCGGGCGCGTCGGCGTCGGTGGCGGCGGCCGCCAGCACCGTGGCGCCGCGCGCCGCGTCCTCGCGCACGCCGCCGGCCAGCACGCCGTGCGCGCCGAAGGCTGGCGCGTGCATGTTCTCGTCCACGTCCACCACCTGCACAGTCACCAGTCACAATGCGCCGGCGCTGCCTCGCGCTGTACTAGAAGCACTAGGAACCTTCATCTGCCGTATATTTTTTAAATCGTAAGGGATTTACGATGAGCCCTTACAAGTATTCGAATAAAATATGTAGCTCTCCGTCCGGGTCGGTTGCGCCGGCAAGACTCGGCGTGCTACGTGCGCGCGTTGAGTGCGTGTTGTGATATAGGTAGGTGCTCCTCCTATGCCATACCATAAAAAGGCCACCAGTATAACATCCTTACTGTTATTTGCTGCCTTTAATGGTGATCCTCTTTCTTAGGACTACCTTCAACTTGCCTTCAGGTGAGGTCCGTGTCCAACATTAAAACTCAAAAGTTGCAAAAGCAAACCTCGACTATGACGGTGGCCTCCGACCACAGCGCTGGGGTGCCGCCGTCCGTCGCCCGCACCGTCACGCCGTACACCTATAGACGACAAATAACATTTAATAAACACACCTTTATACTAATAATGACTTTAAACATCTAGTAGTAAAAACAAAATAAAAATCCCCCGAAAAAACATAGCATTAAGTACCTAACATATATCAGCACAACAGAATAATTTTAAAGAAAAAGATAAGGGCCAAATCACACAACCCTAATAATATTAGGTGTCAGTATGTAAATATTAATAATAAAATACATCTTGTTGATGCTGACTGTACCCATGTAGCAAGCATGGGCACAGCCAGCATCAAAAATGTTGACGTACAAAGTACTTAAAATGATGTTAATTTCATTTTTCACCCCCTTCCTTATGTTACGTTGACTAATTGCTCTAACATTTGGTACACACTTTTAATTTGGACAATCATACAATTTAAATTAATAAAACAGTTTGATTTGCTCTTACTACGAGAGCTTGAAGATCAATTTTGAGATTTCGTTGTCAAGGTATTTATGACGCTGACAGTACCTGTATCAAATTTACAGTGTTTACAGCGCTTACGGACAACATTATTTTTTTACTTATTTCCCCTTTTTTACTTATTTAGAATCACTAAACTTAAAAACATGACAACATAAGCATGTAATCACATAAAACTCGTTGGTAATATATTAGAACTAGCTGTCCCGGCAAACTTCGTTTCGCCTTAGAAATTAGAATCAATTAGCTGTATCAAATTTTCCTAATTATTTTGAGAACGGAAAGCATTTCGATTCGGGCCCCATACGCCCACGGAGCTCCCGACACTAATAGGTCACCGGGCCCCATACTTACACCTACGGAGTCTTTATCCTACCTATGGGACCCATATAACCATATACCTCTACGCTCAAGGGCGTTCATACTACCATAAACCATCAATGTTTCGACCTAAATAAAAAAATAGCCACCATAAATATTTTCGCGGCCCAAGCAACGGGCATATTATTAATTCAGAAGAATGTCTACTAATCACCCTCTGACGATATTTGCAAGCATTAAGTATGTCAATTCCATATCAAACGTCAGATAACATAGAAGAATATCATACAGCAGTATTAGAATAATAAACAATTTTTTTTCCAATTCGTATTCCAAATTCAAAATTTAGACATGGCGTATGTCGGATCAGCTATTTTATATGGTGGTTATGTATTCTTAAATTTTCTAATTTTCCGCGCAATTATCTTCATTTTTTCTTTCATAAGAACCTTCTCCTAACAATAACGAACACAACAAAAAAAGCTTTAGCGAAATCGGTTCAGCCGTTCACGCGTGATGTCGTGACCAAGGGAAATAGGGGTTCATTTTTATATATATATAGATATAATGATTTCGTGACAAGTGACAAAAGTGATATTTTAGGAAGCCGCCCGCCATCTACCGACAAATTATCCATTTTGTCTAGGTATAACTTTTACAATTACTGCAGAATCATTACATATACAGGGTCATTTCAACAAGGTAAGGTCAACTAGCATCCACGCAGGGGTCGGTAGCTGACATCATAAGTAATAACGTTTGGTCTACGACTTTTTAAAATTCGTTACATTTTACTTTCATACAAAAATAAATACTAACTTAGTTTCGTGTCTGAAAGTTATTAACTCAACGCTGCAGTTTACGCGCATCGTAAAAATTAGGTAAACAAACTCGTATCATCAATTCATGCAATACACGGACAGGAGGCAGGGCGGTAACGCCTTTGACCTTGACCCATTTCTTTTTGCGAGCCGCCAGTCGGTCATGTAGATGCGCGCGCGTCACATGTGTGCGTCGCTTGTCCTTCTGTGCCACGATTTTTCACGTAACCGTGTTGCGTCGATCTGACTATCACTATGCATTATCAGTATTCCAATGTGGAATACACAGAAATAGTGAGGATGCTTACTAGGTGTGATGATAATCACACCAATATGCAGTAAGGGTTTCAAATCTACCTACACCAAGCCGGGCAACGATGTTATCCGCCACACAGCGATTACGCGATTACGGACAGGTGCAGTCTAGATTTAGTGATAGTGGTCCTCCAGCGAGGCACTCAGTGCGGGAACAAGAAAGGATACTGGAGTTCTTCGAGGACAACGTTATGTCCGCGATGCACATCGGCATGCGCGGGACATGAAGGTAACAATTAATTGACGAAGTACTTGTTGGCATGTACAAAAGACGCTTAAACACCGAACTATTTGTATCCCAATTAATGATGATAGGTTACAGGAACCCTGGTACCCTAAACACAAGTTTAATCTTAAGCTGGGTACCAGATTACATAAAACTTTATTTTAATACCATTGTATCATATTGTACTGTGTTCATTAGATTGGAGTCATTCATCAACTCGCGGGCAATAAACTTGCGGGAAACCGCGAGTTGGCAACTTTCAATTTTTGATTATTTTCGTGTCGTCAACTCGCGCGATTGTCAAAAGTGACGTATTTGTGTACAGTCAGTTACGAAAACTTTGTAAAATTTGGTACCTATTTAAAATGTAGGTACTTTATAAGATATTTTAGGCTATGTTATAGAATATAGTATAATAAAAGTTTGTAAGTGGTATCAAGGAATGAAAAAAGAAAAGCGAGTGACTGTCGTGGTATGGACATACTACGAAAAAGGATCAAAGTAATATTACAGAAAAGGTAATAGTACTAGCGTACAGAATGGAAGTTCACACCCGCACGTTCAAATCAGAAAAATCCATCTTTAATTATTATGTAATCGATTAGAATAATTAATAGATCAGTTACAAAGTTTAGCAGAGTAGGTACCATTTTTTGATCGATTTGCACATTTTCAAATGTTAGTTCAATTGTAACCATGGAATAAATGAATTTTGAATTAGAATTTGAATTGTAAATACGCTGATTCCACTTTTACATTTAACTTTTACACAAAAAATCTAAATCATATCTACCTGCCTACCAATAGGTATTTGTTAAGACATTAAAACATGCTAATAATCGTTACTTGGATGATATTGTAGGTAGGTAGGTCCTATGTCTGGTAAAGTATGAAGGGATTGAGGACTTAGTGTAAATACCTAGTTACTTTCTACACGCAACAAATCACGCGAGCAAGTAGTCGTGTATTTTTTATTTTTGATAGCTTAGTTTTTAATGATAATTTAAAAAGTTTCCCAAAACATTGTCGCCATCTAGTAACAACGCTTGCGGGCAAAACATTGTCTGCCTCCTTTTGCAAGTTACGAGTATAGCCGTTTTTTGTCCCTAATTGTGCATCTGTATAGGAATTATATTATCTGTGGTAACACTAAACAGGACGGGAGGTATTAAAGACAAAAATCGAAAAGTACCAACCTGTCTCTTCTCAAAGTCCAGCAGTTTAGCGGTGCGCAGCGTGCCCGAGGCGGCGTCGATGGTGAAGGGCAGGTCGTCGGCCTGGTCGGGCAGCGAGTACGTCACGCGGCCGCCCGCGCCCAGGTCCGCGTCCGCCGCGTCCAGCACGGCCACCAGCGCGCCGGCCGGCACGTCCTCGCGCACGCGCGCGCCGTACTGCGCCAGCGCGAAGCGCGGCGCGCAGTCGTTGACGTCGTCCACGGCCACGCGCACCAGCGCGTCGGCGGAGCGGCCGCCGCCGTCTGTGGCGCGCACGGCCAGCTCGTACAGCGCGCGCCGCTCGCGGTCCAGCGGCGCGCACACGGTCAGCACGCCCGTGGCGCGCTCGATGCAGAACTCGCCCGCGTCCGCGCCGCTCACGCTGTACGTGATCTGCGCCCCCGCGTCGCGGTCCGTCGCGTTGGCATGGAAGATAGCCGTGCCGTTGAGCGCGTTCTCTGTCACTCGAAAACTTGCGAGGGCTTTCTCGAAACGAGGCGAGTTGTCGTTGACGTCGAGCACCGTGACTGGCAACAGACGTGACGCGGAGTGCCGGGGCGATCCGAGATCGTAGACCGTAATGTTCAGATAGTATTCGCTCTCCCGCTCGCGGTCCAGGTATCCTATGACTTGCAGCTCGCCGGTGTCCGGGTCGATGCGGAAGGCGGAGTCGGCGTCACCGCCGGATATGCCGTACGCGAGGAGACCGTTGTAACCCAGGTCTCGATCGCGCGCTTTTAGTTTAACGAGAGAAGTACCGAGCGCGACCGATTCGTTTACTTTTACTTCGACGGGAAAGTCGATGAATTCGGGTGCATGTAGGTTCTCGCCGTAGCGCGACGGTGCCAGCGAGAACTCGTCGGCAAGGTCGAGCGGCGCGTTGCTGCGCTCGGCCGCGCCCAGCAGCTCGGTGAGGCGGCGCGCCACGCCCGTGTCGCGGCACTCCAGCGCGCCGCTGTCGCCGCCGCTGCTGACCAGGTGCAGGGCCATGGAGGTGGCGTCGGCGAAGTGGGTTCCGTCAGTGGCCGTCACGTTGAGCACGCGGGAGTCCGCTCGTACGTCGTTCAGGTCGCAGGACAGGCTGACGACACCGGTGCCGGGTTCGAGTGCGAAGCAGTTGTCTTCGTTGCCACCTATGATTCGGTACGAGACTACGTCACCGGCGTCAAAATCGATAGCAGAGAGCGTTACTATCTCGGAGCCAATGGCCAGGCGGCGAGGTAGATAGCCAACACAGTCGACGCGTTCGAACTGAGGTCTGTTGTCATTGACGTCCTCGAGTCGCACCACGAGTCTCATTTCCGCTTGCCTTCGGTACGGAGTGCCCCAGTCGCTGGCGCGGATACGTAGCGTATACTCTCGTCGCATACTTTCGTAGTCTAGAAGGCGCGTGGTACGGACTGCGCCTGAGAAATGGTCTACATCGAAAGGAACCGGCTGAAGGTTGGCGATACTGTAGGATATGTAAGCATTGTCTCCTGAGTCCGCGTCACGGGCGATCACCCGCGCCACCACGGCCCCACTCGGTCCATTTTCCTGGACAGTTACCTCGGTTACTTCTCTTTCGAATACAGGGTCGTTGTCGTTTGAATCCAGTACTGTAATTTTCACTTTAGCGGATGATTGTTTACGTGTACCAGCGTTGCCCTGGTCGATCGCCGATACGGTTAAAGTATAGAGAGCTTTCTCTTCGGCGTCTAGAGGTACTGCAGTATATAAAACACCAGTATCTGGGTTGACAAAGAACTCTTCCCCCTCGTTGCCCCCGACAATCTCGATGTAGACTCGAGCATTACGGCCCTCGTCGCGGTCACTCACCTTCAGCCTTATGACAGGTGTGTTTGGTGGAACAGTTTCAGGGATACTTGACTCATAAATTTCACGGCTAAATACAGGCGCATTGTCATTAGCATCGACGAGCGTCACCGGTAAAGTCAGGTACGAGGCGCGTGGAGGATGACCCGCGTCCACGGCGCGTAGCGTCAGGTTATAGCCGGCCGGCGCGGTCTCGCGGTCCAGCAGCGCGTGCACCAGCACGTCGTACTCGCCGGGCTGGGCCGACGCCCGCACGCGAAAGTGCCCGTCCGGGTCTCCGTCGACGATATCGAGACTGGCAATCCGCCCGTGTTCACCCGCGTCCTCATCGCTAACCTCCACAATGGCATAAATCTCTTCCGTAGAGTTCTCGACGATCTCGGGCATTCGCCGCACTCGCAGCTCGGGAGCATGTAAATTAACGCGCACGACCCGTATAGTAACAGTAGCGCGTGCGGCAGGCGCATCCTCGCCGCGCGACAAAAGGGAAGCTCGATCGCGCGCCAGCACCACGAATTCGTGTTGCGCCGCTTCTGCTGCGGATAGAGGGTGTGTGATAGTGATGATGCCTGTTGTGGGATGTACGGCGAAGCGATCGGTAGGGTCAGCGATGCTGTAGTAGATTTCACCGTTGAGGCCGAGATCAGCATCGTCCGCGGTGACACGTGCGATGCTCGCGTGCAGCGGTGCATCCTCCGGGACCGAGGCCTCGTACTCGGTGGGGTAGAACAGCGGGCTGAGGTCATTCTCGTCAGCGACGGATACGGCGAGGATTGCGTCCGCCTCGAGTGTACGTCCGCCCGGCAAGTGTGCCGTGGCGCGCACGTCCAGGCGGTACGCGTCTCGACGCTCTCGGTTTAGCACGTCAGCGTGGCCAGCACGCGTCCGAATCGATAGAAAACAGAAGTCACCGACAGTGCGCTCCTCGGCCTTAAAAAATTTATCCTTATCACCATGTCTAATGCGAAATCGCACCCTAGCATCGGGTGCAGGGAGGCGCACACCCAGGGGGTCCTCGGTGGGCGGCTGCTCCGCGTAGGTGCGCGGGGGACTGTTCTCGGGGATCGTCAGGTTGTACAGCTCGTGGGCGAAGCGCAGCGCGGGCGCCGGGGGCGCGGGGGGCGCGGGGGGCGGGCCGGGGCCGGCGCGCGCCATGCCCCACAGCGCCGCCAGGAGTAGCCACGCGCGCAACGCGCACATCTCGCCGACAGCACGCCGCTAACCTGCAACACCACGCGATTTGACGTATATAATAATATATACAGCTATATATCACCAAGCTGGAAGCTTCGGATGCGACTGGGATTAACGCTGAGATGAAGAAGAAGAAATTTTTATTGAATATTACATTTTTGTGCTGTCAGTGGGAAGGCCAAAGGCTGTCAGGCTTACGGCACAGAAACTCTCTGTTGTTACAGAGTCGGTAGCACAAGCGTGTCTCCCTTCGTGTTGCACACGTCCTTAGGCCACGGTTACCACTTTCCACCAGGTGAGCCGTGTGCCTGTCTGCCAACTAAGTGTATTTCTATTATATTCTTAAAAATAAAAAAGCATGGAAACGTTTGTTCGAGATGCAAATGACAAATCTGACATGATCTTCATGATCAAATATATTTTTTGACACTAAATTTACTTTGTTATTGCATGATTATAGAATTGAGCGAGACAGACTCATCAGAATTCATTACGAATATCAACGTCCCAAAAATAGAGATAATTTACTTTTTTTTTCAATTAGCCATGCGATTAGCCACACGTAGGTGACAACTTCTCGTTGCACTTTGGGACACGTCACATCTAACGTAGTTATTGGAAGCACTGCGTGCAGGGAGGCGCTTGGCGGTAGGCAGTACGCACCTCATAGAGCGAGCGCGGGCAGCGCGCGGCGCGGGGCGGCGTCGTCACGCGGCGGGCCGGCTCGCGCGGACCACGCTCATGGCTCGCGGCGCGACCTCGACTCTGCAATTACAAGACGGCTATGAGTACGCTATGGTCTCGGCTGAATTATACAATGCACCCCAAAGGACAGTAGTTATTCAGACACCATGTGGGTAATGGCAGTCCTTAATCATTAATTGGAGTGCCAATACCGGCATTGCACCTAAGGCTTGCAGTTTGGAGCCCGAGCTCCAAGGCTCTGCCCTCTTCTTCATCATTTGGTTTTTATTTATTAACCTCTCTCCAGCATTCGATACCTGGGCCACAAAGGACTTGCTTAAAGTTAAGAGCACCAGTGTACGCGTGTGCACCAGTACCTAGCTAGGTACATCGTTGGAGTGACGTGTTCGTCGCCTCCTATCTTACTTCACCTCACCTCCCCTACGCATACGATTTGGCGTCACGACTACGTCTCAGGCCTCTGACAAGACACAACTATTATAAATCTCCGCATCTTAAACCTTCTCATGTTTCTAAATAGAGGGATAAGTAGAATTAAAAGAAATAGGGGACATTCGACTGAATTATACCACTTCTAGATTTCTCGTTAATTGACACTGTGATTATTGATTCTTTTCTACACACCGGCAACACCAAACTAGGCTCAGTGTCACCTGTAACTACCCGCCATTTTAAGTTGCCATCTAACGAGAATTATGTATGGGAGCGATAGAAACAGATTTCGGTGAAAAATGTTGATTTTCATACTGGTTTGTAAAGTAACGTCACACGTGATAATAGATAAACTAAAACTACACAGCCCTCGTTATAGGTACCTATAACTACAAACTTAAACTAGATTTTTGTGCATTTGCGGAGCTTGGTGTGACAAGGTTTTTGCATTTGTCTTAATCCAATATTTTCCTTGTTCATTATATCGTACCACCCACAGTTTGTTACCCAACTAGTTCCGTGCAAATACATTTTATATGACCATTTACACTAACAATAATATTGCATATTATCACGAATTTTATTATTGAAGAAGTTCTTTTTTTGGTAGCGCACTGTTGAGTTTCTGATTTGTGCATAAAATGATGACCAGTCATCTTTTTTGTCGCCATTTTATAGTGCAGAGAAGTGGACAACGCATCTACAGCTTATAATAAATATCATTGTTTTTATGTAGTATTTTCTTGTCTAGTACGATTTAAATACCTGTAATGGTTTAGTATAAACGACTAATCTCCAAAATTATACCGATGGCGCGTAACGTAGGGCAAGACATTGTTCTTTTGTGTCATATATTGTGTGTGTGTGTGTGTGTGTGTGTGTGTGTGTGTGTGTGTGTGTGTGTGTGTGTGTGTGTGTGTGTGTGTGTGTTTGTGTGTTTGTGTGTGTGTGTGTGTGTGTGTGTGTGTGTGTGTGAGTGTGTGTGTATGTGTGTTCTTAGCTATGTTTGCAAATAATCGGTCCAAGATGGCCGCCGCCACAACATGTTGGAATACATCTTTCTTTATAATTCCCTCACTATGGGTATCAAACGAAAGAGCTTGACTAGTAGATCTATTTAAAAATATAAAATAAAAATTGAATTAAAAAGAAAAAAAAAACAACAAAATTTTCAACTGGAAAATTGGGAATTGTAGAAATTCCGTTTTTTAATAAATAAGGCTACGCTAGTTAAGTGTGAACACTACGAGAAAATGCGCTTGAAGATCGTTTGACTTCAAATTCTTTATTAACTAGAACATATAGTAGTGCTGGGTATTGTTCTGCCGTATGGTGACATATAAATATCTTTGACGGCGGCTTCGACAGATTTTATTTTTTCACCCACCGCTGAAGAACTCAGGTCGTACAAGTATACGCTGAAACCAACAATAACTATCTCCGCTGGGTAATATGACCACGCGGGGCTGCGCAGCATGCAAAGTGCGCCGCCGTTGCCATAGTGCAGATGCGACATTTACGAGTGTTTTGACGTTTTTTTTGTGTAATTTATTTTCATATCAATATTTGTAAATAGGTTCCTTTATGTTTAAGTGAATTAATTTCATGCAAAGCTGTAGTGGTACTCGCAGTGACACGGATTTGCCTTCAAGTCAACCGTCCACGCTCGTTCGATGCCCCCACTGTGTCCAAGCTCGCTTTTTTAAAGGTAAGCGGGGTTTGAAAGTACATTTTGGAAAAGTACACAAATCCCAAAATGTACTTTCAAACCAAAGTCCAGCATCACAATCCCACACTAACTCCCAAATTCCATTTTGGCAAACACTCAGCAAATTTAAAAATTCGGTTCCGATTTTAAAGAGAGTTCCCCGTGGTGCCAGGCCGTCAGTCGCACAAAATCTGGCATCATGCATTTCCCAGGTGGTCCGGGAGAACTCTCAGAGAGCTTGGCAACAGCTTCTCACTTTCCCTTACAGAATTCTACACATATCACATGTCTCGACCCCAAAAAAAACTCTGACATTACAAATTAAAGAAAATTGCCTCTCAACCCATATTTTTGACCCTAAATTCTCGACCTTCCGAAAAAATTCCATTTATCATTATGTTGAATCCAAGCTAAGGGAAGGTGACATAAGGGGCACATCAAGACTGTTGTTTAGCAATGATGTGGTGGCTGCTTGCTCTCCAGATACTCTTGCAGAACTGAAGAGCAAGCATCCAGCACCAGCTGCTGACCTTTCCTTCCCCGATCCTCCCAATGATGACGATGATTTTCTCTCTGTTTCAGCCAAGGACGTTTTAGCTGCCGTTGGTTCATTCAAGAGTGGATCTGCTGGCGGCTTAGATGGTTTGACCCCGCAACACTTAAAAGATTTATTGAGTCCTGGGGAAGCTGGCGATGCACTCTTGAAGGAGCTAACGGCCTTAATCAACCTCATGTTATCCGGCAATGCGTGCGATGCCATCGTTGACCTACTTTATGGCGCGAACTTATGCGCCTTGCGTAAGAAAGACGGTGGTATTCGTCCCATTGCCGTAGGGTGCACATACAGGCGTATAGCAGCCAAATTATGCTGTAGAGCATATAGTGAAATAGCAACCAACCAATTCCAGCCCCTGCAACTTGGCTTCGGCTCTAAAGGGGGCTGCGAGGCTGCTATACATGCCCTGTCTACGTACCTTCGCTGCAGTGGAGGAGAGGTCATTCTTAAAGTTGACTTGAAGAATGCCTTCAACTCAGTGAATAGCGACACATTGTTGACACAAGTGAAATTAAAAACCCCGAAAATTTATAAATTTCTCTGGCAGTGTTACCCCTCAAAATTATTATACAAGGACAACGTTTTGGAATCATCAGTTGGGTGTCAACAAGGTGACCCTCTTGGGCCACTCATTTTCAGCCTGGCAATACATCCTGTAATTCGGCAGCTAAATTCTAAATTTAACATAAGGTATCTGGATGACGGGACTATAGGAGGAGACGTTAATACAGTTTTAAAAGACTTGGCTTTTATAAAAGATGAATTTAGATCTATCGGCTTACAATTAAATCCTACTAAATGTGAAATCTTCCTTAAAGATAACATTGACAGTATTTCAACTCTATCAAAATTCAACGTTTTGGCCCCAAATTTAAAACTTATTCAAAAAGATTCTCTCCGCCTTCTTGGGTCCCCAATCCTAGAGGAAGCATATGACTCTTTCGTGGAAGAAAAGATTAAATATTTTTGTGAAGTTTCGGACCGGTTGCAACAAATTAATATCCATTCTGCTTTCACTATAATCCGATATTGTCTTTTTGTTCCTAAATTTACACATGTCCTCCGTTCAACTCAACTTTTTAATTATTTGGCTCTTTTAGGCAAAATGGATAGTGTGATTCAAAACACACTTTGTAAAATTCTAAATGTGGATATGAACGACCGAGTCTGGCTTCACGCGTCCATGCCTGTGCGTCTAGGCGGGCTTGGAATTCGCAAAATTACCGACGTAAGTCTACCAGCTTTTTTGTCTTCGGTGCATGGCACGGATGAATTAGTTAGAAAAATCCTAACTCCTAGCCTAACTAATTCGGAAGTGCCAGGCAAAGCCGAAGCCTTAAATGCTTGGAAAATGTTTTGCCCAAACATTAATTTGCCAGCCAACTCACTTTCCCAGAGACAATGGGACGTGCCGCTCTGCAACATGGTAAGAAAACATCTCATTTCTACTTCCACCAATGATGCGGAGCGTGCTCGCCTTTTGGCTGTGGGGGAATGGGAATCTGGTGTTTGGCTTCAAGCACTACCATCGCCCAACATTGGTACCATGTTGGACGACAGCACCTTCCGTATCGCTGCTTGCCTTCGTTTAGGTGCTCCTTGCGTTTCTCCACATCGTTGTCGCTGTGGAGAAGAAATTGGTAGCCTTGGACATCATGGTCTCTCATGCAGCAGGAGCGCGGGTCGGCTTTCGCGGCACGCGTACATTAATGACATAATCCGTCGGGCTCTTGTCACCGCCGGCGTTCCATCCGTATTAGAGCCTTCTGGTTTGGTGCGCGACGATGGCAAGAGACCAGATGGAATGTCATTGGTGCCTTGGAAGATGGGAAGGCATTTGGTGTGGGATGCAACATGTGTTGACACCCTTGCGCCTTCTCATCTTTCAGGTACTGCGGACTGTGCTTGCGCTGCTGCTGCCTCGGCAGAGACCCTCAAACGGCGCAAATATAGTAGTTTAAGGGATAATTACATATTTGAGCCGTTTGGGGTCGAGATGCTGGGATCATGGGGTCCAAGTGCACGTCTATTATACAAAGAAATATCTAAACGTTTAATAGACACTACCCGTGACCAGAGGGCTGGTTTATTCCTTGCGCAAAGGATTGGCATTGCCATTCAACGTGGCAATGCCGCCAGCCTACTGGCCACCCTCCCGGTTGACGTCGATGGGGAGGAATTCTTTGACGCCTGAACCTACAGTTTTGCACATACTAAAGGTATGTGTAAAACTGTATTTTTATTTATAATAATTATTATAATAACTTAAATTATGTACATAAAAGTTGAACTAAGAAGTTTCTAATAAAATTAAAAATTAAAAAAGCCCCGTCACAAAAAACACCTCCAAAAAGTTGAAAATAAATGAATAAATTTTAATTCAACGGTTGCTATGTCGGGGGACCTTACAATATAAAGAAGTACTTAAGCAGTTAAGGACATGGCAACCGTTGTATTAAAATTTATTCATTTATTTTCAACTTTTTGGAGGTGTTTTTTGTGACGGGGGTTTTTTAAATTTTATCTTTTTATAAACTAAATATGCGAGTCCAAAACAGAAATGATTCGATATAATAGCCTCCTACTTACCTATGTACAATATTATCCGTAATGTTATTGATGTGCAATAAAGAATTATCTATCTATGTATCTTAACATTACCATATACCTACCCACCCTTTTAAAAGAAGATAATTATTCTGCCGTCCACAAACTAAAAGGCAGCTAAGTGCAAAAAGGTATTTTCGAGAAAACGCAAAAATAAGTGGGAATTGATGTCTCTTGAAAAGTGTGCTACCTAGGAACAATGTTGCAAGTTATAATTGTAGGCATAGTCATTGGGCACAATATGTTATATATTTTATTAATTTATATTTATTATATTTTATTTAAATTTATTTTTTAACTTTTAGCAGAGCATTTTTTCTTCATTTTAACGTAATATACTGCACTTTAAGGCCGCTAACCATACCTTAACTGCTTTTTTTTTTTTTTTTTTTATCGTGCGAAAAATCCCCACGGATACCACCCCCACGGAGCCGGTGGAGGCGGTTATGTCGGACTCGAACCGACTAAAACGCACGCCGTCTTGGGTCCTTGGTTGCCGGAGGTGAGATTGCCAAAAGCATATCTCTCGCACCCCGGCAGACCCAGGACCATCTCTTTCGAGATGGCCCCCTTCGGGTTGTGGGGACCACAGTGTCCCCATCTAGCCCCGGTTACGGGGAGGCGCATTTTGCGCCGCCGCCGCGGCCTGCTTCTGCTAGGGTGACAGGCGGCTCCACCGGTCACCCCCAGGCCAGCGCTCATGGAGGACGGAGGTCGTTCTGCGACCTCCGACGTCCGGTTCGTCTTCGCTCACCTTAACTGCTTTATAGCAAAGCAATTTTTTGTAGCCGTCTCGTTTAGTACTTAAAGTAAACGTTAACAAAATATAAATAGTTATAAAGCAGTTAAAGGATTGTAACAGCCTTACAGCCTAGTAGTTAACACTTGGCGGACTAACTTCCCTTACTTAGAAAGCAGTTATGGGATTTTAAACGCTTTTTAGCTTGGTATTGTAAAACATATTTTTATACTGGTTCTCCTATTGATTAACTAGAAGGCAGTTAAAGACATCTCGCTCACAATTAACTGCTTTTTAAGTAAGCAGTTCCGGATAAAAAGTTAAGAAGTTAAAAACTGTTTTATGAAATCAGAACTTTATTCATTGAAAAAGAACAGACAATTAGACCTTACTAAATTTATTAAATAGCTTATTTATTAATTAAACAATAAAAACAAGACTGATAATAAAAACAAGACGGATTAAAAACGGATATAAAGAGAAGGACAATTTGAAATGATTCAGGTGTGGCTCAATAGCTCAGTTGGAAGAGCATTCCCCCTGTAAGGGAAAGTTCGTGAGTTCAAGTCTCACTTGAGCATTTCATTTTTCCGATATTTTTCGATTATAAACAAGTTTACTTAATCAAACTTTTACTAATCATATTCCGTAATGAGGTCACAAAATTACCTACATCTTTAACAATTATAATCTGTATTCGCGAAACCATAGGATAAAGAATATTATAATTATTATGTAAAAACATAATATATATTAGACTTTATCCAAAAAACTATAAATTTCGTCTTTTTTTTTACAAAAGACACGTCAATTTCACTTCACCTCGCCTGATGTTAAGCTAAAGGCAAAGTCTCGGAAAGAGGGCCACCATCGTAAACATGTACCATGATAACAGTAGCACTCAGCTTGACGGCCTCATCAGATGACTTGGACAAGACTGGGGAATGTAGGAACAAGGAAAGGACAGGGGGATGTAGGAACAAGGAAACACGTGAGCTGGCAGGGAGTTCCAGGTCTTAGTGGTGCGGCATAGGAATGAGTCACTGAAACACTTGGTTCTAGCAGGTATAGTCTGCACCGTATACGGATGGCATCTTAGCCCTGCACGTGTCGTCCTGGGAAGGAAAGGAGAGGGTGGGACTAATTGGAAGAGCTCATCAGAACATTCACCATGGTAGAGATGGTAGAATAATATTATGGTAGAATATTAATATTAGAGGAAGAATTAATCAATTGTTAATCGAATATACTGCAAAGCGGCTCATTCCACTGTCTCCGGGAGTATAGGTTGGTGGGTAAAACAGTATTTGGGCGAAACATTTTTCAAGCATTGTCGGTTTTACCTGGTACTTCGGAATTAGGTGTAGGTATTAAAATTTTAATAAATTCCTCTGTCCCATGAATCGAAGCTATAAAAGCTGGCAAACTTACATCAGAAACTTAACGAACGCCGAGCCCACCCCAGCGAACCGGGAGAGATGCTTGGAGCAGGCCCGATCGTTCAAATCTGTATTCACAATTTTGCATGGGCTATTTTGAATAATTTTGTCCATCTTTCCTAAAAGTGCTATAAAACATCTAGCACTTGCAAAAATTGTGGATCGTAGAGTATGAGTGAATTTGGGGACGAAAAGGTAAATTAAAAAGACAATTGTAAAAGCGGAATATAGGTATATTAATTTGGAGGAGTCGGTCCGAAACTTCATTAAAATTTTGTATTTTTTTTGTGCTTTCTCGCCTAGCGCACTGAGCCGATAATGTTTGGTACGTAGTTAGACTACAGAGTAGGATAAGTTTGAACGCCATAACCAACATACACTGGCTACCTACAGCTAGTATTATATGAAATTTTACCGATAATAAGTAAGTACAGATATGTAAAGAACTTGTCATTAGAACATTGAATTTTCAAATGCAACAAAAGTTTAGTAGGTACCAAACCATGTGCCAATAAGTGTGAGCCTTAAAATATATTTGGTTTAATGTTGCATCAACGTGCTAGTACCATGCTTGTCATACGATACGTGTACAGTACACTGTGGGTGTACCGTGTAGGTAGGTAACCTACTAAGTAGAACAGCACATGTGCTGCCCTAATTGGCCCACGAGCCCGCGACTGATAAAACTTAAACGACAGATAATGCGCGTAACCGTAGAGTTGTCGCCGCGCTGTAGGCACTGACGCTGCAGCTGCCGCACGTGAGTGGTGAGCCTGGCTCCAAGTGTACAGGCACAATTTCCTGAAACAAAAACTACGTGACATCGAACAACACGGTCTAGATAACATATTAGAGGTGGTAGGCATCCCTAAAATGCAAAATGAAAATGTGAAAACATTAACCAACAACCTAGCTGAAACACTCAATATAAAAAAATCGCATATAGTGAACGTTAGGCGCTTGGAAGGCTATAATGACAATGCCGTAATACAAATAATACAAATGGTTCTGAAACAAGTCGAACAAGCAGACACATGGATGAAAGCTTCGAAGAAACAAATAATAGCTGTAAAAAACCTCATCCCGAATGCCAGTATAGAAACGGCTAATACAAAAATTTATGTACGGCGTGCCCTGACTAAATCTAACAAGTCACTGCTATGGAAAGCTCAACAACACCTAAAACCACACTATAAATATGTCTGGTTTCAAAACGGAAAGGTACGTAGAGAAGATAAGGAGAAGGCTCAAGTCATTAGGAGTGAAGAAGACGTTGAAAAGCTGGCACAAAAGACGCTCGCAGGCTGCAACACCATGCATCGGTAATAGATTTCTCCTTATGATACAGGCATAAATGTCACACATCTAGACCACCATGAAACTTCGATTGTATAAATAATAACAATTTTTCTAAACTTTTGCCTTCCATATCCATATCCATACTAATATTATAAATGCGAAAGTAACTCTGTCTGTCTGTCTGTCTGTATGTTACGCTTTCACGCCTAAACCACTGAACCGATTTTGATGAAATTTGGTATAAGGGTAGATTAGACCTTGAGAAAGGACATAGGCTATGTTTGGTCGCGATAACCGACATCCACGCGGGCGGAGCCGCGGGCAAAAGCTAGTATAAAATTAAATTAAATATCATTCATATAAACATAAGATCTATGAAGAAAAACTTTTGTAATATTTTGTAATTAATTAATTCCTCTAAAATGTCACTTGGTGTTATTATCCTAACAGAGGTTAACTTAAACGATAATATTGTATCTATGTACAACATAAGTGGATATAAAATGCACAGTAAGTTGCGTCGTTTTGTAAGACAGAAAAGGAGGTGGAATAATAATTTATGCTCGAGACACTCATGTATTTACACCCGTTAATCACTGTTCAATACACTGCAAATCCTTAATTGGTCAAATTACCACTTGCTTCAACTATTCCGCGTATATTTGTGCATTTTACAGGCCACCCAATGAAAGTAAGCATCTATTTGTAAAGGAAACGAAAAAATTACTATCAAGACACCCGTGCAAATCACAAGACACATTTTTGATAGGAGACATAAACATAGATCTAAAAACAAATGACTGCATTCGAGATTATTACGTTGGTAGCCTAGCTGAGTGTGGACCAACTAGCGTGATATCTGACTATACTAGAATAGAAACGCGTAACAATAAAATAACCCGTAGTTGCATCGATCACATTTTTGTAAGAACGCGCTCTCTAGACCTGTACTCGGGCGCACTCGGAACTGTTATGGGGGAGCAGCCCTTAGTAACTCTGTCATGCGCAGGATTTGACTACTCACATATGCAGGATGACAACACTAAAGTCTAAAAAATCAATAATAAAAAGCTATGTTCATTAATTAATAATATAGACTGGAGTGAAATATATGAAAGAAAGAAAGAAAGAAAGAAAAAAGATTTATTCGCTGACGTTTAAGGTACACTGTATAAAATAATAGATAGGCACTTAATAGAGTATGCATTGCGTTATTTGTGCACCTCACACGCCAGCCGAAAAGGTTCAGGTTCAGCATGTGCTAGACATCTGTCTAGCGCTGATTTTCAACCAGACCCAAATTGGTGAAGCACGGGTGCAAACCAGCCACACATAAAAAAAAAATTAAAATAATTAAAACCCATGCTTAAATTAAAAAACCTTAAACTCTAAAATGGCCTGTTCCACGCCATCACCCACACAACAACCTTGCACAGGCATAAAATGTGATTGAGAGGTCCTGCCAACCCACCGCAGCCACAATATTATTGAATAAATATATTACATAATAAGATAGATAAAGTTGATAAAAAACGTGACTTGCGAAACACAATTATACCATACCACTCAAAACAATATTTATATATGGGATACATTCGCATTTGTCATGGCAAACTCCCTTTGTGCATCGAGTAGGTACAGCCGTAACTTTTTCATACAGAATATCCAAATAAAATATATAAGTAACTGTATTAAAGACAAACTAAATGCATGTTACAAATAATCGATCTATGAAAAGCATATTAATAAAAATAGTAAGAGGGATAAACAACCGTGGATAAATGATAAAATAAACAATATGTGCAAAAACGGATACGTTATATTTGGAGTGGAAAACAGATAACACTAACACAGAAATACGATTGAAATATAATAAAAATAAAAATAAAACTAGGAAATTAATAGAAACCTCACGAAATAATTACTATAAGGAGGAAATAAATGCTAATAAAACTAACGCTAGGAAACTATGGCAAGGTATCTATAGACGAAAATATCCTCAGGGCCCTTAAAAAGGGTCAGATAGATGCAAAAACAATATCTGATAATTTTGCTAAAGAATTTAAAAACAGTGTCCTGAAAATCCTACCTCAATGCAACCAAAATTTGCTTGACATCTCTGAGTACACATACCCACAAAATAAATCTATTTATTTCAAAAAAGCTGCTCATAATACTGTAAATAAAATTATTAAAAGTTTGGACATCAATAAGGGACCAGGGACATTAAGTATAACAGTGATAAAATGGCTGAAGTCATAACCAAACTTATAAACTGTAGTGTAGAAAAAGGCCAATATCCACCAGATTTAAAAACAGGTATTGTTCGACCAATATATAAAAAAGGTAACCACGAGGAGTATTCAAATTACAGACCTATTACAATACTTCCCGTAATTGATAAAGTAATTGAAAAACATATATGCCATCAAATACACGAATACTACATAAATCACGTAGTTCTACTCTTCATAGACTTTAGCAAAGCATTCGATACGCTAAGACATGACACGCTCATAACTAAGTTAGACTCTATTCAGGTATCCGAGGACCACTCCTAACCTGGTGCAAAAACTATCTGGATGGCCGACAATGTATCGTCAAAATCGGCGATACGATCAGTGATCCGTTGGACATAACTACAGGAACGGCACATGGTTCAATCTTGGGCCCCTTACATTACCTCACATACGTGAATGACATGGAGCACGTAGTCCATCAATGTTGTATGTACCAAATATGCCGATAACACGTGCTTGTTAGCTGCTAACAAAGACATCAACGTAGCAGCGCAATGGCTTCAACAAGACTTCACACGAATTGGCCAGTGGTCTCACGATACTGGACTGACTCTAAATGCCAATTAAACCAAAATTATACATGTTCACCCCAGCCATACCAAATCATCAAATGCATTCCAAATAATTGCACACAGTCACGATTGTCTACATAAAGCAACATTCAGAACCTCATGTGACTGTGATACGATCGAACAAGTCACCCATCACACTTACTTAGGACTTGTTGTAGATAACCGATTTAACTGGAGCTATCACATAAACTTAGTATGTGAAAAATTACGAGCCATTTTGGCTAAATTTTATATTGTACAAGCAAAAATACCGTACAGTATCCTACGCAATATGTACATTGCTCTAGCGGAGTCGATAATATCATATGGAGCCGCATCACTAGCTACGGTAGAACTTTTAAAACACATATTGATAAAAAATTTAACCTACAATTAATTAGATTTTTAAAATTAATAGTACCCGACCACATAAGGCAAAAACACAAAGACAATAACCTGTAGAATTATTCACCTACTGTAATATACTCCCTATCCAGACTAAAATAAAAATGAACATTCTAATAGAACAACATAAGAACAAAGACATTCAAATACCCGTATCTCATAAAATTATAACTAGGAAAATGGCCAAAAACAAGTTAGAAATACCGAGATTCAAAAATTTCTACGGGCGACGAACTATAGAATTTTCGGTTCCTAAGCTCATGAACGACATAAATCACGAATATTTAAAAGACTTTAATAATCAACATTTTAAAGTGAAATATAAAAAGTATTTCTATAATGAGAAACAACCTATATAAGGCTTCGACTCCCACTTCCTAACGCATAAACCGTATATTATATCAAGTAGGCACGCACGGGTGCAGCGATGACGTTGGCACAGTATTATATTGAACACAAATAAGATTGGCCGACAAATACATGCTTATTACTATTATTATTTAAATGAAAGAATGTAAATCAGTACCGATACAAACCCTTTCGGTTTACTGGTACTTGAAAAAAATATAATGCAAATGTACCTACCTATACCTTACATCCATATCCATACTCCGTACTAATATTATAAATGCGAAAGTAACTCTGTCTGTTTGTCTGTCTGTATGTTACGCTTTCACGCCTAAACCACTGAACCGATTTTGATGAAATTTGGTATAAGGGTAGATTAGATAGGGCACGCCGTAATAGCGGCGGTAAGACCCATCATGGAGGAGTGGAGTTTAGAGAGGCCACACGGCAGCCTCTCGTACCGGCTGACGCAGGTGATTACCGGACACGGGTGTTTCGGGAGTTACCTGTGTCGGATCCGGAAGGAGCCAACGTCCGAGTGCCATCACTGTGATGCGAGCGAGGACACAGAGCTGCACACGCTGACCGAGTGCCCGGCGTGGGACACGCCGAGGCGGGTCCTAGTGGCGGCTCTAGGGGTGGGAGTCCGCACACTCGTCACATTGCTCACAGCGATGGTACGATGCGCAAACGCTTGGGGTGCGGCCGCCTCCTTCTGCGAGCAAGTAATGGTCGAGAAGGAGGCGGCCGGTCGGGTCCGGACCAGACTCCGGGCCCGGGAAGCCCGTGCAGAGCGAAGGCGAACCGGACGTCGGAGGTCGCAGAACGACCTCCGTCCTCCATGAGCGCTGGCCTGGGCTGGGGGTGACCGGTGGAGCCGCCTGTCACCCTAGCAGAAGCAGGCCGCGGCGGCGGCGCAAAGTGCGCCTCCCCGTAACCGGGGCTAGATGGGGACATTTTGGTCCCCACAACCCGAAGGGGGCCATCTCGAAAGAGATGGTCCTGGGTCTGCCGGGGTGCGAGAGATATGCTTTTGGCAATCTCACCTCCGGCAGCCAAGGACCCAAGACGGCGTGCGTTTTAGTCGGTTCGAGTCCGACATAACCGCCTCCACCGGCTCCGTGGAGGTGGTATCCGTGGGGATTTTTCGCACGATAAAAAAAAAAGGGTAGATTAGACCTTGAGAAAGGACATAGGTTATGTTTGGTCGCGATAATCGACATCCACGCGGGTGGAGCCGCGGGCAAAGGCTAGTATTGAATAAGTATAAAAAAAATAAAAAAAAGCGCTGGCGCTGGGGCCGGCCACTCCACTCCACCTACGTTTCCGTGACCACGAGTACTGCACAACGCGCCGCTGACTACATGCGTTTAACAAACTGCGGTGTCCTACTGGCCAGAACTTGACCTTGAGTCTCTTCCTTCTCAGTTGAATTAATTATGCTTCAAGCAAACAAATTGCCAATTTGCTAATTGCATTTTAAACTTATTTTATTTTACTCCGCCGTCACTCGAAACTACATTTCAGTGACAGATCTAGGTATTTTGGCGACAGATAAATCGCTCCCATGAGACACATATGTCTATCTCTATACTATTCTTCTTCTCCATTCGTCCACACTGTGTTAAATAACAATGCCCACTTCACCTATCTAATCATAATAAGTAATTTTCCCGTATTGCCTCGTTAATGAACTCATAAAATAGCTTAATTTTTCCATGTTTCTCTATCTAACAAACAAACTTAAAAAAGAAAGCCCCGGCCTAGAAAATAATATATTTGGTTTTCAATCATAATCATAGTGATCAGCGGTAATATCAGTCTGCGTGAAATGAAATTCACGATCTTTAGCCAGAAACCATAGACAAAAAGTAATCTCTATTCTTTGTCACGTAGTGATTATATTCTCTTTAGAGATGTTAAGAATAATCCTATCGATGAATAAATTACTTGGTTAGTCTACCGACCTGTTAACCAGTCATAGTTACCCTGTTACCCAGTATTAGTCACTGTTCGGAAATAGGCGGGCTTTTTCTTTTTTTAATATATTGTGAAGTTTGAATAAAAGGACACGAAATGTTGTTAGAGCCATAACGTAAGCGTCAGCCCGCAGCGTATGCTGGTTGCCACCAAATGCATCGACAGTATGTTGGCAGTATGTCAGGAAAGTCGTCCTCACGGCACATGAGGTCACTTGGACTTAAGGGGTTGTTTCTGAGTTGCTACGCGGCTTGTTGTCGCCGTGTCGTGTCCGCACTACGCTAAGCACTTACGAATTTGTTTTTAAACCAGTAATTATTACAATCTTTTTTTAAATTATTTCTGTCATTTACGGAGAATCGGCTCAATGCCATAATCCGTGACCAGCATTACACAAACACAGGTTAATGAACGTGAAATGTGTCACGCGTGTGTATTCCGACTCGTATGCTCTTTTTTGAATGGTTGATAATGAAAAATATTAAGAACTCTGTGGAGGTTATCTATAACTTTGAAGGGAAAGAATATTCGAAATACGAAATTTGAAACAAAAAAAAATGAATACTGTCATTTTGAGGCTAGAGTGCTCGCAAATAACTCTACGATCGGGAGAAATCGTTAATACTATTTTTTAAACTCTATTGTCTTCGAAAAATAAATAATACGAACACTTTGGCTAAGGTAAACAATAGGATTTTTTTAAAGTCAGGTTAAGCTCGTGAATTGCACGTTACGAGTACTAACGCAACAATTTACAATTCCATTCCAACAACATTCGTGTGCAACCTTATTGTGCGAGCACTCTAGAGGCGTTATGGATGGATTGATAAATAATACTTATTATATCCGGCCCCAGGTTCTACTTCAAAATATTTACTTATGTACCTATATACTTTCGTTGAATTTATTTTTAATTTTTTTTCATTTTGCATCAAATTGCATCTTTTGTACATTAGATATAGACGGGTTCTGATTACTAGCCTCGGTAAATATATCCTTGAATGAGAGCCAGTGGTTATAAATCTCGTTGAATTATCGTTGTCTGAGCCTTTTTTCGTATCTCGCCGCCGCCCGAGCCTGCTTCTGCGAGGGTGACCGGCGGCTCTACCGCTCACCTCAGAACTGCGCTCATGGAGGACGGATATGGTTGAACGATATCCGACGTCTGAGTCGCCTCCGTTCCTCGCGGGCTCTGCGAATCAGGACAGGTCTAATTCTGCCCCGGGCCGACTCTGCCGTATTCTCATCGAGCATCAGTTCTCGCTCTGAGGCCCGGGTCGTTCGGCGTCGGAATTTATGTTTCGTATTTTTCTAGAACTCTACCAAACCATCAAGTCAATTACCATTATCATCTTCAAATAGGCAAAGCGTAAGACTGTGTACAGCCCCCACAGTACCAGAGCAGTCATTACTTATACCATTGAAATAGTAGACTTTTGCTAAGTTGTTATTTTGCGAAGTGGTCATTATGAGCTTAAAGGGCTCTTTGGTGTTAACTGTGCATGTGGCGGCATCAATCAATTAGGCTATCGTAGTCCACTGCCGGTCGCTGGACATGGGCTTCTACCAATATTATTATTGCTATTTTGGCGGCATACCAGCGGAATATTATCAGTTTAATGTATAGAGGCAATTGAAAAGACCACGTGTTAACGAAGCGGCCGCCATGCTCGGCTGGTACATGGTACTGTGGGCCAGCGCTGGCGGGCGTGTCGCGACACGTCGCGCTCGAGTGCGCGGGCGCCACCGCGATGTCGTCACCGGTGACTCATGCGCCTCGCGCTCGTCGCCTCGGTGCGTCTCGGTGTGCGTCTCTAATGATAAGCGATAGGCCGATGCGTGAGCTATCACCGCGGTGCGCGCTCGTCTCTTGTTTGCGCTACAAACTCAAGCGCCGAGCGGCTCGTCGCGCCGAGGTGCCAGGACGCCAGGTGCTTATCTTTGTTTATGTTATACTGTAATATTATAATAAAGCACGTCGAACGCCTTTGTTTCATATAGCGCGGCTTGAGATTAGGCCGAATACATAAATTAGTGAGTACTACTAGACTACCTCATATCTACTTACAAATGTAGGTATTTAGTAGATAGCTACGTCGTTATTGTTAGCTACTGACATACATACATAATTATTGTCAGATGGCAGATGGCTCTCAGACAGTGGCTCAGTTGTGCGAACAAGATGTAACGAGGAGCGAGATGATGTCAGCGCCGCGGGTCGTCGGCCTACGCCTGACGCCTGACGCTTGACCTGACCTTACCGTCATCTGACACAATACATGTAGCCACATCACAGTCTAACGATTAGGCAAACGATTTTGTGTATTTTTTATAAAAATACCCTTAGATTAACTGCCCCCCGCCTGATGGTAAGCTGAGGTGCACATCAAATAATACTGCCCAACGCTATCCAGGACTCATCAAACTTTTTCAGGTTGAGTTTGCCATCAGTGCCCACTGCCCACTGCGCTGGTAATAAGAAAGACGTATCTAAAAAAAGTTATGTATTGTTTATAACTGTTTGTTTCTTTTTCATTCTGTGAATGTACGTTATGTCGGCCCACATGTCTCCTCTTCTCGCAGTCATATTATGGTAGTAGAATAGTTTAGTATTTAGGTTTAATTAATATTTTTTTCAGTTTTGATTATTATTCTTTTACTTTGTTTTCGCAATGATGTTTCAAATCATCATGATGATGAAGATGATGAGGATATTTTGGAAAAAGTTTTTGTGCAAATATTCCGCAAATTAAGCTGTTAGGCAATTCTAGTTGAGGTTCGCTAAACTTAATGGAAGCCTGTAACTTAATGGACTAACGCGGTAAAGGAGTAGCAGTCGTACACCAAATACGTAGTTCGTTTTGCCAACTGGCGCGTTTCGCCAATTTGGGCCTTTCGCCTACCACGCTATGTAGATACTGTCACTGTGTACTGTAAAAATACCAGTAAATTCACCTTTATCCTCATTCCGACTAGATACCTCAGTTTATACCTTAGTTTGCAGTTTGGGTGGGGTGCGGGTTAAAGACTATGTGACTATGTGGTTTGGTTCTCTCTGCCCGCGCCGATGTCGGTTACTCCCACTTTTGGTCTTACATTTTAGATGGGGAACTTTTTGTTGTACACGTTTAGCATTACTTCACACATAATAATGGTGTAACAATACTTTGGCAAAAGATTTTTAACCCCCGACGCAAAACGACGGGGTGGTGTAAGTTCGACGTTTCTGTGTGTGTGTGTCTGCCTGTCGCATCGTAGATTATGAACGGAATAACCAATTTTGATTTCGTTTTTGTTTGTTTGAACGGTTAATTAGTCGGGAGTGAACTCAGCTATGTTTGATAAAAATCAGTTCAAAACAGTATGGAAATATACCCTCATTCTTTCGGCAGTCGGGTAAAAATGAAACGTGCTGGTATTCGACGTAGTTATAAAGCATTGCAAAAGTCAAATAATCATCATGAAGTTCGCCGGGTCACCTAGTTGTAAATATATAATTGTTTCATTTATGTTATTAAACATTTTTTTATATTTAGGTCGTCAAATTGACTAAGCCTCGCTTGATGGTAAGCTGAGGTGCAGTCTAAAGAATAGTGCCCTGATAGAAGTTTTATCACGCCCCGTTTATAGGAGCCGGGAGTGTAGGTTAGGTTAGGTTAGGAAATACGTGTGCTGTAAAAGAGTTCCAAGACTCTCCCTGCCAAACGACAATAATATTTATTTATAACGCGGACTTAGATCTAAAAGTTAAGGAAAGGATAGGTACCTTGAGTCTAAAGTTGGAAGCTAACATAAAGTGAAAAACGCCCCATTTCAGTTTACTCTTTAGAAGTTATACTTTAGTACCTGTGGTTTTACTTCACTAATGAATGAAAGAAGATAACTTTATTGAATTCAAATAATATATGTATGCACATACATATTTGAATTCAATAATGGTTTAGTTCAGGTACCGACCTATTCGCACGCATTCTCGAACTGTAGCTGAACAAGGTATAGTAAATTTTTTATACACCAGTCAGCGAACGGACCCGGCCTTTGGCAATAGGCAGTGTGCTATTAGATATTCTGTGCCTCAGGTATGCGCGACAGCACCCCGCGGGCCGCGGCGGGCACAAGGGGGCGCGGGGCGCGGTGCGCGGGGAGCGGTGCACCAGCTGCGCGCACGCTCACGCGCACATGTTTACAAACAGAAACAGGCGCCGCGCCGTGCGCCGGTGTGCGGGCTCGACCGGCTCGAACTGAACCTCTTTCAGCGCTTTTTTAAATAGAATAGAATTTCATAGCTGGTTTTGTAAAAAAAAATTTTGCTTTATAAAAACTAAATTGGTATAACGGTGGTTGGTACAACTAAATATAACATTCAGAAGATGATGTGATTTTTAGTTGCACCAAAGAAGGTAATTCCTTTAAGAGGGTGAAAAATCATACTCGTAGGTCTCAAATGTAATTGATTTTTGTGTACACAGTCTTGAAATGGTTCAAACAGTGGCTCTACGGTACCTTATATTACTGTGATCCAATATTGTGGGGTCTAACCGCGTTGTGTGTACATCAATAGTATTGCTGCATGTCAATCGCCCATACACAACAGCGTACAGTCACCTCTATAAATATGTATACACGGTAGGGTTCCAGAAACAAGTAACCATGGTTAGCTTCAAATTTTTGTTTACAAAATATATAGCCAAATGATGTAAACTCTTAATATTTCATAAATATGTAACCATTACACGCCTCATAAAATGTATCAACTAATGCTTGCAAAAATATATCCACAAATAACGGGTCAATTGAATAGAAACATGCTATAGTTCATATATATGTAAATACGTACTTTCAAAATAATATAAAATATATACTTTCAGTGAAATTAGTCTCTTTATTCTCTCAAGGCAAATCAAATCACGCTAATATAAGTAACTAACTGATGTCCGCGGCTCCGCTTGCGTGGATGTCGGCCATTGTGACTTTCAATCATATCTCCGTTTCTACTCTTAACCAATTACGATCAATCGTAATATTTTAAGTGTGACTTTTGAATTTGAGTCTGAGAGTCTGAGTGTGAGGGTCTGAGTCTGAGGGTCTGAGCCTGAGAGTTTGAGTCTGAGAGTCTGAGTCTGAGAGGCTGAGTCTGAGAATCTGAGTCTGAGAGTCGCGTCTGAATCTAAGTTAGAATTGAGTTTGAAGTTTCGGTTTTATAGAAAACGAAAGTATATATATTATATTATTTTGAAAGTACGTGTTTACATATATATGAACTATTGCATGTTTCCATTCAATTGACCCGTTAGTTGTGGATATATTTTTGCAAGCATTAGTTGATACATTTTATGAGGCGTGTAATGGTTACATTTTTATGAAATATTAAGAGTTTACATAATTTTGCTATATATTTTGTAAACAAAAATTTGAAGTTAACCCTGGTTACTTGTTTTTGGAGCCCTGCCGTGTATACATATTTATAGAGGTGACTGTACATACCAACAACTATAAGTACGCTGTTCTTGCACCTAGTATGCGTACCCGTGGATTGCAATATTTTCAAGAAACATTTGGTGTGTTTCTTGCCATCATATCTTCTTTAGTTTTAAATATTATATATGAGTGAAACCACACCTCACGCGGTGTCCACGAGCTGGCTTCACTCATTACGGAGGTGTGTTTCCCAAAAAACATTTGTGCGAACAAATTACAAAAAAAATGGGCAAATGGCGTGTCCTACTGTAAGGAGCAAACTATAGTAATACAAAAAATGCGAATAAAAGTTTATGTGGTAATATAAACGCGTTTCCTGGTTTTCAATTACTGGTATCGTAGGGTTTGCGAAGCAATTAGTAGTTCACATGTATCTGATATTTATATGTTTTTCATAAGAAAAAGATTTGTGCGAATAGTTTTATGTTTGTTACCAGTTTATTTATTTATTTATTAAAAGGCTCAAAAGTCTCGAGCAGCTCCTGGCGGACCCTATATTGGGCCACCTTGGGCGAAGGCTAGTGATGAACGCGAACTTTACTTAATGGGGTGGCAAACCTGACAGGCCTGGGGCGCCAAATCTTTAAATACGCCTCTGGGTATTATTGTCTATTCGTGACGTTTTTGTTATCTTTGTTTTTGCCTCTTCTGATGACTGAACAATTGGCAAATAGTTTTTTTTTATCTAGGACACGTCAATTTGACTTCACCTGGCAAAGGCAAAGTCTCGGAGAGTGGGTCACCATCGTAAACATGTACCATGTTAACAGTGGTGGCACTCAGCTTGAGGGCCTCATTAGATGCCTTTTAACGCCCCGTTTAAAGAACCCGGGACTGTGGGAAGTAGGAAACACGTGAGCTGGCAGGGAGTTCCAGGTCTTAGTCGTGCGGCATAGGAAAGAGTCACTGAAACGCTTGGTTCTAGCAGGTATACTCTGCACCGTATATGGATGGCACTTTAGCCCTGCACGTGTCGTCCTGTGAAGGAAAGGAGAGGGTTGGACTAATTGGAAGAACTCGTCAGAACATTCACCATGGTAGAGACGGTAGAATACTGCCAAAGACGCAACATCTCTACGCATCTGCAAAGGCTCGAGGGTGTTCATGACATCAGGATTCCCAATAATGCGGACCGCACGTCGCTGCAACCTGTCGAGAGCATAGTAAACGATACCTTACATTGCAGCCATGAAATAAAACTTTATGCACACTAACTGGCATGTTATACCTACCATGAGGATTCAGGTATTCCCCAAGATACAAACTTCTGTTTTCTTTATGTGTAACTATTGAAGAAACCTAATGGAACGGAAAACCACACCCTGTACTATTTCATATTGATGATATACCTTAGCTTATGATATGAGCAGCATCTACCATCATTCTTAATGCTTCATCAGTCGACACAGTCACTTGTACCCTTTCATTAAGAATAATTTACGAACGCTTTTCATGATGGGACTTCTCTTAGGTAAATTCATAGAAAGTTATTAGGGCAGTATACGATAATAGATTTTGAGCTTTTCGTTTTTTAGTTTTATTGCAACATTTTACAAAATGTTTGTGTGGTCTACCTGGTGCATGGCCAGGTGTAGACGGTATTTCATTAAAAACATCATCTAATAATCTGATGCAATTATTCAACAAAGTTAAAGTCTTGTTTGAAAAGCTTTCACGATGGCTACTGCTTGCTATCCAGTTTTCAATTCTGCAACTCAACCTTGTTTGGTAGTATTTGCGATGCAATTAGTAGTTCATATGTATATGCAACTATGGTAAGTTATATTATGCGACTAAAGTGAGTTGAAATATAAATTGTATTAACTTAGGTCTAGCTTTAGGACCAAGTCAACCTAGCTCCTGTTATCCACTTGAGTCCACTGAAAGAAGCTTCCTGAAACCAGGTAATGTGCTAAGAGAACACAATTCCATTCCTTTTTTACCTCAACACGGTGCGTATGTCTATACGTGGTATGTATAATTTGTCTAGCCAAAAGTTTCTTGAACACAACTCCATCGTTAACACTCACTACCAACTTAGCTTTAAAAATAGTGGGTTGGTAAGTAATTAATTACCCAGTGCACATATGACCATCTTGGAATGAGGTGTGATACCTCCTTCATCACGTGTGCCGGCCGTGCCGAGCGGGCCGAGCGGCGGCCACGCGACTGCTCTGTTGTATTGTAACGGAGGCCGATGAACTGAACATACATCAACGGGAGTTTTGGGCACTTAAACGCGCTATCCGTTTGGTGAGAACAGAATAAGCTACACACTTGCATGTGTAGCGTTAAGATCCAAGGATCAAAAATAAAGTCTATCGTACCACAAATTGCAGGTTGTATTTTATTTTCTAACTACCAAAACAATTTTTATTCAAGAAGGTACCGAGAGAACGTGCTTCTACGCACTCGTGCTGCGAGATATTCACGTGCACGCGGCACGCCCTCTGCTAGCTAACAACGTATTTGTGTGAATTCAACTAAGTACGTAATGTGTAGCTGAAGACCCTTTAAAACGCTTGCAATGCAAATGGTTGTGCTGAGCCTTCAAGATTTTTAGCACAGACACTGTAAACAGTTCTAAGGTAATGTAGAAAAGAGCCATAGTTTTTCGAGCAATGCTATTTAGATTTTAACCATGTGAACTGTGAATCATAGATCAACGTCCTACTTAGTGAATTAGTATAAACAGTCCATAATTGTATTTGATTGTGTGGCATGACAGGGACATTTACCATAACAGAGAGTATTCTAATGAATGAGGACAATACATGAATGAAATTCGTGTTTGAGAAAATTGTGGGGGTAGAGTAGAGAGAGCTCGATCGTCTTGGTCCCGTACTTAGATCTAGAACTAATTGAATACAATCAACGACATCACTAACTATGAAAACAACATCGAGAATCTACTAAAAGTTCACACCAGAACTGTCACTACGCATTGTGATGGTTTTGTTTTACGCACCGTATTCAACACAGGAGTAGTGTGTTTAGTAATGAACGGCGCCAGCGACATTCCATCGAGTTGCGGTGGAATTAGGTGAGAGGTCAAGTGTGGGTCGGCTGGGCGGAGTGTCGCGCGATACGCACTCGCGGCCGGAGACTGTCTCTGACATCTGTATGTCACGTTAGTTCACTGCAACTGCAACTGCAGAGGTATCTCTCAGATGCCATGTAAGAAGTTTATTATTTCATAAAACGTCTTTTAAACAGTCATCAAAGGTTAAAGTACCATTTCTAACCGTCACTCAATTAATATTCGGGGCGCTCATGGCCGGTGAGGTGAAGCCCGAGAGGGTTTCCACAAAAAAGGACTATACTGGATGCAGTGGTGCGGGCATTCTAACAAACTTTTATAATTACAAACCTTGTACCGTTAAGTTCCGAAGTAAATAGAGACTGAGTATCATTACCCGGGACTTCAAAGGTGAAGGCGTCGGTACAGGAGTATGGCAATCGTCGAGGGCCCTGTTTTAGCCCTGAGGCACAGAATAGATAATCTAAGGATTGTCGCGGAGGAATACAGACGAATCTCTCTGCATTCATTTTCTCTTAGGACATGCAAAAGGCCTTCAAATGTATTCGTCGTGCGATGATTTGATGAGTGCTGTATTCCAAAGGCGTTTCCGAATCGTACATCTATATACCGTGATTTCAAATCTGTGGGTTATATTTGATTTTTGATTTGTTTTCTTCATCTGAGCGTTAGTCACAATCGCATCCGAAGCTTTCCTGGTCCGTTTTACCAATCTAACTGTGAATTGGGCCGAAATATTTTATTTTTCACCTGACCGGTTTCGCCACACGGCATTCTCAAACGTTTGGTATAAAGTTATTGTTTCTAAGATTTCAATATTTAACAAGCAGTTGTTAATTGATCTATAAAATATAGTGGACAGGTACAAAGTATCTTGCTAATATGTGTAGCAGATTACACCAAGTGCCATCGATCAACAGTATATAAACAGAACTTCGATATCTTTCGTGGAGCGACTGCCATATGACCTCCACCACTCAAAGGCATATCAGTCAGACCAGTTGTTAGACTTTTTAGGGCTCCAGCTATCCGCAACGACTGCTATAGAAATTCGTATGGCTGTTGTCGGACTCCATCGACTCAGATAGCTCAATCCAATTTTTGATTCACGATTTGATAGCAATTTCCTTGTAGAGAAATAAGATTATGTATTTTTTTTTACGTAATCGGTGAATTTCTTCACTTCTTAATTAATTAAATACAGATGATTACTCCATTTCATAAAATTATAAAACAGCGTAATCCGTTGGATGTTAATTTTTGCAACACAATATCAGTAACCATAATGTATTTTGTTGCACATAATTTCTGTCTGTTGCCCCTGCAGTGCGAGGCATTTTATGAAGTACATATTTTTTGTACTAACTATGAAATAAAAAGCATAGGCATGAGTCGGCCGAATAACAGTTGCAGACAGCTGTCGATCATCAGTTGACAGCCCGTCTCCTGACTGCTCGTACTTCTGTCTCTAGAACAGCTATTCAGTGCAAAACTCGTCTAGTCTCATAGAACAATATTTGGCATTTTGGAAACAAGTTTTGACATTGGTTTTCACTGCCTCCTAATTCGTGGAAACGGCCTGTGCTCACTCACATAATTATTTGACACGTCCCTACGCGTCATATGAACACTATAAGTTACTAGATCACCAATTAGGGGCATTGCTCTATACATCATTAAGAATTCTTAGGTTATATACAAAATCTAAAAACATAACATAAACTCACGCCTGTATTCCCTGAAGGGGTAGGCAGAGGTGCTAGCACCCACATTTCGCCAGTTAATGTTTAGGTCCCAATGTAAGATAAAATGGCCATAGGGCGGATTGATGCTCGTCTTCATTTTTATATAAAGGTATCAGAAATAGTATTTTTGCTTATATATATATTGAGGGCTTGCCCTTAGTTCATCCTAGCATCAGACACTGTCTTCCTGGAAATGAAACAACACAGGAAGCACCAGCTTTCAAATAAAAAAGTATCATCATAATCGGTTCACTCGGTTGAAAGTTCTGTGGCCAACAACATAAAAAGTAGTCATTTCTAAATATGGACATTCCAGAACATTTCGGGAAGTCGACATTATGGCATTAAGTACGAGAATGTGTCATTTTGAAATAAGTGGACATTTTAGGTATAGGATAAATTGACAAAAATCAAAAGTGGTCATTTTGCGAAGTGGTCATTGTGAGCCTAAAGGGCGAAGTTTCTTACTTCGCATTTCTTATAATTCGTCTAATTACAATTTGACAAGACAGATAAATAATAACAAAAATATGCTGTTTTTATTCATTTTATATCCTATTTTCTACTACATTAAAATACAAATCAATGATGCTGTTGATAGTGTGTCAACATCACGATTCCTCTTGAAGTTAATTTTCGTGAGCCTAAATTAGGTAGGTAGGTACCTACTATGATCTTGTCACTTCAGCTTCCGGCCTGGATCACTACAGAATTGACTTTCTATTTATGAGTTATTAAATCTTGCATGTGCGCCTCTCTGTTATATCAACAAGCCATTTTATCTTTATTATCAAAATAAACTCTGCTTGCTCCAAATAATTTTTACTCTGCACAGCAGAACATTTTCAATCGCACGGCCCTAGGGCCACTTGACATTGTGTTGTTTTTTTAATGGTACTGAATTGAACTTTCATTGGAGCTACAGGTAAAATGGCCATAGGGCGGATTGAAGCTCGTCTTCATTTTTATATTTCATTATTTTCTGAGGATATTGTTTTGAATAAAGAGTCCTCTGGACATTCTGGGATTTGGACATTATGAACCTAAACGATTTATGATCATCGATATATTCCCTTCCAAGTAATTTACAAATGTTGTATATTTGATTAAGGCTGTGTAAAAATTCTGAATTAAAAATATCTGCCACTGGCCAAAAGTGTGGGCAATCTAGTTCAGCCCGCAGCACAGTGTGTGTGGCTGTGTTATTGGACGAGGGGCCCACACCACACGCTCAATAGTGTATAGTTTAGTTCTTAACACACTAAGCTGTTTGTATACAAGTGACTCGCACTTTACATCCCTATAGCGCAGCTTAGAATTTAGTACGAAAATCCATAGATAAAATCATAATTGTTATAGGTATCGATAGACATCTCATAGAAACGGTTAATGGGCCATAAATGTATTATAATCGGTAATTAGAACCAGATGATCGGAAATTGTTAGACATAGGTTCAACATTTCAAGAAGTCGCGTCCACTGCTCACCTTTGGATTAAGTTGCGAAAATCACACTATAGCTCCGCTATAGCTAGGACAGTATACACTGTTGAGTCGGGACTCGTTTAGAAAGCACTGAGCTTGAGCGATACACAGACACTGTCGACGGCACAGGCACACGGAACCGGCCTCGCTCACGAGGTGAACCGGCTTCACAACAATACACTACACAGGCCACAACTGGAACACAGATGCTTGCTCATCCCAACATTCCTAGAGGTTTGTTTCAAGTTTCACAAGTAAATACTCCCGTGGCACTCGCGATATAGCCAACGTAACACGATTGCGAGGAGAAGTGTGCGGGGAGGGGAACACTCGCGACGTGACGCGAGGTGTGCGATGCGCCGCCGACGGCTGACTGGCCGGACTGCATCGGTGAGCTGTAGGAAGACCGGTTGGCGGGCGAAGGGCGCGGGGCGTGCGGGCCGGGGGTGTGGGGGGCGGCGGGCGCGAGGGGCGACGACGCTCTCTCCGCACGCAGCTTGCCCTATAAACTTGCTTTCTGGCCGCTCTCAGCTCTCATATCGTGAGTAGGCTGGCTGACTGGCTCCTGGTGCACTTTTGAGAAAGGCTAATTATTTGCATCGGCCTTGGTTGGATCCTACATGTCGGTACTTTGAAAGTTTTTCGGCAGGTAGCCTATGATGCGCGATGTGTCGAGGTTGGTTATTGGTACGATCCTTGATTAATGTAAATTGAACAATCCTGAAAACAAATATTAGTAGGTAAGTACCAGTAGATAATATATGAACAATATCAAAAAGTTGTTCAAATTCCAACCTCGATCTAATCTCAAACTCACAAAATGTGAAAAACAATCAAAAGAAAATAAAGACGTATAAGATGGGAATTTTGAATCACATAGGGCGTGTCTCGGTAGCCGAATTGGTCAAGGCATTCCCCCTGTAAGGGAAAGACTGCGGGTTCGAGTCCCGCCCGAGATGATTCTTCTTTTTCCCTATGTATTCGAATCAAGGTTTCAATGACAATGATTCTATCGGAATAACAATGTTTTCAAAATGAAGCCTTGATCTAATATTATGTAGTAGGTAATAACGATGACGATACAAAGTTTGTTCTTGATAATTTTTGGCCATTCATTTGACTTTGACAGACTGAAACTGAAATTTAAAAATATATTTTAATTAAAATAATTATTGGCCTTCGTGTGCCGTAGTAGGTACATCACACACCTGAAGGGCATTGTTATGAATTATCTAGGTATCTATTATGAATTTTGAGGAATCTTATGATTATGAGTTTGTGAATGATCAATGATCACTCTTCATATAGTTTAATACCCACGATCAAAGCTCATGATCATCAGAATTCATAATAGGTACATTTATTTTATCTACTCTCATACCGAAATACGTAAATTTTATGATTTCTTATTAGTAAAACTGTTAATGAAGATTGTCCTTAAAATGTTGTTTTTAAATTATTGACAAAATATGCTACTATTTTTCATGATTTCAAGACATTTTACCAGAAATTCTTAAATAATAAAATAACTAATGAATTTCCTCAGCTTATAATAAGAATGATATAAAGATATTCGCATCAAAATCGAAATCTGTAAGTAAAAATAAAAAATTCTAGTACTCAAAGCTAAAATGGTCTCATAGAGTCTTTTGATGTCCACATGAAATAGAATATCTGACTCAAAAACATTTTGTGAACTTAGAGTATTTTTCTCACTGTATTTGCACTGCGCAGATTTTGGCTAAATCGCCAAAATTTCGAAATCTTCCTAAGAACATTTGTTGTAACTACAACGGTTAAGGTACCTGCCCGTATATATAAGAAAGTTTGGAGAAGGTAAACATAATCATATGCTTTCCTCCGTGCATATCAGTTACACTATTTATAACTCGAGAACGAACGGCTGGACCGATTTTTATGATTTTTATTTTGTAGGTCACTGAAAAAATGAAAAAGAAAAAGCAAAATGGTGGTCATTTCTGATGCTATTGACTTTAAAATGGTGGTCCATAACTTGACGGCCTTAATAGATGCTTTTTCACGCCCCGGGACTGAAGGCAGAGGGAAACACGTGTGCAGGTTTAGAGTTGTAGAGCTTTCCTACTCTTTATCGCGCGATAGAGGAAGAAGGCCTCAAACCGTTAAGTGCGAGACGGGATGTATCCCACCGTATGCAGATGGCACTCTTGTACAGCACGAGTTGATCTGGATAGAAAGAGAGAAGATGGAATGAGTTAAAATAGCTCATCAGAACACTCGCCGTGGTAGAGGCGGTAGAATACGGCCAGAGAGGCAACGTCTCTTACGCAACTGCAGAGGTTCCAAGGTGTTACTAACCTCAGGATCATCAATGATACGAACTGAGCTGCTGAGAGCGTCTAACACGTACTGTGCGGATCTATTCCTAAGATAACAACAGTCTTGGATAAAAGACACCGCTGACACCAGCCGCTGAAACCGCTTCACCTTGTTCCAAGACACCAAGTTTGCGCGACGTTTTTTGTTGACGTTTTCGATGTAAAGCTGTCTACACATCAAAGCCGGTGGCCTTAATTTAACGATCTCTGGCCTTGCCCGACGAGTTCGTGCCGGCTTTGGTGTGTAGACAGCCTAAGTGGTTCTTGTTGTTGAGTTTACAGCGAACATTCATACTGCGCATGTTAGTGTGGTCCTGAAGTGCCAGCAGTGTGCCCTGGAGAGTAGGGATTGTGAACATTGCTGATGTAAACCTAAATTGACCGAAGGCTGTTATGTATCTATGCAAGTTACAGTGTGAGAGTAAAAGTTATTAGAGTAAATATACCAAATTATCTCACACGGACATAATAACGTAGGCCGCTCTAAGTTAAGTAGTGTGTGTACTGCACGCTCGAACGGCCTCATCATTTGTTAATAGAAGTAGAGGGAATGTAATTGAAATTCTCCAAGAGATCATAGATTTTTTATTAAAGTAGTCACCGGGTGGCGATGGCGCCTCAGCCGAGTCCGCACACGCCACTGACGACGGTTGAAGCTCGATGAGTACCTTCTCGATGTACTGTGGCAGAAATGATCTGGGACTGGCAGACGCGACCCGTGCATCCACGGCCACGACGCGAAACAGTTGTCTTAATAGATGTAGTATCAGGTTCTGATTGATACAATAAAATACAACAAGTGATGATGTAATCGAACAGGAATGTTCCAGCGCCGGACGGCGGGCGTCGAGTCATCAATAAATAAATCTATGGACGTGGCTCACTTGAACTAGCGGTCTGTGTAGTATGCTATGCAGTTTATTGAATACAATACATTCGATGTTCACGGTATGTACTGCGTTTGCTTTTTTATTCCTATTTTTTCCTATTATACTACTGGTAATTGTCCCTTAATAAGAAAGTTAACGTAGGTTGAATATGATGAATATGCTCAGGAAGGAGCGTCTTCTGCGGGTATACTGACAAAAATGCTCATCACGTAGGTATCGGTCGGACTCAAAGCCCAGGGTAAAAAGGGTTTGTAAGTCAAGGGCTTCCGATTAATGAAATAAGTTGTTGACTTGAGAGTCCAGCCTGTGGGCAGGCGGTGAGCCGCGGCACAGGATCCGTACCTTCCTGCTCTCTTACAGGTTATGGATACGATGATAGAAAGTAGTCATTGGTAATTGAAGCAGAAGTTCGTGTTTATGGTCTGTCCCGCACGGGTGGGTTGCACTAGCTACTACTCGTAGCTAGTTTATAATATGGTAGGGCGGCGCGACAGTACTAAGATCAACCTCATTCTTATAAAAGATAATTGCCTGTCGACACATTTATCCAGTAGTGGTATGATACAGTAATGTAACTGCCGTGAGATGAAAGCACGACGGCGAGCGCACCCGTGCAGGTTGCGCCAGCAGTGCGTGGGGGCGACGCGGGGGCGAGACTTTAGGAGCTTCGGCGCTGACGTGGGGCCGAGAGGACGTAGACCCGTCACCGGGTGCGATTAAACAATGACATCAGGTATTGCTAAGGACCACATGGTACCTCTATTGGCCTCTGTTGACCAATCTTTTTTGGTTAACGTACCTAGTTCCCGCGACAAGGGGGCCAACCACAACCTCTTAAAGCAGTATTATTTCAATCTTACTTCGTGTTTTGGTACCACGACCTCTTAAAGCAATATTACAATAATGTTGTTTAAATTAGCAGTTTTGGGACGTCACCCATAGTTTTCGTTCTTTTTGTTCGTTCAGCGTCAAATATGACATCCTTAATAAAGTCAATAGTTACAAACAACGATTGAAAAAACAATATTCGAGGAGTTTATCAGCTTCTAAAAGCTATGCTAATATTGCTTATTCACGAAATCGTCATCGAATGCAGTCGCGATTAAAATGAGACCCTTTCCATTACCTATATGAAATTGGTTCAATAAGCGAAAGAGACTCCCACAGAGTGATGAATAGAGTCCACACTGTTGAAAATCCCTATCTACAGAGTTCTCTGTAAAGACTAAGGTAAGCCTATATTTATATTGAATTAAGTACACGCTAATGTATTGTAATGTGTGATTGACCACTATTAGTTTTGTAAATATGTCATGTTCTTAACGTAGTTGTTTTTTTCTAGGTGTTCATTGCATTACCATTTTATAGGCAACTGATGCGAGAGCCATAGCATAAGCTGAGTGAACAACCACGCACAAATAATAACATGCATGATGGCTATTTCAAGAGTTCAACGGTTGCTCGAAAGGCCGCATTAAGATCCAGTTATAATAATAACTATTTTACAAATATAATTGCTTTTATAAATTATTCCATGTAATACCTACTAAATAAATAATATGGTGTCTATATTAATCGAATAACCATCTTTGTACGCTTGCTTCCACCATCACACTTGCCGCGTTTCCAAGCTGGATTGCGATGGCCAGCCTCAGCACCAAAAACGATCCGGAACGAGAGTCGATTGTAATGATGTCGATGAGGTGATGACCGTTAAGTGTAAATATCTATCAAGCTGCGAGTATCAAGCATTATTTAATTAGAATTTGAGCTATTAGAGCGGGTGGCGCGGAGATCTAGATAATAGAAGCCAACTAAAAGACAAAAGGATGTGCAGTGTGCATTTTACAAAAATGTACTCTTTGTTGTGACAAAGCCTTTTTTTATAGTGTAGAAAATCCCCACGGATTCCACTCCCACGGAGCCGGTGGAGCCGGTTATGTCGGACTCGAACCGACCAAAACGCACGCCGTCTTGGGTCCTTGATTGCCGGAGGTGAGATTGCCAAAAGCATATCTCTCGCACCCCGGCAGACCCAGGACCATTTATCCTTCTTTCGAGATGGCCCCCTTCGAGTTGTGGGGACCCTAGTGTCCCCACCTAGCCCCGGACACGGGGAGGGCACTTTGCGCCTTTGGGCACTTTGTTGTGACAGAGCATCAGTGCGCATGTCCATTTTAATGTCATCAAGTGACATCGGTTCGGTTCTCACAGCAACGATCTTAATATAATAACAACATAGCTGCACGCCTTGGCTTCGCCCCGGTGCTATGAATTACCTATATACTTTTAGATACAAATCTTTCACACAAACCTTGTCCTAACCAAAATAAATGGGTAGATAATGAAAATCTGTCCCATTGTGGAATGCACTAAAAAGCTCTATCTAACCTTGGGACTCGAGAGCCTTGAATGTCGTCAAGTTCAAGCAGTATTCTTAATTCGGGTGCCACTCCGTCATACGTATCGCACTCGAAACGGTGCTATCGATGTGCTGAAATAAAACTTGACCCTAGGACCCGTTGCCTCGCACCCCTTGCACCTGTTATAATTGTATGATGTGATCATGAATGCCCAGACAATTAAAAACATATAAAATTATTACGGCTTTATATTTGCGGTAGAAAATAAAATTTTACATAAGTAGGTTCCTAGAATACAAAATTCACGATTGTTATGAAGACATTGAATATGAATGAATTGTATTTTGTTCTTAAGTTTGCATGCTTGTCACAAAGAGGGTTCAAAACAACACTCCTACTGCGTTTACTTAGGTTTAGATGTTGAGGCATTTGAAGATTCTTTGTATCGCACACTAATTATTCCACGTTGTATAACAAAGAAATGCTTTCTTAGGTCGATGTGTTTTAATTTGCTACTTAGGATAGAGCATTTTCACATAGCTTCAATGCCACTTGGTTATCACTGAAAATCATTCACATTCATCGAACACTGGCGTCTTTCAGCAGTAGCCTTAGACGGAGAGCTCTTTCTCAGCTTCGGATAGCGACATAATAATAATTATATTCTTCATACAGCATAAGCAGTTAACATAGTAGATGCTCGTTGCTTCGGACTCCCAGCTTACAAGTTACAACCCCGCTCTACTACCACTTTAAATAGTACATATAAAATATAAATAGATAATATTTGCATGATTTGATCAAAATGCCCAGGCAATTTAAACTATAAAATTATTAATGGCTTTACAAGGCTTTACATATTATTTGCGGTGTAGGTGTAAAATAAAATGTCATAATAAAATTATTTTAATGTCAGATGACAGATAGTTTTCTTTTTTTTTCTTTCAATATTCTGCCAGTTACATAAAAGAGTATTTATATCAAAAACGTTTTACAAATTACGTGAATGTTGTTCCGTTTTGTGTGAGAAAGAGATGGCGCTACACAGTATGACAGAACGTACAGCGATCTCTCTTTTCCTTGTTTGCAGGCTTGTTGCAGGCACAAAAATAACCTTACTCAAATTCGTACCATGAGCGTACAATAATGTTTTATTTTATTCCTGCTTATTGACGGAAATGAATGAACTATTTAGAAAGAGTTATGTATTCCTTGCAATAATTCATTCGCATTAGGGCTGTACTCCGGAGACAAAAAGACCGGAGCACCTCTGGAGATTTTTGCGAACAACCGGTTATCTTTCTCAAAAACTCCGGAGATTTTATATAGAGTTAAATATTCGCCTTTTTTCATGAACACTATTTTACTATATATTTTTGATTATACCTATGATTAGATTCCATAGCGATACGATTTTATCGAAGTATATGATGTATAGATGTTCGTGCATTTATTAAAAAGTAGGTAATATATACATATAATCACGCCTATATCCCCGGAGTGTTTTGGCAGAGGCGAATTAACATCAACACCCACATTTCATCAATCATTGCATTCGGTCGGTCCACCTATTGCCGTATTCCGGTCACAAATTCGGTAATAAGTTGATTTCATTAGTCTACAAATTGGACGTTTTCATAATGTTTTAATAAGAGGATTATGATAATAATAGTAATACAATGTCTCAAATGGGTAGGTACTTAAAAAAAATTCGAAACTGACTAAATATACTTCCGCGTAATCGAAGAATGTCCGGAGGCTTTTCGAAGATTTATTAAACCTAGAGAAAAATCACCGGATACTGAAATCTTCCCTGGAGTCAAGCCCTACGCCTAATGTCAGTGATTTCTTTTTTAGAGACCATAGAGTTCTTTTATTCAAAAAGGATTTTTAAAAAGAAGTTTTTACTTTGAAGTAAAATACTTGTAATTTTTAGAATTGTATTTGTTTGCTTAATATCTAAGCAATTTCTATGCATTCTTCTATACAATTTATACTTGTAATTATAGGCGTTTCCCGGGATGCGAGTCTTCTCACTGGGCACCATGCTAGCTAAAAACCGGAGAAGACTGAGCGTGGGTGACGAAAATGCCTTATTGATCCACCTAATTGAAACTGCGTGCGGTTTTAGTTAGTTTGAGTTAGATATAATGGCCGTGTTGGCCAAACAGGGAGGTATCCATGGAACACAATAAAAAGTACTTTTAAACCGTTATAATAGTCAGCTTGACCATTTCTTGTTTGAGTTAATGTATATAAATACGATTTACTTGCTTTTTGGGTTACGAAAATGATTTTTTGAGCAGTATTTTGCAAAACAATAATAAAAAAGTTGCTACCTAGCAACTTTTTTAAAACGGCTAAATTTGACATAAAAACAATAATGTTAAATACAATACTGCTCTAAAATCTCGTCATGGTACGAATTGAATGAACTAAAATTAATTTGACGTCACAAAAGCACTAAGCAGGAATACATGACATGCACAATGTACGGTTGTGGTACGAATATAAGCAAGATTACTTTAAGCTTGACACAAAACTCTCCTGCAATAAGACTGTTTTGTAAACGGTTGTGGTAGGCCCCAAGTGCAGATGAGATCGAGGTCACACAAGAGCAACGATATAATTTATAGTCTATAAAGTTGAGTTTACCGCAAAGAACTGAATGTATACTATCTGTATACCTACTTAAAGAGAAATAGATTGTAGAAAACCATGTGAATGTTAAACTTAAGTCACTTGTTAGTAGAGAACTGATCGTCGCCGTCGCCGTCGTGTGCTGTGCATAACTGGCTATGCCACAGATTACCGTAGTTGGTGTCTATACACACCAGTGCAATAGGCATTACACTTACACAATATTAAAACGTCTTACGAATTTACTGGTTATCGTGGCAGAAGTTGACCGATAAGTAATTGCACGGTGGCAGCGGCCTGTGCCTGCCGCACACTGGCGCGATGGCGCGATGGCGCGATGGCGGCACTAACTGAATGATGATAAAGGTTGCTCTACTTTTCTATTAAGCACTATCTTTACTTGTGTGGGAAGGGCACGTGTATATACAGAAAACCACGACTAGCATAGTCCTTGAAAAACGATGGACATGTGATGCTATTTCAGAGATTCCATAGACTCTTGACTGGATTCAGTGAGCCAATGGATAAAGTATAAGAAAACTGAAATTATCAAGTTCAAAAAACTTGTTATGTGTAGGTACACCGTCACAGATTACCTCCGTGGGCGATGACCGGCGCCGGCCGATCACTCGATAAGATACCGATTACACCTCGTTCGTATTGAATGGCATCTATTTATGGAACAGACGGAAGTCCATCACTGGCCACGCGGTGAATTACCATGGTAATAGTTCTTTTTCTGAATATAATTGAATGGCTGGATTGACCCATCATGTAACAATCTGCGATTATGGTAGGTTGTCTACGATCAGTACGACATGCCTAACCTTTCGGCCAGGACAGGGAGGGAAAGAAATAGTGGTGAGATCAAATAATAAGAGAACCGTTGGTCCCGCCACAAACATCGGCGAGTAACAAAGCGGACTGCTGAGGAAAGCTCGGCTCTATCGCCTTCAATTGGTTTCGCTATTCTCGGATGGCGTTCATTTCAATTTCCTTCTCGTCTGTAATATTTGACGATTCGACTACACGATAGTTCATGGTGAACAAACAGTGTTCTTCTTAGACCGAAGCCGATTATATTTTATCGTACAATTATCGCGATAGCGGCGCACCGACTACAGTAGAGTGGACCACATGAATCATGAATGTGTGATTGTGTGCGCGACTACCGGCCCCGCGCCCCGCACCCCCATACACGTCTAGTGATATTGGTGCTTAACGATATTTGTGTGTCCTCCTTTCGGCTGCGATAAGAAGGTACCCAAGTATTTGGATAAATATTCGTTAATCCAACTTTTGTTGGCGGTTTGTCGGTCCCTAACTGCCTACTGTGCGTAGGTACCTCTCTACGTTGGACATTTGACAGCTAAATATGAACTGCGACGAACGCATGATTGGTTTTGTTTGCCCAATGCCAATGATATAAGTTTAAAAACCGGTCAAGTGCGAGTGGGGTTCGCACCCCGGGGTCTCCCTACAAAATTGGATTGAGAACGCTGTGCTACTCAAATTGCAATATCTTCAACCTTGCGTTTGATTTTATCACAGCTCCAAGATGCATATTTATTTCAGCTTGATAAGCACATTCAAGCGTTCTTTAGAGAAAGGAAGGTGGACAATGAGACACACCTACGTGATAGGTACATTTTTATATTTAGATTTTTTTGGACTTTTACCTTTACTCTTACTCAGTTCTGTGGGAAGGCCCAATAGGTTTCGATGCCCTCGTCTTTGGTTAAATTAGCTCCATAGACGGCTGTGCCTAGCTACATGATGGGTTCATGACACGTATCGATGGCATCCGTAGGGAGCGCTCCGCTCTGCGGTGAATGGGCGGTGGCCGCGAGGGCGCTGCGCTCCCGACGCGACGCCGCGCGCCGCACCGGCCGTGGACGCACCACGTGACAGGTCGCATTAGCCACTATCGGGCACAGGCCCAGGCACAGGCGCGGGCGCACCCACCGCGGCCACTGTGCTGTGTTGTGTACACGCGCTATCTCCGCCGCGAGTGGGCGCACCGCTCATCAAACAGCGCTACTTGTGATTATCGTTACATACCTAGCTACTTTTCATATCGCTCAAAATAATTTCATTATAATTATTGTATAGAATTATATTTTAAATAAAATATTAAATTTAAACGTATTAGGCATTTTACATATATGCCTGCAAGGAGACACAGAAGGAGAAAAGTCCTCACACAATATGATACCCCTTTATATGAAAAGGCGTATATTTATCTACTTTACCGAGTTGCATGATTCTGTCGCTACATGACAGCGGCGATGCACCCACACCGCCCACGCGGCACATGGAGATTTACTTGCGTCAGTTAAGGATCAGTGGTCAGAGTGGAAGGTTCACACGAGGCCACAGGACGCGCGTGCTCGCGAGGACATCGGGCAGGACGTCCCTGAGGAGCCCGTCGCCCTCGTCTCTCGTATGTTTAGAATTCCTACTAGGTAGGTATATGTAGAGCTCAGCTTGCTCAGGTTTTCTGTCTTAGCTTTGCGCAGGGATTCAAAGTAATTGGTTATCACTGTATTACAAGAGCTCACAATAAAATCATAGAACCGAGATGGAAGTCCACCATGTTCTCATGCACTTCTACTTTATTTGTCAACATAGCATTAGTGCAAAAAGAATCGAGACGTAGTTAACAATATTTCTTGTTATAAACGGATGACATGAATATTATCTGGCCTGTTCATGACACAGACGCAAATTCAGATCGGACTTTTAGTTGTCTACGCTCTCAGCTTGTCCACATACGTGCGCACGCTGGTGTCGCGCGACTTGTCGCATGTCGCGTGGCGTGTGTCGCCGCCACGGGCTCATTTTAGTCGCAGAAAAACTATGGTCTGTGTTCATCCAGTCAGTCAGCGCCCGCGCCGTGACGTAACTGATTAGGGTATACCTACGGTCTATACATTCGCCATTAACTCTCTCTAAATCAGTACCGTAACTCTTTATGTACACAAAAATATTAGCTGAAAAAAACAAGACCTATCAATATTACAATACTCTTCTTAAGTATAAGGGAGTAGTTCAGGATTCACGTCCCGTCTTGGATGTTGACTTCTTCAGATCTAAATGTATGAACAAGAGAGATGAGATTCGAAGGCGGTAGAAATTTGATGGCACAAATTTGACACTTATTTCGACCGGGTTGGTACCACCGTGCACAAGTGCGAAAAACCCTCCATAGTAATCCAATCTCGCTTGGATTGCGTTCAGGGATCAGCAAGTGCATAGCCGGGCCGAGGTGATGGTAGTCGCAGCACTAGTGGGACCGGTGGGTTTTGGCGTAGTCTAGTGGGGTGTGACGCGGGGCGCCGCGCCGAGCAGGGAGACCTGTAGAAACGGTGGTGCCGCTGGCCGCCCGCGGCATAGTACAGGGGCCCAACCGGGACTAACCACCCTGGGAGGCTGCCCCACCAGGTCGCGCATAATCCCGATATGGCTCGTCGTGCCGGTTGGCGACCATATTCGGGGGGGTACGGGGGCCCTTCCTTTCGGGGTGTGCGTGTTTGTTAGGGCGGATATTTGTTATCGCCGTTTGCGCTGTCTAGAGGACCCATCCTTTTCCATCCTGTGGGTACACGTAGACCATGGCTCCACGAGTCAGATCTATGTGTGCCTTTACCGTTCCCATACAGGAGATGCAGAGATAACTCGACTATTCGAATACCTGAGTCAGGCGGCAGATGATGCGCAGGATCGGTTTCCGAACGCCGAATTGGTGTTTTTGGGGGACTTTAACGCCCACCACAAGTTCTGGTTGGGCTCCGCCAAAACAGACCATGCGGGAAAAGCCACTCACGCATTTGCCCTGGCGCATGACTTGACTCAATTGGTCAAGGATACCAAGAGAGTCCGGCATAGAGCCCTCTCTGCTAGACCTTCTGTTGACGAGCCGCCCGGACCAGTACAGTGTCTCGGTGAGTGCTGCTTTAGGTAACTCCGACCACTGTCTGGTCCGCTCCAACGTGCCCATTGTAGCGCCCCCACGACCCGTGAAGGGGAAGAGGCGTCTATGGCACTACTCGTCAGCGGATTGGGATGGATTGTGCGACTATTATGCGTCCATCCCGTGGGTTGAACGCTGCTTTGAGGGTAAGAACCCATCTGAGAGCGTTACTGCCGTCGCCGGTGAGATCGGTCTAGGTATGGAATACTATATCCCATACACCGATGTCACCGGAGTCCGCGGAGCGCGTCCGTGGTTCGGGCGCGAGTGCGCGGAGGCTGTTGAACATAAACAATCTGCGTACCGCGCCTGGGTGCGGGCGCGCGCCACACGCGATCCCAACGTGGGTCACTTCAAGGCAGCGTACAACAGAGCCACAAAGGTCTGCAAGAGGGCATGCGTCAGGGCGGATGCCCAGCGCATAGTACGGCTGGGCCAAGAGCTAGTGGCGCATCTCACGGGTAGCTGTGGCTACTGGCAACTGGCCAAAGCCGTGCAAGCCAACTTCTGCCAGCCCTCGCTGCCCCCGCTGAGCAATCCCGATGGATCTCTGGCCCATGAGCCGCAAGAGAAAGCAAATTTGCTGGTTAATCTCTTCGCGGCCACCTCCCGAGTCGATGATTGTGGTATGCTACCACGGACAATGCCCACTGGTGACCACGCAATGCCTGATATACGTATCAGGCAACGCGATGTCCGTGCAGTACTGCAATCACTCGATGTCCGGAAAGCCAGTGGTCCTGATGGTATTCCAGCGGTTGTACTTAAAAAATGTGCAGCGGAGTTATCTCCTACGCTAACGCGGCTGTACCGACTGTCCTACAGTTCGGGTAAAGTGCCTTCGGCCTGGAAGGAGGCGAATGTCCAGCCGATCCCCAAGAAGGGGGATCGCTCAGACCCAGCCAACTATCGACCCATAGCCGTCGCCTCAGTGCTGTGTAAGGTGTTCGAGAACATAATTAACACACAGCTCATGCGCCACCTAGAGGATCACTCCTTGCTTAGTGACCGGCAATACGGTTTCAGACCGAAACGGTCAACGGGTGATCTTCTGGTGTACATGACCCACCTTTGGGGTGAGGCTATGGAGAAGCACGGTGAGTCACTGGCAATTAGTCTTGACATCGCCAAAGCTTTCGATAGGGTATGGCACAAATCGCTTCTTTCCAAGCTACCAACCTTCGGCCTGCCTCCTAGACTGTGTAACTGGGTTGCAAGCTTCCTGCAGGGGCGCCGTATTCGCGTCCTTTGTGATGGACGAGCTTCGGAGTTCTTGCAGGTAAATGCTGGCGTGCCGCAGGGTTCCGTTTTATCTCCTACTCTCTTTCTTCTGCATATCAATGACATGCTCTGTAACGGAAACATTCACTGCTATGCAGACGACAGCACCTTACACGGGAGTTACTACGCACACCCTGCGGCCAAGCAGTCTGATATCGCGGAAAAAAGGCAGCTTCTTGTCACTGAGCTGGACCGGATCCTGGACCACATTTCTCAATGAGGCGCTAGGAACCTGGTCGAGTTCAATGCCAAGAAGACCCAGGCATGTGCGTTTACAGCAAAGGTATCTCCTTTCCTTCCCCTTCCCACTCTTCAGAGCACACCACTGCCACTGCAGGATCACCTAACTATCCTTGGTATGGATGTTCGCTGCAAACTGAATAACAATAACTATATCGAGAGTATCATCAAATCAGCCTCGCGTAAACTCGGAGTCCTGAACAGAGTGAGACGTTTTTTCACGCCGGAGCAGCGGTGTCTTCTATACAAGAGTCAAATTCGTTCCTGCGTGGAATACTGCTCACATCTCTGGGACGGCTCCGCAAAGTACTTATTAGATGCTCTCGACAGGTTGCAGCGACGTGCGGTCCGCATTATTGGGGATCCTGAGGTCACGAACACCATCGAGCCTTTGCAGATGCGTAAAGATGTTGAGCCTTTGGCAGTTTTCTACCGTCTCTACCATGGTGAATGTTCTGACGAGCTCTTCCAATTAGTCCCACCCTCCCCTTTCCTTCACAGGACGACACGTGCAGGGCTAAGATGCCATCCATTTACGGTGCAGAGAATACCTGCTAGAACCAAGCGTTTCAGTGATTCATTCCTGTGCCGCACCACTGAGACCTGGAATTCCCTGCCAGCTCACGTGTTTCCTTCTTCCTACAGTCCCGGGTCCTTTAAGCGGGGCGTGAAAAGGCATCTAATGAGGCCGTCAAGCTGAGTGCTACCACTGTTAACATGGTAAATGTTTACGATGGTGACCCTCTTTTCGAGACTTTGCCTTTAGCTTAACATCAGGCGAGGTGAAGTCAAATTGACGTGTCCTGTATAAAAAAAAAAAAAGAATAGTTAACGTAACGAAATTGAACGTGTTAAGGTCCATTCTTAGTGCAGCATAACTATCTAATACATGTTTTCAATGTCATCCTGTTTGCTTTAGGCTTCTGTGAAGTCATAGGTACAACATGGTGTTCTAGCACCCACTAGCTATAGTCCTTGAAACTAACATTCTTTGAAAGTCTCATTGGACAATCACCAGCCTTGTGCCGATGATAACGGTGGAACAACACTATTTATCTCGGGGTGTGATGAAGGTTGGAAACAATGAAACACAAACTTCACCTGTGCTTGAGTGTAATAATATTGCTCACATTACATTGGTTTACATTGATCCTTTTATACAATGATTGGTAACGTAACCATAGTGCCATCTAACTTGACATCAACGTCATCTATTGAGCGTTGATGCAACAATGTACAATAATATGTGGTTCATGTGAACGAAACCATAGCGACATCTAATTTGAGGTCAACGCCATCTATCGAGCATCGAGCAAAACAGTTTTTAACTTACAGTACTAAACATACCGCCCACCAAGGACATTTAGTGCAGAAATGTCCTTCAAGAACTAGATCACAAATAAATACAAATCAAATTTAAAATACTACGGCTTGACTGGAAATACAATGTGCTCTGAATTATGTGGTATCTGGACCATTAGATCTGAGACATGAATGATTACAGCATCTCATAATCGTGCAAAATCAATAAACAACATCCGTAAAACATGAAAAATAACAGTGTAAAAGTATAAAAATATAAACCAACAAGTGCATAATTTTATCTTAAAATAAGTAATTTAACAAGTGTGTATATGTATATAAATAAAAATAAATAAAAAATGTAAAAAAAAAAAATTCATCTAATTCAATCAGCGACTGGCAAAATACAGAGTTTGGACGTGGGTCTCTTCAACATTGAAGTTTTGGTACGAATTGTGACCACACGGGTGATGTCATCCTTACCAGGATGTTTTAGTTCTATCCTGCCTAACAACCAGCGACTTGGCGGCAAGTCATCTTCCTTTATTAGGACAATGTCACCAATTTTAGGTTCAGGAACTCGATTAGACCACTTATACCGATTCATTAGGTTAGACAAATATTCGGTAGACCATCGCTTCCAAAATGACTGAAGCATTCTTCGAACGAATTGCCACCGGGTTAAACAGTTTACGTTGGACCCTTCGTATGTATAATCAGGTACACTTACAATTGGTTCTCCAATTAAAAAGTGTAGCAAGATACTAGAAGTTTACGCGAGCAGATATAACTCATTGAAATGAAACCTTTTTGGTTTAAATAATATTTATTTGGTGCCTACCTGGGTATTATTATTTACACGTAGAATATCGCGATAAAATCCGTTAAAAAGTAGTTTTATTTTAATAATTTTATTAGTGTCATCAATTTTATTTCCAATTCCGGCTGTCCGATAAGACAGGTAAACACGAGGCGTCTCCGTATCGACGACGGACGCTCGAATGAGTAGCGATACGTGCCGCTGCCGGTGTTCATATTACATTTAGGTAATCTGTGATATTTGATAGTCCTCGTCAAAGTTACAAACTCTGCAGAACTTTTTTCGGGTCTAAATACAAAGCATACAATTATTAATAGGTTTTTTGGCTTTGTGTTATTCTGCGGGTGAATATGCGTGTCCAACATGGGGCCGTTCTGCACATGCTGGGCTGGTGGATGTAGCACTAAATGAGACCTGCCGCATAATAACAGGTTGTCTCAAACTAACTCCGGTACAGATGCTTGTATCCACTAGCCGGTATAGCACCTCCCAGCGTACGTAGAGACGTGGCGTCATCCATGGAGAGGGGTAAGCTGGAACGGGATCAGCGACACCCCATGCACGGCCACCATCACGTGCCAAAAAGGCTGAAAAGCCGAAAGAGTTTTTGGGCGTGCGTTGCAGCCGCCGATGGCGATCCCTCCCCGGCCAGGGTGGACCTATAGAGAGCGCAGAGCTCGCCACCAACCCCATTCGTTCCGCTGTCGGAGAGTTTGCCACCTGGGCACGACCTCTCCTGGATCAGGTGGAAGTCCCTAAATAGACTTCGGACACAGGTCGGTCGAAGCAAGGAGAATCGGTCAAGATGGGGTTTCTCGGACGGCGCGGATCTGCGGTGTGAGTGTGGAGTTACTCCACAGACCATGTCCCACCTGCTGACATGTGCTGCATGCCCGTCCACTTGTACCGCGGAGGAACTTATGACCGCCTCCAAAAATGCAATCCAGGTGGCGGCACACTGGGAACACAGAATTTGAGTTTGAGTTTGAGCTGAGGCGCCTTCGATTCGACAGAAGAAGAAGATTGATAGGTAGGTACAACCACTACGGCTCTACGTGTGCACTGCAACTAAGGTAGCGGTCTGTCTGTGCGTACTACTACATTATCTGTGGTATTACTATTGCCACTATTACTACCTATGTATATACATATATTTCTATGTTTGTTCTTGGTGTATGTAGATACATTATTAAATAAATAAAAGAACCTGGTGGTCTACGTTTTGATGTAAAAGCAGAAATAGATAAAAATGTCAGTAACTAGAAAATGAATAATATGACGAAAAAAAGGATATACTTAGGTACTACATATGTTCTTACATTCCTAATTATATTCACGTTGATTTTTGGGACGTTCAACACCTATAATTATTTAAATGTATTATCATGAAAAATATTTGTTTCCGGATTTGTTGGTTATATTCCTCGGTACAGGAAAGAATACATCAAGATGGTCGTTGGTTGTATTAATTCATTCAAATAGCGAGCTAAGCGTTACACTCAAACAGCGTTCGCTTCGTCTGACGATAGATAACGGGTCATCGGTCGGCTGATACGGCCGGCGGGCGCGGTGCAACGAGGAATGTCTTCTCGTCGGTAATCCCCGCGACTCTCCTTGCGTCTTTTTGTGTCTCGCGCACAACACGCGTCAGCAGGCCGTGCCGACTCTGAGCACGGTTCACGCAATAATAATTATAGAATTACGTCGCCGTCAACTCGAGCACAGGAAGGGGGACACGTGTATATTTAGGAAATGAAATCTTGTCATGAAGAATAAAGTGTCTCTCTATAGCGCGCCTCACGCCTCGGGATTTAAGTAATATACGATAGTGGAGGATGAGGCTACAGCCGCGTGAACACTGAATACTTCTTGATTTATAAGTAAAATACCACTGTATTTCAACTCAATAGTGTAAATAATATGCAGAAATCATGTTTGCCAAGAAGCAATATCTTATAGAACAAGGATAGGAGAAAACCGTGAATTTGTAAAATAACCCACGTCACAAAAGTATAAGATTAAAAATAAAAAGTAATTTCAATCCATCAATGTTAGGCAGTCTACTGCTGGGCGCCTGCTCGGCCTCGTTCTTCATTTTCAGCTCCTTCCAGTCTCCCCCTGCTACCTTTTTCAGACATTCGTTCATCTGGCTGATGCAGTTTAAATGCGACTCGGAAATTACCGAATAATTCAATGATGACACGGGCATTGGTACGCACACCGCTCATGAGCTCAGGAGTGCGTGGCCGAGCGCGAGGGCCGAGTGCCGAGGTCGACGGGATCACACACTGCGTTTATTGTGTGTTGAACCGTTTCGTTCCTATCAAATATGTAGTATCGCTTCGCCCGCACCGCCGCTCCGCCGCCGCCGCGCGCCTGGTCGCATCGTGCACACGAACGAACCTATTACGAAAGGAAATTGAATTTCAAACACAAGCTGCGAGCGGGAGCGCCACTACCAGTAATGATCGGAATCGGAAATGAAAATTATTTCTGCAGGCATCAAGAGACTGTGCGAGCGTGTTGACGGCCCCCGACGCACCTAGCAAGCTACTCTTAAGCCTATCAAGGGTACACTAATACTGTAATTTATTTATTTGCAAACTCGCCACTGCTAAGTTAATTAACGAAAGCTTCAAAACTTTAGAGAGGTTTTAGGTTCCCCTGCGTACATTTACTGAATACAATAAATAATTGAGACTATTTTACGTAACGTACGGTGTGTGTGAGGCTTGGGCTTTAGTTTACAAAAATGCCAGGAGTTGTCAAGCGCAGCGTCGAGTGCGCTGTGTCAGTGTGCCCTCCTGTCAGTTCCGCGTCCGCCGGACACTCTAAAATATAGTGTTTACTTTTTACTTGTCTAATAAGTTTTGTTACAGTGTGACATTCCATTAAGTATCACTGTTCACTGTATATTGCTTATTTAATGCTTCACAACCTACAGACTAAAGAACTTCAAAAAAATAATGCGTGACATGACTCACTACGTAACCCCGAATTAGAGCTATCATTGGAAAGAGAGCTGATGACAGTTCTGTATAAGCGTGACTCAATAATTAAGCTATATTCGCATTTATTTATCTGTTATCTCACAGCGATTACTTCCTTGTATGAGCAAGTGAAGAATTAAAATTGTTGAGGGCTGATTAACAACTATGTTGATAAGGAATTGACTACAGCGTGGACGTAGAACCGTTCTATGTGCAAATAGTTAAGTCTCCCACGTGGCCGGAGCGAGGCACCAGACCCAGCGAGGTGGTGAACTGGCGGTGCGGGGCGTAGGACGCGATATGAGAGAAGTAAACATTTACTGTGTACAAATATGCATTGTTTAGAAATTCTCAAGTTCAATTGCGATTAACTGACGCTGCTAAACTCGAGTGCCGTCGTGGCATTGAATAAATTGTTTCGGTAGGAAGTAGTGATAACACTCGTGACTGTTGTGTAACTCAGTGTAGCCCTCCAGCTTGCACTCAATTAGATAAATTAGCACCATACCGAAAACAAGCGATACTATTGCCTCACGTGCGGCGTGTTCTGTGTCAACACAACACTCGACAGTACTCTACACCTCACAGCCTCACGCTCGTAGCGGGATTATTAATAGCAACAGTAGGGCCATATATAAACCTAATCTAAGAGTAAGTCCGGTATCATGACACTAACTACTATGATAATTTATACGTCCATGGTGCTGCACACGTACATAGGCCACGATAATCACTTCAGAGGGCGGCGCGGCGAGTGCTTGTCTGCGTCTTAAAAAATCAGATAATTATCGCCAAGTTAGCTATGCCCTTCGCGAGGCATGCACACAACAAGGAGAGCTGGCACAATGAACAGGTGCGGTGTCCCAACGTCGTCGTCGGACGCGGAACTTATCGCGTGTCGTGAGTCGCATGTATGTTTGTTTGTCCTGTGCGCGGCGGCGCGGGCGCCGGGCGGCGCGGGTCATTCACTCCGCGTATTCTGAGACACGCGTCCACTACGACCAAGCTCAAGTGAACTGCATCTCGTGGACTAAACTCTCGTGTGTGTGTGTGTGTGTTCGCGCCAGTCACCAGCACACTACGCGCACGCGCTTGTCTCGTACTGGTGACGCGTGCGCAACTCATTATAGGTACAACTTCCTAAATTCATCTACACATACACTTAACTACGCTACTTTGGGTACTCTATATTTTTGTATGAGTAGTAGTGTTAATTATATTATTACTAGGTACGGGTCTGCCACCTAAAAGGTATGAAATAAATGTAGCCCTACAAGAATGCCTACAGACGTGAAACCAATCGCGAGTTGACGACAGCAAAATAAAATAAAATTGAAAAATGCCAATCATCTGTCTGTCCACGACACGGACGTCCGCGAGTTTGACGCCCGCGATTTGATGAATGAACCATCTGTGGGCATAAAAAGTCAAAGTATTTACTTCACAAAACAGTGTTTAATGCGCCCAAAAAGTTTTCACTTCAAGAGATATCACAATTTGTTAAATAGTATTTAAAAGTACAATTTCTAGGCAATTTGTCAAAAAGGCACCTACTATTGGCAGTGTCGAACAGTTCGCGAACGTTCTCGTAACGCATTCACCAGCTTACCTCGCCACCCCAAGTCAAGGGTATCGATCGGCGATGTCGGAGTCGGACCAAAAATAGCCTTTTTTTTTCGTGCGGAAATCCTCTCGGACTTCCCCTCGGATGCCGAAGCCGGAAGGGGAGGTTATGTCGGACTCGAACCAACTAAAACCGCACGCCAACTGTGGGTCGTGGTGCTAGGCCGGAGGTGAGGTTGTCATCGACATATCCCTCGCTTCCCGGCTGATCCAGGGCCATCGGAGGGCCTTGGGGGAGGGGGGACAACGGGACCAAAAGTAGCAGTATGTACTTTCTCAAGGTCTAATCTATTTCTACACCACATCAAGATCAGTTCAGTGGTTTAGGCATGAAACAATAACATACAGACAGACAACCAGTCAGGGGGTAACTTTTGCATTTATAATATTACCTAGTAATGATTAGTATGGATGATATCGGCTGTTGGTCACTCACTATCGACACGATAGTATTCCATTCGCGGTGGTGTCTTGCCCACGCGTCGATAAGGATCTGGGAGCACTCGCTCGCGTCGCGAGTCGCTATTGTATTGCTAACTACACCTCACACATACAATATGTGCTTCTTTTTGTTTGTTTGCAGGCATTATCACACTTTCTCTACTACTGTATACTACGATGTACTGTCGCAATATGCCACCGCTGTTTATTTTACTACATATTACGTTAATATTATTACAAAAAGCGTGTTACGATTACGATCGCCAAACAAAGTTTGTCAGACGGCAAAGCACAGCCCGGAGTGCAACATTCGGTAGAAACTTTAATAGAATTCAAAATTATACTTAATATTACATAATCAGTATTTCATGTAGGCCAGGCGCCAGGCGAACAGCTATTTAACTCTAAATGACAATAACTTCTTCATTAGTTACCTCAATAAATGTACAAGCCATGAACGCAAACATAGATCTTGAGCTGTTCCAAATTCTTCGCTCACTTGTAACTATGTACTCATTCATAGTCGTGTGTTACCTTGACGAAAAGTTTACCGTGTTTCAATGAAATGTCAAAGGTGAGGGCGCCCACGCTGTCTGTGCGGCCGGCGCGTGGCGCTTGCAGCCTAGTCGCGAATAATTCAGCGCGTTTCAAGGACTCCATGAGTGCGCGGAGCGAGTGGCGAGAAATCAATGGACAAGTAAAAATATACGCGCCACGGTCACGGACACGCGAGCGACCCACTGCCGACTTCACGTGTTTCTCTATTAGTAAACCAGTTCAGCATAAACCGAATTTGGCACCACAATAAACTTTTGTGAAAAGTCATAAAACATAACATAAACTCACGCCTGTATTCCCCGAAGAGGTAGGCAGAGGTGCTAGCACCCACATTTCGCCAGTTTAAATCATAAAACGGGATGCTGTAAAAAACTTAAAATAAACTTAAGATTACTACAGCAGCAATCCGGTCTGGATTTCTGCTATGGTAATCCCAAGATCAAAAAACCATGACAAGTACAAATACAAATTTAATACAAATTCATTAAAACTTAAGCTACTATAAGGTAATCTTCATGCACTGAGGTTTTTGTCTCTTACAATATAGCCCCTGTCTCCCATACTTACTAGGTATTCCTGTATTATGGGAGCCAGTGATCCTCCGTGAATGTGTTGTTATGTGCGATGGTTTTACATCCTCCTTAGTGATTTGTTTGACTTATGTAGATTTTTTTTAATTATGTTAGGTATGGGTATGGTTAGAGTAGGTATGTTAGTTTTCTAGTGGGGAGTTTTATGTGTGTGGGGGAGAGGAAAATGTATGTGTATTTGTATTAAAGTGCGGGTGTGTGTGTGCGTGTGAGTGTGTGTATGTTTAGATAAGAGGATTGAGCAGTGATTCTGTGTCAGTATAGTTTAGTGTATGAAGCCATTCCGTGACTCTGCGCTTCACTTTGCCTATAGGGAGGGGTACGATGTTATGTGTTTTGTTAATTTTATTATACATACATCATCATCAGGGGCACCGCGCAATAGTTTGAACACGTAACTAAATAATTGAATACGTACTGATATTGGTCTATAGTTAGTGACACTGCCTCTGCCCCCACTTTTATAGACAGGAGTAACTAAAGCTTTCTTAAGAGTAGAAGGGAAAACGCCAGATTTTATACATAGGTTGCATATGTGAGTGATTATAGGTACTAAAGTCAGATGTGAGGTTTTCAGTATCTTTGCCGAGGGTTATTTTTGGCCTTAGCGAGTTCGGATTTTTGATATTGTATTTTTAATTTACGCAGCAGGTCATTACAAAAGTTTCGATATCTCACATACGTCGTTTTTAATATAAGGTTTTCTGGCATCTTTCGTAGTTTATCATGCATGCGATCCCGATTTTTAATACAACGTAGCAGCCGGCTGACATCCAGGGTTTCAGTATGCGGTTTTTAGAAGGGACTGTTACTAAGCGCGTATAAAGGGTAATAATTTGTGATATATGCTTGATATAAAGTAATTGCATGCATAATCGGCATTTTCAGTTGTGAGTATCCTAGTGAAATCGCTGTGTTTAATTGCATTTTCAATCATATAAAACCTTTTGGGGACTCGGTTTTTCCCTCAGTGGTGCTGAGGGTTACACAAACACAACATTGCCGGGTAATGATCGGTAATGCTTATCTCGATTAGGATTGCTGTAGCGGTACTTTTTGTTTTTAAACATATGTGATCTGGACAACGTTCATCTCTTGTCGGAAACGTATATGTAGGCAGGAGGGAGTGCGAAGCAACAAGACTCAAATATTCATTGGAGTCACTATTAATACATGCAGTTACTATGTTAATATTCATATCTCCAAGTAATATTATGTCCTCTTATCGACTCAAAGACGTTAGTATACACTGTCAAGGCTAATTAGAAAGTTGTTAATGTTTTGGTAGGATGGTGATCTGTATATTCCTACGACTATAGTGCAATTATTTGTATCGCACTTAAGGCAGTTCGCGTCTATGAATGTGTGTTCGCGTACGGTGCATGACAAACTATTCCTAATGTAGAAGGTGAGACCGTCATTTTGATTTCTCAAAACTTTGCTGGGGTATGAAGTGTAACCATCCAAAACTGGAATGTTACAGTCTTCGTTTAGCCAAAATTCCGAAAGCAAAATGACGTCATAGTCTAGCTTAGTGCGGCTCAAGAGTATTTGGAATTGATTTAAGTTTCTGTTTATACTTCTTATGTTCATGTGGACTACTTTTAAGCTATTTTTATAATTTTCAAAGTAATGTTTACAATTTTCGGGCTTGCATTTATACGCACAGTCATTATTCATCGTGTCAATATCCGTTGTAATTATTCTATTTAGGTCCATCATTTTTATAAATATGTAGGTAATCTGGTAGACACTATACACATTTTTTTTTTAAATGACAGTAGTCAGAAAAGATAATATAATATGCCTGACGAATGTTTGTTTACAGTGATAGCTACTTTTAGACATGACCTTCATACATCGGTTATAAATGGAGTGAAAAAGTAATTTTATAGTTAATAATGTAGTGAACTGTGTTTTGGTTGTTCTGTGGATATAAGTGTATTGTACTTTGTGCATGGATGCCATTAGCAACTTGAGGTTTGTATATTATAACATGTATGTTTATGTACTGTTTTGAGTTTATTAGTATTACAACATGCAAAAATAATTCAGTAAAATGTAACTTATTTTTAAAACCTATGGAACAGAAATTCAAAAAGACATATAAATGCAAGATATATACATTACGGATAGTCATGTTGTTTGTTTCAGTTTGGCTAAACAATGTTCTGATTTTATTAGTAGTTGTGGTGTTTCCGTCTCTTTGAGTAGATATATCTTACCACCTCTGGACCAACAGAATTTATATCTATATTCTCTAGCAAATTTGCGCGTTAGGAAGAAAAGTTTTTTACATTAGAAGGGAGATATTCCGCTACGAAGACTGGTAGTCGCTTGCCATTTATACCCAGGTGTTCAGTGTGTAGTTTCTCTTGAGTCGACTTAGTCGAGTTAAAGTTTCGTGCTGATGATATTATACGGTCTTTAGCGCTGACAGTCGTAAATTCTGCTACTATTGGTCCGTTGCTACCGGTTTTACTTGAAATACGGCAGAGTCGTTTGTAGTTTCATCACCTTCTGGTTGAGTGCTGGCCGCCGATTTCGTTTTGGGCATTGTGCTTAAAAATTCTATAGCCCCGACAGCTCGCAAAGGATTTTGTATTAACTAATCAACCCGCGGTTTCCCGCAAGTTTATTGCCCGCGAGTTGATGAATGACCCATCACATCACTGCCAGCGGTTTTGATTTTGTGCGAAAAAATAAAATAAAAATAACCGTTTCAATTAAGTAGGTATAAGTACTAGTTATTTGTTATACAAGAGTGCAAAGTTGCTTTTTAACCGCGTGTTCAATTTTGATGACCGAGCAAGCGAAGGATTCTAAAATTGAATCACGAGCGCAGCGAGTGATTCAAAATTAGAATCCTGAGCGTCAGCGAGGGAATGAAAAGAGCACGAGGTGAAAAATCTTTGCACTCGAGTGCAACATTTTCTTTTCATTCCACCTCAGCGAGGAAATGACTAAATGCAAAAAAAAACGTTCACAATCACCAGATAGGTACACTTTTATTTCAAAAGAAAAAAGAAAAAGAACACCAAGAAGGTTCCGAGTCTGAGTTTTTAACAATTTAAAAAAAAGTTGTATGATATTAGGTCCTTACATATGAAATTGGCGTTTTGTATGGGAGGAACAAAAGGTCGAATATTTTTAAATATCCCTTTACTAAAAAAAACCAGTCGGACGGGAATCAATAAAATCTGTGAAGGCGATTTGGACTGCCCCATCAGCGTTGAATTTTTTTCCTTGCAAGAAGTTGTCCAAATTTCGAAAAAAATGGTAATCTGTTGGAGCAAGGTCCGGGGAGTACGGAGGATGTCTTAGACATTCCAATTGAAGCTCTTCTTATTTGGTAGCCGTCTGTTGTGCGGTGTGTGGTCTAGCGTTGTCGTGAAGCAGCAGTGGCGTGGAGCGATTGACCAGCCTAGGTTGTTTAGCCGCTAGCTTTTCCATCATTGTTTGCAATTGCTGACAATAGATATCAGCCGTAATAGTCTGGCCAGATTTGAGAAAACTGTAATGAACAATACCGGCACTAGTCCACTAAACGCTCACAAGTAACTTTTTTGGGGTTAATTTTCGCTTAGGGCAGGAGCACTTCCGATTATCGTAAAGAATCCATTTTTCATCACAGGTAATGATTCGGTTTAAAATACCTTCATTATTGTGCCGGTTCAGTAATGTAACGCAGCAGTCGACGCGCGCTTGCCGGTTTGCTTCAGTCAATTCGTGAGGTACCCACCTTTCAAGCTTTTTAATCTTCCCAATTTGCTTCAAGTGAATTAAAATAGTTTCATCACTAACACCGCAGCCTGCAGCTGACTCGGACGTGGTTTGCGATGGATCCGCTTCCACAATAGCCTTCAATCTTCATTATCAACTTGGGTCTCAGGCCGTCCACGTGGCTTGCTCTGCAGGTCGAAATTTCCAGAACGAAAACGTTGGAACCAAAAACGAACTGTGTTTTCTTTTGCAATATGACCGCCATAAACATCATTCACCCTTCGAGTCGTTTCCGCAGCACTAGTGCCACGGCGGAACTCGTATTCGTAAATAATGCGATATTTTAAGTTTTCCATTTTGTAAAATGAGTGACGCAAACAGAAAAAAACAGAAGAAAAAAAACAAATGAATGACGGTCATCGAAGTACAAATACATGAGTAAATAGCTGTACAAATTAAAATTTGGAATTCCTTACCAAAGAGGAGAAAATCCTGATTAAAGTGGTCAGTACGAAAAACGCCAATTTCATATGTAAGGACCTAATATATTCGGCACCATAGAGGTAGCAGTAAATAGGTTTAATGTTTTTTTTAATTCACAAACTTAGTGCACACGATGTTCTAAATTCAATTTACTTTATCCTCTAGAGAATAAAAACGGCTTTTCCATTCAGATATTGAAGATTAAAAATACTCTTTCCGAGATGGTGGGATGAAAAAATATATATTGGTGAGGCATTAATTTGGTCCTTGCAATAATTTATTATGTCGTTTGAGCACAGGGTTTTAGAGTCCGTTATTCTTGTTAGGAACTGATTAGTATCTTTGTTGTTAATAATTTTTTTCTTCACTTTATTCAATCTTTACACTAGGGTTTCTTGATGTATCAAATTTAAGTTTATTGCAGCTAGATGTAGTTGATAATACTTGTGATAGGTATTTTTATAGTTCGGTTCACTTTTTGACACTCGAAGACACTATTTATTTGATAATTATATTTATTTTAAATTTTTTTGTTAAGATCGATACCAAGTGTGTGTTCACAAGACGGTGGCGCCACCAGTGAATGAAGAATGATATAATATTAGGTAAATTATATGAGAACAAAAATTCTTGCTGATGAATGCCCGAGCCCGTCGTATAAATTAGTATTCCTTCTTTGATTATTATTAATAATTCAAGGCTATCTTATCCGAGCCCAAGCGATCCTAGCAGGTTTAAATCCTTGGTAAACCAATGCAAATAGACATAAACATTATTTGAAAAATTACAGGCATTTAAGGGTTAAAAGGGTAATACGGGGTTTCAAAGTATGCCAAGGGCTAAGCTGAGACGTGTCGACAAGTTCGTACCTACCTACAAATATTTGAGTTAAGTGCACCCACGAACCCATGACCTCCGACGTAGCAGTTGAAGGTTGTGAATTTTGTTTCCGACTGAAAGTTTAGCACCTCAGGGTCCAGAGACTATTATTATCACACAATATAATATTATATGCCGGAGAGGTGCGGGCGCTGAGGCCCGGCCGGCGCGGGCGCGGCGGTGGCCCAAACATCTGTCGCTCAATTGGCTCTAAATGCTGTAATTACTCACCAACTACTTCCCATTGCGTGCGCTCACTACACTTGCCGCTTGCCGCGTTGTCTAGTTGTATTGTACAGACCGCCTAGCAACAGTCTAGCTCAGTGCGCCGAGGGCAGACTTTGCTTCGCTTGCTTATCGCAATGAGTGAAAATCATTAGTTCAAGTTTTAATCTAAGAAATAAGGGCTAGGTTCATTTTTATTGAATAGTTTTCAAATAAAATAAACACATTTCGAACTTCCCAGTTGATAACACCTCTTAGCTGGGTCACCTGCATGTCAGGTTGATCCCTTCGACTCGGTGCAGAGACGCGAGCCGTGGATCATCGGCATCGGTATTTTACCGCCTGTAAATAGTTTATGTTCAAAGGAATTGTTTGACATGATGTTCTTAGTACACTCTATTATCGCACCGCTCACCACAGGCAGGGAGCTCCACCTGAATCGTGCGCACTGTGCGGTATGAAAGGATCTTCATACCGCGCCCGTGTAGGCTATCGATTGAACTTACTGCTGTACTTTTTCCAAGCGACTACTGTATGGGGTTTTAGGTTTTCGGGTCAGATTCGGAATAATCACTTGTGTTTGGTGTTTATGTAATTAAAATAATTTAGACAAATAAAAATTATACTTTATAAATTCGCTAAAAAGCAGTTGTTGTAATATTACAAACATAATTTATTACTTGGATGGATAGATATAGAATAAGTTCGCACCTACAGTCATCGCGCCGGGCATGCTATTTAGTTCTAATTCGTGTGTTATTGATTCAAGCGGGCGGGGTGAGTGGCGAGGGGCGCGGGGCGTGCGCGGGCGCAGCGGCAGGACGACGATATAAATAGAGAAGTTCATCGTCTCCGCGAACATTGACTTCCTGAAGACATCACTTTGATGTCACGAGCCTCTGGAAATACTCCGTCGAATCGAATCGGATACAAGGAAACGGACACGACTCGCGGCAAAATAAACGACACCATTGTACCACTCCCTAGCATTCCTGTACAGTCAATAGTTCCATTCCACATTCATAGAATGATCTATCTCCATACACATGTATGGTAACATGACTACTACACTTACCTTTAAGCGCTTAGCATACATCAAACCTTTGGATTGGCGGTGGAATAAGTATTTAAACGAATTTACTATAATATGAGTACTCGTACGCAGGTAAGCAGTCAAAAATATCACTGCAGTCAGCATGCATCCAAACGATTATTATGTGCAGAAGCGTAATGTCGTGTGATCAGTGATCACCAATCGAACGACCGGCTGCGGTCGCGACTGCGTCTAAAGGGCCGCCGCGCTGTAGCCTGTAGTGGCGCATCGCTTACCGAGTCTATAACTACATAATCCTATATTATTATATGTATATCAACAATTTTTGTGGTTTATAAATTTATTTGCGCCGCGTGGTTCCCGGCAGAGTAGAATTTGGGCCACGCCATCTGTTCCTGTGCGGTGTCGTACGAGGCCACTAAGGGGTAGGGCTGTTTTAACAGCAGGCAGATATATACAGCCCAGGCTTAGCCTCAGATGCAAGGCTCGAGTCAACAATAGTGCCCAGAATACGGCAATAGGCTCACCCCCTATTACTGGGTGTTAATTCACCTCTACCTAAACCTCCGGGGATAAAGGCGTGATTATATGTATGTATGTAAATATATTCATTCAGATAATTTTTAGCACTTTGTAAATTAAAATTAATTTAATGCTGACTGTACCACAGAATAGATAACGACGACTTATCAGTTGTACTTATAGTTAGCTCGTGCCGCACCCTGACACAACATGTTTCATTAAACGGGACGTTCGAGCCCGTCAATGCTGTGTTGTTGCCACCACGCGGCTCCCGGCAACCTCGCAAGTGCGCGTCGCGGCGGCGACTTCAATCCAACTCGCCGGAGATTGGTACAATGTACAACACCACACTTGCGTGTTCGTGCTATGTCAATGATTACCGTAATACATTACAATGGTATATTACCGTGGCGCGTGGCTCAGATTTATTATTCGTATTTAGGTTAGGATCTGGGCTGACACCGCGCCTCTTATTTAAGCTCTTCATACGCAGCGGGGCATGGCTTAGACTGAACTTTTTGGAATCGTCAATGGGAAGTAAATTCGTCTTCGCACTCTGGCACTTTGAGGTAAAACTGAATGCGTTCTTATTTTGAGTTGAAACGTGGCGGACTTTGCGTAATTTTACAACAGAATATGTTCACGCCCCTTAGGCAAGTACGAGACGAGCCCTTATTGATATTTCGATATACTCCAAGTGAGTGTCGGCTTTGGTTCAAGAATTCATTTATCTGTAGCTCCAATGTCTCGAAAGTTTGATTATAATAGTTTGCCTAAATTAGTAACGAGGGTTCATTGTCAATTAACTAATATTTAAATTTAGTTTTGTCAAGAGTGTACGCATAATTAGTCTATTGTTTATTGTGATTTAAGATGAAAAATAGAAAGAGAAAAAAATAAGAACCAAAAAATAGCGCTGCGAAAATATTTCACTTTCTTTATTTTCTAGTTGCCTTTATGGAATTTGTTTTGATATGTACATAAGTTATATGCACATATTGGTGAACTGAATAATATTGCTATGTTTGTAGAAACAAGTAACAGTCCACCATACGTACATACATACAGTCACGCTCTTTCCCAGTGGGTTAGGCAGAGAGCACACGTTTCCACTTGCTATGATCCTGGCACACTTCTTTAGCTCCTTCAATGTAAAACGTTATATTATGTATTTTCATGTCCAAGTAAGTTCTGTAACATATCTAGTGCCTAGCTGGGTCTAGCTCACGAGGGGGCGAGGGTGCAAGAGGGCGGGGGTGCGCGCTAATGACGTGTTGTCCGTGTGCCGTGAACTTGGTTCGGGCTAACTTCGACATCGGTTGTACTCCATTATAGCGTTTTGTCATTTCGACGGAGACGGAAGTTTTTGTGGAAATGAACACACAACACTATTAGGTAACTACTAAACGACAGCCTCTGCGGCGTTGCGGTAGTGAACGCGACTGTTAATGGCATGGGATCGTTTCCCGCTTAGTGCAAATATTTGTATGCATGAGCATTTGCATTGGCCTGCTCGTGCCTCGGAGAGCACGTTAAGTCATCGGTCCATGTTGTCATACGAAAAGCTGTAGGGTAGTTGAGACTCTGAAAAGTCCAGCAAGTGGTCGAACTGCAATGCTTCGATGTCGCCGATCGGTTGTGGAGGTCAGACGGCATTCGCTTCACGGAAAATATTGAAGTTCAGCCGAAAACTGTTGAAAGTGGACGACCGGGGTTATTGCTGAGATTAATACAATATTTTAAGGAATGTTGTCACAATGTTCAGCTCTCATTTACATTTAACGCCTAGTTCGCAATGCAACAGGTAGAGTGGGAAAGGCAATAGAAGAATAGAACTCTATACTCTTTTGTAACCGGCAAATTATGTTGATATGTCTTTTATACAAGTCAAACAAAAGTTAATAGACAGAGAGCTGTTACACATTTGAGCAGGAGTTTAAGGCAACCGGTAAATTTGTCGGATGCCTCTATATACCCATACAACCGATCATAGCCTGGTTGACCCCGTGGAACGTGAAGTGTGAATCCATATTATCAAGTCAAACTGTATAACTACTGAAAAATATTATTATTTCTCATTTAGTTTTGATATAATAATAACAAATAGTACAATAATGGCCAGTCCAAGTTTAATTTTCATCCTCATCAATCACATTAACTGCTATAAAGGGGTCACAAGGCAAAATGTGTAGTTCGGCAAAGCTCCCTCACTTGTTGCGAGGGCCGCGCCATATTTCTGGAGGGGTTGCTTGTAATTTTATCATAATAGCAAATTGACCTTTGAGTTGAGAAGCGGGGCCGTCCGAATGAATTTACTATTTCTCATATTATGTAGAGAGTATTATACAATGCGAATGGTACTTTACCTACGATAGTAACGATGAAATGAATGAAATCTAATGACAGAATTCTGGCAAATTAAAAACAATTACAAAACATTAACAAAACTCGTCTGTACATAGCTCTTATTAGAACGTATAATGTTGTCAGTACGACATGTATTCTATGATAATACGCTTTAGTAGACAGAGCGGCGAACAGCACTCCATGCTCATCTCAAGAGTCGTTCGAGCGACTGCGCGAGTGTACCACTACAGCTTATGAAATTTAATTGTTTTAACATATTTCATGTACTTATCTAGAATATTGGTTTATTGTGAGAAATGATCACAAGTGAACACATTGTGACGTTACTTGTGTGCTTGTCCGCAGTACGCGAAGGTCACGCTAATTGAAAAGCCCTGGAGTATCCACATACACCTGCGCCCCGCCGACTCCTCGCGTTAGAAGGCCCGGATAAAATACAATTAAGTGTCGACTGTCGCTGTCGCACAGTCGCGCGTACTACAACTTACTATAGTTATAGTTTCTGTGAAGCGCGAGCGCCTCGTACTGAGCCATGTTTTGTTATGTAGGTAATGAATGACACTAATAAGCAACACGAACTCACGGTGTGCCGTGATCAGGGCGGTTGAAACAGCGCCGAAATATCGGTTAGTCAATAAAAATAGTAAACATATTAAAATATATATAAATATTCCAGGTGAGTGTTATGCTATTAATACTTTGGGTTCTATTTTCATACTTTTCATAAAATAATATTCATTATTTCGTTCCATAAACTCGGAGGACTCGGCCAAGGGTGCGTCGACAAATTAGGTAATTTATCCTTGAATGCACCAGTTTTTATAATCAACTAGCTTTTGCCCGCGGCTCCGCCCGCGTGGATGTCGGTTATCGCGACCAAACATAGTCTATGTCCTTTCTCAAGGTCTAATCTACCCATGTACCAAATTTCATCAAAATCGGTTCAGCAGTTTAGGCGTGAAAGCGTAACATACAGACAGACAGACAGAAAGACAGACAGACAGACAGACAGACAGAGTTACTTTCGCATTTATAATATTATATATATATATATATATATATATATATATATATATATATATATATATATATATATATATATATATATATTAGTATGGATGAATGTTTTTCATTTTCTCTCATCATCATTAAATTTCAGATGCAAGAAAAAAAATATCATTCAATATTTCAATATGTTTTGATGGTCAGATTTGACAGTTGGACAGAGGACGAGCGGACAATACTATACGAATAATAGCTTAATAGGTGTGAGCCCCGACGACGACGCGACGACGACGCGACGCGGACTGGAGACGACACGCATGGCGAGTGAGCACCGCAAAGGCGCGTGCTCGGCTAGGACTAATGCAAGTTAAGTAGGCAAGAGTTACCGCTTAGTACTCGTACTTGGCACCACTCACGCTAAGTACCTAGTAACTTCACTCCAAGTTGGTGTGCAAACTTGCAGCCATTTCATACTGTTTTCGGCTTTCTGATATGTTTTCTAGACGTACTACAATGTTGCGTACTGCGACAAACATGGCCGTGTCCCGCTACGACCGCTTTCATTTCTTTTGTAGAAGTAGAGGACTGTGGAATGTTTTAATGATCGTACATCAGTATCATCTTATCCTTGCTTCATGATATTTTCTATAAAAACGTACGTGGACGGTAGAGGGTGGAGCGTGGCCCAGGGTCGTGTCTGTCGGACTACTGTCGGCTTCGCGTATCGCGCTTACTGCTAACTACGTAAACTAATCATGTAATTGAGTTGGAGTAATCTCTTATTATGTGCTATGCGGAACTATGTATCTGCTCATATGTTAGGTATAAATCGGATTGGTTGCATGCGACATCAAGCACTTACGTAAAGCTGACTGTATGATTATGGATATAAGCTACGGATATGGGGCTGGAGCGCATTCACTTATTGAGGACGCGACGCGATATCGATCCTAAACCACGAACTGATCAAACAATTGACGTTAATTAAAAGGCTCCCATTGTCCCGGGTGATCGCTCTCATTGTTCCCAAAAACAAATAGCTACTGTCAATCACATTGTTTGCAATTGTTTGTTCGTCGAATTTGTTAAAAAGACAATTGTCCTTAATTAATTGAATTCCGCGCAGGATGGGTGAGGCTGGCGAGGTAGACTTCATTTGTTTCCTCTCTCATCCATCCAATTCTACAAAACATATATACCATTAAAACGGTTTAAGGCCACTGGCCTTAAAAACACAACTTTATGGAACGCCGTGTGCACATCGCGTCTCTTTCCAAGAAGTGCGTAGGTGCATTATGCGCTTTGAATGTTCTCAAAAGGCTACTGCGTTCTGTTAATGACCAATAAATGCAATTACTCAGAAAACTTAAAAATAACCTTCATATCAGTTGCTGCGAATGCGAGTCACTTTGCGAATAAGAAATTGTCTTCAGTCGGGTTGGAAATAAAAAGTATAGTGTCTACACAATGGAATGAAATAGAACAGACTTTAACCACCTGCCGTCATTTAGAATCAGCTGATCGTGACCCAGGTATACATTTTTTTATATTGGTCCGTCAATTGACTGCACCCCTCTAGATGGCAATAAAGCTGACGTGCAGTCCAGAAGATACAGACCACCATTCTCGGTGCCATTTTTTTTTTTCAAAAAATATTAGGAATTACTAGTATTCCCTCTAACCCCTCCAACTAAGCTAAATTGCATGTGCTAGGAGTGGGTTCACGTCGGTAGTGTAATGGCCAGGATTCGACCATTGGATGAAAAATGGCGGTTCCTGACTTGACAGCCTTAATAGATGCCTTTTCACGCCCCCCTTGAAGAACCCGGGACTGTAAGAGGAAGGAAACACGTATGCGGGCAGAGCATTCCAGCTCTTTATCGTGCGGCAGAGGAAAGAGCCCTAAAAACGTTTGGTGCAAGAAGGTATGGATTCCACCGTGTGTGGATGGCACCCCAGACCCGCACGTGTTGTTCTGGATAGGAAAGGAGAGGGTGGAATCAGTTGAAACAACTCCTCAGAAGACTACATAACATATATTGAAATCCATAATCCATAATACTAATATTATAAATGCGAAAGTAACTCTGTCTGTCTATCTGTCAGCACAGAATAGATAATAGTACTAGCGTACAGAATGGAAGCTCCCACCCCCGCGCAGATTTCATTTCCTCACCCCGCACGTTCGAATCAGAGGTACGATTAAAGGCACATAATGCAAGGGATGTGCCTTTCAAAGGTGCCTTGTACGATACGTCGAGGAGAAGAGTGAGAAGATCGGCTTACTTCGATTTTGTAAAGCTTCCTCTCTATCGCACAACCCACAGTTTGATTTAACCCTGAAATGCATGATTTTTATTTATAACTAACCGCAGCCCGTGTACCGGCTTCGTCTGGGATTAAATTCTTTAAAAAACCGAGAGCCGTGAATTGAGAGATGATCAAGTCGGAGTGCATTACCAATTACCCTTCGTTTACACCAAAAAATACAATAAGGAAGTCAAAAGAAATTTATCTTAACATACGCTGCATTTCGGAGTTTCACTGTAACATACTGACTGGATGCAGAAAGCGGAGGTTCGGGAGAAATAGCGCACATTGGGGGACTACATGTTGATGACTTTGATGAGTGAGAAAATATTAAAAAAGTAGAAAATATTACCAATTTCTGTGTATTTCTGGGATAATATATCTTATGTGCTATACCAGATGTAGATTTTAATGCATTCTAAAATAGATAAATTATAACACAATATCACAATTCAATCGTACTATTTATTATTGGAATCACAAACATGTAGGTACAATAATGGTTTTTGCAAAAATATTTTGATGGGTGAGTGTTTAGTGAATTATTGTAGCTTCTGCCAGCGACTTCGCCCGCTTTAAGATTGTATTCAACGTCAAAAATCATTTATTTATGTATACACCATTAAAAAGGAACTTACTAAACGTTAAAAAGTTGCAACATACATACGTTCATTTGACATTGAATATATGACTCCTTGGTGTAAACAAGGAGCCAAATGTCCCCCGACACGGCGACGCTTGGCCAAAAATATTACGAAGTACTTATATCAAAGTTGCAGGCTAACCAACAAGACGTAACTATTTTTACTTTTTGTAGGTATCTTTTTCGGTATTTTTTTTTATTTTATTAAGCATAAAACCCACATTGGAAGAAAATATAATTCAAATAGTGCGCGTAAATTCATTTAAAAATGATAATATATAGTATTGTTTCGTTAACATTTTTAAATAAATACCTACTGCAATTCCACATCTGTAAATGAGTATGCATTGAAGGGTTACATTACCCGTCAATAAAGTACGACATTATCTGTAATACATTTGTGCCAAATTAAATACGAAACTTCATAGACGTGAGTGTTGCAAGTTATAGAGTAGTTAAAACCGTTTTTATCTATAAAAAAAATAATTAAATAAAAATACGGTTTTAGAATGTAGCACATTATCCCACAGTTAAGAAGGGTTTTGTTTCTCGCGCGTAACTTGTGTGTATGCATGTATATAGGTATGTTTGTAATATTCTTTATTACTCGTACCATATCATCTTCAGAACCATTTTACGGATTTCAATTATTGATGTTTCAAATTAAAGGTATTCATTGCACAAGTTATTGCAACGCAATAATAATAAAAAAAAACATTGTATGTACCTAAGAACGTACATAAAATGTGAAAATAAAATTATTAAAAAAATAAAACCCCGACTGCGGTTGAAAATAATGGTACCTATTAGCCCCATATGAACTAAATGAAAAAAAAAGACTACCGCCTGCTATCAAACTTGTTTTAATCGGCAGTTGTGTTTTTTTTAAATTTGAAATTGAATATTTTTTTTAACTTTGGAATTATGTATGATTCTATAGCAGAAAGCGTCATTGTTTTAAGTACCAGATGTCAAACTTTTCTGAAGAGCCGAAAATCTTTTTAAAAATCTAAAAAAAATCAATACTCATTAGCTATAAATAAAAATAATAATAAAATAAGATTTATTTTCCTCACCACATAATAATTGGAGTATACATTTAGTTATAGTTCACTTAACCCATAGTACCTAGGTATGTGCATAGTATTCCTATGTGGGAGGCTGGTGCCTAAACTAGGAAGAATCCTGTATAATCAGGTCACCAGTACACACCCATTGGACTACCAGTACTGTACAATGATCTTCGAGAGACCAGTTAGTTGGTAAATATATTTACAGTAGTGATTATAGCAGATTATCGCAGGTAGATGATGGAATTATCCTTATCCTTCAAATGGATCCTATCAAATAATTGCTTAAATTGTTATTAAAAGGATATTGGTCACAAATAGCAATTTAGTTTTTATTTTCGGAACGTAAAAATGTCATAAGCTGTGAACAGGTTTATAGCAAGGCCTAAGGTTTTACGGTATTATACAAGAAACAGAATATTAAATGCTATAAGTAAAAGAGGTAGAAAAAGAAATAAAAGACGAGATTTTGCATGCTTGCAGCAAATGGACAGGGGTAGTGCTCTTAACTGTGACGACGTAAGTGCATATTTTTTTAACCTATCGAAATGAGACCCACATCATTTGACGCAGTATTTTTTTCTGATTCTAATGGTATTTTAAACCCACTTTCGCCATTTAGGTTACTAACAGCAATTACGTTTTCTGCCATCGAATTATGCCATAATATATTTTTTAGTGTATAGTGAATAGTACCCCTGATATAACATAGCATAGGCTATGTGTTATCCCAGAAAAGTTAGATTGTGGGTCATAAGATCAGAAGTCAGTCCGATCATAATTTTATGCAGCTGAAGTCGCGAGTAATAGTTAGTCTTTCATAGACACAATCGGTTTTAACTACTCTATAGAGATATCGTTGTAGTAGTGTTTTGTTATTGGTGGCGGGCAAAAGCTAGTATATAACATATATTCTCTTTAAATGGGTTTTACGGAGGTACTCGTATATGTATATAATGGAGGTAGTTTTAATTACTGTAATTTTGAATCTGAAAGTTATGATTTCCTTGTCAAAATCGACATAGTTTTTAGTATCCACCGAGTACATCTGCCAGCTCCTTGCACGGTGTGCCTCTCGCAGTGACCACCTCTAGATAACTTATACAACTTTTTCCGTGATCCTGTCTGTTTGTGATTCCAGGTGAGTTTCGTACGTCACGTCCCGAGGGAGACTGACCGCCTCATTGCGGCGGCTTGGTGCTGCCGGACTCATTGAGCCGCGTGCAAGCTGCGTGCAATGGCGTGTTCCGTACTTTCTTATTTGTGGGAACTTCTTTACAACTCTAAATGTATTTTACAAGTTGGTCTACTATATTCGTAACGTCATCTGACACTCGGGATATCTTAGGGATATGTTCCATGTTTTAGACAATCTCACACCGCGGCATCTCAAGTCGGTATTTTGATCTCTACAGGTTAAGATTATAAAATTATTTTTAAAGTTACCTATATTTAATTATCCTTGTATAACATATATGGAAACTTCTATTTTCGGTATAAAATTGTGTTTACGTAATGTTAGTAAAGTCTACTCTACACTACAAATAAATAGGCCGTAGCGCGCTACGACTCGTAGCGCGCTACGAAGCCATGAGTCAGTCGTAGGCAACTCGTAGCTCGTTGACTGGTCTAGGTCTAGGTGGCTCGACTACGATCTCAAGCAATATTAATTCACATTTAATTTATGACTATCATAGTCCATTATCTTTCATAGTGTATGTAATACCTTTACATTAGAAAATTGTAATCATTGAAATAAAAGACTTTCTGAACTTCGCATAATAATGTTAACACGACAGATTAAATAAATTGAAGTGCTTCAAAGACATGTCGCTACGCTATGTTGGCAGTCATTTCCAAATAATAATATAATCATTCGATCTGGTTTTCCTGAAAAGGGCATTATATGTGACGCGGGGTAATTTGGCGCTAGACCGACCTGAAGCAACCAGAGGCGGCGTCGCGTGCCGCCGGTAATGGGCCCTAATAGCACCGCACGAGTTTAGACTTCGGGTGAAGACTTCGCTGCCTTCATACCACACTACGTACGTTGTTGTTATACTACACTATACCTAAAGTGGGTCGCCGCCAGCGATGACTATCGCACCCACACTGGGGCACGAACTTCAAACTTCTCACGAACTGAATCGGCTTGAAATATGCTACGTATCAGAAATGATTGGCAGTCCAGCTAGACGATATTAATAATGTACAGTCAGCATCAATAGCAGCCAACGGTACGGTCTATATACGTGCAACCTGTATAGTTAATAGTTTAAAGGCTGAAGTTTTTTTGTGCGTCAATGCAGCGTGTTAGGGAGGGACACTCGTTATGATGAACGATGGCTAGCTGGCAGTCTAGGACCGAAAATCATAATGGACAAAACGTGGGTGCTTATAGACTTCTGCCTACCCCTTCGGGGATATACAGACGTGAGTATGTATAGGGTTGAATGGATTTTAAGTCACGCACACTAATGAATGCATAACTGTAAGCATTGTGGAACCTTCTTGAAGTCTAGCAGTTTAAAGTTAGGTATTAATTTTCAAACATAATTCATTATGCGAAGAGCAATGAAAATGAGTCGCACAGTAGTAGGGGCCCGAGGCGCTCAATTCAATTAATATGTTAGTGAAGCCGGTAATGTCAGCCGCTCGGCGGCGGCCGACGCGGGCGGAGAGCGCGCTCGATTAGTGCGATAATGCCGGGCCTGACGCCGGCCGCCGCCGGTGACGGCCAATCCCGACCTAATACTTGTTTGTTCGGACGCGAACCTCCCTCCCACGCACACATCACCAACGATATCCTTTTTCCCATCTAGGTAATCCGCCGGCTCTAATAGCTACTTACACGGCTAATACTCCGTCGAGCGACTGTGCTCACTGTTCAATTACGCCTGCTGTATGTGTACGGTAAGACCCTAATCATGTCCGAGGACTTATGTGATGACGCCATATAACCACACGAACTACTCGTATGTTGGCTGTATCTACTAACACTCTGGTAGCGTCGCCGTCGTCTGCCGGAGTCGGTGTCGGAAACATTCGCCGTATATTTGTCAATGAGAGTTTTCAAACGTTCGATATTCAGTTTCCGTTCCTTTGGCGCGCTGTCGATAACTTTCGCCGAGGCAATAAAGTGCTGCCGTCAATTTTGTGATTGAGATCAAACAAAATGGGGACTCTGTCTACCATGCAGAACATGACGTTCTGTGATGTAATATGACAGTATGAAGGCGCACAATCAAAATTTTCTACTAGTGCCGGTCTAACTATACATATAAGTATATCAGAGTTCCAACGTTACTTAACTACTGAAGCAAAATAAATATGACCTTAGAGTGGGGTCATTGATCAACCGATAATATAAACGAGGACTGACCTTACAGAAAGTTCAGGTCACGTGGGCAGTGGGCTCCACAGTGTGAGCACTTACGTGACGCGTTCAATGGACACCGACCACGCTAATACGAGTTATAATACTATTGCTGAAACACACCCCACACTGTCACTGATCAACGTCGCTCCACTTTAAAATGCCAGTGGTTTACGTGGTAGAAGAGTTCCATCTAGACGTGCACCACATCACATGAGCCATAACTCAAGCGTTTATGCGTACGTACTACCGCGCTAACCGAGTGGCCCACTTAATGTAATGCCTCGATCACACGTATGATTTGAGAGGTCATTCACGTTAATAGAGTAACACTCACCGGAATATTTACAACGTATTTCACCGAGAGAAGTGGCGAGACAGTGCACTCGCGCCATGCTCGCTGCGTGTGAACATAGCGCCGCGCCGCATTGTGCACTCGGCCGAGAGCACTGTCTCGCCACTCCACTCGGTGCGTGTGATCAAGGCATAAGTGAGTGACGCGCCCTTCACGGCGTCGCCACGCACGCCGCACTCACCCCTATCAGTCGTGTTTTATAGCGCTCTGACTCTTTATAGCGGCACTCTTCATGTGTATAACAATATCGAGTGACTGTTATGTGTAAATACGTAAACTGGGCACTTAGGGACTACCAGATACACTTGAAGGTCATCAGTGACAGTGGCAGAACCTGAACAAACCGCCACCCACCAATAAGTCATGTCTTTGAAGAATTCCAGGGCCAGCTATACAAAATCACCTTAGGCAGACAGTTATCCATATCCATACTTCCATACTAATATTATAAATGCGAAAGTAACTCTGTCTGTCTGTCTGTCTGTCTGTCTGTCTGTCTGTCTGTATGTTACGCTTTCACGCCTAAACCACTGAACCGATTTTGATGAAATTTGGTATAGGGGTAGATTAGACCTTGAGGAAGGACATAGGCTATGTTTTGTCGCGATAACCGACATCCACGCGGGCGGAGCCGCGGGCAAAAGCTAGTATTACAATATCTCATTTATTTGTTGGATGAATATGTAGATAGATTTGTACTGCTGGACTGGTTGCGGGTCGCGAGTTCAAGTCCCCACTTCACTTCGCATTCACTTTTTCCGATCTAAATGGATTAGAATAGTAACGCGAAGCAAACGCGAGTTACCATGAATTCGTCAGTACAGAACATAGTAAGCAATTACGCTAATAGTCAAATACATCGACTGTACTGTGACTGAGCAATTATTATCCAAGGCTAAGCACGTATATAATGTGTGTATTTCATTGTCATATTTACGTTTACTAGACACTGCTACGCATTCGAAGCGAAACAAATTTCAGAAATTGTCCACTGCGGTTGGGCTACTTGATAAAACAACAATAAAAAAAAGACTGTATCGAAGGACAAGATACAAAACATGAGTTGTCATAATAATTTGCCAAAAATTTAATAGGACGACATTTAGACAAAAGCTCGACTCTGCATTGTCAGAGAATTTAATAATAGAGTGCGTCGCACCGCCACGTGGCGCATACCAGCGCGCCTCCACTACGCGCTCATCAATTACAAATAATACGACAATGGGAGACCAGCATTGTCCTTCGTATTAAACATTCACGTGTGCACGACTCGAGGACGGCGCGCGGTCCACGCAGCCCCACTTTCTATAAAATGTGTATGATATTGTAAAACGCTGCGTCAGAATACGTGCGCGCCCGCTCGCAAACGGGAGACGCGACTCGTCCTTGACCATCCCTCGCTAATATAAAGTATAATGCGCTCCCGATTGTGTTCCGCAAATTACAATACGTCCCTCCTGAGGGCGCGAGGGGAACGGAACAATATACGCGCACTCGAATACTTCGGTGAACTTGAACAAGGCGTAACGTTGGCTGGCTGTGCACCGCCGCCGTCTCCACAATAACACATTGTACTCACAAGTTACTAATTTGTCTTGCATTTAGACGACCGCCGCTGGTTTATATCTTCAAATTATAACTTTAACTTTTCATATATTATGAGACTCGTTTGCTGTTTGTTAGTGCCTCGACGCCAAGTGCTGCATGTACTGCATGTATTACATGATAGGGAGTCACCGCGTCTAGTCTGAGAATTGCTAAGATCTGTGTACAGTATTCTCAAAAAATTTGCTCGAGTCAAAAACAATACACAGATTAGAGACATGACATATCTACCGACTTGCGCTTTCTATTCTAAGCATTGGGTATAGCGAGAATTAAGTATGTATATTTGAGCAGTGACGTGCACAATAGCGGACCGTTCGGGAATTCATTTAAATTCATGAAGACGTTAACAAAGCAATTAGATCGGCGGTTGATGGCGGGGCGGGGCGGGGTGGCGCTCGGCGCTCCACACATGGGAGAATTATGGGAAATATCGACTGGGAGAGTGCATCTTACACTGCCGCGCACGGAAGCGGTGGCCACAAGTATTACTCGTTGGTCCTACAAAACCGCTACATTTGATGGCACCAGAGCTAATGAGTGAAACTATTCACCTGAGTGTTGGAGTACCGCGCTCTTGTACGAACTTGCTGGTCATCAATTAAATCAAATGGTACCGTTAAAGAAAATTTGTTTATGAAGAGTATCATGCTCTGGCGCGCAGTTCTGTGCTGTCATGGACGGCATACGCAGGTGCAGGTGCTCGCCGCTCAGCTCGCACATAAATCTCTCCGCTGCGTTATTTCACACATAAAAACGGATGAATGAGCTGCTTCTATTTTTAGCACAAAATTCCGAGTACAGGCACTCGCCACACAAACGTGCCGTACAAGAACAATGTTTATGTTTCCATTGCTCCACTCGTGAACTGAGTTCGACTGTTAGCCATTAGTTTTATTTTATTAGCAACGTAGAAGCAAATTTAACATTTTGGAGTTGCACTCATTACCATTTAATTAAATGATAGCAAAGCATTATTTAAAGTAATGTAAACGGCGGCAAGATTTACGGAAGCTGCTAATCTTATTTGTATTTATTGTACTTTTGAAATATCCATACACGTGCTCATAGCCAGTGGGTCCCGTATAGCAGCTACTCGTGTATCAATACCCACCGCCGATATGTGGCCTACTATATCTAAGGTCCCACGCATTAGCGTATTACCGTCTGTTTACCTACATTTTAGTATATCGACGTACTACGAAGCTACAACTGAAGCCATTCTAAGAAGACCACCTCATATTTTTCAGGTGATTCTTGCACCATTTTATATTGAAAATTTCGTCTTCAGCAATTTCTTACTTACAGTACTAAGTAATACAATTTATTATCAAAACTAAATATTGCTTGTAATAAAATGTGACGTGATGTGTGGACCTTCGCGTCTGTTTGACATCGTTGAACTGAATACATATAACATAAAGTGAACTTATAAACTTTAGCAATCACTACGCGCACGGCCGGTGCACCAGGCATCAGGTGCAGGCGGCCGCACTCGTACGGCTTCAAATCCCGGCAAGAGTATCGCATTACGTTAAGGTATCGTATTCAATGCTTGCATTTCTGGTGAACCACTAACTCCCTGTCGCTGACAAATTGTGTCGATACCGGAACTGAGCCACAACGAATGTGCCTGTCGGACGAAACTGCAAAGTACTTCGAAGGTGCGCAAACACGACTGATTCGCGGCTGTGTTAGATGTGCATGAATACTTTTGTGACATTTTTTATATTGTCACGAGTCGGTAACGTTTTTATTTAACAAAATGTAATGTGCGCTTCAAAATCTTCATCGATTATTATTTCCAAATCAAATGTCCAATGTTAATGGCTTCTTCAACCTGGAGTAAAATCTGTAATCGACAGTTGATTATTTTTCAAACATTTATCTCTTAAATCACATCTTATAACTAACATGTACCTATTGTGACAGTCGGTACACGTGACTAATCTTAAGAAAGTCTTAGTTACACATAATTACGAAGAAGCAGAGAAGAAACAATCTTCGAAGCCTTGTCAGTACTCAAACGGTACAATTTTGTACGTTGTTTCATGAAATTATAAGTGTAAATTCATAAAACGAACAGAAGTGAAAGTCTTTAATGTATAATGCCTGCAATGTCCAGCAAAATATTTGGCGACCTTGAACCCCACTGCGTAGGCACAAGAAGCCGTAGTAAGTTTACAAAACGAGGGAACTTAAATCTGTGCAATAAACATAAAAGATTTACCGAAGCGACGGCGACGCGATGCGGCATCGACCGCGCGGCGGCGCGGCGGCGGCACGGCGTGGCCCGCACGTCGACCGGGCGGCCGCTTTGAGCCGATTACCTCGACTGCACGCGCCGACCACAATATTAATGAATCATGATCATGCTAATCTTGTTATGTGGTCAGAAGCTGCCAATGGATTACCTACGCACACACATACACATATACGCGAATATAATAAACAAATGGAGTGACTAACCGAGGAAAGCAAATGCGGCCCTTTCTGAAATGGAGACGAGTTTAGTAATTTAGTTTAGATGTGCTTTAATTAATTTGAAACAGTGTCATCATGATTGTTTGACTACTATTCTCACCAGAATGTGAATACATCATCGTGAAATATGAATGGATAGCCGAGCCCGTGTGTGTGTGGTGGTGTAGCGCAGTGGACACACATCATTAACGTGGCTAATAGCGCTAATATCTGTGCACAAAGCGTGACATATGAGGTACACGAGCCGCTGAGTGACGTCACGCGATGTGCAAAGTAAACAGACCTCATTACTCGGCCAATAGCGTTAATATTAACGTCTGGGCATAATGCAAACGCATAATCACTAAGTGACGTCATGCGAACTACGTAATCTGTTAGAATCATCGTAATTTGTGTTTGGAAATATGTAGTTTATTAACAAGGCAGGAGTGTGAAGCGATAAGCACCAATTTTATCAGGTCTAAGTCTCCTCAATAAAATAAATGCTTCTTGTTTTGCCTTTGCCCTTCTGCTACGAAGTTTAAGTCTTTAAGTCAATAAGTGGGGTGATAGCGCTAGTGATGCATCAGGTCAGCGTTACTTTATAATGGAGAATAATTTATCTTCCTTTCTCGTATAATGGCATTATTTTCTAAAATAGCTGAGCTTTCACGAACTGATTTTTTTTTATAAACATCGGTAATCGCTTACTGTGGTTTGCCTTTTGTATTATAAAGAAAGGTTTATTTGTTATTATTATATTGTACCATGCATGACTCATCTTTTCCTGAGCCTTTTGCCAATTCAGTAGGGTGTGACTAACTGTGATACATAGACATATATAAATAAAAAGAGAGCTCAAAACTTTTAAGAAAAGTAACTCAATTATCTTGTACATTTATGTAAATTATATTGAGTGAAAGTTGAGATCAGCGATATCTGCGCTCGCGCACTTTCCGTTTTAATGTCAGCCGATGAAAGTGCAAGGTTCAGTGCGGCGCGTGGCGTGGCGTGGCGTGGGCGACAAGCTGCACGTTGCGCAACTATCGTCGGACTCGCAGTAGGCACCTACTGGCATCCTCCCACAGATTCTACTTGATTTCGTAAACACAATACGTATTCACAAACTGTATGGTTTTAAAGATATAGGGCACGTCAATATGTCTGCAGAGTGAAGGCCATCATCGCAGGCGCCACCAGTGAGTTACTAAAACGGTGATCCTCAAGTGTGTCGGGAGGGAGGGGTTGTAGGTGGATCGACTGATGTTACCAGTAGACATTAATGTTGCCGATAGTTTGACGGTTACAGGTGTCACTTTTTATAAGTACCTACTGGTTATGGTGCGGGCCACTAGAGAAGTTAGCAACAAGAATCTCGATACTTTTGTAACACTCGCTAAGTGGTGTGATAATTGAGATTTTGCTAGCGGTGAATGCACATACTTGTGATAGTGCAATAAAATTTTGTGTGTAAAGCACATATATGTAGAACCAGGCTAACGAGTATAAGGGCATTCCCTCCATCCTCCCATGGTCATTCCTGCCTCACGGCGTACTGACCGAATCACGGGAGAGTGCCCTGAGTATAAGGGCAGTGGGACGCGGTTGAAGTGTTATTGATTTTATTGTGGTGTGCTACCGCCGCCGCGTGCTTACGTAAGGGCACAAACAGGCTCCGGCCCGGTGGTGGCGCACTCACGCAACGACCCACCACCAGCCTGGGCTTAATCTCGTTCAGGTGCTAAGTTTACAATTATAGCAACTCCACACACAGAAATGTTGCAAGCGGATTGCGATGAAATTTATCCAAAGGTTCTGAGAATCTATCGTTCTTCAAGAAAATAGTAGTAAACTATTTGTACGCAATATTTATGTTTCAAAATCAAAGTACGATGCGGAAGGAGTGAAGCTATCCTAGATGCCTATCACCTATTTGACTCGGCACCGACTTACCATATATTTACATGTTATTGTACGGCCGGCGCTCTCGTCTCGAAGAGCTCCGGATACGGGGGAACTGTAAGCCAAACAGTGAGAATAAGATTCTTAGAACGTATAATTCTGTTAACAGGAATTAAAGCGGCCTCGGTATAACTATTACAACATAAATATGTACCTACCTTCGAACTGCTTGATGTTGCAGCTGGGTTGCACGGTGCACAGTCGCGCGTGGCCACTGCCACTGGCCACAACACGAGTCTTAGAATTTGATCAAAAAGTAGATATGTAAACATAAATATTCTTGTATCTTTTGATCAAATTCCACGAATGTAAAGACGCTGTCGAAAGTTCTTGTAACGTATTTTTTTAGACCGACATTGTTGACTTTCATCATACATATTTCACATTTCACATCATCCTTTTATTAATAAACTCTCACATCTTCCTATTCGCTTAGAGGAATGCCAAGCATTTTGCCGTTGGCTCTGTTTGTTTCCAAAGAAATCTAGAAATCTTACAAGAAAAACCTGATGACACTTTTTACCCAACTGCGCCAATGAGCGTTATGTTTTAAGCGCGTATGCATGTACGCATGTATGTATGTATGTAGTTTTCTTTGTTCCCCTCTGCAGGCCTAACGGCTGGACAGCATTCAATGAGTGGTATTACCTCCCTCCCTCCTAATTATGTCATAGAATTCATAAAATATATGCTAATCGAATATATAGGGAAAAAGAATCTTCTCGGGCGGGACTCGAACCCGCAGTCTTTCCCTTACAGGGGGAATGCCTGACCAATACGGCTGTTATCAAAAAAACAATGTTTAAAAATGATTGTAACATCATTCATTGATTCCGATAGTTCGTAAGAAAATCGGTAGATGACGCAACGTCACCTTAAAGACGTATAAGATGGGAAATTTGAATCATATCGGGCGTGTCTCGGTAGCCGAATTGGTCAGGCATTCCCCCTGTAAGGGAAAGACTGCGGGTTCGAGTCCCGCCCGAGAAGATTATTTTTCCCTATGTATTCGATTTGTATAGTTAGCATACTTAATGCTGTAAAAATTCCTTCAATTGTTTGGGCGCAGTTATCAAAAAATCAATGTTTAAAAATGATTGTAACATCATTCATTGATTCCGATAGTTTGTAAGAAAATCGGTAGATGACGCCACGTCGCCTTAAAGACGTATAAGATGGGAAATTTGAATCATATCGGGCGTGTCTCGGTAGCCGAATTGGTCAGGCATTCCCCCTGTAAGGGAAAGACTGCGGGTTCGAGTCCCGCCCGAGAAGATTCTTTTTCCCTATGTATTCGATTTGTATAGTTAGCATACTTAATGCTGTAAAAATTCCTTCAAAAATATATGCTGTCAAAAAAAAAGATTCTTCAAACTTATCGAGTGGGATATTAAAATGAAGGGAATCAGAAGGCGATTACAAAAATAATTATATGATAATATCATAAGTCAAAAGTTTAAAATAAAATAAAGATCCGGTTCTCAGCATTCCATGGATTCACCGTGTGGTCGCCGGGTCCATGGCGTGGTACAGAGAGGAACACTGTGACGGCGCCTGGGTCTTGCGACCCAGGTGTAGGTTTAGGGTGGCCACCTTGTGATGTATCAGCGCTCACCTCCACCGTCAGTCGTGTTCCCCCCTCTACCTATCCAAATTTGGTAAGATCCTATCAACGCCGTTTTAGATATTCGTTTGAGTGAAGAGCTTACTGAAGCTCTTGGCAATCCGAGGTCTTTTAAATAAGTTATACAGGGATTTAGCTGGAATTGCCCTTGCTACTACTTCTACGGCGTAGAGTTTAACCACATAGCCATTTTTGGTTAACTCGTTGGTCAAGTCAAAGTATTTGTTTATTTTCATAGCGTGATCTTTAGGTATGTTAGTTTCCCACGGTACTGTGAGTTCTACTAGTACTGCACGCTTTTGCTGTTTCGAGGATAGAAATATATCGGGTCTGGATGACGAGGCACAAACATCCTCCGGTATTTTATAGTGTTTCTCATACAAATCTGCGAGTAATGTCCAATCAGCGGCTGCTATATTTAAAAATAAAAAACCCCACTGTTGTTTAAAAGATCGAAACACGCTTGATAGCAGGCGGTAGACATTAATTTTCTTTTGGTTTATGATTGGAAACTGGGAAAGAAAGTATTCAAAGATATTGCAATTTTTATTTAACTTATTCAAAGAAGCAAGAAGTTTAGAAACTAATTGTTTCTGATACGAATACATAGGGAAAAAGAATCTTCTCGGGCGGGACTCGAACCCGCAGTCTTTCCCTTACAGGGGGAATGCCTGACCAATTCGGCTACCGAGAAATTGTTTCTGACCCATTCGGAGTCATTTCCTTGCAGCGCTGGCGCTCGGTTACGCAGTGAGGCAGCAAACTCACGTGGCAAGTGAGCACCTGAACATTCGGTTAATCAAATGCCCTCAACAAGTGGTTATGAGAAAGTGGAATGAGATATGACGTCGCCGTGAGTCAGGAGCGCGCCAACTTCATCACAGTAAGTAGCTTTTGAGTGTTCGTTTTAGTTATACACCTGTTAGAATCGATGTCGTTTCGTGTCGTGTCTGTTAGATCGTGTTGCAGAAGTTAATAACATTAGTTGCACTTCTTCAGTTCTTCTTCGTCCGAGAGCCAATCACGGTCTGTAGAACTATGGATCCAGATACAGATTGCATGGATTTGAAACTGAAACCGAACTGCTAACTTATCGATTTTACACACTTTGTTAATAGGTATTTGCAAGCGGTTAAATTCCATGTGAGTACGTCATTAACAGAGATGAGAGGAATCGATCAATCACTTTGGTTGTAACCACTGGCTTATTTCCACTTATAAGTATCCGCTTTCAGGGCAGATCGTCCCCGCTTCTGTGCAAACACACCCTTAGTACACCGACGGCTCTGGGGCCCGTAGTTAACACTCGTTTAATAGCAGAAAGTTTATCTTCGGTGTTTGTTCCGTGCCAAACTTTGTTGGCAAAGAAAAATTGAACAGCACAGCGCCGTGAACTGCATCACAATCATGCCGAATCGAAGAAAGATCGTGCAAACACGTCGCTCGGAGGTAAATGCAGCGCGCGATTCGTGATGAGGACTGTTTGTCGGAGTGAGCAAGTGATGTAACATGAAGTGGGCTCTATATACACTGCAATACCCTAAAGTCAATGAATGTTTTCACGGTATTTGGGACCAAACCTGAAACTTCTACATTGCAAGAAAGCTGCTACTGCTGCTAGGTACCTTTTCATTAAGCGGATGCTGCTTTAGCCCTGCAATAGAACATAAACTAATATGTCCAATTGAGAATAATCGAGTTATGTAGCTAAATTAATTCAGGGAACGCAGTAACAATACAACTTAGCACTCACAGTGCAATCCTCAAAAATGTTTGCGTCGACAGAACAAGAAATACAAAAGTAAAGACATTTATGTTACTTCGGAACACGAGTCAGTCCTGTCTGCGACTGAGAGATCCCAAAATAGTTTGTTTTCTTTCTAATCTCCGCCCTTCGCGGACTCGGGACCGAGCATCGTGTGTCCGCACTGTTTTATTTTTTAGGACAAAATATCGTAAGTTTGTCGTTAAAGTTCATAAGAGACAGTTCCGACTGTTCCGCGTGCACAGTATGACAGAGTTAAAGCTTGAAGTATTCTAATGGTATGCTCAGTTTTGTAAAGTTACCTGAGTGATGAAACTGAGTAGGTATGTATGTTTATTGGTAGGTTCACCAGGCAAGCGAGAATCTGCGTTGATTTTGGCGCCCACGTGAAGTGGCGCTTGAGCGAGTAGTTACCGCACTTACCGCGCCATACATTAGTTTTCGATACGATTGACGAGCATGAATAAATAACACTGAGTACGCACCGATCACCGCCCCCGCCTCACCGCGCCCCTCGCCCGCCCCGCACACATCGCGTACATTAATTAAACAAAAGTATTAACGAAGTCGGAGCGAAGTGCGCCCAATCGACGATACACACTGAATATTTTAGTGGCGGCATTTTGTCCGCGATTGTTTCGTAATTTGTTCGAGGACATTTTCAATGAACTTTACAAAAGGAGGTCGTTCTTCTAGATTTCACCACTTACATGATACAATCTTGTTTCATCGCTGCGTGTGTTGAGCTTTTTAAGCTCTGACACTTAATATAGGTAATATACGAGGAACGAAAGTATGTACAATTGTGTAAAAAAATATCGTGCTTTTCAACACTGTTTACGAGTGGAACAAAACCCTTCTTCTTCATCCTCGCGTTAATCCCAGTCGAGTGAAACAAAACATTCTTACGGTACATACGGTACTATACATACGGTACAACGTGAGTAAAGTTTATTCCTAGAATAAACAGGCAACTTTACCCACATATTGGCTGTTGATTCTAGGAATTAAATCTACTCGCGTTTGGTCTAACCGGCCCTTAGTCGTTGATAGTATTAACGAGCGAGAATACCCCGAGGAGGCAAGCGTGAACAATTAAAAAAAACATTCTTTAAAACTGTTAACGAGTGGAATGAACGGGAATCCCTATACGAATTGTAAAATAACCAAACATAAAATCATCTAAAACATGTCATTAGGCACATGTTGATTAACGTATAAAAGAGAAAGTTATTTCAGACAATTGATATAATTTTAGGTTAAAAAAAATGCGGCAAGGAGCGGAGCGCGCGGAGAGAGTCCTCGAATGAACTGTAAATCTTTAATAAAAGCTTGCGAATTTCGACCAGTTAGTGTGAAATTGAATTTAAATTGGAGAGCGCTGGATTCACAACAAAAACACTCGCTGAGTGAGCCCCGTCCGTGGGGCTGCTCCGCGCGTATTGTTTTAGAGTAAGGCGAATGTTCCGATCACGAGTTATTTGTCGTAGTGAGCTTCCGTGACGAAGTTCATCTAAACTTCAACTGTTCAATTGGTCGCACATTGAGTGCCCGATGACAACGATCACGTACCGATTTATCAGCGTCCATTACATACTCGTGACGATCAAGTGCTCGACGATCAATTCAATTGAACAACAAATTAACTTATTATTTGTTAGGCGAACACAATACATCGTTTCTCACATTTTTATTGTAAGTAGGTGATATAAGCTAGGTTTACACGAACTTCTGGTTATGATTCGTATTTTTCTCGAAAATTTACTCGTAGTGGGACAATTTCTTCTACTTAGAGTACGACTGCTCTCATCATTCTGTATACGTAATACGACGCACTCCCGCTCTGCAGGCACAGCCAGCCAACCTGCCAGTCGTAAGTAAAGCCCCGCTGTTTTAGCATTTCAAGCATTGCCAACAATCCGAACCTAATGCTCCGGAAATTCTATTTTAGGAAATATTAGCGTTGTTTATTTTTTAGAATTCAGAAGAATTTGATATCATCATAGTTGTGGAATTTAAAACTTAGCCATTGAATAATCTACTGAAATCAGATTACCTACATAAGCATTTATGACTTATGTTTGTATGCACTCTTTATAACATTTTGGTTACTGTTCAGCAGCCATTTTTTTTTTTTTTTTTTTATACAGGACACGTCAATTTGACTTCACCTCGCCTGATGTTAAGCTAAAGGCAAAGTCTCGGAAAGAGGGTCACCATCGTAAACATTTACCATGTTAACAGTGGTGGCACTCAGCTTGACGGCCTCATTAGATGCCTTTTCACGTCCCGCTTAAAGGACCCAGGACTGTAGGAAGAAGGAAACACGTGAACTGGCAGGGAATTCCAGGCCTTAGTGGCCATGGCCACGGGAACACTTGCCAGGATGAACGTAGTTTTAATTGCAATGAAACTGCTAAAACTAGTATTCTGCACATGTACACAATATGATGCTTCCCTTCTTTTCTTCTTTGCTTGAAATATATCATCATTGTTGCCTCAACATGTTGGAAGATGATTGTTATTGCCGCGTTTACACAGTCACGGTCGCACGTTGAAAGATACACACAAACTGAAATAGGAATACAGGGAATACACTGGCTCTCATATTGGCCGCTCCATAATTAAAACATTAAACGAGCGCGGCAAGTCGCAAGTTCCTCACCTAGTGTAAGACCTAGTGACTCACGACAGAGAAAATGGAATTCTCTCAGTAAGCATCTCAGTATTAATCACCATAAATCATCGTCATCGCCACCCGAGCGCCAATTCCTGTTACACCCAATCCCTACTTGCTCATCATAAGCTTCATGTAGTAATTTCGACAATATTTAAAGTGAATGTTGCTTTCGGTCTGCAAAATAACTGCGCTATTGATTTCGTTGAAAGATCAAGAAGGTGCTCGTACATATGGGCTTGTTACGAGTGAAATATGTTTGTAAACAAGATGTGCGGTGAGTAAGTGGCGCATCTTGCTCGTTTATTTGTCACTAAATATAAAATACTCGTTGGTAAAGTTTACCGCTGCCGCGTCTCCGGGCGGCCGGCCGCGGCCCTTCAGCACAATCAGATCAGAACTGTTATTTATGCGCAGATCAAGTTACACGACGTGCGCTCCAACCACCATAAGTCGAAACACATTCATTCTTTCCTTTATTTCTCTTTTATGAATTTTCGCTGCCTTGGAATAACAAAAATTATCCATGTATAGTTAAAATGAATATTATCCGTATGTGTGGATTCAGATTTTGACGGGTCTCAGCATCGCAGAGGGAGAGATCGAGCAGCGGCACAGCAGTGCTAGCAGTAGCGTATACAGCCAAGTATTTATTATGGAATTTCTCAGTACGGAATAGGTTCGCCTTCCAAGTAAGCTGAAATATGGGTGATAAACATTTATCGTATTCTACTGTTCCGTGTAGTTACTGAAGCAAGTCAGCCGGAACGGTCCAAATGTATTTATATCGCAAAATTCATTTCAAACGTATTCTGAGAACAAATTGACTCGGCTTGGAACAACGTTGTGTTCAAAGCGAGTGGAGTGCAAGGTCACGGCCAATGGCGCATCGTCTCTTGGTGCCGGCCACTCCGGCCACTCGCCAAGGACAAGAGTCGGGAGTCGGGTTGACAACTTATTCAAGGCTAGACTACTTCATTAAAGAAAGAAAGAAAGAAAATGTTTTTTACTAAGACATGCAGCAGCACACAAAACTTATCATGACAGTAAGTTGAGGCCGGTCCACGTAGCATAGAATAACTTTGACCACTTTTCAAACAAATGATATAATTGATTGAAAAAATAGCAATATACTGGTTGAGTCGAGTTTACCAGTGGAAAACTGAAGATAAGTAATACCAACAGTTATAATAGGTAAATTAAAAACGTCTCTGATGTTAGAAAATCAACTTTTATACGAGTTAAATGAATTTAAACGCTTATTATCAGAGTTGTAGAAAGTTTTCAAAGCGCTCCTTTAGCTTTGATCTCCATGTAGCATGTAGCCGGGTAGCCGCGCACTCGCGAACTATTTCACTCAGCAAACGCATGTTGTGCTCCTTTCATTACGTAACTACTACTGAACTAATTAGAGCTCTGAACGACGCTTCACATGTTGGTTCATACGAGTACCATACACAGGTGTATACAAACAAAACAACCATCTATTCGACCGTCATATTTTGATACCCATTTACACGTTCAACTCTTACTTATATCATCAATGAGCTCAAACTACTCAATCTCTTAAAAGCGAAACATGGACACCCGTGTCCTAATTTTGAAAAATATCCTTGCGTTGAAAATATAGAGGCACGTTTCCATGAGTCACCGCTCCCACGTAGTAAGCGATTGTCACCTCGGTACGAGCAGCCGCAGCTCTAATGCCAAATGAACTGTAAGTGCGAGCTAAAGTTTGTAAACATACGCAACTCATTTCGTTCTCGTCCAGACAAAACAAAATCTCGTCCCGACGACGTGTACTGAGTGTAGCCGACAGATGTTCAGTACATTACGCCGCTAGCCTCACATCTGTTCAATGATTTTATGTTCGCTGACGGAGGGTCCATTACTTAGAACATTTCTTACGAACTAATTAGGTACTATTTCAATTAACTCATTATAGAAGTTCATGTGTGGTTTCAATTTTATTATTCTTAAATGTGATGTGCACAAGCGTCATTTTTATAACGATCACAAATAGGTACAGCCCTGCAGAGTCCGGTAACGAACTTGGTTCTGTGGTCAACTTACATCCAAGACTTAATTTGAAGGCATTCTTATTTAATTGCAACTGCTGTTTGTTTCTACGAGTATGATACGAAAAGCCATTATGGTCAGGATGGAGTGACAACCAATATTACCAAAGAACTTGATTCCACGCAGTATATAATTCATAATAGATTATGAAATATTGCAGTTGTGATGGGTGTCGGGCGGGATCTTCGGGCCAGCTGTTCGGCTGCAGCGAGGTAATTAGAGGGGTCGATCAATTAGCATAATTGGCGAACTTGGACAGGCGCGCTTCTGCCCCCTCCCCACCGCCTCACGCGCGCCGTACGGACCGGGTACTGCGAGACCAAGTGTTGAAGTTGTCCAGTCCAGTGAAATGAATATTTAAGAAGCGAGTTTCATAAGTTTACTAATTTTCACGATGTATGACGTAGTATAGATATGTGTTTTTATTAACTTTGCGAAAACTTTAAAAATCCGAATGAATCTGTCTAGTACCTAAGTACAAAAAAAAATTAATATATAAATATTAGTGAGTCTTTTGTGAATTAGCTCAGCTTTTATGAATTCAGTATTAAAGCTAAAGCGCCTATCAAAAGCTCATCAGACAGTATGGCAGAGTTGTAAAGTTACACCGTTTGGTCCTTTCTACACTTTAAGTTTAAACGACCACTTAAAGAAATCACAGTCAACGTCAAAAGAAGGAAAACGAAAACCTAGGCATGTGAGTATTGAAATATTATGTTGATGAACCATTTTCGTACAATATTCCCTAGCTAGCTTAAACAACTTCAACGCATAATACTCGTATGTAAACAGAAAATGACTTCCCTCGTTTCTATACATCGTAATTCATAGACTAACCTAGAATAGTCATGACTATTTTGCACGCCACCAAAAATATAGGCACTTTAAACTAAAATACCTAAGCCTACTCCCACTGTTTGACTTTTCAAACATAACGAAGTTATTCATTATGAAATATTAATATATAGTGCGTCAAGAAAGTCGTGAAATTAATTATGGAGGAACTAAATTTTTTCCTTGTACTTGCAACACTCGATAACTGCCAAACTGAGTAATCAGTTGTCAATTCCTTGCTACGTCTCGCTACGTCGGAGATGTTTCGTACATTATTTACGTGTATTTAATTACTGTTCATCGGATAACAGTTTTGAGTGTAAAAATGAATTGATATGTGAATAATAGTTGTGCGAAAGGTGTCGTATTCAAAGTATTTCAGGGATATAGTATGAAACACGGCAGAAGTTCAAGCCGGCAAGCTGCTTTCCGACTTTGACGATTTTGATGGTCAAAATGCTAAATTAACCAGTACGTACATATACTTTAATGTTAAACAAGGTATGGGAAGTGTAATCTAATAATAATTATATAATTTAAGTGAATATTTTGTGTTTCAAAGCATTGTTTTCATTTGAAGTGGTTATGTCACAGTCCTACGATTATAACAAACCATAGTGCATCACTTTGACGTTTTTGAACATTCTTGATCTAAGTAATTTGTATTAACCACGTAGGCCCAAACTAATTAAAAAATACTCGGGGTATAAAACAGCTGTGTTTATACAGGACGTTTGTATTTGTTTCAGATTTTCAAAAGTACATTTCAAGACATATCATTTCAGGATGATGATATTGCCAGTCAGTCGGAAACTATCGAAGATAAATTAATTACTTATAGCGTTTCAAGCAGCATTTCAGGTGTTCAATACTCATACCAATAAACTATTCTTATAAAAGATTATTGTTTTAATTTTTTAATACTATATAAATATCGTGAAAATTTAGACTGTCTAGCTATCACGGTTCATGACAGACCTTAGTGATAGGGTCCCGTTTTTTTTTCTTTGGGTGTGCTTTGAGTAAGGTATTGCTCAGGATATGTAACCTGGACCTAAAATATGGCCAGCAGCGGTGGACGAGCTCAAAGTCACCAAGCATAGATTATTACAAAACAATGGGCCTCGTTTGTCTCGTAATGTATTAGGTGCAAGACACGTGCCCCGAGGTATAACCTATAAAAGTCCGACACGTCGTGTCCTCGTTCTTGGGGTCTTATACTCAACTAATTACCGAGGGAGGTGTTAGATTAAAGAAATAAGGCATTTCCCTCGCACTCCAGTAACCTTTGGCGATATACGGTTTTAAGATGGCCCTCTTGGATGTGGGAAGCATGGAGTCCTCATCTAACCTCTATGTCCTCTGCTAGTCACAGTTACCCGTAGCGAGACTAGGGACTCCCACTGCGGCCCTTAATTACATTATCAGCAATATGGAGTCCAGTGATATGAAACATGCAACCTTACTTCTCGGCGCTGTCAAAGAATATGGTTAAACGAGTATTTAATGGAGAATGTGTGAGTTGTGGGTGAATGTAGAACTATCTACCGCACGGATTAGACGACGTGACGGCGGGCGTACAGTGTGTGATCTAGTCAGTCTGTGATCACGGCTGGTTAATCTGGTCGAAACTTCAAGCGATTCAACCGTATGTCTATACCTATACCATATTCGTGTTAATTTCTGTTAACATTAATTTCGGTTCCATATATTAATAATACCTAAATAAAAGTAAACAAAAAAATTACTGCCGTGATACATTTTTCACTTTCATTTATTTAATATCTTTATAGGTATGTACTATGTTTAACTTTATACCATAAAAAAACAACAGATCAAGACTGTGCAGTTGTAGTATGACAGGGATACCAGTTCGAGCGCAGCAGCGCCACCCTCAATTTTCACGACTTTCTTGACGGGCTAGTAAGGTAACTTACATAAATTTTCATTTATTAGTAATAATAAAATTACTTTTAAGGTAGCAATGATTAATAATAATGATTAATACTAGTAATGAATGTGGATGGCATATCACCAAAAATTTGTTTTATTTTATTTTATTTTATTTTATTTTATTTTACAATTTTAGGGAAACTTACAGCTAAAAAAGGTTCAATATTATTATAATAAAAATGTTGAAGGCCAATTATCAGTTCCCACATTTAGGTGGTATTACATCTTAACATAATAATGCTCAAAAACTCTTAATGCAAATTAAGTTCTTTTAGAAATTAGGAAACTATATTACAGAAAATCACATATTAGAGATAACATCATTCAAAGTATTGTTCACATAGGGCTTTCTTCATTCTAGTAACACTAGTGCAAAATAAATCCAAATCAACCTCCCGACATGCCACATTAAAAGAACGACATGCTCTCAATAGGTATGAATTTCGTCTATATGTAGTTCTTGCTATAGGGACGTACAATAAGTTCGGCCTGCGCAGAAACAATGATGGTGCGTATAGGCCCACCTTAGATACCAGTTCTGGCACCTCTGCTGTACCATTAAATAAAGACATGAGAAACGATATGTCCGATATTTTTCTACGCTCAGCTAGAGGCAAAATATGAAACCTTTTGCAGCGTGTATGATAGTCAGGCAGATAACAGTTAGCTTTAAATTGAATGTACCTCAAGAATTTTCTTTGTATGCTTTCAAGGCGGTCTATATAAATGTTGTATATCAGGTTCCATACCTGTGAGGCATATTCGAGATGACTACGAACGAAAGAGCAATATAATATTTTAACGGTTTTGATTTCCTGAAAGTCGGAAGAGATTCTTAGAATGAAACCTAACGCTTTCGTGGCTTTATCAATGATGCTCTCAACATGCAGATCAAAGAGGAGTTTGCTGTCAAATATAACTCCAAGATCTTTGACAGATCCAACTCTAACTAAAATAGAATCTTGAAGTTTATAGGGAAAGGCAATAGGGTGGGATTTGCGAGTAAATGTGCAAATGTAACACTTAGATACATTTAAGTCAAGCTCGTTCAGAACACAATAATATTGAAAGCGGTCCAGATCTTCTTGTAAAGAGAGTGCATCAGCGACAGAATTAATCTGTTTCATGATTTTCATGTCGTCTGCATACAGTAAAATTTTAGACGAATGAAAACAATGCGTTATGATAAATAAAATAGTGGTCAATTTCTTTGAGTTTTCGTCTAAAGAAGCTTTACCTCGATCTTCAAAATGCACCAAGCCTCGGGCACTTGACATGAATGTCAGTGTCGGTACCAAAACATCTTATATGTTGAATGTAGGTTAACCGCAAAGTGTAGTTAGTTTAGTAGGAATTCGGAAAATGTGTGTATGTGAGGCACGATCCTGGAATGCTAAGTTCCGCCGAGTCAGCAGGGAGGCTCGCCGCGCGGTAAGTGAGCCACTCGCCGGCGCACAGCCACGTACGAATGAGCGGCACGCCACACAAACCTGATACTTTTATTGCCTGAAGTCAGTGACTAAGCTCTAAACCATTTTTGTGAATACTTCGATCGCTTTTCAAAATTAAGAACGGAAGCCTTATAGGAATACTTTATCTGTTACAGCATTCAGACTACTACAATCATTAATCCCTTTTATTTATCGAAGTTACTTGATAACAATAGGTATTTGTGAATTTTTTGATCAAAAAGTCAAATTTCCTCACAATGTGACTTTTAGTTTAACGGCTTCCATAAAATTTGAACACCGAGTCGTCAATCACTTTAGTATTGCGTACCTATCGATCGTTTGAGTGCTTTAACATAAAAATGTTATAGGTAATGATAGTTGAACAAAAATGGTCTACAGACTTTACTGCCATTGTCATTGGGTCATTGGGTCATTGTGAGTGTGGCAGTGAATGTTAACTATTAAACGACTTTAGAATGGCAATTACTTAGTTGTGATAGGAGTGTCTACCAAATATGAGATGTTGCAGCAACAACTAAATGACAGTTCGAACGTAGTCAGGTTTTTTTTTCATATTCTTGAAATAACGATAAAGAGGGTCGCTGTCAAGCTATCTGAAGCTTGAGTGATTTAAGTACTGCACGATAGCAACACGCTGTAAATAGAAGTTCAAAGAAACTTGAGCGCGATTGGTTGAACCTACACAGTCTTTAACTTACAAGATTCCAGAAGAACAGGGGTCTAGAACCAATGTCAACTTATCTCATGGAAGAGTTTTTGGTTCGTTTCTCTTTGGGAACACGTTCTTGTTACCAAAGAGAAACGAACTAAGCCGGAAACTAAATCGCATTAATTCTTGTTCCAAGGGAAGCCGTTTGAAACGACAACGAATGACGTAGCACTGAGTTTAAATTTTCTTTCTTGAGGCTAGATCACGGTATGATGCGTTACATTGTAGGCACGAATCGTACGAAAATTTTTCAATTTCTGAATATATATTTCATGGTAGCCTACGCGTCTATGCAATCTAGTTAAAGTCTTACTTGTATAAAATATTTTTTCTTATGATATCAGTGATTAACATTTGTTAGCACTAAAGTGCTTCTCGCTAAATGCTATAGTTTCTATTTGAGATTTAATAAACGTTTGTGGTTCAAAATATATAGTGGTAATAATATTAAGGAGTCGGCGGCGTGACGCGATAACGCCCAGGTGTATCTAGGTCGCCCGGCTGCAGTCACTCTTGGCGGAATATTCGCCGTGCGAGCGCCTGCTGTCGTTCCGGGACGTAATCTTCAGATATTTTACGTAAGGTATTGCAGGTAACTGGAGCAAATTTCTCGAGCACCAACTACAGACTATGTGATATTACTGTCATAGTTACGAATACGAGGCTTACTTGATCTGTGTAAAGTGAGGAACGTCGAGTAGTTTACGGCATAACTTATTTGATTTTTTTCTACACTATGGCTTATTAACTGGGATTCTATGATTTTTATACTGAAAGTTAGCCAAATCATAGTTTTGAAATGGAACTGAAAATTGTTGGAGTAACAAAATTGTTACACATAAGAAATGTGGAGGTTGTATGTAGAGAAACAGAACCTGTCGCAAAAACAACAGAATTTTACTTCCTTTTTATTATGTGGGTCGAAAGATAAATAACATAACACAAGTTACAAAAAAATGCTAAGAATATATCATCTAAGGACACTACATCTTCACCGCGGGCACGGGCGCACGTCTCGACTCTCGACGCTGCGCCTGCACTCACTGCGGCTACGTGCTGAGGACTACTGAGGAGGGCGCGCGGCGCTCCCACCTGTGACGTGTATTACACTCGATAAACTAATTTAATTGTCAAGATATATCTCTTCGCAGGAACTATTTACCCATTTGTACGTACGAGTACATAGGTACAAATGCTTTCAGAAGATTGCGTAGAAAGCGCCGTTTTGGCAACTTTCCACGGCTCCTATACCAAAGCATTGTCTTCCGATTCCCCGACTAAAACTAAACTATTTTCACAATTCTATTACAGAATGTTTTGCTCCCGTAAAGGGAGGGCGTGGGCTCCTGGGCAGTCTCGCAGGCACCGAGTTTACAAACGGTGTACAATTTTCATTCGCTTCATTTGAATATGCAAATATTAAGTATTGTTTTAGCTTCAAATCGGACTGCTAATTAAAAATTTAATATACAGTTTAGATATGTGGCGATAGAACGAACCACTGTATTGTCGACTTAGAATTAAAATTAGATAGACTAAACCGCATACATTATGCACATAATGCGTCATAGATATCGGTTCGTCTACATTAGGGCATTAATAAAGGCATAATTGTCCAGCCAATTTTGGTTTCCAATATTGTTAACCAAAATTACTAATAATAATTGCTTTTAATTCCTTCGGTATGCTAAATTACTTGTGTAAGTAGTGGATTTACGTGTGTACAGGCTAGAATTAGACTCTTTGAGCAGCCATTTAGTATTCTTTCTGAATAATAGGTATAGCAGCTAAACAACAGGACAATACTTGAAGTCTCACGTTGCCATCTCATACACTAGTTTGCATAACCCGTCTAGAATGAACGACACATAGCGTATAGTTTGATTCCCAGCAGTACTGGGGCCGTGAGTCAGTCTCAGCGGACGCGGCTCATTACTGGTATTTACGCGACACGGGCCACCTATGTGGCCTTGTCTATCATCTGATGGGGAGCGACGACGGGGACTAGGGCTATGTGCGCCCAGACGGCAGTGGTGACGTCACGCTCACTGCTACTTCTATTGACATCTTCTGTCGTTACCTAGAATGTTGTAGGCAGGGAGGCCACGCAGCTAAATTTGTAGTTACTAGAGCGTCGCGTAATCCTATTAGAATTGGTAGATTAAATGATGGAAAAAATAATGGTAGATAAAATTTCCACTTTTAATGGTGGGGAAAACGTATACATAACATAACTATAAATAAATACATAATATTATCATTCACCTTAATTAAAGTTTTGTATGAGTTTGGTCTTATTTAATGTTTTTCTATTATTCTGGTTTGTATAACACTAAAAAAACATAAAAAAACGCATTCCAGTAAATATAGACGTATCTTTGCTAGCTTCCCGCGCCCTGAGGTTACGCTTATATCGCGAGATTTTCGAAATGGGCACTAAACTTGTTAGCTAATAACTAACCTACCTTATCGCTTATCACAATTGAAGCGTTCGGTACGGTAGGTAAACTAGCAAGCTCGCTGGATCGTTCTACTCATTCTTGTGATACCACTGTAAGTATAATTACAAGAGTATACTTCTAACATATTACCAATTCATGGCACTCAACATACGTTTATATTTACAATCAAAGTGACACACAGCGCACAACTTTCCCCTGTTTACTTATACACGCGAAGTTGTATAAAGCAGCGCGAACTTATTACCATAGTCGAGCTTTAGTGCTAATGTATTCCTTAGGGCTTATGTTAGCATGTGTGACTTTTTCATGCACTGACTGATTAACAGAATAATGGTTGATTTGCGTTAAGGGAAATTAAGTCTAACTACTAAAATTAATACATATATAGCATTAGAAGGTTTCTTCAGGGTCGGCAGCGCGAGTGTGGCGCCCCCGGTGTTGCATATGTCCATAGGTCACGGTACCACTTTCCCTTAGGTGGGCCGTTTTTCTGCCACCTGATATGATATAAAAAAAAACAAAAAAAATATTGTTTCTTAGTCCGGCTACAGTGCCAAACGATATCATGGTTCTTGTAGTGTGTACAGATATGTACATTTTTGTACAAGAAAAATTAAAAGTGAATTCACACGAGTTCATTGGTCATGTTCATTCGACAGCAGCTTGATTATTTAAAGTTAGTTTATTCGCATTTTAATGATCTATAGTGACATTGTTGCACATATTGTCAGACTAACTGATTTTAATTGACAGGTTAACTTTACCCGCCGAGTACCGAATAGCCAGAAACGGTACCTAGTCATTTATTACTTAATCAAAAGTAGGTAGGCCCTTTTTGCACAGTTCTCAGTGAAATTTCAAATTATCCTGATGGAAAGCAATCTCATATAAATCTAAGAAAAAGTATATGAGGCAATTTACAAGTTTATGAAGATACGATCAATTCCCGGTATTCATATGAAAGAGGTTCAATCGCTTTTAGGAATAACATTCTCGAAATACGATCGTCAATGTACACATTCATTCAAATCGTAAAGCCCATCGCCCGTCGTATAAATGGTGCGGCTCGCTCCGTGCAGAGCCAATACCGCCGAGGTGCCGACTCTACGAGGAGCTGAACACGTCTCTGTTTCTGACAGATATACCTACCTGCGCTCCTTTAGCAACTCTGTCTGTATACTTACAACTCTGTGTGTATACTTAGATAGGTATGTTGTTGTTTTAGTGTAGGGAACGTTGACCCCACCTGCAAGTATATGGAGTCAGGTAGAGAGCACCCTTTGCCACATTTTTCTGGTACCCTTTTGAGACTGTGGTATGAGTTGCTCCACAGCTGTTTTTGAATGAGTAGTTTCGTCCTACGTGGATGAAGTGGTGTGAATGGCAAAATATTCTCGTATTAGAAAGATAGCTACAGCTTGTCAACCACATTGTAGGTAAGTGCCATCCACTATCACATCATGTAAACATACTATCTGTCCAAGGTTGGAAACGAAACTCGCCGCTAAGTACACGGCGAGGGAGACAATCAAAAGATTGATTTGGCCAGTTACTGTGCCATCTTCCTTCCGTCCGGTCTGTGTGTCGGAGTCGGACGCGGGACGCGGGACGAGCAATAAAACCGGATACCGTTAAATGATGTTTGAATCAAAGTTTGACAAGCAAACTTCGTGCGAGGGGCGGAGAGCTCGTTATCCAAGTTTTTCGTTAAGTTTTGATTCTAGTTTAGGGGCCTAAATGACTGCGTGGAGCGGGTCGGGGCTCGGCCCGGAGCGACGGGGGCGAGTGACGGCAAGAAGGGGAAGAGCTTTATGATCGGAGACGATTTATTGGCTCGAGTCGAGAGTCGAGCGGCATCCGTCCTTAAGTTATAATATACCAACTAGGCACTAGGATTAGAGCGTAGACATGCTGGGAAATAAAAGGATTTGGAAAGATACCCAAAACTATTCGCATTTTTTCGCAGGTTTTACTTTATATTATTATCATTACATTAAAGTAAGTTCTAGTCTTGTGTATTTTTGTACTGAGTGCTTAGTTTTTGTAAAATCTGCTACACTTATTAGTCTTATCACACTATATGTTACTATAATAGTTAATTGTACAATCACTATAATAAACACTCACGAAGGTACCTCCAACTATTGTATAAGTTCATGCACCATCACTTATATCTACCTTATTTGTTGGTTTCTGAGAGCTCGTGTGATCGTTCTCCAAGGAGCTACAATTTGCATAATATTAATACATTAGGTATTTATATTAATTCAATGTTTATCATACAAACACAGTGCTTAAGCCACTTGTTGCTCTACGACGATGACAAAAAAATCAGCTTTACTTTCAAATAGTTGCTATCTCAAAACAGAATATTGGCGTCCATCATAAGAAACTTGCACAGCGTATTTAGGAAGTATATTCCTTGAAGGCGTTAGTGGCAAAATGAAAAGAAATATAACTTTTACGATATCGTCGATTACCAACTTGTATTGTGTCGACGCGGAGCCTCGCACGGCGCCGGCGGTAATACCCAATTTATATTATTTTTACGAGTTCCGATGGCGGAAACACATCATTACATTGTGTTCATAGAAATAATACATATATTTATAGGTATTGCTAGCATAAATCTGAGTATAGCAAAATGGAATTGTGGAATGTTGACCAAAGTTCGCGAAATGAGATCGGCATCATTGTTCAAATCTGCGGAGTGCGCTGTGAGTTCTGCGTGCCTCAGCATATTAGCGAGCCTCGCCGCGCACCGCGCACCAGGCACTTGAACAGACCGCTGCGCGCCACGGAGAGGAAATTAATGATTATAATAGGTACCTACGAATGTATGTCTCGATTACTGATAACCGAATGTGATCACTAACTGATAAAAATAACTAGGGGCTTTTTCCCGGTTTTAACTGAAAATAAATTCATAAAAACATGCGTGATAATTTGGACTCGGAATCATTTGGATTTGGAAAGTTAATAATAAAAAGCCAACCAAGTTACCGCACTGAGTGGTCCGATATACAACTGGACTTTGGAAGACTTAAAGTTACCCGTACAGTCGGCAGCAAACGAAGAAGCACGATGAACAAGTGAAAATGGAAAAGTCCACTCGTAAATATGCAATTATATAAAATACTTACAATTAATAATTTTAGCCTAATACAACCACTGCTGGACCTAGATCCGCGCCACAGCACTGAAACTCCGTCCTCTGCCTTCACTATATCCCGCCTAATTTTTCAGGTCATTAGTTTACCTGGCAGACGGGCAACCCACACCACCTTTCTGTTCACCGATTCGCGCGATACATGGTCGCAAGTTCGATTTGCACATAACTTTACGGTTGGTCAAAAAAGTTCTGAAAATGTTAAGGCCAACATAGCACAATATTATGCTCTGTGCTAAGGTTCTAAGGAGCAGAATCTGAGCCAGGGTTTTGGCCAGTTAGTTGTGTTTGGGAGGGCCAAGGTCAAGCGGGACACGTGTAATATTTATATTGTAGGCGGAGCTCGAGCTTCCGTCCTAATACTTAACCCCAAGTTGAATATTTAACAGATTCCTATTATGACGAGCCTACATGAATAATAACTTTTGTCGTCATTGCCCGTCCGTCCGTACCTCGTCAGTCCTTCACGACTTTATTTTCACTGAATTACTCTTGAAGTGCCAACCAGTAATACGGTGTGCACAGCATTATGCTGAGATGGGGCCCTATTTGGGTTCGCACAGTGTGGAGTGTTGCACCCTTAAAATAATTTAATATACCTACTAATTATAATTTTAATACTTACTATAATACTTACTACCTATTTGTATGATGCACGCTGCGTGGTACTTAAATAAAATATTTTTCTTTCTTTCTTTCTTTAAATGTTATTTGGTTATTCCTAAATATATATCATACATAGAATCTCTTTATAGGTAGGGAGACCACGCAGCTGAATTTGTAGTTACTCGAGCGTCGCAGTAACCTATTAGAATTGGTAAATTATATGATAGAAATACTATATGAATTTTCCACTTTATTGGTGGGGAAAGCGTATACATAACATAATAATTACTTTGGTCTTATTGAATGTTTTTCATTTATTATTTACTTAACCAACTTATACTTACAGCTAGTCAGTCATATAACTTATAGATCACATACATTATTTATTTTCCAGTTATTCTGGTTAGTTTAGCTGTAAAATAAACATAAAAAAGACCGTGTTCGAGTAAATACAGATATTATTTGCAAGCTTCCCACGCCTTTAGGTTACGTTTCAATTGTTGACACTTGTTATTCCTTCAATATGGGTGGGTGCGCAAAACAAAATTCATTCAACGAATTTACACCTACTCGTCAGATTAAGAGAAGGTACTTGCTAAGGTATTTTTACAATTGCATTGCGAACATTGATATACAAAAGGTTTTTCTGTATAGCGATGATCGCGACACCGACATTAAATTTCTGACAAAAAAAATGTACCTACATATTTTCACCAACTATTGCGGCACTTCTGACGAAGTGCGACTATTTATTTCCATTTATATTCACTTTCTACGTACTTGCAGACGTACTAGTACGTACCTCAAGCATCGCTTGACACTATGGGGACGCGACTCCCGTCTATTTCACCCTCGCTGTAATCATATTATATCCAATGCTATGGCGAGGGGCACGCGGTCAAGGTCACGCCCTGACTCGATAGAAGGGGCGCCAATAATATCAACAGCTCGAGACTGATAGTGATTGAAGATGGTTCTTATGTGAAGTATTGGGCAAGGAGCGTAAATGTGAGTTTTATTTAACAGTTTGTTTGTTTGCCAATAGAGATGAAAAACTTGAGTCCTGTGTGAATGGACCACTATTTGTAAAGATACTTACAAGACGTGATCGTGACGATAAACGGTTACAGCGTCACTTTTTTGATGATTTTTCCAAACTTGAAATGAAATTGCCATGCCAAAATCAAAAATGCCCAAGGTGTCTAAAGAATTTTATATCAAAAAATGATGAAATACTGAATTATTTTGATCGGTACTTACCTAAACGCATCTAATTTTCAGGCCTTTCAAGATGAGTCTTTAAAGACAACAGCAAAATTCATAATAGCATTGCTTCTAAGTAGCACCGTCTAGAGTATGGCTTCTTAAAATGTGATAGCACAGATGATCCTTCTAAAAATAGTTTACCTTAAAAGCTCTTAGCTCATGACACTAAGTAGTGTGCTTGCATACCGGTAGCCGAGCGGAGCGGCAAATTGAGCGTCGCGGCAATATGTATGTCAGGGGCATTATCGCCGCATCATTTGCGATGAAACGCCACACAGGGAGTGGTTCACTGAGAGCAGGCAGGGGAGTTTCACTGCCGAAGGAAATTTTTAGTATGTTCATGTTGGAGAGTAGTACCTATATGTATGGTAAATATATCTCAGTCAACTGCGCATTGCTCCTTAAAAGAAGTACACTAGTCAACGAGGGGCAATACATCTGAAATTGAATATTCTTAGTTATAACTTTTCCGCTCAGACATATAATTATGTTGGTAAAGGTGATACATACTCACGAGTGCGACCAGCTCCACATCATCATTACAAAATGTCAATCTCAGACGTCTCGGATTTGTCAAGCGAGCTTACTGTTTACTTCTACAATATTTTAAATGAGACAAAAGTGCTCCATGATGTAGTAGTACGTCATGTGCATAATTTTGTTCTTTTAGCAGTGATCATTTAGATTGTGTTCAGACGTGTCCGTGCAACAGTTTTCTCTCAATCCACGGCTCAATTCCCTCGGCGCCTCCTGGTCTAGCTTCCGCTCAAATTCCAGGTTCAATAATATAGTTTATTGATGCGTGGCTCGTCGTTGACTGCTGACTGTATGTGGAGGAGCGGCAGCAGGTGTGCGTGTGCCGAGCGTTTATAGCGCCGCCACTTAGTCGAGCCACGTCCTGTTTATGTGCAGACGCCACAATTAGCCGCCGCCGAGTAAACCCGCGCTATAAACACAGCACTTGGCTTTTATATAGTGTACTCGACGATGTTTACTTGCACTAGATAAGAAAGCTATACCTATAGTAACAACTTGGTTTGTCCTAGCTGGACCAAATTACGAGTCACTGCAATCTTCAATCATTGCAATCCTTTGATGTAACAAACCCAAGTGAGATATTTGTTGTTAGTGTTTGGTGGAGCGCTTATGTACTTTCTTAGTTATTTCCCACATAATTTAATTGTATTTCAATTTTTGTAATTTAAAAGAACCGCTTCTGTGAGGGAATAATGTTTGAATATTGGCGCTCATTTGTTGACCACTTAGTGTTGAAGAAGGCCAATGAATGGCGCTGTGCACGGATCTTTTCGAACTATATTTTGAGAATGAAGTTTTCTATGAGCGGGACTCTCAAGCTTCACGGCTGACGTTCAACCCGTTCATTTTTTAATCAGTCGTAACCCGCAGTAGCACCGAATGGTGTCTTTGACTCCGCTAACGCACTAAACGGAAGTTTGAGTAATTCAACTCCTCGTTTCTTTTTCTGTGTAATTCTATAAGTTCCTTTGGCCACATTCTCAAGTCAGTATAAGGGAAGTGTATCGGAAGAAAACGACAAATTCAAGAAAATAACCAGCCGGTCGAAAACATACCTACCTACCAGCACGTGCCAGGAACCACGCCTGTCTACAGCTGAATCCTCACGAGGTGGAACTCAGGTCAGTGCCGGTTCTCTTACGTTTTCATTCATAGAAGCGGTCACATGTGTATTTTCTTTTCATTACTACCTAACTGCTGGTCATAGGTTCTTATACGCTTTGTGTGCAAACACACCAGTGGCAGGACTATTTACACGTCCCACCAGTGTTTTTGTTTGTTAGAAATATCCAGTTATTAAATGCAACGGCCTCTGAAACTGTTAAGTTAGTTAAAGACAATCTCATCGATCAACTAGATCACTTACTTACATGTTATCATCTGATGGTAATTTTTTTCCATTCCCAAAAATTCTGTATTAGTTTATGACCCTTTACGCCAGCAATCATAAGGACGTTATAGTTATAGATACGTATCACAAAGTTTCTTTTCCTATCCGACCGTATTTATTCAAGAATGTTACTGCTCCAAATATAGCAAATGGCTGCAGTCGTTAGGACAGCGATTACTTCCGTTAATATGGTGCGCTCGGCTAACATAGAGCGTGAAGGCTGCAAGTTGATAAGCCATTAAATAATAATATACCGTGAGTGTGCCCTAACGAGAAGTTTTCCAAACAGGCTGTTCATGTATTAAGTTAGAATATGATTGTGAGTCATTAAGTATAAATAGGGCTATCGATATATTCAACCACTTGCGTCTAACTGGTTCAGACAATGTAATTGTACGAGCTACGCTTGACATAACTGCGAAACCTCATATATGCCGTAGCCTCACAGTGTTCTCGTCTTGCGGCAGACAGTACACGTGCGAATATTGTCATATTCTAATTCAAGCTGCCAATTAAATTGAATCTTTTACGGCATCTCCCTCAAACTCTTCTGTTACCTGACACAGATTAGCCAAATAACCGACAAGCCAAACTTTTAGATTACAATACGCAATGATACTTCTTGATTCATATTTTTTGGCCTTTTTTACGTGAGGGAAAATCCTTGGATGCTATGCCGGACTCCTACCGACTAAAAACCCTCCCGTATCGCCCAACAGCCTACGGTTAGGAGTACGGAGTTACGGGGAAGCCCTCGGAAGGATGTCCTAGAACTGCCATCAGACCTACGGCGACTACTGCGGACTCTTCTAGGTTTATTATGGCCTATCTTCAAAGTTTCACTATGACAAATACTTGACAGCAACGGATTAAAAAGATACCTAAGATTCTATTCAAATAATATACCTACTTAATGAGAACCGATGAAGAAGTGTTTAGATGTGAGAGAAAGCAAATGCGTCTGGTAAAGAGCAAAGCTCTTAATATATCACATCCTGAATTGTTATGGCGATAAATATATTGGATATAGAACTCTCTAATAAATATTTGCTTCAACAACGAAATAGTGCTTTAAAGATTTAGCAGATACCTACACTGCTAGGAATGCGATGCTATCTGCGATGACCTGACCTCGCTTTACCTGTAGGTACTTCTTGCCGCAAACTGGTGTGATTAGCAAACTAAACCAAGCGTAGGTAGTCACTAGTCAGGTGTCTGATTAGTGACGAGGTGAGGGGGGCACTGAGCACATTAGGACGCGCGGCGTGTCGCCGTGCCGCGGCCCTTGTCACGACGCGCCGGCCGTGATACTTACACAACACTTAAACAGATAGCTACCTACAGACGCATAACCGTCTGTTGGTAAATGTAAATTCACTGCTATGTGCATAAGATGTTATTTCGTTGTCAAAAAGTCGAAGAAATTTTTTCAATTTAATAGAATTGAATGAAGGATTTGCTATTTGTACAACAATTGTATAGAAAATATATTTCGCTCTTAAATTTATAAGTAAATGGTGTACAAATAAAGTTTTATTATATTCTATTCTAATAAAAAGCAATACATAATTCAGTAGGTATGTTGTCGTTTCGACGAATCATTTAGCTAAATCGATGAATGAATACGATGTGTAAACCTATTTTGGTGTAATGGTAAAAAATTGCTAGACTGACGTTGTCATGGGTGGTATGCAAGCAATGGTCCCACTGTCTGAGATGCTGGAGATGGTGCGATCTCAGTTCTCAGTTTCTTACTGGAGTCTTCTCAGAGCAGGCCGCGTTTCAAATTGGTCTACTTTTTTAAATGAATAATAATCAAACCTTTAACTTTGACTCATGAATCGTCAAAATAAGATTGTGGTCGGAACTGTAAATTTTATAGAGACTAGCAAGCATTTAATTTGCGAATGCGTTCCGCTTGTGACCAAAAGTTCAGTTAAGTAAGTTTTTCTTGACTATCCCCATTGTGCTGTTAAATATGTTTCAATTTTTCACCCGTGACAGTTAGTTTGACACCAGTTGAGAATCACCGACTGTTCTCCGAATATAATTCCCTGCAAGCGATTCAAATAACACCTAGCACTCAAATAGGATGTTGAATGGTGTGAATGCAGTTAATGGTCGCACTCCGTGAATGCATCGTGCAATAAGCGGGTATTAGCAACGACCGCGTGAGGTGGCGGCGGCACGGCGCGGCGCGGCACGATTTCCATGTCAAAGTTTCGCGTCTTGCATCGCGCCTCGCTCCGCCACCGCTGACGCGATTAAATCGAGGAATAACGCTTGCACACGGCAGTTATTAAATTGGAACTGCACATGTGGATTGTGGGTACATACAAAATATGACATTTGTTTCATTGGTTTATTTTACATATTTAATCTACCAGAGGTAATTGAGGTAAATCTTCGCTTTCACTTCTGTGCTCGCCAGTTGCGGGATTCCTGATTATAGATTTGTCGCTTTATGATCTCAACAATAATATATGTAATATTTTACTGAATTGAAATAGTTGCACACACAGCTTCGCGCCGCTTACAATCGCTGTATTGTGAATAACTTCTCTACTCAAACTAACTTATGTTCACGTTCGTTCAACAAATGGAGGAATTCGAGCGGAGAATAAATGGACTCTGATTCATTGTTACCTATAGTTGGCTCTCAGCTCCATCACACGTGTCCTAGTAAACAATTTTTGTCAAGTATCAAGATCAAACAGAGTGTTAATTACGCACTCGGGAGGCTCGAGGCACACCGAGAGCGTGTAAATAGACGCGTTGTTATAAACCGAAAGGTTAATGTATGCGGTTTATCGCCTGCCCCCTCCCTCACCCCCTCCCCCTGCCCCGCATGTGTACATTTACGATTGTCTGTCAAGTTGAGCGGAAAGTGGCACGTGTAATAAATCTGCTGAAGTTTAACAACTCTTCGACACAACCACGGCTTAGCCGTCTCATCACTGATGTCTGAATGTCTCTCTGCCGAAAACTCTGAACAATATTTTTCATAATATCTTAAAGGCAGAAGTATCATCCCTAAGACATCGTTCACTTTCTTTAAGTGTGTATGTATGAAAATCGTGTAACACGAGTATATAGAGCATCTCAATAGTTCTGAATTACGGACGACACAACGCAGTAATGTGCTAAATAGCTCAAACAAATACAAATGCCAAGCCAAACCAAAGTAAAGCGGACCTAATCTCTTCACGATAAGAGCGGATCGCTATTTGTTAGGACGCGGGTGATCATTTACCCTTTGTAGACCATAAACAAGTGAAGCGAGCCTTTATTCACAACAAGACGTCTACTCATGTCGAACAGCCTATTTCGGGCTACGTTAATATATTTGGCTATATCCCATTTGGTAAAGGTTTCATTTCGTTAACCTTTATACATTAAAATTGTTCATATTACATTATCAAAAGAGATCATAAAAGATGTTTGCGCCATCAATATTGAACTATCCTATCTTTCTCCTCCGAGTACTTAAGTACTTAATGTAATCTGCCACAACCACGTCTATAATCAAATTAATATTCCCATCTTATATTATGCTATTAAATTAATACACTATATAATCCAATACCTTTATCGCAACGACGTAATCTATATTAATTATTGTTTGAAACATGTGTAGGAAATCTAAAATAAATCAACGTTAGGTACGCATGCAAGCTGTTCTGATTGAGGCGACCTTGACTCTCCTGCTAAATATAGGCTTTACATAAGTGCATGTCGGCCTCTTGACTGTTAACACTGAGGCCGGTGTACTAATGCGTCTAGAAACAGCCGCACTCGTTGTGGCGGAAACAGACAGATGAAGATTCTGTGGACGTAACAAATGGATAGGTGTGCATCTTGTAATATATTTCAGCGACCTTTCGAGCCAACCGACATCAATGTCGTCCGAGATTGGACAAATGTGGTGTGAGAAGTGAGCTCTAGACTGTTAAGTTAGTGTGAGACTTGAAATCTATGGTAAATACCTATTACTGAATAGCAAAGGTACTTACTGCAGGTGTTCGCGGAATCCACGATTTTGTCTATAATCACCTACAAGACATCTCAATAAGAATTATTTGATTTATGGGCGTTATACCGTTGTTATCGTCTACGTAGCGTGGTCATTGTGCAGCTTTGTTTGGACCCAGGAGGATGAGTTTCAATCCCAATTCTCGTTATACATACACCAAAATTACACGTTCAAATTGGAAATCCGACTGTGATAGTTACATAGGAGAAGTAAATAACGCAATATGTGTTCTGTGTGTTGTTTCGAGTGGTGGGCTTCCCTCGAAGGAGAACACATGATGGAATTCTCTGAATTTATTGTGGCCTGTGAGAACGATGAGCTTATTTGGAGACTTAGTAGCTCACAAGTTGCGTGCTGTTCAAAGGACTATATAGCAACAACAAAAGGCATGTGGTTACGCACCATTTTGCCGGCGAAAATGAAAAGTGTCCTTGACACACTTACAGAAGAACATGCGTTAAATAATGTTTAGCCGAGGGTTAGTTTACATTATACTGTTCATAAATTAACTCAAACTAATGACGTATGTGTTGAAGCGATGGATTAACCGTTCATTACTCCACGGTTCTATTTAGCTGAACATTTTTAAACAGGATATTGACTTCTTGACGTAACTCTTAAAAAACTTCATGATTCTATAATCATAATACATAATTTCACCAAGTTCAATGGAATACTTGTCTGTTCATACTCCGTAAGCTGTCGGCACAGCTATCCAATCAAGTTTAAAATAGATTGTGTTTAGACAAAACCCACGAATCGTACACACACCGACAGACTGGTCGAGCACTTATATACGTTAGGGTGAGGGGCATACTTGAAGATATACTAGGATATAATTATCATTATAGTGTACCATAAAGTGCGAAACCGTATTCTGTTTGGCGTTAATCATGATCGTATCAGAGACTCACACTTGAGAGTCCGGGGTCCGCACCAATAAAGAATACGCCCCTGTTTCTGGATATGGTTGGAAAACACAATATCTAAATACTTAATTTCTCGGAAGGAATCTGCGGTAGCCTAGTGGTATGGGTAATGGACTGCTGAGACGAGGTCTCGGGTTCGATCCCAGGTTTACCATGGCATACACCTATGACTTTTCGATGCTTTTCGAAGTTATGTGTGTATTTATCGCAGGTTTATAAGTGCCCGGTTAATGGCAATAGGCTCGCCACCTATTACATTGGGACCTAAACATAAACTGGCGAAATGTAGGTGCTAGAACCTCTGCCTACCCCTATACAGGCGTGAGTTTATGTTATGTTATGTTATGTAATTTCTCGGAGACCGTCTCTGAATTGTTTAAATTCATTTTTCATTTTCACGCCCATGAATCTAACAAGAACTTACTAACACCATATTTAGGCTGCCCTTATCATAAAATTGTGCCAACAGCTATTTCATTGTGTATAGACGGCAATGGCACACGCGACACGACCACATGGAGCAATTTAGTAGTTTCGCCTTAGCCGTGAGTTGGTGTAACATCTCCCTAACAGCGCCGCTTTGCATTCCTCGATAATGGAAGCTCGCGTGCAAATCAATCAGCTGTCAATCGGACACCTGTCTGTGTGCACGCCGCCGTGCCCCGCTCGCGCACAACAGAGAATCTCTCCAGCTAAATTAAACGTAAACTATCTAGCAGGCGTGCGTTCAGCGTTCAGTAATCGACTCCGTTTGTGTACCTACATGATGTGACGGCATTCTATGTCGGCCATCAATTGACCAGTCGGCTCTCATTGGTGCCTCAAATATCCAGCATCAAAATGTAATAATGAAGGTTACTCGATTATCTAAATGACAAACGGACAAAGCGTTTAAACATGAGAAGTTTGATAATGTCATACAACCTGTAAGCAAATGGACATCCGAAGAATTCAAGTGATCCAAATCGTGGGTGGCTCTTGCCTGGACAGTAACATAGGTCGGCCATAGTAATATCTCCCCAAATGAAGAAACTAATTATTAGACAATATCTACACAACAACCTCCTACCTACACAATAATATCGCTCACACCAATTACTGTTCAGATTATACCTTTATAAGCTACTAGCTACTTCTCAAGGTCTAATCTACCCTTATACCAAATTTCATCAAAATCAGTTCAGTGGTTTAGACGTGAAAGCGAACATACAGACAGACAGACAATCTTATTTTCGCATTTATGTATAATAATAGTATGGATTTCGTTCTATTGTAGTGTTATTGACATAGTTCTAAATAATATTATTTATATTCAGAATCGACATCTGTAATATCATTTATAGACATGATTTGTTCGCGAATTCAGACTGGCAGACACTTCTGCCTACCGTTATGCATGTGTCGTCACGAGTCGATTCACAGTTCACATCACATACATACGCGGTTCATATGTCAATCAACAGTAGCAGTAGACATAACAGATAGGTAGGTTTAAGTGAAATTCTTTACAAGTCTGTAGTGTATATCGACAGATAATAAAACGATGTAGGTATGATTTTATTACAAGGGCTATTACTTTTACCCCGCTACGCAATATTTTCATAATATAATGTATACTTATACAACAAACAACTTGACGACAAAATAGCCATACTCAGTAACAATTTAATAGAGCTTTATGATAAACATGCGCCAGTCCGTGCTATAAAAGTTAAGCAGTTGCCTGCCACTGATATTAAGGCAATGTTATCAAGAAAAGCGGCAGCCAAAACTAGATATATAACAAAGCCTACTCTTAATAACCGTGAAAAATATATAGCAGTACGAAATCTCTGCGGAAAGATGTGTAGGAAAGCACAACGCCAACACATCCATAAGTCGGTCGAGAACGGAGACCCCACTAAAATCTGGAAATTCTTAAGAACATTGGGAGTTGGAAAATCACGGCAAAATGCCACTTCTAATAAAATTGACATTGAATTACTAAACCATCATTTCTCAGCTTCAACTAAATATGATCCGGCTAACAAAGATAATACTTTACAATATCTTTCATCACTTCCAACTCCTGACTACTCCCCGTTCGTTTTTGGTCAAGCATCTGATTGTGGTGTTTAAGAGTGTATAATGTCGATAAACTCCAGTGCTGTTAGGAATGACTGCATAAGTCGAAACATGGTTCTACCAATTCTGGATCAAATTCTCCCTATACTTTGCCACGTCCTAAACCACTCCCTCAACAAAAGTGTATTTCCTGATGCTTGGAAGCAGGCACAAATTATTCCATTGCCTAAAAAATCCAATCCGTTATCCCCCTCCCATTATCGTCCTATTTCCATACTACCTTTTTTATCCAAGATCTTAGAAAAGCTCGTACATGGTCAACTCAGCAAATACCTCACACAAAACAACCTTTTAAATCCCCTCCAGTCAGGTTTTCGACCAGGGCACAGCACGGTAAGCGCACTGATAAAAGTCACCGATGACATCAGGTTTAGTATGGAGAACGGAAATCTTACAGTACTCTCTCTCCTTGATTTCAGCAACGCTTTTAATACTGTTCATTTCCATATCCTGCTCGGCATTTTACGCTCTGTTAACATATCTCCAACAGTGATTGATTGGTTTCACAGTTACTGTTTGGGCGCCGACAGCGTGTACGTGTCGAAGAGTCCTTCTCTTCTTGGTGTAGTACAACTGTCGGTGTGCCGCAGGGTGGCGTGCTATCTCCCTTACTTTTCTCAATCTTTATAAATTCAATCTCTAATTTACTACGTTCTTCCTACCACCTTTACGCAGATGATCTTCAAATCTACGCACAAGCCTCCTTACAGGAACTGCCGGCAGCCATATCTACTATAAATGCAGATCTGATGCAGCTATGTAACTTGGACTTGAAGTGAACCCTTCTAAAACCCAGGTTATTATTGTGGGCAGCTCCGGTATGATAAACCGAATAGACTGGTCACAATTGCCAGATGTAGTTTTTAATGGTGTACCCCTTAAAATAAGTAGCGAGGTAAAAAATCTTGGCATACGGATAGATAGGACACTATCCTGGGGCCCCCAAATACGAGAGCTCAGTCGCAAGATGTTTGCATCGGCGGGTTCCATGCGTAGACTTCGAAACTTTCTACCAACAGCCACTAAACTCGCACTTGCAGAATCGCTTCTTCCCCCTCTACTTGACTATGCTGATGTCAGCTATCTCGATCTCACTGAGGAGCAACTTGATAAGCTTGAGCGCCTACAAAATTTCTGTATTAGATTCATATTTGGTCTTCGTAAATATGATCACGTATCACAGTTTCGCAACTTGCTCAAATGGCTCCCAATTCGACTTCGACGGAATGCTCATATTCTTTCCATGCTTTACAGTATTCTTTTCCATCCTTGTACTCCGACTTACTTAAAAGAACGCTTCGTGTTCCTAAATGACACACATTCAAGATCCTTGCGGTCGTCAGTAACATTGCAATTATCCACGCCCTCTCACTCTACAAAATTCTATGACAAGTCCTTCACTGTTCAGGCTGTACGGTTGTGGAATGCACTGCCTGTGAATATTAGACGTGCACAATCCTTGGCTATTTTCAAAAAAATGACAAAACAACATTATTTGAGTTCATTGTAACTTTATCATAAGGTCTTGCTTTGGTACTCGCTGTGTGTATATCTTCTATATATAATATGTGTAAGTATATCTAATCTTATCTGCATATGTACCTATTTATGTATATATTATAGAAATTTAATGTAAGTATGTGCTAAGGATTATGTTAAATACTATACTTAGGTATGTAATTAATAATAAATTCTAAAATTTCTCACACACTGGTCACAAATATTTGGACTGAGCGGAAATCGAAGCACTACCGCCGCGTTACAGTATCGGTCGAAACGTTGGGGTCATGGGGTCCGAGCGCCCGCAATCTCTTCAGGGAGATTGCGAAGCGTATGGTCGACGCTTCCGGTGACCAGAAGGCTGGCCTCTTCTTAGGTCAGAGATTAAGCATTGCCATACAACGTGGCAATGCTGCCAGCCTTCTGGGAACGCAACCGCAAGAGGCATGCGATGCGGAGGAATTTCATGACGCATTTTAATAATATTTTATTACATTTTGTAAATATGTATTTTAGTTTTACTTTATTTAGTTTTAGTTTTATTTTAATAATATATATATATTTTTAATTAACCTGTAAATAAAAAATAAAAGTAATAAATATTAAGTTAAAAAAAAAAAAAATATTAATAATGTGTTTATGTATGTAAATAGTATATTTATTTTTATGTATGTATGTAGGGATATATATGTATGTATATATGTGTGTATATAGTTTAAGTTTATGACTACAGTAATAACTACCCAAACGTTATTATTGTTTTGAGATTAAAAAATGTCCATCAAAAGGTTGCCTGTAAGAGATCGCTTGTAGCGATAAGGCCGCCATTTGTACATTTCTTATTATGTTGTCCGTACATGTACTAAAATTTATAAGTGTACAATAAAGAATTTTCTTATCTTATCTTATCTTATCTTAAGAGTACCCTGACCAGTGATCACATACATACATACATACATAAAATCATGCCTGTTTCCCATAGAGGTAGGCAGCGATCATGGATCTCCATTTGCTACGATCCTGACATACTACTCTCGCTTCATTCACTCTTATTACATTCTTCATGCATGCTCATCGGTATACGTCCTCCTCCTGCCCCTTTTCTAAAATTTCTCACACACTGGTCACAAATATTTGGACTGAGCGGAAATCGAAGCACTTCCGCCGCGTTACAGTATCGGTAAAACCCTCAGAGCACATAACAGTATAACCCATTAAATGATACAATATAATGTCCCAGTTCTGTGATTCAGATTTGTCGATTACATGAACATAATATGTGATTATAGCGAGGCCCCGTGCCCTGTCGCCGCTAGGAGGGCCCCTCTCCGGCCGCGCGGCCCCTCGGTACGCCACCGCTATAAATATTAAGATATCGCCACGTAATCGACTACGTTCCCATAAAATGTATGGCACTCGGTAGTATGCAAGCCAAGTCATAAAAAAATAAATTATAGGATGTGGTAAACAGTAGGAAAGGGAAGTAGGAAATTGTAAATGGGCCTGGCTTTGGCATCCACTTCTGTCGACTTTCGTGTAGAATTATCCTTGGATTTTGCAATTGTGCCATTTACAAACGTTAGGTTTACTGCTTGCATTATTGCTACGCCTACAATTTGTTATCATAGTACGAGAATCATCTATTACATTAAAATTGTTTGTAAGGTAACATATGATTTATGTTGAAAGCGAGTCAAAAGTTCGACTTGGTCCCTCTCACGAGCGCAGGTACCGATATTATATATTTATGAAAGGACATGAACTACGGGCGAAGCGGCAGCTAGAATAAAAGCATTAGATAACGTCCCAGTGGCACAAAGTTTAGGGTAGGCTGATGCTGATAAGAGATAAGGGCGCTTTGTATCGTTGTTGTGAGGTCGCTCTCGCACCACACACCTATTGTTCGGCTCCCCAGCACTTGGGTCAGTCGCAGACCCTACTCTGCTCTGTTTGCGCTGCATTGTAACATTGGTAAATACTCCACAGTTACTGCCAACTTGTGTTGTTCAGAGAACTCGCATGTTTTCGTAGTAGACGTAACTTTATTTAGTTAATAGTGGTTGTGTAGCTGTAATCGACGTCCACGAATACAGCTATTGTTATTGTTTCAGGTAGGTAATTATGAGAATGTTGCTACGAGTGTATATTGATATTAGGTACATTATAATAACAACTATTATATGTTTTGCTGAATCTGGGGTCGAGAGTAGTATGTTTTATATCTCGTTTAGTCTTGTAATGAAACCTTCGTCTGTCGTCATCCAGCACGCTTTATCCTCACTCGAAAACCTACAGATGTGGTTTTTACAATCTTTTCATCATTTATATTGAATACTAATTTTAGACCACTAAATGTTTAGAAAAAAATAATTCTGTCGTAGTTTCTTGTAGCACTTCTAAGATTACCTATTTCTATGTTCAAAAGATAGTAATATGTGCGGATAGTTAATCCTGGGTCATATGAATATATGCCAAAATGTACCTCCGATAGGTTCGAGAGCCGTTCAGAGGAACTTGGTGAACGTGTTTGAGTTAAATCCTAGGATTATGTTCGCAGCAGTTACAGTGTGGCGGAGAGAGCCCTCCGCCCGTGGCCCGTGGCCCGTGGCTCGGGAGCTGTAATATCGACTGAGCGTATGAGAGTTTTTAGCAAATCGTGACCGTTTGCCAACTCCCTGTACAGTTGATGATGTACATACAATCCAAGGGACAAGATGCAGCGTGTTTTTATTTACGTTGAAAATAGAAAGCACACAATATGAATTCCGAAATTAATTTGCTCTCGAGCAGTGCAACCAATAAAGGCAGTTCCGACGGCTAGTAGATTCCAAATCGAATACATAGGGAAAAAGAATCTTCTCGGGCGGGACTCGAACCCGCAGTCTTTCCCTTACAGGGGGAATGCCTGACCAATTCGGCTACCGAGACACGCCCGATATGATTCAAATTTCCCATCTTATACGTCTTTAAGGCGACGTGGCGTCATCTACCGATTTTCTTACGAACTATAACGAATAATAACGACTTGGAATCTACTATAACTAACAATAGTAGATTCCAAGTCGTCGAAGAGTTCAGCAAATGTTTTATCATCATTTATTTACAGTAGAGTGAACCACAATGAGTGCATCTGTAATGTCTTATACCTGAACAAGTCCTCGTTATGTATACGGACAAGATATTTCAACTGATTTGCCAATATCCAAATAGGAAAATATTTAATTGGTTCAGGCAGGATTCGAACCCGCGACGAAAAATGTAGATAGATTCAAGCGAGCTTCGGTAGCTCAGTGGGCAAAGTAGTCTCCCTGTAGGAAAGGTCACGGGTTTTTTACCAATTAAAAAAATTCTATCTTAATCGATTTGAATAGTTAATATATTTAATGCTTTAAAATTTCATTCAAATTCCAATAATAATATTCGCGGATTGTACTAACAACCTCTCTGTTACAGTACATCGAGTAACCCCAACTGGGTTTACCGGCTCCTGTTAGTAACACGGGTAACGACTACTGTCTATGAATTGCGGCGCGTACGAGCCAAGCGCTCTCATGGAGGATGAATACTACAATAGCAAACTTGGAGACGATAGCTTATGGAGATGTATACAAGTGAAATTAGATTTTGTCACGAGTGTAATACTTCAGTGTAAACACATAGGTATATGAATATGCACATATTGAGAACACTTGTACTTTTTCCACAGTATTTATTGTATTACACCTGACCGGTTCACAACACACAATATCCAAAACCTTTGAGAATGCCGTAAGGTGAAGTGTATAATACAATAAATACTGTGGAAAAAGTACAAGTGTTCTCAATATGTGTAACAATGAATTCCACTCCACCAGGTGCCATCAATCAACAGTTTAAATAGTATATATGAATATGAATAGATGATACTAAACTATCCTGTCGTAGGGACGATGTGTGATAGTAGTTATTCGTGCGATCGAACAACCGTTTCCCTTAGATAATTTGTAAAACGCCTACGAGAGGATATAGGGTAGCCCTTGTACACTATTTCGGTAGGCACTTGCCAGCTTTCTGTCGCTTCTTTAACCCTAGAAAGATAATCATGTTGGGAGTTACTTAAAAGATAATCATGTGCCTCACAAGCGCACAATATTGTAAGGTCTACCTGTGGCCTGGAAAGGTTTTTAATCATGAGTAGCTTGTTTCATTATAAGGTTAGTACATAATAAAATAAATTAAACTCAAAATATTTTGAAAATTATTTATTTTACGAGAAATTTAACACAATGTTCTAAACCTCTTAGAAAAAGTAAAAAAAATATCAGTCTTCTTTTAATTGGACTTATTTTCCATTTTAGACGTAATTAATCACGAGTAATGCTTAATTGTACTTAATACTAATATGACAATTAATAATAAATATCTTTGGGCTCAGGAATGGCACACTAAGTGCAGTCAACACACACATCTTTTCTGTGTTCGCCACAGATGCATTTTTTTCATTTGGCGCATGTCATTTTTGACATTTATGTACAGCTTTGGTAGTAATTGAGTCCTGGTACCCGTCTTCCACGTCGCTCTGAACGTCATCCTCAGTCAAGTGATCCTCCTCCTCACTATCACTATCATCAGCAACATGCAGCATATCACCATCACCTTCATCGTAAAGCTTATTTACTATTTCATCTTCAGCTAAGGATAGATCCTTAGCTGAAGATTCCGTGCGCGAATAGATTCCGTGCCATGATTTTCAGACCCTAAAACACATAATAAAACTATAAAATACAAACAACTACTAATAAATAGCTACTAATCAAAGTTGATGTGATCCGACGAAAGTTACACAAAAGATAATCATATGCTCCACGAGCGCAACACTTAGCTAAAGCAGCTAATCCAAAGTACTTACCGATGGTATGATTCCGCCTCGCTGTTGTACTCGGCGCCGACTGAGATTACCTGGCATGACAAGTTCGAGAGCACGCCCGTTAAAAAGAGACAGCGATAAATGTGTTTTGCTTGCGCCTCTGAGGCGCAGATTATCTTTCTAGGGTTAAAGTACTCATATAGAGCCCGAATCTCTGAAGCCACAATATAAGGTAAATAATTTTATAAACATTTTTTCGAGTTGACGACACCAAAATAAAATAAAATCGAAGAATGCCATCTCGCGGACGCCCGTGAGTTTGACGCCCGCGAGTTGATGAATAACCCGTTGATTGGGTGTTCATTCTGTGATTTTAAACCATACAATAGTATAATGAATTAGTGTAATGAATGACTGCACAAGCTGTATGCATTAAACAGTATACACATGGGCGGCGCGGGCGCAGTTCAGCAACCTCTGCGTTTAGTTTGGTAGCTTTGATGCGACTGCTGTCAGCTGTGGACTGTGCACGACACGGCGCGCGCGCGTAAACACGCTGCTTTATGACGACACCGCGCGTTGCGCCTTTCATCTTGACGTGACGGATCACTGCGTCACGGGAACATTACACCGTACATGCGGGACGCTGTACAGTGTACAGGCGCTTGCACTAAATTATTATTCGGTGACGTGTTACTAATAAAAAAGTTCATAACGTTTATACTTCCTGAAACCGTCGTAGGCTCGATAGAGTGCTCGTGAAAGGGAGAAGAAAATAGAGTTATAATTTAGCAAGTCATCTAGGCACTTGAACTTTTCCCAAAAAATAAACCTTGTAAGTGCTCGTAGACAAAACGTTGTAAAGCTCTCAATACGTCTTCACACTTCGTTGACTCGAAAAAAGGCGGTCGTAAAAGTGCTTTGGATTAGAATGTAGTATGTGAGTCGAGTCGTGTATTTTCTGCTGATCGTTCACACAATTTTGCCGATCTTCGAATATAACTTATGTTAGCAACAATTTTCTGCACGACTAGGACTATAGCTACTTAAGTAGCCGTATGCTGCATTTAATAAAATAAAAAACACTTCATGTAAAAGTGCCAGAATCCTCATCTCGTCTATTTATCTATTTTCTCATTTTCACCTCATCACGTTTGCGGTTGGCACTCGCGTGATTCTTTTTACCACTTAGATACATAGTGTAAAAGAATATATATTACAGACTGGCAGCGCCAAGGTAACAAGGTAATTAAAATCAATAATCGAGTAAAATAAGCTGATAGAAAACTTACAGTAAATGCTACAAGCAAACAGCAGAACTCTGTCCACTGTGGGAGCTAATAAGAGCATTACAGTGTACCTTTACAACTTGTACTTATCCAAAGTTTGTATTTGTTTATTCTAGAATGTTCGGTGTTATTTCCTTTGTGCTAGTTCCTAAATACCATAAGCTCCATTTAAGTACTCAGAAACAGTAAATCGGCCTACTTTCAGCTACAATTATAGGAAATAATAAATATTGCGTGCCGACACGCGAGAGTTCATTCATAATTTCTCTTTGACTCAGCAATTACTGCGCTATGAACAAAGCGAGCACTGGACGAAAGGACAATTATAAAGTGATTTTAAGCTCTTCAGAACTCGGAATATTTTAAATCCAATCTGAAAACACTGAGTGCTTCAAACTAAGCGATTTTCACGGACGAAAACTAGTCCTGAAGAACGACATAGCCTACTTGTTTGATGACAGAAGGCCTGCGAAAAAACAAAAAAGAGCTGAATGTGGAACGAATAGGTACTAGTGAAGTGCTGATGTTGATGGGACAACAACCCACCGTTTGATTAAACACACCAACAGACCACTAGACCAACACCCACGACGTAAAAAATGTGGAATTAAGTAGCAGTTCGCGTGCGGCGTCACTCACCTTCCACGTAATTGAATCTTTGCATTTGTTTGCGACCTCAAATCGCCATAATTCGTATCTCTGGCGTGGAAAAACTTTACTATTAAAATGTTATACACTCAAAGCACGCACGTCGCAGGCAATTATACATACGTATGTAGAATTAGATAATAATTACTGTTTGTGCGCATTGCAGAATGAAAGGTGAAAACATCATTAGTTGAGCGCTGTGTGGCACAGCGCTTTCAAGTCGAACTATCTATCAGGATCATTAAACCTCTAGCTTTACAATAATTACAAACAGACATTTTATACGGTCATTTTTAAAGTCGTAGCGAAGTTATCCTAAACGGATGTGTTTCATAACTTCACAGTTTCAACATAATACTTATATACTTGGAATACCTGGTGCCTTAGCAAAATGTCATCGAAACCTAAAACTGGTATTGACCGCAAGATGGCACGACTTGTGACATGCTATAAATGCAAAGGTGAAGAAAAGGACCTAACGGTGGCAAAGTCATCCTCAAAATGGGAGTGTGCAACATGCAAGAAAACATCGAAACAACAGACAACATCACCCGAACGTACAAACAGAACAACCAGGAAAAAGAAATCATCCTCCAGAATTCTCAAGGTAGACACAACACCTGTTATATCGCAGGAAACTCTGCAGTGCTCGACACCCACCTCCCCAGTTCAAGAGACATCCACCGAACATACACAATACATACCATCACTCACTACGGAACAAACGTTATCAAGGAGTATGGATCACACATTCATCGACGTTAACTCTTTTCCGGAAATGCAAGAGACTATCAGGCAACTGCAGTCAGACCTATACGGGTCACAAAACGAACTGGAGAATATTATCTTAGAAAATAACGAGCTACGAAATCAAGTCATGAAAACAAAGCATGAAAAAAATTTCTAACAAATTCTCCAGTGAAGCTCAATGAAACGCCGGGCAGTGTACGGAAGCACAAAATATGTTCTTTACGATCCGTTGATATAAGTACACCTCCTACAGATCCTAAGCGTGTGATTAGAGCAGATTTACAGCTTGAAGTGATGTTTTCAAAACAACGACAACACCTTGAAAGCCTACAACAACAACTAGAACAGGCTAATCGTGAAATAATAACACTAACTGAACAAGTTGAGCTCCTACAGCGTGCAATTCAGGGACAGAAAAATGAGAATTTTTCTTTTTCTCAACGTGCTACAGAAACAGCCTCTATGGTTCAGGTCAAGCGTGGTAAATTGTGCATTCTGACAAATAGTAACTTCTGTGGTACCTTACAGATCATAGAAGATACTTTTGGCCGTGAATTCGAGTACTGAAGGTATATCTCAAAAAATTGTAACTTAAAACACATTCTGAAAAATATCGATGAGAAAGTAAAAATGTTTGATCGGAATGACTACTGTATTATAATAATAGGCGAAAAAGACTTTAAGTGTACCCATGACCATATAACATTGGTCAAAAAAATAAGGGAGTCATTAGAACACAAACACGAATATGTGCTCCCACTTATATATGTGGGGCTCCAATCTACAATTATAAGATAGAATTATTTAATAATTTAATGTATTTGGATCTACAAAATAATAGTTATGCGTATTTAATGGACACAAATCGTAATCTGACCTTTGACATGTTTTCGTATAATAGTGGCAAACTCAATAAGAAAGGTATAAAAAATATATACAAAGATGTCCATGATGCTATATACGGTTGCACACATGTTGTTGATGGCCGTGACATTTTTCGTAAATTCGAGTGATGAACCTCAGGAATCAGTGTCCACTGAATCCACTGAGGACATTGTATTAGATAATAAGCATAAATATAATGAAACATTAAATATTTTCCACCAGAATGTCTGGGGTATAAGTAATAAACAACATGAAATTGAATTGTATGTGGATCAGAGGAAGACGCTTGTGCATTATGTATGTTTAACTGAACACTTTCTCAAAGAGAGTACTGTAAAAAATTTTAATTTCGCTAATTTTACATTAGTATCACACAACTATAGGGTAAATAAGGAGAGAGGTGGCTCCTTGATTCTAGGTCGGAATGACAGGGATTGTATTGAGTTGCCTATATGCCAGAAATTGTATAAAATGGATGCTTTTGAGATATTATCTCACTTATTAAGTGGCGTTAGGGACATCCAGACTGGGATTTGTGTCTTATGTTGCTATCGTAGTCCCTATGACAATAACCTAGAACTTTTTATGAATATGCTGGATAAATTACTTGAACACCTATTTGATAAGAAATGCTTTATATGTGGAGATTTTAATATTGATATTTTAAGTGAAACTGACAAAAAAACGGATTTCATTAATTTGTTGAATGGTTATAATTTTAGACCATTAGTAGATACAGTTACATTTATACGCAAGGACCAACATTCCTGTTTGGATAATGTCTTAACTAATATCGACAACAATAACATAGTAAACTGCACAGTGGACCACAATGGCTTGGCGGACGGTCACGCAGGGTTGATATGTAATACTAGTCATAACAGTGTTGGGTTGAGAAACAGGTACAGTGATTTTAAGATTGTCTACAAAAGGACCTTCAATAATAGTAATAAAAGTAAGTTCAGAGCGTTGTTACTAGCAAATGACTTAAACGCTATGGGTCCGAATACATTTCTAACGAAATTTAACGAATTTTTCCGTACCTCTTTTAGAAAAAAGAAACATAAAATATACCATAAAAATGAAAATTGTCTAAGATGGGTAACAAGGGGTATTAAAACTTCTAGCAAGATGAAACGCTTTCTGTGTGTGAAGGGCAATAGTCACAGCTCCTTAGTCGAGTACAGGAAGAAATATATTAATATATATCGAAAAGTTATTAGAAATGCAAGGAAACTTGCGGTACAGTTAGCACTGGCCTCATCAGACAATATCTCTAAAGACGTATGGGGTATTATTAATAAATACAGGAATAAGATAAGAGATAAACAAAATTACTCCTTAGTCAATGGAAGCGCAATCACCTCGGATCCACATGAAATTGTGAACATATTTGCCAAAACATTTAACAAATCTGATAGTTTGGAAAACCCCAAGCACGAAACAGTTCTAAAGATTCTCCAAGACAACACCGCTAGAATAGGAAATGAAATGAATATGGAATTGGTAAATCCGAGGGAGGTATATGAAGTGGTCAAGAAAATGAAAAATAAGCGCTCGTGTGGTTATGATGACGTACCTATAGCTATTATCAAAGAAAATATTGACATTTTGGCAGAACCCTTAAGCCACTTTTATAATAAATGTATCCAAGATAGCGTATTTCCGGACCAGTTTAAAATAGCCAAAGTTGTACCTGTGCATAAAAAAGGCTCAAAGCAGGATCCTAACATGTATAGACCAATATCTTTGCTACCGACTAAATCAAAAATTTTCGAATTATTATTAAAAAACAGATTACTAAGACACTTTAATTCAAATCAGATTATTAATCGTAGACAGTTTGATTATTTAAGGAGAGTAGGAACACTGGAGGCTGTTAATACATTAGTATACGATATACTGTCTAAGCTAAACTGTAAGCAAAAAGTCGCAGGAATATTTCTAGATTTAAGCTCCGCTTTTGACACGGTTAATCACGAAATACTTATTGAGAAGCTCGACCATTATGGAGTTCGGGATCCAGAGAAACAATTATTAAAATCGTATCTAGAAAACAGATACATGTTTGTAGAGGTCAGTAACGAAAACTATGAGAAAGTGGGCTCTGTCAAAACGAAATGTGTAGAAAGCTGTAAATCAAAACTCATTAACATTAAAACAGGTGTTCCGCAAGGTTCAATACTAGGTCCCTTGTTTTTATCATATTTGTGAACGACCTTATAAGTAGTGTAGTAAATAAGCTACCTGACAACATCAATCTAACTGTGTTTGCTGATGATACAAATGCCATTGTTTCTGCTAATACCCTAAGTGACTTAAACTTAAAAGTAAATGAAGCTTTGGATCAATTTAATGAATGGTTTTCTCATAACTGCTTGAAAATAAATGCTAAAAAATCGAATTTAATCCTGTTTAAATCAAACAGTAATAATTCTGACACACTACAATGCTGTCTTAACAAAAAACAGTTGGATACTGTCGAGAGTGTTAAGTTCCTGGGGATACATGTGGACAGCTTTCTAAATTGGAAATGCGAGTTGTTGAATGTGGAAGCTAGTATACACTCGACTTGTTATGTGCTAAGGGGTCTAAGAGATGTCCTACACATGGAACAACTTAAGGCGGTTTACTTCGCTTTAGTTGAATCCATACTACGGTACAGCATTCTATTCTGGGGAGGCAGTTATGATTATAATATTGAGAAAGCCTTTATTGCACAAAAGAGAGCCATAAGAACGATGGTTCGCATAAAACAGCATTAGACATGTGTGAAATTTTTTAGGGACTTGAACATATTGACGGTTCCAAGCCTATACATCATGGTTTTAATGACCTATTTCTCAAAACATAAGCACTTGTATGAAACTCAAGATGAAAGGGTCTTACGACAAAATACTAGGATGTGACATATGCCATCCGTGATTGCGCCTACATTGAATGTGGTCAAACATGGCTCAAGGTACAATGCAGTAAAACTATTCAACAAGCTACCTTTGGATACAAGAAGCAGTCTGTATACACTAAATTTTTTATCGAAATTGAAAGCATTTCTTATGGATGGTTGTTTTTATTCAATTGACGAATTCATAGAGTGACATGTCAAGTTAAGAATGTGAAAAGTATGCTATTACTATTTTATTGACGTTTTTGATTGAGTTGATGGTTTAAAATTTCTTACTTTTATTTGGCTTATTGACATTAAATTGTGCTTATTGAAATTTAATTTTGACATGTTATTCTTCTGTTGGTTTTTATTTTTGTATTTCTATTTAATTACCATTTGCATGACATTTTATTTAAGCATGAATGTATAGATGTAAATTAATAATTGTCTACACTTAAAAATTTCAATACAATGTAAACATTGTTCCGAAATAAATAAATGAAATGAAATGAAATATAGAACCGGGACCTAATTCACAACAGTCGTAGTTATCAACGTTGCTCCTTTAAGCCGGACTGTTAATTCTGTTCTGTCTATTCTGTAAATTCAGTTACGGAGAATTAGAACTTCTTTGTGTAAGTAACAGTTTAATTGAGTGCAGTGCAGTTACTAACAGACGAACAGTCGCAGATTGGATCCACAATTAAACTACTTCGGCGTGGCACAAATAAGCGGCGCCGCTGCTGGTGCACAACTTTACATATATATTAGTCGAGTGCTAGACACAGACGCACAAGTTTCCAGACTAATCCTGCTCGGTAAAAAGGTTATTTAAAGTTATTACTGAAGCAACGCAGTAAGTTGTGAGCTGTTCTCCAAAGTTCGGCGTAGTAATCCCTCGGTGGTATTGTGAGTGACTGGTGGGCGAGGTGTTGTCTGGCTCGCTGCCTCTGCACTCTATTAGACTCGTCACCATCGCACACACTCACTTAATCAGGCGACGAGCAACGGCCATTTGCTTCATTCGGTAAATCCTTATTTGGTATTGTGGTAATATCGTGACATCACGGTACGCATTGTAGTCATGTAGGTCAAGTAATGTAACGTTGGTTTTATTTTGTGATGCTAAAAATGTTGGTTAGGCATTGATCGATAAAATCGTTAATAAGCCTGTCCTTTGCAAACTTGTAAAACTAAAATAGACCTGCATATGCCGGCTATAAATTTGCTGCGGTGGATGTACGGAGTTCCTAAAATCTTAATCTTAGTTGGCTGATGATAACTGATGATTTAAAATCACTTGCAAGTCTTGACCCAAAAATACAATACAATACTTGTAAGTTTAATAAAACTTTGTCAAAAAGTTATTCCTGCATGATAAATATTTGCATAATCCACCGCCAGACCAAGTGCGAGTGTATTGAACTGGTGACTTCATTTCAACTGAACATGCACGTGTAAGTTACACAAACTATTGAAGGGAACTTGCCCGTCCGCTCTGTTCATACGGTTCCGACTACGCTTGTACTAAACTTCGCTAAGTAAACTAACTCGTTCCAACTATAACTAGGATCTGTAACCGAATGATCCGCGTCGTGCCGCGACGAAGGGGCGATGATTAATAACTGCTCACTGAGAAACACGTATGAGAAACATTTGTCAAATTACGTCGACACACTGAGCGGGAACTTTTTTAGAATGCTATGCTGGACTATATGCGGAAATTTAGGATAACAGTATGATTAATAAGCGAACCTATGAAGGGGAACATTATCATTATGTGAGCGCTAATCCTAGTCTGATCCAAAGCTTGCACTTCGGAGCCCTGGGTATGCTTCCTATTATTTGGTTTCACCTGGGTTTCCAGGAAGCAACTGCCGTATCATAGAAGTCAATTTATTTGAACAGATTTTCCCGGTGAAATCCAGCTTAAGTCTACAGTGGCCATTAAATTCGTCACGATATTGCAATCAGAATTTTAAGATTGAAGCAAGTTTTGATAGATTATCAATCAATCAATTAATTAGCCCACCGCAGTCCACTACTGGAGGTAGACTATACGTGTTGTATTTACTAGCCTTGTGTGATAGACGTGATAGTATAGTGCGCCATGGGACAACAGACGATAAGCGCTCACATATGATTTTTATATTTTACTCCATCGCAATATACACATTGAAACCACTTCCTAGTAAATTACGAGCCTAAGTCATCAGACCTCCTCAAATATTGGAGCAGAGCGTTGTGTTTGACGAGACCATTGACTATCAACAGTGGAATATTGAACGTAAACCAGTCTAACCGCTCAACATTATACTGCGCTGCTGTTCTATAGGCTCTGTGCTCACTATACGGTTACTGTTATTACAGAATTAGGCAGGGAATCTACCTAACAATTGTAAATAACTAAATAATATATGATTAAGGAAACTCATTAATATTTATCATCACTTGTGAATATTAAATCTTAACGTTCTATTGGTTTAATATGAAATTAAACAGTTGTAGATACAAGAGAATATAGTCATATAATATAAACACTCGAAATATTATTGTCAATCGAAGGTCCATTTTATTGCATGTGTATCATATCACAATTCAGTCCGGATTAATAATTCCGCTCATACAAATATCATTAATCACAAATGACTACTCGTAACAAAGTTTTTAACATCTACCTACATTGACAGTCAGTGATGACATTGAGGCATTTTACGACGCTTGTGTGTAAATATTTTATTATGTTATGTAAAAGTTTAAACATTATAATGAATAACTGTCTAGTTTTACTTTAGTATTGTTTTTTTAAGGTCTATTATAAAACTATCATGTGATAGAAATGTGAGCGAAATTTGAAAACAGTTCATCAGCCAGTACTCCGCTAGACCTTTTATTTGATAAATTGGGACACGAAAGACACATAGTTAATTCGTTTTCTATTCCCTCCGCAAAGTATGTTCTTTTTATGCGATCATCATTATCTGACAGAGTATATATACCTATAAAATTAGACTAAAGCAATTACAATACGGCAATTAATTTTTGTGAACAAAAATATTCTGCTTTTCGTACAATATTGATTTTTTTAACCGGGTAACATGAGAACTGAAGGCTTATAATAATTCAATCTCAATTCAATTAATTTTCCTTCTGCGATGGTTTAAGGTAACGAAAATCGGCTTCGCACCTCGTAGGCATTTATTAAAATTGGCAATTAATAAACTTCTTATTATTATTGTATCTTTAATTTTATAGTTTCCATTATCTATAATTCCGTAGGTAGGTTTTATAATCAGTCTCACTACTGTCAGCGGTAGTATTGATATGTTCTAGCAAAATCTCAGACATTGTTACGCTATAGTGCACAGTTATGTTTACTGCACGCTGCGTAAATTTAGTCCAGCATCAAAATAAATATGCGGTTGATTTAACTCACTTGTATATTTACTTTACGCACGTGCGGCACGAGCGAGGATACTAGCACTGCACTGAATCTATTTGTGAGTGTGTTTGTTGCAGCCAGACGGTCCAGTCCACGTATCGGGAGCAAGTCGGTTACACCGCATCGGTGGAAACCACACAATGTACATGAAATTATTTACCGGCTAGCTGTACTTGACGGTCTTCCCTACCTTTTTATACCCGACTTAGAGAACCCGGCACTATGGGAAGATAGGAATAAACACTTGCTTTACAACCAAATAATCTAAAATTACTCCCAATATTTTATCTACTTGTCAAACCACCATTGAAGGAAATCTTTACTTGTGTAGCAGATTCCACCAAGCGCCATCAATCTCCAGTATAAACAGTCAGAAATCTTTACTGTTTTAATTAAATGTTATATCAATTAATAATTACCCACCGTCTACTCCCACAGTGTAGGTCTGTAGGTGTCGACATTTCTCTATATGATAGCGTTACTTATAGAATACTAGCTTTAGCCCGCGGTTATCGCGACCAAACATAGCCTATGTCCTTATTCATGGCCTAATCTACCACTATACCAAATTACATCAAAATTGGTTCAGTGGTTTAGGCGTGAAAGCGTAACATACAGACAGACAGACAGACGGACATATAGACAGACAGAGTTACTTTCGCATTTATAATTTTAGTAATAGTTTGGAAGTATGGATAATAGACGACAGAATATTGCCGTTTAATTTTGAGTTTCTTTAATTAATTGTGATCTTTGTTACTTACATTTAACTCAAAACATGTTAAGCTCGCAGTAATTATGTTGTATAATAAAATAAATAATTTTATCTTTTTAGAGTTCAGGTTCTGCTTCACCTGAGTCCATCCATTGTCTTGATACTATCACGTGGTTTGAGTGTATTGTCTACCTTCAGAAGACTAAAGACCAAATGTTTATAGTCACCACCTCTTAAAAGTCTTGTCCTTCTGCTTTACTTCACCAGTAACCATGTAGTAGCTTTAATCAAATGCATAAAACTACTTTTTCGAAAGATTTGCTGCCTGCATTGCTTTGCAGAAAGCAGAAAATGCAATGCAGTAAGAAAAATGACCGAAATTTATTCACACCACCTGCGGAGAAGGTATTTGCGACTGCTTAATATATTTCACAAACAATATAAATAAGAAAAGACTTTAAAATTTCAACTAGTATTTCACACCATTGTAGATTTATTGCTGCGCCCGAATGGAAACTTAATAAGGGTAGTCTGCGGTCATTACATATTTCCTCCGCCGTAATAAAGGCCTCCGACTGCGTATAATCACAGTTGTGCAACTTCGCCGCCTCACGCCTGGCCAACAGCCAAACTTCTGGAGCGCTTTTTATATTTGTTTGCTTTATTTTACGTATTCGGTTATCTATTATCTAACATACCTATGCAAAGTTTTTTTTAATAAAATTTACTAGTACCTACTTGAAATTGAATTTAAGTGTGAGATTCAGAGATAGAGAGTTCACCCTCACACACTGCGACCTGAAATGTTGCACACAGTGCGGTATGTGCGGTATCCCACGCACGTGCAAGCTATGGAATGAACTCCCTGGTGTGGTTTTCCCAAGCGACTACAATATGGGGCTCTTCAAGAAGGGCATTAGAAGGTTTCTTCAGGGTTTTTTTCTTTTTTTTTTTTTTTTTTAACCGTGGGGGAAAATCCTTCATGGATGTTATGCCGGACTCCTACCGACTAAAAAACCCCACGGTAACGCCCAGAAGCCTATGGATGGGAGCCCCGGGTAAGCCCTCGGAAGGATGTCCCAGGACTCCCATCAGACCTACGGCTACAATTGCGGCCTCGTCTCGGGGGTGGTTCGGGTGCTATCCCGCGTCTATGGGGGCGTTTTCGGGTGTTATCCCGCTTCTTGGGGGGGGGGGGGGGGGGGCGTGCGTGAATCCCTCATGTCACGCTGCCGTCATGGGCCTGCTTCTGTAAAGACGGTGAGCAGCCAACTCACCGTCCTCAGGCCCCCGGTCATGGAGGCCGATGGTCTTCGGCGAAGACACGTCGGCGGTGCCCAAGCCGCCGACTGCGGAACTCGGGTGGGAGAGTTTTCTCCCGCTCTCGCCCCGCCGCCTCTTTCACGAGCATGACCTGCTCACAGAAAGAGGCGGCGCAGTCCCACTTACTCCCGCTGGAGACTATGGCTCGCACCATGGTCTCGAGCGAGAGGGTGCCCACGCCCAGACCCACCACGAGGACCTGGCGCTGTTGCGCCCACGCCGTGCACTCCGCCAGCGTGTGGAGCGCCGTGTCATCGCTGCGGTCCTCGCAGTGCTGACACTCGGCCGTGGTTTCCCGGTGTCTTCGCCACAGATACCTACCGAAGCTACCATGCCCGGTAAGTATCTGTGACAACCGGTAGGAGAGAGCACCGTGTCTCCTCTCCAGCCACTCGTCCATGACCGGTCTGACGGCCGCAATTGTGGCGAATCCCCCCTTTGGTTGCTCAAGTCGCACCTTCCATGTCTCCACGGTTTCCTGGTAGAGCTGGGACCGCTGGGCCTCGATTTCTCGAGACGCAGGCCATTGGCCCCGCTCCAGCGCCTCCTTGCGCCATATAAATAGAGACGCAAGGGCTCTCGCTTCCAGGTCCCATGGAGGGGTCCCGGCTAGGAGGCATGCCGCCTCACCAGAGATCGTGCGGTATCCCCTTATCACCCTGACGGCCATCGCCCTCTGTGGGCTCAGCAATCTAGCCACATTACTGGCCGTCAGGTTCTCCGCCCATACGGGGGCCCCGTATAGGGCCATACTTCGCACGATCCCCAGGTACAGTCTCCTGCAGGGGGCGTTGGGTCCCCTGATATTGGGCATCAGCCGCGCGAGTGCGGCTGACGCCCCCCTCAGTTTTGGGACCAAACTTCGGAAGTGATGTCCGAAGTTCCACCGGCCATCGAGCACGAGTCCCAGATACTTCATCGAGGGCTCGATGCCGATGCTGACGCCCCCTACCTGTAGGCTGGATCCCGCAGGTGGCCCCATCCGAGGTCCGTGGAAGCACAGAGCCTCGGACTTGTGAAGGGCGACCTCGAGACCCAGCCGCCGTATCCGACCCACGACTTGAGCAACCCCTGCCGTGGCCTTTAGTGCTGCATCTCGGTGCGTTGCTCCCCGCGCCGTAACGAGGGTGTCATCGGCGTAACACGTTACGGTGACCCCTCTGAGCAACGGACCACGCAGCACCCAATCGTAGCCGATGTTCCACAGGAGTGGCCCTAATACCGATCCCTGTGGAACACCGCACGACACATCCCGCCGACCCGGCCCTAGCCAACTCGGGTAAGTAATGGCCCTCTCGGAGAGATAGGCCCCGACAATTCGGCGGAGGTAGGGAGGCACTCCATGGTAGATAAGCGCCTCCCTAATGCAACTCCAGGGCAGGGTGTTGAAGGCGTTGGCGATGTCAAGAGACACCGCCACCACCACCTCACCCTGTGAGACTGCTTCCTCCGTCAGGCCTCTAATGCGCATGATCGCGTCTACGGTGGAGCGCCCCTGACGGAAGCCAAACTGGCTATCCGACAGATCAGGCCCCACGCGTATGAGATGCTTGACGAGGCGTTGTGCAATAATGCGCTCAAAGAGCTTGCACACCTCGTCGAGCAACACGATCGGCCGGTACCCTGATGGGGAATTTGCCGGCCGCCCCGCCTTTCGGATTAAGACCAGTTTCCCTGTCTTCCAGACCTTGGGGAACTGGCCTTTTTCGAGGCATGCGCTAAAGAGCCCTATAAGTCGAGGCCCAAGTTCTTCGAGAAGGTTTCTTCAGGGTAGGCAGCGCGAGTGTAACGACCCTGGTGTTGCATACGTCCATAGGCCGCGATAACCACTTTCCATCAAAAATATAAATGGTGTTACGTTAAAAATGAAATCACTCAGGGTTGTTTCCCTTTTGCAGTTGTGTATAATTTTTTCATGCTGATATCGCTCTGGTCACTGAAACGGCGCCTAACTTCACGGAGGCGGAGTGTCTATAGAGGGTCAGTTCTAGGGGTGGCGAACATTTGTCACAGCCGAAAAGGATATTATAAGTTATGAATTCTACACTAATTAGTTTGGATAAAGCTAAGCGAGAGGTAAAAAAAAACCCCGACACTCCCCATCACTTTATCCCCCATAACGTTTAAACGGCTCAACCGATTTTCATCAAACATATCTAAGAACATTCGCACATAATTTTTTTAAATTTTTTTATTTCTTCATTCATTCACCTTTAATACACCTTTTTCACCTTAAATACAATTCTTTAAAAATTTTCACCTTTTTCACCTTTAAAATAATTCACCTTTAATACAAAAAAAGTAATTTGAAATCGCTTCATCCGTTCGGGAGCTATGATGCCACAGACAGACAGAAACATCAAACTTATAACACCCCACTCTTTAGGTCAGGGATTAAAAACTAACGGTGTCAACACAGTCGAACGTGTCTAGGTAATGAAATAGCAAACTGGTAGGTACTGCACGCATAATATAAAATTATTTACGTGTTTTTTTAGATAAGCTACAGAAAAAATATAATTAAAAAAGTGTCTGTAAAGTACACGACGGAAGTATCTAAGACGATGCGCGACACAACGGAAATTAAGCGAAAGATTTAACTCTACCCCCCGCGGCGGTAATGCGCCTAATACAATTTTTACGACATCGTGAGCTCATTCGTTTTTATAAAACAACATAACTATAACTGAATTATCTTGAGAAGATGATATAAATAGCTATACTCGGGATGAACTTAGCAGTTCAATTCCCTGTCAAAGTCTTGGCACAGTTCAAAGAAGGATGCCTCCGATTGATTTATCTCGAGCATCATCGTTGATCATTTTATTTATTATCATCTTAATGTTATGCGAAGAGCACAACGCAACAGCGACCAACATCGTGCAGATATTGTTTCAGTACCAGTTCAAATGATAGATTGCATTGTTCTACAGTATAAGTCAACTCTTCATTTATTTCCGCACAGTTCAATAATACAATATCTCAACAAAATGCTACGCGTATAAACAATCCTTCCTTTCATTTTCCATAATTTATCAGAGGTGAAACGTAACGGAGTTGAGTTTTTGTTCCAAGCGCCAACGACATCGCGGTTGATGAAAAATGATGATGATGAGCAAACGCCGCGTCTGGTTGGCTGAGGCCTGGCGATTCCTGGAGCTGCCTTATTGTGGTTATTTATTACTTTTGTGCGCAATGCTATTATGTTTTACTCTTTTCAGTTCTTGTTGTTCAATATGACTTTAATTAGTAGACATGTGACGCAGTTGTAGTGTGACTGTTGTACTGTGGCTTGCAGATTAGATATTGTAATTAGAAAAGTTAGATTTCGGTTAAATCTACACTCCGTTACTCTATTCATCTCAAGATAGATTCCCTCGGCAAGAGTGGAGCAGAGCTTACAATACGAAGTAAACTTCTGTGATCAATTTCATCGTTCGTCGATATTTAAGAAAGGTTTCCGCTCCTCCATCAGTTAATACAGTTTTTAGCGTCGCTCAATAACGCGGCATGTGTGTCAATGTCGTGCCAAGTATGGTAATATTCACAAACTTTGCCAATAAAGGGGGCCGCGGGGTGCCTGCCCCCCCTCCCCCTTGGTGACGCCCCCACCCCCCCCGCGTGTTTGTCCACCGGCTCAGCGATACGACATCGGGACACTCATCACTGAATCTTGAGATCACGAGCTTTTTTCGTCAAAGGCACTAATTAAGTCCAGTTCAGAAGTCCTTAATGAGGGTTTTTGTAAGTTTATCTTATTAATTTTGTTAGTAATTTGTAAGTGTACAGATTCAGTTCAAATTATTGTTTTCATTAGGTATATTTTGAATCTCATTGCTACATAATATATGTCTGGTATTCGAAGTGACCTGATCAATGTTTCCTTTTATTCTACTGTATCGATATGATACCGACGCCTGATACTATAGGTATTATATTAAATAATAATAAAAACAATACGACCAATAAAGTCGAAAATTAAGAAACTGAAAACATAATTTCATGAAAAATATTAAGATTCGAATTCGATTAGAAATACTACTTAACCTTTTCTATGAATATTTATATAATTATTGAACATCCAAGACGTACAAATTTGAGATATGGAAAACTCAACATTTCACGACAGTCCCTCAGATCTTTTTCAAATTTCAGTGACGTTTCAACAAAATTAGAAACACCTTGTGATAAAATATCCGACAAGTGAGTGAACAGATTGTCACCAGACTCATCGCTAATTGTGTCGACGTTCATCTTCCAAGTGCCTGTTCAATTTTGAATATCGTTTCACTTAGTTACAATGAGAGGAATTTTCAACGGAAAATTAAATTCATCACATTTTAACGCCACGCATGAAACAAGTTACTTCAGAGCAGAGTGGTATCACGCCCGTAGTTTATGTGCTAATGTTCTTTTTTCAATAAATATATTAAAACACTGCTATCTTATTGACGTCAATTCTACACAACCTATACCATCACGTCAGGATTCGAACCTGAGATCGTTTGATCTACTAGCACAGAGTACTATACGATTATAGCCTTGCTTGAAAACGTAGAATATCTACGTTTTCAAGTACGGCTACGGCAAGTACGGCAAAGAATTGTTTTATTTGAAACGACAGCCTCTGGGTTATTTTTATGTACAGTCAGCATCAGAAAGATGTTGACGAACAAAGTGCTCAAAATGATCTTAATTTAGATTTGACCCCCTTCCAGTTGACTGATTGTTCTGATATTTGGTACACACCTTTAGTTCGAACAATAATGCCATATAAATCAATAAAACAGTTTGATTTGCTCTTAATTGAAAAGTTTTAAAATCACTTTGACACTTCGTCGTCAAGATATTTATGATGCTGACTCTACATCTCAAAGTTTCTCGCTAAAGAATATTTTTGCTTAAAAGAACACAAGCGTCTGTTTCGTTAGGACTTTTTACTGTTCATTCGCATAAAGATGAATTCATTGAGTTTTTAGATGTTAAAAATTCTGTTTTATGTAGATGCTTAAGTTCGCATTCTACTGCGACGATAAAGCCGGCAGCACCGCGCTCGCCGTGGCGGATGCGTCATTACCTGTGTCCCGCCGCTGTGTGGCGTTGGTGACACGCCACGTCGTCATCAAACGCCGGTTATGGCATCATATTATAATAACTGTAGAGTTATGAGCTATATAAGCTCGTCGTAATGTTTTTAGTACATTTAACGACCTGCGAGTTTTAGGGTTTAAATTAATGATATCTGTAAATTGTAATATGGTTCGTCTGTTTAGGTTTTAGCTGAATGTTTATTATATCTTTTTCAGAGTTTTCAAATATATTTTCGACACACAAATTCTAGATCAATGTTTCAAATTGGAAACGAACGACTATTGTAATGTGAAGTCCCCAACATCGAATACACGACTTGTGAACAACTAAGACAAAAAATACTATTTTAATTTAACCTGAGAACTCCGTTTCCAGCATGAAATTAATAACTCGTAAAGAATTTATTTTATCTATCTTGCTAGATATCAATGCCGGCGAACGTTTTTGTGACAGTTTCCTCCCTCGCTGATACAAGCGGAGGCAAGTGGAATTTTTATGATCAATTCGTTTTTATGTCCGGAACCGTTGTTTTTTCAATCATCGTCAAAGTCACGACAATTCGTACCGGGTGAGCTAATTGCTCGACAACTTGCAACTGTCGGAGCTACTCGTACCTGTTGCTCGGTTATCATTTCCTTTTTTAAACTTTCAGTGTTCTATAAATTAAAAAAAAACGATATTTTGAGATCGACTCTTTTAACTTTTTCTTTGATTGATGAATGATAAAAGTAAAATGTTTATTTTGTATTGTAGTTCACAATTGAGAAAACTCGTATAAAGTGTTCTTCGACTGAGTCTTGACTTCTTAGAAAAGAGACAATGTATTGCGGGTATATTCGTTGTTGTGTGCCACACAATTCATTACTTTTGATTCCATGTAACTTACACAGTATAATTACAACAAGTACAGTAAAATAACTTAACTTACTAGACCATACGACTATGTTTAAATCTAAAGTTTATAACAGTACCTAATATTGTCACTCTGAATGAACCTGATAGATTGAAACTTGAATATAAATTCAGACAGTTATTCAATCGGAAGGATTCATCTACGAGTATTAGTTGTAAATTACAATGTTACAATTCATAATAATCTCCTAAAAAGATGATTAATGTAAATTTTTTTACTGAAAGCTGTAGTGTACAACATACGAGCGTCACACAAAAAGTATTCGAGAGCACGTTGATTGAGTTTTTTACACAAGGCGATGTAGGTGGTGCCGTTTGTATGTTTAAAAATCAACGACGAGTCTAGTTTAAATTGCAAAGCTATGTTTGTTTGCGGAACTAGGACGGTGTAGCGGGCGAACCAAAGTCGCAATATGTATTCACAATTTATTTATATGCTTATTGCCCGCCGTTTAGTTTAGTGTCTAGATGTTCTCCAAAAGTTTAGGGATAGTTTAAGGGATTTGACATTCTCCCATCTCTGTGGAACTGTGAGGGCATACTGACGGTGTTATACAAGTATCATAATTGACTGTGGATCCAACTTATTCCTAAGGCGTTCCTAAGGCGTTCTCTCGCCTCAACTAAATGTGGAACTGATTTGACGTCGACGTTTGGATAACGATTTTTGAAAATGTAATTTACAATGATGTTTTCTGATTAGTTTTTCACAATATTCGAAGTCGAAGGCACAAGCCTTCGACTTCGAATATTGTGAAAAACTCGTGTAAAAATAGCACCAGCAAATTTTAATTCGAGCTCAAAATAGGCCACATGATAATATTTCAAAACCTAAATGCTACCCTTAGTGTCGGTAGCATATGACGTCATAATTAGGTGGTGACGTCATAAAACTTCATAAAGCCTTATTACGTATCATCACACACGGTGTACATTGTCGAGAATGAACCTATAGGGGCTATTATCACCGCGTTTGTTACCGACACGCTGTTGTTAATACACACGTAAATGCGGACCATTCTCGCGATATGAGCGTCCGTAGATGTTTACGACACCTAGGAGAATAATAGCGGATTTGCTATTTATGAACTTAACTATGCCAAAAAGCTGTGTGCCACACAAAGAAAAATCCGGCTTAGTGCGACTAGTCTGACTCGCGCACTGATGTTTACACAGATGAAATACGGATTTCACATCTAATATATTATATTATGTTTATTACAATGAATGGTTCATTCATAGAGAGTTATAGACAGACAGATGTTTGCAACATCCATGATATCCAGAGTAGTGAGTACGTTTTACGTTTTACGTTATGACAATATTTATTTTATTTTATTTCTCTCTCTCTCTCTCTGTCTCTATCTTTTTTTCGCTTTGTAACACACCTTGTTCAAGACTTATTTGCTAACTACACCGTATTGCCCCTGTTTTAGCACATTACTGTTCATCCCAAGGTTGCCTGGAAGAAATCGCTTCCAGCGATAAGGCCACATGAGTAGATTATCTACTCATGTGATAAGGCCGCCCATTGTACATTAAACTGTACAGTATCATGCTAACTACTTGTTCCAATGTAAATCTATTGGTGTACAATAAAGAATTATCTATCTCTACGCTAAAGAACGCGTAGGTACCTCTGTGCAGTAGAGCTGTACATTTTGTGAGTTTTGTGACGTCAGTGGGCTCAAGATATATGCTGATAACTATTCAAGAGTTCTCTGAGATAATATTATAAACATTATTAATGAACTAGCGTTATTGCGAGTATTCGGATCCTTGTGTTTCTCCCTCTAGTGCTCACTAATCGATAAGCTGCTACAGGTAGGTTGAAACAACACAATTATAACGGCTTGTGGTCTGGTTAGTCGACTCGACTGTGCGCGTGGCTGGCCAAGTATGTGGCTTATAGCGAACCTACTCGCTATTTGTACGAGAATGTTTCAACAATGATTTGGGGCTGTTAGAACAGAATTATTTTCTGTGTTAGTGTGTCAGAAGTTGGTAATTAGTTCAGCGAAGGCTTCCACCATATTGTGATATTTTGATACAATACTTCATTCATTTTATAAATTTTAGTGTGCACCACAAACTACCTATTCTTGAAGTTCAGTCCATCCAAACTGGTTGTCTGGAAGAAATCGCAAATCGCGATAAGGCCGCCCATTGTACAACTATCTATCATATACGTATCCTCTGTATGTATACTATGTTTTGTGTGCAATAAAGAGTATTCTATTCTATTCTATTCTAAACGATGTTACATTACCTACTCGTTACCCACGTCATCTTATCTCTTGATTTTTTGAAACAAGTAGAGGAATATTTTTGCATTAACAAGTCACGCCGGCAAGGGTGCATCACCTGGACCTAAAGCGGCAAAGTTTTCCACCCGTGCGGCGGAGTGTTCCGAACACGCATACAAATAAATAACAGCGGAGTACGTTACGGTCGGCTCTTTTTGTTTTCTTTCACTTGTTCCGTTTCCGTTTTGTGGAGTGAACGTTTATGTTCCTGTTAGCCGTAATGAAGGGCTGGACACTGAAACTTGTCCGAGGAACAAAAGTAAACAAAGCAGCCAGCTATTTTTATACTCGTACTTTGATTTCTTCTACTTCTATTTCAAGGATCTTTACATGTATGTTGAAAGATTTTATACCTTCCTACGTTTTTTTTAGAAATCTACAGATGTAGATATAGTCTTCAGAGCTCATACTGAAAAATCATCTAAGTATGTTTGTTTTTTTTTTTTTGAGAATAAAATAGAAAGCACAATTACACGTCTTGGAGATTTTCAATTCTCCAATGCATTCGTCTTGGGGCGTTACTGATAGTACCTCAAAACTCGGTCACCTTACAATATTATATAATAGTCCTTACTTAAGATAATATGTATTATGTTAAATTAGACCTGATACATGCCAGGCGTTACGTTTCATCTATTTACGTATCAATACCAGATAACAAATAAATTCAATTATTTATGTTTGAATATTTTAAATTAACTTTTTAATTCTTCAACTTACATTCGCAATTCAGCATTATAAAATTGTTGGCAGGGAACAGATACTTGGTATAATATCGGCGTATCGTCCGTCCCGAGGGGGCCGCGGGCCGGTAAAAGCAAAGTTGTGCCGATAGCGACCCCGCATCGGGCGAGTGCTCAATACGTACGGCTCAATACTTTCCAACTTCTTAATGGATTGTTGCCCCTTTTTCATAAATATCGATACAAACAAATGAAGTGAAACTCCCGGGTCCCGCTGCCTGCTTTATAGGTATTTTTTTGACTACGACTGCGCAAGGTATGATTGATGTACTAAAATGTGGTTAGGCTTTTTAATGCGAATTCCTCACAGATCCTTCCCGTCAAACAACTGAAGTGGTTATATTGGACCGACCGAGCACGTCATCTGGGGTCGAGGTTTCCCAATAACACATATTCCTCGCACCCTGGCTAACCGTAATCATCTATGGATTAAAGACCAAAAAGGCCACTTCGGGCGTGGGAAAGACGATGCCCTCATTGAACCCCGAAAAGAGAGAGTGCGCGTCGCGCGCCCTACCATGTAGGACTGCTTTTTTTGTTTGGGTGACAGGCAGCCCTACTTGTCACCCCCAGACATGCGTTAGGAGAAGCAGTCCACCCATTGTCTGCTCTCCTCAGTGCCTTCTGCTCATTAGACGGACATATGCAAAGCCCAACTCGGGCATCTTCTCTGAGAGAGTGAGGCACTTTGCACAGGGTCACAGAATATGACATGGTGAACAGCATACAGACAATGATATGGATCTTTTTCGTTAGGTTGTTTTAATGTATACCAAATATTATATTTGTATTCACAATTTAACGAGCGATAGAAGTCGAAGACTGAAAAAAATACGATACGCAATATAATAAATTGAATTCTCGGCTTTTGATCTGACCCAATTACTTAGTTGTTTGACGAATACTTTTTAATGTAATGGCGAATGTATGTTCGAACGAATTCCGAACTTTTGGATACCCTAAAACCTTTAAATTAGATAACAACACTCGTGAAAGCGAGCCGCATTAATACATTTTAAACTCTCCCCAAACACTCCAGGATCTAGGCCACCCCGTCACTCGTGACGTGAGCCTGGTGTCGGTCGGGTAGTGTAGGGTCATTTATGGACAATATCGCGGTAGGTATACCTACTTAGGTTCTTAATTTCATTTTCCTGTGATGGGAATGGAGCTGATTCAACTATTGCTGGTAAAATTATCAGAGACAGTATTAAGTTTTGTAAATTTTCCATTTTCAATGATATTTATTTAAACGATTTAAAAATAAAAAAACCCGACTGACTGAAAAGATCGAAATAAGTTTGATAGCAGCCGCCTGCTATCAAACTTATTTCGATCTTTTCAGTCAGTCGGGTTTTTTATTTTTAAATAATTTGTTTTATGTTATACTTTTTAGTTATGATATGACATGTATATCTTTTTGTAATCTCCTTCTAATTTCCTTAATTTTGACACCCTATTCGATAAGTATGAGTCAAACATATTTTTGATAACATACGTTTTGGCGCTAAAAATCCGCCATTATGATTTTCTCGAATTTTTAATATACCTGGTGTCACTCACACAATCACGGCGAATCAAATGACACCTCACATGTCCAAATCCGTCTAGCCGTTCAGGCTGTAGGCCGTGCCAAATAAATGGACATACATACATACATAGTCTCGAAAAACATTACCCTCCTTCCTTTGGCAGTCGGGTAAAAAGTACTATCGAATCTTTATGTTTACTTTGTATTTAATATAATCTAGTATAACGTCAGGTTTAAAATTAAAATTAAAATTTCATACAACTCTCAATTTAGCCCAGAAATGCATAGGCAGCACAATGGAAGATGGAAAGTAACTTCCTCCAAGTAACCCGAGACAAGAACTACCGAGCAGATATAATATAATAAACGTGTATGTGTACACATAATGTGACAAATTCCTTTAAGTTCCACTTAGCGGGTACTGTTCAAAATTGCGAAACAATTCAGGAATCTCAAAGTTGTGGATTTTGGGAGAGCGTGCTCCCTTGAGATACCACTCTTGTGGCGACAGACCGCGATAACACTGTAGTTTGTAACGTTGTATTTATAATCGTTTAGAAGTTACATCGACATTCGAATCTTTAATAAATCAAATCCAACGGGAGGTCTAAAAAGGTCATTTTATAGGAATTGCATTACGATTCATATTTCGTCTGATCTGTTTAGTAAATGAATTGTTGTGATTCAACTCACATAACTGACCGTTTTACGAATTTTATAGGAATCTATTGAGATTTACTTGGCATTGAAAAGTTACTCGTTTTTAACAAAATTGCTCAGTGTGACCATTTTAGACCCGCATAACGTACCATGCACAATTTTACACTGTTTCAGCTGTTTGTAATGTTTGTACTGTCGTCTATTATACGATGGTTCGTAGTAGTTTCTCGTGTGTTGTCAGTTGTCAGTGAACTCTGGTCGTTTGTCAGCGACGCGACGCGCCGGGCGACGTCGTCGCGCGTCGGGCCGCGACAAATGAGCCAAATTAGCGACCTCCCGATACCGACGCCAGCCCGGACGGAACAATCGATCGATCAGTTCACGAGATTGGCGATCTCTTATCATAGTTTTGTTAACAACAACTGTTTGGAAACTACTAACACTTTGGCATGCCAATGGTTGGCAAAAATTTACATAACATATTAAGTTTAAAACTAATAAACCCGACTGCTGAAAAATCACGCTCTAACGAAGCAATGCATTCTAGAGAAAAGTGGCATACGACCACGGCTATCCTTGAAATTTTCTTGTGAATTTTCAGTAGTCGGGTTTTAGTTTCAAACAAAAATTTTATTTATATTATTTTGGAGTAAGCAAAAGCTAATAATTTACATATATTTGAAATGTGCTAAGTTGATACAAAATACGATATATTTCAATTTATTTTTTTAAAACGATCCTTTATGACCGCTAGAGACACGTCAAAAAGTATCCTAAAACCATCGGACGATCAAGACGCTTGTAATGATAGGTACCTCATTTATTCAGTTCTAATAAGTAGTTGAGGAGCTATGAGGGAACAAATGAACAAACATACATAGCCTGTCAAAATCATAACCTTCCTTTTGGCTCGTAGTCGGGTAAAAGTAATGACAAAAAGACTCCTCTATCAAGATAGAAACACATAATGCTGATGGCAGGCAAGCTTATAAATACCTATGTGTTTATTGAACTCAATTGCTAGGCATTTATTTCCAATACATTTGTCACTAACGGACTAAACACAACGTCAGGTTACGCAACAGGTGAGCAACAAATCGTAGCGACAGCTGGCGCCGGCAGCACGGTTCACAAGATCAAAAACTTTAACTTCAAAGGGATATTTAGCGACAGGGACATTATGAGAAAGGGACATTTTGCGACCTATACACTATTGACATTTTGCGAAGTTGGACGTTTTGCGAACGTGCCCACGTGAATACATAAATATTCCAACTTATTGAAGCGCACTACGTACAACGCTATTATATAAGTTTAACATTCTGTGTCTACACAGATAATTGTATCATTTACGTCTGTAATTCGTTCACGTCATTCACTTGACAGGCATTTGGGAAGGAAAGTCCTGCAGCAAACAAGTGCACCTTTACTATAATGCACATGTTGATATAATGCATACCTACCTATTGTGTCTCGATGATCTCAGCTGTTACCTTCTCAGTTGTGACATGCCTGGCTATGACATTGGGTCACATGAATTAGATACAAACAAATATTCCATTTACATTTCCTTTTCCATTATTGTGATCTAAAATGATCCTTCATATCTATTAACATAACTAAATCATAAAGACGTACAATATCATCTTGATTTCATACTGCAGCAGGACACAAACCACATCAAAGCTACTTTACTTACTTAGCAAGTGCCGCCTGAGGGATTATTTGAGCTTCGTATACACACAAAAGACAAAATTGGCAATTATACGACACACACTGCTGAAAGCCGCACGGAAGCAGTACTTATAGTACCAACTGTCAGATATATTATATTTGCACTACGGCATGTGTACAATAAAGGTGTAATAACTAATTAAGAAATGCTATTACCAACCTAATCTCCCCGAGTTGCGATGTGAAATAAGAAAAGTTAGCACATTTTTTAATACCATAAAACAAGTATATTGTGTATAGTGTATTAGTAGAAGTCTGGCCACAATAAGCTAATAAAGTTGTACAGGCGTAATCGTTAGCTTCCATTCCTACTATGAGACTTAGCATCATACACCTCTCAACAACGACCTATTAATAATAAACACAAAGAAAAATGTAATAACACTGGATTCGCTGAGTGCCGCTGCCGTGCTGCACTACCGATATAGTAATTTAAACCAAATTAACCCTTCCAGTAATTTCAGACAAACTCGTTTGTTTGTTTAAAATTTTATTTCTGGCTGAAACCCATTCACAGAACATAATTAGCGTATCAAGTTAATTAAGCACATAAATGAGACGCTCACTTCACGCGACCTTCAGCGACCCAGTTGTTGAACATTCGGGCACGCTCCGGGGAAGATGAAAGCAAAAACTACAATACCTACGTAATAAATTGTAGTTCTTACGACCTTGGAAGTGCGTAGTCGTACTGACACAGTCAGCTGAGTTCAGGTATTTGGGCTAAACAACTCTATAAATCTTGCCTAATTAGTTAGTTCGTAGTTGTTTTGTTCGTGATGTTTTTAATTACAAAACTCTGCTCTGTTGAATAGTCAGTTACTTTGCTCTGTTCAGTTCAAGGATTACCTAAATTCATAATGTATTTTATCTAAATAAAGGGAATATTACATTACTTTCGTTGGTTCAATAAAATCAATTACTTTCACAAAGAAAATGCATATCCTGCAATACAGATATACACTTTGCGGTGCACAGCTAGATGTAGTTGACTCAATTAGAGATCTAGGTGTCACGTTGGACTGCAAGCTTCACCTAGAATTACATATAGACAACATAGTTAACAAAGCGTTTAAAATGTACGGGTTCGTAATAAGAAACACCAAGACATTCACGCGTCCAACCACTTACTTGTATCTTTACAAATCACTAGTACGACCCCAAGTGGAATTCGCAGTGTCCATATGGGACCCTTATTATAGTAGATATAAGCAGGAAATAGAGACTGTCCAGAGGAAGTTCTTGCGATGTGTGCAGTACAGATGTTACCACAACTATTTAACCTATGAACAGCTACTAGAAAAGTATGATATCCTTACACTTGAAAATAGACGTATATTGCTTCAAACAATGTTGTTGTATGATATTTGTAATAACAGGTACGATTGTAATACCCTTATTAATAAAATAGCATATAGGATACCTATTAGGATGCATTGCCGGAAGCCTTGTCATCTTTTTGCAATGTACCGCTGCCGTACCAACGCAGGGGTACGCTCCCCAATATATCGCATAGTCGATTTATAACAACAGAGAAAATTCAATGGCATAGACATTGTGGCAATGCGACCTAGTATCTTTCGAAATAGGATAATCGAAATTCTAAAGTAATTCTATCTATCATTCTCTTGTTTATAAACGCGTTCGGTTTTTCTCTCTAATACAACTACTTGGTAAATGTCGTAGGGAACACAATTATAACCCCATTATGTATACTAGTTTGAGCAAATATGTTATTGTGTTGCTATTAATTTACCAAAAAATCTTTTTGTTGACAAAAATTACAGCTGAAAATTTGATATCTGTCTGTCTGATGACTGAACTTGAAGAAAAGAAGAAGAATAGTGAGAAGGAAAGAAGAAGAAGACTTGATCTTTGCTTCATCCAAAAAAAATTTGAGCAGTTTGGACGTGTACCTAAGTCGATAACCTTACTAAGAGCCGTCATGTGTAGTGAGATCAGATAGGGAATCACAAGACGCATTCACAACCAATGATATATTATAAACTATAGAAGAAAAAATAAATAAATTACGTTTTTAATAAGAAATTAGTAATAAGAATATTATTAATAATGTAAATATTAATATAAATAATAATAAATAGATAAATAAATATTCTACAACATTCTACACAACGCTATCTAGACTCATGATAAGCTTTTTATAGCTTGTGTTATGGAATCTTGAATGCGGATAAACATACTTTGTCACGGTACAACTTGAAATGAATAGTTCAAGGGGAAAAAAGGTATATAATTTAACTTTATAACGATAATTCAGTCTATCACGGGTATTAGGTGTATAAGGTATAGAAGCTGGTTCTTCTGCTAGGTGTAGTAACTTGAAGCTGCTTCTTCTCTGAAGATGTGGTAGCTATCGGAGCTGCTTCTTCTCTGAAGGTGCGGTAACTATCGGAGCTGCTTCTTCTCTGAAGGTGCTGTAGCTATCGGAGCTGCTTCTTCTCTGAAGGTGCTGTAGCTATCGGAGCTGCTTCTTCTCTGAAGGTACGGTTGCTATCGGAGCTGCTTCTTCGCTGAAGGTGCTGTAGCTATCGGAGCTGCTTCTTCTCTGAAGGTGCTGTAGCTATCGGAGCTGCTTCTTTTCTGAAAGTACAGTTTCTATCGGAGCTGCTTCTCTGAAGGTGCTGTAGCTATCAGAGCTATTTCTTCACTGAAGGTGTAGTAGCTATCCAAGCTGCTTATTCTCTGAAGATGTGATAACTATCGAAGCTGCTATTCTTGTCTCTAGATGTAGTCTCTGTAAGAGCCAATTCTTCTCTCACTGTAAGCTGCAATTTGATTTATAAAGAAGACTTTTTAAGATCTGAATTTAGAAGTAGGACCTTTTCTAAGTGGCCAGGGGATTTCAGTTAAAATGTTGAGAATTCGTGCTGGCAGTTTATAAAAATTTAGAGGAATGAACCGTCGCCATGGAGACCAGACGGAAAATAACAATTGATGTCAAATGATAAAATATTGTAAAGGATAAACATATAAAAATTGAATTCAAGAATTAAAATAGAGGAGGAAATACATGAATGAATGAAACCGACTAACTAAATGCAATGAATGATGAAATTAAGGTATGAAAATGGATGATACTTTGGTAGAAGTGTTAGGACACATTGCGTAACACTACAACTTATATACTCTTTTTTTGTAAATACATACATATTATACATAGAAACACCCAGACCAATGCAAATAGCCATATTCACGCATACAAATATTTGCACTGAGCGGGGATCGAACCCGCGCCTCCTGCGTGGCAGTGCTCTACCGCCACACCACAGAGGCAGCTGTCACATGTCACACAGACATGCACAAAAACAAAATTAGTAAGTAGCAATATTGTTTTAACCTTAGTTTTTGCGTCATTTTTGACAACCGCAATGTTCTTGAATGACGTATCTATAAAATAATACATCATTGTTCACAACATTGCAACTAGCCCAAACTTTTGTTGAATGTTGAACTTGTCTCTCGCGGCAGCCCTGCCCTCTCTGCGTCTGCATCGGTCGAATCGGAAGTGCGTTGTTTAGCGCTCCGTCGCGTCCGCATTAGATCATAGAGGAGGGAAGAGGGATTTTTCTCCTCTCTGTCTGCTGCAGTTTCATTCGCTATATTTTTTTATTTTAATACGTACACCAAAACGATATCAACAAAGAACAGTCGATTATTTTATTGAGAGTGGTCACTGGTCAAAGGAGACGGGAGCTCTGGGCCAAATTGTAATCAGATGAGATATGGAATACATAGGGAAAAATAAATCTTCTCGGGCGGGACTCGAACCCGCAGTATTTCCCTTACAGGGGGAATGCCTTGACCCATTCGTCTACCGAGACACGCCCGATGTGATTCAAATTTACTTTCTATTTATCCGTTCTTACGGCGATGTTTTTCCCTATGTATTCGATTTGTATAGTTAACATACTTTGCTGTAAAATTCATTCAAAAGATGAGATATGACTCTTATAAAGCGGTATATTTTTCTATTTCACAATTTAAATAACAAGCTCAATTGAACATCTGGAAAACAAGAAATCTTAAAACTAAGTTTATTCCACTAATAAATTAAAATATCGATTACTATGAATGATTTAAACAATGTTTGAAGGAATTTTTACAGCATTAAGTATGCTAACTATACAATGTTGTCCAATAAACACTTGCATCGCTGTATTTTTTTTGTATTATTGTTATATAATTTCTGTCAAAGTGTCAAATTATAATAATAACCATTTAAAAAAAAACAAATAAAAATGAATTCTGAATTGATTTCCGTTAATCAATTAATTATTTCTCGTGTTTATAAACTCTATTTTAATCTGTGTTAAGCCAGCTGACAGCTCCATGACGTTCAGTCTATCAGTTAATTGGTTCAAATGAAGGTTGCTTACATGTAACATGAAACCTAAACCAACTTTATTTTGCAGTAGGTAATCGTGAGTTATTTTAAAACGAATATATTTATTCAATAGAATAAAACACTTTGAAAATAAAAACAACAACTACCTTCTATTAGTACAACATAGGAATCGAACTTCAAAAGAAGTTAATTTCTTGCTATTACTCACTTACTAAATCGCTTATCACTCTGCTCTCAGATTGCCAAAATCTGCAGAATGTTCAAGGATGATTTAGTAATATTTATGCTCTTAATAGAGACACTCTCAACTTCTTACATTTAGGCCCCAAAATGTATGAAAGTTTATCTATCTCCTTTCAGATGAATCTATTACAAATAGCTTCCTGGCAAGTTTTCAATTGAATCAGTCTCCGCGTGAGAGTAGATTTGCTAAGATCTCAAACAGTGACTTGATTGTTGGGAAGTGGCGCTCGGAGCTACTTTGTGCCAATTACCGCCAGAAGTAATTAACAAAGTTCTCGCGAATAGTTCACAATATGCCATTAAACGGAGCGTCGCGGTCGTTATTTGAAACTATTTCACTTTCAATTATGTTTTTAACAATTAGTTTTAAAATAGGTGATGAAAGTATCATGGTTATAGGCATATAATTACCATATCTTGTATTTTCTCGTTCTCGGTATCTCGGCACTGTTACAATTATTGTGTTCACGAAGGAACTTACAATAAACAAAACATAGTAAATATTTTGTTAATTGTTTTAACACTGTTTTATGCCATATTAAATAGTTTATGTAGGTACCTATTACATTCAAGAATAACATCAGTTCACTGTAAAATAACTTTAGGAGTGTTCACTGTGTAGCTACTGGTGCGTTAACATAAACTTCAAAATTGAATTCTCCCGGGGCACTCAGCTTGTGAGAAATTATCGGATAAAATTATATTATATAAAAGGACTATTTTCTACTTTTTCATCCATCAGCTAATTATTATGAAGACAATTAATTAGTGGAATACTTGCAAAAATAACAACACGTACTTCAACAATAACAGCAAGACCATCTACTTCAACTTGTAAATTAGTTTGTATATTGATGTACCTACCTAAACGCGATTTATTCCAGAAATCCCCACCAACAAATTCCCACTAGTGGACAGTGTTGCCGTAATATTCACTCGAATACACAAACCGCATCTATCAACTAGCATGTTAAGACTTTAAGGCACAAAGACAAGTCTTACTACTTCCTAAAAGGGGCATTATTCAAATAAATTGAATTCAATACTACTATGTTACCCCAAATTGTAATATCTCGAAGTTAAAGTATACTCCTAAAATAAATTCAATTCAAAAGGAGATTAGGTATAGCATTACACTTGCAGTTACCAGCCTCTCCATTATTATTAACTAGCTTTTGCCCGCGGCTTCGCCCACGTGGATGTCGGTTATCGCCCTTATCGTCTAATCTACCCTATATCAAATTTCATCAAAATTGGTTCAGTGGTTTAGGCGTGAAAGCGTAACATACAGACAGACAATCAGACAGACAGACTGACAGAGTTACTTTCACATTTATAATAATTAGTATGGACACAGATCCTGTAGTTCTTCAATTTTACAAAATGAGTGTAGTTGCCAGGAATAGTTAACTCATACTACAGTAGAGCTAGCGTTAAACGTCTCTGGAGTTAGAATGTCCAGCTGGTTAGAAGTTGGATAATTAGTCGTCTCCATTAGCCCGGCGCTGGCCACGTTGCAGCCAGTTGGAATTGTTTGGCTAAACGAAGTAGGTACAACCGACGGTAGGTATATTTACAAGGTCATTCGTGGATTTTTTGAATCAATTGAAAACTGTTTACATAATGTATATGACGGAAGGTGTTTGTTAACGTACAAGTACAATATTATGGGGTTCTTCAAGAAGGTTAGGTTAGAAGGTTCTTATGGGGAACGCAGCGCGACGTCTCTGGTGTGGCACGCGTCCATAGGCCACGGTGACTTTCCATCAGGTGGGCCGTGTGCTTTTCTCCCACCTAAGCTATAAAAAAACATGTTAAGCATCTCCACACACTTTCACAATTACAATATTAGTAGGAGTACGATAGGATTATAATTCGTTGAAAAATACAAAAAGACAGGATTGCCATGCGGTATAATACAATGGTTGTAGTACATAGAACACGGCCATAATGATCGCCCAGGCGGCGTTGTTCTACGAAAAGCGTTGTATAAGTGTTGCAGTGATAACGTTAGCCAAGTCTGCCGGACACACTGCTGTTTAGTTTGGCCGACTTACTACGGGGTTTAATGGTATTCCCTCAACTTATTTACAATGTAATTGTAGTAATTTATTGTTCGATGATTATTGAATTGATACCCGAAAAAGAAACAAAGGTAAAGAACCCACAAGAAGAATTACAATTAAGAATGGAGAACGTTTACCTAAACATAACGATGTCTTTGTGATTAGTAAGCAAAATTCCAAGGACATTCCTTTCCTTTCCCAATTTTCAGTTACTCGGGGACTTTCGTGCGATGCAAGTCGATGGTATTATTTAAAATAGGAGATGTGAAAGTGGCTTCAGAGATAGACAAAGTTAGATAAAATGATTTATCTCTGTTTAGGGATAATACGAGAGGAAGAAGATCCTTTATCTGATTCGATGCGCCAATCTCGGAAATGAGCAAGATCATCGACAAGCTAAGGATATAAGTGAGTAGGTATTACGTATATCACACAGATCTCGTGATATAATGCCCATTTTTACGTCGACATATAACTATTTTTAGAAGTACAGTTTGTAGGAAGCACAATATAGTTCCGATATAAGGCGAGCGATGATGAATGGTCCGCCGCCGGCGCGAGACGGAAGCTGCGTGACTTATGACTCGCGTTTGTTACGTGCACCGCGCCCCTGATCGACGACCTTCGGGGAGGCGGTTATGATGCGTGTTTACAGGATTGACAGGCCTATTTATAGTGCTCAACGTTTCTGATAAAATCTGGCATATAGAAGAAAAATACTTAGCAACTGTTCACAAAATAACCACTGCAACCTTTATTCTGATAATGTCAAGTTTTGAGATAACATCGAGCTTAATACAAATCAGGGTCTGATAAACCCTTGGATTCAAGCACAGTACTCAATTGAAGGTGAAATTGAAGCTAGATAATAATTGGACCTCCAGTCGCAGCATATAATTCAACCTCAGCTATAATTTGAGCTTGAAATGAAATCGCAACCTAGTCTCAACTCAATCAAAAGGAAAAAAAAATCGAATCAATTTCAGTTTACAACTATTTGTAAATATTAGGTGCGCGCGTGCGAGTAGGCCGCGCGGGGCGAATCGAAACGTACCGTTTGAGCAAAATAAATAAAATAGCCTATTTTTCTGTTGTTACCTTTCAAGTGAACCCTTGCAATGTATAAAGCGAAAACATTCTTGTAACGGATACATAGCATATTTATTTTATGCGAAAATTGTATTCAAAACCAAGTCTTTCTTAGTTAGATTCTACTGTAGAATATTAATTGTAATGTGAAATTGTGAAAGAAAATGGTATAAATAACTGGGATCACTTACATTTAGGAATCATATTTGTTTCAAGTTATTTATACAAGACTAAGATAAAACGTTTATGACATCAAAACTGATATGCTTTGTGAGTTTTGTAACACTTTACACATTTACTATACCAAAAACAGTTTTTACTTGCGAAGGCGAGAGAACTTTAGAGAACCTGATAATGTCATGATCATTATTGTAGTAACAGTGTGGTACTTAGTACTACACCAGAAGATGGACTGTTTCATCTCTCTGTTATATAGTCCTATGTATACATATATTTACTGTGTGTTGTTCGCCAGTTGCAGCACAGCAGCCTAACTTTCTCCGCACCACGGAAGCCATCACTCACTTAGTGCCGCGGTGTACCCACATTAGTCGCATCTTCATTGCGGCGCGCCGTGCTGCTGGCGGAGTGATCCCTCAATATGTCAACGGAGATGCATCTAGTGCTCGCTCGGGGAGGGACGGGTGTCGCGTGCCAAGGAAGGGGTTAACGGGGAGATATTGTGCCAGGTGACTCTGCTTACAATATCGAGCGCGACCGCGATTCTGTGCGCTATCCACCTAACAATCGTTTGTAAGAACGAAATAGGTAGATATATGGATGACTTTGAGTTTTGTTAGAAGAAAATCTGTTTTTATTATGTTCGATAGCGTTTGAACATAATAGAAAAAGATTTTGGTACTTTACTGTGTAAATTTATTTCTTCTTTATAGAAATAAGGTCTTCTTATAATCTCGCTTACTTTATTTTCTTATGCCACATAAGTGACAGACGAGCACGCTGTTATTACTATGAGTATTATAATATAGTCACTGAAAGACGTGATCATATTATCTACTACATACTTGAAAATAAATAGGTATTATATTCATGGTTGTTCATTTTTACAAATTTCCTTTAGTGAGTTATTATGTTCTTTGTTAAAAAAAATCGTTTTCGCGTTTCCAAAATATAATACAAGCACGTCGTCTAAAATTAAACACGTGCGATGTTATTTTTCAGTTTTAGTTCAATTAGCATGAGCTGCAAAACGAATATTCCGTCTTTTGTAATTTATTTGTGTGTACATTATATTCAGCTACGCTTACACCATCACGCATTCTAACACCATATAATAGTTGTGTCACACTTTTTGTAACGCTTTATTAAAAATGTCGGAAAGGTGCATTCTCTCGTGATTTTCTAGTCGTAGAAATAAACAACAACACAGAAATATAACAACAACTCCTCTCGGGAAACAAGATGAGGAGGCTATAATTCGCCCGGAAACCGCGAGATTTTTTTAATTAGGGACCTGAGTTTCTATGTATATTGCTGCTTGCGGTGAGGCGTACCTATTAACGTAATATTGTACCAGCCTACCCGCCGGTATCGCGTAACTTTGTTAAAAATACTTAACTAATGAAAACACGGATATTATGAACCTACATAGTGACGTGCTCATGCATCACACACGGAATCGTGAAAACTGAAAATGGTTACTAGGTCACTAGGAAAACCGATGTAATGATCATGTCATGGACCATATTTTACAAAATGTTACCGGCTAGCCAATTAATTAGTGCTCCAAGCAGTAGAGCAATTCCTTCGAGCCTCGATTAAAGCAATGATTTATCGAGTTGGCTTTTTTGTCATTTGAGGAACTGATAATAGTGAAATATAAATAGCTGTAGCTATAACGGCAGTGCCTTCCAGAATGGTAATTCAATTAATGATTATTTTGTATTGCTTTTTGTTGTTTATAATACGATTTAGCTGACATTTTATATTCTGACTTACAGAAATTACTACGTTGAATTCTGTTACGTTTCTTAGCAGTTAATTAACTGACAAAATGTGTTTTGAAATATATGCAATGTGACTTGTACCACCTGCTCGTACTCTGAGACTACCTTAACACACGTCTCACATCTACTCTACGTGATAGTGGAAAATTTCTTGCTACTTCACCATTCAACTCTGATATTTTCTCTATTCTTTGCTTTGACGAAAACCGGTTCCTATAGACTATAATAGACATATCGTACATGCAACAATTTTATTGTTAAGAGTAAAATAAACCTATTTATTCTGTTTTTCTAATAATTACGTTTATTATCTAGAAATTCACGAATTGTGTAAAAGCACTTTTCATTTAACCATTTAAACAATTCCTTCCTAAATTTTGGAAAAGGTAACTCCTTAGTGTTCTTGGTATGTGATTGTAAACTTTAACAATTACTTTGATTAAAAGTGCTTACTGACCGGGTGACTGCTAGTTTGGTTACATCTCTTGCAAGGTATTTACGCATGCTTTCTCAAATAGTTTTGGGTTATTTTTAACAAAAAGAGCTAACTCGAATATGTAGATGGAAGTAATTGTTAATAATTTATTTTCTTTAAAAGGTTTTCTGCAAGAGTCCAGTGGGTCTAATCCAAAAATCGCCCTAACTAATTTTTATTGGGAAGTAAATACTTTATTTGAAAGATATTGTGATGCCGTTATGTGTGGACTATGAGATCGTTTGACTACTTAAACTCTTACTTAAAACTTAAAGTCTTATGTAAATGGTGTACAAATAAAGTTTTATTCTATTCTATTCTATTCTAAATTACCGTCACGGCTTCTCTGCGTGGAGCATCCAAACCATCCAATTTTCCATGACTTATTCGCATAAATTAGGCTGAATTTGACCGATGGCAAAGGTTATGTTGGCTTTGAGGGCCTGTGACTTCAGAAAACCCCACAGAAAAAGTCTAGGTGGCCAGTTCACAGTTCACATCACTTCCAAGTGAGATGACCATGTCCACAAATCTCTCGTGCAGAATATTCATTGTAGCATGAGCTGTGTGGCACGTAGCACCGTCCTGTTAAAACTACATGTAGTTAGATGTTAGATGATCCAATTCAGGCCAAAAAAAATTGATAATCATCCGCTTCAGACCCACGGTACCCCTGGCCATATCCTGGTGGTACCGTGGGCCTTTTTAAATTGACCGGTGTGACCGGCTAATAGCATCGCCCTATAGCGCTCGCTAGGACAATTATGGCAACCGTAAAGAGAGTGCGTTGCCCGAAAAGAACATCCATTTTGATAAAACAATTTTATCGTTTGTTTTAACAATCATCATGGATAGCTAGAGCATTCAACACCACGTGTTGTTGAATGCTCTAGCTATCCATGATGATTTGGTGAAACAGACAGAATAAATGATAACCAATGCTTCAACAAGTTGGCCGCTACCAACTGTCAAAGTTTGATAGTACCTATTAGAAGACCCGTTATTTAAATTGAAATTCAATTACATATAAATTCAACAATTTGAATTTCATTACCTCGAATTTATAATTTATATACAGTGTAATTAATATCGCAGTGTCCAACATTCGACAAATAGGTCAACGCGGTTCAGCTTGTTATAGGTAATAAGTTTAAATACGCTTCCTTTCCTCTCGATTTTAACTGCAGCAGAAGATGTACTAATATTAAGCATTAAGCACTTTCATTTGATACCAAATACGGCTTATTTATCTCAAATTTATTTTTTAATATTTATTATGAGCGCTAGAGGGCGCCACACATGATTGAGTGACACGTCATATAGCCTATAACCATCGGACGATCAAGCCGCTTGTAAAGATAGCTCATTTGTCCAGTTCTAATAAGTAGCTGAGGAGCTATGAGGGAACAAATGAACATACATACATACATACATACATACATACATACATACATACATACATACATAGCCAGTCAAAATCATAACCCTCCTTTTGGCTTCGCCGTAGTCGGGTAAAAAATGACATACGTACTTAATATTATAATGTCTGTCTGTATGTTACACTTTCACGCCTAAACCACTGAACGGATTTTGATGAAATTTAGTATAGGGGTAGATTAGACCTTGAGAAAGGACATAGGCTATGTTTGGTCGCGATAAACGACATCCACGCGGGCGGAGCCGCGGGCAAAAGCTAGTACAATATAAAATCAAGTTCCTTGTGATTCGTGGTACACAGCAATTCAATATTAATGTTTACAGCTGGTCACAAGTGCTTCGATTCTTGTTGCGAATGTATAACAAAGATGCTCCACTCTGTACCTCAGTGTCGCACAACAAACAACCGCGACTCTATTGAACAAGATAATCGAAGAGCGCATTGTCCGCCACGTAACTGGAAGCAACAATGTGGCACTACTTGTGCCGGCCCTCGCCGCTACAGCCCAGTCACTACACATTTCTGCTGCAATAGCAATCGTTCTGAAGTTGCGTGACGCGCGCGCGAACACTCTGGGATGACTGAAGTTCTTTGTTGTATAAGAATAAAGATAGAATGTTGTGATGTAATGTGTTGGTATAATTGAACGTACTTTAGGTAATTGTCCACAAGACAAAAATGTGAAGACTAATCTTATATTATTAACTTTCAAGATATTTTTTGTCCTATGAGTCCTTCAGTTTATTAATCACTTTTTTAGAGTATTACCTAATACAGGCATTACTTGCTTAAAAGGAGGCTTCAATCACAAAACTGTTATACCAAACTGTTTAATGCAAAATAAACTATTTTATTTTATTATTTTTAATAAGTATAGGTATAAGTTTATCTTTTACACAAATGTTGTCTTGTTAATAAGATGGTACGGTATACCATGTAATTCAAAGTCTGTAGCACAAAAGATTTCCGGTTTCTTCAAGTAGATGACTTACTGTATTTCAGCGCCTTTCACAACATTCATAAATAGTAACAAGACTTTCTCTGCGTGACAAACACAAGTTAGGAATGAATAAGTTGGCAGCCTCTCACTCAACAATACAACTAAAACCTCTTTGCAAGTCTCGCGTCCATTTCCTCTCGCGCTCGTCCTGCGGCGTGTTGGGGTGCGTCGTTTAGCGAGGAGCGAGTACCGCCGATACAAAGTACACGCTAGGCATTGTCAGGAGCGCTCCACCGCAGAGTTGCGCCGGAACCCGACAGCTGGCGTGAGCTCGGACACGCCACTCGTACCACTCGGACCGCTCGGACCGCGCTTTGAATTGGATAGAATGTCTCTGCTCAGTTCAATAGTGGTTTTAGATTGGCTTAGACAAAATCTAAAATCCACTTTTCTACAGAATAGGTACACATTATTTAGTTCTTTATTTTCTAGAAATTGTATCCAACGCAGTGTCAACTTATGCTCGAAAAGGCTTGATTATCGAATACATCAAGAAAAAGTGAATCGTTTGGGCGGGACTCGAACCCGCGATCTTTCCCTTATAGGGGGAATACCTTAACCACTGGGCCGATTTGTATACCTAGTTCTAGAAAGCAGCTTCTTTTCACTGAGCTGGACCGGATCCTGAACCACACCACATGTCTCAATGGGGCGCTGAGAAACTGATCAAGTTCAATGCCAAGAAGATGTCCGCGACATGTGCGTTTACAGCAAAAGTATCTTCTTTCCTTCCCCTTCCCACCGAGCATGCCACTGCCGCTGAAGGATCACCTCAATACCCTCGGTATGGATGTTCGCTGCAAACTGAATAACAATAACTACATCGAAAGCATCATCAAATTAGCCTCGCGTAAATTCGGAGTTCTGAATAGACTGAGACTTTTTTCATGCCGGAGCAACGGTGTCTTTAAAAACTCATTCAAAGGCTTGATTATTACTGAAGGAACTTTATCAAATAGTATTATTATGCAGTGTATTCCAATTAAAAATACACCGATCGTCAAAGGGCACAATCAGGGCATAGATACGTGTGAGGATATATATACCTATGCGCGGGTACTAAAAGAAGTGAGCGAGGACACAGGGCTGCACACACGCTCACCGAGTGTCCGGCATGCGCCGAACCGAGGCGGGAGCTAGTGGCGGCCCTGGGAGTGAGAGTTCTCACCCTCGACACCCAGCTCACAGCAATGGTCCGCTGTGCGGACGCGTGGGCGGCCGGCGGCGTCTCCTTCAGCGAGCAGGTAATGGTCGTGAAGGAGACGGCGGAACGGGAGAGGCGACGCGAGTGAGAGAGACTCGCGGATCGCGCCGCCCGCGCGGGCAGTCAACTCGGGCGTCGGAGGGCACTGACTGATCTCCGTCCCCCATGAGCGCGGGCCTAGGGGTGACGGGTGGAGCCGCCTGTCACCCCAGCAGAAGCAGGCCACGGGGGCCGCGCGAGTTTTAGTCGGTTCGAGTCTGACATAACCTCCCCTTCCGGATCCGGCAGGAGGGTATCCGAGGGGATTTCCGCACGAAAGAAAAAGGAACTAAAAGAAGTACATGACTGATGGGACACAACACCTGCCTATCTGCGCTAGTACTCTTACATTACATTACAGTGTTTAATGCGGTAGCTGGTTCACGTAGAGGAGAAATGTAAATCACAGGTTGAGAGGCAGAGAGAAGCACATACACGTATCATGCTGCCTAAGCTAGGTTATGTTTCATGGAGTAAGTGAAGCCTAGTCTCCTTTTCTACAACAATTTATGACCCACTATTTATAGTTTAGCGTGACTGAAAAATAACTAACTATAAATAGACTAGGATCTGTGGTCTTCATTTTCAATACCACATAGGTATTCCTAAACATATAAATTAAGAAAACTTACCTATAAAAATTACCGTTAATAAAATTTTAAAAATATGTCCACGTGTAAGAACCATATCTACTGCACTTTAGAATAGAAAGAACAACGAAGTATTTGTGGTAACAAAGTTCAACCATCTAGTCTGACATTCCTTCCCATTAAATTATGTAGTTGTTGTCGCTAGTGTTATCAGTACTCATAAATAACCTCCCGAGTGCTCGTCTCCGGTCAGCAAACATTTAGAAGATAATCGACTCGCTAATAAAACTAAAGAACAACTTCCCTCCACGAATGTTAGATTGTATCGCAAACTAGTGCGGAACTGTGGACAGTGGTCGCTGGTCGGAGCCTCGGAGGATGCTCGGTACTGCCTCGAGATTACATTGTTGTGAAGACATTATCTCGAGGATGTTGTTGAGTTCCTGCTTACTTTGATTTCAACTTATATAATAGTAGTGTTAATATATAGCGGTATAGATTTCCATGTAGATTAATGGGAGTCGTATGTATGCCCGAAAATTAATTTCGATAAAAATTGATGGAGACAGTTGTTTCATAGTCATAAAGAAACTTGAACGGAGAAATAACTCAGCATGCAAGGAGCTTAAAGTTTATTATATAGAAGTTTGCTCATGGTAGTTTCTTAACCAATAATATTACTGCACCAACCACGAAAAGTCAGAGGCATAACGAACACGAAGACAAGACCTTGAAGCTCCCGGCAGTCACCACTCTGCGCCCAGACAAGAGCACTACAAATAGGAGAGTGGCATGTCGAGTGTGTGCGACAGTACTTTATTGCATAAATCGAGGGCGATGGGCCGGATGCGATGGGATGCGATGCGGTGCGATCGATTAGCGTCCGGCGGCGGCCGGTGGCCTAGCCGGCAGCCGGCCGCGTGTAATCGCCAGCGCTATCGCGTTATCGCGCCCTATCGCCGCTGTAACGCTGTGCCATGTGCCGAAGGCTCCGCGCGCTTCCTGCCACAGAGTAGTTTTTGATAAACTTCCGCAGTACTGCGAGTTCTATTTGCTGTTAATGTTCATCGTTTCGTTTCGAAGTAGGCCAGCAGGTTATTACTTAGTGGGATAGCATCCGTTTCACGAATAACGGAATTAACATACTTTGTTGTCTTTTGTTGAAAAAGTAGATTGCATGGAGTGGGTACCACTTGTGAGGGGACCTTTATTAGTAGTTGAATAATTATATTTCGTTGCCATCTAATCTAGACCCAAGCTAAGAATGGCTTATATTATGGGTCATAGAATGTGACTAATTTATGTCTATTTTTATTGTAAAAGAACTTATTCTACATGTGAAAAGGGCATTAACGTGACACACCTAAATGTGCCTAAACGGTGCTCACCATGGACAAAATCCATTCTATTTCGGGCTTAAATTATATATGTTGTGTAAGCTTAAGCCACTGAATCTGTCGGTTGGATTATACGTATAATATCCCATAATGTCGCTAGTGGGCCGAACATTCCGATCTAAATGATTTAGATGTTCTTTATCCACGACATTTCCGCGGTGAGCATCTACGCAGGATGTGTGGTGTCGGGTGGCCGGCGACGCACATAAATAACCTAAATGAAATGCTGGCCCCGAATAGAGCATACGTGACATATTTATGTTTGGTTGGATTAATTAGAGTTAACTGGAAGTTAAACATTTAACTATACTAATAAAATAAAATAGCATACCTACAGTGTGTAGTGCATTTTTCAGAATTGAGTAAGCATACCGATGGCACCGATGGTTTATCTATCAGTAATGTCGAATACGTGCATAGTGGAAGAGAAAGATTAGCATTCAACACCTGAGGGAAATAAAAAAGAAGTCGAAATTTAAGATGAATCAAATTATTCTATTCCTCATTATGTAACAATTTATAACTCTCGTTATTAGGTCTGACGTCTAGTAATCACTGGCTTTAGATCTATAAAAGACAACAATAGCCCATCGTACATAAAAGAACCAAGTATTAGGTTCTATAAAGACAAATGAATCATTGTCAGTAATAGGTCACACGGGCTGTATTTTCCGAAGCCGCTGCCGTGCTAGCGTGCACTCTCGGGCGGTGCAAGTTCGGGCATTTACCGGCGCGATCTATCGAGCGCCGGTAAATGGCGCTCTCCTGACATATCGCGCCGTTTCGGAAACGGTCCGTCTCCTCGCTCCGTCGCAGTTTGATGCTCGCGCTATTTTGGTAGCTTCTAACCCTCTCGAGACTTGAATGTTGTTTCTAACATAGACTCATATTTATATGGCGGTGAATCTATGACGAGTGAATCGTTACTAGAATTGTTTTAGTTACAATGTTTTTCTTTGTTAGGTGTTTTTGCTGCATATTTTGATTTAAAAATTTCAATATAATATTTAGACTATTTTTTTTTCTTCGTATGCTCTTTAGTCTCACGCTGGGATAATGATAGAACAGATTAGCTTGATAGATTTATTTTAATGTAAACCTTTTCATATTGTCTAAAATACAATGATGAAAGTACTTTTAATATAGATTAGTACTTTTAATAAAAGCAAGCTTTAAAACAAAATAGTTCTTCTTTTTAACTGGACGCAATAATATGACGTCACCACGCCTGGATGTTAAGGTCACCGTTATAGCTAATGAAACAGTTACTAATGTTAACTATTGTACCATTACACAATAGTAACCGTCAGTAACTCATATGTCAGGCGAGCGTTAAGGCACCCCCACATTCTCGGTGCACGTCACACCCGAGCCCCAACCGCTTCATTTACACAACAGTGGCACAGATTTCATAGATCATTAGCGACGAGCGATAAGGCGGACCCGCCGCCTCAGTCGGGGCGGGCACACAGTAACTTGTTCTATAACGTGTGAGCACGTATGTTGCTGTCTTTATTTGTCTTTCTTTTATTTACAGAAATGCATCGGAGAATTATTTCGGAATGCGGGATGTGGTTCATGTTGCGAGTCACATGTTGAGTTAATGAGATGTCAGTTCATCTTAAAATCCTATCTCTAACGTAAAATGGTTCTACATCAAGAAAATTATCAATGCTTATTTAAGCATTATACCATACGTTAGCATAATATGAATTACCAAAGGTTGGTCCTTGCTGTTTGTCCTGAGAGAGAAATAATCAAGGTCTATAAGTTTCAGATAAAATATAATATTTAGAGTATTCAAACTTACTTGTTGAGCGTTTTCTGAAGAATATTTAAATCCGCTTTTCTCTTATCAAAATAACTAAAAGACATAAGTTATCAGAGATAAGACATCGATCGTGATGAACTAAAGTGGTCAAAATTCTCGTGCTAGGGAAGACATGACTCTGCCACCTTCAGACCATAACATGAATGAGTCATATTATTTTTATGTCTTTGGATAGATGTTACTGTATTATAGTAATGTCATAATACATTACAGCGTACAGTTTACGCCGATTAAACGCTATCAAACCACAGTAATTATTAGTTTATTGCCCACTAGTAAACTGTTCTGTGGGATAATCCTATAATCTCTGTTAATCCCTTAATGGCGTTGAACACAACTGAATAACTATCACAGACTAGAAGCAATGTCGATTTAGAATTATATTGTGTAATAGTTAAGCAAAGTATTGATTACAATCAGATTCTTAAGCCATAAGTTGAGCAATATTTTTTAGACATTGGGTTTCTACTATGGCGCCAATCCCGGTTACATCTAGAGCTCGCATTCTGGAGACACCAAACGTGTTAAAGATACCTTAACTCCGTAGTTAAGGTATTTTTGACACGTCTGCATCTGGAATAGGGAACAAAGTTTTTTTTTGTATTGGTTCACTAAACTGGAAACACACCTTTGAATAATTTTTTACAGCATTAAGTATGCTAACTATACAAATCAAATACATAGGGAAAAAGAATCTTCTCGGGCGGGACTCGAATCCTCAGTCTTTCCCTTACAAGGGGAATGCCTGACCAATTCGGCTACCGAGACACGCCCGATATGATATGATTGATTAAATTTACCTCTAGTTCTACTTAGATATGCATGCTGTGTTCACTTCCAGAAAGACTGATACTACCCTCACTTAAGATTTCGCATGTTGAGCTTGTAATTATGTGGTGTGTTTCCAATACATAGGGGAAAAGAATCTTCTCGGGCGGGACTCGAACCCGCAGTCTTTCCCTTACAAGGGGAATGCCTGACCAATTCGGCTACCGAGACACGCCCGATATGATTCAAATTTCCCATCTTATACGTCTTTAAGGCGACGTGGCGTCATCTACCGATTTTCTTACGAACTATCGGAATCAATGAATGAATTGTAACATCATTCTCGGTAGCCGAATTGGTCAGGCATTCCCCCTGTAAGGGAAAGACTGCGGGTTCGAGTCCCGCCCGAGAAGATTCTTTTTCCCTATGTATTGGAAACACACCACATAATTACAAGCTCAACATGCGAAATCTTAAGTGAGGGTAGTGTCAGTCCTTCTGGAAGTTAACACAGCATGCATATCTAAGTAGAACTAGGGGTAAGTTTACCCAATACTATTAAACTTTAGGTTATAGGTCGCAGTTATAGGTCTAAAATGAAACCATAAATAAGAAAATATAACTTGAACTCGTACATATATAGTAAGTTATAGTTGAGGACGGCTGGCTCGAACTAGGCTATTCAACTAAGCATGCTTTGCACGTACGTACTTCAGATAAAATTGAGTTATAAATTATGGAGATCTCGATCGCCATTTATTTCTAATGAAGTTCGTAATTTTTAAATTCATAATGTTCATAGTAAAAAGAATCTTGAAAAGTAATTCCAGTGGGCACTGAAAAAGAGGTCGAGTGGGCCTATTTATTATTATATTTTGAAGGAGGTCCAGTGGGACCTAAAAATGAGGTCCAGTGGGTACTTTTGTGAGAGGGTAGGATTTCGGAGATCGAACGGGTACGTAGCCGAAATTTGTAGTTAGGAAATCAAATACAATTTACAACAAATTCATATCAATTTTGTACAAACATTTTGCACAACGTGGTATTGTGTGCTGAGTACGGGAAACTAATCGAATATTTTAATGAAACACCGTTGTCGAACACACTGTTACAATATTTGTTCGACTATTTATTCCACGTCATTGTTAATTTGCAGTTATGTTCAAACACGCACTAATGCTCAAATTTATTGTACCTATATCGAAATACAGCTACTGTTTGCATGTTTAATTTATGTGTTTCGAGTTTCGTGTTTTAGTTATCGTATATTACTACACACTTCAAAATATAATGACGGTCATACACGCACTCACTCGAACACCAACAGTGGAGAAGAGAGAATGAAACAAGATAATGATGCCAATTCTGTGTAGTCTAAACTAAAATATGCCAAAAATGTCTAAAATTTTATTATGCGCCCAGATTGTATAGTCGTTTCAAAAAAAAGATTTCGGACGCAGTTTCAATAGCAAAATTGTTAGGTGGCATGCTATGTGGGACTCGAACCGACTGCAAGGACTACTAAGAACAAAAAATCGATTTTAATAACAATTTCTTAATCGAAAAAACGACAAAAATCTCTATTCTATGTGATGTCATTAAGGTCGAAAATTGCTTGTACTAGTCGGTCAGCCGACTGCTAACTGTGTGTTCATTTCCCTCACGGCCATAGACTGTCCGGCCAAAATCTGTCGGCGCTGACCGGAATCGGCCACACAGTATAATTTCTTTTCATGTCGTAACTCGCAGTACAAATAATCGATAAGCGGATCATGTAGTTACCTTTTACCGGTCGAAGTCGTCCAACCATTGAGTTCAAGATGAAGATATCCTACGTGTCGTCCAATTTCTCCGCCTAATGAATGAAGCAAACTTAGAAAAAAATTGGGAAACAAGATTATAATAATCGCTTTATAGACTTCATTACTTTTATTTTAATAAACTTGAGAGACTCCAAAATCTTTGCATACGATTTATATTTGGACTTCGCAAATATGATCACATCTCCGAATTTCGCGAAAAGCTCAAGTGGTTACCAATGCGCCTTCGCCGGAATGCTCACTTTCTTCATCTATTGTATAATATTTTATTTCAACCTTCTACCCCTATCTACCTAAAAGAACGCTTCGAATTTCTTGGTGACTCGCATTCTAGGGTCTTGAGATCGTCAGAGAATCTGAGACTGAAAATGCCAGCTCACTACGCGTTTTATGGACAAGTCCTTTACTGTCCAAGCTGTCCGATTGTGGAATGCCTTACCCGTGTCCATAAGACGTGCGCAATCTCTGCCTGTCTTTAAAAAACTGGTCACGGCCTATTATTTGCAAGAGCGATAGCTACTATCTTTCACCTTCTATTTCTATATCTCCCACAATCATGCTTCACTGTTTTATTATTTTATGTAAGTATATGTATTATGTATATCATGTGCCTCACGTTAAGTATGTACTGTATAACTATAAATTTATCCATATAGTATATATTGTATAGTAAGTCATGTATCTATATTAAAGTATTATATTAGACTTTGTATGTAGCACAAAAATAAAATAAAAACTTAAAATTACACTTTCACTCCATCCCATGGTTACCTGGAAGAGATTGCCCTGTGCGATAAGGCCGCCTATTGTATGTTACTATGAATTTTTAATTTATTATGTTTAGTAATTGTAATATGTTTCTGTGTACCATTCAATAAAGAGTTAAAATAAATAAATATTTTGCTGGACCAGCGATAACCTTATCAAGTGGTCATCTGCATACAGTGTCTATTTAATTAAAAATAACATTATATTTTTGCCCATAATTATTTATTAATACTATTTCGGGCATATCAGTTGCTCTTCAGCAGATTTGGTCCGTGGGATTACCGCATAACTATAAGATTTTACGATGAATGCACAGCTTTTAATAAGTAGGTACTCAATATTGGAATATTGTGTATTGTAACCATCCCTATTCCCCACAAAAAATAATTGGGGAGGTAATTCAGTAAACTATCAATAGAAGCGAGATTGCAATTGTAATTGCAATGATGGTAAAAGTTAATACATATTTTTCCTTTATTTTTCATTTAACTAGCCTCGAACTGTATTAAAAAGTACTACGTATTATAATATAGCTTAGCGAAAGTTCTTTCTGCTTGCCGTCAGACATCAATTTTCCAACAATATAATAATGACTGGCAGACTCAAAGAATAACAATTTGAAATGCCTTCAGCATTTACTGCCAAATCTTCAAGAATTTCAAATTAACCTCTGAAGTTAGTAGACCTGTCTGATACAGACTTCGTCTTGACGTCACTGCAGCATATTTTGACAACTCATAGTTTATAAATATAACGAGAATTAACGCGATCATGGTATACTTAGTACATACCTTTGATTTGCCTGACGTTTCGACCAGGACCTATACCATGATCGCGTTAATTCTCGTTATAATTATTGTATATCATGGAACGCGAGAGTTTGAAAGTTAACTCATAGTTTTTCTGAACGATTCGAGCTCATTAATTTTTCTATTAAGTTGTGAAGTTTCAGCGCGGAGAACTTAGCGTTAGGGGGTAAACTCTGACTGCTAATAATATGCGACTAATCGTTGGCCAATGGATTTTGATCTAGTTATATTATAATATTTAGTGGTTGTAAATGTGTTTGTGATTTCCTTATGGTTGTTTAAAGTTACTGCTTAATCGTCTGTATTTTTGATAGAATTGATTAAGAAATTTGATAATTTTACCTTTTTAAGAGGTTGCAGAGTTGTTTCGGTTTGATATATCCAAGTGTTCCTCAGTAAAAGGTCGCAGTAGATAGACAGATGAGATCGCGTGAGGAGCTCTCGCATCCGCGGCAAACTTAATGTCCATCGCATCCGCGGCAAACCAATAATTATGTTCCTATCACAGAGACTCAACTGAGTTCACAGACAAACTGTTCAAAACAGTTTTGTGAACCAATAGTAAATGCAATACGTATCAATTGTATGATTAGTAAATAAATAAATAAAAATATCACAGATAAAATACAAGGGAGTCTCGTCCACTGGTGTGGCCACGTCTTGCGGCACGCGCCAGACTACGTGCGTAATAAATGCCTGGCAATGGTGCCCCCACCGGATTCAGGTAGAAGGGGTAGGCCCAAGAGGTCCTGGCTAGACGTCGTGAAGGATGGCATGTATCTATCACGTGCAAATGGTCTCACTACCATGGACGCCCATGATCGTGCGAATTGAAGCAAAAAGAGCTGGAAAGCGGAGCCTGAACTTCAAGGGCACCTTAGCCTCGTCTACATGAAGATGACGACAGACAGACTGGTAGCCGGACGAAAGACTGATATTCTATAAAACTTCCACTTTTTTTCTTTTTGAGGTACGGAACAAAAAATACTTTTATATTATGCAGAAATACATTCTAGCGAGTAAAATATTTAGTGATTACGAAACATGGGTTACTCTGATTAGTTTTTATTGACAGCTAACAGTACGTGGCAATCTATTGGCCAAGTGAAGATTACCTTGAGATATTCACTCATTCAATCTTTATTTCAACCGCGTACATTTATCATTATTAATGAAAACCTTCGCTTTGTGTACCTGCGCGCCATCGTTAATCACCTGGAGTATAGAGGTGACCTAGCTCCATATTATAATAAATGTTGGAGTAGATATATCTATGTCAAAATGAACCATAAAAATCTACGCAAAAACCAATGTTTACAGTTATTTTTGCATTTCACTTAAATATAGGGCTTATTTAAATTAAGAACAAAGTAAATACTTGGGTATAGTATAAGGACGTCGGTCAGTAGTCGCCGACCTCCACCTCCGGCGATAAAAAGCGATGACCGTTAACTCCCGAATTGTGGCGATAAAGACGTTACTTTGTGTTTTGTATTTTTATGAGCGTAAAATAATTTCGTCATTCGATGTCCTCGGGGAGGCGACCGCAAATAAAGTCGGATCTGTATGTCGTGGTCCATCCCTTCTTCGGGCTATAGCTATGTACACTGCCCACTGATGTGTATGGATAAACAGTCGTAATGTTTGAATACCAAACAGTAGCCTCAGAGGACAGACTTAGTAAACACGTTAATTAAAAAAATCTACCACAATTGGAATAAAATAAAAGGACTTAAAAATTGCGTTTCTTATGTCACTGAATAAGATATTACAAGCTTGAATGCCATTATTAATAATAATTATGTAGGTATACTGTATAGTGTTGTATGAAACAGCGAGTGAGAAGATTTTGCCTGCATTAACTCCTTTCTCGAGAATGTAGTGACTGAAAATGGAGTTTGGGTGCTTTACTGTCACGATAAAACTTACTACATACACACTCATTACACGGAATTAATTTCTACTTAGTTTTTTTTCATGCAACTAAGAACGATCAAAAAATATCCCAAGCGTATGTAACAAATGAAACAAAAATATGTAATTTTTCCGTTATCGTAGATAAAGATAGGTTGGGATTGAGCATGAGTAAGCGTGATAAATGGACACATCTGAAAGGTCCAATACGTTCATTTCTCACGCTTACAAGCCCCACACCCTCGACGGGGCTCAAAATCATCATTACTTTCCGAAGAGATAGGCTGAAAACAACCACGAGTATAGAGCACCATCGAGTCTTACGAGACCTTTTTCAAGTTCCACTTGAAGATAAGCAGCTGCTACGTTACTTTCGTGTATCTGAAATTTAGATGGAAATGTAGTCTCAGATATGGTACAGTCGGCGGCGATAGTCCAGGGCGGAATACGTGCAAACGCTTCGCAAATACTAAGTGTGATAGAAAAATAATTCGGTTCAGTTGGGACAACGGGGAAGTGCTTGGGAACAGAAACAAATATTGGAGATATGTTTGTTTAGTTTTCGACAACGAGATTTGAAACGTGATACTATCACTTTGTTTATTTTATAAAGATAGACTCAATAAAAGTATTTATTTTCTAATATCTAGTGGAAAATTTTATATACATATTATTGTGTTAGAAGTAGGTAGGTACCTACTCTTAGAATCAAAAAGATTGATAGAAAATTAGTATTATATTATAAACAATATAGTAAGAATAACAAAATGTTTACATGTTTATAATACAAATCTAATCTTTTTTCATATGTTCTAAACTAACGCAGGTAAGGGCGTAGTGGTATAAAAATAAAATCTTGAGGTTAGAGAATCCGCAAAAATTCGGAAAATGAAAATTACCAAACAACTCAAATAAAATAATACTCAAGAACCATTAGTACATATTATGTAGTTGATAGCGTCATGACAAACATATTCTGTCCCCCGTGGTCATGACGCAGGAAGCAGGATGCAAAAGCAAATACAAATTAAAAACAAATTCAATCAGTGCCATTTCTGGAATGGAGACGCTAAGGTATTGTCTAAGTTTTGTTGTGTAGTGTATATTTGAACAAGAGAGGATCTACATAACTCCTTTCGTTGAGGAGTTCACGCACGTCTACATTCGGCCGCACCCTTAGCGATAGTGTTCTACTTTTGATTTGTTCGTAGAAGTTATCAGGCGATTGTGTAAGAGGGTTGAATATTTAATCACTGTCAATACCTCCTTTTTTTTAATAAAACTGAGAAAGGATACTATTGTTCTGAGCAAATAACATTCCAAAAATAAGTTCCTTCAATCTCTAGCTATAATACTCACGAACTATTACGCGAGTAGATGTTAAACACAATCGTACACCGGACAAATGGGATGGCAGTGAAAATCTCCAAGCATGTAATGTCCAACTTGTTCACAATTGGAGCTTCACAATTAGTACTTCACCAGTTGACGGTTCGTTCAATTACTTTAATGTGTGCTGCGGGACGGATGTTCCCCAACATGAAACAGGCTTTAGTCTAGTAGATCTACATTTGAAGCGTACTTAGTAATTTTCATTATCAAGGCATTTGGAACTTCATTTTTAACAAATGTAATAGGTATTGCATTCTAGAATCCATAACTCGAACTGTAACGCGAAAATGTGATGAAACACCATGCGGTTTTAATCGGTTTGAGTTCAACATACTTATCGTTTGCGTTAAAAGGGATTTTTTGCAAAACAACAATACGCAAGCACTCGGCATAACTGCTGGAAAGTGGTTACCGTCACCTATGGACGTGTGCAATATTTTTGATTCAAACATGAAACAAATGTGACGATTTCTTTCTTTGTTGTGTGATGGCCACCATTGCCAACGATTGGCTGCACCAAAGAAGTATGTTAATTTGAATGAATTTTTTATAGCATTTATTATGCTAACTTTAAAGTTCGAAAAACATCGAAAAAAATGAAATGCTCAAGTGAGACTTTAACTCACGACCTTTCCCTTACAGAGGGAATGCTCTTCCAACTGAGCTATTCAGCCACTCCTGAATCACTTACAATTTTCCTTCTCTTTCGATGTATGTTAAGTCGAAGAGCAGATTCATTACAAAACGTGGACAAGTAGACTCGCCGTCACCTTCGACCGCGTGACGCGTATACTCGTACGTGCCATTGTTAGTGCTCGCGCGCTGAATGCGCAATGAGCCGCAACCGCGACCCGGAGCCGCGTCCCTTCTCTAAATTCTAAATACGCAATGTTTTGCGTGAACAAGATTATAAGAGTAGTTGGATTTGTTGGAGACACATTTTGTTACTTAAATTGTTCGTTGGAAAAATGTACACCTGCGAAATTGAATTCGCTATAATTCTACGATTTTTTATTTGTACAGGTTCAGGTTCAGAACGCTGCGTGTCACGGATATGAAAATGCTGCGGTGGATGTACGAAGTCACGTGTGGAACTTTCACATCCTTCATGTCCGTGACATATAAAATGCAATAGAGTCGCCTTTGCTGGTGTGGCAACATGGGTAACAAATGCCGACGATGGTCATATACTGGGGTAGACCCAAGAAGCCCTAGCTTGACGTAGTGGAGAGTGCCATGACATGCGTGCGAATGGTCTTACTACCATGGATGCCCAAGATTGTGTAAACTGCAGGAGGATGTGCTGGAAAGCGGACCTTGAGCTCCGAGGGCACCGTGGCTTCGAACACAATGAGGAAAATACATCTCCATGAAGATGTTGATGATGATGGTTCATAATATCAACTCTTTGTAACAAGTAAGTTTTAGGGCAGGTGAATATTTGGTTTAGGCGTATAATGACAGAAACGCAAAATGACAGATTAGCAGAATGCCAAATGTTGGCACTTAGTCGCAAATGGTCAGAAACGCAAAAAGACAGATTCGCTAAATGCCAGGTGTCGCAAAAAGATAGATTCTCTAAATGCCAGGTGTCGCAAAATGACAGAAACGCATAATGCCAGGCAGCAGACGCCCACGACTTCACCCGAGCGCCACGTAGTGGTATGGTATGGTATCTCTGTAACAGAACTCTGTAAGGACCTGTGTTTTTAGGTTTTTTTTTACTGTGTTTTTCGGGTCCCATCCCAGAGGGACGTCGGTAAACCTACCGGACCGACCCTGGAACTTGACGTATACCGCCCGCACTCCAAAAGCGAGACGGCGTCCGGCCTCCATTAGGGTCGGTACTTGGTCCTCTGGGATTCCAACCACCAGGAACCAGGCGGCGTTTTGTTTCGCCGCGTTGAAAAGGGTCCACTTCGCGACCTCCACCTCGGGGTTCTGGTAGGACAGGACTCGCCCAATATTGCGCGCATCCTCCAGAAGTTCCTGTGGGTCGGGGACCAGTATACCACAGCGTGCCTGCTGAGGAATGTCCGATTGGTTTTTCACGACCAACTTTACGTTGGACGTGAGAACCATCTCGTCTACGGCACGCTGTAGCCATGTGCGTGTGAAGTCATCCTCACACCACAGTTTCAAAACCCCCTCCGTGTACAGCGGTTTGGCTTTGAACTTCGGGGGTTTGGGTTGAGTCCGAGCCAAGGCATCCCCGAAGATACGATTTTGTATCCCGGTGAGTACCTGCTCGGATACGTCCTTACTGATACGCCCCGTTCGTGCGCAGGTGACTGCGACACTGAGGGGCGTGCAAGCAGCTTGGGCGTAGGTTGGCCTGGCGACCCTCTAGCACCATCGACTTGGCGTCAAATTTCCTAAGAAGCCCCAAGTATGTCATTTTGTACAAAAACTAATTAATGAGTGTAAGCATTATGACTACATAATAAGAAATGGCTACTTTTCCTCTGCAAAAAAAAAATCGACGTAAATCGGACATTGCCTTTAATAAACAACTTAGGAAGTACACTGAATTATTAAAAGAAAAGAAAATTACACCAAAACAATTTATAAAAAAAAATATTTTCGCAAGGTTAATGAGGACGACATAAATATCTGATGACGACATTAAGTATCTAAGTCTAGTTTAGACCATTATGTTTTTTTAAGGGAGACCCTTACAATCTGTTAAAATTTTTGAAAATGTATGTTGATTTATGATAAAAAAATAAATAATTTTGTTAAGCATTTGAGCTTATTTAATTCAAGATTTATCTGTCATTTTGCGAATCTGTCATCCTGCGAATCTGTCATTCTGCGAATCTGTCATCCTGCGAATCTGTCATTCTGCGAATCTGTCATTTTGCTACACCTGGCATTATGCGTTTCTGTCAATTCGCTAATCTGTCATTTTGCGTTTCTGTCATTATACGCCTAAACCCTTGCATAGGTTTAGGCGTATAATGACAGAAACGCAAAATGACAGATTAGCAGAATGCCAAATGTTGGCACTTAGTCGCAAATGGTCAGAAACGCAAAAAGACAGATTCGCTAAATGCCAGGTGTCGCAAAAAGACAGATTCTCTAAATGCCAGGTGTCGCAAAATGACAGAAACGCATAATGCCAGGCAGCAGACGCCCACGACTTCACCCGAGCGCCACGTAGTGGTATGGTATGGTATCTCTGTAACAGAACTCTGTAAGGACCTGTGTTTTTAGGTTTTTTTTTACTGTGTTTTTCGGGTCCCATCCCAGAGGGACGTCGGTAAACCTACCGGACCGACCCTGGAACTTGACGTATACCGCCCGCACTCCAAAAGCGAGACGGCGTCCGGCCTCCATTAGGGTCGGTACTTGGTCCTCTGGGATTCCAACCACCAGGAACCAGGCGGCGTTTTGTTTCGCCGCGTTGAAAAGGGTCCACTTCGCGACCTCCACCTCGGGGTTCTGGTAGGACAGGACTCGCCCAATATTGCGCGCATCCTCCAGAAGTTCCTGTGGGTCGGGGACCAGTATACCACAGCGTGCCTGCTGAGGAATGTCCGATTGGTTTTTCACGACCAACTTTACGTTGGACGTGAGAACCATCTCGTCTACGGCACGCTGTAGCCATGTGCGTGTGAAGTCATCCTCACACCACAGTTTCAAAACCCCCTCCGTGTACAGCGGTTTGGCTTTGAACTTCGGGGGTTTGGGTTGAGTCCGAGCCAAGGCATCCCCGAAGATACGATTTTGTATCCCGGTGAGTACCTGCTCGGATACGTCCTTACTGATACGCCCCGTTCGTGCGCAGGTGACTGCGACACTGAGGGGCGTGCAAGCAGCTTGGGCGTAGGTTGGCCTGGCGACCCTCTAGCACCATCGACTTGGCGTCAAATTTCCTAAGAAGCCCCAAGTATGTCATTTTGTACAAAAACTAATTAATGAGTGTAAGCATTATGACTACATAATAAGAAATGGCTACTTTTCCTCTGCAAAAAAAAAATCGACGTAAATCGGACATTGCCTTTAATAAACAACTTAGGAAGTACACTGAATTATTAAAAGAAAAGAAAATTACACCAAAACAATTTATAAAAAAAAATATTTTCGCAAGGTTAATGAGGACGACATAAATATCTGATGACGACATTAAGTATCTAAGTCTAGTTTAGACCATTATGTCTTTTTAAGGGAGACCCTTACAATCTGTTAAAATTTTTGAAAATGTATGTTGATTTATGATAAAAAAATAAATAATTTTGTTAAGCATTTGAGCTTATTTAATTCAAGATTTATCTGTCATTTTGCGAATCTGTCATCCTGCGAATCTGTCATTCTGCGAATCTGTCATCCTGCGAATCTGTCATTCTGCGAATCTGTCATTTTGCTACACCTGGCATTATGCGTTTCTGTCAATTCGCTAATCTGTCATTTTGCGTTTCTGTCATTATACGCCTAAACCCTTGCATAATGTAGAACTCCTTGTTATCCCAAGCGGATCCAACGCAAAATACGTCAAAGTTAGTAACAGAATGGGTATGAATAATTAAAGCATTTTAATTCAATGAAACAAAATTGTAAAAGTACCTAAAGTGCTTCATAAATTGGTACCGCATGACGTAAGTGAAGCACGCCCGAGTGCCACGTTACATACTCCACCTCACAGTAACGAGGGCATTTTGAATCTCATCGTTACTTATGATGAAAAATGGATCTTGTACGACTAACAAAAACGCTCATTACAGTGTTACTGACGTGTGTTTGTCGTTGATCCGTGCGTGTCATACACTTCAGCTACTCTGAATTATCAGCAGTTTATACACCGTGAAAAAGCAAATCCTTACGTTAAAAATATACAGACTATTTAGACAGTGATCCGTTTATTTACTTTCGAAACTCTCGCTAAGTTTGATTCGTATTTTATTTGTTTGAGTGATAACAATAAATCTAATAATGAAAGTTTAAGCTAAAGTTTGTATTCTTTCAATGACACTGAAAAGTCAGAGAATGATAACTTAAAAACATAAATATTAGAGGTGACGTACAGCTCCAAGTCCTTTAACCTACTCACATTTCACGAAATATTTCTGAATATACGTCTTTCAACAAATACTTGACGCTATGCAATAAACTAGAGTGGTGTCTCAATCATGAAAGTTAAATTGGCATCGCAGAGCCACTTCACATCAATAAAACATCCAACTCGGTTCGTTCACAATAAAATCATTCGATTGACAGATGTTATTATCAAACCGGCTGGAGAAGCAATCAAAGCGGCACATAAGTACTTTCTTTATTACGTCCCGAGTATCACAATAGACTATAAAGACAATCGAAACAGTCCAAGAGTCTATGCACCACTGAGCCCACTGGATGTAACACGCCTATTTACTAAGTTAGATGTTTCTTCAGTGCAAGGCCTGAAGCAGTTTCACTTGTAAGGAATTACCGATACCAAAAGAAATTAAGCAAATGGATATTGCTGATCAAATACGACTTCAATTCTTGATACTTTAGGAGTTATTGTTGTTGGCAAACTCTCTCAATAGTCACTAGTGAGTTCGTTTCAATGGATTGCAAGTGTTGTCGCGGTGCTACAATGGCACTAAACGACTTGTGACAGCTTGACGTGCGAGGCGGCGGGCGTACTGTGTGACACGCGCGCCCTCTCGCGTGCACGGGACGTACAAATGCATCTTGGTACATTCCACGTGCTATTAAGATAATGTCTTTCAAGAAAATAAAATCCTACAGTGAGATGTGTTAGTGCTTGGGTTTAAAATGTTTATTTCTTTGTATATAACACCAGATATAATGCTATTTTCTACATGAGGTAGAGATGTAGTTTCTGTATAACGTTACTACCGGAATGTCATAATATTAACTTAATGTTAGAATGACTGATTCTCTTGTAATTTCTATTGTTAATATTTGTAATTTGCTTTTCACTTTGGTGGAATTAGTAATTTAAAAAATTACCCAAAAGATTATTGCCCTTGGCATCGGAAGGTTGCTTCTACTTACGTAGCAGTAATGTGACTATCGAGATAAGGACTAAAACAAAATGTAAAAGCATGAAATTCTTGCGCGTAGCTCGTAGGCGAAAATTGAAACAGGCATTCCATGAAATTGGGCAAGAGGAACCATTTTATTTCTCTCAGCAAATCTAATTCGAGTAGGTAGTTTTCTTACTAAGCAAATATTAGGCTAGGAAGATATTAACATAAAAGTCATATCAAAAATATTTTTTTTAGATTATGCAGACACAATTATAGGGATATTGTTGGATTTGTCATAATGTCTTAAAATCATTACATTGCTTATTAAAAAGTGAACGGCGACGAAGTGACGTTTCAAATAACACGATTAAATTCAATATCACAATGTCTAATAATAGCAAAGTAATAAGAACTCTCATAGACCAGTTATGAAAGTAGCCTCGTCCGTGGCAGGTCTATTATCCTGAGCCGGCAATTATCACGATTACCAATTCTCGGTTTTACATTGAAAGCCCGCTCACCTATAACCAATTACCAAGTTATGTTATGCGCAGCAAAACAACCTTATGGCTGTGTAAAAACGTCGGTTGTAGGCTGATACAGGTGTTGGAGAGTAGTGTTAGCGTCACTATTTGTTGTTGCAGGGCCGCGGCCGGTGGCGAACAAAGGTCCGCGCTAATGAACGGAGCGGGCGTCGCCGGCGCGCTATTTACGACGCCCTCAGTGGCCAGCCCCATTCACTCTTGTCTACAACCTAAGTGTTGCTTCTAAAGAGGCTGCATTCTCTCTCATTTATCAAAGCCACTGTCGAAGCTTCGGAAAATTAGCTGGGGTTAGCGGTTTTTGCGTAATATACTTACATCATTGTTGCCTAAATTGTTCTTTTAGCGTTTACATTTCTTTAGGTAACATAATTTATTTGTTCGTACGTGATGAAATATGACATTTTTTTTTCGAATCACGATTGGGATTATGTACTTGGAAAGTACAAAGAGAATGTTCCGGAAATATAAACGAATAAGGTGCACAGACAAACTGTTATACATACTTATGTAAATTTTGTGTCAAACAAACAAGTTTTTACTTTACACCTCACGTAGTTGCTTTTGCTTTTCTCGGGAATATTCCACAGCGATACATCTGTACGCGGAGAGTGAGCCGTTCAAAGAGCAGGTAGTTTGTTATAGCTGCTGCCAAACGTCTTCCGAGTCGAATGTATCGCTGAGCTCGACTGCTACGTGAATAAGTAGCTATTGTGGAGCTTCCTTCAGCGATTTCCTGCAATGTTTACGTGCAGTCCTCTGTGTTTAGAAATTTGGAGTAGCTGGTTTGCTGTCTGTCATTTGAGGTAAGCTGAGTGATAAAATTAAATATAATATTAATAATAGTCAAAGAATAAGGGAATTGAACGCATGTTTTTCGTCGTGGTCTTAATCTTGACTAAAGTATTGAACACGCTACTAATTCTAATCAGACTCAATAGACGCTTTAATCAGCAGCTTTTTGACAGAATATGACTAATGAAGTTTTATTTATGCAGTTAAAAAGGGTTGAAAAATATTGTCAGCACAAGTAGCCCCAAAGAGGTAATTACACGTTTCTGTTGTAAGGATTTAAAAATATTACTTTATATGACAAGTTTTCATTTTAACGAGATCTTGAATGCGTGGATTTATTTTATACATCGGTTAATTAAAAAGTCCCCAGAATACAGCGCACATTTTATATTTGCTTACAGAGCTTTGCATAGTTTTCTGTTCACATTTTGTTTTATACTTATTTATTTTATAATTCTTTTACGTTTTGTACTTTCACGTTTCGATAACCATGTTTTAGTCTCACATAATAGAGGGCTACCTTATTGCTAACAATGAGATGCCTTAGCTTGGGATGTTTACTAAACTATGGCGATTTCAATTTCGATAAATTCGACCCCCTCCCCATAAAGTGTCCTTAGCTTGATGTAATATATTATAAATTATTTAGGGTGAACGTAGGCAAAACTTGAAAAACTCGGACCGAGTTTTTAAATGAAATTTTATACAATATAATGAAAAAGAAAAAAGAAAGTAAAAGTCTCACAAGATATTATATTGGGTTATTCCTTATTACTACCGATAAAAATAAAATCGTTGTAACGTGTGGTGGAGCGCTTATGTATTTTCTTAATTATTTCCCACATAATTTAATTGTGTTTCAATTTGTAATTTAAGAAACCGCTTCTATGTATCGAATAATGTTTGAATATTGGCGCTCATTTGTTGACCACTTAGTGTTGGAGGAGGCCAATGAATGGCGCTGTGAATGGATCTGTTCGAACTATATTTTGAGAACGAAGTTTCTATGAGCGAGACTCTCAAGCACCACGGCGGATCATCTACCCGCTCGCATTTTTAGTCAGTCACTAACCCGCACCCAGCATCGAAAGATGTCTTTTTGACTCACGCGCTCCGCACAAAACGGAAGTTTGATTAATTCAACTCCTCGTTTCTTTCTGTGTAATTCTATAAGTTCCTTTGGCCACATTCTCAAGTCAGTATAAGTGAAGTGTATCGGAAGAAAACGACTCACTCAAGACAATAACCGACCGGTCGAAAATTACCTACCCACCAGCACGTGCCAGGAACCACGCCTGTCTGCAGCTGAATCCTCACGAGGTGGAACACAGGTCAGTGCCGATTCTCTTACGTTTTCGTTCATAGAAGCGGTCACATGTGTATTTTCTTTTCATTACAACCTAACTGCAGTGTCATAGGAGCTTATACGCTCTGTGTGCAAACACACCACTCGGTAGGACTATATACACGTCCTACCACCATAATTTATGGTCCTTACGAGTCGGATAGGCCAGTAAATAACATATTCACGTAATTATTGGTGAATAATATTTCTTTCCTATTCATTTAATTAAAAGATTCACGTAATTTTGGTGAATTCTTTCCGCCATCTTAGTTTCATTACTTTCTTTCGCTAACAGATTTACGTAAATTATTTGGTAAATTCTGCATTTAAAACGCTAAATCTACGTAATAATTGGTAGATATTTATAATAGTTGGTGATTTACGTATTAATTGGTAAATAATCATCATTCTATTCGCATACGCGTAACTTTGTAGGTACCTACCTATCTAGGTACGTAATTAGTTTACATTCCCGCTCCGCTGTGCTACTTGCGCTATTATATAATAAGCCGTAGTACAATTTTCAATAAAAAAGTAGGTATATCTAAACTGTTTGTGTTGAATTACTATTATATTATAGTAGGTACCTTACAGATAATCTTCTTGTTATATTTCAATAGGTAGGTCCTACCTATCGTTAATTTGCAAACATGTCGTCAGATCTCGAGACGAAGCTTATTCTGTTGAATCAAAAAAAGGAATTATTGTTTGCACGCATCAATCGTTGGTATAAATCGTCGAAATCAGTTGTGTGTTTTGACATAACGACGCGATCCAATGAGGAATTTTTGGCCGAGACCGAGACCATCGATGACGTTCGTGATAAGTTCGAGTCGATTGTAGATCAAATAAATAGCTTAAATTTATCATTACAATCCCCTGTAGAATCCGACTATTCTTGCCTTGACTCATTTGATGAATTGTATTCGAGAATAAAACGCATTAGAAATAAATTATCTACGCTCAAGGTCAAGGAGGTCGCATCACACGGGCCGAGTAATTCAAACGCGTCTGTAGTGAAATTGGAAATGCTTGTTATTCCGAGTTTTGACGGACGCCCTGAAAACTGGAATACATTTTATCAGTCCTTTAAGGCCAATATTCATTCGAACACACAATTGTCTGATTCGCAACGTGTGCAATACCTATTCTCAAAATTAACCAAAGACGCATTAAAGTTCACTGCCGGTATTGTTCCGTCAAGTGAGACCTACAGTATAGTGTGGGACGCCTTGGTCAAGAAATACCAAGATAAACGCTCATTAGGTTCATATTATCTTAATAATATATTAGACTTAAAGAATTGTTCACCTAGTGTGAACTCACTTGATTCATTTATAGGTATATATTCCTCATCTATCGCCGCGCTTAAAGAGTTAGGTATAAATGATTTAACGGACTTCGTGTTTCTACAATGTGCCTTGAGGAAAATGGACACGCTAACCATCCAAGCCTTCGAACTTTCTGTTCGAGGTGTCGATATCCCTACGACGCAACAGCTGATCGACTTTGTACAAGATTATGCTAAGATGATTGAACGGTCAAACCCGCGGTCTTCGTCATATGCGAAGTCGTCCACTGCTGGGACACCACAGTCTAATGATAGGCGTGTACAGCGTAATTCTAAGTCGTTTGTTGTCAGTGTGCCGATTAATAATAAGTCGAATGCGCCCGCCGTAGTTGATGCGTCATGTTGTTTATGTGGCGGCCGCGACCACCGACACCTGTATAACTGCGCTCAGTTTAAAAATATGCAAAATGCAAAGGCTAGATATGAGTTTATTAAATCTAAGCGTGGTTGCGTGAATTGTCTAAGCACATTACATAATCTCCCGCGATGTAAAAGTACGTCAGTTTGTTTCTGTCAGAAAAAACATCATAAATTATTGCATTTTGAGAATAATATTAATAATTCGCACTCGCATGCGACGACTGTTGCCGCATCCCCGCCGCCCCAGTGCGACCTTGACGGTCCCACTCCTGAGTCATCGCTCGCTTCAAGCACTGTGCATTCGTATGCCTCTAGCCATAAGGGTGATATTCTCTTGGCAACCGCTCAGGTGTATGCTCGCCCTAAAGGTAGCACTGGAAATAAATCTGTAGTCAGATGTCTAATTGATAATGGCTCACAGAATAACTTAATAACATTGTCCTGTTGTCGTTTATTAAATTTACCAATAATACCAATGAGTAATTCTGTTGTCAAAGGTGTTGGCTCCATTTCGCACACGATAATAGGCTATGTGTATTTGGACATTGAATCTCGTATTTATGCAGATCATAAGTATACTATACATGCGTTAGTTATGAATAGCCTTACGGATCAATTGCCCTCGCAATTAATTAAGTGTGATAGCGAGTTAAATCTTCGCGATTTACCGCTTGCTGACTTAAGCTGGAACATTCCAGGAAACATTGATATAATATTAGGTGCACAGCTCTTCCCGTATATCTACTTAGGAAATAGAGTCGAGTGTGGCCCCAGTGCCCCTTGTGTACTGTCAACCGCGTTTGGGTATGTACTTATGGGTGATTACCCACGTAAAGTTGTTGTGCCTACAACCGCATCCTTTTCTGCGCTAGCACTAACTGATTTAGTGCAAAAATTTTGGGAACTTGAGGAAGTTCCTGTGAAGCGCCTATTGTCTCCAGAAGAAACCGAGTGTGAGAATATTTTCACATCTGTTGCGCTGCCGTTCTGCAAGGATCCCTCTGAACTAGGGAACTCGCGCGGCGTCGCTCACCGCCGGTTTATGTCGCTCGAGCGTAAACTTCGTCAATCACCAACCGTACGTGAAAATTACAATAAGGTTATTCGGGATTGTTTGGATAACGGTTATCTTGGTCTCGTTGATGACTCTAATTTGTCTATGGATGGTTATTACATACCACATCGCGCAGTGGTTCGACATGACAAACCGATGCCGCGTATTGTGTTAGACGCGAGCGCTAAAACCCACACTTGTCTTTCGCTCAATGATATTTTACATATTGGTCCCAATTTACAGGCAGACCTGTTTTTATTATTATTAAATTTTAGGCTATGTCCTATCGCAATGAACGCTGACATAAATACTCACCGCAAATCGCTTGAGTTTGATGTTGGCAGTCATGTCGCAAAGGTTTTAGGTCTCTCGTGGGAGCCGTGTGGAGATAATTTTTATTTCACATCCACCTTGGTAGATGAGAAGTGCACTAAGAGAAATATACTCCCTATAGTTGCACGACTATTTGACGTGCTCGGGTTGGTGACACCTGTGATACTCTACGCCAAGTTGTTAATTAAGGAACTTTGGCTTAGTAAGAGTGATTGGGATGACCCTGCTCCAGAGCATATACGCTCACGCTTTTCCGCTCTCGTTCAAGAATTAAAATTGCTTGACACATTAAAAATTCCGCGATATATAGGTGTCGAAGTTGACTGCGAATTACGTCTTGTCGCATTTTGTGATGCCAGCCTGAATGGCATGGGATGTGTTATTTATGCACATTGTACCTACCCATCTGGCATTCAAACTCGCATTTTGTGTGCGAAATCAAAGGTCACTCCGACAAAGATTACTACGCTTGCTCGATTAGAGTTATGTGCCATCTTGCTTATGTCAAAGTTAATAAGAACTGTACGTGATTCTTATGCATTACGCATTCCCGTTACTGACATTTGCGCCTTTTCTGATTCCACGATTGCCTTATCATGGGTTCACTCGTCACCACATCGGTGGTTGATTTTTGTTAGCAACCGGGTCGCTCAGTGTCAAGAAAACTTGAACGCTGAACATTTTTATCACGTCGCCGGAGACATTAATCTGAGTGATTGTCTATCACGCGGCATGCTCCCCTCGCAACTTTTGACTTATGATTTGTGGTGGAACGGTCCAGCATGGATCCGTGGCCCCCCTGATGAATGGCCTATTAAGTCATTCTCTCCCGCCAACTGTTCTGACTTACCTGAGCATAAGGCAAATGTGTTGAGTGTGACATCAAAACACACAGAGTCGCCATTGTTATGTGCATTAGCACAACGTGTTTCTTCTTGGCAGAAACTACTACGTATCATTACATACGTTTTAAAATTCGCACGATTTAAATTTAAGATCGAACCTCATTCTGTATCAGGATTACATCCTGTCCTTCTCCCTAAACGCGATCACGTTGTTGATCTAATAATTCAGTATTTTCACGTTGTCAATTGTCATACTGGACCTGGACTCCTCATGTCTATCATAATATATAAAACGCGTACTGGTACTTACAAACGCGCTGTAACCAAATTGTATCCTATCCCAACGCAATAACTTATAACGCTAAATAGAATCTTAAACTTTAATTTTTAACTCAAACTTTAAACATACTTTAGATAGAATATTGTTAGTCTAAGTTGTTATTTTCGCTATGTGTATTATTATGTTATACAAATTCACTATGGGCTCTAGTCAGCCAGTGTTCGCTTGTTTGTTTCGTAACGTCTTGCGACGTTCCAAAGCCGGGTGCATGGTGGAGCGCTTATGTATTTTCTTAATTATTTCCCACATAATTTAATTGTGTTTCAATTTGTAATTTAAGAAACCGCTTCTATGTATCGAATAATGTTTGAATATTGGCGCTCATTTGTTGACCACTTAGTGTTGGAGGAGGCCAATGAATGGCGCTGTGAATGGATCTGTTCGAACTATATTTTGAGAACGAAGTTTCTATGAGCGAGACTCTCAAGCACCACGGCGGATCATCTACCCGCTCGCATTTTTAGTCAGTCACTAACCCGCACCCAGCATCGAAAGATGTCTTTTTGACTCACGCGCTCCGCACAAAACGGAAGTTTGATTAATTCAACTCCTCGTTTCTTTCTGTGTAATTCTATAAGTTCCTTTGGCCACATTCTCAAGTCAGTATAAGTGAAGTGTATCGGAAGAAAACGACTCACTCAAGACAATAACCGACCGGTCGAAAATTACCTACCCACCAGCACGTGCCAGGAACCACGCCTGTCTGCAGCTGAATCCTCACGAGGTGGAACACAGGTCAGTGCCGATTCTCTTACGTTTTCGTTCATAGAAGCGGTCACATGTGTATTTTCTTTTCATTACAACCTAACTGCAGTGTCATAGGAGCTTATACGCTCTGTGTGCAAACACACCATTGGCAGGACTATTTACACGTCCCACCAACGTGCAGGAAATAATAGAGATGGTAGTTTGACTTTATATAAAATTCAACTCATTTGCTTCACAAGAAACAGACGTTGAATCGCAACTATCAACCGTTTGAGATATTTATGTTCGAGCACGAAGACAGAATTATGAAGTCAATGAAGTACAATTCAATGACTTCTGTATGAGCACTCATATAGCAGGTACAAGATCCTAAGATTATATCTCTCATCCATCAGATCTAATTGAGCAGCAACATTAAATTTTTGATTTTGGAACACAGTAGGGTCATGGGTTGATTCTGAATGAGCCGATGGATGGATGGATGCAGGGAGGATGGCGGCGGACGGGTTAATTGAAGATGTAACGGGCCGCGCGCTATGAATAATTCACGGCAGCGCCGAGCACTGGCCGCGTGCCAGACGCCATGTTTAGGGTACAGGTTGACCTCAGTGTAGCGATGTAGGCAGAAAGTTCATCTGATTTAAATTATTAAAAATTCACCGAGAAATCCATAATCAACATTTGACTGATAAAATCTTTGATAAACTTACATATTTAATTTATTTAGTTACATTGCATTTTATCTAAAGCAATTTATACGCTCTTAGGTAGTTCCTAAACAAACTACGCTGAACTTTAAAAGCAGTTTAAATTTGTAACATGCGGGCTCACTTCCATTCCCCGTGTTGCCCACAAAATTATCCACTATAGCATGTAAATGATAAAACAAGCATGTTTCGTCTGGTGCAAAGAATAGGGATTTTCTTTTTAGTCGTGCTCACAGCGTGCAGCGCTCGCTCGGCGCGCGGCGCTCGCGTATGCAGTATGAGTGAGATTGCGTACAATGCACGAGTCACTATAATCTTGTGAAAGAGATTAAAGAGAAATATGAAAATGTGTACACTTACAGTATTTGTTTTTGGAGCAAGAAATTTAATTAGTTTCATGTTTTAGTTGTTCTCATTTTTGTAGCTTGTTTTACTCTTTGACGATCCTGTAAAATGAATACTTTATTTTGCTCTTCGGCTTAGTGTATGTTATTATAAAAATATTTTTTATTTATTACGATAGATGTATATTGATGTATATTTTCTAACTTTTTTTAAGTATTCAGATAATTTGTAGTGTTAGTTCTTAAAAAAATCAGTTTTTTGGATTGAGTTTTATTACTATACTACCACCTACTGCGACCTGCTTGTGTTTCTGTGTGACTGGACAGTACAAGACAGTGTGCAGAGAGCCTTAGCTCGGATCAGACACTGATTGAGACGTTGCGATAATCCGCACAAAAGCATCGTTGCTATAAATTAGGAGCGTTCTGTTCAAATGAACCCTTGTTTAGGCAAATATCCAGTGGAGCAGCACAGAGGAGGAACTAACAGCGGTATTTATGGCCAGAGGTTCCGGTACTTACGTACTTGTTGTTTGTATCAGATGTTCTTTTTTGTGTAAATATGTTATAGTAAATACGCCAGTCATGATGTTTCTATTGATTGAGAAACATAATTGTATGTAATAGGCTCCACGAAGATCTTCAGGCTCATTTGTAAGCTCGTACATGTACTGATTAATGAAATAAGCTCCTCTCTGCGTGTGCTAAAGCCAAGATGAACAGGAACGGACCTGGGCTCCAAAATCCAATATTTGGTTGCAACCAGACGATGTAGTCATGTATTGTCTAAATACGAAAAGTACGAAAAGTAGTTGTGATTTTAATACAAATAAAATACGCTGTCAACTTAATAGTAACTTCGTATTGCAAATAATCAACTTGATATAGCCTGGGTAACTTGTAACTTTTTTCCCACTTACCCCAGTGGGAAAAAAGTTGTATCTGGTATGCATAATTTTAAAACTAGCTACATTTAAAATATTGTTAAATATTGTAGTCTTAGAAAAAATAACTTTATAACCTGGTAACCTTTGAGAATGCCGTGAGGCGAAACTGCTCAGGTATAAATTAGATATGGTGGAAAAGCACAAAGTGTTTTACTCAATATGTGTAGCAGATTCCACCACGTGCCATCAATCAACAGTATAAACATCTTGTAAGCTTACTGTGGTGAAGTGTGAGCGGGCCATCTCGCTACACTGCAAGCGAGTAAGTGCTTGTGTAAATAATGTACACGGTTAATAAAGCCCCAGTCTATAAAACGCTCATAACAGGCTTCGCCCGGGCTCCGGCGCCCCCGCCTCCGCGTTACGTGTCGAGAGAATACACTTTATCACGAACACGTTTTATTTTCGATTGGAATATGATTTCGTTATCTATTTTCCGCGAAACGTAACATAACATGTTTTACGCAATTGGAAACTAAATGGGATTATTTCTAGATTTATCTGAAGATAACTACAGTTGAACTACCCGCATATCTATATATATGTATAAAAGCGAAATACCACTCACTGGTTCATCACAGCAGTGTTGGTTCCCGGTGGAGTAGAATAGGATCACCCCAGCTCTTCCTGTGGGTGTCGTAAAAGGCGACTAAGGGATAGGACTGTTCTCCATCTGACAGTAAGCATACAGCCCAAGTCAAAGGGCCCCCTAGAAGGCATCGGCAATAGGCTGTTACATCATTGGGACCGAATATCATATTTGGCGAAACGTGGATACTTATACACCACCAAAGATTCACAGTCGTGAGTGTATGTATGTGTGGTTTATCACGATATCTCAGAAACTAAAACACCTACAAATTAGGGGCGTAGAATCATCATCCCCTAAGAATGGATTTTACGAAACTCTACCCTTGGGTTGGAAGGGTTGGAAGTTTGTATGAAATTCCTAAGATTTTGAAGTAAGAGACTTGAAATTTAAAATGTGCTCCATGGATGGTGTGCAGCAGTACTAAAAATGTGGCCTAAGAAATCAACCCCCTTTGGGGTTAAAACAGTTTTTACTATATATGAAAGTCTAACTCGCTATACGCGTACGAAGTCGCAGGTGGTCGCTGGTATATTATTTTATTAATGTACAAAGTCAAAGTCAAAATATTTATTCAAAATTGTGTAGCACTACTACAGCTTTTTGACGTCAAATTCTGCTTAAAACTCAGTTTACGATAATAGTTTAATTCATGCTAAGTACCGATATAGTTTAATTCATGCTAAATGAATTTATCTACGTATGCCTTATCTTCTTCTGTGCATTAATTTTACAAGTTGTATATGCTAGGCTAGCGTTACTTTGGGTCTACGTAGCGCTGATTTCGAACTACGAGAACTACGAATCATATAATTTTTTTAAGTAAACTGAACTAATTGTTTTGTCACGTATAGCCAATAAAATTAATAGAAGTTACTAGAGTACATGGTAGGCGTTAATTTAATCCTTTCCTACACATGTTTAGTAACTACAACACCGAAGTAAAATGTTATTAGCTCATTTATACAATTTACTGTTCATTTAGTAAGACTAACTTTACGAATAGACTAATTTAGTTTGTCGGCTGTAGTTTCTCAACTATAGCCTAAACTCCAGAGTCACGCGTACCTCGCTTCCTCCCCAGAGCAATACTGTTTAGTTCTGGTGCTGAGCAGTGATAAAACTTAGATAGACTAGTGCTGGAAATTGTACTAATTATTTAGATATAGAAAGAATTAATAATTATTCATGTGATGGGTGGTTTCAAGAAAAGCAGACTTAATTAACTTAAAATTCTATTCATATTTATACGCTGATGTATTCTTTCCAAGCAAAAAATATTTGTTTGAACACCCAGGTAAGCTCGTGTTCGTTTACACGAGCCTATAATAATTCATTGGAAAAGTTTGTTTGCTCCTTGTTCCAAACATACTTTGAAGTAACAAGTATACTCTTGCAATGTTAATGTGCGTAGCTTGTACCAGTATATACAAAGGGCTCATACGAGTATGTTGAAAAGCGGCAGATAAATCATTGTTTGCCGGCTGCTCTCATATTCTCCGAATTAAATAAAAATATAGGCTAACCGGTACCTATCTGTGTTCCATTATAATACTATAAAGAATGACTAGAACCAATTACCAACTGAAAGATCAATAGGTAATTTATATGACATCATAAGTCAGAACAGTTTGTACATTACGAATTCGTACTACATAGTTATTTAATTTTGTTATATTTTTCATTCATGCGATCAGTTTACAAAAAAATATCGACGATAGGCTCGAAGTCTCACCGGTGTCACATTTTAAAGGTCATGTTCTAAAGCCTGATAAATTGCATACACCTTTGCTGCCATGTGCGTAAATTGTTTGTTATTTTAATAAGTAAAAGTAAGATACATATATAGGTTTAAAATGGGGATAAACATAGTTAAAATAAGGTAAATAGACTGAACCAAAGTAAGAACGTTGACCTTAGTAAACTATTTAAAGCTAATAAATTAATCAGGCGCTGTGCTCAAAATCAACTACTCCACAAACGATTAAACGTTCCAGCGGGCCTAGTAATAAATACCATACACCGGACGTCGCACATTCCACTCAACAAATATAAGTGTTAATTGTATTTCCGTCCGTAGTACGAGTACACTACGCTCCAGTACACGGGCCTCAGACTCGCCCAATTTGACAGTTTCAGTATCATGTTACCACGGAATTAGCAAAGGTCAATTGTTGACCTGCCGTGAGGCTGTGACCCACTCGCCGGCGCTGTGGCGCTCAAACACGCATTAATATTAATCTGCGAGCGTCATGGCCTCGAAATGTACAGATCTACCGTTTGTGTTTACACTGCTTAGCAGCAAGGTTAGCTGAAAATCTTTCGGAAATCTGTAGCTACTGAATTCAAGTGGGACGGTCACATCAGATCGGATAACCTTCATCTTTATTCAATTAAGTTGTAGAGTGATGCTTGTGAATACGAAGATTTAATTTGCTTCTATTTACATGCTAAATTCGCATTGCAGTCGACGCTGGGAGTAATAAAATTAATGTTTCTGCGATCGTCCTACGACGACGAGTAAAAAGACGATAGAGAATAAGGTAAAACTTACGGTCTCTTTTCTTTAAGCAGCAGTGAAATCAGTGAAATTCTTTTACCAATTTACCTTGTCCGCTAATATTGTCAGATATTAAGCATCTCCATTATAAAACGCTGAGGAAATATTTTCCTCGTCTATTTGTCAACCGATTTTTGTTATTTATTTAGTAGCTATTTGCAAAGCTTTAGTATTACAAATAAAAGAAATGAATACAATTTTGACTCCTGCTTTCTTCAAAATTCCAGTTATGGTTATGTCGGACTTCGGCCAATGAGCGATGTTCCTATTGAAAGATCTCCTGAAATTCAGACTACTAAGTACCTTTATACAAAACTAGCTTTTGCCCGCGGCTCCGCCCGCGTGGATGTCGGTTATCGCGACCAAATATAGCCTATGTCCTTTCTCAAGGTCTAATCTACCCTTATACCAAACGTATGTTACGCTTTCACACCTGTTTAGGTGTGAAAGCGTAACATACAGACAGACAGACAGAGTTACTTTCGCATTTATAATATTACTATGGATTTCTGGAACTTTAGCTGTAGATATTCGTATGTATGTAACGACATAAACAAAACTAGATAATTTTAGAATTTTAGGATATATCTCATATCGTTGGATAGGATAGTTCCAATCGAAATCAATATCCATAGGTACCACTATCTTGCTCACGCACACGCTAATCCTGGCCAATTATGTTAAACGACCAGTTTCAAGATGATCTGCAACTAGTAGTGGTGGCGTAATTGCCAAGGCGTTAGCCGGCGATCAAAGAGATGGGATCAAGATTAAGAGAATGCAAATTCAAACCTGTTATATTACCGAGCAATTTGGTTCAGCTGGAGGGGCTAACAAGAATGCTGGCAAACTATATTATTAGTAGGTATTCATAATTTGACATAATCTTAAATATCTCGTAGGTGGTAGTCTGGAAGGCTCTCCAGTGTGACATTGTAGGCCATTATCCTTGTAAGCACCTGAGCTTCTAGAGATTCTCTTACATTTGCTTGCTTTTACAGATTTTACGTTTACGCCACGCGTGACTTATTAGAACGAGTCGCAGAAATACGTGACTTAGGTTTAACGCTAGGCAGCCATTATCTATGCAAGTATTTAAGCCTAGAGCATCTCTTGACATTATCATTCATAGATCGTGTGTCTATTGAACATTATGTGGTACTAAGTTCGTTATGTCACAATGAAATTGTACTATCATCTACAAATAGGCTAATTGATTATCTTTCAAATCTATCAATCCATACTTATGTGGTTAACAAAACGAGCATTCATTAGGAGGTGCCCAACAAGGCGGAACAAAGCCCGTATTCTTCAGGTGCTATCATAACAATGGCGGCACACAAAGCCTGCAAATTGCTCGCACAAATTTGTACTGATGATGTGCCAGCGTTTGCAAACACCCACGTCGGCGGTTTTTTGTGTCGTGTTATACTTGTTTACACCAACGTGCCGGTACAATGAGCACGTGTATCGATTTTCAACCGTACTCTGATTATTGTATGACAGGTGCGTCTATGTATTGGAATATTATTACACTTGTAATATTATTTTGTACATTTTTATTCATTTGTTTTGTCTCAAATTATATACCTAATATCGCAGTTACAACATATCTGATTTTTCTGCGATTTAGGTATCTGACAAGCACACGGCTCAACTGATGGGAAGCGGTTACCACGGCTTTTGGACGTGTGCACCACCAGGAGCACCGTAGCCTTAGACTTTCTCTTTTACAGGAGTATTTGAAGTGTGAATAAAAGTAATGCTCTCGACAGGTTGCAGCGACGTGCGGTCCGCATTATTGGGAATCCTGAGGTCACGAACACCCTCGAGCCTTTGAAAACGCGTAGAGATGTTGCGTCTTTGACAGTTTTCTACCGTCTCTACCATGGTGAATGTTCTGACGAGCTCTTCCAATTAGTCCCACCCTCCCCTTTCCTTCACAGGACGACACGTGCAGGGCTACGATGCCATCCATTTACGGTGCAGAGTATACCTGCTAGAACCAAGCGTTTCAGTGACTCATTCCTATGCCGCACCTCTAAAACCTGGAATTCCCTGCCAGCTCACGTGTTTTCTTCTTCCTACAGTCCCGGGTCCTTTAAGCGGGGCGTGAAAAGGCATCTAATGAGGCCGTCAAGCTGAGTGCCACCACTGTTAACATGGTAAATGTTTACGATGGTGACCCTCTTTCCAAGACTTTGCCTTTAGCTTAACATCAGGCGAGGTGAAGTCAAATTGACGTGTCCTGTATAAAAAAAAAGTAATAGTATGTACTAGTTTAAATCCATTCATCCTCAACTTATATACATCCGCCCTTGTACAACTGTGCATAAAGTTTAAAAATAAAAGAAAATAAAAAATATTAAGTACATATTAAGATTAATATTTATCATAAAGGAATAATAACGCTAAATTGTCTAAGAATTCTTTTCCTGCTTACTTTTCATGAGAATATACAATTACAAAACGATATAAATTTACAATGTATACGTAAAGACCCTGGAATCAAACACATAATCACAACATAAAACACGCAGCAGCACTCCTCCAGTAATTGGCCCTCGAATTGAGATTGACATGCTCTCGGCTGTTTAACAACGACCAACAAGCCGCGTTCAAAGGAACATCAACTCCGCGATGTTATCGGTACGGCACATCACAATTATCCACTTAAAATTATTAAAGGAAAACATCGTTACACTGCTGTCACAACAGTGACTGATGACGTCATATTTCTAGGCCCCTCTACGAAGATTAGGAGCACATTAATTAGTTGGTAGTTGGCGGGCAGGCCCAGGCACGCTGCTCATTCGTCATGTGCCTCGGCCCAGATTTTAACTGTCCCATTGACAAATGGACCGCCCGGAATATGACGGTTTTCTATTTCGACTCAAATTGTTAAACGATTTAATTTTCAGTTGTCAAAATATACAGATCTGTATCTACGGAGATTGTGTTGTGAAGGGGTGTGCGTTGTTTTATAGACAAAAGTTTCATATAATTTCGTTTTACAGAAAATGTTTCGCATAATTTCGTTTCATAGAATAATCAATATACATAATACTTACTTTAAAGATTTTTAAATCATTGACTTTTGTTTCACATAAATTTTAATGTTAGAATAATCATTTCATAGAATAACAAATCAAATATTCTTCTTTTTTATATTGGTTATTTCATATAAAACTTATTTGCGCAAAGATATTTTCTGGGTGGTTTAAAAAAAATAACCACGAAGGCTAAGGCGAGAGCTCCGCTTCGCTTCGCCCTCGCCTTAGCCTTCTAACCTAACCTATCCGAGTCGGGGTATTATCTAATTAAATTACTACAAGCAATCGGGAAAAAAATTTATCTAAATTTTACTGTTTGAAATAGATGGTGGTTAGTGGTTGTTTTTAAGATTCCTTAAATAATAATTCTACAGTTTGATAAGTATGTTAAACAAAAATATGTGAAAAAAAATTCATTAAATTGTGTTTCTGTGAAAAGTGATTCATTGTGGTAAATTGTCTTTGAAACAATAATATTCGAAATAAAAATTTAAGAACCAAATATTATATGAAACATTTTCTGTAAAATGAAATTCTATGAAATTTCTTTCTACGAAATAAGGCGCTCCCCAATAAAAATGTTATCTTTAGCGCTACGTTGACTTTGGGTCGAAGAGTGTAAACGATACTGCGACTGTTAAGAAATATTTATGGCAGCTGTTAGCAGTTTCTAGACAGTTTGATGAGAAAAAAAGCACTACAAATGATTAATGGTCAATAGTGTATACGATTTTTTTTAATTTATTTAAATAATGTTTACTTTGAACGTTATGTTGCTCACTTTACGATTTTATTAGGGTGCTTCATAGTTGTTTTTTTTCTACAACATGTGACTTTGTTTTCGCGATGTAAATTCCTAGTCTTTCAATTAGTAACCTTCCAATAGTCAAAAGTTGTGAGCGTTCATTAATTTTACAATCAATTTGTCATATATTATTCGTTAGCTAACAGCCTGACGTGCCTTGTGGTTAGAGGACTTCCGTAAATATGCGTACAAGAATGTACCAAAGTAAATTGCTATAGAAATGCATATTATGGTAAGCATAATAAATATACGTTCATGACATGGCCAATTAATAAGTATCAAAGTGTCGTTAATTATATTACAGAAACTTGTAGAGGTCGCAAATCCCTTCCCTGCCATTCCGCACTGAAAGTAATCAGTAGTACGAACGAGCGCTTATATCGGAAGTTCCTCACGCGCAGTTATTACTGGTAATGGCGCTGGAAGCCAGCGCGGAAGCGTCACTCTTTATGGCCCAATTTAGAAAGCAATTACGTGTTCATTAATAGCCAAGCTAGTTATATTGGCCACTCGCAAGTGTTGCCATCGGACTTGGCCAAAGATAGCGGGATAGTGTTTCAAGTATTAGTAATCATTTTTGATGGGACGTTATATAGTTTTACTGTACCAACAAGAGCAAATTGCGCCTGAGTTGCAGGTGTGAATATTCTGTTCTTCTTCATTAAGCTTAAACTTAGGTAAAGGAACATAATTTATATTTTAAACTGTAAACTAAGAAAACTATCATACGCACATCTACTTCTTCTTCGTGTCAGTGGCAACAATTTAAATACTTAGATACGCCCAGCCCAAAACTCGGCGACATTGACCGCATCTTCCGTAGCTTCATTCTGGTCGACAATCGTGCAGGTGTAGGGGCACAGTGGGCACGACAAGAGGTGGTCCATCGATTGTAGAGGTGCACCATAGTCGCAGCCACCACCCCCCGCGCCCAGGTAACCCCACATAAAGTCCTTACATTAAGTGAACAGCGTGCGTTATCTCGCACGTGTGTGCCTACACCCTGTATCGCCACACATTAACTCTGCGCATATTAACGGCTCTGCCACTCTAATGCGTCACTTAGTTCGTGACGTCACGTTGTTCACCGCTTGCCACACTGTTTAGCCACTGTCAGCCACAAAGGCGGTGACAGATTAATCTGTATAGGTACCACTATTGGATCTATAGGTACATACAGGTAAATCTTACTGCACACACATGTTTTTGGTGAAATGAACTGGTTGAAAAAATGAATAAACCACTAAATGAAACTGGTATAAATAATAAATAAATAAATAAAATCATTTATTTGCTGAACAAATCATATAATCAGACTTGTCGGTAGAATGTGTAATAACAAGTGATCAAAGGGGGAAACATCGCTGGTAGAAAGATTACCGGATCCATTTTACTAAGAAAATCGTGGAATCCGATTAAGTTTCATCTGAGCGGAGTTATATTCACTGCTGAAATTAGAGCGAAGTTACATTACCATGAAATATGTGATGCGGTCTCCAAACATATTAGCAGCCACTGTTTTAGGAATAAATCACACAAAAGTCATGGATTTGCGAGTCCAGCTAGATACTAAATTTAATAGCAGTTGCAAATTAATTGTACGAGTATTTGAATGAAGTTGGCTGTACATCGCTGTGTTTTGAGTGAACAATGTTCCGCCGCTGATAACTATAATTTAGTAGATGGCACCACTGGGTGTCATAACGGCCACGGTACTAACTAATATGGGCTTACGAGGAGACATTTTGACTTAGAGTTGCGACGACCATTTGACATGGACAAATTATTTATTACTAGCTGACGGCTGCACCACAACCCTTGGGTACCTATTCCAGGGATACAAGTATTTGTCCTATGTGTTGATCCCGACTTCCTCCCAAATCTATCCCAGTATCAGATATCAAACAAATTCATTTGGCCACTTGAGCGTGATTGACTGATTGAGTAACTAACATCCAAACATCAAACTTTAACGTTTACAGCATTAGTAGGATGGGATACACACGAAATTGATTTGTAAATATGGCATCGATAACATAAATGTCTATTTATAACTAGCTTTAGCCCGCGGCTCCGCCCGCGTGGATGTCGATTATCGCGACCAAACATAGCATATGTCCTTTCTCATGGTCTAATCTACCACTATACCAAATTTCATCAAAATCGGTTTAATAGTTTAGGCGTGAAAGCGTAACATACAGTCAGACAGACAGACAGACAGACAGACAGAGTTACTTTCGCATTTATAATATTAAAGTATGGAAGTGTGGATATGGATTTTTAATTACGTGTTTCAGTTGAATATCCTTATTCATGAAATTAATTGACTTTTAGTAACAAGTTGACCAGTATTTTTGCATAAAACTAACGTTTACCTTTCGTGTGGTTTTTATTTTGTACACCTGACGGCGCCACGATGTAGCGAGCTTCGGCTTTATACGGAGTTGTTTCTTTGTGTTTGTGGCAGCAACACAGCAGGTTTAAACTAATTGCTATATAAGGATCGAAAAACTGTAAAAATGAGAGGAAAATTCTAATACGAATTCTTTTCACCGAAAAATGAACAAGAAAGAGTTGGTATTAGCAAAAATGAACTCGTATAATGTGAATAAAGTTAATAGAAACAATATTAAAGAAAATTTAAAAAAATTAAATCCACCATGCTTATTTCAATGTTAACATTTTACCATGATATTATGATTAAACCATTTATGGAAAAGCTCCAGTACTATAAACATAGGTAAGTGTATTATTATTTATTTATCCACAGGTTAAGCTTGAAAGTCAGAAATAGCAAGTTTTCATAAAATAATAAAATGTTGCCTCTTTTTTGGAGCCCGCGGGCGAGGGCTCACAGTAAAGGCTATACGACAAACGCCGACGAGTGGGATAATCTGTTTCCATCAACTGCCCACAGTGTCTAATTGTCGGGTGGAATGTACAATTTATGAACTTCACTAATTTACCTTTTGCAATGTTCAAAAATATGCTTTATAAAATAAACAAAACTGAACACTAAAAGCGAGCGCAGATATTGTCACCACCACACTGCGACAATAAGCTTAGTGTTTCATGCACGTTACTTACGTTACATATCCAGATAAATTTGAATTGAATTTCTGTAAAATGCAATATTATTTGTGTTCAGTTTGAATTTTGTAGTCTCCATATGTTTGATTTTTAGAAATGGTGTGGTATTTTCACGAACGAAGCAATCTTAAGACATGTATAAAGTGAATAGGAATAGAAGAAATGGTTGTGTTGGTCTCTTCGTGCACCAAAAAATAAAAATAATTTTCATTCCTTTTTTTCTTTCAACCCTTCTATAAATAAAAAACTGAAAATAGGAACCCAAGAATATATTTTTTTTACATTTGTTTGTCGTACCTTCGCGTCGTCCCTCTGTAATTGAAACACAGTCTACCAGATTTTCAACGTGAATTAGATCATAAGCAGTTTGTTTTCTTTTAATTGTACTGAAAATGTAAAGTGAGGTTGGCCAGTGAATAAGTTCCATATCGTATTCAAAGTATTCACTTTGTGCTCCTACTTAACGGTACGGAGACTTGATTAATACTATAATTGTATTCCACTAACTATGATTACTATGAAACGTTCCAACAGTCACTTGATTAAAAGTAATTTTAATTTACATTTTATTTTTTTAAATTTACATTGCTGTAAACTTACCTACCTCATATCCAACAGAAGATTTTAATCTCTGGTCTAGGGTATTCATAAAAAATGTCTAATTTATATCCCGGCCCGTAACTTCACCCGCGGGGAATTTTGTACGCACTCGCAACCCATGAGAATCTATTCCAGGGATAAAAGATAGCCTGTGTGTTATCATTAACTACAATCTATTGCTTTGCCAAATTTCAGCAACATCCATACATCATCACAAACTTTCCTTTTGATAATATTAATAACATAATAAGATGGCAGTATATCTCTACGCTCTGTTCCTTCCGTTCACCTAACCTATCGCTATCATTTTGCTAGTTACTGATCGATCTGCTTCTAATTTATTTGTTCTCGTGATAGAATACGTTTGTTCCCCACGTCTCGCATAACGTTAAATGTTAATCTCGTAGTCTCAACCTGTCCATTAACTGGCGAGGGCGCTCGTGTGGAGGCACCTCTCGCGTTTAACCCTCGACTGCCGTCCGCGTCAGTGAGATCAATACTCATTAATGTAGGCACACGAACTTCTTTATGTTCTATCTGACAAAGGCTACGGGAAATGTAATCTGAGCCGCTGCCGGCCGTCCGTCTGTCCGTGGACCGTGGGATCTCACCTACGTCATTCACACCATACGTACAGTCATCGTCATAAATATCTTGACGACGATGTTTAAAACTGATCTTAAAACTCTCGTATTAAGAGCAAACCAAACTGTTTTATTGACTTATATGGAATTATTGCCCGAACTAAAGGTGTATAACAGAACAATCGGTCAACTAAAAAAAAATAGGGTTAGAGCCAATTATTTAATATAAACTACGTTATTGGTCAGAACAGTTCGTTATCTTGACATTTTGACGTCAGGCAATGACCGCAATACATCATTGTCACTTTAAACAGGTCAAAATGTAGGTCAATTTACCACTTATTGAACCAAAAAAAAATATTTTTCTTGAATCAGTTCTCGAAGACCAATAGCCACAATGTCACAAAGAGTATCACCACCTGTACTAAACGAAATGTACGTAGTTGTACACTGTTTCATAATGTCCACTCAAATAAAAACACTATGAACCACTTACAAATATTGCCGACACAGGAAAATCCAAATACGTGTATTATTTGCACCAACAACAAACATGACACAAACATTTGACGACGGTTCTATGTGACGACTCTGCTCCATCTCAGGCGACCGCAAGCCCGGAACAATGTACATTGCTCAATAAATACGAGGAGAGATAAGTGGATGTGATCGAAACCGCGCAGTGTACACGCTGCCTCAACGAGCGGTCTAGTGATGGACTGGGTGCTTTTGTATGTTGGAAGAAAGGATAATGATGCTCTTAGTTTGGGGATTTGTGACTGAGCTTGTTAAAATAATAGTTTAAGCGACGTTGTTAGAAGTTCTAAGTTCTTTGCTATGTGTGACGGAAATGTGCGTATTAGTGCTGCGGGCCTTGACGCCACCGGTAAAACTTCGTAGTTTTTACGGTATTAAAGCTAACTGGAGGAACTTTTCCTCCATTAGAATAATATTGTTAAGATTAGACTGTTTTCTTTATAGCCAAATGTAACTTGCAGATTTTTATCCTTTAATGATGTTCTGCTATTTGTGATTTTTTAGGGTTCCGTAGCCAAATGACAAAAAAAGGAACCCCTATTAGATTCGTCATTCATGTCTTTCCGCCCGTCCGTATGTCACAGCCACTTTACTCCGAACCTATAAGGCCTATTGTGTTGGAACATGATAAGTACACGTATTCTGTCAACCGCATTAAGAATTTCACACAAAAAAAGTAAAAACTAAAACCCAACTACAAAGGTATTAAACAAGATTTTCAGGTCACTGGATTACACAGCTGCCACTTTGGGGCGGCTGCTGCCCAACATGAGGGGGCCGGATGACTCCTGCAGGAGACTCTATGCGGGAGTCGTGCGGTCCATGGCCCTATATGGGTGCCCAATATGGGCGGACACCCTGACGGTCCATAATGCGCGTCTGCTGCGTGGACCGCAGCGTGCAATGGCCAGCAGGGCCATTAGGGGGTACCGCACGATATCCTTCGAGGCGGCGAGTCTCCTTGCCGGATCCCTACCGTGGACCCTGGATGCGAGAGCCCTTTCGATGCTATATCGGTATCGTAAGGAGGCGCGGGAGCAGGGACGGGAACCCGAGCCCGAAGAAATTCGGGCCGTGAGGTCTCAGCTCCACAGGAACATGGTAGCGGAATGGGAGCTACGACTTGGGCGACCAAGCGCAGGGCACGCCGTAATAGCGGCGGTAAGACCCATCATGGAGGAATGGCTAGAGAGGCCACACGGCAGCCTCTCGTACCGGCTGACGCAGGTGATTACCGGACACGGGTGTTTCGGGAGTTACCTGTGTCGGATCCGGAAGGAGCCAACGTCCGAGTGCCATCACTGTGATGCGAGCGAGGACACAGAGCTGCACACGCTGACCGAGTGCCCGGCGTGGGACACGCCGAGGCGGGTCCTAGTGGCGGCTCTAGGGGTGGGAGTCCTCACACTCGTCACATTGCTCACAGCGATGGTACGATGCGCAAACGCTTGGGGTGCGGCCGCCTCCTTCTGCGAGCAAGTAATGCTCGAGAAGGAGGCGGCCGGTCGGGTCCGGACCAGACTCCGGGCCCGGGAAGCCCGTGCAGAGCGAAGGCGAACCGTACGTCGGAGGTCGCAGAACGACCTCCGTCCTCCATGAGCGCTGGCCTGGGGGTGACTGGTGGAGCCGCCTGTCACCCTAGCAGAAGCAGGCCGCGGCGGCGGCGCAAAGTGCGCCTCCCCGTAACCGGGGCTAGATGGGGACATTTCGGTCCCCACAACCCGAAGGGGGCCATCTCGAAAGAGATGGTCCTGGGTCTGTCGGGGTGCGAGAGATTTATGTTTTTGGCAATCTCACCTCCGGCAACCAAGGACCCAAGATGGCGTGCGTTTTAGTCGGTTCGAGTCCGACATAATCACCTCCACCGGCTCTGTGGAGGTGGTATCCGTGGGGATTTATCGCACGATAAAAAAAAAAAAGGTCACTGGATTAAACAACGTTACTGAAGAAGCAAGATAATTGACACATAGACTCGAGCAAGCCTGCTGAGACTGCTGGCCGTAGTCATTTTTTCCTTTTACACATTCTGTTCATTAAATTTACAACCGGCCCTTGGTTTTCGTTTTCCTGCTCATAAGCATCCGCATCTCCATCGTCACCCTCTTGATAGGTTATAGAACTCATCAGGTCATTATTGACAGCAAACTCACCAAGACTTAATTCATCTAAGCTCCGTGGTCGACTTTCATAACGTTCGAATATGTTTTTGCAAGGTTCAACTGTATCCGAATCAAAACGTAACATTCTGTATGTGAGTGACTTTCGAGAGCTATCGCGTAACTTTAGGTTGCACACTCTGGCGCCGCCACTTGACGATGGTTTAGCAAATAATTTTGAACAGCAAATATCTGTCTGCCAAAATAACCCCCCCCCCCTCCCCCCCTTCTCTAACTCTGCAAAGGGCATCCGTTATTGCGGCTTGCAGATACGCAACTCCAAGAGCCGAAACCACAGGCTGAATATTAATATTAGCACCCCATAATCTTAACAGTGTCTCATTATAATTATTTACCATTTTTTCGTTTAAGCGTCTCTTCAATTTATATTTTAATTTTCCACCATTTGCAGTTGCTTGATTATCGTCTGATATAATAGTTTTTTCTGACATAACTTTTGGAAATCCAAACCTACACGAATTTAGATTTCTAATATTGTAGCACGTATGCGTATGTCTGTGGGTTTGCAGTTTGGTCACGAGATCTTTTAACTCAGAATTATGCTCAGGTATTTCGCATGTAAAATCGGGCATGTCCTCACACCAAACTATCATATGAATATGTGGAGATCCCGCCACCAGAAATCAACCAGTTCATGCCCCAATATGTAATTAGATTTACTTTTTAATACACGTATAATAGCTTTAAATCTGTACATAAACTGGCGTGACAGAGTTACTGGATACGATTCCATAAGTCTTAGTTTTTCATTGTAAGTCAGATCATCAATAGGAAAATCAGAACTACCATCTGCCACTAAGAGAGCCTGCAACATGTCTCGCCAATTCAAATCATTACATGATAATGTGAGATAGAAGTGGGGCATCCCTAAATTTCTGACCATCAGTTCTGTAAAAACCCTATGCCAGTAGGAAGAAGTTCCTCTAATATTCCTCATGCACAAATGTATATTTTGTATTAAATTTTCCGGCTGAATCCCGTCTTGTCGTAGTCTACCACATACAGAAACATTTTGGCGTGCTCTTAACAACCCTACAACAGACAGAGCATAGAATAAGTATTCTATTCTTTGGAACCTTTTATCGCTTCCCATAACTCTAGTCTGAAAGTAATCTAATGGTGTTATTTTGTATTGTCGTTCTTCATGTAAACCTTTTTTTCCATCAGGAAACAATTGGACCCATTCTAATTCCTCAGCCCTTTTTTCTACAAGGAGGCTTATGGGTGGAGCTCCGAATATCATGAATTGGCTGATGTGTTTCACTGCTCACCGGATTATTTATGAAATCTGTGATATTTGGTATATGATACTCGGTGGTCATCCACATTGTGACGTTTATATGGCCATCATTAGTGGAGTAACTGGCAGAGAGGTCATCGTTACCTTGATTGTTGTCCTTATCAGGTGAATCACGTTCATTAACGGTGGTTTGATGAACAGACAGGTTTGAAGGTGTCACAATTTCAGATTCATGAACAGATGTAGGCAAATTTATATTTACAGACGTTATGCAACACTGGAGGAAGAAGAACAACAGGCAGGTGTTCAACTAGAGATTCAATAGTACTAAACATCATTAGCATTGCACACCCTCTACCTGATGCCGCAAATCCTTTGGGTCCACTAGAATGAGAATCATACAGATAGTATATCGAGTCTTTTTTAATTACAGAGATCATCAATTAGAGAGAGTATTAATACCCGCGTTGCTCTGAATAGTCAGGAAAAAGTGACGTAGACCGTCTAACAAGCCTGAAAAATATCCTTCAAAAACTTCAACTGTTGGACTTATAAGTCCTGTTACACAATCTATTTCAAAGTGAAGATTATAAGCATAATTCGCAATGAGTAACTCGCTAAGCAATTCATCAGTGCATAAATGATTCGGTTGAATTGGTAAGCGCTCAAGTCACTGAGAATAATAATGTATCCCCAAATATTAACACCCGATCAATATCTGATCTCTCCCATTGCGCCAGATCTTTGGTTGAAGAATAAGCTATAGCAGCTGCTGCGTTTGCAGTGCATTGTTTACCGCAGCTGCCAGTAGAAAACATGTAGCTTCCTTAATGAAAAGTCCCTCTAAGTATTTCACGTTCTGAATTAATATCTTTAAAATAGTGATATGGCTCGTGGTTGTGATTAACTGATATTATGGGTATTTTTTTATATAGGACACGTCAATTTGACTTGACCTCGCCTGATGTTAAACAAATAAAAAATAAAAAGTAAAAATAAGTAAATAAAAAGTAAAAAAAATTACCATGTTCATCATTCACTGAATTTTGCAGACGGTCAAAGTTAAGAGAAACTCCTCTGTAGAGATGGTTATTATTTACAAGCCAATTCAAAGCTGAACGGATGTTGTCTAAGTTCACTCTGTATTCCTTTACCCTGTCAACATTTTCTAATGTTTCAACAACAACTGTAAGACCACACTGCTCAATTGCTAGTGGTAGTTGCTCAGGTATCTCCTCTACTAGTTGAGCAAACAACACTGCCTGTCCTTTAAAGCTTTTTTGTCCGAAACGGCCGCCTAGTTTAATAACTTTGATGAAAGGTACAATTGTAGACACTAGTCTTACTTCCGTTTCAAACAATACTTTTAATTCGGCTGGTGGTTCTGGAACCATCATCTGATTCCAGAACGCGGTCGGTGGGACTTTGTTTTGATTAATGTATTTGGCACATCTATTGCAGGCAGTTATTTTTTCAGTTGTTGTGTCATTAGGTGGTAAAAGTGGAGTCGTGGTGATATTTCGGACTTGATTTTTGCAATGTGTTTTTTTACAAATATAACAAATTTTGTTCGATACTTCAGAAAAATATCACTGGCAAACTCGTCTTTGTCAGTTTCAAATAATGTTCTTCGGGCTCGGTAATTTCTCGACGTGCGCATTTGCATTGCTCGAAGTCGTATCTCCCTTTTTGTAGGAGTTTCGTTTGCACGGATTCCTCCAGCATGAGTACTCATATACTCAAGTCGCGATAGCCTGGTCGACGGAGACGCTAGGTCGCGTATTTGAGAGGCATGAGTGCTCATGGATTCAAGTCGTGATTGCCTGGTTGACGTAGACTCTAGGTTGCGTATTAAAGAGGCATAATATTTCATAGACCTGATCCGTTTTTTCTTTGTATTCGGACTTTCTAAGCTTCTTATTTTAGAAGCATATATTTCTAATGAATCTAGGCGCTGTGATCGAGAACTTGGTGATTCTTGCGAACGAACTTGAGAAATGAAGTTCTTTGCTTTATGTAAACGCATGAATTTGTTTTGAGAACTTTCCTTTTTTCTAAGTACCACAGTTCGTTCTTTTGCAATTAATCGATTTTGGAATTTAGACAGCACTGGTTGTGTTTCCCTTAGATTTTTTGATAGAGTTTGACTCTTTGTCTTCTGACTTCAGTACTTCCTCGTGATTCTTTTTTTGTCGCTACAGCAACGCGTGACGCTTTTTTTGTTTGCCTTGATAAATGCATTATTATTTACTTAAGTTTAATGAAAATAAAACTATACTTAGTAACTAGGTAATCTATTTATTTACACTAGACCTACTTCGAATTATGCCTAAGCTAAACCTAAACTATAGGCGCATAAAATATGCAATTAAATTTCCTATTTGAATTTATCGAGTATAATTAATAATGACCTTTAGTTCAATATTAGTATCTCGATGTAAGAGAGCTGTGGTTGCTTCCCTGCGTTATCGGGTACACAACAACACAACGCATAGACTTATAAGCACATAATATAACAACATAAACCCGAAGGCATGTAGGGTAGAGGTTGAGACAGGGAGTTTTGGCCAGTTATGAAACTGTTTCCGCCTTCACCGCGTGGAGGTACTCCCAGCTTATGTCGTTAATACATCAGTATCGTACATACATCACTTGTAGCAAGTCACAAGTAAATGCTTTATATTTGAAATGTCCAAGTACAAGTAAGTCCTTTGTAATGACATCAAACACGGCCTATTTATCTCAAATACTTTTTTTAACACAGTAGTTTATTTTTCGTGCGCCATAAATCCCCACGGAGCCGGTGGTGGCGGTTATGTCAGACTCAAACCGGCTAAAATGCACGCCGTCTTGAGTCCTTGGTTGCCGGAGGTGAGATTGCCGAAAGCATATCTCTCGCACCCCGACATAACACAGCAGTTTGTGACCGCTAGAGCGCGTCACATTAGATTCAGTATATAAATCGCGAAGGACTTCTTGCGTCTTTACAAACTACCACCCTGCGGCGTCCACTGAATGTAGTGAGATTTTTAATGTTTTCAATGCGTATGTAAGATGTTTTCATCAGTATCATATCAGTAGTCGACGTCAAATTTAATTTAAACATTAAATGGTGATATTCAAATTAAATATTTCTAGCTGAATTTGTGCGTCCGTTCACTCTTAATAAATTTTTCTTGCACACTGAATACCTGCGTATACCTACTAAACACTGCATGCACATTCCCGCCTCCATCCGAATGTATGTTTAAATCAATTCCGTATAATGCTCTGCATATATCATAATGATTATAATAACTAAATGACATCCATCTACTATTGAATACAGATTGGTTCCGAATACTGTTTATGAATAATTGTATCCAGCTTATCAGCCAAGAGGCTTCCACCTATATAAGGGCTTATAATGACTCCAGGCATAGATAATAAATATAATTAATAGTTAGCATACAAAAGTGACAATGTATAGCGTAGGTATTTTCACTTTGGTGGTCTACAAAATCTTAAAAAGCAATATAATCATTTTTGACAAGTTTTTGTTTTATGAAGGCACTGTCTACGTCGGTTGAGTTACCCCACAGTAATATGCCATAATTTAAGATTGAGCCAACATGACTGTGGTACGCCATAAGAGCTGTTTTTTCGCAAGTTGTATTTCTAAGCTGGCGTAGAGCAAACACGAATCTATTTACTCTCTTGCATACTGTATCTACATGCAGATTCCAGTTATAGTGTTCATCTAATATGAGACCCAGGAAGCGAATATGACTGTCCCTGCTTATTGCAACACCATTCAACGCTAGCTCGAAGTTTTGTAGGTTCTGCTTATGCGTAGAGCAGATCGCAGTTGCTGGCCACCCAGATGGCAAAACAGGCGAGGAGGGAGGCTGAGGCACAGCGGCGGGAGGCCGAGTCCCGACGCCAACTCCAAAAAGTTACGGCGGAGCTGGAGGCCCTCAAGAGAAGGGACCGAGTTGCCGGGAGTGGCGACTCGGTCAATGCGGAAGGCACAGCCGGAGCGGTCGGCGCACCCTGCTCTGGCGGGGTGGCCGGTGCAGCCGGAGCGGCCAGCGCAAACAGTGCAACCAGTGAAGCCGCCAATTCGACCAGCAGAGCCAGAATCGTTTTTTTTTTTTTTTTTTTAAACAGGACACGTCAATTTGACTTCACCTCGCCTGATGTTAAGCTAAAGGCAAAGTCTCGGTCGCGCTCAGGGCAAGGATAAGGGGAAGGGCAACCCCGGACCCCGGTCCGGCTCTGGGTGAATCTCCGAGCCCCCGTAAGGGGGCTGGGAGGTAGCTGGAGCCGCCAAGTAGAGACGGAACGCCGCCAAAAAGGCAGCCAAAATGGCAACAGCGCCGAGGAAGCTCCGCGCCCCACGATTGACGGCCGTCCTCATTACGTTGACGGCGGAGGCGTCGGAGAGCCCCATCGCGGCAGCCCCAAAGGTTGCCGATGGGCGGGGCCTGCTTATTGGCGGCTTCCAGATGGTGCAGGTACGGCTCCTGCAGGCCCGACCAGCATGGTGCTTCCGGTGCCTGTCGGTGAGCCACGTGGGGGTGCAGTGCACGGTGGAGGCCAGTTTCCGAAGGTAATGGTCGGTGACCGTTGCTTCCGCTGTAGCCAACCCGATCATAAGGCCGGTAGTTGCGAAGCTCCGTTGCACTGCTTCAGGTGTGCAGCAGAGGGCAAGCCGGCCGACCATACTGCTGGTGCCAAGGCCTGCACCGCGGGGAGACCGAAGCCGGTTGGCAGTTCCATAATGGATTCTCAGCTCCGCGTCCTGCAGACGAATGCGAACCACTGTGTTGATGCTCAGGCACTTTTGCTCCAGAGCATGGCACAGTGAGGCATTAATGTCGCCGCTGTCGCCAAGCCGTACACTAACCGGTTTATCGGGCCTGCCTGGGAAACCGACCTGGACGAATCGGTGGCATTGGTGCACAACGCCGCTGCCAGCCCCCCCCCCCCCCCCTTGTTGTACCCAAATGCGACCGGGCTCGGTCGGCGAGAGATGTCGTGCGGGGATCGGTCCTGGGACCGCTACTGTGGAACATCGGTTACTACTGGGTTCTTCGCAGTACATTAGAGGACAAGGTTAAGCTGGCATCAAAGAAACTTGGATTTCTTAACAGGGCGAAGCAGTACTTCACTGCGGGGCAGCGACTCCTTCTTTATAAGGCACAGGTTCGACCCCACATGGAGTACTGCTGTCATCTTTTTGCCGGAGCGCCCGTACGCCAGCTTAACCCTTTCGACTCGGTACAAAGACGTGCGTTGAGGCTCGTCGACAGTCCCATACTCGCAGGCGATGTGGAACCTCTCAGCCTCAGGAGGGACTATGCCTCACTGTGTGTTTTCTACCGCCTATTTAATGGTTTGTGCTCAGATGAATTATTTGACATGATGCCCACAGCTACATTCTATCATCGCACCGCTCGCCAGAGACAGGGAATTCATCCCCACACATTGCATCCGAATACGGTGCGCACCGTGCGGTATGAAAGGAACTCCCTGCCACGGTTTTCCCAAGCGACTACAATATGGGGTTCTTCAAGAGGGGCATTAGAAGGTTTCTTCAGGGTAGGCAGCGCGAGTGTAACGCCTCTGGTGTTGCATACGGCCATAGGCCACGGCAACCACTTTCCATCAGGTGGGCCGTGTGCTTGTCTGCCATCTAAGTGGTATAAAAAAAAAGGGGGCCGGATGACTTTTGCAGGTGACTCTACGCAGGAGTCCTGCGGTCCATTGCCCTATATGGGTGCCCGATATGGGCGGAGACCCTGACGATCCACAATGCGCGTCTGCTGCGTGGGCCGCAGCGTGCAATGGCCAGCAGAGACATTATGGGGTACCGCACGATATCCTTGGAGGCGGCGAATTTCCTTGCCGGATCTCTACCGTGGAACTTGGATGCGAGAACCCTTTCGGTACCGAAAGGAGGCGCGGGAGCCGAGCCGGGAACCCGAGCCTGAAGAAATTCGGGTCGTGAGGTCCCATCTCCACCCTGAGTGGGAGCTACGACTTGGGTGACCAAGCGCAGGGCACGCCGTAATAGCAGCGGTTAAACTCATCATGGAGGAATAGCTAGAGATGCCACACGGCAGCCTGTCGTACCGGCTGACGCAGGTGATTACCGGACACGGGTGTTTCGGGAGCTACCTGTGTCGGATGCGGAAGGAGCCAACGTCCGAGTGCCATCACTGTGATGCGAGCGAGGACACGGAGCTGCACACGCTGACCGAGTGCCCGGCGTAGGACACGGCGGCCCAGGCAGGTCCTAGTGGCGGCTTTGGGGGTGGGAGTCCTCACACTCGCCACATTGCTCACAGCGATGGTACGATGCGCAAACGCTTGGGGTGCAGCCGCCTCCTTCTGCGAGCAATTCATGCTCGAGAAGGAGGCGGCCGGTCGGGTCCGGACTAGACTACGGGCCCGGGAAGCCCACAAAGAGCGAAGGCGAACCGGTCGTCGCGGAACGACCTCCGTCCTCCATGAGCGCTGGCCTAGGGGTGAACGGCGGAGTCTCCTGTCACCCTAGCAGAAGCAGGCCGCGGCGGTGCCGCCAAGTGCGCCTCCCCGTACCCGGGGCTAGATGGGGACACCGAGGTCCCCACAGCCCGAAGTGTCTGCCGGGGTGCGAGAGATATGCTTTCAATCTCACCTCCGGCAACCAAGGACCCAAGACGGCGTGCGTTTTAGTCGGCGGGGTCTCCGTGGGGGTGGTATCCGTGGAGATTTAGCGCACTATAAAAAAAAATGTATAAACTGGTAAGCTCAGAGGCACAGGCTGGTGTGAACAGATAAGCTTACATCACGGCCGGCACATGTCTGTTGGTTTACAAACTACGGTACGCGAGCGCGCTAAAGCCTGCCGCTCCGCGCCCCGCGCCATGCGTCCCTCGTGAACCCCGAAAAGGCCCCTCAGACACCGTACCTAGGGCCCGTTTAAGGATGTTTAAGAGACGCAAGATTGTTGTCACGAAAACATGATAAAAACTTTACAAATACGATATTCAATGGACACGATAAGATCGGTGAACTGAACTCAAAGTATACGTGGTAAATTATACGCCGAACACTAGTGTCCTCCAAATTTCAGTCGGACGATGGCGGAACTATATTATACGCTAAAAGGCATTGTAGTGATGGAATTACGTCCATGCCAATTTTTCGCCATTGCATTCTAAGGATCATAAGGGACCATTGGGCTAAAAATGACGTACATGCAAGCTTCCGCCCGAAAATTGGTTTGAATGAGACAGTATCATAAAATCAGCCTCGCGTAAACTCGGAGTCCTGAACAGAGTGAGACGTTTTTTCACGCCGGAGCAGCGGTGTCTTCTATACAAGACCCAAATTCGTTCCTGCGTGGAATACTGCTCACATCTCTGGGACGGTTCCGCAAAGTACTATTAGATGCTCTCGACAGGTTGCAGCGATGTGCGGTCCGCATTATTGGGGGTATTTTTATTCCTGAGGTCACGAACACCCTCGAGCCTTTGCAGATGCGTAGAGATGTTGCGTCTTTGGCAGTTTTCTACCGTCTCTACCATGGTGAATGTTCTGACGAGCTCTTCCAATTAGTCCCACCCTCCCCTTTCCTTCACAGGACGACACGAGCAGGGCTAAGATGTCATTCATTTACGGTGCAGAGTATACCTGCTAGAACCATAAGCGTTTCAGTGATTCATTCCTATGCCGCACCACTAAGACCTGGAATTCCATGCCAGCTCACGTGTTTCCTTCTTCCTACAGTCCCGGGTCTTTTAAGCGGGGCGTGAAAAGGCATCTAATGAGGCCGCCAAGCTGAGTGCCACCACTGTTAACATGGTAAATGTTTACGATGGTGACCCTCTTTCCGAGACTTTGCCTTTAGCTTAACATCAGGCGAGGTGAAGTCAAATTGACGTGTCCTGTATAAAAAAAAATAATCTAATAAGTAGTTTTTTAAATACGTCATAAACCGCAATTTTCATGGACGAGTCTAACTCGCAATTGGTTTTTATTAAAGCAATAGCAAGACACGAAAAATTTCCTAGGTGTTACAAAATCAGGAAGCAAAATCTACTTCATCAAAACCAATTGGGTGTATAGTGTGGGCTTCAGATGTGTTGGCATCTTAAGTAATGTAAATGTGCCTGTAATATGCGGATAAAATATTCCGTACGTACATGTTGGCACAAATTTCAAAAGTACGGCGGAATAAGATAAAAGAACATAGATAAGTGAAGTGAAAACAAGTATTATATTCACAGCCCCTAAACCACTTTAGAACAGCAAACATTATTATATTATCGGGAGCGGGCCTCAATGAATTTAGATGATGTACTCACGCAGCACGACTCGCTTTGAATAAATTATTATTTACTTATCATTTATTTTAAAATGTGCAAGTGCGTAGTTAGGCTATGCAGTTAAGCACTATTGTTGTCGATGACATTTTATTGAAAGCTTTTATCGAAATACAAACATCAAATACATCAACGCAACATACACACACGTACGCACGCACGCAACACTTACGTACGCACGCACACAACATACACACACAAACACAAACAAACACACTCACGCTACATGCTTAATTTACAAGAGACAAGTAGAAAGATAGTTTTTAATCTGCATATGACTATGTACATAACACAAGCTTCATTCTTGAAAATAGAAACTGCTGAAACAATCGCGGGGCGCAGCAACTTCATAAATAAATCACTGTCTTAATTTTGGGCAAAGGTCATGCTCTGTTTCCCATTCTGTTGCCATCTCATAAAAACGTTTTCCTCGTGAATTGAAACTACCCGGTATTCTATCCGGATATGCATTTGTCGGTGCATATCGTGCCTGACAGAATTATTGATGTGATGCGTTTTATTTTAATTCCTACCGCTTACGGACAAACATTTTGTTTTGTTAAAGAATAAATTAAGTTCTCACAAAGGATATGAAAGGCTGAATACGAATACAAAGCCATTCCACGGCTAGATTGTGCTGTTCTATAAAATAACCGTCAGAGTGCAGGCAGAAATATTCGTTTTAAAACCGAATCGGCCATTTCTTTTTATGTGTACAGCCGGCATATCGGCTTTTGGGTTTGCTGTGCGACATAACGGTGTGTTGTTGTAATTGAGAATGCGTTTAAACAAACGAATAAACCCATTATCATCACAATCAACGGCTATTCTCTATATTGGTATTGGTAATATAAAGTATAGGTTATTTTTTTATATAAAGTGTAGAATGCAGAGTATTTTTTTAATTACTATTAACTTCAGCGATTCATCTAGCCAGAACTGTAATTAGTTGTACAAGAACTTCTAAATTTTCAGAGCTGAAATTTAATTAAACTTCCTAAAATATTTACTGTGAAGTGTTAAGTTACAATTTGCAGTATTTTTTTAACATCATGTAAGGTTACGTAGGTATAACGTGCACCTACGTCATTCACATATATTTCGTTAATCATCAGGTGTACACCGTTTACAGGCTGGCAGGCGAGGTGCGCTTGGCCCCTGAAGATCTTGATGGAGAATCTGTTTTTGATAGTGGAAAACTGGAAGCTCCGATGTCACCGTGGTCTCAGATGCAATCAGGACTAACGTTTTCATGTGGACGATGATAATAAGAATGGAAGGTACCAGAGGAATGAAGGAGAGTTTTACGAAGATTCGCACAAATCACAGAGCAATGACGATATTTAATATTTGTATGTCGACGACTCCACCACAGCAAAAGTTAGTTTTAAAAGCCTCTTATAAAATGCTTACCTGTAGTGATTTTCCCCCCTCCTGTTAACGTAAACAAACCCACCTATCTCTACGACCGCATAATTACACCTCATTACGACTACGTGACACTTAATTTATTCACTAAAAGGGTCTACGCCTCGACGAGGCATGAGCGCGTCGAGGCGTTAAGGCGAAAAATTCACGATGACCTGCGCGCACCGCACTCGAGAGATAATAACGTTGGCTCTCACGACTCCAGTAATAAGGAGATGGGGGCACGCAAATTGGGAGCGAACAGGGGTCACTGTTACATCTTTACGCTTAGGTGCTCTCTTATTGGAGCCGGGTGATTCGCTACGGCCATGTTATAAAGATGTGTAGCCGGCTCCAGATTTTTATGTAGCCTTTCATAGGCTTGTTAAATCAGAGGTCCATTTATGCATGTTTGACCCTATCCATTGTTCTTGGGGAAATAGAGGCTCTCGGGGTTTTTTACTCAAATATTACGCTGTAGCAAATTTGCTCCCTTTGTAGGAGCTATAACCCCATCAAAACTCACCGACAAGGCGTAAAACATTTCAAGAATTGGGGAAGCTGTATTCAAAGTTTCATTATTAACAGAAACAGAAAATAAACGACCTATAGCCGACAATAAAGAAAATTGACAGATGAAGAATAAGTCGATCACTTTTAAATAAAAAAACTGTAGCTACCCATTGATATATATTGTAATACTAAATACAGTCTTTAGTAATTAGTAAAGATATTAGTAAGTTATGTGCCGACAATGAATGTAAGTCATTAATTCTATAGAGTAAAGCAAAGCTCAGTTATTAGTTTAAAAACAAACTTAGGTCGTACCACATTTCCTGGTGCTCATAATGTACTCTATACGCGCGGTACATATTTCTTAGATGTATTTTGAAGATAACACGGTGTGCTGCTGCGGTGGTAGATCTCAAACTCATCAATTATAGATTTTTACAAAACAATCCACGCACGCCTTTATATTTCGCGATTTAGGTCCAAGATATCATAGGTTCCACCTAAATATCATTTTACTGCATGTAAGGTTTACTAAATACTTTGTACTAAACTCAAAATAAAAAGGATACGTGAAGTTTTAATAAAAGTTGTCAATCTGTGCTATAGTTTTACTTATTTACCTATCTTCAAATGATATGCTATATAATAATGTAATACATGTTTAACTAGGTCTATATTAAGCTGTCCTGCAGTAATATATTAAATTAAATTTATCGCTGCCGTTCGGCAATACTATGCAAATGAGGCGGAAGCAGCACTTGTCAGCTGGTAGCTCATGAAATATGGATGTCTCTATTGCGATCAATTATTTATCATTCAAATAATACGGTTTCAGTTCAGCGAATACACGTTTATACATCGTTTAGTGAATACATAAACGGATTTATGACATGTTTTAAAACGTTTTTATACAATAAACATTAATCTGTAGTGTTATTTTAATAAGTATTATTTACAAAAAATACCACTTTGGGGCTATCTCTAGCCCCAATGGACGACGTGACACCCCATGAATTCATGGTTCCTCCGAAATTTTTTATCAAAATATATTTTTTCAATTCCATCAGTGTACTTAAACAATTTTAATACATTTTTTGAAAAGCACAATAGTCCGTATGTTCGGCTAAAACAATTATTTAAGACTCAATTAATTCTATTTCTAAGAAATTATATTTCTATCAGTTTCGTGAACCGTACAATATCCCTAAAAGATTAGCTAGAAATTAGGAGTAAGAGTAATTCTACGCCAGTGCCTCCACGGTATTACGCTGGATTTGGCTCGGCCTGAATCTGTTCTAAGAATACGACGAAACTTTCTCTTACAGCGACATCAGGGCCTTTCTTAGTTACGCACTTGAAAATCTTGAAATAAATAGTGAACATTTAAAAACTTCAACATTGTATTGTTTAGCTGAAATAAAAAGAGAATATTTAATGCCAAAAAAGAAAAGATGGTATTTATTAGCGTTTAAGCTCATGAAATAAAACATGGTTATTTATGGCTATTCGGGACTTCACGCGATAACATTTTTTAATTTACTATTGCCAACAGACAAGTCTGACCACGGGTGCAGTATCGCATTCGAAATGTCGACAAAAGTAAGTCATTTATTTTTTATCGCGTGATGTACCGAATATTCATTTATTATATGACTATTCGGGACTTCACGCGATAAAAAATTAATAGATCTTACTCCACGATAGCTTAAAAATTAACATGAAATAAAACATTTACCAAAATTATAATTGCGTCATTCTTCTGCTCAAGTAAGTACCCATATAACAGTTAATTTGAGATTATAAACATTTCTACTTCCAAATCCATAAAATAGAATGAAATGAACAGTAAATTAGAAGCAGCGGGCGGTGGGCGCCAAGGACTCAGGCCCAGAGCTTGTACCTCACATTCTGTAATAAGTCCATAGGCCGCAGTATATAAGTAAGTCCAGAAATATGTAACTTAATGTAGCATTCATGTAGATTATTTTGAGTATTCGCAGCTTTAGGCTGTGGGACCGATCAGCGTCTGGACCCTGCGTGACCATGAGCATCATGTTGAAGGGCGAGTTCAACTGTTCTCTGCTTAGAAGAGGTGGGGCTCTTCCTTTTGATTTGGTTTATACGACTTTTGTGGCACTTGAAGAATATTAGTACGCCATATATTTAAACAACTAGACACCAGCAAAATATTCAGCAATTTCTCAGAAAACACATCATTATTTACAAGGATGAATACAAAAGAGTTGACAAGCCCTCGCCCGCGTGAAATTAGGAACGTTAATCCGTAGACTTATCTCTATTACTGTGTCAAAAACAACGCAACAGTCTTGAAGTCAAAGGAGTAAATTCTCAATATGAGGTCGAAAAAAGTCTTTGTAAGTAACGTGTACTTACACACATTCTCTTGACATAATATATTTGGAACAATTGTTGAATAAAATAATCTCAGATGGTTTCGAAGCAAACGGGACTAACAATAATGTCTAAACAGTCTTCTATTGGAAACCATTATTTCTGTTTGAAATTATTGTACATAGGTAATATAACCTATAGTCACGTCACCTGCACGGGGCGCTACAATGGGCGAACCTAGTGCTATCAATTGGGTATTTTTCAGGAGCTTATAATGGGATAACGCATTTGCTGCGTTTTCATTCTTTTTCAAAATAGTGTGCAGGTGGAAAATATTTATTTTACGTTACAATAAATTTAATCGACAGCCTTTGTGGCTTAGTGGTAGTGAATGCGGCCGCTACGGAGGAGGCGAGACGAGGTTTCGATCCCAGCTCAATGCAAATATTTGTAATGCAAATATGAGTATTTACATGGGTCTGGTTGTGCCTTGTAGAGCACGTTAAGTCGCCATCGGTCCCGTTTGCCATACGAACATCTACGGTAGTCATTACGGGTAGTTGGATCCCTAAAAAGTCCAACAACTGATCTATCTTCAGTGCTTCGACATCTTTTGTATCTGACCTCGCTGCAGTCGCTCACTTCACAGAAAATAATGAAATTCAGCCAAATCCACAGTTAGAGACTGGTAAAGTGGATCCCAGACTCCAAGTTGAAAAGGATGATTCATCCTAGCGTTAATCTTAATCGCATCCCGAAGGATCTGGATGATGAAGAAGAAGATTATGAGATTTTATTGAAAAAAAAAGATGATTTCATTACTCAACATAGTTCAATGTAATCCTCTTGAGAACTTACGTTTTTCAAGACAACGTCACTTTTTCTGAGACTTGTATCATTACAGCGGATCCCGGCTTATTGTGGTAGAAATGGAAGTGCGGGCGTAAAGAACACAACTATTTAATTTAAGGTAATAACGTATTTTATTTTCATAAAGTACCTATAGAAAGGAGTGCGTCGGCACGCCACCCGCCGTGAGCGGCGCGGCGCCTAATGGCCGCCTGTTATTATAAGGAAATTCACCAATAAAGCCTGCCGCCGAGGCACGCACTCTATAAATTGTACCCTTTTGTTCGTTTCCAAATTATCTTCGTGTATGAGTTACCGCGCGCAGGCTGCGTGATCTATTGCTGGCTGATACTCACCTAAAGTAGTTGGCGTACGAATATTTGCTAGGTATGGGATTGTTAATGGTGTATGTGTGTGTGTCTGTCTGTAGTATCGTAGCACCCAAACAGGTGAACCGATTTCGATCTAGTTTTTTTTTGTTTTGTAAGATGTACTGTATTAGTCGGAAGTGTTCTTATCTATGTTGGGTGGAAATCCATCCAAGATAGCCACCGCGACAAAATGGCGAAAGACTTTTCACGACTCCCTCAATATGGGTATCATTCACTTACCATACCCTTCCCAATTCAATTAAATATGGAAACTATTACATTTAAATTCTGTGTCATAATTTGATTGATAAAAAATTACACAAAGCTTTCGTTGACATATCATAACATTAACATAAACTCACGCCTGTATTCCCCGAAGGGGTAGGCAGAGGTTCTAGCACCCACATTTCGCCAGTTTATGTTTAGGTCCCAATGTAATAGGTGGCGAGCCTATTGCCATTAACCAGGCACTTGTCTTATAAACCTGCGATAAATACACACATAACTTCGAAAAGCATCGAAAAGTCATTGGTGTGTGCCATGGTAAACCTGGGATCGAATCCGAGACCTCGTCTCAGCAGTCCATTACCCATACCACTAGGCTACCGCAGATGAGTCGTTGTCGTTGAAAGATTCCATATTAGCCATTTCCACTTCTATCCACTTTTAATGAATACAGAATTTACAAAAGCAAAGGATTCGTAAACGTAGAATCATAATGTTTTATTAAAAACGGTGTCAAACATCATAAACGTCAACTGGCTCCCTGACACACCGAAGCCACTATTTTCCAATTTATATCAAGGAAGTCAATCATAAAATTTTTAATGAAAGCGCCATAGCTCGACGCGTACGAAATGAGCAGTGAAGAGGAACTTAAATAGAATTCAATCAACGTTCCCATTTGTTAGCGTCGACGCTAAGTGACGGCTCAATCAACTTATCCTTAGTAAAAATAAGGATAAAATGACGGCTAGTGTTCACTATTATTTGTTACCAACACTTGCCCGTAGTTCATGAACACCTCGAAGATGCAGACTGTGTATTCTACCCCGATATGTCACACTAGATGTTTGTTTGCTTTTACCTTATGCATGACAAGCAATGATCAATCAATTAGCCAGTTGCAGTCCACTGCTGAACATAGGTCTCTTCTAACGGGCGTCTTTAAAATCAATCCTGCTCCTTACACATCCAGTCTATCGCAGCTGTCTTTTCACGTCGTCCATTATCCGCTTGCCGATTCATGGCTTCAACTTTGAGACTCGTTTGGTCCACTAGTCATCGGTGCATCGGCATATGTGGACAGCCCCCCCAAAAAATTGTATTACTTTAAACTCCACGTAAAAACAAAAGTGTAAATATAGACACTGTTTTAGTATTCTTTATTCACAATTCAGTGAATATTTTATAAGTAACCATAAATCGATCTAATCAGAAATTTTCGCTCTTAAACTGGTTTTAAAACTTGTTCGAAATGGTTCCAATAATGTTTAGATAAAAGATGTTTTTCCAATACTATTTATTTAACACTGTGCTAATGAATTTTAATGATAGCAGTAATGTAAAATGTATAAAAGGTTTAAGTTATTCCAACGAGTCTATGCATAAGGCATGAGTTGTCAATGACAGACACCTTTTTAGAATAATAAATTTGTTTAAACGACAACATTATTGAGAGGAATTGCGTACCTACCTAGGAATAATGGAATGTTTTTGTTTTGTTGGAAGAGTTCGCGATGGCCGCCGAGGGAAACGACTCAACTAAAGCCTATTACGTCACGAAACTAATGCTGAGATTATCTACAAACAATATACCGAGTATTGTTTCAGTAAAGTGTCAGGCTCAGTGCAGACCTGTGTAGGATTACACGAAGACAATGTACTTACTGTGATTGTAATTTATAAATTGATGCTACTGAATTGTTCGATACTGGATTAGAACCAAATCGAAATCCTAACAAGAACTTTTATGTACCTATTACATATATTAATATTACATAACTTTTACCAAATCCGACGGCTACTTCTTAATAAATCCTCTAATGAACGTTCTTGTCTCATTGTGATAGGATGCCACAGGCAACGATAATAAAAAAAAACACTGAGGATGCCATGCGACAAGGAGACTGTGCACACTTTCCCAAATAATGAGAAACCTTTTGACTACCGTACGACCAAATGAGCTTTGGCGACAGCCAATACTCTGAAGCCATAAAAAAGAACCTCATTCTCAGTAGCGGAGTCTACTTCTGATAGAAAATGTTAACCTTTAATGAAAGAAATCGAGACACCTATCACATCCAATGAGACAATATCACGCGTTCAGAACATTTTTTTTTTGCCCCCGACGCAAACAGAGGGGTATTATAAGTTTGAAGTGTCTATCTGTCTGTGGCATCATAGCTCCCGAACCAATTTAGCTTTTTAATATTAAAGGTAAATAATATGTGCGAGTGTTTTTATTACCCGACTGCCGAAGGAAGGAGGGTAATGTTTTTCGAGACTATGTATGTATGTATGTATGTATGTATGTATGTCCATTTATTTGGCACGGCCTACAGCCTAAACGGCTTGACGGATTTGAACATGTGAGGTGTCATTTGATTCGTCGTGATTGCGTGAGTGACACTGGGTACATTAAAATTTCTAGAAAATCAAAATGGCGGAGTTTTGGCGCTAAAATGAAAACATTGAAAATAGTTCTTGCACGCTCTACAGTCTGGACGGTCTGACGGATTTTCACATGTGAGGTGTCATTTGATTTATCGTAATTGTGTGAGTAACACTGGGTATTTTAAAATTTCGAGAAAATATAAATGACGGATTTTTGGCGCAAAAATTGTTTGACCGCGTTGGTCACAGAAACTATTGAACAAATTTCAATACGGTTTCATTTGTTTAAAAGGTCTTGGTCAAACTTAAAATCTGAAATGCGCAATTTATTAAGGTACATGTCTGGATTATGTTCAGAATTAAGTCTGTAGTGCTTAAAATCGCTTCGTCTATCTGAACTGTTGAAGTTTTCTATGCGTTTCAACTCGATTAAAACTTCACTTCAACGTTTACTATCTTGTGTTGTTTGGTGTCCGAACTAGTTCTTGCTATAGAAATAAATTCTATACGTTTTTTTTGGATCGCAAAATCAAAAACAATCGGACGAAGATCATCAAGCTAAAAACTGAAAATCCTAATAAACGCGAGATTCGCCTTAAAAAACAAAGGGATCTTTCCCTTCTTTCCACTTCTCAAAATGACACCAAGCTGTTACCTACAGCTCGTAAAGAGCTGATACAAAATGTCAGCCATTATTCTTGTCGTAACCGTGGGTCTAGCGCTGACAGAGAACGAGGGTGAATTGCTAAATCTCAAACAAGATCAAAAGAGACGTTCTCATCTCGTCTACGATGGTTGACTCAGATGCGAGAATACGCTTTGGAAATACGTGCCAAGGAATCATCATCCGTACGCATACAACGATTGGATAAAATGCGGGAGCATGCTAAGAACGTTAGAGAGCTTGAGTCATCGACTTCTCACTCTGAGCGACTAGAGCAGATGCGAAAGCATGCTGAGAACGTTAGAGAGCTTGAGTCATTGACTTCTTACTCTGTGCGACTTGAACAGATGCGAAAGCATGCTGAGAATGTTAGAGAGCTTGAGTCATCGACTTCTCACTCTGAGCGACTTGAGCAGATGCGAAAGCATGCTGAGAACGTTAGAGAGCTTGAGTCATTGACTTCTTACTCTGTGCGACTTGAACAGATGCGAAAGCATGCTGAGAATGTTAGAGAGCTTGAGTCATCGACTTCTCACTCTGAGCGACTTGAGCAGATGCGAAAGCATGCTGAGAACGTTAGAGAGCTTGAGTCATTGACTTCTTACTCTGTGCGACTTGAACAGATGCGAAAGCATGCTGAGAATGTTAGAGAGCTTGAGTCATCGACTTCTCACTCTGAGCGACTTGAGCAGATGCGAAAGCATGCTGAGAACGTTAGAGAGCTTGAGTCATTGACTTCTTACTCTGTGCGACTTGAACAGATGCGAAAGCATGCTGAGAATGTTAGAGAGCTTGTTTTTTTGCTTTTCAGTTGTATTTTTACATTGCAGTCGGGTTTTTTGTTTTCTTAATAATTAAGTTTATTATTAGATATGTTTGATGAAAATCGGTTGTGCCATTTAAAACTTAAAGTGGGGTCGGGGATTGTCGGGGCTTTTAATATTTTTAATTTATGTTACGTTAATATGGACATAAAGTTGATTAATGGCACTTGGTGAAGCTTCAATATATTTAGTACCTATTCATTATATTTCACTAGATGATAACAAACTAAGGTAATGTCCAGATAGTACCAGCTACCATTCTACTGTCGATGTCAAAATGATGGCCCCTTCTTGGCGGTCGAAGGTCAAAAACCTACATAAATGTTTCCATAGAAATCATCTATCCTATTCAGTGTTTATATTTCATGATCTAACAATATGGTTGTATACAAATCGGGCACGCTTGTTTACAAGGAACGTTTCCGCTTTTATTGTTTACTACGGAGCACTATTTCACTCCGACCTCTCGATTTAGGACACAATGTAGTGGTGATGATGTTACGGCACAATCGATGTTCCCGGAGCGTGTTCAGACGCGCCATATATATTAACGTGGTTTGTTTATCTGGAGCTGTCGTGATGGATCAGTGGGTTTGCTTGCGGAGCGGAATGTACAATATTGTTTACTGTTAAGTATTGTTTAGATCTCTGGGTGTACACAGTTATGTAATGTTAGATTTTTGAATTAATATTTAGAAAACAATATCAATGAAACTGCAAAGCAGTGGTGACACGATTGCAAATTCGTTAAACTAGTGTTTATATTTTAATATCAAATCTCGTGCACAATTAATTTATTTTTATTCTTCAGTCTTTAATGTAGATACTTAAAAATGACACTTGAATGACATGGCATTTCCCAAAAAGAGAATGAAATCAAAAAAGTTAATCACATTAACAATAAACTCTTTACCTAAAGCAGTACACGAACAAACATAACTTAACCCTTTAGCAGTGCGCTGTTTATGTTTGAGATAAAATTGAACAAAGTGGGTCGCTATGGGACCATGGGACACTTTATTGTTATGGGACGGAAACCTCTAGTGTTTCCTGTTATGTTATAGCCGTGTTAAGCGTTTCAATTGTACCTGCGTTCTGAACGGACAGTTTCGCCCTTCCTTTTTACCTGTACACAACCTTGATGGAAAATAAATTCTTTTAGAGGTAACTATTTCATGACAGGTACATTCAGGTTCCAAACGGTTAACTCAAAAACCGGCTCGATTGTTAGGTCGACGTTTACACTCTATTTATTTTTCAAAGCCGGACGCAGTAAAGTATTATAGTATACTTTGTGTTATATCAAACTGGTAAATAGATGACGACAATATACTTTCTTCCCATTTAGTCACCAATGAAATTATCGTCCGCAGTAGCTTCTTCATTTTTAGTATGTTTATAAAAGGTCACAAAATGAATTATGAATCCATTATCTTTAAGAGCATTCGAAGTATGTCAAGTGTTTTTGCCAATTTATCTCGATCGAATTTACACGCCATGCTCTAAAGTTAAACCGAGGTCAGTTTGGAAATTGGAAACATGAACAAAGGCGTTATAGTTCATCTCCTAATGAATTTTAACAATGTCAGAAGCGGTAGGTCTCAATAAAGTCCAACAATATACTCTACATTTATCTTATCTGAGCGCCCCAACTTCAAACCCTCTGCCTTTTTTCCTTATCATCTTAAAAAAGTAATTGTATGCTGAATAGTTTATAAGGACACACTTCCACAAGACGTGAGCCGTGTGAAAAATTATCATTAACCATTCCACTGCTGGAATAAGAATTTTATGTCAAGGTTGTGCGTGAGCAGTGAAGGGTTACAAGATGCTGTCAATTTGTAATGAAACATTACAACAATTGGAGATCGGCTGAAATTGTTAACCGTAAATAATATCAGTCGACCGGAATCATATAACTTTAGGTATGTCATGGTTTTTTGCTGTTGTGCAACTGAGCCTGAGATGATAAGTATATATATAAGTATATAAGTAACTTCAATATTCTATTTTAGTTAGAGTTGGATCTGTCAAAGATCTTGGAGTTATATTTGACAGCAAACTCCTCTTTGATCTGCATGTTGAGAGCATCATTGATAAAGCCACGAAAGCGTTAAGTTTCATTCTAAGAATCTCTTCCGACTTTCAGGAAATCAAAACCATTAAAATATTATATTGCTCTTTCGTTCGTAGTCATCTCGAATATGCCTCACAGGTATGGAACCCGATATACAACATTTATATAGACCGCCTTGAAAGCATACAAAGAAAATTCTTGAGGTACATTCAATTGTGCGTACCGCGCTTGGGTGCGGGCGCGCGTCACACGCGATCCCAACGTGGGTCACTTCAAGGCGGCGTACAACAGAGCCACAAAGGTCTGCAAGAGGGCTTACGTCAGGGCGGATGCCCAGCGCATAGCACGGCTGGGCCAAGAGCTAGTGGCGCATCCCACGGGTAGCCGTGGTTACTGACGACTGGCCAAAGCCGTGCAAGCTAACTTCTGCCAGCCCTCGCTGCCCCCGCTGAGCAACCCCGATGGATCTCTGGCCCATGAGCCGCAAGAGAAAGCAAATTTGCTGGTCAATCTCTTCGCGGCCAACTCCCGAGTCGATGATTGTGGTATGCAACCACGGACAATGCCCACTGGTGACCACGCAATGCCTGATATCCATATCAGGCAACGCGATGCCCGTGCAGTACTGCAATCACTCGATGTCCGGAAAGCCAGTGGTCCTGATGGTATTCCAGCGGTCGTACTTAAAAAATGTGCAGCGGAGTTATCTCCTATGCTAACGCGGCTGTACCGACTGTCCTACAGTTCGGGTATAGTGCCTTTGGCTTGGAAGGAGGTGAATGTCCAGCCAATCCCCAAGAAGGGGGATCGCTCGGACCCAGCCACCTCAGTGCTGTGCAAGGTGTTCGAGCACATTATTAACACACAGCTCATGCGCCACCTAGAGGATCACTCCTTGCTTAGTGACCGGCAATACGGTTTTAAACCGAAACGGTCAACGGGTGATCTTCTGGCGTACGTGACCCACCTTTGGGGTGAGGCTATGAAAAAGCACGGCGAGTCACTGGCAATTAGTCTTGACATTGCCAAGGCTTTCGATAGGGTATGGCACAAATCGCTTCTTTCCAAGCTACCAGCCTTTGGCCTACCTCCCAGACTGTGCAACTGGGTTGCAAGCTTCCTGCGGTGGCGCCGTATTCGCGTCCTTTGTGATGGACGAGCTTCGGAGTTCTTGCAGGTAAATGCTGGCGTGCCGCAGGGTTCCGTCTTATCTCCCACTCTCTTTCTTCTGCATATCAATGATATGCTCTTTAACGGTAGCATTCATTGCTATGCAGACGACAGCACCATACACGGGAGTTATTACGCAAATCCTGCGGCCAAGCAGTCTGATATCGCGGAAAAATGGCAGCTTCTTGTCACTGAGCTGGACCGGATCCTGGACCACATTTCTCAATGGGGCGCTAGGAACCTGGTCGAGTTCAATGCCAAGAAGACCCAGGCATGTGCGTTTACAGCAAAAGTATCTCCTTTCCTACCCCTTCCCACTCTTCAGAACACACCACTGCCACTGCAGGATCACCTCAATATCCTCAGTATGGATGTTCGCTGCAAACTGAATAACAAAAACTATATCGAGAGTATCATCAAATCAGCCTCGCGTAAACTCGGAGTCCTGAACAGAGTAAGACGTTTTTTCACGCCGGAGCAGCGGTGTCTTCTATACAAGACCCAAATTCGTTCCTGCGTGGAATACTGCTCACATCTCTGGGACGGCTCCGCAAAGCACTTACTAGATGCTCTCGACAGGTTGCAGCGACGTGCGGTCCGTATTATTGGGAATCCTGAGGTCACGAACACCCTCGAGCCTTTGCAGATGCGTAGAGATGTTGCGTCTTTGGCAGTTTTCTACCGTCTCTACCATGGTGAATGTTCTGACGAGCTCTTCCAATTAGTCCCACCCTCTCCTTTCCTACACAGGACGACACGTGCAGGGCTGAGATGCCATCCATATACGGTGCAGAGTATACCAGGAAGAACCAAGCGTTTCAGCGACTCATTCCTATGCCGCACCATTAAGACCTGGAACTCCCTGCCAGCTCACGTGTTTCCTTCTTCCTACAGTCCCGGGTCCTTTAAGCGGGGCGTGAAAAGGCATCTAACGAGGCCGTCAAGCTGAGTGCCACCACTGTTAACATGGTACATGTTTCCGATGGTGACCCTCTTTCCGAGACTTTGCCTTTAGCTTAACATCAGGCGAGGTGAAGTCAAATTGACGTGTCCTGTATAAAAAAAATTAAAAATTAAATCTAACTGTTATCTGCCTGACTATCATACACGCTGCAAAAGGTTTCATATTTTGCCTCTAGCTCAGCGTAGAAAAATATCGGACATATCGTTTCTAATGTCTTTATTAAATGGTACAGCAGAGGTGCTAGAACTGGTATCTAAGGTGGGCCTATACGCACCATCATTGTTTCTGCGCAGGCCGAACTTACTGTACGTCCCTATAGCAAGAACTACATATAGACGAAATTCATACCTATTGAGAGCATGTCGTTCTTTTAATGTGGCATGTCGGGAGGTTGATTTGGATTTATTTTGCACTAGTGTTACTAGAATGAAGAAAGCCCTATGTGATCAATACTTTGAATGATGTTATCTCTTATATGTGTCTATCTGTAATATAGTTTCCTAATTTCTAAAAGAACTTGATTTGCATTGAGAGTTTTTGAGCATTATTATGTAAAGATGTAATACCACCTAAATGTGGAAATTGATAATTGGCCTTCAGCATTTTTATTATAGAATATTGAACCTTTTTTAGCTGTAAGTTTCCCTAAAATTGTAAAAAAAAGAATAAAAAAAAATCTTAAAATAAAGAAACAAAGAATTTACTTCAGTATATATTTATATTCAAAGCCTTTCTTGATTAATTTAGATGCGTCTTCCAAAAGAGTACAGTTCTTAGCCTAATTTCTATACAAGGGAGCTTGAATTTACGCAAGTTCTACAAGGGTAGGAATATTTGGTTTGTTACTGTTCCTACAATCAGCATCGATCTTGATGAACAATGTGAACAAAATGCTCTTAATTCATTGGTTTTCCTCCTTCCTGTTGATGGATTGTTTTGATATGTGGTACACACCTTCAGTTCGAACCATAATACAATTTAAATCAATAAAGCAGTTTAATTTGCTCTTAATTATTTAGTTTTAAGATCATTTTGAGACTTTGTAGTCAAAATATTTCTGAAGGTGATTGTAACTGAATCTTCACAAACGCTACATTAGAAAGCCAACTTTCATTATAAAAAACCGAACCCTTGACTATACTAGCCATTTTGTCATCCACCCGTCCTCCATTCGGATTCCCGGGGGACATAAGAAGACCAGGAAGGGTCTTGTTACTATTTCTTTGCCACGTGAGCCATGTCATTCATAAGAGTAAACAGATTTTCTATCGTAACATTTGACGGTACACAATTGCGCAACAGTATTATAGTACATTAAAGGTATATAATTAATAAGAATTCTTTATTAAAGCTACATTGACTCATTGGGTTATTAAAATGTCTTACTTGGCTATGTTAGGTACAAATAAATTAATTAAAATGTTAAAATATAATAGGAAATGGTATAGACATTATATAAGATAGGTAATTAAAATTTGCAATGAGAAATTAATATCAAATTTAAAGTCAGTCTGTAACAGGCATGTGTAACTATATACTATTATAAATTATATATTTATATATTAATTTCAGACAGCCTTCGTGGCGTGGCGGTAGTGAACGCGACTGCCACGCAGGAGTCGCGGGTTCGATTCCCGCTCACTGCAAATATTTGTATGCATGAATTGGCATTGGTCTGGGTGTTTCTATGTATAGTATGTATGTATTTACAAAAAAAAGTATCTAAGTATGTTTACCCGTATTCTAGATTTCATAACACAATCTAGTTATGAATAAGGCATTACGAATTTCAGGCATAGTGGGAAGAAGATATTTTAGGATTCAGGCGAATCGGGCCTAAGTCATAATGAATTCAGACATCTTGGGAAACAGACGATTTGACATTCGTTTATAGTGCAATCAGGCATTTTGGGAATAGGTTGTACTCGACCGGACCCATACTTACGAGATTGTAAACATACAAACATCCAACTGTCCCATATATTAGCAAGTAAGATTGCATAGTGCTAATAGTTGTGTCGTGACCAGATGATTTTCTATACATACAAATCTCTCATATATTATCATGTTAGTAGAAGCTTTCCTGCAATAAACACAGATTTGAAACGGATCTGCAAATAATACAAGAATTATTGTGGTCTCATGGCGGATCGACCAAAACACGAGTTATTGTTATTGCAAGTTAGTCCCAGCTTGGTTCCGAGATTGGATTTATAGGAATGGTTCCAAGTTTCATTTCATCAATAAGAGATGCTAGACCGGCATCGCACATTTACTTTGATAATACCTTCTATTGTCATATGCAGCACAAATCCATACTTCCATACTAATATTATAAATGCGAAAGTAACTCTGTCTGTCTGTCTGTCTGTCTGTCTGTATGGTACGCTTTCACGCCGAAACCACTGAACCGATTTTGATGAAATTTGGTATAAGGGTAGATTAGACCTTGAGGAAGGACATAGGCTATGTTTTGTCGCGATAACCGACATCCACGCGGGCGGAGCCGCGGGCAAAAGCTAGTATTATATATAGAATATTTCTCGCAGTTGTCAAAGTCTGCAAGGAGAGCGAACCTTTCGCCTCACATCCAGCAGAATATCTAAAGCAGGATCCCTTTTGCTTCACACTAATACCTATAGTATAAACTTGTTCTTGTTGTAGTTATTGGATAAACTAGTTCATCTTGAACTGATTTGTTGCCTCTGACTAATTCATATAGGCACATTCTCGCAGCTCTGTAGTGTTTTGTATTTTTTCGTGCGGAAATTTCTACGCGTACCCTATATCTGCCAGCTCCTGGTCAAGATTGCGAGCTTGGTGGAAATCTATGCCGACTGTCAGATAATAATCAGACTGATCTTTAACTGTAAGCCACTCTCACCGCAGCGTAACAATACCAAAAAATACATGATTTTCAAATAAATCTTGCAACTAAATGATCTGATATTAATTTGATATCTTTACCTACTTAACACCTAATAACATTACTCATCAACGTCCAGCTCCAATTCAAATTGAAGTTAGCGTAATATTTTACCAATTTAATTAATTATCTAAAAAACTATTCACGAAATTGATTTCGCCCGAGCAAAGCCACTTACAAAGTAATTTAATTTTATTAGTGTAATAGATTTGAAATACGTTCAATATTATTCGCAAAAGACAAATTGTCATGGCAGGAACAAGGTAATGCGCTGCCTGAGTGATCACAAATAATGGCCGCCACTTTAACATCCCTCGGGACTTTCAGCCGCCGATTGTCCGTCCCGTGACTAACAGACAACATGGCTATGTAAGCAAAGCTTTGCTGACACCACAAAAAGGACTTTCCCTATTGTCATGGAACCGGTACACGAAACAATTCATCAATTTATGTTTACCTTGCTTCAAAAATTTGTAAAACATCAATCTATACTGCTATTATGGTGAGGACAGATTTCATTTAAAGAAGCTAATTAACTGTTTATACTGTTGATTGATGACATCTTAATAATCTTAGTAAGTTCTGTCTGTTTACAACTGTCATTGTAAAACTTTCAGGAGGCCGTAAGGTGAAACCCACCAGGTTCAATAATAAATACCTACTGTGGAAACTGTAGTCTCAAAATGTGTAAGCTAATTAACAGATTTTAATAATTCCAGTAACAACAAGTTTATAGTTTCACTTTTTGCTTTATCTTTAATACCACATGAAAAATTAAATACTTTATGGGATTGAGAAAAACATCAACCTTTCTCAGTTGGCTATAGTTCATTGGAGCATATTAAATAGTAATTCAAACAACTGCTGATATATTTAAAGTACAGGTGGTAGCCTTGTCAAGGTTTAAATAATTGAGCATGGCGTGAGTGAGAACAAAAGGAAAGGCGCCATGTTTTATACAGCACGTCGGAACTCGGCCACGGGAACACACGACCATCTCAAGGAAACACACAATTTTTTGCTTTTAGACGGGTGTCTTCAATGTACTGACTGAAAAAATGAGTGCAAACGTGGTACACCCATTTATACCTTTATTTAGTTTAATACTAGCGTCCCAGTTTCACACGGGCAATGTTTGCTAAAAATCTAAATATTATATAAACTGACACTTTAGTATAATTTAATAGTACAGATATCGTTACAATGAGAATAAATTTATTATAGCCCACGTGGACGCTAATACTTAAAGTTGTGAAAAAAGATAGCAACCTGTACCAGGTACCAAACTACACACACATCTACAACTATAGAGAACATGGCAGGGGCGGTGGAGTGTCCATCTTTCTACACAACACTTTACAATAGGAAATAACAGAAGAACTATGTAAGGATGGAAACCACTACCTATGGATAAGTATAGCTAAATTGTCTTTGAATTTGGGAGTGATTTACAAGCCCGGGAACTCAAGTGTTAATGACTTCTTAGAGATATATTCTGCGCAACTCGAGCGGTACAACAGATCTATTGTGTTTGGCGACTTTAACCTAAATTTGCATAGCACGGAAGCAGATGTAACAAAATATAAACGTGAAATACAGGGAGCAGGATACCAGATATTGAATAAGGTGGATAAGAAGTATGGGACCAGGACAACCAGTAAAACAAATACAATAATCGACCATGTTTGTACAAATATAAATAATCATTCTTTTAGCCTGTCAATAATCAAATCATCGCTTTCCGATCACAACCAAATCTTTTTGGAAATTGGCAAGTTGGCACCAACAGTAATAAGAAAAACACAATACAAGGCCCTAGATTACGAAAAACTGTACAGTAACGCTCAAAAGGCTGGGCATAATTTGGAAAACTGTGACTATACTTACCTGGAACAATTTATTCGAGATCAAGTGCAAGACAGTAAAATTGACAAAACAAAAAAAAATAATCTACCTCAAAAGGATTGGATAACTAAAAGTATAATTGATTCAATAAATCTGCGGAACAGTTTATGGTGTCAAACTAAGACGAATCCTGATGACATTAACCTACGGAAAAAGTATGAAGATCAGAAAATTACTGTAAGAACCATGATCAATAATCAAAAGAGAAAGTATTACCATACCCTATTTCAAGATAATTATAATAACCCAAAGAGAATGTGGGAATTAATTAACAATCTAGCGCTGAATAAAATCAAGGACGGCTGTGCTCCGCCGAAACTGATGTCGATTTCCGGTCCAATAACAGAAGGTAACGACATTTGTAATATATTTAATTCTTTTTTCTCGTCAATAGGCTCAGACTTAGCGAACCAGATACCAAGTATGTACCATGTAAACACCGGGAACACTTTAATGTACGATGACCATTATTCACATGATATAATTTTGAATCGACTTCAACCATGCAGTGTAAGTGAAATTTCTAAGATCATTGATAACTTAGACAATAACACTAGTGCGGGTCTGGACGGAATTAGTACTAAAGCTGTAAAATGTCTCAAGAATATAATTCTCATACCGTTAACAAATTGTATAAATGAATGTTTATCACGTGGTATATTTCCTGATACACTAAAGGTGGCTAAAGTCGCTCCCATTTACAAATCTGGCTCCAAAACAGACCCGGGGAACTACAGACCTGTGTCTGTTTTACCCGTCTTATCAAAAATTTTTGAACGCATTTTATACGAACGCTTAAATACCTATTTACAAGAAAAACACTTCCTAAATAACCACCAATACGGTTTCCGCACCAAAGCAAGTACTCTTATGGCGGCAGTCGATTTAATAACAAAAATAAAAACTAATATTGACAATAAGAACATAGCATTAGGTATATTCATTGACTTAAAAAAAGCATTCGATACGGTGAGTCACCAAAAATTATTACAGAAATTGCATAACATAGGTGTCACGGGGACAGCTCTCAACATGTTCTCATCATATTTTCAAAATAGGCGTCAGGTGGTCAAAATAGGAAATTTCATGAGTTCTACACAAACGCTGCCTTTTGGTATAGCTCAAGGCTCCATAATTGGCCCATTAATGTTTTTAATATACATAAATAATATACATTTAATAGGAATGACCGGTCACCTTACTCTGTACGCAGATGATACATGTATTTTCTACTACAATAGCTGTATACAAACGATTATTAGCGAGGCCCAGAGAGATCTTAATTTACTAACGAAGTGGTTCAAATATAATTTATTAACGGTAAACGCATTTAAAACATCTTTTATGATTTTCGCGGCGAAAAATAAAAAAATACCTGAATTTACCCCTCTCAACATAGATAATGTCGAAATACAGCAATCTCATCAAGAAAAATACCTTGGATTACGGATAGACGACAAACTATCATGGAGTGCACATATTGACCACGTAAAGGGGAAACTGACGTCTTTATTGGGTGCTTTACGTAAAATATCAAACTGCATACCAAAAAAAATAAGTACAATTATCTATAACTCCCTTGTAAAATCAGAGCTAGAGTATATGATTGAAATATGGGGATCGGCCGCACTAACATATCTAAATCCATTGCAGAGAACTCAAAATAAAATTATTAAGGCTTTATATCACTATCATTATTTAACACCAACAACTCAAGTATTTAAGGAAACAGAATTACTAAATGTTAGACAAATTTACGAGTACTGTACATGTATTTTAGTAAAAAAAATTACAACCAATTCAGTCCAGACCAACATAGTGTTGCCGAAAAAAATAACACCCTACAATCTTCGAAATAAAGGCAAACTCCAACTAAGTCATCCACGCACTAATTACGGAAAAAAGACGATACTGTTTGAGGAAGCACAGCTGTACAATAAATTGCCTAATGACATCAAGCAAACGGGCAGTATTGACATATTGAAAAGGAAATTAAAAGAACATATGCGAGAAGTGTAGTGTAAACTTGTATTACTAATAACATTACCTACCTACATGTTACTATTAATATGTACTACCTACCATATTATAAATAACTTATTCTAACTTCAATGTTATAAATTAAACTAAATTAAATTACATTGAATTGAATTACAGAATGACATCAATTAATTGGTATTTATAATAATAACAATCTGTATCATATAATAATATTACCTACCTACTTATCAGTATTATTATGTACTACCAACCATTTATTATAAATTAAATTGAATTGAATTATAATTGTATAATGTCAGCAATAATGTAAGGGCCTGAGGCGGCAATGTTCTTGTTTATTATTGTCAAGTATAATAATAACAATCTGTATCTTATCTCATTTTAAGTGAACTGTATTGTTTTTTATGAGAAATAAATATCTTTAAACCGAGATCAACCAATGAATGGACTAGAAATAATTAGAAGTTAACCGATTCACGATGGCAACGTGATGAAGAGATAAGTGTTAATGCTATGACATGTGAAACAATAATATGATGCTGTTTACATAATTGTTACATTTGATGTAAGTTAGAACATTATATTGCGAGTAAATAAATGGTAGAATGACCTGTTGTGAATATCAAATTTCGGGAACTAAGTTTCTTTGATAGTCCCTAGTTTAAAACCAAAGTCGTGTCTGACGTATATCACCGGGTTAAGCCTTGATTTATATTTAATAGGTGTACCGTTACGATCCAATTTATGATCGAGCTCGCACCGAGCTGAGCGAGAATTACTTCATTGGGCTTTGATCAAACATGTTGGTTAAAGTAAACTACTACTCTGGAAATTGTCATTTGGGACAAGTTTTGTGTACATATCATGTTGCGGTTGACTTGCTAACTTCTACGTTTCAAGTTTGTATTACTGAATGCATGTCTATGGATCAATATTATTTAGTGTTAGCTCTCGAAAATATAACATCAATTATATAAATATCCAACTTGACAAAAAATGTAATGTGTAAATTCACCAACATCACTTTTGACATGGACTTCTATAAATAATTCAGCTGTAGGTGGCTGTTGCTCCACCCACTAACCATTACCTAATGATTTCGCTCACGTCAAATATCAATTATTATAAATAAACCAGGTAAGGGCAAACATGCTTTGCATTTACATATTTTTAGTCAAAACTAAACCTTTACGCAAGTTCTAATAACAATATAAAGATTAATCGCATTTGGAACCGAGAGGAATCTATATTTAACTATTATCCAGCTTTTCACTTAGCCTCAGTAGAAATAAAATTACGAGAAATAGAAAAGAAATATTACTCCCTATTTTGTTTCTACATTCACAGCCACACGTATCAAAACGTATCCATGCAGATGTAATAAAATCTCGGTGAGTGACTGTTGTGTTCGAATCTCAGTGAACTAGAAAAAATACAGAAAGAGTAAGCCCGTATTTGCAATTTTTTCGTTTGAAATATTGCGGTGTGGCGGAGGCTCCCTCCTCCTCACGGCACGCGGCCCTCTCGCGCAACGTGACTGAGCTCAACTGAGCTGTAATTCAAGTAATATATCAATCTTTTCCTGCTATTAGTTGACACAACTATGTATAAAAACTAGGCTTAATAATTAAAGCCCGAAGACATTCGGGCCGAGAGGTCCCGGCTCCACGGGATCATGGTGGCGGAGTGGGAGCGACGACTTGAGCAACGACGCGCAGGGCATGCCGTCATAGAGGCGGTAAGGCCCATTATGGGGGAATGGCTCGAGAGGCCACATGGCAGCCTCTCGTATCGACTGACGCAGATTATCACCGGGCACGGGTGCTTCGGGAGATATCTGTGTCGGATCGAAAAGGAGCCAACGTCCGAGTGCCATCACTGCGACGCGAGCGAGGACACGGGGCTGCACACGCTCACCGAGTGCCCGGCATGGGCCGAACCGAGGCGGGAGCTTGTGGCGGCCCTGGGAGTGAGAGTTCTCACCCTCGCCACCCTGCTCACAGCAATGGTCCGCTGCGCGGACGCGTGGGCGGCCGGCGTCTCCTTCAGCGAGCAGGTAATGGTCGTGAAGGAGACGGCGGAGCGGGAGAGGCGGCGCGAGCGAGAAAGACTCGCGGATCGCGCCGCCCGCGCGCGCAGGCAACTCGGGCGTCGGAGGGCACTGACTGACCTCCGTCCCCCATGAGCGCGGGCCTGGGGGTGACAGGTGGAGCCGCCTGTCACCCCAGCAGAAGCAGGCCACGGCGGCGGCGCGCTGAATAGCGCGTGTTAGATTTAGGGGGGTAAAATTAGAGGTGACCATATATATATAAGCCTATAACTTACTATATATACCCATAAACAGGATGCCATTTGTAATTATGTATTTGAACCAAGGAAATTAAACAATAAATACAATTCTGTTTTATCACTCTTTTATTCTGTTATACTACGTCAGTTCCAAAAGCTGTTGTAGACAGGAAAGAACTGACAAGAAAACCTGTCTGCCTTCTAACCACAACATAATTAATATTTTACTTCATGTTACACCAGGCTCGTAGCCAAATATTACAATATAAGACAACCCTGGTTGCAGACCAGTTACAACAGTATAATAGCTAAAACTATAACACAGCTACTTATCACATAGGAACCACATTGGAGTCGAACCACTTCTCATAATTATAGCCAAATATTACAATATAAGGCAACCCTGGTTGCAGACCAGGTACAACACTATTATAGCTAAAATTATAACACAGATACTTATCACATAGGAACCACATTGGAATCGAACCACTTCTCATAATTATCAGTATGACAATACTTGCACAGTCACTAATATGGTATAATGATATTCAATTATCTGGTATATCAGTTAAACAGACTAATAGCCGACACTACGATACATAGGTAGTACATAAAACTTAGATACCACACTGGTATCGAACCAGCCCTTATAATCATTGGTATAGCCATACTTTTACAGATATTATGATAGTTTATTATCCCCAAGGATTATCGCAAATACATCAAGTAATACTTTGAGTCGGTTACTTTACAAGTATATTTTAGTTACACAATATTTAGAACACCCAAAGAGGGTATTTAATTATAATTGCTAATTCAATTACTTATTAAATACCAATCCACTATTATATTATTCACTATAACAGTAGTTATTACTACATTCACTTTTATAACCCTGTAAGTACATATTATTATAACATTATAAATATAACAGAGGTATATCGTACCTCACACTTCGACGGCTCGGGATAGACCGTCCGAATGACATCTGACATTGTCTTTTTATAACATTTGAGACGTCGCATTGCATCGAATGATTTTCATCTACCTACTTATAAAAAATATTGTATAAAGTAGTTTCTTATTTACAAATCCTTTAAAATATTCTTTATAGTAATATAAATACACTATAATACATCAAGCTACACCTCACCTGATCGCTGGCCACTCCATATTTTAACATGATTCTAACACGGCCATACTGACAATTACTTCGCTCTCGAAGTATATACAACGAATTTTATTGCAAATTGCGATCACATATTACATACTTAAACTTAGTCATTATAATTATATTTCTTTTACATCACTTTTTGCAAAACAGAATTTATACAGTAAAGAAAAAACACTTCCTTAGTATCAAAATTGCCCCAAAAAGAATAGTCAACACCAAAAAATATAGATATTCAACAACATTTTGGTACTTTGTCTCAAACTTAAGATTTAAACATTATTTAGTCTTCGATCTTTATGAAATCTTAGCATAGTAGAAGGGCAAAAAACATTTTATAAAATGTGTGTAAAATATATATATATATATATATATATATATATATATATATATATATATATATTATCTTCTGTTATTATTCAGTTATCTAAGAACATTAATTACCTCCGAATCCAACGGACTAATGTGAACTTTTATAAAATGTCTTTTGTTATTGTTTGGTTATCCAAGAATATTGATTACCTCCGAATCCAACGGAATAATCTGAACTTTTTTAAAATGTCTTGTTATTGTTCAATTATCTACGAATATTGATTACCTCCGAATCTAACGGAATAATCTAAACTTTATCATTTCAAACACCATCTATAAATTTACCATTAAATTAATTATGTATCACGGCATTTGATTATAACAGTTGTATACCCGAGATAAAGTCTCTTATTTTACACGAGGTATAAGTCTTGTTTTTTAACCGAGATATAACCGCCTCGCCTTTTTTCCCCATGAGACAAAACCGTCTCGCCTTTTACCCGAGATATCATAGTCTCACCTTTTACCCGAGACATCAAAGTCTCTCCTTTTACCCGAGACATCATAATCTCACATTTTACCCGAGACATCATAGTCTCTCCTTTTACCCGAGACATCATAGTCTCTCCTTTTACCCGAGACATCATAGTCTCACCTTTTACCCGAGACATCATAGTCTCGTCCCTTTTGTTTTTTACTTACAACCACCACTAATGCCAAAAGCCAATAACACTATATATATAGTAACACAAATAGCAATGTTTTTAATCCATCACGGCCATTCTGAACTACACTTTGATCTCAAAGTGTTTAGTAAATCCATAATAAAATAATATCTGGGTGATTTTCAACAAGTGATTTTTTTGTATCATTTCGGTGAGATTTTTCTATTACAATGTCTTGTTAATATATTTTGTAACGAAAATAAACTTTAATCTTATTTGTAACATATGCGTGAGTGGACATCATGTAACATCAAAACTTACTGAAATATTTAAGGTTGAATTTTTGGGAGCCCACAGAAATGAAAAGTGTCCACTGAAATGATAAATCGTCCACCGAAATGACTAGACTGTGCACCGGAATGAAATTAGCCCACTGAAATGATACAGCCAAGGACATCATATATTTTTAGGAGGATTCCGTAGATTGTCTGAAACGAATCTAAATTAATTCCATAGAGATATCACTAGACTGTATTTGTGATATTTATTAAATATAAGATCAAACTATTATATTAGAGAAAAAAAGTAATTTTTTTGCGGAACGAGTGTTGTGTTTTTACCCGACTGCGCGACGCAAAGGAGGATAATGTGTTTATCAGTTTATATATGTATGTTTGTTTTTATGTGGCGTTCTAGAGCTAAAACCCGACTGCCACTGAAAATACCGAAATAAGTTTGATAGCAGGCGGTACCCATTTGCCAATCATAAACCGAAAGAAAATTAATGGGTACCGGCTGCCATCAAACTTATTTCGGTCTTTTCAGTGGCAGTCGGGTTTTTTTATTTACTGGTAATAATAATAGTGTTTTGTATGTAAAACTTCAAAATGTACTAAATCAACTCTTATATTTTTACGACACAATGATTTAATAAGACATTGCAAACAGTTTGGCTATATAATCCGATTATGTACTTATGCGAAAAGAATGAAAATAGCGCAATCACTAGTCACTATTGCAAAAGAATGAATGGATTCAATGAATCGATCCTGCTTCTTTTTTTCTAGCATATCTCTCCCTGTCTTTTCTAAGAAACTCTTCGCGTGTGACGTCATTGCTCTTAATTCTCTCTTTTCTTCTTCTTTCATATAACCTTCTTTTTTCTAACCTTTCCTTTTTGGTCTGTAGCTTAGGTCGCGGCATCCTAAAATCCAAATTATAATTATTAAACATTGAACATCACATTATCGTTGAGAATACACATTGTCTAGAAGTACGTACATTTCTTATCCATTTTCTAACAAGATATTTTAAACTGTTTTTTTATTGTATTGTGATAAATAAAAGAAAAAAAAACAAATATTAACACATCAAATTAATCCCATATATCGAACCTTCAATATCTAGAATTATCTCACCAAATTTTTATGATTCAATTTTAGACTCAAGGATCTCTAAAACTTATGATTTTATCATTTCTAAGTTAAATTTCATTTAAGTGGACTGTTGTCGGTATTACAGTCCACCGAATCCACTGAAATGATAACACCGAGGTGATAAAAATAGTAAGTTTTACATTTAACTCCGATATTAGAATTAATATTAAAATGTCAACACTGCTGTAACAACACATATCTTACGGCGAATTTAAAACAGAATTTTGAAATAAATTGAATGAACCTAACACGAGCTATAACGGCCACAGAAATGACACTATTTTTGTCCCCATATCACTGAAATGATATACTTACTTTTCAGCGGGAATCCACGATGATTTTATGACGCGTTCGTGCACTCCAACGAATGGAGGTGGCCTGATTCGAAGTAAGGAAAGGCACGGGGGGCGCAAAAACGCTATGTTGACGAAGTTACTCTACTAAAACTTACTGTCCACCAAAATGATAACTTTTTACAGGACGAAAGTAGACTGTTTAATACAATGTATAAGAAATAAGATAAACAAACAATATTAGTTTTTTTCTATGGGTCATATTATAATTTATTCATACAAAATTCGATGTTAGTCCAAATGTTAAATACAACTGCAGGGCAAGATATTTTACGAGTGAAATTCGATTCAGGACAGGTCACCGAAATGATAAAATGACACTTTGTAATTAATTTTTTTTATGTAATAGAGGACATTACTCAACAATTTTTTTTGCCATGGTAGAGAAGTACCTATTATACTATGAAAAGTAATCAAAATCGTAAAACCAACACATTGCACTACCGTTCTCAGGCTTGCCGTGTATTTTTTTTGCTTTTGCTATTCACCCATCTATTGTAGTCCTTAAGGTACATTGTACATACGTAGTGTAAATGCTATTGACTTTCTTTTTTATTCGAATTTTGTTCGTTTTAACTGTACTTGACTTTACTTTGATTGTAATTTACTTTATTATTGTAGCTTAGTTTGAATAAACTTTACTATTGCATCCACTGTACTCCACGTTTCAAACTGACCACTGGTTTGACCATTTGCTAAATAGTATTTAATATTTATTTTTTATATTGGCGTTTTACAAGCAGAATAAACGAGTTTGTTAGAATTTGAATTTAATATTAAATCGACGGTAGGTACTTTCCGTGTAATATTAACTTTAATATTGGACCGACTGTACTTTTACTTTAATATTGAACCGACTGTACATTTGCTTTAATATTAAGTCTATTGTACTTTTACTCTAATATTGAATCGACTGTACTTTTACTCTAATATTGAACCGACTGTACATTTACCTAAATATTGAACCGACTGTACATTTACTTTAATATTGAATCGTCTGTACATTTACTTTAATATTGAACCGATTGTACTTTTACTTTATTATTGAATGGACTGTACTTTTACTTTAATAATAAATCGACTGTACTTTTACTTTATTATTGAATGGACTGTACTTTTACTTTAATAATAAATCGACGGAATTTTTACTTTAATAATAAATCGACTATACTTTTACCTTAATAATAAATCGACTGTACTTTTACTTTATTATTGAATGGACTGTACTTTTACTTTATTAATAAATCGACTGTACTTTTACTTTAATAATAAATCGACTGTACTTTTACTTTAATAATAAATCGACTGTACTTTTATTTTAATAATAAATCGACTGTACTTTTACTTTAATAATAAATCTACTGTACTTTTACTTTAATAATAAATCGACTGTACATTTACTTTTATATTGAACTGACTGTACATTTACTTTAATATTAAATCGACCTTACTTTTATTTTCTTATTGAATCGACGGCACTTTTATCTTTAATATTGAATCGACGGCACTTATCTTTAATATTGAATCTACGGTACTTTTATATGAATCTATTGTACTTTTAACTTTAATATTGAATTTACATGACTTTTAACTTTATTGGCTTTACATGACTTTTAACTTTATTGGCTTTACATGACTTTTAACTTTATTGGCTTTACATGACTTTTAACTTTATTGGCTTTACCTGACTTTTAACTTTATTGGCTTTACATGACTTTTAACTTTATAATGTGTCCAACTAAATAAAAAAAATGGGTAGTATTTTAAAGTCCTGGTAACCATCACACATTAATGAGTATCAGTATCATGAACTTAAATTGTAAAGAGATGAATCCAAATAAATTAAGAATGTCTTTCAATCTTTTTATCACGGTGTATGTGTATACATACCCTTTTAGTAATTCTCATAACAAATAAAATCTACTTTACACAGTAATCATAAATAAGTAACTGTTCGGCCAACCTGATATATCTTAATAGGTTACTTGTCAGGTACCGAAAAAAACTATTTTAGAATACAAAATATTAACATCACTTAATCTGATCAAACCATTTCAGATCACCAAAAAGATTAACTTTGCTTTAAGTATTAGTCAAGCCACATATTTTGTTCAAGAAAATAAAAAGTTTGACCATTACTTTTTTTTTTCATTAAATATGAAATCCAGTATTACATCAATGATAATAGCCAGAAATTTTAAAATAATTCGTTAGTGATCAGCCCGGGTTGTTTGCAATTAGAACTATCAAGAAGTTACACTATCCAACTTGAACCTTATAAATCACAAAAGCTACAATACCGTTTTTGTGCACTTTTTTTGTTGATGGTTTGGAAATACACTGCTTCGCAGTACCGCTGCAAATTGATGCTGGATTTCACTGCCTTGCAGATAGCTGAGCCGTCAGTCATTGCTCCAGTGGGTAGCAAATATTACAGAAGGCTTTTGGCAAGCCTCCCAGATACAGATATAATCTGAAACTTGTACAATATGTATTAGAAAATTTGCGTATCCCACTTCTGATGTTAGATTTAGGGGGGTAAAATTAGAGGTGACCATATATATATAAGCCTATAACTTACTATATATACCCATAAACAGGATGCCATTTGTAATTATGTATTTGAACCAAGGAAATTAAACAATAAATACAATTCTGTTTTATCACTCTTTTATTCTGTTATACTACGTCAGTTCCAAAAGCTGTTGTAGACAGGAAAGAACTGACAAGAAAACCTGTCTGCCTTCTAACCACAACATAATTAATATTTTACTTCATGTTACACCAGGCTCGTAGCCAAATATTACAATATAATACAACCCTGGTTGCAGAACAGTTACAACAGTATAATAGCTAAAACTATAACACAGCTACTTATCACATAGGAACCACATTGGAGTCGAACCACTTCTCATAATTATAGCCAAATATTACAATATAAGGCAACCCTGGTTGCAGACCAGGTACAACACTATAATAGCTAAAATTATAACACAGATACTTATCACATAGGAACCACATTGGAGTCGAACCACTTCTCATAATTATCAGTATGACAATACTTGCACAGTCACTAATATGGTATAATGATATTCAATTATCTGGTATATCAGTTAAACAGACTAATAGCCGACACTACGATACATAGGTAGTACATAAAACTTAGATACCACACTGGTATCGAACCAGCCCTTATAATCATTGGTATAGCCATACTTTTACAGATATTATGATAGTTTATTATCCCCAAGGATTATCGCAAATACATCAAGTAATACTTTGAGTCGGTTACTTTACAAGTATATTTTAGTTACACAATATTTAGAACACCCAAAGAGGGTATTTAATTATAATTGCTAATTCAATTACTTATTAAATACCAATCCACTATTATATTATTCACTATAACAGTAGTTATTACTACATTCACTTTTATAACCCTGTAAGTACATATTATTATAACATTATAAATATAACAGAGGTATATCGTACCTCACACTTCGACGGCTCGGGATAGACCGTCCGAATGACATCTGACATTGTCTTTTTATAACATTTGAGACGTCGCATTGCATCGAATGATTTTCATCTACCTACTTATAAAAAATATTGTATAAAGTAGTTTCTTATTTACAAATCCTTTAAAATATTCTTTATAGTAATATAAATACACTATAATACATCAAGCTACACCTCACCTGATCGCTGGCCACTCCATATTTTAACATGATTCTAACACGCGCCTCCCCATTCCGGGGGCGAGTTGGGGACACCGTTGTCCCCCCTCCTGAGGAGGGCCAGACCGTAAGGGATGGCCCTGGGTCAGCCGGGGTGCGAGGGATATGTCTTTGACAACCTCACCTCCGGCCTAGCACCAAGACCCACAGTCGGCGTGCGGTTTTAGTCGGTTCGAGTCCGACATAACCTCCCCTTCCGGCTCCGGCAGGGGGGGTATCCGTGGGGATTTCCGCACGAAAAAAAAAAAAAAAAAAAAGGCTTAATAATTAAAGAAACATTTCGTTTATTCAGTTAAGGCACCTAAAGAGCGCATGAACGGTAAAATTTAACAATTATTGCAAGAATGTCAGGAATAATAAGTAAATAAAATCATTTGAAAATGATCCTTTCGCTGGTTCGGTAGGTTGGTTCTACTTTTTTTTTTAACATTCTACACAACGCTATCTAAGAAGATACTGGCCAGAAACTCCTTTTTTAAATAATTTTTATTTATATTTATATAGTGTGAGCAACTAAGAGATGGCTTATTCCTGTCCGCTCCACGATTTTGTTCCCAAGCGCTCCAAGACTAAAATTAAATATTATTATTATTTTATAAAATCGTTCTCAAGAGCTCCAAAACCTTATATAAGCTTTTTCCTTCAAAACTTCTTATCTCTATACATCAATTCCCAGGAGCTCCAAATATAACCTTTATCATTACGAAATTTGTCTACTGTAAAAATCACCTTTTTTCACTTCAATTTTAGTGGCATTTCAATCAGATTCTGAGGAATTGTATTAAACATTTTTATCCAGTTGCATATAAACAAATTATCAACCTTATGAGGCCTGAGAATTGGCACTGCAAATTAAATTTATTTTTTGCATGATAATTGTGTTCGTCAGAGTTTAAAAAAAATACACTGAGATTTCACTGTACCTTTTTTTAATAAATTTCAATATAAAGAATCTCAATGTCACTATAGACAAAACTCGCCGGTTAAAGTTCATTACAGTGTTTGATTGATATAACTATTTCAATAGAGCACTTCGGAACTTTGGAACATGATCGTCTACATATTACATCGTACTCACTATAGGCAATCATTCCTAAATTGCGTGAACTTTGTACATAATTAATCTGGGTCTATGATTCGTGTAAACAATCTGTAACTAGTTGCTCGAGGTGGGCGGAAATGCATACCTGACTACTACTATTTACGACTATAATATTTGTAAGTGATCCACTGTTGTAAATGTCGGATCCAGACCATTAAATTACCGACGTACCCACTGCCACTCAATAAATCAAACACGTGTTATGAGTCAGCATGCACCGTATGTCAAGATTTTTGGCAGGTGCTATGGACATGGCTAGGTGCTATTCAGCTGGGTGCTCTAAGTGGACTACAGCATTTAGAATCTACTTTTTGTACAGGGACGGTGTCATAAAAATACTCCAGTAATATTTTGTCATACACTGTTAAGTTTGGCCCTAAAATTATATAATAAGAGCTCCAGTGAAGTAACCTCGCTACAGAAAGCTGTAAGCACTGAACAAATGGACGGTAATGCCTTATTTATTGCACGTCGGACACGATACGGCGCCTTTATGTGCCGGCACGTGACCGCGACGACGACGAGACGACACCGAGTCTACAAACACGACCCGCGGTCACTCGGCGGTTATTAAATTTCCTACACCTAAACCGTATCGTGTCACTTCAAGGCACTTCTCCTTTTATGCTTAGAATAATAATGATGAGGCTTTCTTAAAATAAAACGATCTATGGTATTTTTTACTGTTGGATCTTTTTCAAGTTAAAAATCATATGCTAATCGTTAGCACATTGTTTTGTGAGATAAAATTCTACACCAGGTAAAAAAACCTGACTTATATACATTACTAGCTGACCCGGCGAACTTCATTCCACCAAAATTTTTCCGCCCGCGTGGCGTCAGATCCCGTTCCCGCTGCACAGTCTACTATATTAAGCATGTATTAAACATATAAAACTTCCTCTTGAATTACTCTATCCATTAAAAAAACTGCATCGAAATCCGTAGCGTACTTTTAAAGATAAAAGCATACATAGGGACATAGGGACGCGGAAAACGACTGCTTTATACTATATAGTGATGTATATTACATTCGCTCATGCCTATTTCCCCTGAAATAAACAGAGCCCGCCACTTGGTTCTATCTGTACCATACGATAGACAAATAAGCCAGCCTCCAGTGGACCCACGTCATGCCTTTAAGATGCTCGGTTTCCCAAACAATAATGATCTAGTCCCTTCAATCCAAAACAAGCTGTCCTTATGAAGACTGAAAAGGGAATTATTTTGGGACTAAACAACTATCACATCGGCAATGTTGGAGACCTAACTTTCCACTTCATTTTTTCTTTACCTTTTACTTCTTCTGGTGACCTATTTTTGAATAATCTGAGTATTGCAATAGTACATTCAACGTCGGTGTGGTTTAGCAAGCACTCGTAACAAGCTTGCAGTTAATTTGCAGAGTCATTTCGACTAGACCGTTGTGTTGTGGTCTACGTGGCCTCGTGACCACTGTCAGTGGGCGCTGTGGCCTGCTAACGACTAATTTAATTATTAATATACAGGATGGAAGATTTTCATGCCCTCTTTCATTTAATTTACCATGTATGATAGAGAGATTAAATTTGATCCTTAAGATTGCCACTCTCGATTGAAGCCATAAAAATTCGGGGTAATTTTTTCGGGTTTTCTTTATTTTTAATAAAAATAAAGGAGTGTTTCCTTTGAGTGAAATTTTCAATCTCCAGTTTTTCTAGTACTTCCCCTCAAAGGGGCATGAAAATCTTTCACCCTGTATAGTACAGTCAGCAGGCATGTATTATTTATGACTCTTTAAATATTTTTTTGATTTTGAAGTGATATTAGTACTGACGACCAAAGTAGGTACTGACCAAATTTTAATCATTCCACCATTCTTAAAATCTAATGTTTTTTTTTATAAGGGACACGTCAATTTGACTTCACCTCGTCTGACGGTAAGCTAAAGGCAAAATCTCGGAAATAGGGCCACCATCGTAAACATGTACCATGTTAACAGTGGTGGCACTCAGCTTGACTGCCTCATCTGATGCCTTTTCACGCCTCGCTTAAAGGACCCGGGACTGTAGGAAGAAGGAAACACGTGAGCTGGCAGGGAGTTCCAGGTCTTAATGGTGCGGTATAGGAATAAGTCACTGAAACACTTGGAAATTCTGCACCGTATACGGATGGCATCTTAGCCTATGGTGTTTATGATTTACTTGTTAAACTTCGAATTATCAATGCGAGCTAGTTATTCAAATCCGATTCACTCGGTTGATTAATCTATTTACGCCATTCGGTTGAAGCTTGATAAACATACTAACATTTATAACATTACCCGGCGAATATTTACAGGGCAAACAAGAAAGTTTGTGTTTATACGTGGGTTTGAAACTGTGTTTATTATTACATCACGCTCAAACAACTAAACGGATTTGAATTAACTTAAAGCGGTTATAGCTATTATCAAAGATTATTGGTTCGTTTTTAGAAATGTAAGGAAATATGAATTTTGTTATTAATGTTAGTGAAAAAATGACAAGTATTTCTTTGTAAAATAGTTTCTATCGCTATTTACTTAGAATTATTTTATTATTTACTAGCTATTGCCTGTGGTTCTGCTCGCGTGGATGTCGGTTATCACGATCAAACATAGCCTTTGTCCTTTCTCAAGGTCTACCCCTATACCAAATTTCATCAAAATCGGTTCAGTAGTTTAGGCGTGAAAGCGTAACATACACACAGACAGACAGAGTTACTTTCGCATTTATAATACTAGCTTTGCGCGTGGATGTCGGTTATCGTGACATATGTACGCTATGTCATGACATATACTCGTATACGCCTATGTCCTTTCTCAAGGTCTAACCTATCCCTATACAAAATTTCATCAAAATCGGTTCAGTGGTTTAGGCGTGAAAGCGTAACATACAGACAGACAGAGTTACTTTCGCATTTATAATATTAGTATGGATACATAACCCGATGTTTCGTCTTCTTTTCAGTAGCCGTGGTCACGGAGTAAATAATCAAAATAATACCAATCAAATTGCGATAGAGCACGCTAAAAATAGTTTAATTTCAATGAAGAATTAGACAAAAAATATCAGATTTAAGAACACACGCTTACAGCTTACAGTCGTCGCCTTTTGTGAATGATAACAGTTCAATCCACGCTTGCTGTGCCTGTGTGGAGGACTTTGAGACTATAAAATCAGAAGTGAGGCGTAAATCCCGTTGTGGAAGAATTGCATTCAGTGAGCGGCGGCGACAGCGGGACGCGGAACAATCAGAGTCTTTGAAGTCGCGCTGTTTTGTTCCTTTGTTCGTGTCTCCGCGTGATGACTACTGCTTTATGTGCGACTGTATTAGAGGCTTTATAATGCTCCGCAGTATTATAAATTGTATGATCTGGATAGGTTTATGATTCTTAAATTTATACCCACGTTTCAAATATAATATATTCGCAGCATTAGATATTGAATTGGATTATCACATGATGAACACATATATATATATTTACGCCAGTAAACCACCAAAGAGATAGACAGCGTTGTATTATTATTACAACCCACATTTCGACAACCTGATTAATAAAAAATATTATGTTCACACTTGCTTGTAGGAGAAACCATTAGTATATATTTTTGACACGCATATTTCGCTTGCTATGTTATGAATACCTGCTATTAAATTAATGCTCCATTGATCCGTCAGGTGACTTTTTCCTCGAACTTGTTTCTAACGAGTTAGCGATTTCGGTGTAACACGCTCATTGAATTTAATATTATTGATATTGATAGTATGACATTATAGGTGGTATAGGCATACTCTCGACTACAAATTAGAAATATCTACTTATTTTTTCATGAAGAGGCGATATACTTCGAGATGTTCAGCTTAGCTTGGCTTCGTGAACGTGAAAAAGAAAATTCCTAGTTACCTTCGTTACAAATCAATAGGTTCATTGACAAGGGGCCCCAATCTACTGCTAAGGGACCGGAATTAGTCGGGATTACCTACAACTCACGTGACTGTAAATATATATCATTTGTAATTAAGAAAACGTCGGTAACAATACGTCTGTTGTACTGAAAAGGACAGCCTATTACTTAATTAAGTGGGTCCATAATTTGCTAAAGAAAATTATCTTTTTACAGCCATTGTTGAATGGGATATTTTATTGTTTCCGCAATTCATTGATCAATTAAGTAGGTAGGAATTCCTCTAATGATGATTCCAATAAGACAGATCAAACAATTAACTGATATAAAGTACGCCAGACTCAGGTCAACTATTTTTAGATCTATGACACTCGATGAACTAGGGAGTCAGATAGTTAAATCATTACACTTTCTGTGCGTAGCGTACTCTAAAACAACGCAATAGATCGATATAATATCATGTGTCTCGACCCTACACCACCGACCTTCCTCGTCCTTTTGGAGCAGAGCAACCTCCTCTCTCTTCCTATCGAGAACTCTTGATACGAAAGCCGTGCGCTTTTTCTGAATATTTAAGGGTCAGATTGTACTAATGTTAAAATCCTGTAATACTTTGTTCCATTGAAGCATCGAGATTAGATCCTCGCCATAGAGCGCATATTAGTTATGCCATGTGACTAAGTAAGCAGGTGATCTCAAGAACGTAAGTCTAAATATACACTGATCTAAAAGTGGGACAGGTCAATACTACTGTCTACGCCGCGTGTGCATGTTACAGTGAAATCTTTAAATCGGTCAAAATTATTGTCTACTGAGTTATACACATGTCATGCAATAGATAACAGCTCGCAAGCTGCTTCTATCCTTACACACGAGTTTCTTCTAACTGTCAATAAACACCTCCAGGTTCATATTATAGTCTAAAGTAATAAATTGTCCATAGTACTCGTATCAAATGTCAAATTTTTCTTTATGTCTAAAATATTAAGTTGTCCATAGTATCTAAATATCTATCTTTCATTAGGCATTTTCATGCAAGCTCATCAGTTTCGAGTGCTTTGACCTGACCTTTTTTAATTCGCAATATTTAGATATTGAGAATTTATTTACTCACGTCGGCACTACCCAAAATTTTCATACTTAATACATTTGAATTAAATTGAAAAAGCCTCCGTGGCGTGACGGTAGTGAACGTGACTGCTACGCAGGAGGCGCGGGTTCGATTCCCGCTCAGTGCAAATTTGTGTGCATGAATATATAATAAAATATAATATTTGCATTGGTCTGGGTGTTTCTATGTAGGTATAGTACTTATGTATTTACAAAAAAAAGTATCTAAGTATGTTTATTCGCATTCTAGATTCCGTAACACAAGCTAGTCAAGCTATGGTTACCATGGGGTCTAGATAGCGTTGTGTGGAATGTTGTGGAATACTGTGGAATATTGTGGAGTTTATTTCAGATTATTTGTAACTTATAAGTCTTGTACTATAATTACAGTCGATGGTAAATTTTTGACTCTGCGGCCAAATTAAAAATACTATTGACTAATTTTGATAGTTAAATGCCCTTTTACAAAATAGTAGTTTTGACTGCAACATACAATATAACCCTACCGCATTCGGTGTGCAGTGTATTATTCCTTAGCATGATAAACTCTACTAAATCCACGAAAACAAACGTATCCGCGCCCATTACCGATTCATAACCAGTAAACAGAGCTTAGTTTGTTTCCCAATAAATTGTACTAAATTTGACACGTAACAGACGTTTACGAACAAACAACTTTTATTCCCCAATACACGTAACGATTGTCGCGATAATATCATAAAATCTGGAAACGTACACGGAAGGGGTGTGGTGTAAAACAAAAATATACCTTATTCCACAGAAATACAATTCTAATTGTGATAGCTTGTTTTTATGTGCGCGTGTGCCGGCGTGATTCGCCGTGCGCTGTGTTGAAGGCTAGAGGTATTTCACACCAAATCGAAGCTCAGGCGGAAGTCTCCTCAATGGGTTGTTTGACATAAACCGTTCTAACGTATGGAGGATCGTTTACTCAGGTCAATTAAAATTCGATGAACACAGAGGCTACACAAGTACACATTGCAACTAATAAGTACACGGCAATTGCATTGATATATTAGGACTGTCAATCTGTGTTTAAATTCTTTAAAAAAAAATCTAATTAATAAATTTGCTCGTTAGCTCATTTGTCAAATATAAATGGTTGGATGAATTTTGCTGAAATTTTACAAAAAGGTATGTAAATGGGATAAAAACACTATTTTATATCCTGAATCATGTAAACTCTATACTGCAATAAGGAAGAGAAGGTTTCAAATGAAAACGTTGGTAAACGAAAATCATGTATGTATAAATTATACATCATGCCATTAATCTCGAGCAAGGAAGCCTGGCGCTTATCGAATTTGGTGACTACATTAAACCAGCCCTAGTTTTACATACTTGCTACAAATTATCTAGTTTACATGTCGTCCCAACTAATGGGATTCCCAGTAACTCTGCTATTGCTCAGAGCCACGACAATACCCTCCTTGGTACGCTATGATCACGGCGCTAGAACAACCAAAGGGCGTTCCCAAGTCCTTTGAATGCTTTCAGAACTATTTTCCTTCGTCGAGAATGTTTTATAGGTCTCGTCATAAATTACCCGGTAGGGTATACGGGATTTATGATTATTTTTATTAATGGCCCTTCGGAGGGCGGTTAGCTGAGGTGTCTGTTAGCGGGGGAAATTATTATTATATTATTGCAAATTAGCGGCGAAATTAATATTTCATTTAATATCTTTGAAAGTTATTTCGGTGTTTAATTTTAACTGGTTAAAATATAGAAATTTTATTTGACCAGTACTGTGGCAAATAGAACACAGGACGTCCCCTTGCGAGATGAATTGACGACCTACAAAAGAGCTACCGTGCTGAAGAGAAATACTTCTGAAGGAATTTTTACAGCATTAAGTATGCTAACTATACAAATCAAATACATAGGGAAAAAGAATCTTCTCGGGCGGGACTCGAACCCGCAGTCTTTCCCTTACAGGGGGAATGCCTGACCAATTCGGCTACCGAGACACGCCCGATATGATTCAAATTTCCTATCTTATACGTCTTTAAGGCGACGTGGCGTCATCTACCGATTTTCTTACGAACTATCGGAATCAATGAATGATGTTACAATCATTTTTAAACATTGATTTTTTGATAACTGCGCCCAAACAATTGAAGGAATTTTTACAGCATTAAGTATGCTAACTGAAGATTCTTTTTCCCTATGTATTTGATTTGTATAGTTAGCATACTTAATGCTGTAAAAATTCCTTCCATTGTTTGGGCGCAGTTATCAAAAAATCAATGTTTAAAAATGATTGTAACATCATTCATTGATTCCGATAGTTCGTAAGAAAATCGGTAGATGACGCCACGTCGCCTTAAAGACGTATAAGATAGGAAATTTGAATCATATCGGGCGTGTCTCGGTAGCCGAATTGGTCAGGCATTCCCCCTGTAAGGGAAAGACTGCGGGTTCGAGTCCCGCCCGAGAAGATTCTTTTTCCCTATGTATTTGATTTGTATAGTTAGCATACTTAATGCTGTAAAAATTCCTTCAATTGTTTGGGCGCAGTTATCAAAAAATCAATGTTTAAAAATGATTGTAACATCATTCATTGATTCCGATAGTTCGTAAGAAAATCGGTAGATGACGCCACGTCGCCTTAAAGACGTATAAGATAGGAAATTTGAATCATATCGGGCGTGTCTCGGTAGCCGAATTGGTCAGGCATTCCCCCTGTAAGGGAAAGACTGCGGGTTCGAGTCCCGCCCGAGAAGATTCTTTTTCCCTATGTATTTGATTTGTATAGTTAGCATACTTAATGCTGTAAAAATTCCTTCCATTGTTTGGGCGCAGTTATCAAAAAATCAATGTTTAAAAATGATTGTAACATCATTCATTGATTCCGATAGTTCGTAAGAAAATCGGTAGATGACGCCACGTCGCCTTAAAGACGTATAAGATAGGAAATTTGAATCATATCGGGCGTGTCTCGGTAGCCGAATTGGTCAGGCATTCCCCCTGTAAGGGAAAGACTGCGGGTTCGAGTCCCGCCCGAGAAGATTCTTTTTCCCTATGTATTTGATTTGTATAGTTAGCATACTTAATGCTGTAAAAATTCCTTCAATTGTTTGGGCGCAGTTATCAAAAAATCAATGTTTAAAAATGATTGTAACATCATTCATTGATTCCGATAGTTCGTAAGAAAATCGGTAGATGACGCCACGTCGCCTTAAAGACGTATAAGATAGGAAATTTGAATCATATCGGGCGTGTCTCGGTAGCCGAATTGGTCAGGCATTCCCCCTGTAAGGGAAAGACTGCGGGTTCGAGTCCCGCCCGAGAAGATTCTTTTTCCCTATGTATTTGAGAAATACTTCATTCGGGAGGTGGAGGATTGGGTGTCTTGGTTCACATAGAGTCCTAAATTCATTTTCTGAAAGCATAACTATAGTGGTTATAGAATAAATAAATATAACAATTTGGTAACTGAAGCTAAACCTTAATTTTTTACATTGCCGGTAAATATACACCGAATAAATATACTTAATGTACGAATAATATACGAATGTGGCAGATCGACCCGATGTTATATCAAAATCAATTAGTTTTAATGACTTCCTAACAAGTACATATTATCATCGACGATGATCTGTACGAGTGTCGACTTTATTGTCGTAGTCGTTAAACAACGAATGTGTTGTCAATTGCATAATTACATTTACGATTCAATTAACGAGCTGTAAACATTCACTCAAAATAACAGAAGTCCTGTACGAACAAACTACCCGGTTTTATATAAAGTAGATACTTTAGAATCTGTCCATTATTCCCACTCACCACACAACAGTCGAAACTTCATGTTACAATCCTAGTTTGCTTCAAATATCTCGACACTTCGACTGTCATACCTGTTGATTTTGTGCGAGAAAATGTCGTGTTACGTTAATTTTATCTAAATAAAATATGAGAAGAATATTTTAGACTTTTACACTTTAGAAAGGAAAGGAAGGATAGATATGACGATAGTCGGAGAAGGAACATGGTTTAGATGCCACGCGGTTCCTGGCAGACACCGTGTGGTTACTGGCAGAGAAGAATTTGGGCTACTCCATCTCTTTCAACGTGGTGTCGTACAAGGCGACTAAGGGATACGGTTGTTTAACGTCAGACAGTTATATACACCCAAACTCACCCTCAGATATAGGCTCGAATCAACAATAGTGCCCAGAAAATTTAGGGGTCACCCCCTATAACATGTGACCGACTAGAATTATTGATGAAATGTGGGTGTTAATTCACCTCTGCTTATCCCTCTATAGATAAAGGCATAGGTGTGGGTTTGATGGTTTCAGCTTCCTTTTAACTACGTACGCCAGAAGATATTACACATACATAAATATATAGGGTAAATTTGCATGCGCAATTGTAACATCCTTGTCTGAATGTTTTAGCAAATAAAGATATTCTATGCTATTCTATTCTAGGATCAATTTCCCCAACCTCAACTGCTAGTGGGTGCACCCACTGAACAACAGAGGAGGCTTACCTTTCCGGGTTGATCAAATGGATACAATGACTCCTAAATCTATACTTCAAACGCGACTGGAAACCGCTATGACGCTAATGACGAATGACGAATGACGAATGACGAAAAAAAAGACGAAGCCTAGTGGTATGGGTGATCGACTGCTGAGACGAGGTCTCGGGTTCGATCCCAGGTTTGCCATGGCACACACCAATGACTTTTCGATGCTTTTCGAAGTTATGTGTGTATTTATCGCAGGTTTATGAGTGCCCCGTTGATGGCAATAGGCTCGCCACCTATTACATTGGGACCTAAACATAAACTGGCGAAATGTGGGTGCTCGTACTCTGCCTACCAATTCGGGGAATACAGGCGTGACTTTATGTTATGTTATGTTATCAATAAAATATTCATTACACCTTTATCTACTTTGAAGGATACAGGGAAATTTTAATGAGTTTACTGTTGAAGTTATTCTTAAAAACAAGCACGTTTCATACTGGTAGCTTTATTGTACGATGCAGGTAGTGGAATTACACCACTCTGCCAAATTAGCGCGCGCTTCACAATTGTTTTGTTTTCGTTCCCCAATTGCACTAGCTGGTTTTAGTTCAGCTGGCTTTTGAGTAAGTTTTGTTTTTATTATCATTTCAAAATATAATGACATGATAGGTATGAAAAATAGGTATCATTCCACTTGGAACAATAGTCTAGATCCATTTTGGTTTCAGTGAGACTTATTTTCTCCTTAGAACCAAATATGGAGTTGTTGGTTCTACTGGGAACTATAATAAATTGCTGGATCCATTAATGGTTCTACCAAGAATGATTCCTTCTCATAAAGACCAATTTAAATTTTTATATTCGTACCTAGGCCTACTTTTCACTTTCAATTTTAATAATACCTTTCCCTCTGGTGACTTGCAAAATTTCAATATTCACATACATAACGTTACAAAATAACACCTTACAACCTTATAATTATTTGTTTCTACTCATTCAAGATTTTTTTTTCCATAAATGTAATCATCAACAAAAAATATTCTATATTGAGCCAGAAAACTAGTTGAATAGTGTACCAATCTAATAGCCTATTGAATATACATATAAGGTGGAGACCCGAGCACGCAGGGCAGCGACCCTCGCGGCCCCACGGTCCCAGGGCCCGTGGCGAGGGCCCGACCAGCCTCCGAGTTCGTTATTTAAAATCCATTAACCTTCACGGATGTTAGGTAAGTACTAAAGTTGGGCAATATCCGTACAATTTACGTTATCATTTCGTGAGGAAGTCGGTTTGTGATTGAGGGACGGGCCTCCGTTCAACCGGCGAAAATAAGATGAATGCCTTCCTCTTTGAATAAATTTTGGGGAAATATTCGTACAAATAGGGCTCATTACCTTATTATATGATGCAGATGAAATAGGCTCGAGGCGCTTCCCTGTAATTGAAACAGAACATTGAAAAGGCATTGAAAGTTTTGAAGACTCCTATATAATATTTTTGACTCTTGGGTACCTACATGTCTAATGTGTAACGAGAGTTTTAGTACTGAAGAATTTCGTTTCTCTTGTTGAGGGGTGTATTATTTCCTAATAAAAACTCTATTACTTTCACAATTATAGCCCCAGATTCATATTTGCTTTATATTTGAAACAATAACCACTTTAGATTCCTTTTTGTTGCATTTATTGCAGTCGCAGCTTCGGTCAAATATTTCGTACATTTGATTTTCACTGTAATATTTCCTGCAATTCTGCAGAATACGTTATTGCATTCTCGGTTCACAGTTAAACGTTGTAGTTTTAAAATGGTGTCAGCGTCTTGCCATATTCTATGTTCATAACCAATATAGATATTAGGTACTCTTATATAATAATTACGAGGCTTACATTTTAAATTCAATGTATGTCATACGACACTGTTTTTCGTCAAGGCTAGGCATTGCTCACACAAATTTAAATCATCCATTTTACAAAACGTTCTTGCTACTTTTATTTGAACACAAAATTATAGCCGAGATATCGCAGTAGAATCATATCCAATGTTTTATTCAACACCGACCGCCAACTCAATATATTACATCATAGCGACACCAATGAAATATCAATAAGATGCTGTAGTCCACTGTATCTCTAAAATCAATTCATGTATCGATTTATTGGACGTCCACTGTCCCCACAAGGGCTATTGCACTTTCAAACCACACACGTATCTCAACTTTACGTCGCAGTAATAAGAAATAAAATCCCAGGCGATAAAGATAAGGAAGTTGTCGCCCAGGGTATGCAGTTACTTCTCAGCTGATATCCCATACTCGGTAAAGCATAGTCCCCGAGGGAAAACGGGGAAAATGGGACACTCAATACCTTTCATCAGTTAGTGAGTGGCCAAGGATATACGATAATAGTGAAATGGTACCATATCGGGTACGAAATTGTATGGAGAAATTGACGGAGAATAACGTATCGGTCTGGTTACAATAGTGGGCTTTATATGAATGCAGTGCTTTGTGTTATCGGATTCCGATCATTATTTGCAGTATCGTGTTAGTAACAGATATGTGCAGAATTTATCTACTCGAATGTTAGACATTCATTATAAATATTAAACTAGGTTCTATTTTTTGTATTTTGAATATTTTACATTATTTTATTTTATTACGTTCCGTGTGATTCTCGGCAGAGTAGAATTTGGGGTCACCCCATCTCTTTTCTCGCGGTGTCGATTAAGAGATAGGGCTGTTTAACATCAGACAGATATATACATTATACAGCTCAAACTCAGCCTCAGATGCATGGCTCGAGTCAATAATAGTGCCCGGTATACGGCAATAGGCTTACCACCTATTGCGTGAGTACGAATACAATGAATGGTGAAATGTGGGTGTTAATTAACCTCTGCTTAACCCTCCAGAGATAAAGGCGTATATATTATATATATATTTATTCATCATCGGAGTCTTTTCCTAACTCAGTTGGGTTTAACTTTTCAGTCTAATAATGATGCGGTGAACTTCAATATTTTCCGTGAAGCAACATTATTTAATTCTTCAGAAACTATGAGATTAAGATTTTATTGAATATCAATTAAAGAAAGCACACACACTATAGCAATGCAGAATGAAAGACTCACTTGACATTTTCACTCGCAGCCGTCCAAGTGCCATCCATGCACAACGTTCATGAATAGTTAATTTTCATTCAATTCACTAATTAAATAGCGTGCAAGGCTCCCAGCAAAGTTAAATTTTTCGTAATTTCATATTTCAAATTGAATTTGAAATTCAAATCTAACATTTAGCTGGAGTTGAGGTTAAGTGAGGTTCTCGCTGCCTGTGCTATCTCTACGTGGACTTTGTTGAAATGTTTGCATTATGTTAATTGGGAGAGAATTGGTGCACACGCTATGTGTTTTAATCACCATTTTTGTTGTTAATTGTGTTTCTGGGGGCTGCCAATTATGAGTTAATGTGATGCTGGGCGCAAATTAATTTTAGTACCGTTTTATGCTAATATTGTTTGTCCCAGTGAAAGTAAATAATGCATTGGATAAACAGTTATATGCAGTAAATAAGTGTTATCGGGATTGCGATAAATAAATTTCAATTTGAATGAAGACGACCCTTAAAATGAAGCTGTAAAGAGTAAATGAAGGTAAGTATAGAATTATGTAAGCTATTAAGGGCACCTGCGCCTCGCAATAAGATAGTAGGGTAGTATTAATAGTAACTAGCATTATATGTAATGTCACTGAAACCGTGCACACATACATCCTTTTTACCCGACTGTCAATAAGGTTTACGTTTTTCGCGCGTATCTTGTATGTATGTTTGTAATATTCTTTATTACCTCATATCTTCTGAACCACTTCACAGATTTCAATGTCTCAAATTGAAGGTATTCATTGCCCAAAGTGTTCTTAGATACAAGAAATGTTAAAAAAAGCTATAAGATGAACATTTGGCGCCAAAATGTATGATATCAGAAACATATTTTCACTCGAACTTATGAAGTAGGGTATCGAAATGAAGGTAATTCAAAGGAGATTACCAAAATATAGAATACATAAATATCGTAACTAAAAAGAATAAAAAAATAATTATTCGAAATAAAAACCCGACTGATACTTTATTTTTTATTTTTTTATTTTTCCGTGCGGAAATCCCCTCGGATACCCCCCCTGCCGGAGCCGGAAGAGGAGGTTATGTCGGACTCGAACCGACTAAAACCGCACGCCGACTGTGGGTCTTGGTGTTAGGCCGGAGGTGAGGTTGTCATAGACATATCCCTCGCACCCCGGCTGACCCAGGGCCATCCCTTACGGTCTGGCCCTCCTCAGGAGGGGGGACAACGGTGTCCCCAACTCGCCCCCGGAATGGGGAGGCGCGCTGTTCAGCGCGCAGCCGCACCCGACTGATACTGAAAAATTCGAAATAAGTTTGATAGCAGGCGGTACCCATTAATTTTTATCTAGTTCATGATTTGCAAATAGGCACCGCTTGCTATCAAACTTATTTCGATCTTTTCAGTATTAGTCGGGTTTTTTGTTTGAGTAATTATTTTTTTATTATTATTATAACTTCCTAATAGGAAAACTGCAGACTGCAGCAATCTGTTTAAATTCTCGACTACCACCTAAGGCAACGTAGGAGCCACATTTCGTAATTATTACGAACTACGGAAATTGTAGGATAAATGCTATTCAGATAAAACTATAACTTAATAATATCATGAGAGTATGTAGAAAACTGCGATGCGCAGTATATTTAAATATATAAATAACAGCTGAAGGCAACTCTCAGACAACTGTCTCATATGAAACGTATATTATAAATAATTGGTTTTCCGTTGGCAGATATGCAAGTGAAATTCATAAAATGTTTGCAGGTGAACAGTTAAAATGTAATACACTGGAGTCATTCGAGTAGGGGGAAAAAATGTATTCAAGCATTACTGAGACTTGTTAAACAAAACAATACGCGTAATATACAATAACATCCTTATTTTCTTTCTCCCTTGTGATGTTTATAATACAACTCAGTACATGTGTAAGTGTAAGCCCATTATTTATTATTTTGTGTAGTTTTAGGTTCAGATGTGTATCAGGGCTCTATCCATTACAATTTATTCCCAGGATAGTCATCAAATCAAACTTTCTTATTGAATAATAGGAAGTAGTATGATATCCAAAAAATATTACAAAGGAGATCTCGCTACGATCAATCGATTTGTATTCACGCCTTGACTAGAACCGATGATTAGGTTTTTTTTTTATATAGGACATGTCAATTTGATTTCACCTCGCCTGATGTTAAGCAAAGGCAAAGTCTCGGAAAGAGGGTCACCATCGGAAACATGTACCATGTTAAAAGTGGTGGCACTCAGCTTGACGGCCTCATTAGATGCCTTTTCACGCCCCGCTTATAGGAATTTAAGAAAGAAATTTAACATCGCGTAGTCAAAGATAACAAATATGTAAAAAAGGGTTCCCTAGATATATAATAACAGTACTTTAATATTTATTTTGTAGAAGTTTTAAGTAAGTAAAGTAAGTAGGTAAATAGTAGACGAAATTCTCGAAATAATAATACTTAAAAATTATCGATAAAGGCCCTCAAAACTGTTTAGCCAAATTAACAATAAACAAAAGAAAAATCGATGTTAAAATTTACTTACTTTTCATGTTATGTCCTATCTACGTCAAGACACATCCCTAAGAAACTTTAGTGTGGAAATAAAGACTGATATTTCATATTTATTTATACAGGTTTAATACACCAAAAATACAAAACATTTATCGGTAGAATTGAGAGGAATTACGGAGCTCTTTGCGGCTGTAACTGGCTGTGAGATGAGGAAAGTTTTTTGAATATTTCGTCCAAAAGAGCGAGCGGGTTCGCCGACGACGAATTCTCTCAAAGATGGCGAATAAAGTGGGAAACAAACCTTCCTCCGTACTAAATTTCAAATATGACTTAAGGGCGGCAGAAATGACAGTTTATCACCCGATTAAAATTTCAGTGAACTCAAAGGTATATTGAGAAGTTTTCAGAAAGGTGATGAGGTAGGTATATTAGTAGTAGAACGTGATATATTATTATATTATTAGTTACCTAGTTACCGGCAGCTTATGAATGAGTTACTCAATAGATTTCTTATAAGACATTTTATGATTATTGTGTAGTTCCAGCAGGTACACCACTTTTGCCTTAAGTACAAATAATACAATTTTGTCATTGAAACTAACAAAAATTAGTTCTAAATATTTTTTTTTTATCTGGGACACGTCAATTTGACTTCACCTCGCCTGATGCTAAGCTAAAGGCAAAGTCTCGGAGAGAGGGTCACCATCGCAAACATGTACCATGTTAACAGCGGTGGCACTCAGCTTGACGGCCTCATTAGATGTCTTTTCACGTCCCGCTTAAAGGACTTGTAGGAAGAAGGAAACACGTGAGCTGGCAGGGAGTTCCAGGTCTTAGTCGTGCGGCATAGGAATGAGTCACGGAAACGCTTGATTCTAGCAGGTATACTCTGCACCGTATATGGATGTCATCTTAGACCTGCACGTGTCGTCCTGTGAAGGAAAGGAGAGGGTGGGACTAATTGGAAGAGCTCGTCAGAATATTCATCATGGTAGAGACGGTAGAATACTGCCAGAGACGCAACATCTCTACGCATCTGCAATAGCTCGAGGGTGTTCGTGACCTCAGGATTCCCAATAATGCGGACCGCACGTCGCTGCAACCTGTCGAGAGCATCTAATAAGTACTTTGCGGAGCCGTCCCAGAGATGTGAGCAGTATTCCACGCAGGAACGAATTTGGGTCTTGTATAGAAGACACCGCTGCTCCGGCGTGAAAAAACGTCTTACTCTGTTCAGGACTCCGAGTTTACGCGAAGCTGATTTGATGATACTCTCGACATAGTTTTTGTTATTCAGTTTGCAGCGAACATCCATACCGAGGATATTGAGGTGATCCTGCAGTGGCAGTGGTGTGCTCTGAAGAGTGGGAAGGGGAAGGAAACTACTTTGCTTACAGTGTTAAGCGCGCTATGACATTCAGTGTTACGATAAAAGTATTATCCATAGTAGGTACCTAGTGATACTTTCAACTTAATAATATGTAAAAACCAATGTTTATTTTGTTGTTTATACCGTTGATTGATGGCGCTTGGTGGAAGCTGCTACACATATTGAGTAATACATTTTGTACTTTTCCACTATTTATTATTTCTCACCTGAACATTTGAACGTTATACCAAACCTTTGAGAATGTAAGGCGAAACCGGTCAGTTGAAAAATAAACTATAGTGGAAATGTACAAAGTGTCATATTTGTTCGTATATCAATATATCGAAATTGTGTTTCATTAGATAATTAGTAACTTGCAACTATTGAACCGTGCAATCGGATTATAGGATTATATTTATACTATTAGCGCAAATTTCCAATAAATCCAGCACGCGTCGGTTAGTGCTAAAATAACTAAAATAATTGAAAATACTGCTTTGAAACCACTAACTTTACAGGTACATCTTTACTCGTTTCTCTCCAACTTTAAAACAATAAATAACTACCAAAGTAAAACTATTTTAATCAAGCGCGATACTCCTTCGGAGGCATTATTAATACGGGCTGGAGGCCCAAGCCGGGGTCGCCGGTGTAAGCCGATTTCTCGACTTGCGGCTTGCTGCGAGACTTCGACGTGAGACGGCTCCGCGGTCGGCTTCACCGGATTATCATCGATACTAATTTGATATCGATTCGCTGAGAATTAAGCTTTAAAAAAGTTAGCTAGAAATTCGAGTTACGGAATGGCATGGACCAATAAAGTTAATGGACTGTAAAAGTTAGTGGGCTGTTATGTTAGGAACACCCACATTTTGCCATCTGTTTTCGGTTTCTCGTAATTAAGGGTCTGCAACAGTGGTGCAGTGACTGAGAACTAGAAAAAACCTCTATAATTTTATTTTAAGTCATAAAATATTATATCTAAATGTTATAAATGAAACTATTCGACACCAAACAGGTTTCATCACACACTCTTTCAGCCAAAAAGGTTACAAGCATTCATATTCCGAGACGTGACAATTTTCCCCACATTGCGATGCTACGGCCGCGCAATGTCGTCCAATATTTCGCTACGGTCGCTACGCCGTAGCATCTCGTAGCAATACTACGAGACGCGTAAGTGGGGGCGCTCCATTCAACGTAAATAGCGTTTTAGAATCCTCCGGAAATAGAGGTCGGGAACATTTTCACTTCCAATATACGTGAAAGTGTTCGAAGCACTTTCGAATCTGTTCCGCAGCTCCCGCGGCCGCGGGGACATTTTCCAGTTAGTTTCGGATTGTATCGACATAAGGCGCTGCTGCAATGTGTTTTCTATTTAAATCCCTGAAGGTGTGGACGAAAGTGAATTCGACAGTTAGATATTCTTTGTGCCACTCTTCGGGTCGGTTGGGATATTTTTCAAAGTGCACGTTGCTATAACTGAGAAACTCGACTCCAGAAACCGAATTCATGTATGTAGGTATATACTATACACCTCGACACTGGCTACTGAAGAATTCAGCTATCCCCATTCCGTATCTAAAATTAATTGCAATTAGGATGTATTGTTTCGAGTTTCCGATATTCTGACGCTGTTGCAAGCACATCACGGAGGTAAAGTATTGGCGGTAGATCGATATATTTACTGGTAAAAAGTTTTTGACTGGTTACCGCCAACATTCCAGTTCCTTCATGATCATGGTGCTTCCAACAGCGCCGAAATATCGGAAACTCGGAACAATATCACGATATCTCTAATAATACTCCACTATCCTATAATACCCGCTATAGCTCTGCACTCCTCTGCCAAGCTCGTTAGCTACATACAGCCGTAAAGGCCCTAATAGCCGATGATAACCTCGATCACATCGCCGAGTGTACCCGGGTGTACGGCCGAGGGTTAGAGCGTTTTCACACTATCCGATCCGATTTAGTGAAATGTATGAAATATATATCTGTCTTTCAGATTGTCCTGCCCAATATTGGATATTGGAGCTATCGGCCGCGGCGGCTGTTGGTTATCATCGTACAACACCGATATCGGATCGGATAGTGTAAAAAACGCTTTTGCCGCCATACATCGCCGTTCGGAAGCAATCGCGTCGTCAATTGAACGGTAATGGCGCGCTATCGGCCGGGCCACGCGGCCGCTCACTGCATTTTTGCTGTTATTGTACCATTCACAAACTCATACTATTAAACTAACGTTTTATTTTTCACGTTTCATGATACACACTTATGTGTGAAGGACTTAACGCGATATAATAGGTTACAGCTCGAACTCGCAATCGGTTGAAAGTATTTTTAACTGAAATAGTCAGGCTTTCATTTAAGATAGACTCTAGTTGCACTATTCATTTGGGTTGCTTTTCTTTTCTCATTTCTCATCTTTCTCCTCTGTCGCTCTCCGTATAGATAACGTCGTGTGTGTTCGTTGCTGCAACTGCTTATAATTGATATCTCAGTAGTATTTTAAGTTACAATAAAAAGTTAAAACACGTATTTTTCACTGAATTTGATACAAACTCGTGAACACAGACCACAGAACAAAATTGAGCTATTCTTATTATGTTACAAACCGATACAAACATCAACATTTAATGTTTACCTTCCAAGATTCGACGTAAACCTACAAGGTGAGTTCAATAAAAACTTGTAAATAGAAACTATCGCTTACACTGTCGTGTAGTCTCGTTTAATGTTCCGACACATCTCTCAATCGCTCTCCACTAGCAAAAATTACACAAAAACATATTTAGCACGACATTATTTCCTCGCTAACTTTTATTGATACATTATGGTAACCACAAATTGGGTATGCGCATAATTCCAGCGACGATTACGTCACGTAAACCATCGGCACATTGTTAGTGAGCCACAATAAATCTGTTCCGGCGCAGTGCGGACAGCTGGCCAGCGATCCGTCAGGCCGCACTCAGGCCGCCGTCAGGCCACGCCCCTCGTGTGACCGTCTCGACGAAGGCTCGTTAGCGCTGCTTGATTTATATTCATCTGTTGTTGCTGGTTTATGCCTTGCCTCGTGGCGATTAGTGTATATTAATGTGTCCGACACATACTGCACACTGGCTGTCACTTGTAAATCATTCTAGTTAGACCTAATAATATAAATTTATTGATATTAATATTATGTCAAGTGTATATAATCAGTTACAGGACTGGACACAAACATACTCGCTCTATTAATGCGACTTTCTCTATTGTATTATGTACTTGAACTGTCAAGTATTGACTGATGACTGCATCACATGTATTATATTGATAGTTTTTATTTTATGTGTGCACCTATGCATAATAAGTATTAATAAATTCTGCTACTAAGAAGCATTATTGGTCATATGTGGCTTATCCGTGAAAGGGAACGCCCACCAGCCGCCCATAGGCCTGAGTTCAATCCCTGTCACACTATTTTGTTCAATAAATAATACAGCGAGGTATTATCTATTAAACAAAATCCATGACATGAGCACGTGTGTAGAACTTGAAACAACTCTCGACTCTCAAGCAATTAAATGAACACGCGGTGCACCGCAGAACCGCGCGGTAATGTGCTTCACTCATTAAGCAATACTAATGCTTCTTGTTCTTAAATACTGCGGTGGTACAGTGGCAGTGAGGGGGACCTCATGCGCAAGAGGTTTCATTTGCAGATTGGGCAAAACTTGCATAGCGCTATATAATATTTATAATCGAAATGGGACTGGAAACAAACCAATTGGTATCAAATTCGTGGGTCGCTATGGTCCGGGTTAAAAACAATGCAGAGCATCAGTATAACAAGTGCTGAACTAGAGCCATTGAGCACGATTGTGAGGCACAAAGCTGTTTTTTAAATATACTTATACAAATATGTAGTAATTTTTTTAAAGCATTCCTATTTTAATCAATATACATTAAGTAGTTAAGCTTATTTTTTCCTGTACGCGTGTCCTTAATGCCTATAAAGGAATTCTCTCCTTCTTTTCGTAGAAAATACCATTGATAAAGTACTACGTATTGCACTGCAAAATATAATTCACAAAATTCACAAAACGAGTTAACAGTGCCGCAGAAATAAAGTACAACCGGTAAGAACAATGCGAGAAAACAGCGTGGCGAGTGTGAATCTGATACCAAACTTTTTCGACACAAGTAAAGCATCGCAACATGTTTGTGAAACTGATTTTAAAAGTTCCATATATGTCTCTTTCTTTATTTCTGATTTTCTTAAAAGTAAAGAGTTCTGTTGTAATCCATACCAATATTATAAATGCGAAAGTGACTCTGTCTGTCTGTATACACTTTCACGCCTAAATCACTGAACTGATTTTGATGAAATTTGTTATAAAGGTAGATTAAACCTCGTAGTCATAGTCATAGTCATTTAGTCATAGTCATTTATTTTCAATGTTGAACAATAAAATTGTTTCTTATTGACGTCAATTTTAATTCTACTTAATCTAAGTTTACCACCACTTCCAAGTCGCCGGTGGAGAAGAAACGGCACAACAAACTCAACTGCGGCATTTTTTAGACGTCAATTTTCAATATTTATTTTCTTAAAGCTAAATGTGGACGAATGTACATTTCGCGTCTGGATAAACAATACATACTTGAGAAAGGACATCGTGATAACCGACCTCCACGCGGGTGGAGCCGCGGGCAAAAGCTAGTATAAGATAATCAGTAAGCATATCCACAAGACACTTTCGGGACTGGTTCTTACATAAACGAACATTAATTGTGTCACCGAGTTACTAACTTAATGAAACCGGATAAGGTTTAATAACATTATAGTGAGATAGATGTCTCCGGTGACTTTATTCACTTTCATACATTACGAGACTATCCAATGCACAATAATAATGTTACGTGTGCTACTTAGGAGACACATATTGTTTTCCAAGCTTTTTGTTTACTAGCCTTGTTGATCCCGTTTCCGAATAATCGTTAGTCAATTTCCGGTTTTTTGGGTCGCTCAATATTATTGAATTTTCCTGATACAACATTCTCAGTAATGGGCTCGTTTCTTTTACGTGGAACCTAAATAGAGAAATGTGGATATTAAAACATGTAGTCCTTCAGAGTAATAAACGCGTCATCGACGCCTTAGTGTCCAATATGTAGAAGGTTACACAGTAGAAGACCTGTTCAGCCGCAAAGACCTTAACAAGGTATACGGAGAATTTTAAATTCTTAGACAGTGCACAATTTACCGACCACAGTCACAGTTGATCCGCATAGAGCCGTATTAACGTCTGCACCTACGATGTCATTTAGCAAAGACATTATTTTTGATGTACACAATATGTTATTCTTGGACCATTGTTGTAAGAAAATAATTTATTATGATGTTAAATATATTATTATTTAGATGAGCAATTCTCTAAATTACTCTGATAGCAACCATTTATGTTAATTAACTGAACCAGAACAATTGAAAAATATTGTCATAGCGTAGTTAAGCGAACTTTGTGAAGCAATTGAAGTTTGTTAATTTCAAATTCTTCGCTAATTTCAAATTCCACGATGATTCGATTAGAGAGGGGTTATAAGTTGCAATATTGAATCTTTGATGACATTGTTGACACAATTTGAATTGTTGCAAACGTCTGCTAACTGCTCAACTCGAAACTTGTATTTAAATTGTTTCTGTGAAGTAATTTAATTTACATAAAATGAGATTGTTCTAACTGCTTTGTTTGTAAACTTTGTGTAAGTGATTATTTTAATCTGTGATCCATTTATTTTTAAAATTATCGCGGCGTATATGTCACATACTTTATAATAGTTTAGGACTATTATAAACTATTGTGATCCATTTAATCGAGATATTCAAACCATGTATGACATGTATTGACAGGCTCCGTGGCGTAGCGGTAGTGAACGCGGCCGCTACGTAGGAGGCGCAGGTTCAATCCCCGCTCAAAGCAAATATTTATATGCATGAATATGGGTTGCACTGGTCCGGTCGTGCCTCGGAGAACACGTTAAGCCGTCGGTCCCGGTTGTTATACGAACATCTATGGCAGTCGTTACGGATAGTTGGAGCCCTCATAAGTCCAACAACTGTCTTCGATATCGCCTTTGGGTTGTGAAGGTCAGATGTCAATAGCTTCACAGAAAATATCGAACTTTAGCGGAATCCACAGTCAGACTGGTAAAGTGGACTCCAGACTCCAAGCTGAAAGCCGAGGATGCGACTAGGATTGACGCTAGGATGAAGAAGATTCAAACCATGTATGACTTCCCCTCGGATACCCCCCCTGCCGGAGCCGGAAAGGGAGGTGATGTCGGACTCGAACCGACTAAAACCGCACGCCGACTGTGGGTCGTGGTGCAAGGCCGGAGGTGAGGTTGTCATCGGCATATTCCTCGCACCCTGGCTAATCCAGAGCCATCTCTTACGGTTTGGCCCTTCTAGGGGGGACAACGGTGTCCCCGACTCGCCCCCAGAAATTGGGTCGCTTTTCAGCGCGCCGCCGCCGTGGCCTGCTTCTGCTGGGGTGACAGACGGCTCCACCCGTCACCCCGAGGCCCAAACCATGTATGACTGTAGCATATTAAAATTCTCAAATGGTTTTTTAAAAACATTATTTAGAGTTAAAGTCGTAAGGTGGTGTACTCAATTTTTAGTGATACAATGAAAAATTCAATTCAATGAAAAAAAAAATGTTCAAAGAAAAATGAAGTATTGTTTTTCGCTGAACGTTTGTATTTATGTATTCTTCGTGATACCTGTAACTAATGTTCCTCTATTGTGTTGTGTGACTTGTTACACCTGGAACTGGGGAACGAAAAAAGAAAATACGATGCTTCTTAACGTATTATTATATTCTTCTTGAAAAGTGATAGAGACATTTTAGTATCGCTATGTTATTACGCAGTAAAAGTCGATCATTTTTCTGTGGATAACGTTATAATATTTGGATCACTTTCAAAGAATAGAGCAATAAGTACTTATCGTTTATTTTACCTGTAATTTCGTCGGGCTAAAAAAACCCGCTAAATACTATACAGATCCGTGTAAATAGGAATAGGTACGCATCTAACTTCCCTTACTATAACTATTAAAAAAAACATTTAAAAATGTGTTAAGCTACGACCCTGTAAAAAAGAAAATAAAAGGAGTTAAGGCGATTACGCAGTCGGTCCATCAGATATCCGGCGCCGGGCGCAGCTCCCAGCGTCAGGTTAAACGCTCATGGATCACTCCTGGCTTTTTCACAAAAATACGACACAAACCGAAATTCAGTCATTCTTTGGTCACGAATAAAACTTTTTCTAGTAACAGTGCATACGCGTATATGAGTATGACAGGTTTTATTTAAAGTGAACTTTCTACAAAGACAGTAGAATATATTGAATAACACACTTGTACTTTTCCACTAAGTTTATTTTCATTCTAAACCTGACCGCTTTCGCCTTACGGCATTCTCAAAGGTTTACATTGATGTTTTAAGTATTTAAGTATTCGGTCAGGTTTAGAATTAAAATAAACTCGGTGGAAAAGTACAAGTATGTGAAGCAGATTCCACCAAGTGCCATCAATAAACAGTTTAACAGGAGCATATAAAAATATAATCTCAAATTCAAAAATAAGCGTCTTGTTTCTACTGACAAATAAAATTAAACTAATTTGTAAAATTTGCATTAGATTTAACATTTTCATAAATACAAAAAATATATATAGGTATTCCAATAGCCTCTATTACAATTCCGCGCTCGGCGGCATAGTTTCAGATGAATGGCGGTACATCGCGCGTAGTGGAGCGCGTCATTGCGTAACTGACCATAAAAAGATTCGCGCTCGGATTGATTGACTCACCGTCACGTCGGTAGTGTAATGGCCAGGATTCGAACCCGGGACCTCTTAATCGTAAGGCCGACTCCTTAACCGCTAAGCTACCGATGCTTAAGTAACCGACGTAATACGTATGTGTGCATAGTAATAATTTTTTTTTTGTTTTCGCTTTACTTGGTCGTATACAACGAAGTACGGGAGTGCTAATTCGTCTAACACGCATATCACCTACCTACCTACTACGTATCCATCCCTTATCTACCAGTCCACCTATTTGAGTGACAAATTACAGGAATAAACCCTTGTATCACAGGAACAGCAGTAACACATCAGCATCTACGCGGCATATGTGTTGTTCTGTTCGAACACATCATGACAAAAAGGTATTTGCGTTAATATAAGCCTAACTACATAAAAAATAACACATAACGAAGTGTGGTTCCACCTAAACACATACATTACTATAATGTGTACACGGACAATGAATCTGATGTGTAATGTGTCGCAGCAAGCAGTTCGGTGATAGCCACGTCCCGGGAGGACGATTTGCCTCACTAAACCCCGCCACGTTGTAACAGACAACACGTATATATTGCGGCGGCCGCTGTCCGCTCTTGATGTAGTACAACTATTTCCTAATGAGTGTAAAAAAGGCCACACGCAGGCTGTTTGCCCTTCGCAACTAACGCGAACAGCCTGTCATGAAATGATCATTTGTTTGCGTTTGCTTCTCTCTGTAGCTCTGTTAGGAAAAGTTCACACACTTCTTGTGAGCTGAAATGAATAGTTATAATATGATACTCAATTTAGTCTATATATCATACTGTTTTACTTTAATAAGATTTTGTTTTCAGGGTATGTAGTGTACAAAAGTAGCTGAAGAATGATTTTAGAATCGATCTTTACATTGAAATAAGTTATGCAAAAAATGATCGATAAATTATGTATAGGTAAGTATTTTGGTAACGTTCAGAGGACGAGTTTCATTATTATATTTTTGTGTTTAGTTTATTATTATAATTTTTTTAGACCTAAGGTGATCGGAAACTTGAATTATAAATGGAATATACATTTTCTTTCTACTTCTAGGTTAAGCATAAATTGATAAATTAGTGTTGTGTAACATTGCTTCCATTATAGACGTAGCCTTACACACATAAAGTTCCACACACTTTCATCCACATTAAAGTTGGCATCTTACTATTCCCACCGCGTTCAAAGGCTTTAGTCATTTAACTTTTTGGTGACTGTTGCGAAATAAAATGTCACGTTAGCGACGACCGGTGGCCTTTATCGCCGGCGGGCACCCGCAACCGTACGAGGGCCCCGGGCCCTGGGCGCCGAGGGGCCCCGGGCACGCGGCCAGCCTGCTGCCCGCTGATAAAATATTAAAACCACATACCGCGTCTTTGTTACAAACAACACGCTCTGTCTAGTGACAAGTGTCACTGAATTAATTCAGAAATGTTTTTATACATTTAACATAAAATACCCGGAAATTAACAACAAAAGTTAGTTTAATATACAGAAATAATTATATACCTACATCAAAACCGGTACAAGGAAAAAATACCTTTGTACGGATGATTTTCTTTTTGAACAGAGATGTGTCATTGTGATGTGTGTAAAATTGAAGTAGGTATACGAAACGTACACCAACATGTAATGTGACATAAAAGCATTGATTTTCAACTTAAACCTACACACTTTTATTACAACAGTATACTTACTATCCTAACATCGGCATCGTACGAAATTGTTCAAGAACTTGAGACATTAACGGTAGCCTGCTCTTAAGCCAAATTGATCCCCACATTATCTACTTAGCATTTCCCCTGTGACTTCAATTAAGAGCACCTTCCACAACTTTTTGCCCGAGGGGCCCCAATTACGTACGCTGTATTATCTTCTGCGTTATTTAACCTTGGCGTACCAAGGTCCCTGAGGGTATTGATTATGATATTAGAGGTGGTGTATACCCAATGAAGACGTTTAAATATTTACGTATAAAAGGTAGGCTAATGGATCGGACAGCAGGGTTGACACTTTGGGGATAATGGGCGAATATTTTGTCCTTCAAGGACGACAAGGCCTAAATTTGTTTGATACAAATCAGTAAGGATAATGGACCCTCACATCCGTAGTTCTGACTGTATGATTCGGATACTACATTAAGCTATTCAAACTATTAGGTGCTTACTGTCACCATCACCATTTTATCTCGGTCGCATCTGGGTACTCATGTCACCCAGCCGTAAGTTACTGTGAGTTGTTTAAAAAGGATAAAGATATTTGATGATATTTTGATTACAAAAAAGAGAATACATACGACTACGAGCACTTGGCAGTCAATATTTTAATAACATTGTTACGAATATGACGTAACATGACACAGCATTAGAAGAATAATTTCGAACACATTGTCAAAAAGTAGCGGTGGCTGAACGGCAGACTACAGCCTGCTGATACCGATGGTCGGGGTTTTAGATCCTGCTGTACGATGTCGTTTTTGTGATATTCTAATTTACGTCCAGGTCGGATGGCAAGAGACCAGATGGGTTAACGCTCGTGCCTTGGAAGAGGGGTAGGTGCTTGGTGTGGGATGCGACCTGTGTTAGTACTGTAGCGGCGAGTCATCTGGGTCGCACGGCTCTTTCTCCTGCGGCCGCGGCCGAAGACGCGGCCACAAAAAAACGTGAAAAGTACATGGCCCTTGAGCCCCAATATATCGTGGTACCGGTCGCGTTTGAGACCATGGGCAGTTGGGGCATAGAAGCGAAAAAACTGGTGGCTGACATAGGTCAGCGATTAAGAGAAAAGACTGGTGACTCCCGCTCCGGATCGTACCTGGTGCAAAGGCTAGCTATTGCGATCCAACGCGGAAATGCGGCCAGTGTTCTGGGCTCCTTTGCACCAGACACGACCCGGGGTGGGTTATTTACGTGACAAAAGCATGGCTGGCTACTTGACTACTATTTTTATAATTTTAGGATAAATTAATGTTATGTAACTAATTGTAAAATTATTAATGAAATTTTATTACTTTCAGAAAACCGGGCCGCACTAACGAAAATTTACGTATACCTAAAACTTTATTTGGTAATGATAACCGAAGATTCTATACTTAAAATCTTCTAGTTATTTGCAGAACAGTCTGGAAGAATAATAAAATGAGAAACGAAATGAAGATCGAAATATAGTTAAACTCTTCTAGTCATTTGTAGAACATTCTAGAGAAATAACAAAATGAGAAACGAAATGAATATCGAAAAGACGATCGAAATTAGGGGTATATATGGGGCCGCCAGGTCGGTGAAAGATTTAAGTGTTCAAAGTGAACAGAAGAAGAAGAAGAAACGGAGGAAGATAAGTAAAAAAAAAAGTAAAGTGCAAGTAAAGTGCAAGTGAAGGGAAATGAAAGTGCAGTAAACTGTTAGTGCATCGTGCGGTGCAGTGCACGCTGTGAGTGTCGTGTTCAGGATTTGGCTGTTGGGGTGTGTAAATAAAGCGGTCTCATATACGAAGTTGTTTACTTCCAATCCCGTTACCCGTCTCCCAACGTCGTCCATCATCAACTTTCCGTAGCACCAAAAAAGCATTACAATTTGTGTGAGACTAGAGCGATAAATGCTTGTAAAATCAGATTTTCCAGGTCTACAAACTCGTTCATACGATAGATGTGCTGCGGATACATTTCATTACGTTTGGGGAGATTTTATCGTTATCTCTAACAATATTATTGGTCACACGAGTGCACGATATCGTCGCAGAGATATTGAGGATTTATGTATTTTATTTGCTTAGTGGCCGCCATTCACTCGACCGCTGTCTGCGGCAGAAGCTGTTCTCATGTTTAGATGAGGTCTTATATGAAATATTCGTATTATTTTATTCATCGCACAATTTGATGCATATAATAATAAAATTGGAAAACTGTGAACTCAAAAGACTTTGAAATTTAACTTGATTCGCATGTTTTGAATAAATATTTTTTTTTTTATTTTACAGGTTCTGGTGCAGGCTTTCTACTTAGTAGTCACTTTTGTGAGGAAATAGAGTGTACCCCGGGTTTCAGGACGCATTTTTGTTTGTTTTTAAATAAATATTCCACAACATTCTACACAACGTTATCTACTCATGGTAAGCTTAACTAGCTTGTGTTGTGAAACTAGGATGCCGACAAACATACTTAGATATTTTTTAACCGACTTTGAAAAAGGAGGAGGTTCTCAATTCTTCTGTATACATAATATTTTTTTTTTATGTATGTTCACCGATATCTCCGCCAATTATAGACGGATTTAAAATTTTATTTTTTTGCTGGATAGGGTTCACTTCTGAGGTGGTCCCATTTTCACCAGGTCAGGATCTGATGATGGGATCCAGGAGAAATTGAGGGCAACCATCGAAAATTGTATGGTCGTATGGTACTTTTGTTACGTAATCATGTCTAACTCAGGTATATGCTTCAGGGTGTCAACATCTGTTGCTGCTGTGCTGACGATGAAGCTACTGAACTCCTTAACGGTTAGGAGTTGGGAGACAGTACTGCCATTAGTGGATGATAAATATTTAGCATACTACTAAATAGGGCTAACTTGTTGCTTGTGAGATATGCTTGAATCAACTTCTGATGCTGCTGTGTTGATAGTAAAGCTATAGAACTCCTTAACGGTTAGGAGCTAGGGGACAGTACTGTTGGTGCTACTCCTGAGATAATCACGAAATTTCAGAGTGAAACCGAGACAATTCCTCAAGTAACAATAATAATAAGTATGTTTATAAAAGGGTATATCTACTCCTGTGGTGGTCTATTTTATCGTGCGGAAATCCCCTCGGATTCCCCCGCCGGAGCCGAAAGGGAACGGTTTATGTCGGACTCGAACCGACTAAAACCATACGCCGACTGAGGGTCGTAGTAGCTAAGCCGGAGGTGAGGTTGTCTTCGACATATCCCTTGCACCCCGGCTGGCCCAGGGCCATCCATTATGGTCTGGCACTCCTCGGCAGGGGGCTCGCCCCGGGAATGGGGTGGCGTGCCTACGCGCGCTGCTACCGTGGCCTGCTTCTGCTGGGGTGACAGGTGGCTCCATTTGTCTTGTCCACTTAAAGCAACATACACTTGAACTTTAGCAAAAAATAATTTCTAAGTCGATTACTGCTTTATTTAAGGTGGTGCCCCAAAAGACGAAAACTGTGGATAGTGGCATGCTGGACTGGATTAAACTTGGATTACGAACGCAAACCTTGGCCCACTAAAAAGGGAAAAATAAATGATTTTAAAAAAATTGAACCGACTTCAAAATCAAATAGGAAAAAAATGTTTAAAATAACAGAATTTAGAGAGAGAATTTAGAGATTTTCGATCTGTTAGAAGTCGGTGCCAACTTTGTTGGCTGGTGCTGATTTACCTGTGATGATGCATTTAAATGAAATGTTGATCATTTCAATACAAAAGTCGGTATCAAGTCAAACAGGTTAAATAATATAGCTAAGTGTGACAGGCCACCCATACCTTAACAAGTCATTATACCTAGATTAATGGCATTATAGCCGGTCAGGCACAGCAAACAAAGTTGGCACCGACTTCTAACAGATCGAAAATCTCTAAATTCTCTCTCTAAATTCTGTTATTTTAAACATTTTTTTCCTATTTCATTTTGAAGTCGGTTCAATTTTTTTAAAATCATTTATTTTGTAAATTAAACATAGAAACACCCAGACCAGACCAGAATTGGATGACTGTATTATGTCTGACTAAAATTTATTATCGAACTGATTATAAATGTTATCTAAAAAAGGAATTAAAACAATAAAGCTGGCTGGTCCCACATTCACTACAACCAACAACGCATGCACCAACATAGCCGTTACTCTGTAACTACAGCACTTCACTAAATAATTACAGCGAGTAGATTGCACCGGTCCTCTGTGTCGACAGTGGCGGTATGGCAAGGGGGGAGGTAGTGATCAAATACGGGTGGTGCAAACACATTGATTGATGATTTGATCACACGCCCGCGATTAACTCGCTCACCAGCTCCTGATAGACTCGTGACAAACAGTGCTCCTTCGGTAAATAGCGCTTTAATGTCACGGGCTCTTTTGTAAAATTACAAGCTGTAGTGGATAAAAACTGTAAATGTATGCGAATTTTATTAACTGTAGACATTGACTGGAACATTGCTTGGAGCTTCGTCTGTCTTTGCGAAAAACAATACTTTAAGAGATTATTTTGAAACATGACACCTAACATGACAATTATATTTCATTAATTAATAGCACACAGCAAAGTAAGCCAGTTTGCTATAATTAGGGGCTGTAAAGTCTAACTATTTACATTTGTAATAGCTAACTCCTAGCACAAGCAATTTAGCTTAGTTGGAGGGGTTAGAGGGAATATTAGTAACTTCGGTTCTAATATTCTTTTTTAATTAAAAAAATAATATATATTTTTATCATATTTTTTATCTTTTGTTGTTATTTTTTTAAAAGAATATTAGTACCGAAGTTACTAATATTCCCTCTAACCCCTTCAACTAAGCTAAATTGCTTGTGTTAGGAGTGGGTTCACGTCGGTAGTGTAATGGCCAGGATTCGAACCCGGGACCCCTCGAACCTATGCTTCAATTTCAATCTGAAAGCATTACTTCTACATCCGGTGAGATGATTTCTATTCGCGAAAGAACCTCTTATTTCCATTTTGCCAGCTTTTTATAATTCTCCTGACTTGCATGGCATCTTAATAATAGAGATATTTAAACGAACAAACGAAAACACAAGCTATTTACGTAGCCACTGCTCCCATTATTGATTCCTTATTGAATCCAATGCTTACTTTCAGGTATCTATACCGACACTCGAGATTTTCCTTTACCTTTTATTGTTATTTGTGAGCAGGAAGGATTGTTTGATTAGGAGAATATATCGTCGGCTCGAGTCGAAGCCGCCTTTATTTAGAAACCGTTCATCAATGTCTGCTAAACGCCTCAGTAATTGCGAATGTTTATCCTGCCATAGATTTAGGTTAGTTCTGGCCAAATTTCGTATATTTTTGTTGATTGCTAGTGTGTTGTATCAATACAATTATCTTGATCAATTAATTTAAAAGTCCATGAAGTGGAAAATGAATTTAATAAGCTATTATGTCCATGACCAATGACCGAATTAAATAAAATGTGTGAGTATCAATAAAATTATGAAAAGGCTTTTAAGTTTAAAATATAATTCATGCATTTACCTATGTATGAACTATCTCTTCGATATTTTAATGTACCTATAACACTATAGTATGAATAAACATATTTCAACATTATTCAGAATATTATTAATAAATGGAATTTTGTCATCTGCACTTATATTTAATATAATATGTGTATTGTTCATTTCTTTTAACATATCTTGTTCGAAGCAAAAATGCAATTTCTTCCATTCAGATGAACCACGAGAATGCGGGTATTTTTCATCAATATCTCCGAGACACGTTGTTCAGAAATTGAGAATACATTTTTGACGGTGTGTGGCATATTGTTATATCGAATGTGACATAAAAGCGTTATGGTATTCTGCTATTTATGAGACGTCACTAATAACACTTTGAAAATGCTGGTTGATGTCTGAACTACGGCGCTTATTAACGATTAACACTATAAATGTCGTAATATTTTGCGGTTACAGACGGTGCGATGCAACTACTAACAGAATTAATATTTTCAATACTAGTTATACGGATATTGGTTCCCGGCGGAGGAAAATAAGATCACTCTTTCTCTTTAAGTACAGGATTAGAATGTCCAGGTGTGAATTATAGAAATATCATCAGGCTCTCAAGAGTAACACAATATCGAATACATAGAAAAAAGAAGAATCATCTCGGGCGGGACTCGAACCCGCAGTCTTTCCCTTACAAAGGGAATGCCTTGACCAATTCGGCTACCGAGGCACGCCCGATGTGATTCAAATTTCCCATCTTATACGTCTTTAAGGCGAAGCAAGGTGGAGTCATCTACCGATTTTCTTACGAACTATCAGAATCAATGAATAATGTTACAATCATTTTTAAACATAGATTTTTGATAACTCCGCCCAAACAATTGAATGAATTTTTACAGCATTAAGTATGCTAACTATACAAATCAAATACATAGGGAAAAATAATCTTCTCGGGCGGGACTCGAACTACAAAAATAAAGACGTATAAGATGGGAAATTTGAATCACATCGGGCGGGTCTCGGTAGCCGAATTGGTCAAGGCATTCCCCCTGTAAGAGAAAGACTGCGGGTTCGAGTCTCGCCCGAGATGATTCTTTTTCTTCCCTATGTATTCGATTTGTAGAGTTAGCATACTTAATGCTGTAAAAATTCATTCAAAAGTAACACAATAGCTTTGCATTGTACTTCAACGACAAAGGCATTGTTCCTTTTACTCTTTTTGTTTTATCATCAGTGGATATCTGGATAAATTTCCTAACTCTGTTAATCCAATGCTAATTGACTTATCATAGTCGGTTTAAAAACTGTACTCGTTAGCTATAGTAAAGTAGTTTATGTATATTTGCCAACAGACAGAACAATGTGCACCGCAATGTGAAATATTTAATTTTTATATGGGACGCCGGGAGGCCGCCATGACACATTGCCGCAATGACAGTTATTGCGCCACAGATTATATAGCAAGATGGCCGATATATATTACCGCGACACTACCGCCACCGTCGATAACAGCACGCGATATTGATATAACGACACCCGTACAAAGTATAAATTGTTTTTAAAGCCCGAGGGATTGAAAGTGGAGTGCTATAATAATGGTTTTATTTGCTTTTCGTATCTGTGTAGTGAAATTAAATTACAATTTGCGTGTCATTTTAAGTGGTCAAAGTATTTTTATTATGAAATTAAGTTCGAGTGCTGGGCTTTTATAAATAAAAAAACCCTGGACGATTTTGATGACTGAATAAAACATCGCAGTGCATTCACTTGCTTTTCAAAAGTGAATAGGTTTACCGTAATTTGTGACTGGCACAAGTTAACACACTAGCCTTCAAGAATTACCAATTATTTACTAGGGCACCTATGAACGAACCCTTGTCTGGTTATTCTTTTTAAATAAATATATGAAATTAACGAAGAGCTTCAGTATAAATTTTACATCAAAATAAACTAAAAATAGCAGATTGGAATTCAACCCCGTAAGCAAATTTTTGAACTGCTTTATCTTTGTCTACTTTATATAATCTCAGCTTGCAACTTGCAGTGTATCATTCGTATTCTTTATTTCTAAAGAAAGTTGTAGCTAAGAAATATCTGAAACAGTTACGGACGTTCGTGTGCAGTACAATTTAAATAAGAAACAGAACTACAACGTTTCCAAAGGATTGAAATGTTTGCAAATTGCCTTCATATGCAGAGCGCTGAGCGCTGAGCGCTGCGGAGACTGTGAGTTGTGGAAACGTTTTACATACAACATGCGGTATGTGGCGGTTTCAGCACACAATGCGATGTATCTTAATTATTGAACTATTTATTCAGTTGAAATAGAAGTTCAGTGATTGTCCTAATAATCTTTGTCGTGGGGCAAAACCGGTCAGGTGTGATAAAGAAATATTGTAGAACAGTTGTACTGGTGACGAAATGCAATATTTGGGGCAACTTTCACGAAATGTTATCAATCTGTAACAGTATTTCTTTGAAAACCTGTAAGGGTAAGAAAACCCTGTGAGGGAAAGGTCGTGAATTCAAGTCTCACATGAGCGTTTAATTTTTTCCGATGTTTTTCGAACTTTAAAGTTAGCATAAAAAATGCTTCAAAAATTCAGCCAAATATTCGGGCGGAGTCATCAAAATTCAATGTTTATGGTTGAAAAATCATTCATTGTTTCCAATAGTTCGTTAGAATATTGGTAGATTGCACCACCTTCGCCCTTAAAGACAGATATAAAAGGAAGGAAAATTTGAAATGAATCAGGTGTGGCTCAATACCTCAGTTGGAAGAGCATTCCCCCTGTAAGGGAAAGGTCGTGAGTTCAAGTCTCACTTGAGCGTTTCATTTTTTCCGATGTTTTTCGAACTTTAAAGTTAGCATAAAAATGCTATAAAAATTCAGTCAAGTATTTCTTTGTACACGATGGAAAATAGTGAAATAAGGACACTATTACGTTCAAATATATGATATAGGGCAGTTAGTTGGAGGGGTTAGTGGGAATATTAGTAATTTCCGTTCTAATATTCTTTAAAAAAGAACAAAAAAATTTAAAAAAAAACTGTGACCACCAAGCACACGCTATTGTAACTTTAGCACACTTTTACTATCTTATTGTAAATAAACAAAACAAAGAAAAAATAAACAGGATAGATTTCAAAGCTTACATCAAATAGTGTAAAACAATGCACTTTAAGCCCAAAATAATTCCGTAAATTATTTCTGAACTTATGAATATTATGAAAGTAATTTGAAACAAAGGTTCCGCGTTTCTGCCATTTTCAGTCAAAAGCCGCCCATTAAAACAAGTCCGCGTAATGACCGGCGATTGTGACTTGATCACTACAGAGGCCGCAACATTTGTTTTAAAAGCAAGACAAATACACCTCGTAATATCGAGGCTTAGGGCGGCCGCTGCGGGAAACACCGCAGATGTATTATTTACTTATTTGTTGGACGAGGATGGGCGGCGTCGAAAAGTACGTCTTGTCGTGACATTTACAAAACTCACAGTCTCAGTTAGGAATTTTATTTGTGGATAGCTAGGAGGTTTGTGAGAAATGTTTCATTTTATTATGTTAACATTGACTAAGTATTCTACATGAATACATAATATTTAGTTAACCTTAAGATTTCAACAAACTAGTGAAAAGTTCTGCTCAAGTTCACGCGCCGAACTTCAGTTCATTTCAAATAAGTATGAAGAACTTCTAAAGGATTTTTTACAGCATTAAGTATGCTAACTATACAAATCAAATACACATTCAATTGTTTGGGCGCAGTTATCAAAAATCATTGTTTAAAAATGATTGTAACATCATTCATTGATTCCGATAGTTCGAAAGAAAATCGGTAGATGACGCCACGTCGCCTTAAAGACGTATAAGATGGGAAATTTGAATCATATCGGGCGTGTCTCGGTAGCCGAATTGGTCAGGCATTCCCCCTGTAAGGGAAAGACTGCGGGTTCGAGTCCCGCCCGAGAAGATTCTTTTTCCCTATGTATGTGATATGAAGAACTTCGTCTGGATAACACAAAAGGAGATTCTTGTATTTACGTCTTAATCCATACTAATATTATAAATGTGAAAGTAACTCTGTCTGTCTGTCTGTCTGTCTGTCTGTCTGTATGTTACGCTTTCACGCCTTATCCACTGAACCGATTTTGATGAAATTTGGTACAGGGGTAGACCATGAGAAAGGACATAGGCTATGTTTGGTCGCGATAACCGACATCCACGCGGGCGGAGCCGCGGGCAAAAGCTAGTTACTAATATTTATTTTCTAATATTGTGTATATTATGTAAATAACTTATTCAGTGGATATTATCTAGAACATACAATGTTGGTAGCCGAATTGGTCAAGGCATTCCCCCTGTAAGGGAAAGACTGCGGGTTCGAGCCCCGCCTGAGATGATTCTTCTTTTTCCCTATGTATTCGATTCGTATAGTTAGCATACTTAATGCTGTAAAAATTCATTCAATAGTTTGGGCGGGGTTATCAAAAATCTATGTTTAAAAATGATTGTAACATCATTCATTGATTCCGATAGTTCGTAAGAAAATCGTTAGATGACTCCACCGTCGCCTTAAAAACGTATAAGATGGGAAATTTGAATCACATCAGGTGTGTCTCGGTAGCCGAATTGGTCAAGGCATTCCCCCTGTAAGGGAAAGACTGCGGGTTCGAGTCCCGCCCGAGATGATTCTTCTTTTTCGTATAGTTAGCATACTTAATGCTGTAAAAAAAATTCATTCAATAGAATGTTAAACTTCAAGTTAAAGCTTGGATATAAATTTAGGTTCAGAGCTATGGCGTAATAACTTGCATTAGAGTCAATAGGAGTGGGTGTGGGAGTGAGTGTGGCGGCGCTGCGGTGTGGTGGGGAAGTTGCGAGTGTACATACGAGATGTTGATTATTGTGCTACTTTGTTTCATGTCACATTTAAACTAAATTGCAAATTATATTAAATTTACTCCTGTAAATGGGACTGTACTGAATTTTGCAAGTAGTTCTCAAGGAGTTTCTAAACATTTTAGTGACTGACATATTCATGTCAAATACTCAAATATTGCTCACACACACACACACACACACACACACACACACACACACACACACACACACACACACACACACACACACACACACACACACACACACACACACACACACACACACACACACAAATATCACACATAAATGTCCATCACTAAAATGTTTAAAAAACTATATTATGTATTTCAACATTGAACTATTTGGTCAAATTTATTTATTTTATCAGTTACTTAACTATAGTGACGTCAGTACTTGGTGTCACTACTGACATCATTACAGTTAAGTTCTTATAGTTTCTGGGAAAGCTTTTAAAACTATTTGTTTTCCTCTCGTTACTCAATGAGCACATATATTATTCCGATGCCAATTCCCACCGAAAGTCCACTAACTGAAATTAGCCCAGTGTATAATTCCTCAATTCGCACAAAGCAGCTTTCAGGATCGTTCAAAAGGTTATTAATTCGCATATCACAAATGTATTGGATTGTTCAGGAGAAAGCTAATTAACTCCACTGATACCGTTGCAGAGCGAATGGAATTGGATTGAGATATTAAGTTGTTAAACGACATGATGTATGCTTTCAATTGTTTGATTGAAGTGCCTATTACCAATTTTAAATTAATTAATATTTTTTGACATATCACACAACGCCATCTAGTCTAAAGTAAGAAAATAATTTGCGTGTGTTATGGATCTAGACAACGGATAAATATACTTAGATACATTTTTTTTCTTAATTTAATATAGATAAAATACACCCAGCCAACGAATAAATAGTCGTGCTCATCACACAAATATTTTATCCAAAGTGGGGATCGAACCCACGACCTCTTGCGCAGCAGTCCCGTGCACTACCACTGCGCCACGGGGGCTGGCAAAAATTATGAACACATCAATTTAAATATATGTATTTCTCCTTCATCTTCTAAGGTTTTGATTAATTAAACTAGACTGAGTAGTTGGTTCAAATACCTTCCTATTGACCACTGTTTCATCTTAGCTGTGTGCCTTGCGGTGCTGTGATGTCACACAGGAGTCGAGTCACATTGAGCGCAAAGCGGTGCTCGACAAATATTTGAGCAGCCACCGGCGCACGGCGCCGCAGAGCGACCCAAGTCACGAAACGAGCGCGATTGATGTGATGTGGTCCTTCGTAAGTAGACTACCTGACTGTACTAGATGTGCTACTGGAGTGATTATCATATGACGTCCCAATACCTAGCAGAAAGTCTGCCTCGTTGGCTTGGCTTAATAAATAACATTATTCAGGAGAGGAAAAAAAACACAATTGCTTGAATTAGATAGTGTATACAATTATTGAACTGATGCTAAAAAATATACAACAGAAAACCGATAAATACTGAAAATTTGATATAGATATAAGTAGTGAGTCAATTTTAATAAAATGAAATACCAAATAACTTAAAAATAAATTACTAGCTTTTTCGCGGTTCCGCTCGCGTGGTAGTCGGATAACACGACCAAATATAGACTATATGTTAATCCAGGGTGTCAGCTATCTCCGTACCAAATTTTATTAAATCGCTCTAACCATTTAGACGTGAAAGAGTAACAAACATCCATACCTTCAAACTTTCGCGGTTTTTATAGAAGTAGGATGTACACAATAACGGTCAGTTTTCTACTTGAGTTACTTACACAGTATTAGTTTCCCACTAAAATCGCTGGCCCTTTTATCTCACGCTGCACTTTGGGTCAAGAGTCCTCGATGGCCGCTCCTGTGTCCGTATCCATTACGCCACGGTGCTCTTGTGAGCCTTTCATGAACGGGTCATGTATGGCTTGGATGTGATGCACGATCGTATCTTACGTCAACATGTATTCTTCAATGTAAAAACTGCTCAAAATTCAAAATTATGGTTAGAAACTCATTACAAGTATGTGTTGTATTAAAGTTGTAGGAACTATGTTCCAATGTTTAGCGACATAGTTCAGTTGAAACTGTTTACACATGTCTGCTATATCATTCCCAGTATGTTTTGTTTCGGGAAAAGTAACACTGAATACGAGTCCAAGCCTCGTAATATCATGAATGAATTTCCTCTTCTAATTAAGAGGCATGGTTTCACACTGGGTGAATTTCAATAAGTTATCTGTTAACTTACTGTTTTTGTATCTTACTAAATGTAGTGGGTTTTAATTAGTACAAAGTAAGAAATTTTAATTTTAATTCCTTTGATTTTAGTCGATAAATACCAAAAAGTGACTTTTGTGGCTCCCTTTTTACCAGTGAACAAAACATATTATAAATGTCATACAACTAAAAGACGACGTTATCACGCCTCTACTTACTTCTTCTGCAATATACAGACATATTATTATGTCTGTTGAAACTAAACTTTGCCCAAAGATTTGATTTACGTCCACACATGGACTTTACAAGTGAATTACGCGCAAGTTTCTATTCTATCGAGTGGACGGACGAAGAATACTTATTCGTCACGAAGGCCTTCGTTAGGCTCAACTGGACGCCAAACTTCTAACTTAGTGTTCTCAGAGTATTGTTTGAGATTGAAATGAAATGGCGAGTTTTTGGTCTAAGTTTGGACAATGTGTGCGTGACCAAACTGATTATGTAGCTACAGGTATTGTGTTAGCTAAAGTTCTGAAAAAAGGATTGAAATGACTAGGTGATAAGGTTTTAATAGTTATTATTAAGGTTATAAGATAATAAACTAGCGCTGCGTACTGCGAAAGAAAATATTATAGTAGTGTAAGAAAAGATTATCCTGTTTTTGCTTACGAGTGAAAGATAGGAACAATAAAAGGCTATGAACAGATTTATAAAGTTCTCATACATGAAGGTGGTTAAGTTTTTCAAGTCCGTTAAAAGTTTACCATCTAATAAACAAATAAATGAACAGTATAACAAAGTTTAATCGCCTGTCGACCAGCGGGTGCCAAACTCGGCTAATCTCCATGGTGATACTTTTTGCCTTGATGTTTTGCGCCAAAACAAAAGCTATGAGATCCTTTTTGTAAAAGCTATGGTAGAAATTAATATAAAAAGTTTCTGTTCGGAAAATTGGAAAATAACAGCCGTCAAATAAAAAGTTGGGGTGTACTTTTTTCCCAATAAAAAGGGAATTGCTTTGTGATATTTGTTTGAGAAATCTATAACGTTGTGTTTATATTGAATAATCGATTTATAGGAACAGTATGGGATTATTTTTTATTTTATCTAAGAGCATTTTTATTATTCACTAGCTTTTGCCCCCGGCTCCCCCCGCGTGGATGTCGGTTATCGTGACCAAACATGGCGTATGTCTAATCTACCTCTATACCAAATTTCATCAAAATCGGTTCAGTGGTTTAGGCGTGAAAGCGTAACATACAGACAGGCAGACAGAGTTACTCACGCATTTATAATATTAGTATGGATTTAACTTTAACTTCTATTTATAAAAGTTCAGTTCGTTATTAAATATATTTAAATTCCAAATACATATTTACAGAAGGACTATTAATTATGTTCGGTTATGATAACCGATGCTAACAGTATTCAGTGGTTACAATAATGGTTCGCTGTACAATTAATTAATTCAGAGCTAATACCGCGTACAAATTATTGTACTAAATAACATTCAGGAGCCGAGGCCGACATTGAATTAATTAATTCATATGGTACATTGGAATATTAGTAATCTTAATTTATATCACTTTTTTATTTGGCTAATTGAATCATGTTAAATTGTTTGGTTCGATTTTGGTAACTCATTTTATGAAAGAGTAAAAACTAAAAATTATACAAAACTACACTCCAATTTACATTTATTAGTTAACATAACCCTAGAGCGTGGATTTAAATGAAATAAAAAATGAGATATTCACCTCCAAGGACATTTTCCCATTTTATAATTGTATTTTTTTTATTATTTAATTTGGCTGTAGAAACTATTTTAGTTTGGTTTACTTCATAAAGGACATTTTGTAATGAATAATATTAGACATACCACATAGATAACTTTGTAGAAACCCTCGTAAATGTTTCCAGGTTCAGCAATCACTTAACTTATCGGCTGAAGGAGCCTCTCACCCAGACATAAAAGTAATCTGTCTATTCCCCTTTCTGAGGATATACGAGTACAAGCTGCGGCCGGAGACGCACTTCATAAATCAGTGTCACGTAATAAACGTCACGATAAATGTATATTTGTCGCGTATCAAACGGTGAGCCACGAAGAAATGTGTGAAAAACCTATAGAGACAAGGATTTCCAGACAAGCAAATACCAACCTTATCGATATTGTTTTAAATGTACATTTTAAAGGGTTCGTTAATGGAGATCTAATCTAAGTATCAGAATGAGCTTGAACTAATGATTGATATAAGTTTTTATGCCAGATTTATAGTAAAATAAGATATTTCAGATAGGCATATACGTTTATACCGGGAATAGTTTCACAAAGATAGTGGGGGATGAAGTACAAGTAGAATGCACTTCAAAAATGGGCAAATCAAAAAGGTATTAAAAACGGTACATAAACCATATTTTGCTAGCATTTTTTGCTCCCCGTGTTACCGGAAATAAATCTATTATAGTCAATGAGGTTCGTTTTCCTGACTCCGAGCCATTACTATTTATAAACTTCTAATAGAGAAATAGAAGTTAAAAGCAAATGCAAACCATTTAAAAAAATATAGTGTATTAAGTTCTTATATATTGGTACACAAGAGATTCCACAGTTGGAAATCAATCTGGACGCAACCGCTGCAACGAACATGACTTCTTAGCCACAAAATTACCAAGTGACCAATAAACTTAAGATTGATCCTTATTAACCAAGGAATAAAGGCGTTATTGATAGCAAGTCTTCGGTCAAGTTGGTATAATGTGGACGTAATTGTGTGTCAGGGGCACACGACATGTCCATTACCGATCTTCGATAAATGCGAAAGATTGCTTTTGATGGAAATAGAAAATTGAAACTGGTAGCAGCAAGAACCCCATTAAGAATATAAGAATATTGTAGCAGATGTGGTACGAGTAAGATGCGACAGAATACGAAGGCTCTCTTTGTTATGAAGTAAATGATATTTGATTCTAACAACTTTCTTTTTGGTGGTTTCTACATTCTACATTTATAAAACTAAACCAGGGATAGAATAGACAAGATTTTATTTCTGTATTCATGCGGAGGTACTGTATATAATCTTGTAAAAACTATGCCTACATGTCTAGAATCCAGCCTTCAATTAGAAATATTAAAAATATAAACAAGAAATGAATTTGAAAAAATATATTTACAAAATCTTATTTACGCGTTCAATTCAGAACTTCTTCCTTCCTTTTTCCGATTAATGAGGGAATCCGAAGAAGGGTTAATCAGCTTGTAAAGGTGTAACGGTTTTTTTCGGTGTAAATGTTTTCAGTGTGTTTCTTCTTTGACACCCCTTTGATAGAGATGAAGGTTTTGGGTAAATCACACCATTCCACACGACGAAGAGTGAATTTAACAACACTATTTGCAGCGTTGTATTTCTGCAGTGAACAGGCTTGCTGTATATTGTTATCGATACCGAGGGCAACAATAGTTCCGTTTTCTAAACAAAACCAATCTATAAGCCTTGAATAGGTACATGATAAGTTATTGGACGGGCTTATAAAATAATATAAAATGCGACGAGCGTGCACGCAACAATGGGTGGATCCATTGATCTGTCAGCGGCAGGCTCCCAGTTGTTACGTCTCAATGAGGTCGCCGAGGGACGTAGTTGTTCTAAAATATTTTGTTTTATAATGTTATATATTGTGATTTTTATTTTTATTCAGGTCTAGTCTGAATAAAAATGGATTTAAAAGGGAGGGTAAGTAGAAAAAATAACAGAATGCTACTGATGTGATAAATGTGAAGGCTTATGAGGATGGATGAACGCGGTTATATTGATTTTATTTGCGTACTTATCCACATTATAAAATTCAATGGAATTTACCTGCCGGTGATAACAAACCTCAACTTTAAGTTTTTTCTTTTAGTTGTTATTTTCCTTCGTTAGCGGTTTGAAGAAGGTCCCAGTGATTATTTGAAGTCGTCTTTACACCGCAGAGCACTACTGCATACACTGTAACTTTAGTACTACTTTAGAAATCTTTTGCAAATATTCTGAAACAATCCACGTGCAGATAATGTCGTAACATTATTTCGACCTTATTATGAAACTGCTAAGGTTGGTTTTTAAACAATCTAGTTGCGAGTTTTAAGGGTATAATTCTAGAAATGTTAGATAGGTATTGCATCTTTGTGGAGTGAGCCCGAGGCGATGCAAAGTTGGAGTAGTGTTGTGATATTCATTGTGCTGAACGTATTTCTCGAGATTCAAGAATGGAGAAAATTTCGTTAGTATAAAATGTATGACCGCATTAATTTTACGCTTTGTTTGTTCAGCAACTTCGTCATTATCGTGGCGTTGATATTAGATGCATTCAAGGCCTCAGAGACTGGAGCCAGATTTTTTAAAGTTTCAACTGAGTTGGTCATTGTTGATGGTTCATTAAAAGGTAGATCACAGGATCTACTAAACCAAGGAGTACCCCACAGTGTTGAACGATCAAATGGTGAATTGCGGCAGGGGATCCTAATTGATGGACTGAGGGTAATAAAGTTATGCCCTAATTAATAAAATTATGTCGACGAACGAATTGAAGATGATCCAAATCTGTTATAATAATATAGGTAAAGTAGATAAAAGCTAGTAGCTTTTTAATCTACCCCTATACCACATTTTAGGCATGAAAGTGTAAGATACAGACAGATATAAACACACAGATAGAGTTATTTTGCATTTATAACATTAGTATGGATATACATAGATTATTATGTATTTTAATCAGTTTTTCCTCAAATATTACAAATTATAAATTAAAAATTTAGCAATTAGAAAACTTATTACTTCATGTTCGTCATATAGTAGAGCAATCTGAGCATATTTACAATTTTATATAACCTATCAAATCAGATGTTATCACCACCAATATTTTATACGCAATACCGAAAAATGTCACTCCATAAATCTCTCTCTTTCCTATAAATAATATCGGCCACCCCGTTGTGTCAGAGCTTTCAACCAAAAATACATCAATGGTTAAAAATATAATTAACACGGGTACTACCAGCCGTGACATATCAAGTGTGACGTCATTCTAAGATCGAAAAGGTTATTATGTCACTAAAAATAACATTCTTTGTTTGATATTGGTACACATAGCTCTTGGTGACCTTATCGTCTAGAATCAACTTTCACATTTTTCACTTGGTGACCTTATCGTCTAGATTTAACTTTGACACAAAAAATGTGTTTATTTTAGTCTACTGCCTCGTTTGCCTAAGTTTTTAATTCATTTATGGTGCTATCTAGCGGGGATCCAACGATTTTAATTGATTAATCATTAAATCCAGGTAACTCATAAAAGTTACAACAGTAATTTGTTACAGTTTTTTCTCAATCATCATTTTATATACTTCAATTAGAAGTAGGCTTCTCTACTAAACTTCTACAACTAGGGGTGGTCCTAAACCAAAACTATTCCAACTGCCAGCCACATTAGCGTAGAGAATGTTACAAGCTACGTTTTCCTCTCTGTAGTATTAACACAAGGGTCTCCTTACCCCCTTCACTTAAACCTACTCATTAGAATAGTAGTCTCTCTCCGAAACTGTATTTGTAAAAGAGCTTTCCTTTTTACATTTATCTAGTAATTCATTTTAGCTTTGCGGAGTCATTGGTGTAATCTGTACTGCGAATACTTGATGGACAATTAGTGTAATTGACAGCCACCACGAAAATCCGCATTTCATAAATTTTTATGTAAGTTCCTTTGTTAGAAATGTTTCCAGACAACATTGACATAAATAATAATCAAATATAGGTACGTCTTTGTGGGCTCAACCGATCAGAAACAGTGACAATACATCACTGTAATCTACGGGCATAAATCGAGTTCTTACACATCGTACACATGCGAATACATGATCATGTATATGTAAATACGTATACTACTATGGAGGAATTGCTTCACTTATTTTTACCTTTAACCCTAAGTAATCACAGACATTTATTTCACTGTCTGTCGTCACTGATTGACACATGGTTTAGCTCGGATCAGTGTATGTATTTTTTAGGCAACCTTTTGTTACAAGAAATACATCGTAAGACATTGGTTCAGAGACGAAGTGTCTATATTTTTATGTGTATTGTTAATGTGTTTCCTTCTTTTCTTTTTATGGCCGTCGTGGGGGTGATGCTTTGAGAATGAGCGACTGACTTCTGAACGCAATTGTTTCACCCCTTAGCAAATAAAAACTTTTGGATTGTCAGAATATTTTATAGCAAGATACAAATATTACAAGAACAATATCATCATCTCTTACAGTGGCAATGTTCTTATTTTTTTAACAAAAAAATAAATAACTAAATAAGCTAGAAAATAATGAAGTCTGAGATACGAAATAGGCTAGATAAAAAATATACTGGTTCCCTTGTACAAATATTGACGTTGTTTATTTTCCTCATAGTCGAACGTAGTTTATCCAGTGATTCGTTAAACTATGAATATATATGTGTACTCGTATGCTAATCTCGGTTTATCATCCCCTCATCTCCCGGTAAGTCGTAAACTGCGGGAAATGAGCAAGCGAACCGACGCGAATAGGACGTACATCTGTTACATAAAGCTGTAACATTTATACGGACGTATAAATATATAAATCTAGTTATACTATTCAGTGCTAGCGTTTGGAAGAAATTTCGAGTGTTATAGTCAGGTTAAGAGCCTCAGGTTATATTATAACATCACTGATCTAGAATTAACATAAAAAGCAGTTGTGAGGTTATTATCCATTAAAATTGTGAACTGTTACATTTTATGGCATGCTACAGGGCAGCGTATTAGGACCACTCTTATTTTTAAGTTATAACCTACATCAATGAAGTGCCGAAATTGATCATAGTTTTTCGGAGTAAGTAGTTAAAAAGATGATCTTCTTTGAACTGAATATTAAATATGTGATTTACATTGTTTAGATCAACCAAAATGAATTCCGTACAAATCTTGCAATTTACTTAATTTCGTCGCAAAAACAAAACATAAAGTATTATGAGTGTATATTACATTCATACAAGTAATTTTCTGTACGCCCATGCGTGTACAAATCCCGCTATAAGTCATAATGTACGGAATCACTGAACATTATACTGTCTAGTTGCTATTCACATCAGGAGCGGACGTTAGTTGCCAGAGTTTGGCAAAATTCGGGTTATGTTGGCGATAGTTCCGGAATTTTGAAAGCATTGTTGATTCCTGCTATCCACTGAATGAAGGAAGATGTTTGTAACAATTTTTGTTTGCGCACAATTTTATTATTTTATTTTAGAATATAAAATTTGGGACAAATACTTAAACGGTAGACCACCTAACTATTTGTTTTCAATTATTAGACGTATCGGGATATTTACCATGTTGTATTTTTTCGAGTTTAGATATTTCGGCGCTGTTGCAAGCACCATGAATACGGAGGAACAACTTGGTACATAATACGATACCACTAATAATAACGTGAGTGATCATGATAGTTTAAATACCTATATTTATGGTCAATGTAATTTTTTTGAAATCAACTTTCAACGGTATTTTGTTATCTAATAAAAATTATAGTCGTCAGGACCTGCAAAATAGTCGAATAAAGGACCTAAATTAGTGATAGAACCTAATAAAGTACATGCTATTATGGAGAAAAATGTTTTTGCCTACTGTTAGTAAGTAGTCTGTAAAAGTCCAAATAGGAGTTTAGTCCTCAGCGACCTTTTTGTCAGCTTAACGTTTGTCACATGGGATCCCTAGAGGTCTGGCCTCTTTCACTCTCGCGGACAGTGTATTTATGACGTTGAGGACTTTATCTTCGGATATATTTATTTGGAGATTATCTCATTGTATGCTCAGAAGTATATAATCCATTGTAAAATGTTTTAAGTAGAATTGCCCTCATGAAAAGCTAACCAAAATGTTTGTCACCAGATTTTTGGTAATCCACAGAATTTTAATATAAGTGGAGCCATAACAGAGGGTTTATTGTTCATGGCGTTGATTCTATTGATCCATCACCCCTATTCAACGAAGTATATAATACGAACTTAATATGATAAATTATGTCATAGCGCAACGATTCGTAACGCGATGCCCCAGTAAAATAAATGAAATAGTTGAACACTTGTGAATGCCAAATTGCCCGAAATATGTGTAATTAGTTCGCCTCAAGTCACGTTGGAGGGCAGGCACGTGTGGATGTTCGGAGTATTTCATAAATATGTGTGATGTTTGAAATTTGCACTTAGATGGAATCTCAGAGGTATTACATCAACTTTTGGACATGTTAATTATATTTGTAAAGTTCCTAAAAACGAAGTTATCTAAGAAAGGTGGTTTAGTATCGTTTAGGTTTTTTTACTAAAGGTAGTTTTAAAACGATTTGTGTTCGCTGAACAGAAAATAATGTGTACTCATACTATTCACACATTAGAACTCATCAGGTTTTCATTAATTTTTAATCAACAGATCACTGTAACTTTAACTACATTTAAACTTCGAGTTACTGTGCCCTTTCGCCTTTGCCCGTAACTGACCGTATTATAACCCCATCGGTATTTGGGACAATTAGCTCAGTTTCCAATCTATTCACGGAGCGTGGACAATGCGCGTTCAAACACATTACGACCCCTTTCCTTGATTTGTGGGTCAAAAAGGAAATCCCGAATTTATTCACGTCCGCTAAGGCTTTGGCCTTTTAAGGTAATCGCTAGGGAAGCCACTAATTTTGTTGACAAAAGACGCCAGAAGTTATTGGCTTGTTGTATTGTGTGGTTGATCGTCTACCATGGCACTTACGTTAACAAACTTTAATGTTTTTGATATTAATGTCGCACTAAAATAATACTGGGTCATTTTGGTAAATTACTTACGTCAAGACTTACAGCTTCTATATTTGTAGTCCGATTCGCAAAGCAAAGCAAACAACAAGAAAATAATATGATAGTAAATACTTGTGGCCACTCTTATTCTATTACATTCTGTGTGATGGCGAAGGTAGATGCCGAGCTTCTGGAACAAGCAAACCTTACCTACTGGCCTAGGTGTACATTTTGACTGGCAGATGAGGCTTTGGCGTAGGCTCTTCTGTGAGAGTTATGGGATTTGCTTCCATGCTCCCGTAAATGCCACAGTAAGCCATTTCATTCGAGAGAAATATAAATGAAACTAATTCTGACTTCTGTGATATTTACTTTTTTAAACATTTTAAACAATAGGTATTCAATGTACATGATCCGTTTTACTGGTATTATAAATGGATGATTTACTCTTTACTGTCTACTAAGGTTATATTTTGTTACCCCTAACGTGGGATCTAATGAGCTTTTTTGTAGCTCACGAGCACGAGATAGAAATATTCCATTGAATGTAATTTATTGGAGCCATCAAACGTATTAGAATTCCTCTGGACTTTATTATGAATAAGGATTAACTTGTATTTTCTAATATTTTTTTCTAATAAAGGAATAAGGGATATCTTTCAAAATGTAGAATATTAAGATTCGGAAAAGAAAACTGAAAAGGTCCTTGGAACTAACATTTAACTAGTTCTTATGGATTTCTGTATCCAGTTGCCGATAGAAATATCGACATAATTGGCATCACCAATCCTTATTTTTACCATACCACCAATAGCCACGTATCACAGTTACATCGTAACGCATGGACACTATACCCATGGTAACCGTGGCAGGGTGCCTTTATATTATGGCCTTGTACGAATGCGTATATGAACAGCATACTTCGTAAACGAGACAATATTTCTCGCAATATTTTTGTGTTTAGATGATTGCGGACCAGAGTTTATGCGTTTCGTTTCCTCAACAGATATACATAGATGCCTTAGAAGAGAATTTTATTTAGGTATATGTATGTGACAGCCCTATTTATAAAGGAAAGAACTTTTATATATACAGCCCTAATGGATGTTCACGTATGATCAAAATCTCTAAATTGAGGGCAATCTGTGTATTAAAACGAAACTGATGAACAGTACTAATTCAAGCAACATCAAACCTTCTACACGGTAATCTTCACACGAAAGCGATCCAAGATTGACTGTACTTCATGATTAACAGTGTCAGATAACTGCCATTAGGGCGTCAGTACCTGCCATCATCAGTTTGTTCCGGTTTACAGCGCACTTTGATATCAACTATAAGGGCTAACGGTTCCAATATTGTATTAAATTTCAATACCTCGTCACAAATTTTAATACGCTGTAAAACTCGCTTGTTGGCGCTTTTTTATTGTTCAAAGGTTTCTATAAAACAGTTTAAAACTTTCTTATTAGTTTGAATATTAACCGTTCTGATCAATATAAAGTCAGATACTTGAATAAAAATAACAAGTAATAAAATTAAGAATTTTGAAAAAGCCCACGACGTATAAAAAATAATTTTAAAAAAGTTTACTGCAGCACCCCCTAGTGAGTTGTCACCGTAACACCTATCTAAGAACATGCATCAATCAAACCCAAACCTCTAATTGAAAACTACATCTCGGACATGTATACTACAAATCGGACTAGTATTTTTGGAGAAAATTGGCCCCTGTTGAGTTGTCATTGTAACACCTATCTAAGAAAATGCTCCAATTAAAGCCGAGTCCAAAACTGAAAACTGCATCAAACTTGGATTGATAGTTTCGGAGAAAACGGCAACATGGATTTGCACAAACAAACAAACACACAAACATCCTTTCATCCCAAACGCATAATATACCATCTCCGTTCCGTCGTGGGTAAAAAAAGTAAATGATATAGCGGCTACCGTCTCATTGAGTACTTAGGTTCTAATATAGTTTCTTGCAAAAGTTGTTCAAAATAATGTATAGTCGTAAAATATTGACCTAAATAGATAAAGGAGATCCTATGGCCTCGTTACGTATTCAGGGTTCGAGATAAAATATAAATTCTTTATTGAAAAACTTAGTTATTGAAACTAAGTTGTTTGAAAATAAACAGAATTAGGAATAGCCTCCATTTTAATGACAATATTAAGTGGAGAATATAATATTTTTTTAATATTATCCTAACAATATGTCTGTGTAATTGGTTTCTACGTATTTAATAAGCTGTAAGTCCATAGTAATATTATAAATGCGAAAGTAACTCTGTCTTTTTTAGACCTTGACAAAGGACATAGGCTATGTTTAGTCGCGATAACCGAAATGCAAGCGGGTGGAGCCGCGGGTAAAAGCTAGTTATAAATAAATGATGTTTATAAAAAATCTATACGAAGATTCAATAATTATTAACGAAAATCAACTAAACGTACATAGAATTACATACGCATGACACATATTCAGGACTGTGTCCCAAACTGATCAACCCAACGAAATTGGACATCAAAGTCCATCAATTTTGATGTATTAAGAGCAAAATTAAAGCTCATCCTTACACAGGTATTCAATTCATTCCATTATACGGCAGTAGCGTTCGTTAACACCGCCGATGCTCAGTAGGTCGGACGGGCCCCTCGATCGGACACGCCTCGTTAGCGACAACCTTTCATCTGATTAACTGCTAGCCTTTTAAATACCCTTGTGTTGCCCCTATTGTGAACAGAATCCAGCGGTGACACATAATATAAAACACAATGACGTTTGCACAAAGTTTATGTTGCAGCCATCGCTCTGAATGAGTTGAAAGATGTTTTAGAAACTGTTTCAGGGCGATTGGTTTAGTCTATTGTTGAAAATGTATTTCGTTGTTTGGTTAACAATACGTATGTCAGTGATAAATGGATGTGTAATCAATTTTGTGTATCATTGAAATGAAAGATTAACAAGTAGGCATATAAACATAATATCTACACAAAATTTGCTGTGCCCGCTTGAACAAAAGATTAAATTTTTCCAAGAATTTATTGCTCCAAACATAGAATAACAATTTTGCGAATGAAAAACTGATATTTGAACGGGTATCTTATGCCCATTACGTTTTACGAACGATAATTTTACTGAAGCTTAGCTGAAAAAGTTATATTTTAACAGCCAGCAATAAAAGTCTTTCTGTCGACGAAACATGTAATTCTGGAGAAAAGAGATGTTCCACGTTCAACGTCGACAAGCAACTTTCAGAACAAAAGACGAGATTTTTGCTACTAATGGCACTATTATCACGCACAAAGCAATACACGTGTGAAACAGCCTATGAACCATTTGTTATCATGCAAAATAAAACTTAAACGCTTTGTAAGAGGACTCAATTTACTTAGATAGAAGATGCTTTTATTGAATACTTTTTCTTGTATATTTGAGCCTACGTAGTTCTTTTCACTCAGTTTGCACTGTTTATACGACAACTTCATGCCTATGTACAATGAAGATATAGAGACTTAGTCAATAGTACTAATTGCTATTAATTCTAGATTTATGAACCAATTTCTTTTACTCTATTGTTGAGAAAAATAATAACGAATATAAAAAGAAAGACTAGCTCTTATAAATAGTATCTCTAATAGTCCTCAACCAAGTACTAACAAGGTCGTCAAAAACATTACACTTGACATGGTACATTATATTGAGTAGGTATTACGTTTTCTTTTTGATAAGTATAATGGTATAATGAATAATGCTATAACGATATATATTACATTAGCCAGGTATTGGTTATTGAGATTGCTGCATTCACACTTACGAGAAAACCTAGAACAATCTTCCACTTTGAAGATTGATTTGGGTTATGTGTAGTTGGTAGTTAATATGCGTACACGCAGGTTTGTAAGCGACTATGCTCTCGGTGCGGGTTGAGAACAGTTGCCGTGCGATTGATAATGATGGGCGTATAAATCCAATTCTTCTACGATGGACAGCAACAGGTACACGAACAAACAATATCACTTACCGCGCGCTGCTTTCTTCTTTCTGGATTCTGCTGGCCGCCAACTGCTCCAGGGGGCCTACCACAACCGTTTACAAAACAGTCTTATTGCAGGAGAGTTTTGTGTCAAGCTTAAAGTAATCTTGCTTATATTCGTACCACAACCGTACATTGTGCATGTCATGTATTCCTGCTTAGTGCTTTTGTGACGTCAAATAAATTTTAGTTCATTCAATTCGTACCATGACGAGATTTTAGAGCAGTATTGTATTTAACATTATTGTTTTTATGTCAAATTTAGCCGTTTTAAAAAAGTTGCTAGGTAGCAACTTTTTTATTATTGTTTTGCAAAATACTGCTCAAAAAATCATTTTCGTAACCCAAAAAGCAAGTAAACCGTATTTATATACATTAACTTAAACAAGAAATGGTCAAGCTGACTATTATAACGGTTTAAAAGTACTTTTTATTGTGTTCCACGGATACCTCCCTGTTTGGCCAACACGGCCATTATATCTAACTCAAACCGACTAAAACCGCACGCAGTTTCAATTAGGTGGATCAATAAGGCATTTTCGTCACCCACGCTCAGTCTTCTCCGGTTTTTAGCTAGCATGGTGCCCAGTGAGAAGACTCGCATCCCGGGAAACGCCTATAATTAGAAGTATAAATTGTATAGAAGAATGCATAGAAATTGCTTAGATATTAAGCAAACAAATACAATTCTAAAAATTACAAGTATTTTACTTCAAAGTAAAAACTTCTTTTTAAAAATCCTTTTTGAATAAAATAACTCTATGGTCTCTAAAAAAGGAATCACTGACATTAGGCGTAAGGCTTGACTCCAGGGAAGATTTCAGTATCCGGTGATTTTTCTCTAGGTTTAATAAATCTTCGAAAAGCCTCCGGACATTCTTCGATTACGCGGAAGTATATTTAGTCAGTTTCGTAATTTTTTTAAGTACCTACCCATTTGAGACATTGTATTACTATTATTATCATAATCCTCTTATTAAAACGTTATGAAAACGTCCAATTTGTAGACTAATGAAATCAACTTATTACCGAATTTGTGACCGGAATACGGCAATAGGTGGACCGACCGAATGCAATCATTCATGAAATGTGGGTGTTGATGTTAATTCGCTTCTGCCAAAACACTCCGGGGATATAGGCGTGATTATATGTATATATTACCTACTTTTTAATAAATGCACGAACATCTATACATCATATACTTCGATAAAATCGTATCGCTATGGAATCTAATCATATAATCAAAAATATATAGTAAAATAGTGTTCATGAAAAAAGGCGAATATTTAACTCTATATAAAATCTCCGGAGATTTTGAGAAAGACAACCGGTTGTTCGCAAAAATCTCCAGAGGTGCTCCGGTCTTTTTGTCTCCGGAGTACAGCCCTAATGCGAATGAATTATTGCAAGGAATACATAACTCTTTCTAAATAGTTCATTCATTTCCGTCAATAAGCAGGAATAAAATAAAACATTATTGTACACTCATGGTACGAATTTGAGTAAGGTTATTTTTGTGCCTGCAACAAGCCTGCAAACAAGGAAAAGAGAGATCGCTGTACGTTCTGTCATACTGTGTAGCGCCATCTCTTTCTCACACAAAACGGAACAACATTCACGTAATTTGTAGAACGTTTTTGATATAAATACTCTTTTATGTAACTGGCAGGATATTGAAAGAAAAAAAAAAGAAAACTATCTGTCATCTGACATTAAAATAATTTTATTATGGCATTTTATTTTACACCTACACCGCAAATAATATGTAAAGCCTTGTAAAGCCATTAATAATGTTATAGTTTAAATTGCCTGGGCATTTTGATCAAATCATGCAAATATTATCTATTTATATTTTATATGTACTATTTAAAGTGGTAGTAGAGCGGGGCTGTAACTTGTAAGCTGGGAGTCCGAAGCAACGAGCATCTACTATGTTAACTGCTTATGCTGAATGAAGAATATAATTATTATTATGTCGCTATCCGAAGCTGAGAAAGAGCTCTCCGTCTAAGGCTACTGCTGAAAGACGCCAGTGTTCGATGAATGTGAATGATTTTCAGTGATAACCAAGTGGCATTGAAGCTATGTGAAAATGCTCTATCCTAAGTAGCAAATTAAAACACATCGACCTAAGAAAGCATTTCTTTGTTATACAACGTGGAATAATTAGTGTGCGATACAAAGAATCTTCAAATGCCTCAACATCTAAACCTAAGTAAACGCAGTAGGAGTGTTGTTTTGAACCCTCTTTGAGACAAGCATGCAAACTTAAGAACAAAATACAATTCATTCATATTCAATGTCTTCATAACAATCGTGAATTTTGTATTGTAGGAACCTACTTATGTAAAATTTTATTTTCTACTGCAAATATAAAGCCGTAATAATTTTATATGTTTTTAATTGTCTGGGCATTCATGATCACATCATACAATTATAACAGGTGCAAGGGGTGCGAGGCAACGGGTCCTAGGGTCAAGTTTTATTTCAGCACATCGATAGCCCCGTTTCGAGTGCGATACGTATGACGGAGTGGCACCCGAATTAAGAATACTGCTTGAACTTGACGACATTCAAGGCTCTCGAGTCCCAAGGTTAGATAGAGCTTTTTAGTGCATTCCACAATGGGACAGATTTTCATTATCTACCCATTTATTTTGGTTATACCTATTCAGTAGTTAGGTATTCTTAGGACAAGGTTTGTGTGAAAGATTTGTATCTAAAAGTATATAGGTAATTCATAGCACCGGGGCGAAGCCAAGGCGTGCAGCTATGTTGTTATTATATTACGATCGTTGCTGTGAGAACCGAACCGATGTCACTTGATAACATTAAAATGGACATGCGCACTGATGCTCTGTCACAACAAAGTGCCCAAAGGCGCAAAGTGCCCTCCCCGTATCCGGGGCTAGATGGGGACACTAGGGTCCCCACAACTCGAAGGCGGCCATCTCGAAAGAAGGATAAATGGTCCTGGGTCTGCCGGGGTGCGAGAGATATGCTTTTGGCAATCTCACCTCCGGCAATCAAGGACCCAAGACGGCGTGCGTTTTGGTCGGTTCGAGTCCGACATAACCGGCTCCACCGGCTCCGTGGGAGTGGAATCCGTGGGGATTTTCCACACTATAAAAAAAGGCTTTGTCACAACAAAGAGTACATTTTTGTAAAATGCACACTGCACATCTTTTTGTCTTTTAGTTGGCTTCTATTATCTAGATCTCCGCGCCACCCGCTCTAATAGCTCAAATTCTAATTAAATAATGCTTGATACTCGCAGCTTGATAGATATTTACACTTAGCGGTCATCACCTCATCGACATCATTACAATCGACTCTCGCTCCGGATCGTTTTTGGTGCTGAGGCTGGCCATCGCAATCCAGCTTGGAAACGCGGCAAATGTGATGGTGGAAGCAAGCGTACAAAGATGGTTATTCGATTAATATAGACACCATATTATTTATTTAGTAGGTATTACATGGAATAATTTATAAAAGCACTTATATTTGTAAAATAGTTATTATTATAACTGGATCTTAATGCGGCCTTTCGAGCAACCGTTGAACTCTTGAAATAGCCATCATGCATGTTATTATTTGTGCGTGGTTGTTCACTCAGCTTATGCTATGGCTCTCGCATCAGTTGCCTTTAAAATGGTAATGCAATGAACACCTAGAAAAAAACAACTATGTTAAGAACATGACATATTTACGAAACTAATAGTGGTCAATCACACATTACAATACATTAGCGTGTACTTAATTCAATATAAATATAGGCTTACCTTAGTCTTTACAGAGAACTCTGTAGATAGGGATTTTCAACAGTGTGGACTCTATTCATCACTCTGTGGGAGTCTCTTTCGCTTATTGAACCAATTTCATATAGGTAATGGAAAGGGTCTCATTTTAATCGCGACTGCATTCGATGACGATTTCGTGAATAAGCAATATTAGCATAGCTTTTAGAAGCTGATAAACTCCTCGAATATTGTTTTTTCAATCGTTGTTTGTAACTATTGACTTTATTAAGGATGTCATATTTGACGCTGAACGAACAAAAAGAACGAAAACTATGGGTGACGTCCCAAAACTGCTAATTTAAACAACATTATTGTAATATTGCTTTAAGAGGTCATGGTACCAAAACACGAAGTAAGATTGAAATAATACTGCTTTAAGAGGTTGTGGTTGGCCCCCAGGTGTCAGGATACGTAACGTTAGTTCACTAACAATAAAATTAACTTGCTCGCGGCGAGTTACTATGAAGGTCAGAGTGAAACTGGTTTGTTCCTGTGATCCATATACTATATCATCACAGGTACCCCCAAGTTTACTTAGACATGCCAAACCAAACTAATTGTATTGATAATTACCCGCCACTGTTATAATAAAAAAACTATTATTCCAAATGTCAAAAATTTTCACAAATCATCATTAATACTCGTGAATAGTGAAAACAATTTCAAAAACACATGTTGATGGACTGTCATACTTCGTATCTACTTTAACTTTAAAACTCTCGCGGCGTTTACTCATAGTTTATAATGTTAGGGACTTCACGTGATATATTTTGGAAAAACTTACTTTTGCCGACGTTACAGCACCCGTGGTCAAGACTTGACTGGCCTGCGAGCATCGCGCGGTGTGCAGGAAACATTTTTTGTACGCCTACCCTCCATTACCTTCACATTGAATGTAAGGCTGGTGACACACCACACTCACTATGTCAGTTTTAGACGGCATCGGCACTGTGTTTTTGGGTTTCACTATTTTGATCACTAGATTCCAGGTCCCGGATAATTTGAATCCATCTTCCCTGTTGAAATTTTTATATTTTTTAATTTCAATAGCTTCACGCACAATCCGTTGATAGTAGTGGTGATCAGTGGAGAGGACTTTGGGTTGATGATTCAGTGATTGGTACCCGATTCGAGGTGTTCTGCAACTGCCGATTTGTTGAACTGACGGTTTTTCACAGCTGCGATATGTTCTTTGACTCTCTTCGCAATGGTACGCTTGGTTTGGCCTATGTAGTATTTACTTCAACCATACCTACTCCAACTTAACTGCTGTGATTCAGCCAGCGATACAAAACACACTTTGATTACCAATATGAAATATTTCGTTGGTCAACCTCACTCAAAGTCACCCATTGAGACAGCCGTTCAATTTTGTTTCTGTAAAGAACGACAAAAAGGAAATAAATATTTTCTTTTATTTCTTACCAGCATAACGGAGGCCTTTCGTTAAGATTCTAAAGATTATCCTGTTAGCAAGAAGTGTTACAGAACAAGCCCTCATTTTATCACGGATAGAGTGTTCCAATTACAAGAAGCTATAAAATTACAAACGGAATTATAAGTGATAACATCGGAAATAAAACAAAATTAGTCGTAGTGGTGTTTTATGTCCGTTTATGGAGCACGTCAGCGCTATCAGTGATCGTATCGGGTTGATTGCCCTTCCTAACTAATAGCGCACGAGTGGCGTAGTTTCGTTTTGTTGTTTGAATGACTGGTAATAGTGAAATATTACATACATGTACATTTTACAAACAGTACCTAGGCTATAATTTTCATCTAAAACTCTAATGAAATCCTTGAACTTTATAGTGTTTGAAGATATATTCTATCAATCGTGTTAGTAGGAAGTAATACCGCAGTCAGTATCGTGTGCTCACCGCTGACTTACACGAGAGTGAAAGTGTCTAGTGTAATAGTGGCTTTTTTTCTTTCTTCGTGCGGAAATCATCTCGGATGCCTCCCCTGCCGGAGCCGGAAGGGGAGGTTATGTTGGAGTCGAACCGACTAAAACCGCACGTCGACTGTGGGTCGTGGCGGTATCCAAGCAATATTTGTGCACAAATTCGGATATCTGTAATCCTTACTATTGTCTCTTGTAATCTGTTGTTGGTATTCAATAAGGAGTTGCCTATCTATCTCTGTGGCACTAAAAGTTTCATTTTGTTGTATTGCAGGAAAGGCTACTGACGCGGGTTCGATTCACGCTCATTAAATTATTTTGAATGCCTCAGTATTTCTACGTATAATCTGTAACGAATTTCCACGAAGTGTGTTTATCTGTAAAAAAACCTAACGTTTACTTTGGGTTCATACAAATCAAATTACGTTAAGTAGTCCCAGAATATTTTTCTGAGAACTTTATTAAATTACAATTAATATAATTTCGTAGGTACTCAATAATCACATCGGTATTCCGGAATTTTAAAAAGGTACTCTATTTCTACAAATCTCTTTTATCCGCTTCAGCTTTCATTCATCAATGTGCCTAAAGCTGTATCCCGTATCAAAGTAATCAAAGGTGTCTTAAAAGGCTCCCCGAATCATTCGCTGAGTGAATGACATCACTCCTCGCGTAAATTGAATTTAAATTTACCTAATTTTTAAAACCTTTATCGACAGACCTTCGATTGATCACGAGGGGAACTCGTTAATATTGCGTAGCTGGGAGATGGGAATGTCTAGGTTGCACGCCAGACCTTAGTAATGGATGTATATTGATGACGTCATTATCGAGGGATCTAGGGATACACCAATGAAGGCATTTTATGGCTTTGACCTAAATTTTCCTGTAAGAAATATTGTACAACACAACAGGTTTTGTTCACGTCTTTTTGTTTGATGCTTACTCCAGATATATATCTACTATGATGAATATACATAGATTAGAATGGACATGTTTTGATTTTTTTAAATCTCCTTGTTCAAAGATAAAAATGAGCTAGGTCTTCAGAAAATTGCAATTTATTACCCAAAAATCACTAGACACTTAAAAATGCTTACAACCACTTAAAAGTAAAACTCGAAACATTGGACGAAAGACGTCCGGAGCCGTTGCCGTCGCATCGCCGCAGTATATTCGTCTACCGCCATAACCGTTGCGTTGGACGCATATATGCGTCATGGCGTCGTACAAGCCGTCAATTATATACGCTCGCGACAACAGCCCGCTAATTGTGTGACGAGCATACAGCCGTCCCGTTGACATGTTGATACAAATGAACATGTTTTTCGTTCAGTTCGTCGTAACACAGTTTTGTGAATAGGTGTGATGTGTTAATTTATTTGGATTCTTTTGGTAATTTAACGCTTGGAGTTATTTATTTGACAACTTTTTTTAAATTCATCTGTGTTTTTTTGTTTTATTAACAATGGATACAAACAATGGATTTACAATAACAATAGATTTTATTCAATCATACAAGGTGATAGAGACAAAATAAAGAAAAGAAAATAAAGATATAAATAAAACGATAATATTTTGTAGTTAGTGGTAGTGGTTTTGTGGTAGATAAGAGTAGCAATAAATTAGTCTGGCCGGTACCAACAAATCCTAGTAGCGATTTCATCGGAGATAACCCGAAAAGAAATTTGCAATTCTTTGGAGTCTATAACAGATTACTGATTACCCACAAATCGCGATGAAATAACAGCATCTTATTTGATCTGATTACGAGCGTCAGAATGACTTAGGGAAGATTTTCCAACAACAAGCAACTAATCCTAATAATATAAATGCGAAAGTAACTCTGTCTGTCTGTATGTTACGCTTTCACGCCTAAACCACTGACCGATTTTGATGAAATTTAGTATAAGCGTAGAATACACCTAGAGAAAGAACATATGCTATGTTCGATAACTGACACCCACGCGGGCGGAGCCCCAGGGAAAAGCTAGTGCTAAATAAATGAACCACTATGTCACTAAAATTTACAGCTTCATGAAATTAAATGCACTGGTTAACATTTTATTTTCAATTCGGAAACTGTAACGTATAGTTTTAATCACAGTATATTTCAATTCGAAAGTGAACAGACTGACACGAGTTAACTCGACGTGAATCGCTATTTGTAGACACAAAAGGGTTAACTGTGCAGCGTTTTATTAAAACGTTTATTACAATATGTAAATATCCCTCAAATGATTTATCTCGGCGCGATCGCTCTGGCGAGTAAATTAATGTGGAACGTTTGAACTACGCAGACTTGTGTATATTTGACAAAGTCCTACAGTGATTCAATTATAGAATAAATCATTGTTTTACGTGGAAATTTAAGGCAAAGTGTTGAATTGCCAGCGGAGGAACATGACTTTGTTCATATGAATCATCTCATCTTTTAAAAGCTGTTCTTATACTAGATAACCGTGCATGATGTTTAAGTATCACTTGTTACGAAGTAATTTGACTTATTTTGGTAAGCTTAGTATTAAGAATGAAGCACACATTAAGAATATCCTGGTATATCCTGTGTAAGAGCAGCTTAAAAATTATTAAAAACAAATCTGCAGAATTTGAGAAACACAATAATATTAACGCACTCAGCACTTGATTATTTTCATGTATTTTAGAATATCCAAAGACGCTTAATATCCCCACATGACGCACACCCAATATTATACATCATTGAGTTAATCGCATGAAGACTATAAAGGAATATGACTGTGGCACTCCACGCTGGGCTAGAATCACGGACATGAAAGTGTACTAATGTACCAGACATGATTGTAATTATATTTCAAATTAGATTTTGAAACGTGTTTGTTACTGGTATCGGGAGAGTCTTGTGGTGGGTGAGGGGAGAAGTAAAGACTTATTTGCGTGTGATGTTTACCCCACAAAGATTTACATATTACTTGATTAGGTTAACGTTATCAATAAAATACGTTGGTAAACATATTGCAGATTAGTATTTAGTCGATTCGACTATATTGAATTGTGTAGTTTCATATTATAGTAAAAGTATTGGTAGCTTAATGGTTAGGTAGTCGATCTTATGAACGATAGGTCCCTGATTCGCCATTACACTACCGATATGAACCCACACCTCTTGCTACCCTTACTATCATAGAGATTTTCTTAAATTTTCTTTAAGTCTACGTTTATGTTTATGTTACCGGAAATGTATGAAATCAAGGAATTGTATACAAATCCTAGGAAATGTGTGTTAATACATAGAATTCCTGCCGTTCCACCGGAAATGTGTGAAATAAATGGGTTATTGTCTGTATTTGCGGATGATTTTGTGGAAAATTTATATTTTTGAATGAATAAAAAAAAATAACCACGAAGATTAATGCGGGAGCGGAGCGGAGCGAAGCTCCCGCATTAATCTTCTAACCTAATCTATCCAAGTTAAATTGCGTGGTGTGGACACTGCGCCCCGACCTGGATATATTATAGGTTAGAAGACTGAAGCGAAAGCGAGGCTCCAGCATTAGCCTAAGTGGTTGCATTTTTTATAACCACCATCAATATTCTTTGATACCATTTCATACATTTCCTGCTGCGCACTCGGCATTGTATAGAATGCCTAGGCATTGTATAGAATTCCGGATTATACACATTTCCGGTAACATTTACACAAATAACATTGTTACGTATTTGATTTAATGGAAAGAAATGAAATATACAAATCGCCATGCTACATTCTCATTATTGATTGAAGAGTTGTTATTAAAGCCGCACTGTGTTGTCTATCGATTAAAGTGCAATTGACATGATAGTTGTAGTATAGACGCATACGTATGAGTTCGAATTTCGCACTAGATTGATTTTGGTCTGAATTACTAGACGCGAGCTTCACTAATGACTGAATGTACGGTTACATCTCCAATTGTCACTGTAACCTTTGCTCGAAAGGTGACAGTGACAATTAGAGTGAGCAAAAGTCAATCTAACGAGTTTGAACACTGGGCATGTAGAATACGCATATAAATGACATCATTTAGGGATGTCATTAGTTCCCGGAATAGTTGTATTGCGTATATACGTCACTCTGATGTATGACATAATGAGAGTAGGAATTTAGTGTCATAAAAGAGCTCACTGGATATTATTGCGTGAATAGGGTCGTGTTTTGGTTGCGGATAATGTACGAAATGTATGGAAACTAGGAGCTAACCGCATATATACAAGGGTGCTTCCCGTTAATACCCAGTTGTTAACACCGTTAACTACTGGGAATATTTTGTTCAACTGGTTCTACAGTGTTGAAAGACATTTTAACAATTTGAAATATTTATGACGACAATTCACAACGTCACATGCTAGCTATAAAAATATTTTTTTACATAAGTTTATACCGATTTTATCTTAATCTGACTTTTCACTTAACTTTTTACAGAGTAATTTGAAATCATAATTCTTTTTTTATGATGGTAGTACATTTAGAGAACGGTCGCATATTAATTTAAATTCAGAGCAATAGAGATTATAATTTCAAAATTATGACTCCCGCTGTGTAAAATATTTTACTTACGTTTTTATTCTTTACTAGCTATTACCCGCGGCTCCGTGGATGTCGGTTATCGTGACCAAGCATAGCCTATGTCCTTTCTCATGGTCTAATCTACCACTATACCAAATTTCATCAAAATCGGTTCAGAGGTTTAGGCGTGAAAGCGTAATATATAGACAGACAGAGTTACTTTCGCATTTATAATATTATAGTATACAGTATTCTTTATTGCTCACATACAGTACATACCGTACAGAGATAATTTGTAACATAAAATAACAAGAAATATGTTCAAAGGCGAGCTTAACTTAATATGAGTTCTCTCCTAGAAAACCTTTGAGTTGCAGAGAAGTAGATAATGGTAATGAAGGGATGCGAAGTGTTCATAAAAAAAAAGAAAAAAAATGAGAGTACTAGTTGGCATTGCTTTTTACATTGAAATCATAGTAGCTAAGTAATAATATTAAGTTGATCGTCCAATTTCTGTCTCTTGAACTCCTTTTCCAAAATAATCTAAATCAAAAACAAACGAAAATTAAAATAACCTGTTTTTAGCACGGCTTTTAATTGTTATATTGTCAGCCTTCCTTGACGTTTTATTAACTCTAGCTAAACGAGGTCAACCCTGTTCAAAAATAATATTTCCTCAAATTCAGTATTGTTTATTGCTACATCTATAATGGTGAACCTCATTCAGTAGACTTCACTAACAGCTTATTATCATCTAGCGGGATGATGTCATATTGGCCCCATTCCTTGGCTACGACGTCGTCTGCCGTATTAAGGGATCCAGTTGGATCACCGGCTCCGGCTGGACGTGTATCGTTAGTAACTGCTTTTAGTGAACATTCCTAATCCTGTTTGCTCAATTTCATTCATCAGATAGCAATGCTTTTTGCCAAGTTGTGACTGCTATTAAGCGATTTGAATTAATGACTGGAATTATTTCTTATTACACCTGGAATAAGTTCTTTAACTCAGATACCTGTTATTCATCTTCGTATTTAATCTTCATAACCCCAACTACATTAGTTGAGACGTGTTGTTGAGTTTTTATTTTTACCAATTTTGACACGTTGCCAAATAGCTTGAAGTCTTTCCGATCACCCTTTTATTGGTCACCAATGAGCAATTCTTATAGAATTGTTTTTTAGTTATTTGTTTGCCTTAGGTTTCTGTTTAAGGCTTTTAAAGAAGATAAGTATTTAATAAATCCTGTTGCCTTGTTTAAAGTAACAACATCTATTAATCTACTTACAGGACAATAAGCGAGGACGCATGAAAACAATTAGAAAGTTTTCAATATTATACGCTATCACACTATCTGTACAAAATACCGCATACAATATATCAGCATTATCTAAATAACAAATCAATTCACGCGATGTTCACATATTTCTAAACTGGACAACACGTCATTTGCACGTAATTCATAAGCAAATACCAAATCAACCAACAAACGATGTTCACCACAAAACAATAGCGAACTAATTCAATTTAAGTTCCCTCTAACCCTGTACTCCGTTCATCCCCACAGGATCAAACAGATGAGTGGTCATCACCCGTATTTTACTGCGTGTTCGGTATAGGAGTCTCTTTATTTTTAACCTGTCATAATTTTTTCACGCCAGCGGAGCAACGGTGTGTTCTATTTAAAAGACCCAAATTCGTTCTTGCGTGGAATACTGCTCGCAACTCTGGGATGGTTCCGCAAAGTACTTACTAGATACTCTTGACAGGTTGCAGCGAAGTGCGGTCCGCATTTTTGGGAATCCTAAGGTCACGTACACCCTCGAGCTATTGCAAACGCGTAGAGATGTTGCGTCTTTGGCAGTATTTTACCGTGTCTACCATGGTGAATGTTCTGATGAGCTCTTTCAATTAGTACCACCCACTCCTTTCCTGCACAGAACAACGCGTGCAGGGCTTAGAGGTCACTCGCATACGGTGCAGAATATACCTTCTAGAACCAGGCGGTTCGGTGAATTATTCCTATGCCACACCATTAAGACCTGGAACTCCCTGCCAGCTCACGTGTTTCCTTTTTTCTACAGTCCCGGGTCCTTGAGGCGGTCAAGCTGTAGTAAGAGTAGCCATTCAGGCAACAAACTTAACATTCCATACATCTCCATCTTTTGCATTTATACCTATTAGTAAAAATCAAGACGTTTATTTGCAATGCAATCCAATATATCGTCATCTCAACATAGAACTGAAATAATTAAATATGACTATATAAATTGAGAACCCATTAAACTTAATTAACAAATTCATTTACGATTTGCTCGTGCGTGTGTTCGCGTATTCATGGGAGTCGAGTGGCCTGAATGCGTGCATTTCAATAAAATGAAGCGTATTATTATGCATGCCTCGTCCATGCAGTGCGCTCAATAGTCTCATAAGTTCATCATCATATTAACTTTGTGAAATATATTACTTGTACTTGACGGTGATGCTAACAACTATCGAAAATGAGCCACTTCCATAGTAGTCTCTGAAAGTTTGTATAATCCTATGAAATATTTATTCTTACACATGTGTACATAAAAAAATATCTGAATACATAATATACAAAATTGGTTACTCGGTTAGTTTATTTCTTTTCATTTAGTGACATTAAATGTGGCAATGCCGCCAGCACTCTGGCTACCCTATATCTTTGACGCCTGAACCTACGAATTTTCCTATGAATCTAATATCAAATATTTTAAGGAATAGCCTAAGTCAGAAAATAATATTATTTGAAAAGTATATTTTTTTAGTAATAACTGTTTAGGTATACATACTATTGATTGATGGCACTTGATGGAATTTATCTTACAAATATTATGTACCTACTCACTTGTACTTTTACTTTAGGTAAAACCGTTTAAAAGTGCAAGTGTGTTCTCAATATTTGTTACTAAGAAATATTTTCAGACACTTTAATATAGTTTGTACTAGGTGTTCCTCTGTGCAGCAGGATAAGATTTTCATATAGTTCTTTCTGAAACCGATACTTATAACAGTATCATGAAACATTATACTCGTGCTTCGTTCTCGAGATGAGTAACCTGTAAGATAATATTATTAATTCATTCAACTTTTAGTAGAACCAGCTGTCTCATCACTTCACTGTATTTGAGAGTAGTTGCATATTTTTTTTTTTCTTCTACCTCCATCCGCCTGTCGGCCCGCCGCCTCGGCGAGTTCGTCATTCGTGTTCTCAGTGTCGATCACTCCGCTTGTACGCTCCCTAACTTGTAATTCGGTCGCGTTGTTTATCTTCGAAATGCCCAAAAGGAAACACAACGAAGAGGGTGATGTTGCAAAAAAGTTGAGAAAAATAGAAAGAATGCTGAAAAAGTGTAAAAGGCGCCGCAAAAGGATTAGTTCTACGCCCTCGGAAGGTTCTTCACAACCCACGCATAAACAAAACGGTATGTACCCACACAATCTATATAAAATAATTAGTGATAAAGTGCTATATTTTGTGTTAAAAGCGTATGACTCATAAAAAGGTGAACGCACAAGGACGTCGGCAGGACTATCCGCGCGTAAAACCTATCATGACGTCACTATCGCTGGGCTAATTCTGGGTTTTTACCCGACATATTGGTAACGCACAAGGACGTCTGCGGGACTATCCGAGCGTAAACCAATAGTCACCACATCTCATCTGCCTACAATATGCAGGCTACGGTGATCGCAGCCCCATACATACATATACCTTTTATTATACTCACGCACAAGGACGTCTGTGGGACCATTCTAGCGTTGATAACAAAAATCTATATATGTATGTATGATGATGAGAAATAATATGATGAGAAACAGCAAATAAATAAACGTAAATTTTTTTCGTTTTAAATAATTTCTAATAATTAGGTAGAAAACTTTTTTTCTACCCCCAAAGTAATTGTAAGTTGTAATTGTTAAAATAGTTTTCTCGCTATTTATAGGCGAGGAGAATCAGAACTACTCGAGAGACAATGCAGAAGTAGATTCAATACTCCTATCTGATGAGCACCAACAAGGTGAAAATCTAGCTATGCCACCACCATTGTCACCCGTCCCGCCGAGCGACGCCGGTATTGTCGGGCTTAGTGCCTCTGTCTTCGCAGGAAGACCAACCAAAGCCACAAGATGATGCGATACAGTCATTAGAAGGTCTCTTAGAAGAATCTCAGCTCGATAACGACGTCCTAGAGATTTTAGGCGAAGACCCTACAGAAAAAGTGAAGTACGGAAAAGATATTCGTCCAGAGTTAGCTTCACGCTTTAACCATATCGCCACTAACGGCTTGAGTAAAGAAATTAGGAAAGAGCTGTGCGAAAAATACCTGCTGCCTGAAAATTGCACGATGATTGGGGCGCCAGCTCTAAATGCCGAAATTAAAGCTGCCCTTAATGAAACCACGCTGAAGCGTGACAAACTCATAGAATATCGCCAGAAGCGAATGGCTGCAGCGATATCCTGCCTAGGGGAAGCGCTTTCTCATGCCCTTGAGGCCAAACAAAAGGACAATGAACAAATAAAACGCCTCATGGATACGGCAAGACTTATTTGTGACGCACAACATAATGAATCAGTGTCACGAAGGAATCTGGCTGTTTATTCCTTAAAAAGGAAATGAAGGAGCCTTTGATCAATACAAAGATAGATAAGTCTCTATTCGGAGACAACTTAATAGAGGCCTTGAGAGCCGCCAAGGCTGTTTCAAAGTCAGGTACCGACTTGAAAACCCAAACAAAGCCGCCAAAAAACTGGAAGCCTCCTGTCGCGGGTCGCAGGCACCCAGCGACGCCCCGGCGGAACGCGCCTGCAACGCCGACGACGACAGCGCAGCCACCACCTCCGCCACCGCTAGCAGAGCCGCGTACAGCACGCGCGCCCTTGTCTCGCAGGCCGCCGCCGCCGCCACCGAGGTCCACTCGCAGGCGTTACTAGACCAGGTGAAATATGCTGGACAATTGTCGCTTTTTTACAAATCATGGGCAATAATTACGGACGATCATAAGTTACTCTCTTGGATCGACCCAGGCTATAAAATAACCTTCTCTAGCCCTGTACGACAAGTATCTCCGCCCCCGCCCAGTAGATATTCGCAATCCGAAAAATTGCTGTTAAATGAATCTATAGCTAAATTAGAGTCATACGGGGCGATTTCAGTTTGTAAGCCTTGTAAAGATCAATTCCTCTCAAGCGTTTTCTTACGACCCAAACCAAATGGTAAAATGCGATTTATACTCAACCTTAAACAACTAAATAAATTCATAGATACTTCACACTTTAAAATAGAAGACTTTCGTACAACTTTAAAACTCATGTCACGTGACTGCTATATGGCAACAATAGACATTAAAGACGCGTACCATTTTATCAAAATTCATCCGGATAGCAAGAAATATCTAAGGTTTGAATGGAATAATAAATTATACGAGTGCAACGTTTTACCGTTTGGTTTGAGTACGGCTCCATACGTTTTTACAAAAATCACAAAGCCTATTGTAAGACTTCTAAGATCCGGTGGTTTTTTATCAACAATTTACTTAGACGATATAAATTTAATAGGATATTCTTATAAAGAATGTATGGAAAACATTGAAATTACTAAAAAACTATTATGTTCCCTCGGCTTTATTATTAATCACGATAAAAGCATACTTACACCGTCAAATAAATGTAAATATTTGGGTTACATTCTTGACTCTCAAAAATTTGAAGTTTCACTTCCAAACGAAAAAAGAAAACGCATAAAAGAGGAATTAGTTAAGTTTATTGACACCAAAACGTGTACAATTAGACAATTTGCGCACCTCATTGGACTGCTGATCTCGGCCTGTCCGGCCTGTGAATATGGATGGCTCTACACCAAAAATTTGGAAAGATGTAAATATCTAAACTTAGCTCAGGATCAAAATTATGAAAGGATTATGGATATTCCAAACCTTCTACATGGTGATCTAAAATGGTGGCTTAATTCAATCGAGAATTCAGTACACAGAATTTTAGAGGACAGGTACGAAATCGAAATATTTTCTGACGCCTCAACGACGGGATGGGGCGCAGCATGTGGAAATGAGACAGCCAGTGGTCAGTGGTCCAACGCGGAAGCAAAACAACACATAAATTACTTAGAGGTGCTGGCCGCATTTATTGCGATAAAAATTTTTGCTAAAAATTACTCAAATTGCCAGATACTTATTCGAGTCGACAATTTGACGGCAGTCTCGTACATTAACAGGATGGGAGGGGTACAGTTTCCACACCTTACCGATATTACCAAAAGCATCTGGCAATGGTGTGAACTGAGAAAAGTATTTATTTACGCTTCCTATATCCGATCTGAAGATAATGTCGTGGCAGATGCAGAATCAAGGCGTAACCACCCAGATATTGAGTGGGAGCTAATGGATTCCGCTTTCTACAAAATAGCTGCTACTTTCGGTCACCCACAAGTAGACTTGTTTGCTAGCCGAATAAATAGGAAATGCGCAAAATACGTTTCGTGGCACAAAGACCCAGATGCCTTTGCGATAAACGCATTCACTCTTGATTGGTCAAAATTCTTCTTCTATTCTTTTCCGCCCTTATCAGTTATTTTGAAATCCCTGAGGAAAATTATTCAAGATAAAGCCACTGGAATTATTGTAGTCCCCTTATGGGAGACACAGCCTTGGTTTCCACTTTTTCTACGTCTGCTTGTTAGCAATACTATTACTTTTAGTCCCCATGAAACGTGCTAATTTCTCATTCCAGCCGAGACAACATCAAGTCGAGTCTTACCCTTGTTGCCGGGGTGCTCTGCGGACGGCGCTACTGCGACGAGATGTCCCAGCAGATTCCGTAGAGATATCTCTTGCATCCCTGTCCGAAAATTCAATCAAACAATATGATGTTTGTCTCAAGCGTTGGTTTGCCTATACGAGGGACAACGATTTAAACTTTTACAATGAATCTATTCCTACAATTTTATCATTTTTCACACACCTATTTAATTCTGGTTCCCAGTATGGATCTCTTAATACATATAGGTCCGCATTATCAATGCTAATGGGTTCATACATATCGATTGACGATAGAGTAAAACGTTTTTTTAAAGGAGTGTTTCGGCTGAAACCTCCCACTCCCAAGTATGACGTTACCTGGGATACGTCGGTCGTCCTGGAAGAACTAGTTAAGTGGTACCCAAATGAAACTTTGCGTCTGGAAAAATTGACCAAAAAATGCGCAGTGCTGCTGGCTCTGACAACAGCCCATAGGGTACAGACGTTGTCCAAGATAGACATTCGAAATGTGGTGGAAACCGATTCACAAATTACTATTAAAATACCGGAACTTATTAAGACATCACGTGCTGGTAATAATCAACCAACCCTATTCTTACCCTTTTTTAGGCACAAGCCAGAAATTTGCCCCGCGCTTACGTTACTTGCCTACTTAGACAGAACAAAAGAACTAAGAGGCAATCATAATTATGTTTTTATTAGCCATAGAAAGCCTCACTCAGTTGTCACTTCGCAATCACTAAGTCGTTGGATAAAATCGACTTTAGAAGAATGTGGAATAGATGTATCGATCTTTAGCGCGCACAGCACGCGACACGCGAGCACGTCGCGCGCGCGTCGTCGCCTCGGGCTCAGTGTTGATACGATCCGCAGGACTGCGGGTTGGAGCGGAACATCTTCCACATTCGCTAGGTTCTACGATAGGACTATCGTGACCAACCAAAATGATTCTCTGGCTAGGCTGATTTTGAACGATTAACAGCTTTAGTCTGTAACATTAGATTTTATCTACTGTAATTTGATTACTACTAGCGCCACCTGTGGCATTCTCAGTGGTACTCACAACAGTTAGTCGGTGCCGCGGTGTAGGAACTTTTGTGCTAGCTAAGCACTAGATGGCGTTCGATTTCCTTTATGTTTTAATTATATGAAATTAGAAATACTCATAGCACCTAAATGGGAAAATTAATTGTTTAATTATAGGCTATCTCATTTAGGTTAAAATTAAATTTCCTCAGTTAAATTAAACAGGTTCAAATTCCGCATGCTCAAAACCGCAGTATTCAAGGAAAAAATGTGTGTATGATCCAACCAAGTTAAAAGGTTGCTGTACTTTGTTTGATTCCTACTTGGCAGGGTGATATTAAAGTTGTTAGGCTATCCGACCGTGATTTAGTGTTTTTGATCATCGTTTGCACTAATTCAACTTAAAAAAAAGTGTTTTCGAGAACCTTCCAGCCATAGGGGTATAAAACTGCGGCCCCGGCTACATATAAATCCTTTTTACTCTCTGAATTGTGACTGGAACGTTTGTATTGCTGTGTCTTGGAAAATACTTTATACTTAATTAAATTCCTTGTTGCCCAGTTTTTGGTAAGTGATTTTACTTGTATTTATCGACAGCCTTCTGCAATCTAGACGATTCTTAGTGTTATTTCGTTCTTAGGGTTCCTAGTTCGGGATTAGAGGACACCTTGGTCCTCAAATTCCTTCTCAGCGTGTTCTGTGGTCGAGTTCCCAACCGCTGTCGGCGCAAGCCTGTAACCTCGACGTGAAGTACCTTGGCTGGTCGAGATTGCGGCAAGAGACGTGCGCAGACGCCGAGCAGGCCGACAACCGGGGTCACGTATTCCCTTTTTCTTTATTAAATTTATGTAACTTTCCTATATATCTATATAACTTCACTCTGCAAGAAATAACTGTGTCAACGGTGGGTTGACCGATGTGTACTACAACTACTAGCCGTAACACTCTGGCTACCTACTGCAAGCAGGTCACCGTGGTGCAGCTGGTGAAGACATACTCATCTTTGTACATCTATCTATAACTCTATTGTCTGTAATCCTCTTATGTATAATTTTATCTCTCTGTAATATATGTGTGTACAACAGAGGTAATAGTGGTTTTCTCTGAAGTCTCCCTGGTCTCCCACACGCACGCACACTTTTCTCCTCTGTCAAAAGGCGCCCTGGGATCCCATAGAGCTCGTGCATCTCTCTGCTGGGTCAGCCGGTGAGTAGTCCGTCTGACACGTTCAGCGGTTACAAATTGGCGCCCAACGTGGGGCTAACTCTGTTCTCTGTGGGTGCGCTGTGTGTGGGTGTCTGGAGAGTTCGCTTTGGAGGAAACACTACCCTCCGTCTGACACTACCCAAGACGCTAATTGGTTGTGCGGCTGCAGTTACGCATGTAATACTTACCCTCTTTGTGTTTTTTCAGCCAATCGTACCATCATCCCAGTGGCAAGAAAAAACCATTGAGACCCTAAATTAAAAAATTCAAAATTAAAACTGCACATCTTTCGGTAAGTTTGGAAACATATTTTTGGCAAACTAGTTTTTTTCTTTTTCTTTTTTTTATTTTTTTCCTCCTATTTAGTTGCTTCTGTGTTGTACAAACATATATATTTATTGTGGTCTGTTCACATAGTAATTGTACTGTGTCAAACTTTTAGTCTAGAAATTTCTGTGTCTAGCATTCATGGTTTTGGGTTTATACCTATGTAATAGTAAGTAGTTAGTAAAAATACATAGCTGCTTTGTACTATATAGACTTGAGTAGATCTGTAGCTAACTTTTTAACATTTTTGCTGAATACCTACATCACTTTTAATTTATATAAAGAAAATTTCTGTAACTTCAACTATAATTTGAATATCTGGTATTCACTTCATTGGGTTGCTGAGCCAGTATTCTGAAGATATTTATCTGGGTGATTCTATAATATCTACCCAAAATCAAATAACATAATATAAAATAGTAGTAAACTTTTTGTAACTACCTCCTAATTTATTAATCTAAAGAAAGTATACCTGGTGTTATATTTCTTGGACAAAGCTATTCTTAAATTTAGTTAATATAGTTTCTCTATTCTAAAATATTAGATTTTTGTAGCTACCGCACAAATTGTGACCTAGAGGAAGCATATTTATTGTATTATCTGTTAATATTAGTTGATTTTGTCTCTGTGGAAACTTCATTTAACCTACATTTATAATCTATAAACCTGTTGTGAGTTGAATCTCCATTACTGTTAATTGTTTTGATAAAAACTGAATCTTGGACCACTATGGCCCAATTACAGAAGTGTATTAACTACCTTAAGAAAGATGAACTTTTTAATGAACTCTCTGCCATGGGGGTTACAGCGGATCCGGATGCGACGGTTGTTGGCCTGCGGAGTGAGCTGCGCACTGCATTGCGGCTTGTCCGGCGTGGCAGCATTAAGGCCATCGCCACGGTACCTGCTGTTGCCGCCTCTGAGTTGGCTGTCTGTGAGCCTAAAGTTCTCGAGCTGGAAGGGACACTCTCTTCAGGTGAAGTCGTTTCAAATAGTAATTGTCGGACTAAGGTTGCAGTGAGGGCGAACTACCTTCTCACTAGGTTAGCTAGGTGTGGTATAGACTGTCCAGATCTTTTAGATATCCGTGGCCGCTTGGTTAAAATTCTGTCTGTGGCTGAATCAGATACTGACTCTGACTCTGAGGGTTCGGATAGAGAGACTGAACCTATTCATCGTGACCGCGTAGGTTACACCTCGCCTGTGGTGGGAGGGGACCGTTCGAGGCGACGCGACGCGCCTAGTTCCGACACAATTAGTGGTAATTTAGTAATAAGGGATAGACCCGTAAATTTAAACTCTTTTAATATAAAATTTGATGGCTCTTCGTGTGTACGTGTATTCATTGAGAGACTGGAAGAGCTTAGGTGTGCTCGGGAAGTCACCAAGGATAAAATCCTCTCAGCTTTCTCTGACCTATTGGACGGTCCGGCTTTATCTTGATTCCGCACCAACAAGAATAACTTTACCTCGTATGAGGGCATGTTGGATGAGCTGAGGGAGACTTTCGACCTTCCCGACTACGATTACCGTCTCAGAAATGAAATTAGGCAGCGTACACAGGCCCGATCTGAAACATTAGGCATCTACATCTCTACGATGCAGGCCATGTTCTCGAGATTAACGTGCAAAATGCCCAGTGAGGAACAACTGGACATTCTGATGCATAATATTAGGCCCGATTATATGAAGGAATTGGCTCTTCACGAGGTAAACTCGATAATCGACCTGAAGCGATTGGGGAAGCGCCTAGAACTTGCGCGTGCTAGGGCGGAGGCATTCCAGGAACTAGCGTTAGATAAGTTTGGGATCACCTCGGACTTACACTATTTTAAGAATAAAACTGTGCATAAAACTTCCCAGCAGGTCTCTGCCGTGGCCGGTTCTACGACCTCAAGCGAACGAGGATGCTTCCGCTGTGGTGAAGTCGGCCACACTGCATATGGCTGTACACAGTCAAGGGAATTGGTGTGCTTTCGGTGTGGACAGAAGGGAGTCAAATCGCCTGAGTGTCCGATCAATGAGGCCTCTAATGAGGCCGTCAAGCTGAGTGCCACCACTGATATGATATGATATGATATGATATGATGCCACCACTGATGGTAAATGTTTACGATGGTGACCCTCTTTCCGAGACTTTGCCTTTAGCTTAACATCAGGCGAGGTGAAGTCAAATTGACGTGTCCTGTGTAAAAAAAAAAAAAAAAAAAAGCCAAAAAACGAGTAAGTCAGGGCCTTATTAAAAGATCACCATTCGGTTCGGAGCGAGCTTCTCTGTCTGATGCATTCTCTGATAGGGTCCTGTTTACCAAACGGGATAATGATATAAGACCGTATTTAGTTGTTAGGATCCTGAACTTAAATGTTCTAGGTTTACTTGATTCGGGTGCAGCTTGCTCAGTGCTGGGTAAGGGAGCGCACCACACTTTCTTGGAATTAGGGTTTGAGCTTGGAAGCATCAGCCCTAACTTTAGTTTAACTACAGCAGATGGCTCTCATTTGCCATGTCTGGGCTGTATCTCTCTGCCTATTGAATATAATTCTGCTGTCAGAGTTATTAAGTTCTATGTTGTTCCAGAAATCACTACTGCTATGATATTTGGAGTAGACTTCTGGCAACAATTTCAATTAGGGGATAGATTGATCTCTCAGAATATCAATCTTTGCAACTTTAGTCACTGTAATCCAGTAGAATCTCTGTCTCTTAACAGTGGTCTAGAGGATTACAACAATTTAACCGCTGATCAGAAGCGGGTAATTAACAGCATTATTGAGAAATTTGATACCATCAACACGGACAAGGTGGGTCTAGGTCGAACATCTCTGGCGCATCATACTATAGATACGGGCGATAGTAAGCCAATCAAGCAACGGTATTACCCGCTCTCTCCCCTGAAGCAGAAAGCCCTGGAAGAGGAACTAGATCGGATGCTGGAGATGGGAGTAGTGACCCCGTCTCAGTCCGCATGGAACTCTCCAGTGGTGATGGTGGAGAAAGCGAACGGAGACCTGAGATTGTGCCTTGATTCTCGGAAGCTCAATTCTGTTTCTAAAAGCGATGCGTATCCGTTACCTTACATCTACCAAATTTTAGACCATCTCAATAATGCAAAATATTTGTCTTCTATTGATTTAAGTGCGGCGTATTGGCAGATTCCGTTTGATTCGCCCCAATCCGCCGAGAAGACCGCCTTCACTGTCCCCAGGCGAGGCCTTTTTCACTACAACGTGATGTGCTTCGGACTTGTAGGTGCTTCCGCCTCGATGCAACGCCTCATGGACCGTCTATTTGGCCCAGAGTTCGATAACCGAGTGTTCTCCTTTCAAGACGACATAATCGTTGTGGCCAGCACCTTTGAGGAGCATGTGGACCTCTTAAATAGAGTCTATCAGCGCCTTAAGGATGCGGGTCTCACGATCAACATGCGAAAATTGCAGTTCTGTCGTAGCGAATTGAAGTACCTCGGGTATTTTGTCGACAAGCATGGCCTGCGGACAGACCCAGGTAAAGTTGATGTCATTCTCAACTATCCTACACCTTCCAACGCTAAGGAGGTGAAAAGATTCCTGGGTATGGCTGGGTGGTATCGGCGTTTCGTGAATAATTTTTCTAAGATTAGTAAACCCTTATGTAATTTTTTTTTTTTTTTTTTTTTTTTATATTCTTCTTCTTGGGGTGCCATCTTCTTAATGAAGGTTGGCGACCATTAGAGCAATTTGGATCTTTGACACAGCAGCCCTGAAGAGCAGCCCTTGCAGCAGTTTGACACGGCAGCCCCGATTTTTTTATATAGGACACGTCAATTTGACTTCACCTCGCCTGATGTTAAGCTAAAGGCAAAGTCTCGGAAAGAGGGTCACCATCGTAAACATTTACCATGTTAACAGTGGTGGCACTCAGCTTGACGGCCTCATTAGATGCCTTTTCACGCCCCGCTTAAAGGACCCGGGACTGTAGGAAGAAGGAAACACGTGAGCTGGCAGGGAATTCCAGGTCTTAGTGGTGCGGCATAGGAATGAATCACTGAAACGCTTGGTTCTAGCAGGTATACTCTGCACCGTAAATGGATGACATCTTAGCCCTGCACGTGTCGTCCTGTGAAGGAAAGGGGAGGGTGGGACTAATTGGAAGAGCTCGTCAGAACATTCACCATGGTAGAGACGGTAGAAAACTGCCAAAGACGCAACATCTCTACGCATCTGCAAAGGCTCGAGGGTGTTCGTGACCTCAGGATCCCCAATAATGCGGACCGCACGTCGCTGCAACCTGTCGAGAGCATCTAATAAGTACTTTGCGGAGCCGTCCCAGAGATGTGAGCAGTATTCCACGCAGGAACGAATTTGGGTCTTGTATAGAAGACACCGCTGCTCCGGCGTGAAAAAACGTCTCACTCTGTTCAGGACTTCGAGTTTACGCGAGGCTGATTTGATGATACTCTCGATATAGTTTTTGTTATTCAGTTTGCAGCGAACATCCATACCGAGGATAGTGAGGTGATCCTGCAGTGGCAGTGGTGTGCTCTGAAGAGTGGGAAGGGGAAGGAAAGGAGATACCTTAGCTGTAAACGCACATGCTTGGGTCTTCTTGGCATTGAACTCGACCAGGTTCCTAGCGCCCCATTGAGAAATGTGGTCCAGGATCCGGTCCAGCTCTGTGACAAGAAGCTGCCTTTTTTCCGCGATATCAGACTGCTTGGCCGCAGGATATGCGTGATAACTCCCATGTAAGGTGCTGTCGTCTGCATAGCAGTGAATGTTTCCGTTACAGAGCATGTCATTGATATGCAGAAGAAAGAGAGTGGGAGATAAAACGGAACCCTGCGGCACGCCAGCATTTACCTGCAAGAACTCTGAAGCTCGTCCATCACAAAGGACGCGAATACGGCGCCCCTGCAGGAAGCTTGCAACCCAGTTACACAGTCTAGGAGGCAGGCCGAAGGCTGGTAGCTTGGAAAGAAGCGATTTGTGCCATACCCTATCGAAAGCTTTGGCGATGTCAAGACTAATTGCCAGTGACTCACCGTGCTTCTCCATAGCCTCACCCCAAAGGTGGGTCATGTACGCCAGAAGATCACCCGTTGACCGTTTCGGTCTGAAACCGTATTGCCGGTCACTAAGCAAGGAGTGATCCTCTAGGTGGCGCATGAGCTGTGTGTTAATTATGTGCTCGAACACCTTACACAGCACTGAGGTGACGGCTATGGGTCGATAGTTGGCTGGGTCCGAGCGATCCCCCTTCTTGGGGATCGGCTGGACATTCGCCTCCTTCCAAGCCGAAGGCACTGTACCCGAACTGTAGGACAGTCGGTACAGCCGCGTTAGCATAGGAGATAACTCCGCTGCACATTTTTTAAGTACAACCGCTGGAATACCATCAGGACCACTGGCTTTCCGGACATCGAGTGATTGCAGTACTGCACGGACATCGCGTTGCCTGATACGTATATCAGGCATTGCGTGGTCACCAGTGGGCATTGTCCGTGGTTGCATACCACAATCATCGACTCGGGAGTTGGCCGCGAAGAGATTGACCAGCAAATTTGCTTTCTCTTGCGGCTCATGGGCCAGAGATCCATCGGGATTGCTCAGCGGGGTTAGCGAGGGCTGGCAGAAGTTGGCTTGCACGGCTTTGGCCAGTTAACTTAACTTCTAAGAATATAAATTTTGAGTGGTCGCGTGAAGCTGAAGAGTCTTTCAATCTGCTGAAAGCCGCTTTGGTCACCGCTCCTATTTTGAAAATGCCTGATTACTCACTACCTTTTAGGATTCTCAGCGACGCGTCATCCTTCTCTGTGGCTGCTGTACTGACGCAGACACATGAGGGAGTGGAGCACCCTGTCGCATATTGTAGTCGTTCACTCAACAAGAACGAAGTCAACTACAGTACCACTGAGCGAGAACTCCTGGCAGTGATCTTTGCTTTGGAACAGTTCAGGCAGTACGTGGAAGGACAGAAATGCACTGTGGTTACTGACCACGCCTCACCCCTGTGGTTCCACAAACTGAAGAATCCGACAGGCCGCCTTGCGCGCTGGAGCATGAGGTTGAGTCAGTTTGACTTCGACGTAGAACATCGAAAGGGTAAGGACCATGTGGTACCTGATGCTCTTTCACGAATTCAAATTGACACAATCGACACCAGCGTTACTAAGGACTCTTGGTATCTCCACACTCTGAACAGTGTGAAAAAGAACCCTAGGCATTTTCCCATCTTTGACATACGTGATAACCGTCTTTTCAGATTATCAAAAAATAAATACTCTCTGACCTCTGATTTTGATTGGAAGCTGGTGGTACCGTTGGAGGACAGGTTGGCCCTGCTCACCAAGTACCATGACGACATACTCAGTGCCCATGGTGGCGTATGGAAAACCCATAAACGCCTCGCTCTCAACTATTATTGGCCTAAGATGTACGAGAGCGTTAAGGAATATGTAGGCAAATGCGAGACATGTAAGCAGTACAAACCTGTGAACACATCTCGTCCTGGCCTCATGGGTAATCCAAAGCGGGTGTCTAGACCGTTTGAGGCCATCTCTGTTGACTTACTGGGTCCATTTCCTACTTCCAGCAAGGGAAATGTTCACTTGATTGTGGTCTCGGACTACTTTAGCAAATATGTCATGTTGAGTCCTATACGGATGGCTACAGGCGTTGCAGTCGCGAGATTCATAGAAAAGAATGTTTTCCTAGTCCACGGGGTATGCAAAACCATTTATATGGATAATGGCCCACAATTTGTGAGTAAACAATTTAAGGACTTACTACTTAAGTACAATGTGCCTAACATTTATTATAACCCCAGATACCACGCGCAGACCAACCAGGCAGAACGAGCTATTCGCAACGTGGTTCAGGGAATTTCTTGCTACGTGAAGTCGCACCACAAGAAATGGGACGAGAACCTCGTAGAACTCCAGTGTGCTCTAAACACTGCTGTGAGCGAAGCCACTCATTTCAGTCCGTATTTTCTTGTTCACGGTAGGGAATTCATTGGGGATGGAGTTCTTTATAGGCAGGAAGAGATTCCTTGCCATCCTAACACTGTCTCCATTGATAGTCCAGTGTCCTTTGGTGAGAGGTTGAAGGAATTACATCGTATCTACGACCAGGTGAGAAAACACTTAGATGTTGCTCACCGGCGTAACGAAAAATACTACAACCTCAGAAAAAGGCATGTGGAACTGAAAGTGGGACAGATTGTGTACAAAAGAACCTTCTATTTGTCTAACAAGGCCAAGAACTTTACTGCGAAGCTGGCGCCTAAATTTATGAAATGCATTGTAACCGCCAAACGCTCGCCTTTAGTATATGAACTGTCGGATTTGGATGGTAAGGATCTGGGAGTTTATCACATTAAGGATATTTTGAAGTACAGTGAGGAGGAACAGCCTTCTTATCCTTCTCCTTCTTCTGTCGGTGCCGTCTCTCTGTCACTCAGCTGATCGTGGGAGTGCTACTTTGCTTCGTTCGGTCTCTTTCCACCCTAAGCCTACTCACTAACCTATATGAAGGGCATACAGTGATCCGGGCAGTTAATAGGGTGACACTTCTAGAGTGCTTGGCTTGGTAATGTGATTTTGTTTGGTTTCTTTAGTTAGCTGTTAGGTTGGTGGTTGTTTGTTTGGAGTTCGTGGTCTTCACAACTAGTGTGGTCATCGCGAGTTTTGGAATTTATTTTGATATCTCTCAGTTGAGATCCTGTCGCTGATATTCCCTGCGCATACTACGCAGGGAATACTGTGAGGTAAGGGGTGGTGTAACATTAGATTTTATCTACTGTAATTTGATTACTACTAGCGCCACCTGTGGCATTCTCAGTGGTACTCACAACAGTTAGTCGGTGCCGCGGTGTAGGAACTTTTGTGCTAGCTAAGCACTAGATGGCGTTCGATTTCCTTTATGTTTTAATTATATGAAATTAGAAATACTCATAGCACCTAAATGGGAAAATTAATTGTTTAATTATAGGCTATCTCATTTAGGTTAAAATTAAATTTCCTCAGTTAAATTAAACAGGTTCAAATTCCGCATGCTCAAAACCGCAGTATTCAAGGAAAAAATGTGTGTATGATCCAACCAAGTTAAAAGGTTGCTGTATTTTGTTTGATTCCTACTTGGCAGGGTGATATTAATGTTGTTAGGCTATCCGACCGTGATTTAGTGTTTTTGATCATCGTTTGCACTAATTCAACTTAAAAAAAAGTGTTTTCGAGAACCTTCCAGCCATAGGGGTATAAAACTGCGGCCCCGGCTACATATAAATCCTTTTTACTCTCTGAATTGTGACTGGAACGTTTGTATTGCTGTGTCTTGGAAAATACTTTATACTTAATTAAATTCCTTGTTGCCCAGTTTTTGGTAAGTGATTTTACTTGTATTTATCGACAGCCTTCTGCAATCTAGACGATTCTTAGTGTTATTTCGTTCTTAGGGTTCCTAGTTCGGGATTAGAGGACACCTTGGTCCTCAAATTCCTTCTCAGCGTGTTCTGTGGTCGAGTTCCCAACCGCTGTCGGCGCAAGCCTGTAACCTCGACGTGAAGCACCTTGGCTGGTCGAGATTGCGGCAAGAGACGTGCGCAGACGCCGAGCAGGCCGACAACCGGGGTCACGTATTCCCTTTTTCTTTATTAAATTTATGTAACTTTCCTATATATCTATATAACTTCACTCTGCAAGAAATAACTGTGTCAACGGTGGGTTGACCGATGTGTACTACAACTATTAGCCGTAATACTCTGGCTACCTACTGCAAGCAGGTCACCGTGGTGCAGCTGGTGAAGACATACTCATCTTTGTATATCTATCTATAACTCTATTGTCTGTAATCCTCTTATGTATAATTTTATCTCTCTGTAATATATGTGTGTACAACAGAGGTAATAGTGGTTTTCTCTGAAGTCTCCCTGGTCTCCCACACGCACGCACACTTTTATCCTCTGTCAAAAGGCGCCCTGGGATCCCATAGAGCTCGTGCATCTCTCTGCTGGGTCAGCCGGTGAGTAGTCCGTCTGACACGTTCAGCGGTTACAAGTCTTACGTTAATTACAACTCAGAAAAATCGTTAAATTTATATTTACAGTTGCAATATAAGTTTAGTAACCTAATGCAATTAATATGTCGAAAGAAGTTTTGTGTTAAAACATTGTTACTAATGATTATACATTCTAAATAATTACCTATGTACTATTGATACGTTAACATTTACTATAGTAAAAGTATTTATAAATAAATATGAATAAAACAAAAGACACAATATTAATTCTGTTGACTTTTGAGTTTCATTGGTATTTCCTCAAATCACGCTCTCAAAGTCTACAAGTTGAATGAATTAATAATATTATCTTACAGGTTACTCATCTCTTCGAACGAAGCACTTCGTATAATTATGATAGAACTTCACGTACAAGTAAGTTCGTTTAATCATTAAGTATCTAGAACGGACGTATAGCCGTTGTGGCTTGTTTAATTTAGATGTCATAGCGCAAGGATTGTTATTCACAAACCTATAATAATAATGTACTAAAGTGATATTGAACACACTTCGATGGATTGAATGATATTATCTATATCACGCATTACTTATTTATGTTATATTGTTATACATTCGTTACGGGGGGTCGGTGTAGGTCTTAGTGGGACGGGTTCTTTCGCCAGGGAACTCGCCCCTATAAAATGCTAAGTTATGCCAGTTGTGCACGCCTAGGAGTGCGAAGCTAGGCTATCAGGCACGCACCGACAAGTGCGTCATACACGTCCACGCCATCACTAGTGTGCCGACGCAGACTAGTGGTGGGCCTACATACTCCACCTATGTAGGTCGTCCTCCCTGGGCACTGTTGTGGTCAACAACGAGCTCGCACCCTTTACCACCTACCTCGTGGCCACAACAGCTAAGTATGACGTGCAAAGGCGAGTCTTCGGCGCCTTGTGTCATTTGCAGTTCCCACTTCGTTGGGGGCCGGGGCTTGCTATTTCCGTGGAGACTGACGACTCCGTGGTGCTGGTCTGCCTCGGTCCTTGGTGGATTGGGACTGCAAAGTGACACCTAACCGAAATATTCTGGCGACATCAACCAGGCTATCTCAAGCCTTGGGGTCTAGATATCCCCAAAAAGAGAGACTTCAGTGCACTGAGACAGTGCCAACACCCACTATGGAAGCGAGACTTAAAACTAAAATACCCCAGGAGGGTACCAGTAACACTGGAGAATCCCTCCCTGAGACTATCTCAGGCAGTCCCACTGTATCTGTGGGGGGGGGCAAAATTTCGCTCTCTATGGAAAATATTGAACAACCAATTATTGAACCTCAACCCGAAAAACAACAAAGCAGAACAATACTAACTCAACAGATATTCCACAAATCCTTCTTTAATAAAACGAGAACTCAATCCTTAAATAATCTCGAAAACCTAACGCCAATTGATATAGAAATGGCTACAAACACTGATAACAATAAATGGATAAAAGCACCTGAAAGGAAAAGGCATCGTGAAAGCCCTGACACATATAAAGCCCAAAAACAAAAGAAACTTGACACCTATTGGCTGAGCCAACCTATACCAACTTCAAACAGTTTTTCTGAGCTAAATAACGACATACAAGATACACAAATAAATGCTGAAAAACCCGCTAAGGCCCCACCCTTATATGTAGACCGAGTCAGTAACATCCAACCGCTACTAAAAATGCTAGATGAGGTAGCAAAAGACGACTATGAAGTAAAAGTCCTTCGTAATGAACAAGTAAGAATACAACCAAAATCTACGGAATTATACAAGAGAATAGTTAAAAACCTGCAAGAAAAAAATACAGAATTTTATACCTACAAGCCCAAACAAGAACGCTGCTTCAAAGTAGTTCTCAAAAATCTACATCCATCAACTGAGCTAGATGAAATCAAAGTAGAACTAGGCATACAAGGACACATGGTCACTAACATTTGGAATGTCAAACAGAGAGGCACTAAAAAGCCCCTACCAATTTTCTTCATAGAAATAGAGCCAAGCTTCAACAATAAACACATCTATGACATCAAAAGTCTTCTGCACTGTAGAGTAATTTTTGAACCACCGAGACCCAAACGCGAAATTCCGCCATGTAGTAATTGCCAGCAATATGGTCACACAAGAAAATATTGCTTTAGGAAACCCAAATGTATAAAATGTGCAGACCATACTTCATCACAATGCGAACGCAAGGAAAGATCGGACTCTGTGAAATGTGTTCTATGTGATGGCAACCATCCTGCAAACTATAAAGGTTGCACAATATATAAAGAGCTCCAAAAAATCAAATATCCTCCACAACCAGCTAAACATCGACCGTTAACGCACACCAAACATTTATCAGATAAGGAGAACACAAGTAGTAACCAACAGCATAAATCTTACAGGCAAGCACTAATTTCCAATAAACCTGCAAACATACCGAATAACCAGGCAAGCCCGAATGAATCACCTAATGCTCAAACGAATAATAATGAAATGAAAGAAATTATGAATAATATGACGCAACTAATGCAACAACTAACTTCAATTACAAATCTCCTAATGGAAATCATGACCAAACTGACACATTCTATTCACTAAAAATAGCCCTGTGGAATGCCAATGGGCTCTCAAACCATGTCCTCGAAGTGGAGACATTTTTAAAATTAAACAAAATTGATATTCTGTTAATATCTGAAACACATTTCACAACAAAAGACTATCTTAAGATGTCCAATTATAAATTCTACCATACAATGCACCCGAACGGTAAAGCCCACGGAGGAGCTGCAATTCTCATTAAGAATAATATTAAACACCATGAAGCCGAACAATTTCAAACTCCTGCAATACAAGCTACAAGTGTTGTTGTCGAGGACTGGCGGGGCCACTTGACTGTCACTGCCCTATATTCTCCCCCAAGACATGCGATCAAAAAAGAAGATTACATCAATTTCTTCAAAACACTGGGATCAAGGTTTATAGCGGGTGGAGATTATAACTCGAAAAATACACAATGGGGCTCTCGCCTAACTACACCCAAAGGACGCCAATTACAGGCTGCTATGAATTATCTCCAACTAGCTGCTATATCGAGCGGAAACCCAACCTACTGGCCAACAGACCTCAGTAGAGTCCCGGATTTGGTAGACTTTGCAGTCATTAAGGGGATCCCAGTTAATTGCTTCCGATGTGCTAACCTACCAGAGCTCTCATCTGACCACAGTGTGGTCTTATTGGAGGTTGCTCAGCAATTCGTACATGCTGAACCTACACCAAGATTGCATAACCGTGGGACAGACTGGGATGTATTCCGTTCCATTATAGAATCTACAATTGATACTAAAATGCGTCTTAAAACTGAACAGGACATCATGATAGCAGTTGAGCATTTTAGCAAATGTGTCCAGAACGCTGCTTGGGATAGTACTCCTGCTGCCACAAAATACAATGAACTGGGCATAACAAAATCCATTCGCGATTTAGTAGCCGAGAAAAGACAGGCTCGCAAACTGTGGCAAAGGACTAGATACCCTGATGACAAAAAACACTTGAACTACCTTACAGCTAAACTAAAAAATCTACTGCTTGCTGACAGAAATCAAAGTGTACAGAATTACCTGCGCAATCTAGATGCTACTGCTGCTAGTGACTATTCACTTTGGAAAGCAACCAAAAAGCTCAAAAGACCCATCGCCTCCAATCCACCTATACGCAAAAAGGATGGGCTCTGGGCAAAAAGTGACTTGGAGAAAGGTCAGGCCTTTGCTTCTCATCTGGCTGGAGTCTTCATGCCGAACACTATACAAAATGTGTCCAACACCAACAATGAAGAACTTATTAATTCCCTCGATGAACCATATCAACTCAGTCTTCCTATTGAAAAAATCAAAATGCACGAAGTCCTGGAAACAATTAGAAAATTAAAACTAAATAAAGCACCAGGATACGATCTAATTACTGCAAAAATTCTCCGCGAATTACCTGAAGTAGCAATACAATTGTTGACAACCCTGTTTAACTGCATACTGATTAGAGGCATCTTCCCACCCCAATGGAAGATAGCTCAAATTAAAATGATCCTTAAACCTGGCAAAGCTCCTGCAGATGTGTCGTCCTATAGACCTATCAGTTTGTTGCCCATCCTGTCAAAGGTTATGGAGATACTTTTTCTAAAACGATTAAACACAGTAATAGCAGAAAATAAAATCATACCGGACCACCAATTTGGCTTCAGAAAAAAACATGGCACAATAGAACAGGGGGCCTACCACAACCGTTTACAAAACAGTCTTATTGCAGGAGAGTTTTGTGTCAAGCTTGAAGTAATCTTGCTTATATTCGTACCACAACCGTACATTTTGCATGTCATGTATTCCTGCTTAGTGCTTTTGTGACGTCAAATTAATTTTAGATCATTCAATTCGTACCATGACGAGATTTTAGAGCAATATTGTATTCAACATTATTGTTTTTATGTCAAATTTAGCCGTTTTAAAAAAGTTGCTAGGTAGCAACTTTTTTATTATTGTTTTGCAAAATACTGCTCAAAAAATCATTTTCGTAACCCAAAAAGCAAGTACACCGTATTTATATACATTAACTTAAACAAGAAATGGTCAAGCTGACTATTATAACGGTTTAAAAGTACTTTTGATTGTGTTCCACGGATACCTCCCTGTTTGGCCAACACGGCCATTATATCTAACTCAAACCGACTAAAACCGCACGCGGTTTCAATTAGGTGGATCAATAAGGCATTTTCGTCACCCACGCTCAGTCTTCTTCGGTTTTTAGCTAGCATGGTGCCCAGTGAGAAGACTCCCATCCCGAGAAACGCCTATAATTGCAAGTATAAATTGTATAGGTAGAAGAATGCATAGAAATTGCTTAGATATTATGCAAACAAATACAATTCAAAAAATTACAAGTATTTTACTACAAAGTAAAAACTTCTTTTTAAAAATCCTTTTTGAATAAAAAAACTCTATGGTCTTCTAAAAAAGAAATTACTGACATTAGGCGTAGGGCTTGACTCCCGGGAAGATTGCAGTATCCGGTGATTTTTCTCTAGGTTTAATAAATCTTTGAAAACCTCCGGACATTCTTCGATTACGCGGAAGTATATTTAGTCAGTTTCGTAATTTTTTTAAGTACGTACCCAATTGGGACATTGTATTATTATTATTATCATAATCTTCTTATTAAAATATTATGAAAACGTCCAATTTGTACACTAATGAAATCATCTTATTACCGACTTTGTGCCCGGAATACGGCAATAGGTAGACCGACCGAATGCAATGATTTATGACATGTGGGTGTTGATGTTAATTCGCCTCTGCCTAACACTGGGGGATATAGGCGTGATTATATGTATATATTACCTACTTTTTAATAAATGCACGAACATCTATACGTCATATACTTCGATAAAATCGTATCGCTATGGAATCTAATTATATTATCAAAAATATATAGTAAAATAGTGTTCATGAAAAAAGGCGAATATTTAACTCTATATAAAATCTCCGGAGTTTTTGAGAAAGATAACCGGTTGTTCGCAAAAATCTCCAGAGGTACTCCGGATTTTTTGTCTCCGGAGTACAGCCCTAATGCGAATGAATTATTGCAAGGAATACATAACTCTTTCTAAATAGTTCATTCATTTCCGTCAATAAGCAGGAATAAAATAAAACATTATTGTTCGCTCATGGTACCAATTTGAGTAAGGTTATTTTTGTGCCCGCAAACAAGGAAAAGAGAGATCGCTGTACGTTCTGTCATACTGTATAGCGCCATCTCTTTCTCACACACAACGGAGCAACATTCACGTAATTTGTAAAACGTTTTTGATATAAATACTCTTTTAAATAACTGGCAGAATATTGAAAGAAAAAAAAAGAAAACTATCTGTCATCTGACATTAAAATAATTTTGTTATGACATTTTATTTTACACCTACACCGCAAATAATATGTAAAGCCATTAATAATTTTATAGTTTAAATTGTCTGGGGATTTATGATCAAATCCTGCAAATATTACCTTTTTATACTTTATATGTACTATTTAAAGTGGTAGCAGAGCGGGGTTGTAACTTGTAAGCTGGGAGTCCGAAGCAACGAGCATCTACTATGTCAACTGCTTATGCTGAATGAAGAATATAGTTATATTATGTCGCTATCCGAAGCTGTGAAAGAGCTCTCCATCTAAGGCTACTGCTGAAAGACATGACAGCAGTGTTTGATGAATATGAATGATTTTCAGTGATAACCAAGTGGCATTGAAGCTATGTGAAAATGCTATCCTAAGTAGCAAATTAAAACACATCGACCTGAGAAAGCACTTCTTTATTATACAACGTGGAATAATTAGTGTGCGTTAAAAAGAATCTTCAAATGCCTCAACATCTAAACCTAAGTAAACGCAGGAGTGTTGTTTTGTACCCTCTTTGTGCCAAGCATGCAAACTTAAGAACAAAATACAATTCATTCATATTCAATGTGTTCATAACAATCGTGAATTTTTTGTATTGTAGGTACCTACTTATGTAAAATTTTATTTTCTACCGCAAATATAAAGCTTTAATAATTTTATATGTTTTTAATGGTCTGGGCATTCATGATCACATCATACAATTATAACATGTGCAAGGGGTGCGAGGCACCGGGTCCTAGGGGCAAGTTTTATTTCAGCACAACATGACGTTGCGCGGAGTGGCACCCGAATTAGGAATACAGCTTTTGAACTTGACATTCAAGGCTCTCGAGTCCCAAAGTTAGATAGAGCTTTTTAGGGCATTCTACAATGGAACATATTTTTCATTACCTACCTACCTATTTATTTTGGTTATACCTATTCAGTAGGTAGGTATTCTTAGGACAAGGTTTGTGTGAAAGATTTGTATCTAAAAGTATATAGGTAATTCATAGCACCGGGGCGAAGCCAAGGCGTGCAGCTATGTTGTTATTATAATAAGATCGTTGCTATGGGAACCAAACTGATGTCACTTGATGACATTAAAATGGACATGCGCACTGATGCTCTGTCCACAACAAAGTGCCCTCCCCGTACCCGGGGCTAGATGGGGACACTAAGGTCCCCACAACCCGAAGGGGGCCATCTCGAAAGAGATGGTCCTGGGTCTGCCGGGGTGCGAGAGATATGCTTTTGGCAATCTCACGTCCAGCAACCTAGGACCCAAGACGGCGTGCGGTTTGGTCGGTTCGAGTCCGACATAACCGCCTCCACCGGCTCCGTGGGGATTTTCCACACTATAAAAAAAAGGCTTTGTCACAACAAAGAGTACATTTTTGTAAAATGCACACTGCCCATCACCCACCTATCATGTGAGACCATGCTTGGGACTCCATTTTATCTTTTAGTTGGCTTCTATTATCTAGATCACCGCGCCACCCGCTCTAATAGCTCGAATTCTAATTAAATAATGCTTGATACTCGCAGCTTGATAGATATTTTCACTGAGCGGTAATCACCTCATCAACATCATTACAATCGACTCTCGCTCCGGATCGTTCTTGGTGCTGAGGCTGGCCATCGCAATCCAGCTTGGAAACGCGGCAAGTGTGATGGTGGAAGCAAGCGTACAAAGATGGTTATTCGATTAATAAAGACACCATATTATTTATTTAGTAGGTATTACGTGGAATAATTTATAAAAGCAATTATATTTGTAAAATAGTTATTATTATAACTGGATCTTAATGCGGCCTTTCGAGCAACCGTTGAACTCTCAAGAATAGCCATCATGCATGTTATTATTTGTGCGTGGTTGTTCACTCAGCTTATCCTATGGCTCTCGCATCAGTTGCCTATAAAATGTTAATGCAATGAACACCTAGAAAAAAACAACTATGTTAAGAACATGATATATTTACGAAAATAATAGTGGTCACATTACAATACATTAGCGTGTACTTAATTCAATATAAATACGGGCTTACCTTAGTCTTTACAGAGAACTCTGTATATTTTCTAGGGGTTTTCAACAGTGTGGACTCTATTCATCACTCCGTGGGAGTCTCTTTCGCTTATTGAACCAATTTCATATAATGGAAAGGATCTCATTTTTATCGCGACTGCATTCGACGACGATTTCGTGAATAAGCAATATTAGCATAGCTTTTAGAAGCTGATAAACTCCTCGAATATTGTTTCTTCAATAGTTTTTTGTAACTATTGACTTTATAAAGGATGTCATATTTGACACTGAACGAACCAAAAGAACGAAAACTATGGGAGACATCCCAAAACTGTTAATTTAAACAACATTATTGTAATATTGCTTTAAGAGGTCATGGTACCAAAACACGAAGTAAGATTGAAATAATACTGCTTTAAGAGGTTGTGGTTGGCCCCCAGGTGCATAGATTGGTAGAAGAAATTCACAACGCTTTTGAAAGCAAGAAATATTGTTGCGCGGTATTTTTAGACATTTCCCAGGCCTTTGATAGAGTTTGGCACGCGGGCTTATTATACAAAATGAAGAAACAATTGCCGGCAAGCTATTATATATTCCTTAAATCGTATCTTGCTGACAGATTCTTTTATGTCAAGCAGGGAGAATATTCAACCCAATTACACAAGGCGCATGCAGGAGTGCCGCAGGGAAGCGTGCTTGGTCCAGTCCTGTATCTAATTTTTACCGCAGATCTCCCTATGACAGACGGTGTCGTTGTTGGCACTTTTGCTGATGACACGGCAGCCTTAACTGCCCACGAGGATCCGGCACAGGCAAGTGACATGCTTCAGCGCTGCCTTGACAACATAACCGAATGGCTAAATACTTGGCGTATAAAGGCAAATGAGACTAAGTCTGTACAGGTGACCTTTACGACGCGGCGTGAGACATGTCCCCCAGTGTCTCTCAATGGAGTACAGATACCTCAAGCAAATGAAGCTAGATACCTTGGACTTTATTTGGATCGTCGTTTCACATGGCAAAAGCATATATTTACCAAACGAAAAGCACTGGGGATCCAGATAAGGAAAATTTACTGGCTACTAGAAAGGAAATCACAGATGTCGCTAGAAAACAAACTACTTTTATACAAAAGTATTATAAAACCAATCTGGACTTACGGAGTTCAACTCTGGGGCACAGCGTCCAACTCTAATCTGGAGATACTCCAGCGGTTCCAGTCCAAGATACTGCGGATGATAACTGACGCTCCTTGGTTTATAAGTAACCAACAGCTACACAACGAGCTTAAGATCAAAACGATCCAAGAAGAGATTAAACAATCAATTAAATCATATAGAAGCAGACTGAACAACCATCCAAACACACTAACTGCACATCTGATGAGTGATAGTCACAAATCAAAAAGGCTTAAAAGGAAGACCCCCAGAGACCTGTGAGGGTTGAGATAAAGATGGGGCGCATGTCACTGGACTAGCTGCCCTCCAAGACAAATTATCCATTCCTAACCCATTGCTGAATGTTCGACAGGAACAGATTGCAAGAACAACAACATGTACGTGAAGTTCTATCATAATTATACGAAGTGCTTCGTTCGAAGAGATGAGTAACAAACGCCCGCCCATACCCGAGATACTGCAGAAATACTCCCCCTAAATTTTTCGGAAATATCATATCATCGGGAGTGATTGTTTGCTCTAAACGAAATGACGAACTCGCCGAGGCGGCGGGCCGACAGGCGGATGGAGGTAGAAGAAAAAAAAAAAATATGCAACTACTCTCAAATACAGTGAAGTGATGAGACAGCTGGTTCTACTACAAGTTGAATGAATTAATAATATTATCTTACAGGTTACTCATCTCTTCGAACGAAGCACTTCGTATTATTATGATAGAACTTCACGTACAAGTAAGTTCGTTTAATCATTAAGTATCTAGAACGGACGTATAGCCGTTGTGGCTTGTTTAATTTAGATGTCATAGCGCAAGGATTGTTATTCACAAACCTATAATAATAATGTACTAAAGTGATATTGAACACACTTCGATGGATTGAATGATATTATCTATATCACGCATTACTTATTTATGTTATATTGTTATACATTCGTTACATATTCGTTATAATAAGTGTTTCATTAATTTCCTTATTCATTCGTAGCCGTAGGTAAAAATGTCGATTTCGTGTGGAAGTAAGTAACAACGATACATCACAATGATTGGCTCTTATCATTTCTCGCTGTCGGCTAAGCCCGGGGGAAATCAACCAAATAATTATTTTTTCTATTAGCTGTTGTCATGGTTTCTTCGAGGTTCCTATTAATATGTAATTACTCATTAATTTTTAAAGCTGATATTTTTACTGATATACCAGAAGAAGGGATAGTTCTGTTGTTATTAGTAATTGCTATACTCGTATTAATAATAAAATTACTCAATAAATGTACCGGTTAGTAAATAAATAATTCAAAACAAAATAAACAATGACCAATGGAAACGATATAATATAACATATAATATGTGTGTAATATATTACTATCTGTATTTCAAAATATCGATCAACTATTTACTCATACTATCCACGCTAATTATTTAACTAAGGGCCGGTTCGACCAAACGCGAGTAAAGGTTCTTCCTAGACTAAACAGCCAATATGGGTGATATTGCCTGTTTATTCTAGGAATAAACTTTACTAGCGTTTGCTCGAATTTACCTTAAGCCATTTTATTATCACCAACAGTTTCCATGCATATAAGACGTTACAAGTATCAGTACATTTTCACCTAATCCGAGAGGATCACTGAGCCCTCAAGTGACACCAACGTCACAAATATTGATATAGGAACTAGACCAACATTATTTTTTCATCGCGTTGTGTTTACCTACTTTCTTAGCAAAACACACAAAGATTTTTTGTTACTCCCACGGCGGCAGCACCTAAATCTGTAACGCGGAGTGTTATATTATAACTTATAACATACACAAGACAAGCTGTTGCCCGTGACTTCGTCCGCATTAAGTTTGGAATAGCTCAAACTCATGTATTCAGGTAACTTATCGAAAATTTTCAAATATGTATCATGAAGAAAGTCTTGTTCGAGTGACTGACTAATAAATACAGGGCCAAACTACGAAAATAGACATACTTCTTCTACGGGCTTGACGTAAGCTGCGAAAGGATTAAAAAAAAAAAACTTTTTGCTGACGAAAACATAATCATATATCCACATTTAACAATGTTCTTCAGTTATGATGGTTGAAAATAGTTTCAATAAAACCCAGAGTCCTGCATGAAGACGTTTTTCACGTCCGAGCAGTCTCATTCTGTTTCTAGGTTAAATTTCACTAACTACAGCCGCGTCATTGTTCGTTACCTTACACACAGTTAGAGGAGAGGCACAGTGAGCAAAAACGGCATTGACTGGGATGGGGCCATATATTTTCCTGTTTTCTGAGTTGATATCCACGCGGCCAATTTTTTTTTGTCTGATGAAATCTATCGAAATTGGGAGTTTCTCTGCCCACATTTGATCTCTTTTGTACAATAGGAGCAGCGGTATATTATAATAACGTGAATATCAATAAAAATTAACCATTTGACGTACCTTTTCAAAATATATACTTTCCGAAATAATACCATTTTGCATAGGTAATATAACCAAAATAATATGCCAAATAGTTATTTACATGTACAAATATAATTTTCTTTGCGCAACCTAGTGAAACGTGTGTGAACGCTGGAGCTATCAGTAAATTGATTGTATCGACTCATAGAAGCCTCCGTGTTGATAAAGCCCTAAATGCATGTTTGGATAGACACCTAGTACTCATTGGCAATACCAATGGGTAGATCGATCAATTTTGTTAAGAAAAAGAAAGAAAACAAAATAAAAAACCACCTAAAATATTTTTCCAAAACTCACGTATTATATACTCACAACATACTTTTTACATTTTAATGTGTACCCGTACGGCGTACCTCCGGTATATCATCAGAGTGCGGGCTTTTGTGCCAGCAATAAATTTTTGTGGCGTTTTGTTTGCGAACGATCAATCACCGTGGCATTAATACGGTCGATGCCTTTTATTTCATTGATGTCTATGGAAGCTCCAATTTGGGAGGAAAGCTTCACATTTGTATTGGATTTTATTATAGCTTTTTATGATGAATTACCGAGATTCAAAGTTCTGAACTTGCATAACATATTTTAATATTGTATCAAGTTTATTAGCAAAAGAACAAATTTTAACATTTTCATAGAACACTTTTTTGTAAAGTTGGTTGAAGTGAGAGTTAGCAACAAGTTACTTGAAAGTTTTATGCTTGAGGAAAAAAATATCTGTATTACCACAAAAAAGTAAAATCTTATTATATAATCTGTAACAGTGCCAAAAACATTTGCAAGCAAAAATACAGTGATATTTACCTGGAAATGCCTCAAGGTTACAAAATTGCCGAACAAGTAAAAAATACAGGGGTTTTTACGCCAGTTATCTACTTTTCTTGTTCGTCTTACTTTCCAACATAGTGTGCAAACGTAGCGATTTCGTATTTTATACAGGGTTCAGTTGACTTGGATGTGGTAGAATATTCTTCCTCAAAATGACGCAAGATTAATACAGAATAATGAAGAAAGCTTTTAAAATCTGATAAAAAAAACGTTGAATCAGTTAGTCTCCTAAATCGTGATGACACTATAATATTCGTCCGCATTTAGGAATAATTAAATATTTGACCGCTGGCGTTCCAGCCGTATTAGAATCTTCTGATTTGGTGTGGACTGTGCCTGCGCTGCTGCTGCCTCGGCAGAGACCCTCAAACGGCGCAAATATAGTGGTTTAAGTGATAATTACATATTTGAGCCGTTTGGGGTCGAGACGCTGGGATCATGGTGTCCAAGTGTACGGCTATTATACAAAGAAATATCTAAACGTTTAATAGACACCACTCGTGAATAGAGGGCTGGTTTATTCCTTGCGCAAAGGATTGGCATTGCCATTCAACGTGGCAATGCCGCCGGTCTTCTGGCCACTCTCCCGGTTGACGTCGATGGGGAGGAATTCTTTGACACCTGGACCTACAGTTTTGCACATACCTTGTTTTATATGTTTATTTATAATAATTATTATGTATAATTACGTACATAAAAGTTGAATAAAATATAGATAACCATATTTGAAGAACTAATCCGAATGATGCTATAAAAGTATCCAAACATTTTATTTGGAAACAAACGATTAGATTACAAAATATTACTTCGTCTGCTACTCTGATCAATAAATATAAAATAAATTTTATCAAAAAAAATTATATATAGGAAGTCGAAGCTTAATGAAAAACAACAAGAATCTAAGTTAAAAGCAAAACCTCTCATTTCCTCATGCATATCTAAAGTTCAGCTAACGCAGCTCATCAAGGGCTGAATGTTTAATACCCACAGATAATTTAATTCCTCTGGTCGTGAATAATTCAAGATAACAACAGAAAAGATTGTTTCGTTGAGTCCTGTTTTATGCGGCTTATTGTGTTAATGCGGATGTTGGGATGTGGCGGATTATACTGTTTAGGCGAGCTATTTTAACTGAAGGTTAACGGTTTTCCTTCTAATAGAATTTAATTTGTAAGCTGTACAAATAAAAAACTAAAAATTGTATAATATTAGCTGGAAATTTTAATTATACTTAAGTTTTGTTAGGATCAAGTTAACATTCAAAATGTCGCAGTCGATGAGGAGATTACTAATCCTATTGAATATATGAAAATTAATGATTTATATCCACGACACGCCACGCTTTCGATATTATACAGTACGTGCACCATAGAGTAGAGTAATACATTGGATGTAGTGCACGTATAGACTTGTCACAGTATGCCAAGTTAATTTTGATATATTGTATTGATATTATTATTTAAAAGAATATTACATCATTATATTTTCAAATTGCAAATTATAAAATTTAAACAAGTAGAGTAATGGGGTCATACGAAAAACAATCTTTGATAGAGTAACTTACGCAGCCGTGGGTTCAAAACTTAAAGGTCGCACGAGAACGTTGCAAATTAATTAAATAAAATAAAAAAACAAACACAGACACAATTTATTTTCTCTTTGAAATATAAAACGGTTCAGTATGCCGTAGAAACAGTTTTTGGTAACCACGAACTTATTTGTGAGAATGTAAAATTAATAATTATTATTATAATATTATGATAGCTAAAGATAACTTATATCGATATATTATTAATATGTCTTAATAGAAATAAGACACATTGTTAGTAAAAAGAATATCACAAAATATATTAACGTATCTATTATTAATATAGGTTACATTTTATTCATGTTCAATGGCTATAGTTCAACTTACTAGTAGCATACTATTTTGTAATTAACTCTCCGAGTTAACACCGTCTTTAACCTTATAGCAATGAGTATCACTTTGGTATTTTAACACCACTTACACGTATTCAAATATTGTCATCTTAATATAAACGAGTCATGAAAAATCCACTAATATTTACACTTAAAACAGGTGTACACTTTTTTCTTGATCCTTCGTCTTTCCTCTTAGTTCAGTCTCTATCTGACCTACGCTCTTTCTTCCTGTTTCTGGTAGTATTACTATAACTAAGACGACTCCGACAAGGTTGACAGCACTGAATATGTAGGAGGACATATGTGTTCCCAGGGCATTGTTGATCGCGGTGAAGGAGACCACCTGGACGAAGGTTAGCAACCAGGCCAAAATGCATAGGCAAGCCAATAGCTTGGCACGAACCTGAAATTCATAATGATCGGATAATGTGTACTGAGATTTACTATAAAAAAGATGCCAGAAATACAAATTGCTATGCTATGTTAGAAGCAAAGTCAATGAATGAGGAAGTAGAAATGAACAATATGGAAATAATAAAAATAAATACAATTTAAAAGCTTAAAAGATTCAGGTCAATCGATAAAGTGCCACCTGCACTTTTATTATCAAGGAAAAATACAGAAACAACACACTACAACATCGGCATACTGTCTTATTATCGTGTTATTGTTGCTTTTCTCTCTCTTTCTCTCTTTTGTATGTCAGATTCTCTAAGACAAAAAATGATATTGTATAAGTAGTTACGTACAGATTTCACGTTGATTTTACTTACTTGGAAATTAAACATCTCAGTCATTATAATGTACGGTACGGGTGAGACTCCAGCTGCATAACAGCACACTGTTACTAAAATCGCAAGCAAAGGTAGCCACTCTGGTATATTCCATCCGTGTTCACGTAGCAATATCATGGAGGCAAGACCACCAAAAGTCAAGGCTGATATTAAGAAAGTGACTCCTAAAAGCACCTGTGAAAAGAAATGAAATGAATTGATATAGTATGTGTTCAAAATTTTAAATACCCCTGTCACAAAAAATTCATTGATTCATTTCTCATTTTGTGGTTGTGGCTATCTTAAACCGATTTTTATCCAACTTAGCTAAGAGCACTCCCGATTAATACACCTTTCAAACAAATAAAACAAAATCGAAATTGGTTTACTCATTTGGATGCTACTAGGCCACAGACACACACACACACACGCACACATGCAGACACGTCAAACTTATAACACTCCGTCATTTTTGCGTCGGGTGTTAAAAAATGTCTTAACAAATAAAACAATAATGTTCTGGATTTCATTGTTTCTTAACCAATTTGTTGGTATATTATAATTAATACTTCATTTAAAATAATGAGATCCAGTATTTTACCTTCCTTCCGAAATTGTCGATAGCCATCATCGTTATCAAAGATCCGCATGTCAAAAATATTGGTATGGCGAGTGTCTGCAGCTCTGGACTGACAGTTATTTTTGAATTCGTTAGAACGGTCGATGCATAGGTTACTATAGAAAATGCGCCATTTAATGCATGTGCAATCATGATTACCAGCATAATTTTAAAACCACGACACCATGCTTTATCTTTAACTGAAAAAATTAAAGACATTGTTTAGTAATTAGTGTTTCTTAATGACGACTCATGTCTAGCACGATATTTATGTCTTCAAATTAACATTGAAATGGTCACGGTACGATGCTTTTTATTTTATCACTATTGTTAGCGGTAATTCATGCGCACACACATAGATACTTGTACTTTCACATCTATACCTTGTCAATAACATTGGAAGGATACACAGGATGCAGGAAGATTATGAAGTCCTCGGCGGTGTTCTATAACGGGTTACAAAATATTCTGTAATAATACTTACATATGGTCAAAAATGAAATATTTGGTATGGATTTGAAATAGTCGTCTTCTCTCTGTAGTGAATCAATTTCAGTCTGCACCTCTTTGTCATTTACATTTAACCCCCTCAGAAATGCAATAGCTTCAGCAGCTTCCTGGAAGTAATTATTAATCCTTTTTGAATTATTTTTTTTAACTTTCGTGAATTTTGAAAAAAAAAAGTAAATATTTTTTTATTAGGAGGACGAATAGAGTTTTAAAAATAAAGAATACCTTTGGCTTTCCTTGCTTCATAAAGAATGATGGTGACTCAGGTGCTACATATAATACTCCCATGGTCAATATGGGCACTCCAACCACAAGGTACAGCACTACGTCATAGTCTAGGTAGCCTCCTATGGCATACATTGTGAAGATCCCCAAGTTTTGTATCAGCGTAGACATCGATACTAGTGTGCCTCTGATATTGTCTTGACTGATTTCTTTTATATATATGAATACCACGTGGAAACAACTCCCAGCACCAAGGCCACTGAATATCCTCGCTCCTATGAGACTATAAAAAGTCGTAGGGCAGAGTTTTATTACCCAGCACATCTGATACAAAAGTAATAATAAATTAATAACTATACCTTACCAAAAAGAGATATATGTAATTTGGTCTGTCATAAATATTTTGTTATAATGTAAGAAAATTGATTCTGCATACTTACTAATTGAAAAAAAGCAACTCCGAAAATGGCTTTTTTTCGTCCATAAGTATCAACTATATATAGTGTAATAAGAATACCAATAATACTAGCTAATGCTGGTACTCCAGCTATTAAGGATAATTCAGAATCAGTCAGAGATCTGCCCACAGGGGATTTTTCTGATTGCAATATTTTTGTCATAGGCGATATCCAGCCACTTTGCAAGCCATATGTGAATACTGCTGTATTAACTGTAAAGTGAATGTTTTGTTACTATAAAATAATCGTAATTACAAACAATAGGAAACAGGTGTTAAAGAAATAGTGGAGTTAATGTTTTATGAGTGGCATTAGAAAGATATGGCACATTATGACTATATAAAAGTATCTACACATAGATAACAGACACAACTTTGCAAAATTGTACTTACTTAAAACTGTTACGGTCCACTGCACCCGCGTATGTCCCTTAGGTTTTATAATCTTTCTATCCAACTGCATGATGATTATTATAATTAACGAGAAAAAGTCTAAAACATTGCAATATGAAAAGTTTTCACTAAAATAATCCAAAATCAGGCACTGTGTACAATTTTGTCTTGTTAACCACTACTAAGGAATAATCAAATGAGTTCATGATTATAAACGTATTTATGTTGACTCGTGTAACTACATATAAACCTATAGGTTCAAAACAATCTTGCCAAGCAAATATTTTATTACGTTTCTAAATTTAGAAAGTCAAGTTTGTCAAATTGGCTTTAATAATAATGTTTCTCTCTTGCAAATATTTAGTGAAATAAAATCAAACAGATCCTAGATGTTTGCTGTATTTCTTCAATGTTATCGTAATGCATAGGGTGCAGTCATATTACGTATTATAATAAAAAGTTTTGATGTAACGTTTTCTTCTGAATTAGTAAAAACATTGTAGATTTAGTTTTTGATTAATTCAATTTTTGTCTTTTATTTTTATATCATTTACATCATAGATCTGATAAATGGTGGCTGCAGAATATTTTAAGATTTGATTAATTGATTGCAGTGAAATTTTGAACATAATGATTGATTGGTTTATATGCTTCTGGTATAGACTAGACTAGACTAGAGATTACCTAAACCTAATTTCGTGCATTTACTACATTACAGAAATAAGACATTCGAGAAATAAGAAGAAAATTAAAAATCAGTGATTAAGTATAACAAAACCTTTACATTCCATCATCAACAGCATTTGTAAATAAAGATATTTATATTATATTTGCAAATGTACTTATTGTTGTAATTCTGTCCGATAATGATTTACGTTACCAACAAGTTAATGCTTACTGTGGAACATTTCCCAACGAAAGTGGGGGCGTTTGAGCTGATTACGGCGTGCACATAGTAATAATATCCTTCCAAGAAACGAATCCTGCAAGATGGACGGACTACAGCTCTATTGTAACTCGCACTGTCAAGATTTTTCAACAAAATATTACATTCATTGAATATTTTAGTACTTTTACTGTAGTTTAGGCCAACTCTCTACTTACGTAATATTTGAACTCCATTTCAATTCAGGATGGACACTCGAGCTTACCTGGCTCGAACAATAGTAGCAGTTTAAGAGTTTGGACTGTCTGATACTAATCCTTTAATTATAATTTGCATCTACTAATCTAAGTCATACATCTCACCAAATTCCTTTACATATACATTGAAGAATTCTTCCTCATCGATGCAGGCTCGATGTAGCACAGCACACAAGCGGCTGCTGGTTGAATCGATAGAGACTGATATATTACTGCAGTGAATTGTAAGCTGATAAGCTTACATACGAAAAAATGTTCATTCTATACTTATATAATAATCTGTCTTAGCTAAGCTTGCATATTCCAGTGACCGTATTCCTCTGGTGAATACATAAATGCAAATGAATGCCATAATTTTGATACGTGGAAGTCGTTAGCTGACGTTAATCGCGTCCGTGGAACATGTGGTTAACATTCAAATAAAATTGACAGCGGATCTCAGTGGTAGTGTGGACTTATACCTTTGCTGTAATATTTCATAGATTCATGGATTTTAAAGACAATTTCTCTGTTTTTTGAATCAGTGTTATCTTGTGATTTTCTATCTGTTTTGTACTTTTTCGCTACTTTATTGAATCAATATTATTATTGTCTTCAAGTGACATTAACACAAATATAATTTGTAAGATTGACTAGTGAAGTCATAGCTGTCCATTTTGTGTTATGGGAAATCTAGATGCAAACAGCATATGAAATAATGATGGGGAGTTATTATTATCATCCACCCAGACAGAACTGCGAGAATCAGTTTATTATTAATTATTATTGTTAGTATTATTAACTGTTGTTGGTTTTTTTGGTATTTAAACAAAGTGTGTTTACTTGTTTGTAAAAAATCGTTACATTGTTATGTGCAAATCTTTGCATTGTGATATATGCCTATCTTATTGTTAAACTAAATTAATAAACAATAAACTTGGGTTTTTTTTTATATTTTTGTTATCTACCCTTTTCGATTCACCGACATAGGATGGTTACGATGGAATTTGTAGCACTCGAAGATCCTTAGTTACAAATAAGAATATCTGTTCGGTACCCCTAGCACGAAAATCTACCGTAATCGTATGGTAAACGTATTAAGAGTCCGTACCACTCCAGCTCGAATTCAAATTTTACCCCCGCGCGCTTCATCAACGCACACGCGGTGGCACTGCTCGCGCGCAGATGCAGCTATCTCACTCCCGCGATGACCCCGTGTTCACGTTCAGAGTTCACGCGTGTATCAATCGATAGGGTAAAGTAGCTAGTAATTAGACATCAAGAAAGTTATGGCAATAAACAAACTTTTGAGAAAAGTGTGCATATTGTAATGATAATTTACATAAAAGCTATAATATATTTATACTTATCCTATTAATATTATAAATGTGAAAGTTTGTGAGTATGTATCGATGTATGTATGGATGTTTGTTACTCTTTCACGCAAAAACTACTAAATGGATCTGGCTGAAATTTGATACAGGGGTAGATTAGAACCTGGAATAACACATAGGTTGCTTTTTATTCTGGGTTAAGGTTCCCATGGGTTGCGGGAACGGGAACAAAACTCCACGCGGGCGAAGCTACGGGCAGCTAGTATAATATAATAATAGCAGCCCTTTCAATGTCTCACTGCTGGGCACTGCTCTCTCACCTGAAGGTACAATAAAATACTCCACCACGCGAACCCAATGCATATTGGTAGAGGTGCTGGGTAGGAAAACCTCCGCGTGGTGCACCCTGGTAACGTGGGCGACGGCGTGGGCTTCACGCGAGGCGCACGTCGTCGCCCATGGCCAATAGTCCACCAAGGAGGGGGGGCCTTTATGGTCGGTTTCGAGTTCTCCGCACGCGCTCTGCTAAGCCTAGCGGAGAACTCTAAGGGCGACGAGAACTTTGCCACTGAACGATCAGTGGTGAAATACAAGGTCCCATGGGGACCAATTCCGGACCATCGATCGGCCGAGCCGTACAAGGGCATGGTAGCGCTTAGGAGTTGCGAGAAAGAAAACCTCTATAAAAAATCACCCCGAACCCCACGCCTGGCAATGGGATGCATCACTGGGGGGAACTCAGTGCCTAGGACGTCACTCACTCACTCCCACCTTTCCCATCCTCACATACACTCCCAACCTCTCTACTTCCACCTCAATGTCGGTGGACATTAACCGTAAAACAAAATATGGCTTTTTTTTATTGTGCGATAAATCTCCACGGATACCACCCCCACAGAGCCGGTGGAGGTCGTTATGTTGGACTCGAACCGACTAAAACGCACGCCATCTTGGGTCCTTGGTTGCCGGAGGTGAGATTGCCAAAAGCATATCTCTCGCACCCCGACAGACCCAGGACCATCTCTTTCGAGATGGCCCCCTTCGGGTTGTGGGGACCAAAATGTCCCCATCTAGCCCCGGTTACGTGGAGGCGCACTTTGCGCCGCCGCCGCGGCCTGCTTCTGCTAGGGTGACAGGCGGCTCCACCGGTCACCCCCAGGCCAGCGCTCATGGAGGACGGAGGTCGTTCTGCGACCTCCGACGTCCGGTTCGCCTTCGCTCTGCACGGGCTTCCCGGGCCCGGAGTCTGGTCCGGACCCGACCGGCCGCCTCCTTCTCGAGCATTACTTGCTAGCAGAAGGAGGCGGCCGCACCCCAAGCGTTCGCGCATCGTACCATCGCTGTGAGCAATGTGACGAGTGTGAGGACTCCCACCCCTAGAGCCACCACTAGGACCCGCCTCGGCGTGTCCCACGCCGGGCACTCGGTCACCGTGTGCAGCTCTGTGTCCTCGCTCGCATCACAGTGATGGCACTCGGTCGTTGGCTCCTTCCGGATCCGACACAGGTAACTCCCGAAACACCCGTGTCTGGTAATCACCTGCGTCAGCCGGTACGAGAGGCTGCCGTGTGGCCTCTCTAGCCATTCCTCCATGATGGGTCTTACCGCCGCTATTACGGCGTGCCCTGCGCTTGGTCGCCCAAGTCGTAGCTCCCATTCCGCTACCATGTCCCTGTGGAGCTGAGACCTCACGGCCCGAATTTCTTCGGGCTCGGGTTCCCGTCCCTGCTCCCGCGCCTCCTTACAATACCGATATAGCATCGAAAGGGCTCTCGCATCCAGGTTCCACGGTAGGGATCCGGCAAGGAGACTCGCCGCCTCGAAGGATATCGTGCGGTACCCCCTAATGGCCCTGCTGGCCATTGCATGCTGCGGTCCACGCAGCAGACGCGCATTGTGGACCGTCAGGGTGTCCGCCCATATTGGACACCCATATAGGGCCATGGACCGCACGACTCCCGCGTAGAGTCTCCTGCAGGAGTCATCCGGCCCCCTCATGTTGGGCAGCAGCCGCCCCAAAGCGGCAGCTGTGCCCTTCAATTTGGGGGCCACTCTTCGGAGATGCTCCCCGAAGTTCCACCGGCTGTCGATCACGAGCCCCAGATATTTCATCTGGGCCTTGATGCCGATAGAAATGTCTCCCACTATGAGGCTGGAATCCTCCGGTGGCACGCGCCGAGGCCCATGAAAGAACGTGGCTTCGGTTTTATGCAGAGCCACCTCGAGACCCAGCTGCCGAATCCGCTCCACGACTTGGGCAACCGCGGTCGTGGCCTTCAGGGTCGCTTCGCGGTATGTAGCCCCTTTTTTTTTTTTTTTTTTTTTCGTGCGGAAATCCCCTCGGATACCCCCCTGCCGGAGCCGGAAGGGGAGGTTATGTCGGACTCGAACCGACTAAAACCGCACGCCGACTGTGGGTCTTGGTGCTAGGCCGGAGGTGAGGTTGTCAAAGACATATCCCTCGCACCCCGGCTGACCCAGGGCCATCCCTTACGGTCTGGCCCTCCTCAGGAGGGGGGACAACGGTGTCCCCAACTCGCCCCCGGAATGGGGAGGCGCACTATTCAGCGCGCCGCCGCCGTGGCCTGCTTCTGCTGGGGTGACAGGCGGCTCCACCCGTCACCCCCAGGCCCGCGCTCATGGGGGACGGAGGTCAGTCAGTGCCCTCCGACGCCCGAGTTGCATGCGCGCGCGGGCGGCGCGATCCGCGAGTCTTTCTCGCTCGCGCCGCCTCTCCCGCTCCGCCGTCTCCTTCACGACCATTACCTGCTCGCTGAAGGAGACGCCGGCCGCCCACGCGTCCGCGCAGCGGACCATTGCTGTGAGCAGGGTGGCGAGGGTGAGAACTCTCACACCCAGGGCCGACACTAGCTCCCGCCTCGGTCCGGCCCATGCCGGACACTCGGTGAGCGTGTGCAGCCCCGTGTCCTCGCTCGCGTCGCAGTGATGGCACTCGGACGTTGGCTCCTTTTCGATCCGACACAGGTATCTCCCGAAGCACCCGTGCCCGGTGATAATCTGCGTCAGTCGATACGAGAGGCTGCCATGTGGCCTCTCGAGCCATTCCCCCATGATGGGCCGTACCGCCTCTATGACGGCATGCCCTGCGCGTCGTTGCTCAAGTCGTCGCTCCCACTCCGCCACCACGATCCCGTGGAGCCGGGACCTCTCGGCCCGAATGTCTTCGGGCTCGGGATCGTATCCCCGCTCCCGCGCCTCCTTACGGAACCGATACAGTGCCGCAAGGGATCTCGCTTCCAGGATCCACGGTGGCGATCCGGCTAGGAGACTCGCCGCTTCAAAGGATATCGTGCGGTACCCCCTAATGGCCCTGCAGGCCATCGTCTGCTGCGGTGCATGCAGCAGTTGCACGAACCTGGCCTGCAGGGCGTCCGCCCACACGGGGCACCCGTACAGGGCCATGGACCGCACGACACCCGCGTAGAGTCTCCTGCAGGAGTCCTCTGGGCCCCTCAAGTTGGGCAGCAGCCGCATCAGCGCGTTAGCTGACACCAACAGTTTGGGGCGCAGACTTCGGAAGTGCTCTCCGAAGTCCCACCGACCGTCAAGTACGAGCCCCAGGTATTTCAACCGGGGCTTGATGTCGATGGGAGTACCTCCTACTGTCAAGCTGGATCCCGGGGGTGGCCTGCGCCGAGGACCATGAAAGAACAAGGCCTCGGATTTGTGCAGAGCCACCTCGAGACCCAGCCGCCGGATCCGATCCACGACTTGAGCAACAGCGGTCGTGGCCCTCTGGGTCGCCTCGCGGTGTGTAGCGCCACTCACCGTCACTAGCGTATCGTCCGCGTAGCACGTGACGGTGGCACCGAACGCGAGCTCACCGCGAAGCACCCAGTCGTATCCGATGTTCCACAGGAGCGGCCCCAGGACCGATCCCTGTGGGACACCGCACGACATCTCACGCCTACCGACGCCGGTCGCACTTGGGTAGATGACGGCCCTCTCCGTCAGGTACGCCCCGACTATGCGGCGGAGGTAGAGAGGCACATCGTGGTACACGAGCGCCTCCCTGATGCAACTCCAGGGCAAGGTGTTGAACGCGTTGGAGATGTCCAAGGACACCGCCAACATCACCTCGCCCCGGGCAACCGCATCCTCCGCCAGAGTCCTCACGCGCATGATGGCATCCACAGTGGAACGCCACCGGCGGAAGCCGTACTGCGTGTCCGCTAGGTCCGGCCCCACTCTAGAGAGGTGCTCGACGAGGCGCTTGGCAATCACTCTTTCGAAGAGCTTGCCCACCTCGTCGAGCAACACTATGGGCCGGTACCCGGACGGCTCGTCCGCCGGGCGTCCGTCCTTGCGGATGAGGACCAGTTTCCCCGTCTTCCACATCTTCGGAAACTGGCCCCGCTCCAAGCATGCGCTGAGGAACCCTCGCAGTCGGGGTTCGAGACCGTCTTCTCCTAGAGCTAGGACCCACGCACGGCCTGGAATGCCGTCGGGTCCCGGGGCGGTGTTCTTCTTGGCTCTAAGCCGTCGCACCGCCAGCTCTAGTTCTACGGTATGTAGCCCCGCACGCCGTCACCAGCGTGTCGTCCGCATAACACGTGACGGCGGCACCGTCCGCGAGCTCACCGCAAAGCACCCAGTCGTAACCGATGTTCCACAGTAGCGGTCCCAGGACCGATCCCTGCGGAACAGCGCACCACATCTCTCGCCGACCAAGCCCGGTCGCACTTGGGTAGACGACTGAACAAAATATGGCTATGGAAACGATAACGGATAAATCTACCCATGAGGGTACCCGGACTCCGTCTGGGGAATCCCTAGCTGTGACTGGTGATCGAATGGACACCCATTCGGTGACTAGCCATGGCGACCCCCGCCCAGGTTCATCGTGGGTTTGAATCATCGAACAGCGAGGAGGACCTTCCTAGTAAGGCTACGCTAGACGGCTAAGCGCGAGTAGAGGTCGAAAGCCGACCTTTACACAGCGAAAGAGAGTAGCAGAGCCGCGAGCGATTGTGTTCCCGCTACCAAAGGAGGACACGGAGGTGCCGGCGGTGCAGAACATCCTGGCGGCTCTTTCCCGCATTTCTGGCGCCGTAAAAGGCCAGAAAATTACGGGAAAGAAGAGGGTCCTGGCGAACGCGATAAAAGGTGCCACCAAAGCGCTGGGGGAGCTCCTGGAAAGGAGGGTCTGACTCCCACAAGCAGCAACGGCTGATGCGGGAGGAGATCGGTCAGGTGACGCAGCTGGTCCAGGGGGCCGGGGAAGCTCGGGGTGTGAACACCCCCGCTCCCCGTGCTCCATCTAAGGTGACACCAACGGTGGTCCAGCTGCTGGAGGTCATCGAGCGACGCCTCGGCGTCCTCGAGGACCGGGCATACCGCCCACCGACGACGGCTGCACCCAGTGGTGCTCCTGGTCCCAAGCCAAGGCCTTCGCCCCTAAGAAGACGGCACCTAGGGGAGGTGGTGGAGAACGACGTGCCCGTAGTTACGGAGGGTGAGGAACATCGGCTACGATTGGGTGCTGCGTGGCCCGTTGCTCAGAGGGGTCAGCGTAACGTGTTCCGCCGATGACACACTCGTTTTTTATTATCGTGCGATAAATCCCCACGGAGCCGGTGGAGGTGGTTATGTCGAACTCGAACCGACTAAAACGCACGCCGTCCCAAGTCCTTGGTTGCCGGAGGTGAGATTGCCAAAAGCATATCTCTCGCACCCCGGCAGACCCAGGACCATCCCTTTCGAGATGGCCCCCTTCGGGTTGGGGGGACCACAGTATCCCCATATTGCGCCGCCGCCGCGGCCTGCTTCTGCTAGGGTGACAGGCGGCTCCACCAGTCACCCTCAGGCCAGCGCTCATAGTGGACGGAGGGTCGGAGGGACGGTTCGCATTACACCATCATTACGGCGCGGGGAGCAGTGCACCGAGACGCAGCACTAAAGGCCACGGCAGGGGTTGCTCAAGTCGTGGGTCAGACACGGCGGCTGGGTCTCGAGGTCGCCCTTCACAAGTCCGAGGCTCTATACTTCCACGGACCTCGGATGGAGCCACCTGCGGGATCCAGCCTACAGGTAAGGGGCGTCAGCAGCGGCATCGAGCCCACGATGAAGTATCTGGGGCTCGATGGCCGGTGGAACTTCGGACAACACTTCCGAAGTTTGGTCCCAAAACTGAGGGGGGCATCAGCCACACTCGCGCGGCTGATGCCCAACATCAGGGGACCCAACGCTCCCTGCAGGAGACTGTACCTGGGGATCGTGCGAAGTATGGCCATATACGGGGCCCCCGTATGGGCAGAAAATCTGACGGCCAGTAATGTGGCTAGATAGCTGAGCCCACAGAGGGCGATGACCCTACAATAGAAACAGATGAATGGAAATTCATAATTACGTACTGTCTATAATAAATATAGGAATATGTATGGTAGTAGTACCTAACTACTGCTATATTTATATTATGATCATTCGGGTTGGTAGGTACTCATGTATTTACAGAAATATTCCGTTTATTCCGAACCTGACCCGAAAACTAGACCCGGTCGCGGGTTAGGTAGAAACTTTAAAAATTTGTCCGAACCTAACCCTCTTCCTAACCTGACCCGACGGTCTCGTTCCTATCATAACCCGATCTGGCACTTCGCCGGCCGCTGCCTGCTGCGGCACGCTCGCTACGCTCGCTCGGCTCATGCGTTGGGGTCACAGTTCTAACCTACAGAAGTTAGAGTTACCGCACTTCGACTTTCGGCTCTGAGTCGCCCAACCGCGTCGTCCGTCGCGTCGTCACAGTGAGCGACCTGTAGTAGGCAGGACCTGCCTGAAAGACTTGGGCTGCTACTGCAAGATTATTTTTGTCGATACACAGGCAGGTATGCCTATGTCAATCCAAAATTTTGAAATAGGTAGGTATTTTACTGACCTATTTATTACTTTCTACTAATATAGTACCTATTGCAAGTTGTTATGTACAGTATAAGCTACTTAGGTAGGTAGATTAGATACTTACGATCCATACTAATATTATAAATGCGAAAGTAACTCTGTCTGTCTGTCTGTCTGTCTGTCTGTGTGTCTGTCTGTCTGTCTGTCTGTCTGTCTGTATGTTACGCTTTCACGCCTCAACCACTGAACCGATTTTGATGAAATTTGGTATAGGGGTAGATTAGACAATGAGAAAGGACATAGGCTATGTTTGGTCGCGATAACCGACATCCACGCGGGCGGTGCCGCGGGCAAAAGCTAGTAATAAATAAATAAATATTCCACAACATTCTACACAGCGCTATCTAGACCCATGGTAAGCCTAATTAGCTTGTGTTATGGAATCTAGAATGCGGATAAACATACGTATATACTTTTTTTTGTAAATATATATATATTATACATAGAAACACCCAGATCAATGCAAATAGCCATATTCATGCATACAAATATTTGCACTGAGCGGGAATCGAACCCGCGCCTTTTGCGTGGCAGTCGCGTGCACTACCACCACGCCACAGAGGCTGTCTACATAAGACATCATTCATATGTTTTAATGTTTTTTTACGCCAACATACAATTTTCCTCTTTCGGTTTACTTTATTAACCCATTTCGCCTGTCAAAAGGTAGGTACTTGAATACTTTCGTATCGTCTATCGTAATCGTCTGCGCAGAGCGCGTGCGACACAAGTTCCCCGTATGATAGCCGAAGCAACACTGAGGAGGAGGCCGGGCGGCAGGGCGGTTCTAAGTTTAATGGTATCGCTTGAGTAAAAATTTAGATATTTGCTAGTTACGCAGAAACCAATGTATATTTGTAAAATTTGAAACACATAATGTATCTTAACCACTAAACTGCACTTATTGTGTAAGTTTAGTGATCCTATTTTGCGTAATTAATCCATAATATCGTTTTATTTGTACGGTTTAGAGGTAACTTTGCAATGGTTTTCTATCAAGAAAATTTTACGTAATCGTGTTTTTGCCACACATAAACATTAGTATTTATCCTCAACTTTACCACACATGAATTAAAAAGTCCATGCTTTAGAACTTTTGATATTATACACGTTTAAGCTATGTCATTTGAGGTAGTACGGACTCTTAAGAGAAAGGAGCATTGCAATTGGCGGGCTACACACACACACACACACACACACGAACAGGTTAACAGTCGACAAACGGCCAATTGGAATGCTCCGTTCTCTCTATATATTGTTTACGTTACGATTACGATAGTTTTTCATTACTAGAAAGATTACCTCTCATCTTTCTTCTTAAAAACAACTTTCTACCATGTTACCCAATTTAGTGCTGCATACGTAATATCCATAGTTATACGTAGTTGCTACAACTCTATTACTCAAGCAGACAGATCAATCGCTGTCTAATTTTATTGATGTAATGAAATAATTTTCTACAATCTTTATTCTGTATTATTAATTTTATCTAGTAATATGGGCGAAGAATTGCATAGCACATATTTATACATACAATATGAACATTTCGGAAATGTAGGAAGTTCGTTTTGAATCAAAGATTTGAAGCAATAAAAGTGGCACGCTTTATATTTGAAGCAAAGAAGAGGACGCTATAGTTCAGGAAATCGGATTGCGGTCAGACGCCGTCCGGCGCCCGGCTCGATGCTCAAAGCAGGAAATAAAAACGCGCTGGAACGATCGCTGGCTGCACAGATAAATATCAGTTTACACGCTTTTAAAAAGACAAGCTTTGTAGTGAAATAAATTACATTCATGTTTATTGACCTATAAATTATGTAAAATACGAATATTTTCAGTTTTCTTTGCCGATTGTGTGATATTTGAATAGTAAAACAAAACATAGGTACTTAAGTATAATTATCAAAACTTTGTGACTAAATATTATTTCTTTTCTGGAAACAAATTCAATAATAATATAATGTACCAAAAAAAATTACTTGAAGTACGTTGATATAGGTTTAATTTTTAATTAGTGGAACGCGACTACGGTTTCAGTATAACAGTAATTGAAACCATAAATTCTGATTTGTATATCGTTGACGTCATGACGATCGACCCTCGTATTCCAAATAATAATATTGTGAGATATGAAAAGCCTTCCGTTTGGCAGACCTCGTACACTGACGTAGATGAAAACCAATGAATACCAATATAAGTGGCAGGTACAAGAGCAATTTAGGGCGATCCCAAATTGTTTTTGTATCTGCACAGCGGAATAAATTTTGGATGTTTTCACTTAATGCTATGGAATAAATAGTAGTCTTACTACAACGGCAAAAAATCACAACATCATATTAAAAATCTGATGGTATATCTGTCGGTTTTTATAGGAATAAATGCTCACATTCAAGGTGCATTGGAGCGGAGAAAAGGTGCGGAAACATGGATGACGTCACATGTATAATTGGAGACGGAATAAATGAATCAACGACCAAACTGGTTGATTGATTTTTTGTATAATGTCGCTATGTCCTCCTATTGCCTTTCGTATGTAACAAAAAATATTATTAGCTTAAATACATTTGTTAATTGAAAAAAAAAAACATTAATCTCTTGCCGTGGGCTTCTCGAGACGAGGCTACGTCCCGAACTATCATCAGTGCTAGTCTAATTCTTTTATGGCATGGTCTGTGTAGAATAAACCATTTTGAACTTTCGATTTAGTTATAAGTTTGACGAGTCTGTATGTCTGTCCATCTGTCTGTCTGTGGCATCATAGCTCCCGAACGGATGAAGCGATTTCAATTTTTTTTTGTAATAAAGATGACTTCTGTGCGAGTGTTCCTAGATGTTTGATGAAAATTTGGGGGTTAAAGTGAGGACGGAGAGTGTCGGGAATTTTATCACTTCTGAAAAAAAAATAAACAGGAAAAAACGGATTCAAATTTAAGTTCTTGTGCGTTACCAACTTTCAAAAAATTGTGAGAATCCTAATATACCATCACAAAGAAAAAATATGCAATTTAAATACTATTTATCTCGAATTTTTCTAAATCAATATTTAATCGAGTGTATTTAAAGGTGGTTCAATAGTGGTTTTTGAATAATTTGAATATTTAACACTAACAAGCGAGTAAATATTAGTGAGGCAATTAGCGTTATTCAGGTTTAAAGAAGTGCTTATACACCACATCGGTCGACATTCAGTGTTTGTTTCATTTTCACATGAGTGATAACGAAAATACGCGCTGTTTTGATTCGATATTCGAATTAATTAACATTTACACAATTGAATATTTACACGGCTGGAAAATGTTGAAAATTGTTCGTATATTTTATAGTAAAACGCGGGTATATATGAAAACAATTATGAAAGCAGAAGAAACGCAAGCTACTCGTATATGTCTGGATCGTCGCAAGAGGAAACATGTGGTCTGTGCCGCGGGGGCGTGACTGTGTATACTTACATATATTATGTATGTATGCATATATTTTATAATATTAATTAAATTATAATTCAGCATATATCTACGTTATTCTTCATATTATAATTTCATTTTACTTCATCGCCAAAAGCCAGGCAAGTGCGTGTCGGACTCGCAAACACATTCACAAATGAATCGAATGATGAACTTATATTATACTAATTTGTCTCCGCACCACCTTTGGTCGAGTGGTCGAGAATGCCTACGGCAAGTCCGCCTGTGTGTGTAGTGTGCATGAAGTTCAATAAATAATATATATATATATAAATCGCGAAGGACTTTTTGCGTCTTTACAAACTACCACCCTGCGGCGTCCACTGAATGTAGTGAGATTTTTAATGTTTTCAATGCGTATGTAAGATGTTTTCATCAGTATCATATCAGTAGTCGACGTCAAATTTCATTTGAACATTAAATGGTGATATTCAAATTAAATATTTCTAGCTGAATTTGTGCGTCCGTTCACTCTTAAATTTTTCTTGCACACTGAATACCTGCGTATACCTACTAAACACTGCATGCACATTCCCGCCTCCATCCGAATGTATGTTTACATCAATTCCGTATAATGCTCTGCATATATCATAATGATTATAATAACTAAATGACATCCATCTACTATTGAATACAGATTGGTTCCGAATACTGTTTTTGAATAATTGTATCCAGCTTATCAGCCAAGAGGCTTCCACCTATATAAGGGTTTATAATGACTCCAGGCATAGATAATAAATATAATTAATAGTTAGCATACAATAGTGACAATACCTATGTATAGCGTAGGTATTTTCACTTTCGTGGTCAACAAAATCTTAAAAAGCAATATAATCATTTTTGACGAGTGACAGGATAGTTTGTATGTATAAACATGAGGGACATGTATAAACATACAGGAGGATAATGATCCTTACTCAGCACCTCGGCCGGATAATGGCGAGACAAGAGGCAGAAATATTCGGGGTCGTAATGAAATGAAATGAAATGAAATTTATTCGTAAGAGACACGGTGAAGATAGATGTTACATTTTTAGTTATTGATACAGCATATCTCGCCTTCATTAGGCATAAGAATCTTGTACATAAATTATATTATCATTCAATTACTTACATTTTAAATTAAATTCATTAAATTATTTTAAATTAAAATAAATAACATTGAATTTATATTTTTTGGTGGGAACTTGTTCTGCACATCTCAAATTTTATTTTGGTAGGATCTCGAGATTGAAACCTGCCTGTTTCACTTACTTTAACAAACAAGTGACTATGGTTTCTCACGAACATGCCTGCCTCTAATATGTAAACAGACACCAAATCTAGCACCCCGAGTCTTTTAAAGAGTGGTCTACATGTTTCTAGGGGCCCCACCCGCACCCCACATACTGCTCTTATGCACTTTTTTGTTTTATGAAGGCTTTGTCTACGTCGGTTGAGTTACCCCACAGTAATATGCCATAATTTAAGATTGAGCCAACATGACGGTGGTACGCCATAAGAGCTGTTTTTTTGCAAGTTGTATTTCTAAGCTGGCGTAGAGCAAACACGAATCTATTTACTCTCTTGCATACTGCGTCTACATGCAGCTTCCAGTTACAGTGTTCATCTAACATGAGACCCAGGAAGCGAATATGACTGTCCCTGCTTATTGCAACACCATTCAACGCTAGCTCGAAGTTTTGTAGGTTCTGCTTATGCGTAGAGCAGATCGCAGCTGCCGGTGAGGGTCTGGCCACCCAGATGGCAAAACAGGCGAGGAGGGAGGCTGAGGCACAACGGCGGTAGGCCGAGTCCCGACGCCAACTCCAATAAGTTACGGCGTAGCTGGAGGCCCTCAAGAGAAGGGACCGAGTTGCCGGGAGTGGCGACTCGGTCAATGCGGAAGGCGCAGCCGGAGCGGTCGGCGCACCCTGCTCTGGAGGGGCGGCCGGTGCAGCCGGAGCGCCCAGCGCAAACAGCGCAACCGGTGAAGCCGACAACTCGACCAGCAGAGCCAGAGTCGTGGGTCGCGCTTAGGGCAAGGATAAGGGGAAGGGCAAGGGGAAGAAGTCCCCAGCCCTGGCCTCAGCCCCGCCTCCTGCCCGGGCTTTACTTCTGACCCCGGCCCGGCTCTGGGTGAATCCCCGAGCCCCCCCGTAAGGGCTGTAGTAGCTGGAGCCGCCAAACAGAGACGGAACGCCGCCAAAAAGGCAGCCAAAATGGCCAGAAGGGCCAAGGCTGCCGTGATGGCAACAGGAAGCTCCGCGCCCCACGATTGACGGCCGTCGTCATTACGTTGACGGCGGAGGCGTCGGAGAGCCCCATCGCGGCAGCCCCAAAGGTTGCCGATGGGCGGGGCCTGCTTATTAGCGGCTTCCAGATGGAGCAGGTACGGCTCCTGCAGGCCCGACCAGCACGGTGCTTCCGGTGCCTGTCGGTGAGCCACGTGGGGGTGCAGTGCACGGCGGAGGCCAGTTTCCGAAGGTAACGGTCGGTGACCGTTGCTTCCGCTGAAGCCAACCCGGTCATAAGGCCGGTAGTTGCCAAGCTCCGTTGCACTGCTTCAGGTGTGCAGCAGAGGGCAAGCCGGCCGACCATAGGGCTGGTGCCAAGGCCTGCACCGCGGGGAGGCCGAAGCCGGTTGGCAGTTCCATAATGGATCCTCAGCTCCGCGTCCTGCAGACGAAGGCGAACCACTGTGTTGTTGCTCAGGCACTTTTGCTCCAGAGCATGGCACAGTGAGGTATTAATATCGCCGCTGTCGCCGAGCCGTACACTCACCGGTGGCCTGCCTGGGAAACCGACCTGGACGAATCGGTGGCACTGGTGCACAACGCCGCTGCCGGCAGCCCCCCCCCCTTGTTGTCGTGACAAGGAGGCATGGCTGCGTGGCGGCACTTGTGGGGGAGAGAGCAGTCGTCTACCCAAATGCGACCGGGTACGGTCGGCGAGAGATGTCGTGCGGGGATCGGTCCTGGGACCGCTACTGTGGAACATCGGTTACTACTGGGTGCTTTGCGGTGAGCTCGCGGACGGTGCCGCCGTCACGTGTTATGCGGATGACACGCTGGTGACGGCGTGCGGGGCTACATACCGCGAAGCGACCCTGAAGGCCACGACCGCGGTTTGCCCAAGTAGTGGAGCGGATCCGGCGGCTGGGTCTGGAGGTGGCTCCGTATAAAACCGAGGCCATGTTCTTTCATGGGCCTCGGCGCGTACCACCGGAGGATTCCAGCCTCATAGTGAGAGACATTTCCATCGGCATCAAGCCCCAGATGAACTATCTGGGGCTCGTGCTCGACGGCCGGTGGATCTTCGGGGAGCATCTCCGAAGACTGGCCCCCAAATTGAAGGACACAGCTGCCACTTTGGGACTGCTCCTGCCCAACATGAGGGGGCCGGATGACTCCTGCAGGAGACTCTACGCAGGAGTCCTGCGGTCCATTGCCCTATATGGGTGCCCGATATGGGCGGAGACCCTGACGATCCACAATGCGCGTCTGCTGCGTGGGCCGCAGCGTGCAATGGCCAGCAGAGACATTAGGGGATTCCGCACGATATCCTTGGAGGCGGTGAATCTCCTTGCCGGATCTCTACCGTGGAACTTGGATGCGAGAGCCCTTTCGGTACTGAGACGGGAACCCGAGCCTGAAGAAATTCGGGTCGTGAGGTCCCAGCTCCACCCTGAGTGGGAGCTACGACTTGGGTGACCAAGCGCAGGGCACGCCGTAATAGCGGCGGTAAGACTCATCATGGAGCAATAGCTAGAGATGCCACACGGCAGCCTCACATACCGGCTGACGCAGGTAATTACCGGACACGGGTGTTTCTGGAGCTACCTGTGTCGGATGCGGAAGGAGCCAACGTGCGAGTGCCATCACTGTGATGCGAGCGAGGACACAGAGCTGCACACGCTGACCGAGTGCCCGGCGTGGGACACGCCCAGGCAGGTCCTAGTGGCGGCTCTAGGGGTGGGAGTCCTCACACTCGCCACATTGCTCACAGCGATGGTACGATGCGCAAACGCTTGGGGTGCGGCCGCCTCCTTCTGCGAGCAATTAATGCTCGAGAAGGAGGCGGCCGGTCGGGTCCGGACTAGACTACGGGCCCGGGAAGCCCGCGAAGAGCGAAGGCGAACCGGTCGTCGCGGAACGACCTCTGTCCTCCATGAGCGCTGGCCTAGGGGTGAACGGCGGAGTCTCCTGTCACCCTAGCAGAAGCAGGCCGCGGCGGTGCCGCCAAGTGCGCCTCCCCGTACCCGGGGCTAGATGGGTCACACAACCCGAAGGGTCTGCCGGGGTGCGAGAGATATGCTTTCGAGTCGGACATAACCGCCTCCACCGGCTCCGTGGGGGTGGTATCCGTGGAGATTTAGCGCACTATAAAAAAAAAATTATAAACAGGTAAGCTCAGAGGCACAGGCTGGTGTGAACAGATAGACCTTTGCGCTAAGTATGTCTAATACGCAGTTCACCTAGCTCGCGTGATGTCTAAATGTCATTTTCAATAGCTTTTAGCCTAAGTGGACGTACACCTATAGCGCTGTTTGCCAATTTCGCTTAAGGACTTTTTCGACATATGCCTAAATCTTCCTTGATCAACATCGCTTTATGCCTAACATTATACAGGTTGATATAGGAAGTAAAAACTTTTTAGTAGTTCTGACCATTTACAAATTTGAAGTATTTTATTCAAATGGTGTTGAAGTAGTGTTTAATTTTCCGTGATTCGTCCCATTGGGCCGAACTTTTATAGGACGAAACACCGAACTTGTCGTTTTACTTTCCGATCGCCTTCCTTTCCTTGCTGTTGAACTATAATGCAGTAGGTCTATGACTCTTTTTGTCTTCCTCTGTTCTAACCTATATTGCAGTAGGTCTAACTAGCGTTATGCCTGCTTATCCTTTTGACTAGTCATAACGCGAGCTAGGTGAACTGTGTATTAGACATACATAGCGCAAAGGGCTCATCCTTCAAGGCCGGCACATGTCTGTTGGTGTACAAACTTCGGTACGCGAGCGCGCTGAAGCCTGCCGCTCCGCGCCCCGCGCCATGCATCCCTCGTGAACCCCGAAGAGGCCCCTCAGACACCGTACCTAGTGCCCGTTTAAGGATGTTTAAGAGACGCAAGATTGTTGTCACGAAAACATGATAAAAACTTTACAAATACGATATTCAATGGACACGATAAGATCGGTGAACTGAACTCAAAGTATAGGGTAAACTTGCCTAATTCGTACCCCTTAAAGGAAAACAGTCATATTTTCAAAATTAGTAAATAAAAACTGTATTTTCTTTGTAAAAATGTTTATTTAGGTTATAATGTTGTTATAATCATAATCAACTTTAACATAAATCTTATAAACTTTTTGGAAATTATCAATTTTTAAAAACTTAAAAAAAGTACGATTTACGACAATTCATCTTAAATCGTACTTATATATTCTTAAATCGTACTATGAGCTCTAATCATTGGTTTACAGTTGTGATTTTAATATTTCTATAAGGATAAAGTGGATAATAATGTTAAAACATAATATCTAGTGTTAGACTTTAACACTTAACAAATACTACAAATGGTCTTCGCCTATTCTTTACATTTTTGTAATCTGTGGATTTTTACAGATACCCGCGCAGAGTTCATGTACCCATGCCTCACATTGAGTACATTTAATCATACTTTCTTTTATATCCTCTTCGCATATTTTACAATATTAGCTATAATTTTCATCTTTTTTTTTGATTTTTTTTTTATTTTCTTTTTTTGTCGTTTTGGTAGTTTTATTCATCTTTGCTAGTGCAAAGGTTCTTCGTTACGGTCTTTTTCTTTGATTCTTCTATTTAGACTTTCAGTGATGATGAGAGCACCCGTAGTTTTACTTTTTATGCCTTTTGCATTTAAATTATATGCATCAATTTATAGTCAACGGATTCTTTGGAAACTTTTATTCCTAATTCGTACCAGTACGATTTAAGACTTTGTGCCGAGTACGAAATAGGCGCATGAGTCGAAGAAACTTTAAAATTACAGCCAAAAATAATGTCAACAAATACGTGCTTAGGTTTCCGTTTATCGAAATCGTGAATATATGCATAAATACAAAATAAATACTTAGATAAACTAAACAAGATAGAATTTGAAGTATGCTCTTACGAATTATGTAAAAATAATAGAAAAATAGAAGATAAAAACTTATTTTTTCAATATTTCTGTTGTTAGCAGCGCGCCGGCGTATATCTTTCAGATGGCAATATGGCCGAGTAATGCTTACATTTTTTGTCACTAGAGACGCTGATGGCTATTACCGTTGTTGAGATATAAGCAGGGTACGATTTAAGCGCAAGTACGATTTAGGCAAGTTTACCCTACGTGGTAAATTATACGCTGAACACTAGTGTCCTCCAAATTTCAGTCGGACGATGGCGGAACTATATTATACGCTAAAAGGCATTGTAGTGATGGAATTACGTCCATGCCAATTTTTCGCCATTGCATTCTAAGGATCATAAGGGACCTTTGGGCTAAAAATGAGGGTCGGTCAATCTTGCGTCCGTATTTCGGACGCACAAAGTGAGTCGGACGCAGCATCATCGGTAAATAACGCCATGTAATCCGCACGCGTGGATATCGGTTATTGCGACCAAACATAGCCTATGTCCTTTCTCAAGACCTAATCTTTTTTTAAATCGGTTCTGTGATTTAGGCGTGAAAGCGTAGCATACAGACTGACAGACAGAGTTACTTTCGCAATCATAATATTAGTATGGAGTTTATCCATACAGAGGTTGCAGACTTGAGTATTTGGTATAAATTTCAACTCGATCCGTCAACACATTCCCGAGTTGTCATGACAGGCAGACAAACAACGGACAGACGGACAACGAAGTGATCCTATAAGGTTTCTGTTTTCATTTTGGGTAAGGAACCCTAAAAATGGTGATTAAAAGCATGAAGCAACATCCGTTAAAATTAATGTTGTATATTGCATACATTGCAACAATTAGTAATCAACGTGTCAATCAAAACGTTCGTCTACCTCAGTACCCTCTAGATAGCCGATAACGCATGTATTATGATGAGTAAATCTTTTTGGTAAAACAAATATTTAGGTATTACTTCACTCCATCACTTCTTATCAGTGACTGCATCTGTCAAAAGAGGGTGTAGTATTACTGGCAATTACGATAATAATTAATTTTTTAGCGTATAACAGAACGATTAAACATGTTAAACAAACTAGGTTCTTGTCAATACATTTTTGTTATAGAAATGAGTATTAGGTATTGTTAAAATTATTGTCAAATAGTGAATCTGGTTCACTTGGAACACCTTGTAAAAAAATGATTTAAAAATAAAAAACCCCACTGCCACTGAAAAGATCAAAATAAGTTTGATAGCAGGTGGTACCCATTTGCCACACTCAACCGAAAGAAAATTAATGGGTACCGGCTGCTATCATACTTAAGACCCGACTGCCGAAGGGAGGAGGGTAATGTTTTTTCGTTCTGTTCAGTGGCAGTCGGGTTTTATTATTTTTAAATCATTTTTTTATTTCATATTTTTAAGTTATAATATGACATGTATATATTTTTGTAATCTCCTTCTAATTTCCTTCATTTTAATACCCTACTCGATAAGTTTCAATCAAAAATATTTTTGACAACTTATGTTTTGATGCCAAAAATCTGCCATTTTGATTTTCTCGAAATTTTAATATACCCGGTGTCACTCACACAATCACGGCAAATCAAATGAGCCATTTAGGCTGTAGACCGTACCAAATAAATGGATATACATACATAGTCTCGAAAAACATTACCCTCCTTCCTTCGGCAGTTGGGTAAAAATGAACTTCATTGTTGTAAAAAGAACAAATATTCTCTTATATTTGCCCAAATATCGTCAGATGTGCCACTAATTGTTAATGACTGACACTACTTTGTTAATTCAGTTTACTTGTGATATTGGTAAGTCTACTGCACCAACAGCACATTAGTATGCCCTTCAACCCAGTTTTGTACGGAATGAGCATGGTGCAGGCCCCTCGTAAAATGCTATAATTACAGCATGGTATTGTATTAGTTCGTGAATTATTTGTTACATTATATAACTTTGTTTTAATTCTTAATTATAAAGAGTTTTATATACTTGTTGACATTTAGCTTTATGAAAATAAATGCCGCAGTGGAGTTTGTTGCGCCGTTTCTTCTCCACCAGCGGCTTGGAAGCGGTGGTAAACTTAGATTAAGTAGAATTAAAATTGACGTCAATAAGAAACAATTTTATTTTTCTATATTGAAAAATAAATGACTATGACTATGACTATGAATCCACATTGCCCGAGCCCAGTTCTCATTTGATCGATTTTAAGAGCTTTCGGATTAAGTCATGTCTGGTGTTTACTGTATTCCTTTACAAAATGTGTGAAAAATGTAAATGGATCACACATCTATCTCTCTCGAAAGCTCTTGAAATATAATAAAACAATACAAAATTCAAATCTGAATTACCAGTCCTTTTTAAAACTTTATATACATTTGCATGTTCCTGTTTGTGTTACCGAATACAATTTGAGGATCATGACAGATTCAGTAGGAATTGTTATGAAAAATGTAAAAATATTTTTAACCAAAAATAACACAGGGTAATGGGTGATATATGTCAGACACGGTCAGCTTCTTTGATAGTATTTTTGACCTGAGATATGTTTACCAAATTGTGCATCAGTAAGGTATTGCAGAAAAAGAAAAAAAAATACAAGGAAATATAAACAATTTAAATGACATTTTGTAAGCAGAATTTTATAATTAAAAGTTAGGCTAGCTTCCCTTCAGCCACAACCAAAGTGTGTTCCCATTCAGTATCACCCAAACGAGTAACACAGTTACTGGTTGGGGAAAAAATTCGCAACGTGCCCCAGTAAAATTCGATGTCAATAATTTCATTTTAAATTAATTTCCTTTTCTGAGTTTGGCTTCTATCTGCTCAACACTCTGTCCTCTTGTTTCTGGTAGAAACACAATAACTACACCTGCACCCAAGAAGTTTAATAAACAAAATAGATAGAAAGCCACGTGGGATCCTAATGTTTTGGTTATTGCCGTGAAGGACACCACCTGGATGAAGGTCACAAACCAAGTGAGGAACGACAGTAAACCCATCAATTTTGCACGGATCTGAAAAGATAAGTAAGTATACAGACATCTTCATGATAACTTTCTATAATAGCCTGTTCAAGGAACAAATACTAGACCTTGTCTTGTCCATGCTAAACATTTATTAGTAATAGTTATCCCCTATTTCACCCACTAAATGACGCAAGAAATACTTACTTGAAAATTAAAAATCTCAGCCGATATAATACATGGTATTGGATTGATCCCGGCTCCATAACAACATACTATTATCATAATTCCTATAACAGGTAGCCAGCCAGACGTGGCCCATCCGAAACCATGGAGCAATTCCAGAGATCCAAGTACTAAGAATGTCAAAGCTGATATAACGAATGTAACTCCCAATAGTATCTGTAAAACAAATGGAAAGGCTCATTTTGTTTCATTTGAATTGGTATTAGAATTGTATAGCACTAAATCTTTTTTTATTATTTTATATACCACTTAATTGATAGATAAGTACACGGCCTTCTAAAGCCTTTCTTGAATAACCGCATAATGTAATCGCTTGGGAAAACCCCATCAGGGTTTTTTTAGTAGAAGTTAGAATTTTAGACTTTTTCTGCATACCTTTCTTCCAAGGTGGTCAATATAGAATATTGTGACTAAAGTCCCAATTGTCATAAAAATAGGTATGCCAAGTGTCTGCAGTTCCGGGCTGATCTCCACATTCGAATTCTCGAGCAGGGTCGCAGCGTAGATAATGATGGCAAAAGCGCCGTTACATCCGTGGAGCATGATTATTATCATCACGATAATGAAGCCACGACGCCATGGCTGTTCTTTAACTATAAAATATAATGGTCACACTAATATTTGTTTTTTATTTAGTATACTAATTATAATTACTTTCATTATTACAAATATTATTACTGGTATGGTTAAACTTAATAATACACTTTCAATTCTCGTTATTGGTTGTTTTCATGCGTAGCTATGAGTAAATGTATGTTTCGAATACATAGGGAAAAAGAATCTTCTCGGGCGGGACTCGAACCCTTAGTCTTTCCCTTACAGGGGGAATGCCTGACCAATTCGGCTACCGAGACACGCCCGGTATGATTCAAATTTCCCATCTTATACGTCTTTAAGGCGACGTGGCGTCATCTACCGATTTATCTTACGAACTATCGGAATCAATGAATGATGTTACAATCATTTTTAAACATTGATTTTTGATAACTGCGCCCAAACAATTGAAGAAATTTTTACAGCATTAAGTATGCTAACTATACAAATCGAATACATAGGGAAAAATAATCTTCTCGGGCGGGACTCGAACCCGCAGTCTTTCCCTTATAGGGGGAATGCCCGACCAATTCGGCTACCGAGACACGCCCGATATGATTAAAATTTCCCATCTTATACGTCTTTAAGGCGACGTGGCGTCATCTACCGATTTTTCTTACGAACTATCGGAATCAATGAATGATGTTACAATCATTTTTAAACATTGATTTTTGATAACTGCGCCCAAACAATTGAAGAAATTTTTACAGCATTAAGTATGCTAACTATACAAATCAAATACATAGGGAAAAAGAATCTTCTCGGGCGGGACTAGAACCCGCAGTCTTTCCCTTACAGGGGGAATGCCTGACCAATTCGGTTACCGAGACAGTTTGCATACTTAATGCTGTAAAAATTCCTTAAATGTATATTATCACAAGTAATAGATGAATGGAAGAATACTTACAAATCTTCAAAAAGGAAATATTAGGTATGGATCTAAAATAATCATCTTCCCTTTTGATCGAATCAATTTGAGCTTTTACTTCCTTATCATTTATGGCCAAACCTCTAAAAAGAGCAACAGTAGAAGCTGCTTCCTAAAAGACACAAAAATCTTTTGAAATAAAGAATAAACACTATATACCTACGTAGGAAAATATTTTTATAGTATTTCATGACCATATCTCAGGCCACATAGTAATTTTTGAAATTGGACCTTAAACTTTGAACGGTAAAATCTGGTCTATTGTTGTCAAGTGCAAGTGTCTTTCCACAAAAACATCCATTATAAAAGAAATAAGCTGCAAAGTGTAACTTATAATATAGAACATATAATTCTCAAACCATGAAAATTGTTATACCTCAAATTTCCCTTTCTTTACCAGGAAGGAAGGAGACTCGGGGGATTTTAGTACTATCGCTGCCATCGTCAAAATTGGCAGTCCAATAACAACGTACAAAACTGTATAGTAGTTCAGGTAGGCTCCTAAAGCATACATAGCAAGGATCCCGGCGTTTTGAAACAATGTAACTAATGACCCCAGAGTGCCTCTTATGTTATCCTGACTGATCTCTTTAATGTACATGGGGACGACGAGAAAGCAACCTCCAGCGCCAAGACCACAGAAGATTCTTGCCACAAGAAGGCTCACAGGGGCTGCTGAAAACATCTTTATTATCCAACATGTCTGAAAAAGGAAAGGAATAGTTAGTATTAAAATTAAATGACAATTAAACAATTCATATTAGGTTGATTTATTAATTTCTGCTCTTTAGTTTCTCAAACAAATAATATTCAAGCACTTACTAGTTGAAAGGAACACATAACGAGGAGAGCGCATTTTCGTCCGAATGAGTCTACGACATATGTCAAAATTGGTATGCCAACCATTGCTGCTAGGGAATCCATTCCAGCTATTAGAGATATTTCAGCATCTGTTAAAGGTCTGCCTGCAGGCGATTCTGTAGTCTGCAGGATTTTTGTCATGGGTGATAACCAGCCACATTGTAAGCCGTAAGTGAATATTATTTGGTTAACTGTAAAAAATATTTGTTTTGCTTAAAAGGTAACTAAGGTAAAAATATTAATAGTGAATAATTATAGTAATCAATCAAGTATTCTGAATCAAAACATTAAAATAAAACGATTAATGAGAGTAACTAAGATATAGTTCAACTAAAATATTTCCATGTGAATATTGTTTTCGTTATTGACTTAACTAACCATACTTGTTTTATGTGGTCAACAATTATCATAATTTATCCCACAGCTATACGTTTACTGTTGGATTCAAAACAGCCAAGAATTAACAAGTAGCGATGCAATAGCCCTTCCATAAAATCTTCACTATTTACTTTACCTGAAATTACGTTGATTGATTGAATAATAAATAATTGGATTTACCTAAAATCGTTAAAGCCCACTGCACTCGCGTATGCCCTTTGTTGTTCTTGTTTACATTATCAACTTCCATAATTATTTATTGTTTCCACATTTTAAACTTTTTTTTTAAAGTATCTTATTTAATTTTACTATTCTGACAGTGCTGTGGTTCAATACTGATAAATTTGTGTAACATTTGATATCTATACATAATTTGATAGGGATGTGTAACTCTGTTTGCGTGAGCAAGAATTATTACAATTACATTTTTTAACTTACGACTGCATATCTTCAAAGAGGTAGATAAAGATATATTGTGTATACACCCAGATTTCACTGGGATGATACCATAGTCCCTGAATGACAAATATTGACTACTGTAATCCAAACTATTATCTCTTCTAATCCGATGTTGGTTTACAATAAAGAGTTGTCTATCTATGTATCTATCTATATAATGCGTTCGACTTCGACCGAATAGTCCTAGTTCCATTTACTACTACTACTAGGATAATGGACTACTGTTTCAGTAAAGATGTTATAGTGATACTATCCCCAATAGCATACTTTTTATAGTCATAACAATTTTTTTCTCCACAACCGTAAGCCTAAGTGGAGGATCAAAAGTAGAAAACGAGCCCGTTGGTTATTCATAAAAATAAACTTAATTATTAAGAAAACAAAAAACCCGACTGCAATGTAAAAATACAACTGAAAAGCAAAAAAACAAGCTCGACATTTCTTTTGTGACTTTATTTAGATACTGTTTTGCTTTCTCTTCTTTAGCATTAAATAAATATATGAATAAACATGACTATGAATGTTGGAAAAGTATTGCAAGCGGGAACAAGCTGTTAAATCGTTTTTCTCACATTTTGCTACTTTGTAAACCACCACTGGCTTGGCACAGCTTGTTCCCGCCTGCAATACTTTTCCAACATTCATAGTCATGTTTATTCATATATTTATATAATGCTAAAGAAGAGAAAGCAAAACAGTAAGTATCTAAATAAAGTCACAAAAGAAATGTAGAGCTTGTTTTTTTGCTTTTCAGTTGTATTTTTACATTGCAGTCGGGTTTTTTGTTTTCTTAATAATTAAGTTTATTTCAAACTTTTTAGTTATTATAATTTTGTGAAGTGACATCACAAGGGCTACTTGGAAATGAAATAAAAATTTATTCAAAGTCAAAGTCTTTATTCGTTTGCTGACTCAAGCTTCCGAATATTCTTGGCATGCTCTCGCATCTGCTCAAGTCACTCAGAGTGAGAAGTCGATGACTCAAGCTCTCTAACATTCTCAACATGCTTTCGCATCTGCTCAAGTCGCTCAGAGTGAGAAGTCGATGACTCAAGCTCTCTAACATTCTCAGCATGCTTTCGCATCTGTTCAAGTCGCACAGAGTAAGAAGTCGATGACTCAAGCTCTCTAACGTTCTTAGCATGCTCCCGCATTTTATCCAATCGTTGTATGCCTACGAATGATGATTCCTTGGCACGTACTTCCAAAGCGTCTTCTCGCATCTGAGTCAACCTTCGTAGACGAGATGAGAACGTCTCTTTTGATCTTGTTTGAGATTTAGCAATTCGCCCTCGTTCTCTTTCAGCGCTAGACCCACGCTTACGACAAGAATAATGGCTGATATTTTGTATCAGCTCTTTACGAGCTGTAGGTAACAGCTTGGTGTCATTTTGAGAAGTTCTTTCCCTTTGTTTTTAAGGCGAATCTCGCGTTTATTAGGACTTTTAACTTGATGATCTTCGTCCGATTGTTTTTAATTTTGCGAGATAACGCCATTTTGCAAAATAAAATTATCTGATGATAAGAAACGTAATAAACACAAATCACAATTAACTCAAATAATCATTTTTTTATTTAACAAGACATATTTTATTTATGACAACAAACAACCTGAGATGAAGAGAAAGTAAATGATATAGATTGACACTGACACGTAAACATAAATAACACGATGAGAAGAAGAAAGCAAACAATCCAAAAAAAAACGTATAGAATTTATTTCTGTAGCAAGAACTAGTTCGGACACCAAACAACACAAGATAGCAAAAGTTGAAGTGAAGGTTTAATCGAGTTGAAACGCATAGAAAACTTCAACAGTTCAGACAGACGAAGCGATTTTAAGCAATACAGCATTAATACTTTGTACCTTAATAAATTGCGCATTGATTTATAGATCAACTAGCGACCCGCCCCGGCTTAATCATTTTTGCATAGTGAAGGGACGTCACCGAAATTCTACCTTAATTATTATATTTTTGCTCATATCTTCGGTTCCACTCAAGCGATTGCAATCAAACAAACGTCAGATTTTAAGTTTGACCAAGACCTTTTAAACAAATGAAACCGCATTGAAATTTGTTCAGTAGTTTTTTGCGACCAACGCAGTCAAACAATTTTTGCGCCAAAAATCCGTCATTTAGATTTTCTCGAAATTTTAAAATACCCAGTGTTACTCACACCATTACGATAAATCAAATGACACCTCCAATGTGAAAATCCGTCTGACCGTTCAGACTGTAGAGCGTGCAAGAACTATTTTCAAGGTTTTCATTTTAGCGCCAAAACTCCGCCATTTTGATTTTCTAGAAATTTTAATGTACCCAGTGTCACTCACGCAATCACGACGAATCAAATGACACCTCATATGTTCAAATCCGTCAAGCCGTTTAGGCTGTAGGCCGTGCCAAATAAATGGACATACATACATACATACATACATACATACATAGTCTCGAAAAACATTACCCTCCTTCCTTCGGCAGTCGGGTAATAAGGGATTTTACCTTTAGTTCCATAACAAAAGATCAAAAAGGACAAAAAGAATGGACAAACAAGTATCAGATGACAGACGAAAAAAGGGTACTCATAAAAATTTACAAAAGAAAAACATCAAGCAGCCCTATAATGTCAACTAGTCAAAATATAAAACTGAAAAATAATATTACGTCAACAACATTTGTAAACAAAGTCTTAAACCCTATGACTTTATCTTATTTGTACTTGGCAAACAGTTTCTATAAGCCATATTATTTAAAGAACGTCTCGTGTTTTTGATGAAATGTTGCTTTACCTGACTCATACTCTATGGAAACCTTTGCTATTTAAGTGTAGCTTATAATAGGGATATGTATATTATCTGCAGTCATCTTTGGCGTCGTGTATTTCTCTGTTGACTGTGAAGTATAACTTCCAGTAATAAGATTGGTACTTCGATTTCGACACGAATCATGTTAAAGTGTTAAACACTGAAGCCAGCTTCAGCGTTAAACACTTCAACATGAATTCAACTTACCATTATAATCGTGGCGTTATTAGCAAGTGAGTTTGAGATAAGAATATAATATATTGTTATGTCCCCATACCCGTAGGTACTTCTGAGTCAGATGTGACTCAATCCAACCATCATGACTTTGTATTTGTTGTGAGTGTTAATGAACTGACTTCTTTTATTTATTGTTAAGTGCTGCAGACAACATATTTCATAAATCTGATGCTTGTTAATGTCCAACTATCCATTAACCAATTTTAAATACTACCGAAATAGAAATATAATCATGTTGCTGCGATTGTGGCTCCACCCGCATGGAAGTCTTATTCCGTTCTAGCAATTCATAAATAAAACAAAACTCAAAAATAAAAGAAACAAAATACATAAAAATTATTTAATTAATTACAACTATACTTTACAATACTAATTGGTTGGCCTATGATACTTGTATTTTTAAATATTACAGAGCTAACAACATTATAGCCTAACTAACGAATTTTCCACTATCGATGTTTTCATTTCAACTAATTTCCTTTCCGTAGTTTTTCTTCAATCTGCTCTATAGTTTTTCCTCTCGTTTCTGGGAGAAACATAACAACAACAGCTACGGCCAAAAAATTTGCCAAACAGAATGTGTAGAAAGTTACATGAGTACCTAAATAATTGTTTATTGTCGTGTAGCAGACCACCTGAACGAATGTCACGAACCAGGCTAGGAATGATAATAAACCCATCAACTTCGCACGAATCTGGAAAGTAAAATAAGTATTAAATAAAATATCAATTTTGTTAGTAAGGCAATGGAATATCTATAATTTAAAATAAAAAAAGTAATATAATTTTTGACAATTCTATCGGTGATACTTACTTGGAAATTAAAAATCTCAGCTGATATTATACACGGTATAGGATTGACTCCAGCCCCATAGCAACACACAATTATCATGACTGCAGCTACAGGCACCCATCCTGACGTAGTCCAGCCATAGGTCCGCAATACCTCGAGAGATCCAAGACCTAAAAGTGCCAGGCCTGATACGGCAAATGTTACTCCTAGTAATATCTGTAGAATAGAGAAAATGTAAATTCCCTTTATCTTTTAGTTAATTTTTATTTTTGCCCAGAAATAGAATATTGTGACGAGGATTGAAAAGGGTATGCTAAGGCGGTTTGGGCACGTAGATCCTTCTACGTGCCCAAAGCGCCTTAGCATACCCTTAGTAAGGAGCGAATGACACGCCAGGTATGTAAGGCGCAGGTGAATGGGCAGACTAGCCGGGGTCGACCTCGCAGTATACATATCAGCAAAATTATTGAAGTTTTGAAAAAGGGGCAGCTCAGAAGTACTTGAAACCTTGCTTGAAGTATGTAAGGATACATTCAAATGGCGGGCTATTGTCTGCTATTACACCTATTATATATGTTTAATATTTCCAAATATTTGTAGATATGTAGGTAGATAGAAACATAATTTCATACGTTACGAGTAGTACTTATAGTAATAGATTTATTCATGGTAAACTGATTCTGATGAGTCTGATTGACGCGCAGTTTTTTCTTTTAAAGTCGATAAAGTCAGAAAGTATATTTAACTAGCTTTTACCCGCGGCACCGCCCGCGTAGATGTCTAAACGTATGTTGGACATAGGCTATGTTTGGTCACGATAACCGCGTAGATGTCGGTTATCGCCATCAAACATAGCCTATGTCCTTTCTCTTGATCTAATCTATCCCTATACCAAATTTCATCCAAATCGATTCAGTGGTTTAGACGTGAAAGTGTAACATACAGACAGACAGACATAGTTACTTTCGCATTTATAATTTAAGTATGGAAGTCTGGATTAGTATGGATAATTTCATACTGTGTTACCAGAATCATTAGTACATTACGAAAATATACCTTTCGTCCCAGTTTATCGACGTAATACATAGTGAATAGTGTCCCAACTGTCATTGATACTGGTATACCGAGCGTCTGCAGCTCCGGACTTATCTCCAAGTCCGAGTTCGACAGGAGAGATGCCGCGTAGATGATTATAGCAAAAGCGCCATTGCACGAATGCAACATAATTATTACCATCACTATAATGAAACCACGACGCCATGGTTGTTCTTTAACTGAAAGAAATTGTAAAAAGATATTAATTATCATTTTGGTATATTTTGATTATTATTTCTCTATATTGATAATACGAGTACGATCCTGCTATAATCGCTTTTTTACCGGTTCACCGGTGTATTACCACACATAAATAGATAGATGTTCGATTGATTTCTTCTGGTTTCTTACATAGATTAATTGACATTGTAAAATCATACTTACATATTTTGAAAAATGATATATTTGGTATGGACTTGAAATAAGCATCTTCCCTTTTAATTGAATCAATCTCAACTTGTACTTCTTTGTCATCCCTGTTCAAACCTCTAAGGTGAACAATGATTGAAGTTGCATCCTGTAAAATAATAACATGAAAGAACATTCAAGTATACAATGATGTTTTTCTTGATAAATAATAAATGAAAAGACATATTTCAAATAATTACATTAAAAATACAGGTAAAATACATTATATATCTAAAACTAATTAGAAGAGTTATATTAACGAAGAAACAACTAAAATATTATCATACCTCTACTTTTCCTATCTTTACTAAGAAAGAAGGAGACTCTGGAGCCTTCAATAATATCAATGCTATCGTCAAAACTGGTACTCCCATAACCACATACAATACTGTGTAGTAATTTAAGTAGGCTCCCAAAGCATACATAATAAGAATTCCTCCATTTTGAAACAAAGCAAATATTGTCCCAAGCGTGCCTCTTATATTGTCTTGACTAATTTCTTTGATGTACAAGGGTACCACGAGAAAGCACCCGCCAGCGCCAAGACCACAGAACATTCTAACCACAATAAGACCCACAGGGGCTGCTGTAAAGATTTTTATGATCCAACACATCTGGGAAAAATGAAAGTAAAACCAAATTATTACTTAAATATTGAATAATACACTTGTACTTTTCCACTGAGTTTAATTTTATTTCTGGCCTTACAGCATTCTCAAAGGTTTATTTACATTGATGGTTTGGATACCAAACTATCAATTATTCAATTCATCAATGATTCCAACAAGTACCATCAATCTCCAGTATAAACATTACTTAAATAGGTTCATGTTGAATATTTTGTAGTTAACATCAAGAAGCTTAACACAATAAAATTCGACTCTGATTTTAGAATTAACATTTTCATAAGACACTTACTAATTGAAAGAAGCACGTAACAATCAGAGCACATTTTCGACCAAATCTGTCCAGAATATACGTCAAAATGGGTATACCAGCCATTGCAGTCAGAGATGCCGTTCCAGCTATCAACGTTGTTTCAGAATCTGTGAGAGGTCTGCCCGCGGGTGATTCTGCGGTTTGCAGAAATTTTGTCATGGGCGATAGCCAGCCAGATTGCAAACCGTAAGTTAATATAATCATATTAACTGTAAAAAAGAAAACGTTGCTTTATCCTAAGGGATACCTTTTAAAACTCCCAGAATTTGATTCTTAAAATAAATAAAAGTGATATTTAATGGATGATTTGGGAGCATGGTTCCACCAAGATCTTCGTACTACTAGGAACTATATATAGTACTACTGGGAACTAAAAACTCTGGTTGTTCAATGAGGCAGTATTGAGTCCCTAGCAAGTCATGCCGATTGCTGTAGAGTCGATACACAAGTATGTGAAGAGCAATGTACTTTGGGGCTGTACCCAGACACTGTAGGAATAATCATGCTGGAGTAGCTACTAGTATACTTATTGGCAATGAGACTGATGGGCTTTTTGGTTCAGACTTCATTACCCCTCATTGTTGCAGTACTAAGATTGTATATGATCTAGTAAAAAATCATACTCACCTAAAATTGTTACGCCCCATTGCACATGTGTATGTCCTTTCGAAGTTTTAGTGTCAATTTCCATTTTTATTTTTGTACACAAACTTCACTATAGACAAAATTTCATGATGTTATCATTTTATTGAAGTTTTTAAATTAAATTAAACATTTCACCTTTTAACATTACTGTACATAATACTGATGATAAATGAATGTATAGTTTGTTAAATTTATGTGACTTCTAGGGCTGTGTAAAAAATACTTATCAAAATGTAGACGGAAACGTACGAGCAATAAGATGAATACAAAGATACTAAGCGACTAAATAAACAATATAGCATAAGAGAACTAGGAAATAGGCTGTCTCAATTCATAATTATTTAGTAGCTAAATGTATATGTACGGTTGTGCAGATTAGTGTAATGTTTTGCAAATATATCTGCTGTTTTAAAATATTCACTATCTACAATACAATCATGAATCTCTTCCAGTTTCCATGTTTTCATTTCAACTTCTATGTCCTGAATATTTACTCATTACTTATTAAACATTATAGCAATCCCATATATTTTCCCATTTGAACATATGCAATGGACAAACATAACATACTCCATTGAGTTTCCATGGATCTTTAAATGACAGAAAAGTAAATAAATATTATCTTTAAAGTAAGTTCTCAGGGCTAGGTCGTTCTTGTAGGATCAAATTAAATGAAAATAAATCTTTTTTTAACTATCTCAAGGCAATTTACGCATAAAACGTTCATAAAGAAAGTTGGAATACGGATACTTAATTATGACTCAAATCTTACTCAATTACTCACATAGCGTGTGCCTAAACTAAAGTCAACTGCTTAGTAGGTACATTTAGTGATCAACGGGAGATGCTCAGGTGCAGGCTTTCCTCACGTTCGTAGATAGCTATGATATCACATAAAAAGATCCAGAGCTATACGAGGGTAAAGTCTCGAATGCATCCAAGACCATTGCAAATTGACGATAAACGTAGATATAAAAAAATCTAAAACAGTTACCCTCAAACTAAAAGTTTAAAGAACTGAAAATACTCGTATTTCTTAAAAAATAATATTGGAGCAACCCTATATCTACACTGAAATAAAATATTACGTAACATCTGTAGCGTTTGTAAATAGGCTTTAAACTATAATTACGAGTTTATCTTATTTACATTAAGCAAATACCTTTTATAATATAAGTTGTCTTATTATATTTATGTCTCCCGTCTCGTGATAATATCGCGTTTATATTCAGCACAGCTATTACAAAGCAAACAAGTAAACAGGAAACATATTTGCAACACAATCCTCTTCTCATTATTCCAGATGACGTGGTCCGTTACCATGGGCAGATGGCTTTAACGTATACTATATTACCTATAGTTCAAGTGCTCATCGGGAATCAGGTATTTATAAGGAACTGATCAACAAGCAGATCACCATAGAATACCTATTTAAAGGGTGGCTACGATGGATTGTGATAGTTTAAATCATTAAATCGTGTTAAGTCATATAAATAAAACAATTTCGTAAAGGTGTATTTCAATTATTAATTTTTTTCTTTTTAATTGTTTTCTCTTTCTGCAGTACCGCTTGTAACTGCTCCACACTTTTCCCCCTGGTTTCCGGTAGAAGTACAACAACCAAAACTGCACCCACAAGGTTAAGTACACTGAATATATAGAATGATACATGAGCTCCTAATGAATTCGTAATTGCGGTGAAAGAGACCAACTGCACAAAGTTCATGAACCAGGCGAGGAACGACAGTATAGCCATCAGCTTTGCACGGATCTGAAAGTAAATAAAGTCACTAATGTGCCTACGATGATAGTAGAATATAAGATCCAAAAAAGAAGGTAGTAGGTACCTTAATGAAGAATAGTCACTAATGCAACATGATACTTACTTGGAAATTAAAAAGCTCAGACGATATAATAAATGGAATGGGATTAACCCCAGCTCCATAGGAACACACTGTCATCAAAATTGTAACAACTGGCAGCCATCCGGGTGTAGCCCACCCATAGTCTCTGAGCAATATGGAAGAGCCCAGTCCAAAGAAATTCAAAGCTGATATGACAAACGTTACTGACAGCAGCAACTGTAACAGCAAAATGGGATAAGTATTTAGTAACGGTCTATGATATTTTCTCTCATTGTATATTTCTTATTATAATAGCTCGTAGCAAATTTCGTCATCGTGTATGCTATATTATAGTAGTATGAAATTAGAAATTTTAATTGTTCTTGAATACCTTTCTTCCCAGACTATCGATGAAACACATGGTAATCAGAGTGCCGACCGTCATAAACACTGGTATACCAAGTGTCTGTAACTCCGGGCTGATATCCACATCTGAATTTGCTAGTAAAGTAGCTGCGTAGTTGATTATGGCAAAAACACCATTGCAACCATGGATCATAATGACCATCGCCATGATGACAAACCCACGACGCCACGCTGGCTCTTTGACTAGAAATAGTAATTAAATTTATGTTTGCAGTGGGAATTGCACTATCTTTCAAAAATTGATCACAACCATACTTACAAATGTTCAAAAATGAAATATTTGGAATGGATTTGTAACAATCATCTTCTCTCTTGATTGAGTCAATTTCAGCTGTTACTTCTTTATCGTTTACGTCAAGTCCTCTCAGAAAAGCAACAGCAGAAGCTGCTTCCTAAAATCATAGCTTCATAAAAAATGCAGCAGATACTTATAGTGACATCCCAATAATATTATTATATTCGTTCAAAGTTCGTATTCTAATATGCGTGTAAAAAGCGTACCTCTATTTTTCCTTTCTTTACAAGGAAAGGAGGAGACTCGGGAGCTATAAATAATACTACTGCTACTGTCAATACCGGTAGTCCAATTACAAAATACAATACTGTATAATAATCCATGTAAGCTCCTAAAGCATACATTGAAAGAATTCCTATGTTTTGAAACAACACAAATATTGACCCAAGGGTGCCCCTTATATTGTCTTGACTAATTTCTTTGATGTACATGGGTAGTACAACAAAACAGCCTCCAGCGCCAAGACCACAAAACACTCTAGCTATGAGAAGACTCATAGGGGTCGCTGAGCATAGCTTTATGATCCAGCATATCTGAAATAATCAAATTGGAAGATGGTGTGAAATGAATTAATTATAATATTAGAGACTTTAATGAATGTCTATAGACGACTTACTAATTGGAAGAAAGACATGATAAAGAGAGCAAGTTTTCGTCCATATGTGTCCACGACATACAGCAGAATGGGGATTCCAGCCATTGCTGTTAAAGATGTAATTCCAGCTATCAGCGATATTTCAGAATCTGTCAGAGGTCTACCCGCGGGAGATTCTGCAGATTGTAGAATTTTTGTCATGGGCGACACCCATCCACATTGTAAGCCGTAAGTGAAAATTATTGTGTTAACTGTAAAAAAAGGATTTACATACGTATAGGCTTCTATGAACACTTTTTAGACCGGGGTATTTAGTGAAGTTAATGGACACCACACCAGATTACTTCCGGAGGCTATAATATGAAGATGAATTTGAAGACGCAAATCGAGCATTCATCCCGTAGACGTTAAGTAGTGAGCAAGTCTTTAATGCTTCTCACCAAGTTATTAAAATGTTTGATAATAACGTAGCAAGTAGCAGTACCAAATTTATTCTTACCTATAATAGCCACAGTCCACTGCACTCGCGTGTGTCCATTATTTACACTTTCAGTTTCCATGTTTATTTTTTAAATGTAAATACCTACACCAATAGTTCTCCATAAAAATTGAAATGAATTTGTAGTATCACAATTATGTAATTTTGTTCTACAGTGTGATGTTGATACGTTGTACTGATATATGAGTATGTAGTTTGTAGTATTTATAGTTTTCTAAGGTTGTCTCACTGATTTCGTCCATGGTCTGTAGTGAAAGTACAGAGTTAGTAAAACGCTGTCTCCTTAGTCGCTCCTTACTACTACTAACTAGTGATAAATCAAACTGGCATGAGACGCTCACCTGATGAAACCGATCCACTCATGTAAAGATGAGTCTTTGATGAATGAATCTTCGATTGGAATGCTGCATGGTTGTAAAATATCGAATAGGTTGATCATGGTGTTTGTTTAATAAATCCTTTAAATAAAAAAATATTATATAGCCATAACTACTTATATTATTTTATATTTTTATTATTTTTAGCAAAATGATTGGAGTAGCCCTGTAAAAACGACCTACCAAACTATCAAACTTAACAAACAATGATATTACGTCAGCAGCTTTATCTTATTTGCCATTGGCAAATAGTATCTTATGTCATTGACTATCTATGCTACCATAGGAAAGTTATGTTAACATTCTCATATTTATAACATCTCGAACCTGTCCTAAACGTCCTCCACTCTGTACCTGAAACCTGTACATATAGGCTTGAGTGTCATCATGAGATTAGGGGTTCAATTCATTAAGGATGAATGATTTTTTGAACTTTTTAGTAGATCAATCCATCAGAAAACTTGAATTGGTAGTCCCTTATTACGAAACATAAAAATATAGCTCCACACAGTATGCTATCAGCACTAAAGGAAGTTTATTATCATCCGTGCATTGGTCCAAGTGATCGTCAAAAGAGTGCATCTTGAAGCATGAACCAACGAAATAATCAGAAATCATATCCGAGACCAAAAGAATTTACATTATTTAACTTTGGGTTTTCACTATCTTCCTTTAGTTTACTTTAACTTCCCTCTAGGCTACCCAGAATATGGACGACAGGCCTACCCATTTCACATTGAGTAACGGCCTACTAGACATTCTACAGAGGTAGATTTTATTATTTAGTTTATTAGAAAGATGGCCGGTCCTACGTAACGGGAAGGCTGAGCTCAGATGTGGGTCAAACATGCAAACGTCCTTGTTTAATTTAAACTGAAGCCTTCCTTACTCAATTTACTAATACGCATACCTTAATACTATTAAACGAGTTTGTTATTGTATACATTAATGTCAATTATTATCGAAGTTTATCTGTGTTTAGGTGTCTTGCTTGGAAATATAATAAGAACAATAACATCTTCATGGAGGTAGGACACGATGGTATTTCCATTTAAAGTACCCTTGTCTGCCACCTAAGTGGTATAAGAAAAATAACACAAGTAAACAAACATAAGTTAACACACGTTTTTATATCAAAATACTTTAATTTAAAGCTTCACAGATTTTATAAAATACGTTTTTCTTATCACTAAACTTCTCTTCAGTATTTTTAACTAAACCCACTTTTCTCAGCAACCCCTTTACTTCCTCTTAGTTTTGCCTCTATCTCGTCCACCCTCTTGCCGCCTGTTTCTGGTAAGAGTACTACGACTATAATAACACCGATAAGGTTGATTGCACCGAATATGTAGAAGGAGATGTGGGCCCCTAAGGTACTAGTGATGGCGGTGAAGGAGATCAGTTGGACGAAGGACATCAACCACGCCAGTATGCACAGGCACGCCATGACTTTGGCACGAATCTGGAATTAGATAACGTGATCATTACTTTCAGAATAAATTACATGATCTTGTTAATTTTTTCTTTATTATACATGAAAATACTTTGAATACAATTCGTATGAAATTACATATATCATTCGTTACCAATTAATTCTATCTGTACTACTACTAAACCGGTTGCAAGACCCGTTAACCAGAACTATGGATCGTCGTGTAGCTGTCATACCTATAGATGATATTACAAAACCCGCCAAATTTTGAGTCTCGCCAACTGGACTCACATATTATGTCCAGTCACTCGTGTCCAATTCTGAAGAACCATTAGTTCCTTCGTCGCTGTCCGAATTCCAAATTTAAAATCCAAACCGTGACACAGATTTTGTTCCAAACAACTTGTCTAATAATCACCAAACTTTTTCTTAGTGACGTTTCATTGGCAAAATCAAATTTTAACGTTACTTACTTGGAAATTGAACATTTCAGTCATTATAATGAATGGCGCTGGTGAAACTCCCGCTCCATAGCAGCATACTGTCACTAGGATCGCCATGATAGGTAGCCACTCAGGCGTTGCCCAGCCGTGGTCACGCAGCAGTGTTGCAGATGCAAGGGCAGCAAAAGTCATTGCTGATATCCCGAATGTAGTTCCCAGTATCCACTGTAAAACATGCAATGGATCGTTAGTTATAGGAGTTGATATCTCATGTTTCAAGAAAAGACCTTGTTCAATTTTAGCTAATACGAGTAACATTTAGAAACGCATATTTTTAAATTAATTACTTCCCGTATTCGTAATTTTATATAAATTACAATGGTATACTACTCGGGTCTAACCGAAATCAAAATATGAATCTTATAGCAAAAATATTGATTTTTTGAAACTTATGCTAGTCGATTAGCGCCATCTAGTGAAATGTAGGTGAATTATTTCCAAACTATCCAAACTATATTCGAATAGAACATTCTTCTGTGACAGAATGGAAATTGTTATAAATAAATCAAAAAACTGTAATACATAACTATTGGACCATGGGCCACTAATAATATTAAAAAATTAAATTAAAAATTTAAAAAACCCCCGTCACAAAAAACACCTCCAAAAAGTTGCAAATAAATGAATAAATTGTATTCAACGGTTGCCATGTCGGGGGACCTTACGATTCAAAGGAGGGCTTAAAACCAGTTAAGGTCCCCCGACATGGCAACCGTTGAATAAAATTTATTCATTTATTTGCAACTTTTTGGAGGTGTTTTTTGTGACGGGAGTTTTTTAAATTTTTAATTTAATTTTTATTTTATACTTTTTAAATTGATCTACTAGTCAAGCTCTTTCATTTGATACCCATATTGAGGGAATTATAAAGAAATACGTATTCCAACATGTTGTGGCGGTGGCCATCTTTGACCGATTTTTTTCAAACATGGCTAAGAACACTCCCGACTAATATACCTTTCAAACAAAAAAAACTACATCCAAATCGGTTCATCCGTTTGGGTGCTACGATACCACAGACAGACAGACACACACACACACACACACACACACAGACACGTCAAGCTTATAACACCCCGTCGTTTTTGCGTCGGGGGTTAAAAATATATGTAAGGACTCGCCTTTCTTCCCAGCTTGTCAACTGTGCTGATTGTAATTGTAGTGCCAATGATCAAGAATATCGGTATAGCAAGAGTCTGCAGCTCCGGACTTATTGTCATTTCGGATTTCGCCAGCAGGATAGAAGCATAGTTAACAATAGAGAAGGAACCATTCAACCCATGCATGACGATAATCATGAACATAATGATAAAGCCCCTACACCACGCCTTGTCTTTAACTGAAAGTGAAGTTTTATTTTAACATAAAAGATTTAAAAAGATTTCAATAGTAATATTCAAATTTCAATATAACAGTGCTTACATATCGTTAGGAAAGAAATATTCGGTATAGATTTGAAATAATCATCTTCTCTTTGGATCAAATCAATTTCAATCTGTACTTCTTTGTGATTTACATCTAAGCCCCTCAGAAAGGCAACAGTCGCAGCAGCTTCCTAAAAAAAGTCGACGGTAAATTCCTTCTCTCTTGTGATTATGTTTTATTTCTGTAACACATGTATTATTAACAATAATAATATTTAGTGTAACGGTGCTCTGGTTAATTAATAGGTGTTGTAAGTTACTATCTTTCTCTGGTTCTAACTTACTATCAAGCGGACAGGCAATAACCTGGGTGCTGTATGGCAAGCCTAGGACTGGCATAACCTTCACCCGTAGGTGTGCTTCCAGAAACGTTTTTAAGTCTAAATTGAAATGGTGTCAAAACAACCAGCAACAGATTAAAATGGACATTATTGCTCAACATCATTATCATACAAACAGGTTGAATCCCAGGATGGGGTTGCCAGTGAGCGTGGGTGGTGTACATCAGTCAGGTGAGATTGCGGATGTCTTTAGACTGCATTTTAATGTAAGGTCACCACTGGGTCCCATCTCTTGAGTGCCAGATGCGGGGATTGTCATCTCAGATCGAAATGTATCTTTTTCAGCAAAAGACGTTAAAACGGTTATATCAAACATGATAAAAGGATAATCTCCAGGGTTGGACGGCCTCAGCATCGAGCACTTGAAGCATGCGGGAGTACACCTGCCCAGGGTGCTCGCCATGTTTTTCAATCTATGCATAGGACACTCCTACTTACCTTATAAGCTCATGCGGACAGTGGTTGTACCTGTGATTAAGGATAAAACCGGCGATCCATCTGACCTGTCTAACTATAGACCGATTTCCTTGGCTTGTATAATTGTAAAAGTGCTGGACAGTCTGCTGAGCGGGCAGTTAGACAAGCACATAAAACTTAATGAAGCGCAGTTTGGCTTTCGTTCAGGATTATCTACAGAAAGTGCTATATATTGCCTCAAGGAGACTATACAGTATTATACTGCTAGGAAGACTCCAGTATTTGCATGTTTCCTTGATCTTTCAAAGGCCTTCGACCTGGTATCTTATGGGATACTGTGGGAAAAATTGAAGAAGGAAACAACCTTGTCTCCTGAAGTGATATCCTTATTTGATTACTGGTACAACAACCAAAACAACCAAGTAAGGTGGGGGGAAAGCTTCTCTGAGCAGTATAAGCTGGATTGTGGTGTGAGGCAGGGGGGCCTGACCTCACCTAAATTATTTAATGTATACGTGAACAGACTGATTGAGGAACTCAGCGGCACCAATGTTGGCTGCCATGTTGGTGGCGTTTGTATAAACAACATCAGCTATGCAGACGATATGGTGCTGCTGAGTCCGTCAATTGGAGCCTTGAAAAAACTATTAAATTTATGTGAAGTGTACGCCGAGACCCACGACCTCAAATACAATGCGCATAAGAGCGAGTTTATGGTATTCAGAGCGGGTCCTAAGACCTATACTGAGCTGCCCGAAATCTCACTATGTGGCTCGCCTTTAAATCGCGTCGATAGGTTCAAGTATTTGGGGCACTGGGTCTCGGAGGATCTTAAAGATAACCTGGACATAGAGAGAGAGCGTAGGTCATTGACTGTCCGGTGTAACATGCTCGCCCGCAGGTTTGCACGTTGTACGAAACAAGTAAAGGTGACGCTGTTTAAAGCATACTGCCAATCATTTTACACGTGCAGCCTGTGGGTGGATTTTACGCGTCGGGCATACAGTGACCAACGAGTACAATATAATAACGCATTTAGGATGCTGATGGGGCTGCCGAGGCACTGCAGCGCCTCCGGGATGTTTGCGGGGGAACGTATCGACGACTTCGCAACTATAATGAGAAAGCGTTGTGCTTCCCTAATGGATCGCACGAAGAGCAGCGCCCAACAGCGTCCTGGCTGCGTTATCAAACCGGTGGGACTCCCCCCTATTTAAAAGGTGGATGGTGCTCCACACCGACGTTAATAACGAAATTAAAATCACAAACTATGTACCTTACTAACAATAGTGTATAAGTGAAAAATGTATTACTAACAACCTCTATGGACTCGTTCCGAAAAAAAATTTTATTTAATATTTATTTATTATTATTTTTGTGCCAATGTGTTATGTACCCGGAGTTCTACTAAGGGCTTTCGGCTTCGGCAGCGTTCGCCTTACACCCAATATAATTAAGTATAAGGACTGACAAAAAATACCTCAGGTTTTCCTTGCTTCATCAAGAAAGAGGGTGATTCTGGTCCTATGGATATTGCCACGATAGTTAAAACAGGTAGTCCAACAACAAGGTATAGTACTAAGTGGTAGTCTAAGTAGCCTCCCATAGCGTACATCGTAAGGATCCCCAAATTTTGAAACAAGATGACAATTGACCCTAAACTACCCCTTATGTTGTCCTGGCTGATTTCTTTAACGTACATGGGCACCACGTGGAAACAGCCTCCAGCAGCAAGTCCACAAAACGCCCTCGCTACGATAAGACTAGAGAAAGTAGCCGGGCAAAGTTTTATAATCCAACATATCTGAAAGAAAATAAAATATTTTATGAAATTATCGCAGACTTAAGTATTGATGTAACTCAATTACAGGCTACAATATACTAGCTTTTACCCGCGGTTCCGCCCCCGGGGATGTCCGTTATTGCGACCAAACATATCGTGTCCTTTCTCAAGGATCTAATCTACCCCTATTCCAAATTTCATCAAAATTGGTACATACAGTGGTTTACGCGTGAAAGCGTAACATACAGAGTCACTTTTTTATAAAATATTAGTATAAGTATGGAGTATGGATTTTTGTAAAGTCAATAATTAAGGTAGATGAATTATGTTAACTCACTAATTGGAAAACTGACATTGTGAATAATGCCTTCTTCCTCCCATATGTATCCACGATATACACCAACACAAGAATACCAATGATACTGGACAAAGATGGCACTCCGGCTATTAAGGATATTTCAGCATCAGTTAGAGGTCTCCCTACAGGAGAATCTTCAGATTGTAGTATTTTTGACATTGGCGATACCCAACCGCATTGTAAGCCATACGTTAACAGTGAGGTATTTACTGTAAAAGAACCAGTTGTTAACACACATCACACTTTTATGTCCATACTAAACTCATGTACACGTTAATACCTTATTGTTATTTTTTTCTGGTTTTTATTTACTTTGTTACTAACTATCATTATCGTTTTGTTGCTAATAATAAAATAATATACAAACTAAATTGCCTGTTTCTTTTTTTTTTCAAATATTCGTTATATTATCTTCTTACAGCTTTATCACAAAATAATTTAACATATTTACCTAAAATAGTGACAATCCACTGAACACGCGTGTGTCCTTTTGCTTTTGATTTCTCCATGTTTCAGCTTTCTATCTGCGTTCAAATTTCACGATATATAGAAAAACATAAATTATTTCAGGTATACTATCACTATTTTGATGCTGTGAAGCTTTATATTTAATAACCACAAATTAAGGCACTTTACACCATTGTGCCTGAGTACTAATACTAAAGAATAATGTAATGAGTCCATCATTTTATAAATGTGTATGTTTACTTTAGCAATAAGTTCAGAATCGCGTGATTTCAGTTACATTGTACAATGAAAACAACGCTACTGTACGCAAATATCACTTTCAATATTAATTACGTTAACGTCGTAGCACAATATAGGGTTGATTATCTAGGTAATTATTGCAACTATATCGAATGCGAAATATTCTCCAAAATCGACTGCTCTAAGCAGTTTTTATTGTTGAACTCGTCTTTTTGGAAGATGCGCCTTCCCGTCTTCCGTTTTTAATCTTAAAAAGCGTGACCAATACACGAAAATGCCACCTCTTTCTTGCCCACCTGTCCTAGTAAGTCTTTCTGTTTGGCCACTAGGGTAATTTGAACGAATGGGTCTTCGTTCACCCCAGTGGCCAGTCAAAAAGGTCAAAAATCCCCGTCTATAGTACACAACGAGGTCTTCTAATCAGTGTGTCAATATTATGGGCGTTAGAAAAGAAGGTGGGTTAATGATCACTATTGTTAATCTTCTTCTCAATCCCAGCGTAAATACGAATTGTTGTACTTTGGTTTTGGACTCCAACTATGTAAATACGGCCATAGATGTTCGTATGACAACCGAACCGACGCGACGGTTGAACATGCTCTCTGAGGCACGGAAAATACATAAATACTATCGTCAATATTTGTGATAAATCGCTAACTTCTAAGATGAGTCTCTATAGAAAGGTTGTGAAAGAAGATTCAAGCGTAATAATGACCTCACAACTTCCTATGATGCAAAACTACACGTCACTGCAATCTATCAAGGTCATCTATTAACTACTGAACAGATAAACGGAAAAGTACAATATTTGTCGAATAAAACAAATAACCAAACGATAAAACGTAGTTATCATTTCCCAACGAGCTTACCGTATTTGTTTGCGACTATTAGTTTTTCAGGTTACCAACCGAAACATTGTTAGTACGCACCATGAGTCTGGTGACAAATTTGGTGGTGTTGGCAATATGGCTCATGATTTAGTTCATTCTGAAAGAAATTTGTGTTGGCACCCACTGCCACTTTGACATTTCACTTGAACCGAAGAAGTAGAAGAATTACTGTTGGTATACATTTTCGTTTTACTATTTATTGAGTTACTTTATTTGGCTTGATTTACTAACTTTTAAACTCTCGCGTTCAATGATATAAACTAATTATAACGGGAATTAACGCGGTCATGGTATAGGTACCTACATACCTTGATTTTCCTAACGTTTCGACCAGGTTACACCGGCCGTGGTCACAGGCTGACAGGCTCAGAAGTGCACGCCCGCCGTCTTCGAGTCCGTGAGGTAGTAGGTTCTTCGTCTACCCGCACATTCTCGATATTTTGTTTTCGCCATGTACCGTCACATACCACACTCACAGTCCTTTTTCTGTACGCCTGTAGGTATAATTCCCGTTATAATTTGGCTTGATTTATTTGAAGGTAGCCATTGCCGATCAAAATTACTATACTATTAATATCCTGTGCAATTTCCGATGCAACTGAGGTACAAACATATTCAGCTCACTTCACACTTCGCATTCCGTGAGGAGCATCAGGTTTGCGAGTAGTAGCCACTTTTGGTATATCATCTTTAGCCACGTAACATCACTTGCGCAAGACAGGTTGGAACTATATTCTAGTTTGCACTACCTAGGTAGCTAACGTCCGAAACGGCTCGCAGACATTAGCTACCGACCTATACCTTAATAGGTCGGTCACGTAAATATACTGCAAACTAGAATACAGTTCCAACCCAGTCTAGCGATGTTACGTTGCACACGTACCCGCGCTCAAATCAAATTAAACGTGAATGCTTACACAAAGCTTGTGTTTTAACTACAACACATAATCATTCGATTTCATAATCTCCTTATTTCAAGTCGATTAAGTAAATGATACTCAAATTCATCATTACCTTTTGTGCGCATCTGTTTTTACCCAGTATTATGCATATCTGACAATACGCTCCTACGGTGACATTGCCAGTCCGCACTTTTGGCCTATGAGGCTTCATATTTACGCCGTGATTTACACCCTGACCCGGCCGTCGCAGATTTATGGCAGCTCGCAAACACTTTATTTCTTACCTTATTACATACTGGGCGATTCACAGACCGCACTTTTCCCTTGTTTAGCAGAGCAGAGTATTGGTACGCTCTATGAATATGGCTCATATACTTTGAGGTTAGATTATATTGTTTTCTACCACATGTCGACATGATGACGTACGTCTCATCAACGCGGAACCTGAGACTTCTCTGTAAAATGCAGTTTCATGGTTGTTACTTTAATTTTGTTTATTACTGGTAGTAAATCATCTACAGAGATACGGTGATAGTAACACCAATCTGCTAATTGACGGATGAATCGTGAGTACGCCGGATGTTCTCTTGGAGTTGGGTCAATCGACTCCGTTAAAGTCTAAATAAAACCAATAATGGAAAAGTGAACCAAGAGAGAGAGACCCTGAGATCTAACGTGGAAGTTTTAGATACCACAGTAAGAAGAGAAGACAGACGCAATACTTATCTTTTTAAATTATACATACATAACTCATTTCATCTATTGAACCTAAAAAAAATATGCCTGGGATAGACTGGATGCGGAAGATATAGGATCGAAAGTAATGACGTCATTGGGAGAGAAACAATGTCCAGTAGTAGACTACAATAGGTTAAATTCAAATAATTTATGAAAAAAAAAATACAATTTACTATCAAAAACTTATCAAAAATTATCCTTGTAATTTATTGCCTAAACCATTTGTAGAATTACTCCACAATCATTCCTTAAGTCAGTAAGCGGATTGTGCAAATGTCAATAGCATTTTATTTTTTCAGTTTCTTTTCAATCTGCTCCACAGTTTCACCTTTGGTTTCTGGCAATAAAACTAGAACTATGATAAGACCTGCGAGGTTGATGCCACTGAACGTATAAAAGGACGCGCCGACGCCAAATGCGTTTGTTATAGTGCTATACAATACCAATTGCACAAAATTCATAAACCATGCCAAAATGCACAGGAAGGCTGTCAATTTCCCACGAATCTGGAAAATCAAAAAATGTATTAGCCTCAATCAAATCGTATGATTGTAACTCATATTGATTGTTTCATGGTTTAAAAATATTAGTATAGTTCGTAAGTTAGTAGTAGGAGTTCATTGAGCAGTGAAAGTAAAAACATATCATCATCATTTTTTTATACCATTTAGGTGGCAGACAAGCACACGGCCCACCTGCTGGAAAGTGGTTACCGCGGCCTATGGACGTATGCAAAACCAGGGGCGTTAGACTCGTGCTGCCTACCCTGAAGAATCATCATTAAACTCCTCCTAGCGATAGCCCTAGGTCCACTTATTGTCATTGGATTATCAGTTTTTCGAGAGCGACTGCCGTTTGACATCCCAATCTTGCGAGGAAAGCTTGTTGTAGAGCCTCGTCTGTTATTCAGCAAGTGCTCCGACTCGACCCACCAGGATGTATATAAGATCACATCAATAAACTAAAAATAATAAAAGAATTAGAATAAAATATACTAACTTCAAAATTAAATATCTCAGTCATAATAATGAATAACATGGGGGCAGGGCCAGCACCATAAAAGCACATTATTAATATAACAGCTACTATTGGCAACCAGACAGGGGTAGCCCAACCCTGGTCATGTAGCAACACGCTTGTTGCTAGGCCAGCAAATATAAGCGCAGTCAAAGCTAACGTGACTCCTAGGAGCACCTGTAAATCAAAAGTTATAAAAAATATTTTTTGTTAAGCTCTTATACTAACAGAAAAGAAAATATTTATATGCAGCATCCTGATATTTTAACGATACTAAAATACATAAAATGACCTGCTTGGGATGATTATAGTCGGTCTATCGTCAAGAAATTTCATATAAGATGTTCTATAAAATACATTTTTTGAATTACGCCACAAGTGATATATGTTCGATATTTAGGGAGATTCTAAATCACATAGTGAAATATTGAAGATTTATGTACAGTTACCGTTTTACTTTTAAAGCTTCCATATATTATGAGTATATAAGAACATTCAAAGTGCAGTTAAAATCTGTGCAAATAACAAGATTTCTGTGGCTTATAATGAATCTAAATATAGTGCACAAGATTTGTGATACCACAAATCCATAATAACGTACACAGTGTCTTTACAGGTAAAATTAGAACGAGTTGGCTGCTCTTGTTGCTTGAAGAGAAAACCCTCCTCTAGAACACACTAAAAGGGAATGCTAGTCTATTGAAACCACTTACCCTCCTTCCAATTCTATCCACGGTACTCATAGTAACCGCTGTGCCTATTGTCAACGATATAGGCACAACAAGGCTCTGTATTTCTGGGCTGATATTGATCTCAGGGTTGTCCAGAAGGGTCGTAGCGTAGCTCACTATAGTGTATGCACCGTTCAACCCCCGCACCGAAGCTATCAGCCACATGATGACGAAACCACGTCGCCATGCTTTATTTTTGACTGAAAGCACAATTTAAGATAAGTAATATATTAGAACTAACTGTGTCTATGTCTTAGCAACATCTAATAGGTAAAAGCCTGTATGCTTAAACTTACAAATACTGAAAAATGAAATATTAGGTATCGATTTAAAATAATCATCCTCTTTCTTGATCAGATCTATTTCAGTTTGTACTTCCTTGTCGTTCACGTCTAAACTTCTAAGAAGAGCTACTGCAGCAGCAGCTTTCTGTGAACAAAATATAATATACATTTAACAAACTGAAAGGATTGTAAATTACTGAACCGCATAGCGATATTGACGTAGCACTTAAGCAATTTTGGCACGATTACATACCTGTAGTTTGCCTTGATTAACTAGGAAACTTGGTGAGTCAGGTACTATGATTAACATGACTGAAGACAAAATTGATATTCCAGTCACAAGGTACAGCACCGTGTAGTAACTGTAGTAGCCTCCTATCCCGTACATTATCAAAACACCCAAGTTTTGAAACATAATCAGAAGGGATCCTAAGGTGCCTCTTATGTGGTCCTGACTGATCTCTTTAACGTACATTGGAACTACGTGAAAGCAGCCCGCGGCTCCAAAACCAAGAAATGCTCTTGCTATCAGGAGGGTGTAGATGTTTCCTGGGAAAATCTTTATTATCCAACCAATCTGGTGAGTGGAAATAAAACAAATTTAGACATGGATAAAATTCAAAAACTTCTAAAACTGTCATCTTCTTGCTTAATAAGACCTTCACGCCGAATTCGAGTTGAGCGAGTCTAAATATTTAAAATTGTGTGCTATTAAAACTCTACTAATACTTACTAACTGAGCAACTGCCATCATAATAAGACAAATTTTCCTGCCATGTTTGTCAACAAAATACAGCAAAATAGGTATGCATAAAATAGCTGCTAAAGAAGGCACTCCAGCTACCAATGATATCTCAGCATCTGTCAGAGGTCTGCCCGTAGGAGATTCATTGGATTGCAATATTTTTGCCATCGGTGACACCCAACCCCATTGCAACCCGTATGTGAATACTGTTGTGTTAACTGAAACAAATAAAGTGTCATTAGAATATTTGCTTGCAGAAGCGATGACAAGAAATACCCTCATTATTTCAACAACATAATTTTCCTTCGTATTCAAATACAGGTTATGATTTACACTTTATTGCATGCTATGTTAAAATTAATTTGATTCGATTACCTAACAATGCCATTGCCCACTGCATTCGCGTGCGGCTCCGAGGCTCCAATTTCTCACTGGAATGCTCCATTATGGTTTGTTTAATTATTCATGACCGTAACAGCCGTAGTCAGTACTACTACTATCGTGTGATAGTAGTCAATTTAATGGACAAAAATAAATAAAAGTAATTCACATGGTTCGACGTGATCTCGCGCGTGAGATAACTGAGAAATGAAGTTAGGAGTCTTTTATTATATACATATCCATAGGTTTATCTTAGTGATATGTTTCTATTTGTTTGGTTTTAGGGGACGCACTGTGTCTTAAATAAGACTATTAAATGTATTTGCTATGGAAACAAATAAATAATCGTGTTTTTTGCACACTTTTATGCGCAAGTGAAATTCCTACCACTTAGAGAGACAAACTACGGTAGTATTGTATTCCAGGGTGGATTTTGAAATCAAGTATATATTTTGATGATAAGAGGCTTATTATGTTAAACTTTTATGGCAACTCGAATGGGGTGATTTATAACACTAATATTCCACTAGTTATACTACACGAGACTTTATTATACACAAGCCAACTGAAAGAATATGTTTAGCGGAAAGTATTTTAGAAGTGGTTTTTATCTTCTTATTTTTCAAGGGTATCATTATAACATCCTGCTACGTTGAGTAGCCCAATTATGTGTGTGTGGGATTCTGTTAATGAACATAAAGAAACATATACTTCAAAACGAATATTAATTTGATGGTGAACTCTTAGATTACGTGTAGATTCTTATATTACCTACAGTTACTATAATTATCGTCTATAATAACGAACTCATGATTACAATAATAATTTGTGATAGAATATATGTTATTATTATGTCAGTCTATTTCTTGAATAACTATACCGCTATAAATATAGTTTTATTGTTATATAAATATTTGTCTTGGGGTCCTATCTTGTTTGTATTTAGCCTTACAGTTGTTAACGCAACGTCCAACACAATCATAATTATGCTTTCACAAGATAACTTGTGGAATGAATTATTTGTTTTACGTTTTATCTAATTTGTTCGGTAAAAATAAACTATTTTCTAACCATGAACCTGTGTACTGCTACCTACTTTGTATAAATAATGCGATTCTCTTCGTTACGGTCGGAATTGAATAGTCTAATCTTGCCATATAAGAATTTGGTATACATACTAATAATTAAGGCGTAAATATACATTTTGTAAATGCGAAATAGTTGTAGGCCTCTTTAGAATAGGGTATTTGACTAAGTCGTCGATTCTTCCCAATACTGCTTAAAATGATAGCTTGTTCTGAAAAAATATGCCTGGCAAAATAAAATATTGCATATCTAAACTGAAACTATGACTTTACATTAGTTGAAATTCCCAAAAAAAGTCAAAATATAAACAATCAAATTCAATTAAAAAATATAACTTTTTAGATTCCTCATTAAATTTTAAATAACTTTTATAACGAACTATATACGTGTAAACGCAACGTAGACCGAGATAAATGCGATATCTTGTACTCCATACATTTGCACTACGCGCTACAGAAGCGTGACGTCACAATTTCGTACGATTTGGTATGGAGCGTTTTCGGGTGGCGCGACAAATTGAACTTTTCAAAATCAAATATCTTGAAAACTATTTGTCGCACGAAAATTTTACTTTTACAGTTCATTATATTATAAGAAAGTGGTAATTTTTCGAAAGTAAAAAAAAAAGTCTAATAGCCTGTTAGTTATCTCCCATACGAGAGCGACAGTGGCATCCGCAAATTCGATGGCTGTATCGCTCGAATATAGCGAACACACAATGTACATGAATTCTGTACGAATGCATAGTGCACACCTACCTAGGTATGCAGCCTCATACACGTACTCCCTTGGTCGAACAGAAAAAATTAAAAGTCATGAAAGAATGAAAAACGGGAGCAGCATAATTACATAATCTTTAATTTAGATATGACTCCCATCTTGCTTGCTCCCCAATCCATTAGCGCTAATTGCGCCTTTGATTTTTTTTTTATACAGGACACGTCAATTTGACTTCACCTCGCCTGATGTTAAGCTAAAGGCAAAGTCTCGGAAAGAGGGTCACCATCGTAAACATTTACCATGTTAACAGTGGTGGCACTCAGCTTGACGGCCTCATTAGATGCCTTTTCACGCCCCGCTTAAAGGACCCGGGACTGTAGGAAGAAGGAAACACGTGATCCTAAAGAACCTAAATTTCTACTAATTTATGAATTTCTATATATTTTTTACATAGCTGAATCAAAATTTTTTGCTTCCAAAAATATAGCTAGCCTGTAGAAAGCAGTTTAGCGAGTTAACAACTTAATGAAGATGAATGTGAAATGAACCTGCTACCGTCTTATTACAATAACTGCAATGCGACACTATTTCAAGTAATCGCGACGTGCCAAACTTTAGTCTGAAATTCTGAATACTACTGAAATTTATTGCAGAACTTGTATTTATGTGTACTGTTCGTGTCATGACCGATGGATCTAGTGAGCGTGTTATATTATGGTATTGTAAGTACCATTCACACGTTATTTTTTTTTTAATTTATTTATTGAACCTTATGCACAAGTGTACACAGGCGGACTTAATGCCATAGGCATTCTCTACCAGTCGAACTAAAGGTGGTGCAGAGACAAATTAGTAGGTGCATTGTTGAGAGTGTGACATTGAGTAGATGAACACTATACATCACTAGGTATAGTGCTACTATACATAGATATATACGTAATGATAATGAGATACATGCATACAAATAAATATACCTACACATTTACATAAATACTTATACCTCCACATACATATATATATATATATTATATCTATATATATAAATAAATATCCTACCATAAATACTATACTTATACCTACACATATATTTAGAAGTATGATTTATTTGAGTTCATTGTCTCGATGATTCTGCCAGTTTGTCGAGAAATAATTGGCGAACCTTCGCCTTAAACACAAGACTGCTGGTTGGTGGCCTTCCTGATTTCAAGAGGTAGCGCGTTCCAAAGGAGCACAGACTGTATAGGGAAAGAAGAATGAACAAACTCAGTGGTGTGCGCAGGACAGTTTAGGAGAAGGTTATTTTTTGAGCGAAGGTGTCTGTTGTGATTTTCATGCCTATATTGAAAGTAAGGAGTTAGATAGTAAGGAGGAGTAGGAGAATTAAGAATGGTAAAGAGAGTAGTTAGTGCACGTAGATTTCGCCGCCGCGCTGGCGAATCGGTAACCAATTTAACTGCTCACGATAAGCTGACACGTGGTCATATTACTTACGGAGATTGAACACGAATCTAATGCAATTATTTAGAAGCCGGTCAAACTTATTGAGATGTTCTGCATTTAGGTCGAAGTAGCAAACATCACCATAGTCAAAGACAGGAAAAAGTAGAGTCTGCACAATCGTAGTCTTTGTCTTTGCGGGTAGAAGGTTCCGAAGGCGATATAATGAACGAAGCGATCCCGTCACTCTGTGACCGACATGTGCTACCTGGCTTCGCCAACTCAGGGTTGAATCTAAGAACAGACCCAAGTCCTTCACAGATGCACTTAATGTTATGGTGGAGCCATTGAAAGTGATGGGTGGGAGAGATGATACATCAAGTCTGCGCAACAACCATTGACTGCCTATGATAATGGCCTGGCATTTAGTTGGATTCACAGTTAAGCCGAATCTATTCGACCAACTGTTAACGTGTGCCAGATCTCGGTTAACTCTACTTATTGCCGCAGCCACATCATCCACACTCGCTTGAGCATACAGCTGCAGATCATCTGCATACAAGTGATACGCACATCGAAGATTACTAGTCAGGAGGTTAATAAATATTGAAAATAACAACGGGTATAGTATATTTATTTATTTATAGTAAACCGCCTTGAGGGACGCCAGTGGCAGTGTCACACCAACATGAAACATTTTCGTGCAGGCGAACAGCCTGCTGGCGCCCCTGAAGATAACCAGAAAACCATTCCAGTGCATCCGATGAGATTCTAAGGAAGGATAGGATGGCCAAGAGAATATCGTGACTGACGGTATTGAAAGCATTAGAGAAGTCAACCAATGCCAATACCGTGAGCTTAGTGTCTTCCATGCCAGCCCTAATGTCACCGGTCACCTTTAGAAGAGCAGTCACAATGCTGTGCCCGGGCCTAAACCCTGATTGTAGGGGACTTAACCAATTATTTTTATGTATGAAAGAGGACAGCTGTCTGTGCACACAGGCCTCGAGGACTTTTGAGAGAAAAGGCAAAATGCTAATGGGTCGGCAATGAGTGGGAAGGGATGGGTTTGAGATTTTTGGAGTTATCTTCACATTTAATTTATGTTTTTTTTTATTACTTCAAAAACAATATCGACTTCAACAGGGTTACCCTTTTTGCAGAGTGAATGAAGAAGTGTAATGAAACTGATTTAATTTAATTTTGGACTTTAATCTTATAGAAATAAAGTCTAAAATTCAATATCATTTTTTACAGTGACTGTGGTACGACATGGGTTTAGCTTTAGCAGAATCGAGGGCCTGGCTTACCTGTAAAAACCTGAGTCCAAATTTCAAGTTAGTGTAATTAAATATTTGGGTACAGTTTCGATAGCAAAATCAACTGGAAGTATTCATTTGGCGAAAGAACAAAATATTTTTTTGATAATGTATGGGAATAATGTTCAGGATAAAGGAAAAATGTATGGGGGTTGTAAAAAAATTTTTTTTTAATTCACCTAATTAATACTTCCAGATGATTTTGGTATCAGAACTCTGCCCAAAGTCTTTTTTTCCGAAACAACTATATAATCACCCAGTATATTATATCTGTCTTGACTATTTTGTACCCTAGTGCCTAGTGGTATGGGTAATTGACTGCTGAGACGAGGTCTCGGATTCGATCCCAGGTTTACCATGGCACACACCAATAACTTTTCGATGCTTTTCGAAGTTGTGTGTATTTATCGCAGGTTTATAAGTTCCCGGTTAAGTCAACCAATGCCAATACCGTGAGCTTAGTGTCTTCCATGCCAGCCCTAATGTCACCGGTCACCTTTAGAAGAGCAGTCACAATGCTGTGCCCGGGCCTAAACCCTGATTGTAGGGGACTTAACCAATTATTTTTATGTATGAAAGAGGACAGCTGTCTGTGCACACAGGCCTCGAGGACTTTTGAGAGAAAAGGCAAAATGCTAATGGGTCGGCAATGAGTGGGAAGGGATGGGTTTGAGATTTTTGGAGTTATCTTCACATTTAATTTATGTTTTTTTTTATTACTTCAAAAACAATATCGACTTCAACAGGGTTACCCTTTTTGCAGAGTGAATGAAGAAGTGTAATGAAACTGATTTAATTTAATTTTGGACTTTAATCTTATAGAAATAAAGTCTAAAATTCAATATCATTTTTTACAGTGACTGTGGTACGACATGGGTTTAGCTTTAGCAGAATCGAGGGCCTGGCTTACCTGTAAAAACCTGAGTCCAAATTTCAAGTTAGTGTAATTAAATATTTGGGTACAGTTTCGATAGCAAAATCAACTGGAAGTATTCATTTGGCGAAAGAACAAAATATTTTTTTGATAATGTATGGGAATAATGTTCAGGATAAAGGAAAAATGTATGGGGGTTGTAAAAAAATTTTTTTTTAATTCACCTAATTAATACTTCCAGATGATTTTGGTATCGGAACTCTGCCCAGTCTTTTTTTCCGAAACAACTATATAATCACCCAGTATATTATATCTGTCTTGACTATTTTGTACCCTAGTGCCTAGTGGTATGGGTAATTGACTGCTGAGACGAGGTCTCGGATTCGATCCCAGGTTTACCATGGCACACACCAATAACTTTTCGATGCTTTTCGAAGTTATGTGTGTATTTATCGCAGGTTTATAAGTTCCCGGTTAATGGCAATAGGCTCGCCACCTATTACATTGGGACCTAAACATAAACTGGCGAAATGTGGGTGCTAGCACCTCTACCTACCCCTTCGGGGAATACAGGCGTGAGTTTATGTTATGATGAGTATGAATATAATATACATATTGGTAACGCCATTCTGTATGAAAACGGAAGTACTTGATATTTACGATGGCAACCATTATCCTACCCAAACCAATCCCGCAATTTAATTGGTTCGTGCACGGTACGACGCGAGCGACGGTACAAGTGACGCCATATTGACGGTTCTGTGACGTGTTTGCTAAACGAACACTTCCCAAACCACCGCTGTGTTAAAAGGAGTCAAATTATTCTATTCCGCATTTTTACAAGACATAGGAGCATCGCCTTCTCCTGCTCTTTCGCATTCCCGGTGTTCAAAGTGGTGACGTGATATCGCAATTCGCGAGTGATATCAGAACTGTACAGACTTGTCGTGAGCGGAATCTTTTGGAAACCCGAGCGACTGTGAGCTCCGTCCACGCGAGCGAGCAGCCACAGGTTAGTGCACGAACCATCCAAGAACTTTCTTCAACCGCTGTATCCTACATTCCTACTATATTACCTGAGTATCTGACTATAATAGGACTATTTAGGTGTAGTAGGCAAAGGAAACAATACGTTTCATCATAAATGCTAATTATATGAATAATAAAATATCTTTGCAAAAATTCTTAATTGCCCCACTATAATTTTTAAGTTGAGGGTAGTTGAGAATCCATACAACCGTTATGTTTTACCGCCTTTCGTTTAGCATTAATATTTTATTTTTATTAATTTTTATATACATACATATTACGTTGTTGTAATCATACATGTGGGTGCTAGCACCTCTGCCTACCCCTTCGGGGAATACAGGCGTGAGTTTATGTTATAGTTTATATGTTATGTAATCATACACAATGCCGAATGAAAAAGAGAATGCCGCCGACTCTCAACTGATACTAATCCAAGCACGGCGAAACGCAATCTTCCAATGCCTTCATCGCGATTCGCGAGTGATACCAGAACTGTACAGACTTGTCGTGATAGGAATCTCGGTGGTGAGCCTTTGCCCGAGCGACTCTGAGCGCCGTCCACGCGAGTGAGCAGCCACAGGTGAGTGCACAAATCATCCCAGAATCTAATCCGATACCTTGTAACTGGTGACATCGTGAATTTTGGTATCGAAGGTATAAAAGAATAAGACATTTACAACTTTTAATCGCATTTATTATGTTTCTCTCGTTACATGTACACTGGGCGACCTGCCGTTACAATCACTAATGCGCCATCTTGATTCTAAGTGTCATGGCCGCCGTTTTTAAACAGGAAGTCTTAAAAAATATACAATTTCAAATATTTCTTAATGGTTTTTAAAATACAATTGTAAATATCACAGAAATATCAAATATTCTGATTTACATTTTTAACAGTCGGCCATTCTGACCTTAAGTCTGTCCCAGACGTATTATTCAAATAATCAAAATTAGCTTCATTCAAATAAACATACTAACTTATACACAAATAATTTATCAATACCTATATTGCCAATTATTATGTAACACAATTTACATATAATTCTATTTATAACATTGCATAATAATTTATAAAATAATTAAGTTATTGTCACCAACATTATTGATTTTATTTCGGCCATCCTACTATTTCAAGAATGTCCTCATTCTATTCATTATACACTCTCTAAGTTTTAATTTTTACTTTTTTTATATCTACACTAAAACAAAGATGTTATAGACATTTCGATGACACTTAAAGATCAGAAAATATTTCTAAGCTCTCATTACCAGCTAATGTATATTTGGACAGATAAGAATAACATTTCAATTCAATTAATACGAACCAATAACTAGAGGATTAACATCCTCACATACAAACATTATAACACTTTCAGTCATAAGCTTCCATTATCTCTTTGCGCTTATTAAGTAACCAAATTAAATTAAATCATTGATAATTCGAACAATTACCATCAATCTCTATGTTCTTAAGTATTCGTTAAGCGTTATATTCATATTATTAGTAGGTACACAGGGCCTCATAATCACATTTAGCACACAGGGCATCATAATGTCATTTCGCACACAAGTCATTTTATAATTCACACACAAGCGTTTTACTCTTCACACACAAGGCGTCTTATCCATCGCACACAAGGCGTTTTATTCATTTTTCGCGCACAATGCGTTTTATAATTCGCACATAAGGCGGTTTATTCATCGCACACAAGGCGTTTTGTTCATCGCACACAAGGCGTTACATTATGCTTGGCGCTCACAGGGCGTCATTCTACTACTTTGCGCACACAAGGCGTCATACGTTCTACGCACACAAGGCGTTATGATCTACGCACACAAGGCGTTATGTTCTACGCACACAAGGCGTAATGTTTTACGCACACAAGGCGTTATGTTCTACGCACACAAGGCGTTATGATCTACGCACACAAGGCGTAATGTTCTACGCACACAAGGCGTTATGTTCTACGCACACAAGGCGTTATTTTCTACGCACACAAGGCGTCATTACTATCTTCAACGCACACAAGGCGTTATAATTATCTTCTACGCACACAAGGCGTTATAATGTGTTTTGCGCACACAAGGCGCCTGGATTATCTTCTACGCACACAAGGCGTTATGACACCTGAGTTCACAAACATGTCAACCATTTTTTTCTGGAAATGTTAGGATAAAAGGAAAGGAAATAAGAAGGAATCGGTTATATTATATCAATTTTGGATAAGAAATAAGCCTCAATGTCTAATCATCATTAGCATATTCGCTTTCGCTATCCGTCGTTACACTTGCTAGCATATTCAATCTGATCCAGGGCTTCATACGATCGGCAGAATATATGTTACTATACTTTCGTTTTGAAAATCCATCAATACTACTTACTTCATAGCGGTCATTGCCTAATATAGCCGTCACCTTATAAGGTCCACTATAAGGAGGTACCAACTTATTACTATCTCCTAGGTTACGAACATTTTTAAGAACCATTACTAAGTCTCCTAATTTATAAGCTACGGCGGCACATCTCGATTTATCAAATCTCGATTTCATCGTAGTCTGTTGTTGGCTAATACTCTCCGAGACTTCTTGTCGTACTTCTTGCATATTTTCATTTGACTCTAAATGCTCTGATATATCATGCAGATGGCTCTCAGTTATATTTGAGGTCTCTTTACCGAGGACAACTTGAGTAGGGGTCTTACCAATCGCTTTATTTAAAGTATTGTTAAGACTCCATTGTACGTTATTGAGGTGGGAATCCCAATTTCGATCATTGCTATCTGTACACAAGGCGGTCAGTGAGCTTAAAATGGAACGATTGTATCGCTCTATTTGCCCGTTGGCGCGAGGGGTAGCAACAGAGTTTTTGACATGTTTAATTTGATTATCATTGATAAATTTTCCAAATTCAGCAGATGTGAAGCTTGTGCCGCGGTCCGATATAATCACTTTGGGAGACCCAAACAGTCCGATAAAATCACTTAATACCGCAATTGACGTACGACTTTTTGTATTTCTTACGGCACGTAGTACTATGAATTTCGTGAATGCGTCAACTATACCTAATATATAGCTGTTGCCCTTTTTACTACGAACGAATGGGCCAAGGTGATCAATGTGGATGCACTTAAATGGTACGTCAGGCTTTGGTACTGGATGTAAAAATCCTTGCTTTTTACCTGAGGGTTGTTTAGCGTATGCGCATGGAATACAAGCTCGTACGTACTTTTTCACAAATTGATTCATACGAGGGAACCAATAATCTCTACGCATCTTTTCGATCGTTTTATCAAAAGAGAAATGCCCAGCGTCATCATGACATAACTGACAGACCTTCCACCTAGCATCGTGAGGCACGGCCCACTTTAAATTGGTATCTACTTTCTTATAGATTTGGCCATCTTTTAGTACGTAATTATTTTTAATATCTTTGGCTTCAGAGCAATTTTTATCTAAAATACATTTAATAAGAGTTAAGCGAGGATCACTTAATTGCACAGTCAACATGGAATGATTGTCATTACCTATATTTGTAATACTCGAAACATTAAACTCTTCTGTATTATCGATCGGCAATGCATTACGACTTAGACTATCCGCGTGTTTAAGTTGAGTTCCTGGATGGTATTCAATTATGAAATCGTAATCCTGAACTAACAACCACCAGCGGGCTATTCTTGGTACAAGATCGCGCTTAGTCAAAGTTGTTCTCAATGCGTTACAGTCTGTCACTACTTTGAAGTGAATGCCTAGTAAATAAACCCGGAAGCGATTTAAGGACATAACTACTGCGAGAGTTTCGAGTTCGTACGAGTGAAAGTGCTGTTCCTCCGCAGTCGTTTGTCGGCTAAAATATGCAATTGGGCGAAGTGGTGAAGCTTCGTCTGTACGTTGTAGTAAAACACCACCTATACCTAGGGAACTTGCGTCTGTGTGAAGCTCTGTCAAATGTTTGGGGTTATATATAGCCAAAACAGGTCTAGTCACGAGTGTTTCTTTAATTTTATTGAAAGCGTTAACTTGATCAGTTCCCCAAGTCCACTTTGCATCTGATTTAGTTAACATAGTTAAGGGTTTAGCTATACTCGCCAAATTATTTACAAACCTCCTAAAAAAGCTGGCTAGGCCTATAAACTGTCTAACCTCATGAACGGACCGAGGTGTAGGAAATTTAGACACAGCTTCAATCTTTTTTGATCCCGGCGCTACCCCTTGCTCCGAAATCTCGAATCCTAAGTAGTCCACGACTTTCTTAAAGAAGTGACACTTCTTAATATTAAGTGTTAAATTTGCTTCACGTAACATTAATAAAATTTTATTTAACTTCTCAATTCCTTCCTCTACAGACTTAGAGCCAATAACAATATCGTCCATATACGCGACCACCCCAGGAATCTTAGTTTCCTCAACAGCGAGTGGACCATACGCTGACAAACTGCTGGTGCGTTAGTCAGACCGAAGGGCATCCTATTAAATTCGTACTGGCCTTCCGGAGTGACGAATGCCGTAAGGTGTATTGAATTCTCAGACATAGGAATCTGATGATAGCCCTGGCTAAGATCAAGGGTGGTATAATATCTTTGGCCTTGTAGATTATCAATTTGATCATCTATCAAAGGCATAGGATATTTATCTTTGATAGTCTTACGATTCAAGGCCCTATAATCAACACAGAGCCTTGATTCGCCATTCTTCTTTGCTACGAGTATAATTGGGCTAGCGTAACTTGAGTTTGATTCGCGCACGATATTGTTTCGCAATAGTTCATCCACTATATTATTTACCTTGGCTCTTTCGGCTAGTGACAATCTATAAGGACGGTAGTTAACTGGTATCGAATCACTTAATACAATTTGCATTTCAGCAGCAGCAGTCTGCCCTAACTCATCTGTAGCTAATGCGAAACAATCACGGTAACTATTTAATAATTTATTCACTTGAGATTGTATGTCATGTTCAAGATTCTTATCAATATTCACATCATTCGTGCTAATCGGGCGGGAGTTTTCCGTTATTCGCTGAACATTAAATGAACAAGTTCGTTCCTCAAGAGAGAAAGGGGAAATTAATTGAGGTACTATAAGTCCTCTAGTAATTATTTCGTCTTTAGCTAATGTAGTATTATTTTCACACAAACATACTGCTAGAAGTTTACCACTACCATCGTTAAATGAATAAAGTCCTGGCATAGTAAAATAATGACTGTCATGTCTTACTTCAGTCGTAATAGAAACTAACCCCGTATAAACTGGCTTAGAAGTTACGTCAATCACTGTATTGCCTCGATTGAGCTCAATTGTGTCGGTGACTATGATTTTAATAGAATTCGTTTTATTATTAATAGTTTGGTATAGAGTTAGTTCTTTGTCAGTCTTAAATACCCTGCCTGATGGCAATTCCGTTAAAGTCTGGCCAATCATAACATCAGTAGGTAATAGAGATCTAGGTACTACATATGCTAATAATTCCACATCAACAAGATCGACTATAATATGGAGTTTAATTCTACCCATAGGCGTAATAGAAGTATTCCCAAACCCTTTCAATACGGGTAAACGGCTTGTATCTACATTCTGAATATCACATTTGTCGTCAGATATGAGGGTGCATTCACTACCGAAGTCTACGTAGGCCATCATCTCGGAGTTATTAACCTTAACTGCTTTGAAATATTTATTGTTATTACTTAAGGTTTCATCTACAAGTAGAATCTGTTGTGTGGTTTGCGACTTACTACTGCTTTCATTAGACTGAGTTACATTAAAAGTACAAGTGCTTTCCGAATGTCCATAACGTTTACATTTACTACATTTAACTAACTCTTTTCTACATTTTCTAACAGTATGACCAATTTGCCCACAGTTATAACAAGTCACACTAGGTCTTTTACTATGCAAGTTTTGTGCCAATGTATCCGAAGTTTGCCTTCTATCTGATGAGTCACGTGAATCCGTAATTGGTCTTCGCAAGGGTAACGAATCTATTGATTTACTTGAAATATTTCGAAAATACGATAATACTTGCTCGGGATCATCATATTGAGCACCCTGTACGTTCATTCTTATATTATTATCAAATATTCCATGCGCAATACAGTCAACCGCTTGACGTCCCTTCAATTCGCAACGATTGACTAACATTATTTTATCATAGTAATATTCAACTAGTGTTTCTCCTTTTCTACTTTTCCTCTGTAACATTTCCATCAATAAATCACCAAAATTTAGGTCACACGGAAACGCTTGTAATAATTTCTGTTGCCACTCCGTCCAACTATACTTCACTGTAGTTAGGCCGTCGTACCATTTTTTGGCAAGGCCAGATAATTTTGGTATTGAATAGAAAATTGTTTGCCTTTCTGACCAACCGTATATGTCTGCCGACTCATTTATTTTTGCAAGCCAATCCTTCATTGTCTGTGCTTTGGACTTAGGATCGAACTCAGTTATAATATTTTGTCCGCCGTGAATACCTAGGGAGGAGGCTCTTCGAGAGTTTCCTTCTTGTAATGCGGACACTAAACTTTTGATAAATGTTTTGTTTCCTTTCGACTTTTTACGACGGCGGTGACTATCGCTAGAACTAGTAGATGAAATCGAGGAGCCACGTTGACGTTTTCGTTTAACCACATGACGCGATCGAGTGCGCGACCGTATAGTGCTACTGGAAGACGAGCTACTACTAGATGTACTAATGCGTCTTTTGCGAACCCTACTTTTCTTTTTAGATGCCTCAATAGGTGGAGTGTAACGACCAGACATATTGTAATGGCTAGGCTAGGTAAGGGGAATAAGGGAAAAATAATTTCAAGATTGCTGAAATTACAAACATTTATCTAAATTACAACCATTATAGTTTTTTTTTGCATAGCATAATATAATAAATTCGTGAAATAACTTACTTGTATTCAATTTCTATTGTATGCATTACATACACTTTTATTACTATATTGCGGGTATTTGTCATAGTACACTGACGGACTCATAAACTGCATCAAAGTAATAGACGACTTTGAAATAAATATTTTAACCAAGTATGCATACTTTCTATACAGATTTAAATTGAAACCTCTAGATTGGTTCGTGAACTTTAAAACAGCGTAGGGTCATATCTTTAAGTTTAAGTTTATGTACTGGAAAGGACCTTAAGACTTTTTTTGAAGAAAAAACAGAAATTTAAGAAAAATTGGTTTAATTAAAAAATTGATTTTAACAATAGACACAAACTTTATGCAAGGGTTTATTTGTGTTTTAATAAGGTGTATTACCCCCACGTGCCCTTATTACGGATTCTAATCGGTTCCGCATAGATTTTATAAGGGTTTTTAAAAGATCTTGCGGAATATTGTCCCATTCTTCTGAAAGTGCTGTTCTTAGTGCTGCCACTGTCGTGGGCGAAGGGTTTCTCGCATATACAGCTCTTTTTAAATTGTCCCAAACATGCTCGATGGGATTAAGATCCGGGCTGCGTGCTGGCCAATTCATTGTACGTATCCCAACCTCTTCGCAATAATGTTGAACTTGTGCAGCTGCATGCGGCCGGGCATTATCCTGCATTAAAGTAAAATTTTCGCCTATGAATCCCATGTAAGGCACCACGTGATCTTCTAATATCTCTGTTATGTAGCGATGTGCTGTCAAACCCCCTCTATTACCGTTTTGACGGACCATGTCTATGAACACAAGTTCTGTTCGCCCGTTCATCGATATGCCACCCCAGACCATACATGAACCGCCTCCAAAAGGAACACGCTCCTCAATGCAACTTTGAGCATATCGCTCCCCACGTCGACGATAGACTCTTCTGCGACCATCTGCACCATATAAATATGTCCTACACTCGTCCGTGAACAATACAGAGGCCCACTGCTCTTCTGTCCAATTCAGGTGATGACGCGCAAATCTTAAGCGAGCTTGTCTGTGAGCTGTAGACAACTTTGGACCATTTGCTGGTCTAAAAGGGGTGATATCCGCTTCCTTTAACCTTCTTCTTATTGTTCGTGCACACACGTTTACTCCACGCACTTCATTAAGCTCGGTTTTGATGTTAACTGACGTGAGGAAACGATTTCGCAGGGAAGTTATAACAATAAATCGGTCATCATGACCTGTGGTTGCTCGAGTTCTGCCTGTACCACGTCTCCTCCTGTAAGAACCTGTCTCTACAAACCTTCTGTATATTCTAGAAACCGTAGACTGGTTTAAATTTAAATTTCTACCAATCGTTCGTTGATCCAAGCCCTCCCGCACCAATGCTACAATTTGTGCCGCTTGTTCGGACGAAGTATCCATATTATGGTTCAAAAACTCTCGATGTGTTAAAAAACTAACCCAACAATTATGCTGGTAACAATAATTCATTTGACAAAACAAAAAAAATCAATGAGAATCAATTTAAAACTTTGCTATAAATAACACGCAAATCTGATACTACAAGTAAATTTTCTTTTCCCGGCTATATTCATTTGTTTTACTGCAGTTCTATTTTTAAATTAAATTTTTTTTTTATGATTAAGAGCCAGTCTTTCCATATTTATATAATTTAATCTAAAAAGTTTGCATACTTATTATAAAAAATCCTTTTAGAGTAAACCTGAACTTTGATGCAGTTTATGAGTCCGTCAGTGTATAATAAATTCTAATTGATAATTTCAAACTTTTTTTATGTAACAAAATTATTTTAATTTTACTTGTAATGATGAATGCTTTGTTAAGACAAGTGTTTTGCTTTGTAAAAATAAATATTTTATTATATATTTCACATTTATACTACATTTTGTCATTGCATCACACTAATTTTATACTAATTTGCCAAAAGAAAATAGAAACAAGGATAGAAAGATATTCATAATTTAACGACTACTAAATTTTAGTAAGTACCTTTCATTTTCGGCTGTGTAGTCACACATTGTTAAAACAAAGAAACAACAAATCGTCGGTACCCAAAATAACACAATCAATTTGATATAATATTAATAATATAACAATGTATATTGTAGTTAGGAAAACACAGTAAAACTGTACCACAGAAAATAATAGTTTGCAAATTAAATCGGTAACCATCACATGCACTACATTTGGCTAAGCAATTGATAATAAATGTAAACCGTACTTTATTTAATTGAAAGTCAATTTAAGATTCGTAAAATAGTTACCCACCTCTAATTCCATTGTTTTATTAAAATTCAATTTACATACCCGTAACACGCGGTATCCTTACTTAGTGAGCGTAGAATTAACTTGTCACTTCTGAACTATAAAAGAATAAGACATTTACAACTTTTAATCGCATTTATTATGTTTCTCTCGTTACATGTACACTGGGCGACCTGCCGTTACAATCACTAATGCGCCATCTTGATTCTAAGTGTCATGGCCGCCGTTTTTAAACAGGAAGTCTTAAAAAATATACAATTTCAAATATTTCTTAATGGTTTTTAAAATAAAATTATAAATATCACAGACATATCAAATATTCTGATTTACATTTTTAACAAAGGGATCTAGGTATATCGCGCTACACATATCTTTGCTGAGATACGAGAACGAACAACAAAATCTTCAGAGAATAAAGTGTATTCCTTCAGGAAGTGCGTAATAAATACACAAATACGCATAAGAATTACGTTACCACAGTTTCGCAAAGTGTAATTACAATTTAAGCATTTATACAATTTCAAACTGACTGCGTACTTTCAAAGTGTTCACATTTAAATTCTGAATAAACACCAATTAAAACTTTTTGCTGTTAGCTAGCGAAAATAATTATTTAGTTGAATTGTTTCTGAATCTGTCCTTGCTCATGTTTTGTATTATACCTATATTTAAATGTCTATTCACAATCGTCATTATCCTAACGCTAGTACCGTACTTCTTTCAATCAATTAGCCCACTACTAAAATCATCATTGGTTGCAACAGTTCGTAAAAGAGTTGGTAGATGGATCCACAGGCGCCCTTAAAGTCGGATATAAAGACAAGTTGACGAAGTTTGAAGTGATTCAGGTGTGACTCATAACTCAGTTGGAAGAGCATTCCCCCTGTAAGGGAAAGGTTCAAGTCCCACTTGAGCGCTTCTTTTTCCTGATGTATTTCGAACTTAAAAAGTTGGCATAATATAGGCTATAAAAATTTCATTAAAAAAGTAGTAGTCTTAAAAATATCAATTACTATAAGACTATGCCTAAAATATTGAAACGACTTTTGTTTTTATTGAAATCTTACAAGCGTTTCTTTTTCAAGCGGAATTCTTTAGGTATTTATGTAATTGACTTTGAGATTAAGTAGTTTGAATCACAGATTTGGTACCAGGAAAACTGAGCTAGACATTGAGCTGTTTTTTGCAAACTACTTTACTGATATCAGGTAATTTTACTGCATTATTATGCCCTGAGCTCTGAGGTTTTCCAGAAAAATTCTACACAGCGAATTTAGAAACGAAAAAAAGGAACGAGATGGGAATTTTCAAGCAGAGATGAGGATAGGTGTTGAACGCGAGAAACGAAAACTTAATATTTCAGCAGCAGTGCGGCAATACCGTCGGCATCGTTACAATGCAAACAATTTTGTAAGCATGCAACAAAATGAGTTAGGTACTCACTAATTAGCGTGTAAGCTGCCTAACATTAATAAGATTGACAACTCTGTTTAAGCGCCACATTTGGTATACTTACTAGATAAGGTCGGCTATATTAATGTGTCGCGCTGTGTTGCCATTCAGCCGTCAAATAATAATATTATTTAGAATAGGGATATCATGCATTTATTTATTTTAATGCTGTACACACTTGCCGAATTAATATGGTCATGAATGTGGAGCATACTTTTCCCACCTATTGTTCATATTCGATAGTAAAACACTCGCTGGGACATTTACCATGTTTTTTAAAGTTTTTGAGGATCTGAGGAAACATGGTAAATATTCCGGCGAGTGTTTTACTATCGATGTCAATCTCAAATCATATATTGTTAACATTCACTGTCTTTGAATCATTGAATCGTTTATAAAATCTACAAATGAAAAATACCTCGTGTATTTTTCATTTGTAGATTTTATAACTGAATTAATTGTGAATAAACGTTGGGCCGGACTGCTATAGACTAATAGCTCAATTGATTGACACGTTGAAAGTTATTTTATAACGCGTATTTTTGTAAAAATAAATATACCTTCATAAAATATTATTTCGGTTCATGGAATCGGAATGAGAGTTAAAAACAAATACGAACATTCATTTGAAAATACTGCAATACCCGGTCATACAGTATTTGTAAAGATATTGGATTTGCAGTGTAACGATTTTGCGCCGATGTCCAAATAAAACCGTATGTACACTGAGTGGGTAATAAGAATACTAGGAAAATGTACTGACACTATTTATTTATTTATTCTTTATGCACGAAGTACATCGGTGAACTTAATGCCGGTAGCATTCTCTGCCAGTCTACCATAGGGTGGTGCAGAGCTAGTACGATGTATGCAGTATACCGACCCGAATAAATCTAGCCACCTCTTTACAGCAACAAATTTTATTTTTAATTATATTTCCCTCCACGCACGTACGAACATATAAATTAAAAGGGGATTTTTCACAAATTACATTACACACACTGGAGCGCGAGATTACACCCAATTTTATCCGAACACGTACAAAAATGAGATTAAATGAATACTCATAGAAATCGGGTTAATGGGAAAAAAGAAATAATTGAACAACACACAGAGAGAGACGGGCGCGCTGTTTAATCCTTTTGCAACTTCAGAATGAGATTTTCCTTTGTGAAGGGATTTTAGGGAATGAAAGTGTTTTACGTTTTATTCGATTTTAAGGAAAAAACATTGCAATCCCGTTTTTTAGACGGAGCGAGTGCTCTTTGTGTTTGTTGTCAAATTATATAATTTAATCGTTACTTGTGACACTAAACATCTCCGATACCTAGATGCTTTTGAGATATTTAAAGAAAGGTTTACCTATGAGAATCCAGTTAAATCCCTATAACTACTTATATGATTTATTAAAAAGAAGTCAAAAACGTCTAGAGATTAAGTTAACAAAAAATATCAACAGCCAAAGAAACTTAGTCTAAGCTACTCTCAGGAACATAAAATCTAAATAGGTATGGCATATTCACTTCTAACATCCTTCACCATACCACACTGCTGACTAAACACGAAACCGCACCCTACATACCACACACACGAAGCGGAAGCTGCGGTCATCTTGCAGCAGTTTAATTTTATCACAAAAGAAGCAATTTAAATCACCTATACCTTCGGCAGGAACTTATAAAAAGCGAGTTTATGACCCTTCCGCAGAGTGATAAAACGTTAATTGTATCTTTTGTGGAGGAAGTCCGAGGAACTCGTAAAATATTGTGGCCGGCCCTCGGATATATCGCTTTGATGTCCAAGGCTTCAGGGGCGATACAGGGCGCAGCTGTCAAGTGATATTGACGCTTTACAGGTTTGGTAAGACCATTTTATTGTGTACGAAATGAAAGTGGCGCCAATTTTGGTGCTGACAATAAAACTGTTATATTATTTGGGTTTTTTAATATTAAATAGTACATGGCATGGTGTTATTATCATCTCTTACAGAGATTTGTAGCTTTGCTGCTTTTGTGGTATAAAACAAGTTACGAGACTGTAAACAACCCGCCTGGTGTAGTTCAGCTATTTTCATAAAAGAGCGTAGAAGTAAAGGCAGTGTCGTCCAGCAAACGAAAATATAAGCTTCACTAAAATATTTTATTCAAAGACTGAATCATTTTATCTTACAGTATCTCAGAAATACAATTTATAGAGCCGTAAAGTCCTTCGGGAAACCTATCTGACTTAAGCCAATCGTATCAATATCAAATAATCTATGTAAAGTTATCCACACAATACAGTTCAAATCTTCCGGCAGTCTCGACATTGAATTATTTAGGTGGATCACAAAGAGCCTTCAAATATACATACAAAGGGTCAGGCACAATAGAGTTGATAGAAGAGTCTGATAAAGCAAGATGTTGAACGGTAAGAGATGTCAAAAAAAATGCCAGTGATTACGAAGATTCCAGGCAAAGAACGAGAGCTGTTTTTAATATTAGAACGTTTTCAAAGTAAAATATCAAGACGGCACTCATAAACGTCAAAATCAGACTAATATTAATAGCAAATGTACCATGTAACGCGGTACAGCAAGAACTCACTGGACATTTTGAGTCTATTTACAAACCGTGTATTTAATACCCAGGCATGAATAACGTTACTAATCTTGTGAAATCAATTATCACATTTACAGTTAATTAAAATTTTGATTATTTAAAAGGTTTTTCTTAAAAACTAAGTCATATATTTACCTCGTTATTACAATGCACTTGTTATTTACTCTTTCTTTAATCCTTACCTTTTGTAATCTGATGTCAATAAAGAGTTGTCTATCTGTCTATATATTACACTTCTCAAACTATGCGCCTTCAAGAACGCCGAGGAGGATACGAAGCCGCTGAAAAATATTAAGTGGCTTACAGAAGAAGTTGGTTCTCGCTCGCCAGTGTTATTTTATCTCCAGAACTTTACTGAACCCACTATGAAATCTAATTTACCGCAGAGACAGAATATCGTAATCGTGAGCTACGCTAGTGTCTTAGGTGAAAATAGAACACCAGACCTTAGCTAAAAGTGGTTCTTAGAGTTAATTTCTGAATATTCACTCGGGCTGAGGTACTAAGACCACAACATACTCCAACAATAGGAGGTACTTACGGTGTTACTAAATGGGAAATTCCGCTACACACTGGCTCCTATTCTCACTATCCCTGCGGTGATTTCTAATCCTGTTTCGTTGAATTCAATTTCAGTACAGAAAACAAAGAGCTTTTTTCCAAGTAACTTGCATAAGGTTTACTCTTCAGAGGAATATTCATTGCAATCTAGTTAGCTTTTAGTTCTATTTTTTACTAGCTTTTACCCGCGGCTCCACCCGCATGGATGTCGGTTATCGCGACCAAACATAGCCTATGTCCTTTCTATACCAAATTTCATCAAAATCGGTTCAGTAGTTTAGGCGTGAAAACGTAACATACAGACAGACAGACAGAGCTACTTCGCATTTATAATATTAGTATGGATTCTCAATCATGAAACTTTTACACTTATCATCTTCGACAAGTGTAATTCTTGTGGAGCGTTTTTAGTGTATTGTTTATCAATCAATCAATCAATTAGCCTATTGGAGTCCTCTGTTGAAGAGGCTTATCCTCTCACAAAGTACGGCATAGATCCCGATCCTCCGTTTTACGCATTTAATCAGATCACAAGAAATCACACGCACATAACTAGCACTATCCATAAAATGCAGCTAAATTAATAGAATCGTACACCCTCTTTAGAAAGGACTACTTATGCCAGATATATGAGTGAAGCAGCCGAAGGGCAGGAAGACAAACAGCATCAATAAACCCTCCTGTTTAATGGAGTGATAGATTTATTCAATCAATAGCAGACGCCTTCCGTTCTCGCAAATTATTTTCGTGAAATTCTCATTGTGTTTGAGAAAATTATAGGGTAACCAATAGATTTCCTGATATAATACTTTTCTGGAGAATATTTATATTGCTTATTCACCATATTTAATTACTTATTTTGTATATCACGCTTATCAAATTAGAATGTGTCCATCGCTATAAACCACTATTATAACTCTACTTACGTGGCTTTCTTATTTTTTAACATATAACGATTTGCTTTAGTGTGTGTGCATGCGTAAGGAGGTATCAGAAATTAGAAACCGTATCCACTTGATTATATATAAAACTAGCTAACCCAGCGAACTTCGTACCGCCATTTTTTTTCCGCCCGCGTGGTGTCAGATCCTGTTCCCGTTGCACCCTCTACTATATTTAGCATAATCTATTTAAAAAAAACGCTTCAATATCCGTGGCGTAGTTTTAAAGATTTAAGCATACGTAGCGATACCTGAATAATGACATGGTATGGGTATATTAAGCAGTATAGTAAGTGAAAGCTAAATCAAGGCAATATAACAATAAAGTCACATTTAAAGATAAGACTAGAATTGTTCGACCAAATAGCGGAACCGATTACTGAAATGCTTAGTAAGCCATCTAATTGCGCCACGAAGAGGATTTATACTTTGGAGGAATCCATTCCTGAGGGAAATAAGTCGTTAAGATCAAGTATAAAGTCTCATCGTGACAGGCATGACATTAAAAGAAATATTGTGGAACATTTTTGGACGAGGCAATTTTTTTGTTTTTCGTAGGTAGATGACAAATGAAGAGATTTGTAAGATCAACATTATATTATCAATAGATTTTTTTTATGCGGTAGCCTAGTTGTATGGGTAATGGACGGCTGAGACGAGGTCTCGGGTTCGATCCCAGGTTTACCATGGCACACACCAATGACTTTTCGATGCTTTTCGAAGTTATGTGTGTATATATCGCAGGTTTATAAGTGCCCGGTTAATGGCAATAGGCTCGCCACCTATTATATTGGGACCTAAACATAAACTGGCGAAATGTGGGTGCTAGCACCTCTGCCTACCCCTTCGGGGAATACAGGCGTGAGTTTATGTTATGTTATGTTATATTTTTTTTTACATTTAAGGAAAACTTATTGCTAGTAGGTAGTACAAGAAATTTATGTGTGCAATGTTACAACATTATAAGTTTACACAAATATTAAAAAAAAACGCTAGAAATGCAAGACATGCAATCATAATTGCAACGAATACCCTTCTCCTACTGATTAGTATTAGAAAAGTATTCGTTACATAATACTCTCTTTAGTTGTGTAGTATTTGTATTAAATATATCAATGTCACTAATGAAATCACCATTTTATTAGTGACTGAACCAGACTAAAAAGGAAAAAAATAAAGTCGAGTATATTTTGGTTGAGGCACCTCGTCTGTGCGGAGATTCATTCCGTCTTCATGTGATTTCTGAGACTATTTGTTTGCTGATTTAGTACTTACAACATTGCTATAACTATTCACTGCTAGACAAGTAGTGCGACTATTATCCGCTGAAATCTAAACAAAAACGTGAATGGAAGTAGCCAACTTTGTATCAAATTGTTGATCAATAATTCACAAGTAGACGGGCTTCACAAAAAATATCTAATTTCTCCTCCAAACACTCCAAAATTGGCATGACATGGCGTTTATCCCTTTCGGAAGCGTTACTTTTACTACTCATATTTACGACAGTCGTAAAACAAGGCGAGCCAAATAAAACCGTTTAATAAATTAGAAACATTTTATGTGACTCCATTCGGCACGAAACTCCGTCTTGATGTACTTCGCGAAGACTCAGGGCGTAACTAACAAATATTACAAGTTATCTTTAATGTGTCTGTATGTTTTTGGGGCCCCAAGAAGCTTTGAGGTCCAAGTCAATCAAACCTGTAAGCCGGTACATCTGCCGATTGATGGATGTCTTTTTCTCGGGGTTAACAGGTGACATGGTTGTCGCTCCCATAAAACCAGGACCAGGGGTAAATTCCTCGAATTCGACTCTGAACAACGCTAAGATTACGATAATCTTGTTAAAAAATTTTCGCCATTTAACAATTTTAAAAAGTAGTAATTTTTGTTCATTTTCGATCGCAGTCTCTTTTAAACCAAAGCTAATTTAAAGTATTCACAGTTATCATATTCATTCAATTTAACATAACATAAACTCACGCCTGTATTCCCCGAAGGGGTAGGCAGAGGTGCTAGCACCCACATTTCGCCAGTTTATGTTTAGGTCCCAATGTAATAGGTGGCGAGCCTATTGTCATTAACCGGGCACTTATAAACCTGCGATAAATACACACATAACTTCGAAAAGCATCGAAAAGTCATTGGTGTGTGCCATGGTAAACCTGGGATCGAACCCTAGACCTCATCTCAGCAGTCCATTACCCATACCACTAGGCTACCAATTTAATTCAATCATATTTTTATGTTAGGTATTACTATTCTACGTTACATTTTCCTCAATTTCGTCGTGCTCAAAGAAAAAAGTGATAGTAGCAGCACGCCGAAATTCATTTCGGATACACCACGAATACAAATACGAGTCTCCCAGCGCCGTTCGTCCCATCGGCTCTCCTCAGGGAGCAGCATCCACTCCGGCCCTCAGCGCGAAAATAAATAACAGGGACACGAGACTGCGACAATTCCGTAATAACTTTACCATTTCCTGTTTATTGTATTGGTAGTGGAATGTAGCTAATCTTAATTGAAATCTCACGGGACAAGTTATACAAAAGAGTGTGCTATTGTGTCAAAGTGATAATTATAATCATTGCGTATATTTTGGTCCGAAAAGGTAAGAGGGAACAGTCCTTTGTCATTTTGATTATAGTTTTCAAAGTTGTACAGGATTATCCTTAAAATAGACAAAGATTTTAAACTGATATGGCTTGTTGACTTCTGTACTTACATATTAAGGAGTTTTATCTGACATAATCAAACCTTAGATGTAGGTATATCTACCTACGTCCGCTATCGCCAGTTTAGGGTTGTTTGATTTGTTTTTCAAATCACATATTATGGGGTTTATACGGGGTCTTGGTGGGCTCCATATAAACCAGTCGACAACCTCAGCTGCCTTACTTATTAGTCAATAAATTACACTGGGAAGGTACTCCTCTCGGGTTTCGGATATTAAACAGCAGTGGATTCCACAAAAAGGTCCAAGTACGAATTTTAGATGAAACTAAGATTGGCACTCAAATAAAGAAGAATAAAACTGTATTATTCTCCCAGTAAACTTTCCAGTCTCCTTTGAATGTGTTGTTTAGTATGCAAAAAAGAAAGAATATTCCGTTCATATGTAAATCACGTAGTACAAGGGTTACCTCTCTCTCGAGACGTCACTCGGGACTTTGTTGTTACGGGGATGTGAAAGCGTCGTCTTACGCGACATTTTCATTACCGGCTGAGTTTCAGAGGATTACCGGCGAATGCATTGTTCACGATACAAAGACGCAGACGCAGACGTAGACTAGAAAACGTCTCGGGAGTAAGGATTTTTTTAGAAAAGTTATTTTGTGAAATACCGCATAAAAAGATTTTTCTTTAGAATTTGAACAGCAAGCAATTTTACACTTGGTAAGTTATTATATATATAGCGTTGAGTTAATTGTGTTTGGATTATATCTCTCAAAATGAAAGAGCTCCTGGTTAAGTAGTAACTGAGTAGTTTGACACATTGCTAAGCAATATCAGGCAGCTCAATCAGATGGGTAACCATTCTTAACATACTGATGCTAATTCTGAATATTGTCAAAAATAACTAAAATATTTGAATGAATTTTTATAGCATTTATTATGGTAACTTTAAAGCTCGAAAAACATCGGAAAAAATGAAATGCTCAAGTGAGACTTGAACTCATGACCTTTCCCTTACAGGGGGAATGCTCTTTCAACTGAGCTACCACACCTGAATCACTTCAAATTTCCTTTCTTTTTATATTCGTCTTTAAGGGTCGCTCTTAAGGGTGGAGCCATCTAGCAACATTCTTACGAACTGTTGGAAACAATGAATGATTTTTATTATTATTATTATTATTCTCTTTATTTCATTATTAAACTTATTAATTACATTTTTAAATACATATATAAAAAAATAAAACATATATTTAAAAATATAAAAAATAGTGCTCCACCGGTATCGGATACAGGGACCAAGCTACCGGTGGTTAGGGCTCCAGAGAAAGGAACTTCTCACGATGCGCGCCGTATCAAGGAGTACTGCCTTCTGCATCTGGCCCTTGACCCAACCATCCAACCCGAGCCTCTTTAGATGTTGGTCGAAGCTCTTTGCTATCAGTCCGTTGACTGATACGACTATCGGTACAATGATTGCTGAGTCAACATTCCACATGTCGACAACCTCGTGAGCCAAGTCCAAGTACTTAACTTGTTTATCTTTTTCAGCTTTCACGAGATTCTCGTCATGAGGAATGGTGACATCAACAATCAATGCTCGGCGTTCGGATCGGTCTATCACCACAATGTCAGGCTTGTTAGCTACAACAGTCCTATCAGTGATGATAGATCGATCCCAGTACAATGTGATATGACTATTTTCTAGAACTGGCTCAGGAACATACCTATAGTACGGTACCTCAACTTCCACAAGGTTGTATTTCAGAGCAAGTCGCTGATGGATTATCCTGGCTACTTGATTATGTCTGTGCAAGTACTCGCCGTTAGCAAGACGAGAACAACCGGAAGTAATATGCCTGAGGGATTCACCAGGTTGGTGACACGCTCGACAAATATCAATTGTGCCATCCCTCATGATATACTTCCGGTAGTTATTCGTCTTGTTAACTTCGTCTGCAATTGCACAGACAAAACCTTCAGTTTCCCCAAAAAGGTCACTGAAACGTAGCCAGGACACAGATGCCAGTAGGTCTACTTCGGGCCTGTGGAGGGCCCGATAGAACCTGCCATGTAGCTCCTTACTCTGCCATACCTCCCTGCGGCTGTCAGTGCCAACTATTGTAGGCCTGCGCCAGTTCTCTTTAGCCAAACCGAGCGGGGTTAGCCCGGTATCTACGTTGACTACATCAAGATGCATTTCCACGTTCGACTTTAGAAAGTAGTCTCTGAGATTGCACACCTCGCGATTATGAAGGGTCTTAGCATTTAAAAAACCTCGACCCCCACATTTCCGCGGGATGTACAATCTCATGACTGACGACCTTGGGTGGTGCATTCGGAATGCAGTCAACTGAGTCCGGACTTTCCTATCGATGGTATCGAGTTCAGTCTGAGTCCACTTGAGTATGCCAAAAGAGTACATCAAGAGTGGCATGACCCAACTGTTACAGGCACGCACTTTGTTACCACCTGACAAAAGACTGTTAAGTACCTTTTTCAGGCGGCCAAAGAAACGTTCCTGTAACATTTGTTTCATGTCGACCTCTTTGATGCATAACGCCTGTGACATACCCAAGTATTTATAGGTCTCAGTTACGAGGAGTGATCTTAGGTTAGTGGAATCAGAGAGTTGTATACCCTCTGACTCCACCACCCACCCTCGCTTTACATGAATGACTGCACATTTGTCCACACCAAACGCCATTTTAATAGAATTACTGAATGTTTCAGTAATCTTCAGTAAAGCTATTAATTGAGGGTTGGTGTGGGCGAATAGCTTTAAATCATCCATGTAAAAGAGGTGGGATACCATCTGACCCTCTCTTCGTAACCTATAACCTAACCCTGAATTCACTAGTAAAGTACTAAGTGGGTTCAGGGCTAAGCAGAACCAAAGGGGACTCAGACTGTCCCCTTGAAAAATACCCCGCTCTATTGTTATCGGCTCGCCACTACCCAAAGCCTGGCGACACCCTGGATAGAAAAGAACCGTCCTCCATTGCCCCATACATGACCTTAGGAAGGTACATAGAGTTGTATTCACTTTATACAACTCCAGCACCCTCAAAAGCCATGTATGTGGCACGGAGTCAAACGCTTTCTTGTAATCTATCCAGCATGCCGCCAGATCCTTACGATTGCGGCGAGCTTGTTGGCTAATAGTCATATCAATCAGGAGGAGCTCCTTAGTACCCCGGGCCCCATTCCTACATCCATTCTGAGAGGCACACATAATAGAATTATTGTTTATATGATTGTTAATCTTAGCTCTCAGGATGGATGTAAGAAGTTTATAGACCGTTGGTAGACATGTAATCGGTCTATAATTATTGGGCTCCAGAGTACTACCAGTTTTATGGAGCAGGTGAGTAACTCCTGTTGTCATAAAAGTTGGTAGCGTCCCAGATTCTATAGCGGATTGAAATTGTGAGGCCAAAACAAAATGCGAACTCCGTAGCCATTTTAGCCAGAAATTGTGCAGTCCATCCGGTCCCGGAGATTTCCAATTAGACAGCGAACGGACCGCACAATCTACATCAATGGCATCAATGTTAATTTCTTCCATTTCTGGAATGGTTTCGCATGCTCTTTCAACCTCACGCATCCAATCGCCTTCAGTGTGGCTAACGGGCACCGACCAAATGCTGCGCCAGAACGCATTTGTGGCTTCAGCATCCGGCCGTCGCACGTCATCCACACTTTCTTCTGTTCGCTCCCAGCTTCTATATACCCACCTTTGGTCTCTTTGGAACATACAGTTGATGGTATATCGATCAACTCGTTTTTTATATCTCCTTATACGGTTTGCCCATGCATAGACTTTCTGCTTCAGGAAGTCAATACGCTCTGTGACCCGAGACGTATAATCTTGGGGACTAATATCAGTTCCCGCAAACGCTCGGGTCACATAGCGCATCACCCTTGGGCGAGTATTGCCCGACCTGAAGCAGATTAGTTTACCAATGAGCACCCTTGCCTCGGCCACACGTCGTTCAATTCTGCATTGCCATGCTGGTATAACAGGTTTAGGTCGTATGGCAGGATGTTTGATGGGAAATTTAGCACCTGCTATACGACATGCCGCAACAGCAGTACAATACAGAATTGAATGAGTGTCACCGAGGTTTTCACTATTTTCTAGATATCTAGGTAATAATGAATCAAGGGCACTCACCAGCGCTATATTACGCCTATGTATGGGCAACCGCGGGAGACGTGGCCTGACATGTACGGGCATTGATCGATATTCCCGCAACGCACATTCCAAAGCCTCCTTAATCTCTTCATTGTACTGAATACTTACAGGAATGGGTGTGTCATCCGGCGCAACATAAGTAACATCATTTATTCCTGCTGTAGAAGCAGGAGCAGGAGCCGGCGCGGGGGTGACACAGATATTTCGCAAGCATTCTAGCCGTAGAGTCTCAAGTACGGTTTCATTCAACATGCGATTGCGTTGAATGACCCGCACTTGGTCCGATAATCGTTGTGCTGATGTGTTGATGGTAGGTTCAAGCGCCTGAAACAAAGGAAACATCCGAGTACGGTACGCACTGAGGTTAGTTCCACCCTCTGTAGCCGCAAAATATGCCCGCATGACGTTTTCGTTTATGGAATTAGTCCATCGCATGCGGTGCACATTACCACCGGTAGCGGGGGCCCTATTCGAAGCCGGAGGGCGTCGGGGTCCCAAGCAGGTCGGTGGCCGGCCTCTCCCCGGCCGACGTACAGGTGTTGGCGACGTCGGCGGAGAGAAGAACTCGTCGCTCGAGGAGGAGCTCGACGCCGCTGGTTCCACTGCTGGAGGTTGCGCGGCGGAGCTTAGCGACGAGTCCGGAGATGTTGTAGGTGCGCTTCTGTTTCGGTTGGCTTGTGCCCGAGTCAGCATTTTCTCCTAATTTTGTTTGTATAATTTATGCAATTGTGACAGCTGTCACCTCTGGACGGCATTGTTGTATGTTGTATTTTTCGATTATTCACTACTTAAACTAAAATATTCGGGCTATTTATTCAAATACTGTTTATTATTGCACGATTAAAGTTAAAATATTATTTACGAAAATTGAAAATAATAGGGAAATTAAATTAAAATTTAAATCGGAGAAAAATTATGTTGACGTAGGCGATGTAGGGTTGCCATTTTATTATTATTATTATTATATACTTTATTGTACACCTTAAAAATACAGAATATAGAAATAAATGTCTACGGAAACAGTACATGGGCGGCCTTATCGCTTTAAGCGATTTCTACCAGGCAACATTGAATTTTGATGACTGCGCCCAAATATTATTTGAATGTATTTTTTAAAGCATTTATTATGCTAACTTTAAAGTTCGAAAACTATAATAATAACTAACTAAAATATGCTAAAAATCTCTAAAATGGTATTATACACCCTGATTGTATAATCGTTTTGTGAAAAAAGATTGAGAACCCAGTTTTGATAGCAAAACGTTAGGAAGGATTGTTATTTTCACGAAAAGACTATGCAAACTGCTTTTTAGAGATTTGTAGCGTATTTTAGCTGGTTCTCACATCTCTGGGACGGCTCCGCAAAGTAATTATTAGATGCTCTCGACAGGTTGCAGCGACGTGCGGTCCGCATTATTGGGGATCCTGAGGTCACGAACACCCTCGAGCCTTTGCAGATGCGTAGAGATGTTGCGTCTTTGGCAGTTTTCTACCGTCTCTACCATGGTGAATGTTCTGACGAGCTCTTCCAATTAGTCCCACCCTCCCCTTTCCTTCACAGGACGACACGTGCAGGGCTAAGATGTCATCCATTTACGGTGCAGAGTATACCTGCTAGAACCAAGCGTTTCAGTGATTCATTCCTATGCCGCACCACTAAGACCTGGAATTCCCTGCCAGCTCACGTGTTTCCTTCTTCCTACAGTCCCGGGTCCTTTAAGCGGGGCGTGAAAAGGCATCTAATGAGGCCGTCAAGCTGAGTGCCACCACTGTTAACATGGTAAATGTTTACGATGGTGACCCTCTTTCCGAGACTTTGCCCTTAGCTTAACATCAGGCGAGGTGAAGTCAAATTGACGTGTCCTATATAAAAAAAAAAAAAAAAGTTCTGGTAATACAGAATCAGCATCATTGGAATCCCTCCACACCCAGAGAACATGTTAAGCATTCGAGCCCACATCTTTGGCAGTCGTTACAAAAACCCTAAAAAGTTTGGAAACTGGTGTGGTGTAACTATAGAACTTCCATATCGCCAGTGGATTATGGAGGTCGGTGGCAGGCACATCTTAATATAACTAAACTGACAAAAAGAAAACTCTATTTTTCTCTTCTCCGTTAATCCAATCACAAGAACAAGATTAAAAATTCACTATCCAATTTTCAACTTGCCTTATAAGTTTGTTAAGTCCGCCCTCTGCGCTTCGCTCCACTGTGGCCCGCACAGTTACAATTACATTGTGCCACAGTTGAATGCGCGGAATCAGCTCTAGTTAAAACTTTAATTTTATGCCCATCGTTGAGTCCTCGTGTTAGAAGTTTGCTGCTGATTGAATTTGCTTCACTTCTTAGAGAAAGTCTTAGGAGATAATTGAACGAGTTTCAGTTTGCGGATAACAGTGGATAAGACACGGAAGCCAGGACTAGATAACTAACTTTTGTTTTTTTTTCTTATTCAATGCATAAGAAATAATTCTAAATCAAGAGGAAATAAGCGTGACATCTCAGATGTTGCGTTAACCGCTTTCCATCAGGTTGGACATGTACTTTCTTCCATCTAAGCGCTTAAAAATTAAAAAAATGCCGAAAAAACTTCCTCTGTAATGTTTCAATGTAACTTATTCAAATATTTACGTTCCTGTGTATTTACTAAGTTTTGGGAAAAGTTCTCCCCATTGGGAATAATATTCCCAAAATTGCGAAGTTTGATGAGGAAATTGTTTAACTTTGTTTTGCCTTTTGTCTGTAATTCATAAGCTGACACAGCTGCTGGTGGCTCTAACAAGTTTATTTTCCTTATGCCAGCAATGATGCGGTCTGCCGGGTCCAATTAAAGTTTAGAATAAGTTTTATTTTTCTATCACAGATTTAAAATTTACTTTGTATACATCGACTAGTTTTCTCATCGATATTTAATATTTTAGTTCAAATAAAACACACACATATTTCATACTGGATCCACATCAATAATGATTTTCACAACGGGTAAACCTTTCATTTTTAACTGTGCCCTTGCGAACACATCGGTCTGAGTCTAAATGTTAGTGTCTGCTACAGATCTTAGCTTTTCATGAAGTACCTAAATTTCCTGGTACGAATAGAAATATTATGAATATGCTAATCCCAGCGGAGGTAAGAGTAGAATATTAGTAACTAAGGTTCTAATATTCTTTAAAAAATAAAAAATAAAAAATAAATGTATACACTAAGATATAGCTTGATTACAATCTCCAAGAAACGAGTACTGCGAGTATAAAGCACATTTTGGGCACATTTTAGCACATTCAAGTAATATGAATCAAGCTATACCTGACACAAGGCGCGTGTGCTAGGGGCAGACAGTCACAAGTTCCATCGGATCCACCACATGGCTGAGCCCTTAACAGTAACTCACTTTTTGGTTGTTGGGAAGAATAACAGGAAAAAGTTACGAAATTGGTCTTTCCGAATTTCAGTGTGTGCAGACTGGCAGATAACCATGTCAGAACCACTGAGAGGGCCTTTTCAGCACGAGTGTAGACCACCAGCCAGCTTTTTCCGTGGACAAGCTGTATCGTCAGCACACGTGATTATTTTGCATTGTGTTACTGTTACGGGAAGGCGACTGAAGTCATTTGCATACAAGAGGAATAGCGTGAAGCCAGTATACCTAGTATTAGCTTCACAGTGATTCATTCTGACTTAAATTGACTGGTCAGAAGATCATGATGGTACCCGTACCGCATGTTGTGCAGACTATTTGAATGTCAGGAAAATGTGACAGTAATAATATTCACTTGACACTCATGTATAATAGTCCTTCCATTTTTATGCCTATATTGTATGCTTTATTCTGTCAGTATACCTATAAGTGATCGCTGTTGTGTGATATCGCCAATTGTATGAACCCGCATAAATCAATAAACACATATTCCCTGGACAATCTTTCATTTCGGCTATCAAGCCGAAGTCAAAGAATATAATAAATAGTAAATAAAATAATTAATAATAGTAAATAATATAATTACATTACTGTTACGCAACAGTAATGTAAATATTTTAGCGAATTACGTACCAGATATAGGATGGTATAACGAGCTTCACAATTTTGGTGTATAAATATGTTCAGTTTAAAACGCTCCCTATAAAATATTTCGAGGTTCAAATCATTTATATAACCTTTAAAAAAATTACTATAAATTATACCCTGACGATCTTCCTTGGTGTTGTCTTGCTAATAACGTAAATATTAAAAAGAAAACTTATAACTTCATTTTCCCGAAAGCTTTAATTTCGGGGTACTGAGGAAGAAAACTTTTGTAAAAAATCACTCAGGTGCTTTAGCAATATCAATTAAAGTGATAAACACGTTTTATATTAGAATTTCGAAATATATTTCAATAGCCTACCGTTCCCTTTTATTGGGCTCATCAAACATTTTTGCCTAGAAAGTACCTTTCAACACAGAAGAACAAACTTCCACCTTTTTATACTAATTGATTGGCTCGCTCAATATTGAATATTAACACCAAAGAAAGTCGTCCGTACCCGTAGTATGGGGCGTCGATAATGTTCTAATTGCTCGATTCGACGCCACAATGGACAGAGAATAATAGTCCCTCATTAGTACCGCTATTGGAAAAAAATGTGAAAAGAATTGATTAGGAAGGAGCGGGTCTTTGGTACAAATTCGTAGGAGATGAGACGGGTATTTTTGGAGGTGATAAAACAAGTAGGTATATACGAAGTTGAATAGCGTGGCTCGTACTGTTTTTAATACTGAAGTCGGACTTTCAGTGCCACTTATTATTATACTTCATTTTTTGATATTTTCTAAAGTTCACGCGAATGTCACTCATTGAAATAAAACCACATTTTACGGATTCTGTCGCAATATATTTGTTATTATTTACTTTTAAATCGACGTTTCGGCTGCTTTTCAGCAGTCATGATCGCGGTTTGACTCATGATGGTAGTTGTCACAATGTTGTTTGATCATGGCTTCAGATTTTATTATAATACCACAACTATCATCTGACCTCCCAGCTCCGAATAGGTCCCAACTCCGAAACCTTTAACAAAGCATGATCCATAGGTCTGTAGGTACCTAAAGACCTTGATGGAGCCCCTTTCGTACCCCGGAACATTGAACAAATGATATTACTTAAAACATTATGTTTTTAATTAACAAGCACTCGCAGTTGTATTTACATTTAATTTGTGTTACTCTAGCCTTAGGAAGGCCTCGCTGGTTCTGATTCTCAGAGACATGGTAAGTAATTACTTGAATATTTGCCACTTAATTTTGGGTTGGTTCGAATATTTGACTAAAATGTACATAAACAGATTCAATATTTATATTCAATAGGTTGATCTTAAATTTGTCAGGATTCTGGTAAATTACAGATTCCTGGGTCAGCCGGAGTGCGAGGGATATATCAAAGACAACCTCACCTCCGGCCTAGCATCAAGATCCACAGTCGGCGTGCGGTTTTAGTCGGTTCGAGTCCGACATAACCTCCCCTTCCGGCTCCGGCAGGGGAGGTATCCGAGGGGATTTCCCGACGAAAAAAGAGGTAAATTACAGATTCCCTAATTAATAATTATGGTATAGTCAGCCAGATAATTAGTTACTTAATATAATAAGTACGTACTAAGTAATTACAATAATTTTCTAACTATGCTAACATAAGTCTCTGTGAGACAGCAAATCTCTAGTGGTAAATGAATCAAACGCTTGCGACAAGTTATTGCGAGCATTTAATTAAGCAAACAATGTCGCGTCACCCGCAAGATTTACTTTGCTTCATGGAGGTAAACCACGTTTATTGCCTGAGTTGATGTTGGACATACTTATGTGGTGACTACTCATGATTATACTGAGAATACTGACTTGTTCATGAATTATAAAGTATTAAGTCTTATTCTCTTTTCTTTAGAAGAGTAGTTTTAATGAAAGGAAAGGAACTTAAAACCATTGAGTTTGTAGTCTTTCATTATAGTGGTATAAAAATCCGTATAATAGAAAGTGTAAAGTGCTATCGCAATTTGATGCATCATTATGATATTGTAACTTTGCTGAAGCTTAGTTTAGAAGAATTCGATTAACCAGCAGGAAAAAATTAAAATGTCATTGCAATTATTTATGTTTTGACCTGAAAATTTGATGATTATTACAATACCGTTCGTTTGGACAAATGACCGTACTATCTAAACGTGAAAAATTTACAAAAACGAATTACAAATTCAACAAAACATTAAAATGTCTTGAGCAATAAATCAACGGAAGGATTTATATTTTTATCTCTTCGTCTCTGTTGTCCTTATCGACTAGATTTATTGCGCCTCAGGCAGTAGGCTTGTCTCTTAAACTTTTATTTTAGCGCATCAATTAAAGGGGTACGGCAGATAAATCTGAGAAGGCCTTTTATTAATACAGTTGTGACCTTATTTGAACTGTCAGAGTCTTTACATTGTACATTAAAATAATACGTAGGTACTCGCAATAAGTGGCAAAAGATACTTAGTGTATTCTGCAATATGTACAAACTAGTACAAGTTAACAACATGGCAAATGGTATAACATTTGCTACAAACTGTTATTACGTCAAAGATGTGCCAAAATACATAATACAAACGGCTCTAAGCGCATTTGTACCCCAGTACAGTACAAATTTTAGCTTTGTAACATTTTACATTTAGTCATATATGATGCCAGTCATGTTCAGAGAGAGCTTTTGAGAGCTTTTGAGAAATTTTTACGCTAAGAAGAGTCTTAGCGTAAAATTTTCCCCCGAAATCATAGAAATATTTTGGCAATAAGCGAACACTACATTATATCCAACATCAGTGTTAGCGCATAACTCGTGTGCTAAGCCAACGCTTGCAATTTCAACCGTGTTAATATTTCCCACGAAATATTGTACAGCTACGTCTTACATCTGCCAAGCACAAGCATATTTTCCAAAACAATCAAACAAGCTCTCTACAACAGCTACACTCTCGGTTAAATACGGGTAGGTGTTTAGGTACGATAAAGTTACCGTATTACCTACCAGTATAGCGGTACAAGGTTCTTCAACCAAAACACGGTAATCATAATATTTGAAGTTGATCTTACTTTTGTATTGTACAGTCGTTTAAATATTCAGCTTGTCAGCTGCCATCACATTGATATTATGTTTCGGATTTTTATCTACTATCCGATCGACTCCGCAGCCACGATATCTGATATTGGGCGGGCCGGACAATTTAAAAGACAGATACATGATTCATAAATTTTACTTTGTCCGATATCGGATCAGCGCCCGATACCTATATCGGATCGAATAATGTGAAAACGCTTTTATTTGGGAAAATTTATTAGTACTTCTTATTGTAGATGTATTTAAAGTATATTGGGTATAAATTGCCCTGAGTGATATAATCGATAATTATTACTATATTTATTTTTTCATAGTATCTAAATTGTAATAAAGCAAGGACTGGCCTGCGGTCAGGGATCCATTGTGAAATATTATGTCGCATATAAATTTCACAATGGATCCATGATCTGTCGGTGTGTCTGTCAGTCTGTCTGAGTGTCTGTCTGTATGTTACGCTGTCACGCCTAAACCACTGATCCGATTTTTATGAAATTTGGTATAGGAGTAGATTAGACCGTGAGGAAGGACATAGGCTATGTTTGGTCGCGATAACCGATATCCGCGCAAGTGGAGCCACGGGCAAAAGCTAGTACAGTAATATAATTACAGAGGCGTTACGAATAATTGAAATAAAATAATTTTACTTTTACAAACGTAAAATAAAATCAATCATCGATATTTTATAAAATTCTACCTGTTTACTTACCAAGCGCGGCTTCATTCGCATTCAATTAAATAAATTGAAATGTTTGGTCAATCAACAGAATCTACAAAACAGTCCCGTAGCAACTTCGAGCTCACAAATTGATATTCGTTTATAAATTAACAATTACTTTGCCCCAAATATAAATGGACTTTTTGAATGATGTTTACTTCATAGTATTTTGTTACATGACATAACCCAAAAATTCATAAATGAAATATTCATCACGCCTTGGAACGCGCACAAAATGAGACAGCAAACGGAAGATGAATAACATCACTCACCCCACTGTACCTTAAATAATTGTTTGCCTACGGCGTAGCGTGGTTGCTACGCCGTAGACCCCTACGACGGACACCGAACACTTCTTGAACACTTAAAAAAAAACAGAATTATAACCCTATTTACGTTTACATAAAGTCCTTTTTTTATTCACGTAAGAGGCTTTGGCGGAGGCAGACCCTTGTAACGACGGTTGAATGATTCCATTTATCTTTCTTGTGTTATTATTTTAATATCATACTCACGATTATGGCACCTACGCCATACGTTATAAAGCCTAAATTACGTAGATGCTATGGGCAACTTTTAATACTGGTGTTCCCAGATATAGGCTGCACGTCATTTTAAAGTAAAAAATGTGAAATATGTGTGTCCTTAATATAAAATATCTTGTTTTGAATTTCATACAAGTGCTCTTATGTATATTGTGATCATAGAGGTTGATGGGCTAAAATGATATTTGTTTTAATATGTTATGCTGATGAAAAACAATCTCATTTTCTAGAGAATAAGGCCTGTTGTACACACACGTTTTTCGTCGTAAAAATTCTCGGTTAATTCGCCGCGTGTAGATACGGTCGTCAGCGTTGTATGAAAAACTGAGTAAGCTTGATCACTACCACGGCGTGTGATTACTATCTAATTTTACGTGTAAACAAACGTGTGTGTACAACAGGACTTTAAAACTAAGCTTAAAATGGACATTCGTACTGAGCGGGGATCGAACCCGCGCTCCTGCGTGAGAGTCACGTTCAATACCGCCACGCCACAAAATCTATTGCTATGACGATGATGAAGATAGGTATTTTATTTAGCTTTAATTAGGCACCAGGCCTATCTCTTCGAGAAGGAATCAAAGAAGAATCAAAGAATCAATTTCATTTATTCAGTTTAGGCACATAAAGAGCACATATGAACGTCAAAATTTTACAAGTAGGTAATGTCAATCACAGAAAAATAAATAAAATAAATCATTAGAAAATGATTCTTTCGCTGGTTCGGTAGGTGGTTCTACTGAGAAGATACCAGCAAGAAACTCAGTGAACTCGATTATCCTTCTTTTTTTTATTTTAAATATGGTTTTATTTATAGCAATTTTTTACAGTGCGAGCAAGAGATGAGATTAGGATGACCATGCATGGTTGCGGGGTCAATATACTGAAAATCAAAGTTAACACTACATTTTTCAACACTAGATTCAAGTAGAATAGCAGCTGCGTTTGTTGAGGAATTTAATTTACTTGTAGTGGTAATTGGAACATTTGTAAAAAAAGATTCAAATGCATTGGCCACTGCAGAATCAGTATTAATGTGTTTATCATCTATTTTTAACTCAAAAGATCGATCACGTGACCTTGTTTTACAGGTTTCTTTGTTTATAACATTCCATGTTGCTTTAATTTTATTGTCAGCTTTTTGTATTTTAGTCCGAATATAATTGGATTTGGCTATTGAACAGACTTTCTTGAACATTTTTGAGTACTTTTTAGTATATACAATTACTTGCCTTTGTCTCATATAATTCATACAATTTCTTTCTACTTTTATAGATTCCAGGTGTAGCCCAATCACTAAATTTAATTTTGAATTGATTAACGTTTATTGTTTTTTTAGTGAAAATGTTATTAAATTCGTTTTGGATTACTCCAAATAAATCTCTGTAGAGATCATTCGGGTTTTCGTTACGGTTCGGCTCCAAAAGAGGTACTTTATTGTTAATGTTTTCTTTAAATTTTTCTAATCGATAAGTTGTGATTGGTCTACATACAATAATTTTTTTTAGGTAATGGGACATGTTGGTGCTCAAATCTAGCTAACTGAACTGTATGATCTAATTTTATAAATATTATTTTAGATTTCTCATTTACATTGCCGTCTGTAAAAATATTATCCAAGCAGGTAGCTGTTGTGGGTGTGGTGCGAGTTGGTTCACAAAAAAGATTTTGCAAGTTAAAAGATTTAAAAAGATTGAGGAACCTTAACGCGTTTTGGGAGTTTTCTAATATATTAACATTAAAATCGCCACATACAACTACCGTCTTCTTACATTTACATATTTTTTTAAAGGTTTCTTCCATAATTGATTCAAACAGGTGGTAATCCCCAGATGAAGGTCGATACACACTAACAATAATGTATTGCTCAAGCTCTGCACATGCCAATTCAATATTTCGCTCAGTTGAGAGTGCTACTATATCTTTTCTTTCTTTAGATTTTAATTCATCATTAATTAAAATTAATGAACCACCTCTTTCAGCGGCAACTCTAGTAAACGAACTAATGATTTTATAATTATCAATACTAACTAATAGTTCATGTTTTTTTAACCAATGTTCAGTTACACAAAGTACATGAATATGCATTTCATTTAAAAACAATTCTAGTTCTAACTCTTTGCCAGAAAAACCTTCAATATTTTGATGTATAATATTCATGAACATAGACTTTTCCTTTGTCCCTAAAATTAGATTGCTAGAGATTTCCTCTATTGTCCTAGAATTAAATTTAAATGATTGATTGCGACATAAAACAGTGCTCAGTAAGGGAGGCCAAACTAAAAGTCACGGACTGGCTAGGTTCCTTGACGTACCACCTGACAGAGGGCCTACTGATGCACCTGGTGTGAGACCCACCTCAAAATACCTCAATACCATAAATCACAACGCACTGAAACTTACAAAATACATACATTATATTATCTTTATTATATTATATTATATACCTACTTATATTATATTACATACATTATATGTACCTATATTATATTATCTTTGAATTATATGTACGTATATTGTGTTATTTTTATTGTGATCTATATACTATAACTATGATATTTGAGCATTATACTTTCTATTACCTACTACCCACCTCGTGCAATAGAAAACGAACAACATTTGTTTAATAATGTATCCTTGCTACCAACGACAGTGTAAACCGAACCATATTATATAATTTGTTAACCAAGATTGTGACAGGTACCCACAGGACAGGCTTAGACCTAGTGTGGGGCCACCGGCAATGTAACTATGTCTGTTTCTTTGTTAATAAACGATTTATTATTATTATTATTATTATAAACATTGTCATTTTTCTGCTCAAAAGAAGCAGGTTGGTTAGCCAAGTTCTTGGCTGAGTATTTAATATAATATGATAGCGAAGATGCTATCTGTCTTTTAAAAAATCTATTCAAATAGAATTTATCTTTTGTCAATAATAGTTTGTTTTCTAAATATAAATTTATATTAATCAAATGGAATTTATCTGAATAATGAAATGTCAATGTATGTAATTTTTGATTGAGCTTATATCTAATATAATTTTCTACCTGTGACAAGCTACGGCTATATGGAAATGTAAATAAAATTATATTTTTAACATTTAATAAGCTCAGCAAATTAAAACAATTCATAACCGCATTTCTGTCTGCATTTCCCCTGTCTCCCACTAAAATTAAAAGAGTATTGTCGCTGTTTAAACTGTGACTCTTAACCATATTCTATCCTTCCTGACATAACTTCATAATTCACCAGTCGATCTTATGGACCTAGTGTACTACATTTGAACTCTAGAGACCAGTCAAGTAGTCTCAACGGTATAACTTACTATATTCAGTATGTCCATAAGTGATCGCCTGTTGATTCAATTAGCAAGTGATTGTTACGTCAGGGCGTTATTACAATCTGCGGTGAGCAAATCACTAGTAATATTAGGTTAGGACACCGCGTCGGTGGATGCATACCTGATGTCGAACTACTACATAATTAATTTGGTCCGAGAAGTGTCCGTGCTATTACTTTTTACACTACACTTCATTACACTACACTTCTTTTTTTTGTTGCGGAAATCCCCTCGGATACCCCCCTGCCGGAGCCGGAAGGGGAGGTTATTGTGTATTGTTGTTACGCCGACTGTGGGTCGTGGTGCTAGGCCGGAGTTGAGGTTGTCATCAACATATCCCTCGCACCCCGGCTGATCCAGGGCCATCCCTTACGGTCTAGCCCTCGTTGGGAGGGGGGAGAACGGTGTCTCCGGCTCGCCCCCGGAATGAGGAGGCGCGCTCCTCAGCGCGCCGTCGCCGTGGCCTGCTTCTGCTGGGATGACAGGCGGCTCCTCCCGTCACCCCCAGGCCCGCGCTCATGGGGGACGGAGGTCAGTCAGTGCCCTCCGACGCCCGAGTTGCCGCTCGCGAGTCTCACTCGCTCGCGCCGCTTCACGACCATTATCTGCTCGCTGAAGGAGACGCCGGCCGCCCACGCGTCTGCACAGCGGACCATCGCTGTGAGCAGGGTGGCGAGGGTGAGAACTCTCACTCCCAGGGCCCAGGGCTCGGTCAGGCCCATGCCGGACACTCGGTGAGCGTGTGCAGCTCTGTGTCCTCGCTCGCATCGCAATGATGGCACTTGGACGTTGGCTCCTTTTCGATCCGATGCAGATACCTCCCGAAGCACCCGTGCCCGGTGATAATCTGCGTCAGTCAGAAGCTGCCATGTGGCCTCTCTAGCCATTCCCTCATAATGGGCCTTACTGCCTCTATGACACTGCACTGCACTACACTACATGCTAATAGAAAAAATCTAAAAGTTAATAAAGATGAGAATAAGACAAAAACCTTTTATTAATAAGCCATCCATGAATCCACCTTATTATAAATATTTTATCAGCCAAGTTACTGTTTTCATTACCATAAAATATTTCACCAGAGACTCAAATATTTGATGTAGATAAAGTATTCCCAATCAGTCAAAGTGTAAGCGACTCAACTAATGATTAAATACACAGTGAGATAAGTAAGTACACATATTAAACAAAGATCAAAGGACGTATACGAAATTCCCATTTCATTACGCTTTTAACGATATCCCAAATTAATACCCGCGCTTTATTCCCAGCCAGATATTGTCGGAAGGGTTGGGTGCCGCCGAAGATAATTAATTTATATTACGATCGGCGTATCCGGTCCTATAAACAATGCCCAATGAACGGGCTCACCCAGCTCAATGCTCGCCTTGGTCCCATTTTTTTCTTTTTTTTCGGCGAACCTTTGATTTAATTTTACAATGCTGACACAAAGCATCGATTTCATTTGATGAATTTCGGTCAAAAGGGTTTGAATCCCTTGTACGTATCATATGGTATGGGTATTTATTTATTCGAAATTTCAGTTTGAGTACGAAGTGGTGGGTTAGACCCTGTAACTACGGCTAACTCCAACCGAGGTGCCAGTGGCTTTGTTGAGGGTTGCTCGGAAACATTCCACTTATTCTTCTGATCAGCAGATGGCAATGCCATTTTGGATATTCGTTTTAGGAAAGAGCTTACTGAAGCTCTTGAAAATCCGAGATATTTAAACAAGTTATACAGGAATTTAGCTGGAATTCCTCTAGCTCCTAATTCTACGGCGTTGTTTAACCACATAGCCGTTTTTGTTTAACTCGTTGGTCAAGTCAAAGTGTTTGTTTATTTTAATAGCGTGGTCTTTAGATATGTTAGTTTCTCACGATACTGAGAGTTCTACTAGTACTGCACGGTTTTGCAGCTATAGAAAACAACGCAATATATTATGTAAACCGAACTAAATCTACAAGCTAGCTACCAACACTGAAAAAGTCACCTTAAAAAGGATTAACATTCAGTGGAAAGTTCAAACGGTGCCACAATATTTACACGGGCAAGGCCGGGGCACAAAGTAAGTAACACAAATATCTCCAGCAAAACTCATCTTGGCAAAGGGTGGTTTATTTTTCATGCAAATTGCTTCAGGACCAGGATGCAATGAAAGCCTGAGCACTCTTACAACATTAATGTTGTCGTAATGAACTGAGTGACGTCATTCTTTGTCGACGTTGATTGCCTTATTTAACATTTTAGCCGGCGTCAATATTTAATTGTCGATACACAAATAGTTTGTTTAACTCTTCAGTTATGGTTCTTAATTTCTCACTTTTAACTTATGATATGCTTATATTATATAAGTAAGTTACATACCAATTATCACGCCGGGTACAAACTGACAACATGTTAAAATGTATAAAGTATCAGATAGCACGAGTGTCAAAATGTACATATGTAAAATAGTTTCAAATCAATCAATGTGGGAATGCAGTGATGCTAGAAATTACAAATGTCAAAATGCACAAATGTAATAATTATTACCAAATCTCATCTCGTTGCTTACTTATATACATTTTACTTATAATTGTATTTCCCTAACTCTACGAATCTAATTTTATATTTACTTGACATATATGACGACGCCTCTGTTACTCTAAGAACCAATTTAATCTCATATCTTCGAGTAAATCCAGGCACTATTTTTCTCACTATAATAATTACTAGCTTTACAACGATTATTGAATAAATAAACAATATATTCAACTTCGGTGTACTAGTTTCGGAATATAATTTAATTACGGAGCTGGCCCGTGCCAATAACTTCCTATCGAAAATATTCATTTTAAATTAAGTTAACATTATGTAAATCATATGCTTCGTTGGACTTGCCGATATTCAACGAGAAACTTACCGTTGTATTCGTTTAAATTTGTACAGGTTGTTTTCAATTCGTTACGTTTTGAAATGAAAAGTTTTATTATTTCATGATTAGCTTTCTGTTTGGGTTCACGATGAAGATTATCAATGTATTTCTTTGGATCGTTTCGTGAAACCTCCTTTGTACACATATAACCTTTAATTAAGATTGGTTCCATTGGGACTTTATATCTACACGGAGCTTCACGGACTGATTGTTCTACTGTGACTGCTTGGTAAGTATACAATAATTATTTGCCTTGAATAATATTGATTCAATAATATTTCAAACATTTTTAGAGGGCTTCCACAAGCATAGAACAGAAAATAAAATATAACTTAATGTGTTTGAATTATTGTGCTCATTGATATATTGTTAACGATTCTATTTGTCTCATTCGATGATAGATATAAATAAGAAACATGGCTTTTCTTTACTAAATGTTTGCTAGAGTAAGTGTGACAGTTATTGCAGGTTGAATCACACACAATTGGCTCCCTGAATCTTCACGGTTCTGGAAGATTCTGGACAAGTGCCAACATGCAATGTGATTCTGATTGGCTATAGGATTCGAAAGCTGATGGATTTATTGATAAATGGTAGCTATTCGAGTGGATAAGTAGTGGAATCACCATTTGTGACTACCTCTCCGTTTTTCATAGATTAAACGTTTAACAAATTTGGAGTCGCTTTGCGGTTCTCTGAATGAGCCTGCAAGGAGACTTTGCTTGAGCTCGACGCGCGACGCGTTTGCGGTTCACTCGACAGAAAGTTTAAATGTGTTGGCACGTTCCCTATAATAGCTACTACATACGGATATATCGGACCGCCACCAAGCGCAGCCTTTCCAACAAATGCACTGGCTCGAGAGCGTTACTTGTTGTTCGAACAAGTTCCAACTTTTAAGCCGAAGTTTAGTTACACAGGAAACTTGAATACCTATGTTGGGTTCTGGACATACATTTATTTTTAGTGGTATTTTACAATTCTTTTTATTCTCTTGTTATTTAGCGACCCACAGACAGGGTTATGTAAATTAGCGATATAATTCTATCAACTAGGATAAACACTGTAAACAATGCTTGTTCTGGTTTGTTTAGAGGAAATAGATAAATTATTTATTTTACTTTCGTCATACATACATTTTCTTTTGTCTATTCCTCTTCCTACATATCGAAATACTCTAAACATTCCAACAACCCATTCTCCATCGAATACATCAGAATACATCAAATTTATTGATGTATTCGATTTGTATAGTTAGAAACCTTACGTTTTAAAAAACTAATTCAAACCATTTCTAGACCTTGGTATATTCGTCTCTTTAAATAACTGAATAGTACTTAAAGTATCAAAAAGTTTTAACATTTTGTACACGCCTTCAAAATGTTTCAAGGTAGAGAGGGTAATAAATAAACTTTTAAAGCTTTATATAGACATACACACTTTAGATTTCAAGTTTTGAATGATTTGACTGACCGATGTTATGCCTATATTTACGCTATAATATATATTGGTTCACTACAATACATAAAAGCTTTCAACGAAAAAATATATCCATAACCCACCTGCGTATTTAGAGATGCTCAATACATATCTTAATTTGAAAAATAATAGTAATGTCACGTAAATAATATAAAATGTATGCTTTAAGACTTTAGTCAGACGTCAATCAAGCTCAGTTGCCAAAATAATGAAGGACAGAATATCAATACGTCTGGATACTCGCTATGATCGGATTTTCGTTTTTCTCGTGAAATTTTGATTTATGCCAAATAACTTGCTTTTGTGAAATTTAATCTCGTAATTTCCAAGATTTGAAAGGGTTCGGAGTACCACTTTACATAATACTGTGATTTAGTTTTCTGTGATATACTGTTTCACTTTGATTATTATACAAAGGTACTTATTTTATTACTATACAACATATAGCGGATACAGCTAGTACATACATGCGATATGTCAGATTAATTCCTAAATCAATGTGTTACTGAATTTCTTAGACAAAACTTTCAGTAGAAACTACAAATAGATTGTTTTACTGGCTCATAGTATATTCTGTAGAATTAATCAATTGACCTATCGCTGTGGACGACGATAGACTAAATTAATTGATTGATATTACACAATAATTGATAACGCACTTTTCCACGATATTTATTAGGAACCTGGCTGCAATCAATCATCAATTTGGACATGTGAGATGTCATTTGATTCACCGTGATTGTGTGAGTATATTAAAATTTCGAGAAAATCAAGACTGCGGATTTTTGGCGCCAAAACGTATGTTGTCACAAATATTTTTGACTCAGACATATAGAGTAGGGTGTAAAAATAAATGAAATCAGAAGGAGATTACAATAAGATATACATGTCATATCATAACTAAAAATTATAAAATAAAACACACGAAAAAAAAAAAACCCGACTGCCACTGATAAGATCAAAATAAGTTTGATAGCAGACCCTTTATTTTTTCCTTTCGGTTTATAATTGGCAAATGGGCACCACCTGCTATCAAACTTATTTTTCAGTAGCAGTCCGGTTTTTTATTTTTTTTTAATCTCTTAATATACAAAATTGATTATTAGAATAAACTGAAGGCAGATTTAGACAAACATTATTTACCTACGGCTTCGTCTGACGGGCGACATGGCAGCTTGCCTTGCCTCATTAGGATGATGAGAAAAGTTCGTGAACATGACGCCATCGCGGTTTACTTTACGGAACTGTTACTGTTATGTGGTGGACTTACAGGATATTTTTATTCAAGGCGATGCGATGTCTTTTCTGTTGTAATCTTACTAACGATAGAAGATGGAGTTATCTTACGGCTGAGTGACTATAGTGGCTACGGTGTATTTTTCCCGATTGATTTGGTCCATTTGTACTAATCTAATAAAACAAAGGAATTTTACTGAGAATTCCTTTACTGATATATACTACAATAAGAGAACTAGTAATACAATATCTAGATATTAATTAATATAAAACAAGTCCTTATTTCTGCCGCCTTTCTTAAAGCATAGAAACTGGCAGTATACTCAATAACCTTTAAACTAAACTGCGTCTTTCTGAAGTGAGTTCATATCGGTATCGGCCGGGCTTCGAACATCTCGATAGTAAATTTGAAGTCTCCTAGGCTTCCGTCACTACTACTAAATGAAGGCATATTCTAAGTATAACAACTGAATAACCTATATCTTTTAACCACCAATATAATATAATGTGGGCCTTTACATCTTAAGTAGATGATTTTAGCAGCATCTGTGTGGCAGGCTCTAGTGTGACTGTACGTAGTTCGATACGGGAGTAACAGCAGCGTCCACATGATTGGCACCTAAACTGAGGGTCGCCTGAAAGGTGGGCAGACGAGGCAACTACGGCGCTCCCGTGTCTATTCTCACGCTTTTCGGCTAAGTTTCGAAACCAACAGTTGTCATGAGTTTTGCATCCATCAGCCAGGAACTTCCTCCAGTTGGTGCGATCGTCAATGTAAGCAGATATAATAACCTGCCACTTTTATTCTAACACACACACTCATATAATTCTTACCTACCCATTTACAATTTTACTCGTTTTTCACGTTCGTTTTGCAATAATTCTATGGGTCGGTGCCGTGAAAATACGCGAGCAAATAGTAATGCCGTTAACTCTTTTATTGTAAGTTTCATAATGGAATATACTGCCATACATCTTTCCAGCCCATTGAGCTCACCAGCCAATATACCTACTATATGCCATGCTAAGCTCTGTGTTGGCAATAACAACTTTATTGAGAAGAAATTCCAAAGAAAAACTGTTATTGGAAAATGAATAAAAATTGAACACATTCGTCTAAAGCGAACAAACAGACAAGAATTCCAAAATGTATATATTAGTGTTCTGAATCTTTTATTTTAACATAACTAAATTACTTTAAAAAGGTACATTCATACATACAATCATGCCTTTATCCCGGATTTCACCAATCATTGTATTCGGTACCACGTAATAGGGAGTGAGCCTATTGCCGTATTACAGGCATTATTGTTGACTCGAGCCTGTATATATCTGTCTGATGTTAAACATTATTACATGTTGTTAAGCTTTAGATACAACTCATTTACAATTCCATAATGCCATAGGTTTACAATATCTTAGAGTACAGAATACTTTGAAGAGTTATATCAGTAACTGTAAAAAGATCTGGCGCATGTAAAGATAAAAAAAAAACACTTAACATTCTTTCTCGGTTGAAGCGGCGTAGTCTTGCCGAGAAAATTATGTCTCTCCGCCATCAAGCTCTTCACGCAAGAGCTGTGATGGAAAGGATTAGATTCGTAGGATAAGGAATGGTCTCTTTATTCTTTTTTTGTTCAACTGCTTCGAATTCATCACGTGGAGTAACGTAATAATATTAATTACTCCGATTTAGGTCCATATTACTACTACCAAAGGGATTAGGTAGGATTATCCTTTGTGGTAATTAAGAACTCAGTTCCTTTAAAGACATTTAGTCGCTTTTGTACCTTATTGAGTTTTCTAGATATATAGTACTAGCACAGTATAACGAGAGATCTTACAGTAGTTCATCGCGTTTGATGTTTGCGGAAATGCCGCCTTTTGCAGTTTTGTCAGGGTTGTCACTTCAGTTTTTATATATATAATTTTTCTGTAATATTCTATATATAACCCCTATTCGTTCTCTTTGTTCTGTCAAGGCACATCAACTCACGCTAATTTATATTACTAGGTGATGCCCGCGGCTCCGCTCGCATGGATGTCGGCTATTGCGACTTTTGGTTAAATCTCCGGTTCTACTCAACCAATTATGATCAAGCAAACGTAATATTTTAAGTCTGAGTTTTTGGATTTTGGTTTCGATTTCGGTTTCAAATTCGATTTCGTTTTCGATTTGGAATTTCTATTTCGATTCTGACTTGAATTTGGATATTGATTCGGGTTCGGGTTCGGGTTTGGATTTGGATTCTAATTCGAATTTCGCTAATCGCCGGCATCGCTAAATTGATGATATATTCTTAAGGAGCCTATCCACGATCAGTTCGCCTGCAGTTTTAAATCGTATCGGGCGGCCTACAGTCCTAAGTCGACAGCGCCCACACACGAAAGGGATTTTGGCCTGGCGGCCATGCCCTGCTGTCCGTTTTGCGGCTACACACGATCAGTTGGGAGTCGACAGTTTCCCATCGTATGATTGCCTGCCGGCAATTGTCTGCTATCGGGCTTGACGACCATGTTACCGACGTTCAAAGATGGTGGACTTGAAATTAAAAAAAAACAAATCGAGGTTTTCGGGGTGACTAATTACGTATAATAAAATCCATTTAGCGATCCAAGATGGCGGACTTGAAATTTCCCACAAAGTCAACATGAGCATCGTTTTGGAGGTTTTGCTGAGTTGCTAATTACGAATATATCATCCATCCAGTCATCTTGGATTGCTACATGAATAACATATTCGTAATCAGCAACCCCGAAAACCTTGAAAAGGATACCGGTATAGATTTTAGTAAAAATTTTGAGTCCGCCATCTTGGATCGCGAAATGGATGTTATATTAGCAATCAGCGACCCCAAAACCTTGAAAACGATACCCATATTGATTTTAGTAAAAAATTCAAGTCTGCCATCATGGATTACTAAATGGATGTTATATTCGCAATCAGCGACCCCAAAAACCCTGGAAACGATACCTACCCATATCGATTTTGGTAAAAATTTCGAGTCCGCCATCTTGGATCGCGAAATGGATGTTATATTCGCAATCAGCAACCCCAAAAACCCTGAAAACGATCGCGGCGTTCTATAAATGCATGCTCTGAATACAAAGTTCAGGCAGCCGCTCATAGCAAAATTTTCAATTTGAATAACATTTGAGTCAACCCAGAAAACCATCCACACTAACTTTAACATGACAATAATAGCCTAACTTTAAATTTCGTAAGCATGTTGTTAGATGGCTCCACCGTCACCCTTAAAGACGGATATAAAGAGAAGGAAAATTTGAAGTGATTCAGGTGTGGCTCAACAGTTCAGTTGGAAGAGCATTCCCCCTGTAAGGGAAAGGTCGTGAGTTCAAGTCTCACTTGAGCATTTCATTTTTTCCTATGTTTTTCGAACTTTGAAGTTAGCATAATAAATGCTATAAAAATCATTCAAATAGTACCCTGATGGGATTAGATTATCTAACCACAATAATAAATAAATAAAAATATTCCACAAAATTTTACACATCGCTATCTAGACCCACGGTAAGTATAAACTAGCTTGTGTTATGCAATCTAGAATGCGAATAAACGTAGTCAGATGCTTTTTTTGTAAATATTTAAATATTATACATAGAAACCCCTAGACCAATACAAATAGCCAATTATTACATACGAATATTTTTTGGGGATCGACGCGCCTCCTGCGTTGCTTTCGCCTTCACTACTGCCACGCCACAAAGGCTGTCATACCATATCGTATGTACCAAAAGTAAATAATTATTTAAGTGAAATTCCTAATCAACAGTATCAACCATATCAAACTATCCTTTATTACCACAGATTTAGCATAGACTAGATATAGCACCGTGACAAACTGATGCAATGCACATCCTGCCGGCGCTCTACGGTCATCTTAGGCGATCAATTAATGCAATTCAAAAATTGAGTACATAAGAGAATTTCGAGGCCCAAGATAATAGGTACCTGGCTAGCCGGTACATCTGTTGTTTACCTAATGGACGTTGGGACATAAGACTGCAATAGCTCCTGAAAATGATCCCTACATCGTGTTATTTTCAGTGGTGTATTGAATACACTTGCTGTTTATACTGGAGATTGATGGCACTTGGTGGAATCTGCTACACATATTCAATAACACACTTTCATTTGAGAATGTTGTAAGGCGAAACCGGGTTTAGAATTAAAATAAACTCAGTGGAAAAATACAAGTGTGTGCTTTAATATGAATACACTTGCGGTATCTAGCACGCTCTAAATCTTTGGTTACTGCCGATCATAACAAGTTTGTCGCAATCTCGTTAAGCTGGCGTGTTGACACTATTAATACTTATTGTGGTGCCCTAGTTGGAACCTAGAGTGTGCACACAATAGAGCATGTACGCTCGCGTTACGGGACTTATTGATAGCTGTAGGCAAATATTTTGATACCAAGTTAGGGGTTTGCCAAATTGAATATCTTTTGTCGATCCACGAATCTTTATTATAAAGTGTTTTATAATACTTATTATTTATCCAGACGGGAAATGTACATTCGTCCACATTTAGCTATGTACTAAACTATTGTAAATTGACTTCTAAAAATGCCGCAGTGGAGTTTGTTACGCCATTTCTTCTCCACCAGCGCCTTGGAGTCGATGGTAAACTTAGAATAAGTAGAATTAAAATTCACGTCAATAAGAAACAATTTTACTGTTCAAGATTAAGAATAAATAACTTTGACTTTGACTTTAGGCTGGGTTGTACCATCTTACTATAACATTAACATTGCTGTTAAAGTACCGGTCAGGTACATAATAGGTTGCACCATTTGACAACAGTTAATATGTCGTCAATACTTAACAATAACCGGCCACGGTCGGCCGGTTATTGCCATTGTTAACGTTATATTGGTTAAAATCTGTCAAAAAGAAGGTGTCTATATTATAAACTAGCTTTTGCTCGCGGCTCCGCCCGCGTGGATGTCGGTTCCCGGCAATTATTCGAATTGTTCTCGCCATAAAAACCTTCCCTGGACTTCCACGAATAATTCAAGACCAAAATTAGCCAAATCGGTAAAGGCGTTCTAGAGTTATATCGTCAGGAAGGAAAACCCGACTTATTTTTATATAGTAGATATAAAACGAAGGAGTTTTATTTGATATCTCAACTACCTAATCGACATAAGAAGAATTTATATACGTAACTGTCTACATAATAGAGTATTTCTGTGTACACGATTTATATTCATACATTTACTCATGTGTATTTCCCTCTGGGGTAGACAGAGACAGCAGCTCGCCACTCGCCATCTATTTCTATCCTTAAACAGTTACTTTACCAGCTTCCTCTACTGTCATTAAAATTTACTATAATTTGAACTTTTCTTACCCGCACAACCACGGAGGAATATGATAGTACAACCTTCACAATAGCTTATCGTAGAATTTCGTCCAAGAACTACGATTTTACCTGAATTAATTAATTTTTCCTTTTTCTTATGAAAAAAAAATATTGTTACTTAAAATCTAATTTTGTGATTTAATTTAACTTTGAGCAAAAAAGATGTTAGGTTTTTTACAAACAAAGTCAAAAATAATAATTAATTTTCGTTTCCACTTTACTTTATTTATTAAATATAAAACGAGAACAGCTTTGTAAAATCAATCGGATTTCTTAAAAACGTTAGAACAAAAAACAGTAAAAAATAATTTCTTCCCGAAAGGAAAGTATATTCTCTCGGCACAGTAGATCTCCGGACGGTATAAGTGACTAAGCTGCTAAATCCCAACACGGCTTCAGATTCGGAACAAACTACGTATCAAAGCCTTTCTTATGTTCCGCACGGAGCAGCGGAACATACGCTATAACTACTTTGTACTCGCACGACTTCGCCCGCAATGAGATGTGATCTTTCTTTACTCGGTATATTAGAAAGATAAAAGTAACGTTCCGATAAATCTCTTCATACGTTAAGGAGGAAAAGGAATATATTACAACAATATCCGGTCCTAAGTATTACTCTTACTTATTTATATTATGATTAATTAGTTACAGCGATATTTACGCACCAAGAACTGTTATATTTTAGTCAAATTATCCATACTAATATTATAAATGCGAAAGTAGCTCTGTCTGTCTGTCTGTCCGTCTGTCTGTCTGTCTGTCTCTCTGTCCGTCTGTCTGTCTGTCTGTATGTCACGCTTCACGCCTAAACCAACCGATTTCGATGAAATCTGGTATGAGGGTAGATTAGACCTTGAGAAAGGACATGGGCTATGTTTGGTCGCGATAACCGACATCCACGCGGGTGGAGCCACGGGCAAAAGCTAGTTTACTAATAATATTGAATAAAGCACATGCAATATACTCACGCCTGTAAATCTCCGAGAGACAGGCAGAAGTGTATTAACCCCCACATTTGGCCAACTTTAATTGTTGGCCCACGTAACGAGCCGGCTGTATGTCTGTATGTTAGTCGCCTTCTACGGCACTAACAGGAAGAGAGAACACAATTCTACTGCACAGGGAACCAACAGCTAAAAGCTAGTATTCTACAGAATGTCGCTTCAATCAGCCAAGCTAGACCGACTGTTTGGTAAAGACAAATACCTAATGACAATAATATCAGCTAGAACGTATGTAATATTTAGACTATACTCGTAATTCTGTAGGAACACGCCGACGAAATCTCAAAAATGTAATTGTATCGTTCGGCTCTCTCGAGCCTCTTTGTATTCTAGAACGCGAAACGTTCGGGAGCCGTGGAACAGACGTGACTAATGCGCCGATGTTAATAAATGCCTCTTTAATACAATAAGTGAGGGCGTGAGAGATGTTTATAATTCAGGCTTTACTTGCGTAGACGTCATCTCTCAACAACACCGCTTGACATTGACGTGAAGCGACACTCGACTTTAAGAATCACTTCATACAAAGTACTAACTGTTACCGGTGGCTCCACTGTGACGAATTCTGATACCGTTTCTGCAAACTTTAAGAACCTACTCCAGGAATTAAAAGTAGATAGTCTATCTCTGTATCATTGAATGAATTTTACAGCATTAAATATGCTAACTATACAAATCTAATACATAGGGAAAAATAATTTTCTCGGGCGGGACTCGAACCCGCGTACTTTCGCTTACAGGGGGAATGCCTTGACCAACTCGACTACCGAGACACGCCCGATGTGATTCGAATTTCTCTTCTTATCCATCTTTAAGGCGACGGTGGAGTAATCTACCGATAATCTTATGAACTATCGGAACCAATGAATGATGTTACAATCATTTTTAATCATTGATCCCGCTCGAGTTCCGCCCGAGAAGATTCTTTTTCCCTATGTATTCGCTATCTCTGTATCAAATTTCAGCCAGATTCGTTAAGCCGTTTATGTGGGATTGAGTAATGAACATTCGAACATCTTCACTAACTTTCATGTTTATAATATTAATCCGGATTCCTTTTGAATTATAACTTGTAAAATTTTTCTAAAGTGAAGAGAATTAATTTTATCAGCTGCTTTCATCCACCTACACCATATCTCTATACTAAGACAATGTTGGTAAATGAGGTACTTCGAATCAATGAAACGTAAGAGCTTCAATTTATCTTTCTTATAGGATTTGTTTTTGCGCCTATAATATCTAACCTTCTTTTTTAATATTACATTATAATCATATAGCCTATATTCAGTTGACCTATAGTTAATGTAGTTTAATTTAATAATTAAGAACATTGTTCATTCTAATGTTATTATTCAGGGTCCAAAGCGTTCCTGCCCTCTGCATAGCGGGGTCGGCCTTGGGCATAATCTAGTAACAATGTCTTTCTGTTACTATAAATGCTGAAGAAAGTTTGGATGAATAGTAGTTTATCATTCAAGTATGTACCACAGAGTAGCTGAACGTATCTGGATGAAATTTGGCACCGAGATCGTTCAAAGTCTGGAATCGAATATAGGCTACTTATATCCTGGAACAAGTGCCTGTTTTATCGCAAACAAGGAGGTACCATCTTTAGTCGATAAATGAAAATCACAAAAATGTAACAGAAAAAAATATGGCGGTACTTTGTAACGTTTTATCACATGGAATGGAATTCAGGGAACGCTAAAAAGATTAAGGCAGTATTTCACTGCGTGTACCTCTGTGTGGCGGCTATCAATCGTTCCGCTCGATACGATAAAGATGTGGCTCAAAATGTATGAAATGCGTCTCTCGCAGAATGTTATCTTACCATACCACTATTATTTATATAAATGCGAAAGTTTGGATAGATGTTTGTTACTTAATCACGGCAGAACCGCTCAACGGATTTGGATGAAATGTATATAAATATGTAGCAATAGGTAGCAGAAAAAAACATCAGTAAATCATAGCTAGTACTCGGTGTTCTATAGCCAAGCTGGCATGGACTCCAAAAAGCCTCATATCTGCAACCATGGTTCATTCACCTTGGTCATGCAGGTGAATACGGTGAAATGAACATAATGTTCCAATTTAAATTTCTTTCTACGTTTATTGATAAACGAGATCAGCTCTAATATTATCGTTAGAAAAGAAAAATATAACTTTTATGGAACTAAATACTCAATAAATTTTGGATTATCCCAGCTTAAAGAAATCTTATCCCATGTTCACATCAAAGAATATGTATTACCATTAGAATATTCGTTGTGCTTAGTGTAAGCTTATCACCTGATACATACGTTTATTTACTTGAAAAATTAATTTTGGTACCACCATCTGCTTTCATCTACCTACCATTACATCACCATTTTCACTTATTTGTATTAACACGACGCGCGACGATACGAACTTGTAACTTGAAAAGGTGATACAGTGATTTTACAAGATTCTTGTGTAATTTGAAAACACTTTCGTACTTAAGCTACAAAAGTGGAATTAAGTGCCGTGTAAACTGCAATATAAGTTCAGATTTGGAGAAAATAGGTTTCAGTGAAATGAATTTAGAAACGTTAAGTTTTATAGTTAACTTTATGAGAACGGTTAGAGCTATTCGGTGGAACGGACACTCAAACTAAATTGCTAACATTGCACTGGTGTTTCTTTATAACACCTCATGCAGTGGACGTCTTGAAATGTCACGGGTATTACTACAAACGTGATGTACAATGTACAGAAGGGATGTACGATGTACAGACGTGGTGTACAATGTACAGTAGCCGGTGCATCGGGCAGAAGTGTAAAAAAAAGTTAATAATGTTATTGTACTCATAAGATCTGCGGTAGCCTAGTGGTATGGGTAATGGACTGCTGAGACGAGGTCTCGGGTTCGATCCCAGGTTTACCATGGCACACACCAATGACTTGTCGATGCTTTTCGAAGTTATGTGTGTATTTATCGCAGGTTTATAAGTGCCCGGTTAATGGCAATAGGCTCGCCACCTATTACATTGGGACCTAAACATAAACTGGCGTAATGTGGGTGCTAGCACCTCTGCCTACCCCTTCCGGGAATACAGGCGTGAGTTTATGTTATATGTTACTCATAAGTAAATACGTCATGGAAAGCAAAAAATTAAAAGTGAAAAATATCAGTACCAGCTCGAAAGCGGAAAGATAAGACAAACACAATAGAAAACCCATTCCAGAAATAAAATCTAGGTTCTCACCATCACACAAACAAGTTCCTACGATTTTGACGTCATTCAGTTCTTACATTTTTTCGTGCGTAACTCCAGATCGTATTCCTAACAAAACGCCCACGTTTCACACCCGCGAGTTAAACGCGCACGTTTGATATTTATGCGGTATTATATGTATTGGATCCGTATGTAGGAGAAACATTGCTTTTGATCTGCTTTATTTCCTATTCTTTTACGTTCGTGTTTAGAAACGGAATAACTCCATAATGTGATTTCGGTTTCATTTGCAATGTAATTTTGACATGTGTATTTTTCTCGAGAGTGTTATGATGAGAGTCTAATTATTATTTGAGCAGATAAGCTACATAGAAAATTAGTTTTTCTAAGAAGTTTTTAAAAAATACTCATAGCTACTCGAACTGATAAATTACATTTGGCATCTAAACGGTGCTAACGAGAATACTTTTAACACTAATAAGAAAGTTTTTATGAAAATAAATAAATGGGCATAATTAACCGTCCGTAGGGCGTCAAGCTGAGTGTCACCATTGTTACCTAACATGGTACATGTTTGTGATGGTGACCGTATTGCCGAGACTTTGCCTTTAGCTTACCATCAGGCGAAGTGCAAATTGACGTATCCATTTATAAAAATAAAAAAATAAAGACCCAATCTGGGTAATTGGGATACTCGTTACTAGGTTCAACATAATGTAACTTTTGACAAAACAGTAAAATTAACACTTGATCTGTAGATATACTACAAATGAACCCGCTAATATCTAACTTGCAACTTTCTGTATAAATATGATCGATACAATAACCTTCTTTGACGTTATAATTTGTGGAACTGTAGCAGTACTAGAGGCTCCATTCACTTTGACTTGCGAACTTCTCGAGTCCAATTAGCAAATGCTATCCGACTGCAATACTGACCCACTTTTATAGCGATTGTTAGATCAAGTGCTATAACAATAGTATTTTAACAAAGCGCAGTACATAATAAATTCATTGCGACTATACCTAAGAAACAAACGAAGAGAAGTTCACTTAATTTATTTTTATGATTGTAAGTAAGTATGGCGGTAGTGAGTGCGACTACTACGCAGAGGGCACGGGTTTGATCCCCGCTCAGTGCATATATTTATATTCTTGAATGTAGATGTTAGCAGTCGTTATGGGCAGTTGGAACCCTAAAAAGTTCAACAACTGATTTGACTGTAATGCTTCGATATTTGTTATGGGTTGTAGAGGTCATGTATAGCAGGCGCTTCACAGAAAATATCATAGTTCAGCCAAATCCGCTGGCAGACTGGAAAAAGCGGACCCCGGACTCCGAAGTAAAAGTTGCCGCTACGTCTGGGATGAACGCTAGAGTGAAGAAGAAGACCGTGTGCTTGTCTGCCACCTAAGTGATATAAAAAAATGAGTCTTATACATACGAAATAAAGCACAAAATTCTGTGTACTTCTTTATAAACTTAGAAGTAGTTACATAATCCTCCTCGTTCTAAAAGGGCAATCAAACTTATTTCAAAGCTCATTAAGATCTCAGAACTTTCTTTACCATTTTATTTCACACTTTTCACTAAATTCTTATAATATTTCTTCCTAGATTAGATTTTTCCGAGTCGTTAATATTTTATTTCATCAGCTCTGGTTCTGGCATAAATTTCAGTAATGAATTGCGCTCCACGGATCCGGCTCTTAGCCGGCGATAGATCAAGTCTAAAGGATTTATTGTGTTAGTTGCGAATTGTACTGTTTATTAATAAATTGGAAGAAAGATGGAAAGATAAACTCGATAACATTAATCATGAAGAATTTCGAGGAATATCGAAAGTAGAAATATACAGTCACCATCTTTATTAGGAGGTTATATTAGACGTGAAAAAACAGACTGGACCCTGAACATAGTTATATTTTGTGCAAATAGATTTGAGATACTTGATATTATTATTATTTCGCATCACAAATTCCGCATTTTCTCATTATATTATCATAGTTAAGTGCATAGTGTTATATATGCATACCTAAATATACTTCATTGTTATATATACATACCTAAATATACTTCATTGTTATATATGCATACCTAAATATACTTCATTGTTGCATATCTATAGTTTATTATCTTAACTGTTACATACTCGTATCTATAAGCATAAATTATCTTAACACACTTTGTCTTATTTCTCACTTAACTATAAGCATAACTTAGCATACTTTATTAGTTCTTTATCTCAATTGTTACTCAACCATAATCATAATAACTTGACATAATTTATCGGTTCTTTATCTTAGTCGTTCCTTATCCATAAGTGTTAAAACTTAACGTACCTTATCTTGATACTCCTTTTTGTTCACTTTGCATAGACCTTTAACTTGTACCCCACTAACACAGACATGTATACATCCCCACTCTGATTCGGGTCCCATAAATATCCAAATCCCGGCTCTCCCGACACATTCTATTTCCTACATTCGCTGTATCTACATCTTCTAATTACTAAATCTAATTATAATCAATTTAAGTCTAATTATAATCAATATAAGTCTAGTTGTAATTGTACTATTTCCTAGTTATAAATAAATACAGTTTTGAAAAGACTAGTTTTGTTTGCACCACATAACAAATTGGCGCAGTCGGTAGGATATCGCAATAACAGTGCTAATAAAGACGAAGTGAAACGTGTCGAAAACTCATCGTCGAGAACGAAGAACTACGACGTGGTAGCTGCAGGCTTTTAAAGAACTTCGCCGAACCAGAATGCGAGTCCAGTTTTTGCTGTTTGTGTGGTAAGTGGCACAACTTGTCTGCTCTGATTTCCTGTGTAATTTCCTGTTTATATATCTATTTTATATCTTATATATCTATTTTATATCTATTTTTTCGGCCTTCCTAAATGCAAAAAGAAATAAAAAACGAGACATCCCAACTTTACACTAATCTATCCTCGTTTTTCGCAACTTCGTATTATTCCAAGTTTAACATGACTCTAGATATCGCGACCCTTTTAAAACTTGTACCATCATTCGACACAGACAATAATGGCCAAATATATAGATTTGTCCGATCCTGTGATTCAGCCTTTCAATTAGCCACCGCGGATCAAAAATCAGTGCTCCTTATATTCGCATTAAATAACATAACGGGTTCTGGTGCATCTGATGTTCATTGTAAACAATATTCTTCGTGGGAAAACCTACGGAGGTTTCTTATTGATAGGTTTTCCAACACAAAAACAATTTCTCATCTCAACTTAGAGTTGCAATCGTTATTCCAAAAGCCAAACGAAGGAATCATCGAATATCTCCATCGTGTCGACTTGTGTCGAAGCAAAATTATAGAAAAATTAAATGCGGACATCTCAGACAACACTTTAGCAGGTCGTATCGCAACGACCGAAGAAACGGCGTTGAACGTTTTTGTAAACGGACTCAGTTCCGACATAGGAGCAATGCTCCGAACGAAGGGATTCGCCAACTTAAACGAGGCTGGGCGATTCGCTTCCCAGGAGGAAAAGATACGTGCTATGAATAAAGCGCGGCAGTCCATGTTTAGACTTACAGCCCCACAGCCTTTCAATACAAATCCCTATAAGAGTCCTATAAGAATCGCTCAACCGCGGAGTAATACGTTTAATACAAATAATCGTTTACAACAACCAAATCAATTTCGCCCATCTAGCTCTCAACCTAACCAACCTCGTCAAATTCTACCTAATAACACTTCTAAAATATGTAATTATTGTAAAAACCCGGGTCATTTGATAACGGAATGCCGAAAACGGGCGTATAACAATTCGAGAATTCCTCAATTAGCTCTTCCAGCACCTCCAGCAGGTACACACATAAATAATTTAAACTCCAAGGCGACCAACGAAATGAGCAGCCCGTTGGAGATCGCCACCGTTCATTGCTCGCCTTCACAAACGTTGACCGAAGACCTCAGCAACCTTCAACTGTAAACCAATCACCCCATACATGTAATAACGCTTACAGAACGCCTAAATCAAATCTAATTGATCATAAGAAACAGTTTAAAGACGCATCTGTACAAACCCTTTCTATCTCCACTGAATCGATGGTAAGCGAATCATACGAACAGGGTAGCCAGCCCCAAACTCTTGGTTCTGCCCCATCAAATGTTACTAAGTCTTATAATTCAAACTCTAATAAATCTACTATATCAAAATCTAAGTCTACCAAGTCGAAGAATAAATCAATTTCTAAATCTACTAAATCAAGCATTAAGTACTCCAAATCGAAACCTAAACCTATTAAATCCAAAACCGAAATAGAATCATCATCATACTCCAAATCGAACCCTAAACATATTAAATCCAAAATAGAATCATTTACAATCTCATCTTTGAACGATGTTCCATCTGAAAATCTTTTACACTGCATTTTCCACATTGATGGAAACCCTGTGACTCTGTTAATTGATACTGGTGCAGGAATTTCCGTTATAAAAAGGGACAAGATAGGATCTTCTCCTCTGAACAAATCTAAAATCGTGTCCATTGTAGGAATATCAAGTACGCAATCATCCACTTTGACTTCAGGTACTACCGAAGTATCCTTAGACGATATGCCCAAGTACGAATTCCACGTTGCTGACCTAAACATTAAAGCAGATGGCATATTAGGTAACGACTTTATGTCCAAATTTAATTGTCAACTTTATGTTCAGTCAAAAACAATGAGACTACGTAACAAAACCTACAATCTACATTTTCTTAACGAAAGTCCTAAACAAGATCAAAATCTAAACGAACAAATACTTAGTAGTCGCTCTGAAACAGTAATACGATGCCATGCCAATAATATTATTTCTGGAACAGCATTAATTGAAAAACAATCACTAGCCGATGGTATTGTTGTCCCCCACGCATTAGTAAACGTCGAAAATAATTCATTTTTAATTACTTGTATGAACACAAATAAATCAGACGAAATCATCAATATTCCAAGCTTTGATCTTAGCCCCTTTGATCCTAATGAACATGTAGATAACACCAACGAGCATTTGCTAAATAATCTTAACAGCATATCCTTAACTGATAGGCAAAACAGAGTCCTTTCTTCAATAAGGCGAGAACATTTGAACCAGGAAGAGTCAATATCATTAGATAAAATCATATCCGAATATTCCGATATATTTTTCCTCGAAGGTGACGCGTTAACGTTTAGCAGTCATACAAAACATAAAATAAATACCACAACCGATATTCCTATTCATACAAAGACATATCGATTACCACAAGTTCATGAAAACGAAGTCAATACTCAGGTTCAGAAAATGCTAGATCAAGATATAATTAGACCAAGCTCTTCCCCATGGAATAGCCCAATCTGGGTTGTACCAAAAAAGCTTGACGCCTCAGGCCAACGCAAATGGCGTCTGGTGGTCGACTATCGTAAACTGAACGAAATCACTATAGGCGACAGCTATCCTCTTCCGAATATCACTGATATCCTAGATAAATTAGGTCATTCACAATATTTCACAACACTCGATCTTGCATCTGGATTTCATCAAATCGAAGTTGACCCTAAGGATATACCTAAAACTGCTTTCAGCACAAAATATGGGCACTGGGAGTATAAAAGGATGAGTTTCGGGCTCAAGTCAGGGCCCAGTACATTTCAACGTGCCATGGATTCTATTCTGTGTGGACTTCAAGGCGAAAGATGTTTCGTATACCTAGATGACATAGTCATTTTCGCTTCCAGTCTTCAAGAACACCATCAGAAACTTTGTGAAGTTTTCTCACGACTCCGACAGTATAATCTTAAAGTCCAACCCGACAAATGCGAATTCCTTAGGCGCGAAGTAGCTTACTTAGGTCATATAATATCAAACGAAGGCGTCAAACCAAACCCCGACAAAGTAAAAGCTGTAAAAGAATTTCCAATCCCTAAATCATGCAAAGACATAAAATCATTCCTTGGTTTAACCGGTTACTATCGTCGCTTCATATCAAATTTTAGTAGACTCACTAAACCTCTTACTAGTTTACTTAAAAAGGATGTTCCCTTTATATGGGGCCAATCCCAACAAAAAGCGTTTGACGAATGCAAACACCTGCTTACTAATCCTCCTATTCTACAATACCCCGATTTCACTAGAGAATTCATTCTAACAACCGACGCCTCAATACATGCTATAGGTGCTGTTTTCAAGGAGAAATAGGTAAAGATCTACCCATCGCCTACGCATCTAGAACATTAAATAAAGCCGAATCAAACTATTCAACTATAGAACGCGAATTACTCGCAATAGTCTGGGCTGTAAAACACTTCCGACCTTACTTATTCGGAAGAAAGTTCAAAATAGTTACAGACCACAAACCCCTCACATGGTTATTCTCTATAAAAGATCCAGGTAGTCGCTTAGTCCGATGGCGTTTAAAACTCGAGGAATTCGAATACGAAATCATCTACAAAGCTGGTAAAAATAACACTAATGCCGATGCACTCTCGCGAACTCCAATCTGTAACACGAATATTGTTAATCTCACGGGCGATAACGAATCCACTAACTCAAACTCTCATTTACCCGATAACTATCTACAACTTAATTACCAACACTTCTCAGAAAATTCCCAATATAGCTTCGACACTCCAAACTTACAAATCTCTCCTGATTGCCTCTTAGACGATCGTCATAAAAACATTTTCATCCCTATCTCGTGCGAACCCACTGATAAGAACGATCTTTACAACGAAGCAATCGTCAAATGTCCCCAAGTAGGCCCGTATCTTGATAAACAACATGCACTTTACGATACTCGACACAGACAATAATGGCCAAATATATAGATTTGTCCGATCCTGTGATTCAGCCTTTCAATTAGCCACCGCGGATCAAAAATCAGTGCTCCTTATATTCGCATTAAATAACATAACGGGTTCTGGTGCATCTGATGTTCATTGTAAACAATATTCTTCGTGGGAAAACCTACGGAGGTTTCTTATTGATAGGTTTTCCAACACAAAAACAATTTCTCATCTCAACTTAGAGTTGCAATCGTTATTCCAAAAGCCAAACGAAGGAATCATCGAATATCTCCATCGTGTCGACTTGTGTCGAAGCAAAATTATAGAAAAATTAAATGCGGACATCTCAGACAACACTTTAGCAGGTCGTATCGCAACGACCGAAGAAACGGCGTTGAACGTTTTTGTAAACGGACTCAGTTCCGACATAGGAGCAATGCTCCGAACGAAGGGATTCGCCAACTTAAACGAGGCTGGGCGATTCGCTTCCCAGGAGGAAAAGATACGTGCTATGAATAAAGCGCGGCAGTCCATGTTTAGACTTACAGCCCCACAGCCTTTCAATACAAATCCCTATAAGAGTCCTATAAGAATCGCTCAACCGCGGAGTAATACGTTTAATACAAATAATCGTTTACAACAACCAAATCAATTTCGCCCATCTAGCTCTCAACCTAACCAACCTCGTCAAATTCTACCTAATAACACTTCTAAAATATGTAATTATTGTAAAAACCCGGGTCATTTGATAACGGAATGCCGAAAACGGGCGTATAACAATTCGAGAATTCCTCAATTAGCTCTTCCAGCACCTCCAGCAGGTACACACATAAATAATTTAAACTCCAAGGCGACCAACGAAATGAGCAGCCCGTTGGAGATCGCCACCGTTCATTGCTCGCCTTCACAAACGTTGACCGAAGACCTCAGCAACCTTCAACTGTAAACCAATCACCCCATACATGTAATAACGCTTACAGAACGCCTAAATCAAATCTAATTGATCATAAGAAACAGTTTAAAGACGCATCTGTACAAACCCTTTCTATCTCCACTGAATCGATGGTAAGCGAATCATACGAACAGGGTAGCCAGCCCCAAACTCTTGGTTCTGCCCCATCAAATGTTACTAAGTCTTATAATTCAAACTCTAATAAATCTACTATATCAAAATCTAAGTCTACCAAGTCGAAGAATAAATCAATTTCTAAATCTACTAAATCAAGCATTAAGTACTCCAAATCGAAACCTAAACCTATTAAATCCAAAACCGAAATAGAATCATCATCATACTCCAAATCGAACCCTAAACATATTAAATCCAAAATAGAATCATTTACAATCTCATCTTTGAACGATGTTCCATCTGAAAATCTTTTACACTGCATTTTCCACATTGATGGAAACCCTGTGACTCTGTTAATTGATACTGGTGCAGGAATTTCCGTTATAAAAAGGGACAAGATAGGATCTTCTCCTCTGAACAAATCTAAAATCGTGTCCATTGTAGGAATATCAAGTACGCAATCATCCACTTTGACTTCAGGTACTACCGAAGTATCCTTAGACGATATGCCCAAGTACGAATTCCACGTTGCTGACCTAAACATTAAAGCAGATGGCATATTAGGTAACGACTTTATGTCCAAATTTAATTGTCAACTTTATGTTCAGTCAAAAACAATGAGACTACGTAACAAAACCTACAATCTACATTTTCTTAACGAAAGTCCTAAACAAGATCAAAATCTAAACGAACAAATACTTAGTAGTCGCTCTGAAACAGTAATACGATGCCATGCCAATAATATTATTTCTGGAACAGCATTAATTGAAAAACAATCACTAGCCGATGGTATTGTTGTCCCCCACGCATTAGTAAACGTCGAAAATAATTCATTTTTAATTACTTGTATGAACACAAATAAATCAGACGAAATCATCAATATTCCAAGCTTTGATCTTAGCCCCTTTGATCCTAATGAACATGTAGATAACACCAACGAGCATTTGCTAAATAATCTTAACAGCATATCCTTAACTGATAGGCAAAACAGAGTCCTTTCTTCAATAAGGCGAGAACATTTGAACCAGGAAGAGTCAATATCATTAGATAAAATCATATCCGAATATTCCGATATATTTTTCCTCGAAGGTGACGCGTTAACGTTTAGCAGTCATACAAAACATAAAATAAATACCACAACCGATATTCCTATTCATACAAAGACATATCGATTACCACAAGTTCATGAAAACGAAGTCAATACTCAGGTTCAGAAAATGCTAGATCAAGATATAATTAGACCAAGCTCTTCCCCATGGAATAGCCCAATCTGGGTTGTACCAAAAAAGCTTGACGCCTCAGGCCAACGCAAATGGCGTCTGGTGGTCGACTATCGTAAACTGAACGAAATCACTATAGGCGACAGCTATCCTCTTCCGAATATCACTGATATCCTAGATAAATTAGGTCATTCACAATATTTCACAACACTCGATCTTGCATCTGGATTTCATCAAATCGAAGTTGACCCTAAGGATATACCTAAAACTGCTTTCAGCACAAAATATGGGCACTGGGAGTATAAAAGGATGAGTTTCGGGCTCAAGTCAGGGCCCAGTACATTTCAACGTGCCATGGATTCTATTCTGTGTGGACTTCAAGGCGAAAGATGTTTCGTATACCTAGATGACATAGTCATTTTCGCTTCCAGTCTTCAAGAACACCATCAGAAACTTTGTGAAGTTTTCTCACGACTCCGACAGTATAATCTTAAAGTCCAACCCGACAAATGCGAATTCCTTAGGCGCGAAGTAGCTTACTTAGGTCATATAATATCAAACGAAGGCGTCAAACCAAACCCCGACAAAGTAAAAGCTGTAAAAGAATTTCCAATCCCTAAATCATGCAAAGACATAAAATCATTCCTTGGTTTAACCGGTTACTATCGTCGCTTCATATCAAATTTTAGTAGACTCACTAAACCTCTTACTAGTTTACTTAAAAAGGATGTTCCCTTTATATGGGGCCAATCCCAACAAAAAGCGTTTGACGAATGCAAACACCTGCTTACTAATCCTCCTATTCTACAATACCCCGATTTCACTAGAGAATTCATTCTAACAACCGACGCCTCAATACATGCTATAGGTGCTGTTTTCAAGGAGAAATAGGTAAAGATCTACCCATCGCCTACGCATCTAGAACATTAAATAAAGCCGAATCAAACTATTCAACTATAGAACGCGAATTACTCGCAATAGTCTGGGCTGTAAAACACTTCCGACCTTACTTATTCGGAAGAAAGTTCAAAATAGTTACAGACCACAAACCCCTCACATGGTTATTCTCTATAAAAGATCCAGGTAGTCGCTTAGTCCGATGGCGTTTAAAACTCGAGGAATTCGAATACGAAATCATCTACAAAGCTGGTAAAAATAACACTAATGCCGATGCACTCTCGCGAACTCCAATCTGTAACACGAATATTGTTAATCTCACGGGCGATAACGAATCCACTAACTCAAACTCTCATTTACCCGATAACTATCTACAACTTAATTACCAACACTTCTCAGAAAATTCCCAATATAGCTTCGACACTCCAAACTTACAAATCTCTCCTGATTGCCTCTTAGACGATCGTCATAAAAACATTTTCATCCCTATCTCGTGCGAACCCACTGATAAGAACGATCTTTACAACGAAGCAATCGTCAAATGTCCCCAAGTAGGCCCGTATCTTGATAAACAACATGCACTTTACGATACTGATATACTTATCTCTACCAAAAACCAAAAGATTATATTCGGGTACTCAAGACCTACTCACTTCGATCCCTGGGATTCCGAAAGCTATTTTAAAGCCCTGCTAAGTTGTTTACAAAATAATATTCTCGAAACACTCTACATTCCAGACCTTAAAAACGACAACACTTGCAAACTTAATGGTAACGAACAACTTCACATCACAGCCTACCTAGCTGACACATTTAACTGCAAAATAATAATTTGTGAAAATAGAGTTAAGACACCGCATCCAGACGAAATTCCCCAAATTCTAAAAACATACCACGATGATCCATTATCAGGCCATCGCGGTATTGTAGAAACCACTCGCAAAATCAGAAATGAATATTTTTGGAAAGGCATGAGTGATGTAATCAAAGACTACATAGACAAGTGTCAAATCTGCCAACGCAACAAAATCCAGCGAAAAACGTACAAAGCACCAATGGTCATAACATCCTCTTCCACAGAACCCTTTGAACGCGTAACAATAGATTTAGTTTCATACTCTGACGTTACCACTGAATCAAACAAATATATCCTAACTGCACAAGATGATCTCACTAGATTCGTACAAGCATACCCTATTCCGGATAAACAGGCTAATACGATAGCCAAATGTCTCCTCACCTACTGCCAACATTACGGTGTACCAAAAAGATTTCACTCCGACCAAGGCACCGAATTCGTAAATAATGTCATGAAACAATTAATGAAACTTCTAGGTTCTAATCATACTGTTAGTACTGCCTATCATCCTCAAACAAACGGGTCTTTAGAACGTTTTCATGCAACCCTTCGTGACCATATTAGGATGTATCACAAACGAAACCATTCTAATTGGGATCAAATCATACCATTTGCCGTGATGTGTCATAATACATCCGTCAACCAATCTACAGGATTTACACCTCACGAGTTACTCTTCGGTTATAAACCTCGATCATTATATTCCCTTAAGGAACAAAGCGATTACACTACGCACGATTACCTACGAGACTTAAATGAAAAACTGAAAGTCTCTCGTGACATAGCTCGCCGCAATTTAGACGTCATGAAGGAGAAAGCTAAAGAACGTTATGATAATAACATTAGGAACGTGGCCAGATTTAATGTAAGTGATAAAGTAATGCTCAAAGTGCCTAATCCCAACAACTTAGACAGTAAATGGGAAGGACCCTATAGCATAGTTAGAATAGGATTTAATGAGAATTATATCATTCAAAGATCGGGGAAAAACCAATTAGTGCATGCCAATCGCCTACGACCGGTACACGAATCTCCCTCTTAAATTCTAATTTAGGTTAGTTTAAAATAAGTCTCTTTTTATCTTAGAATAAACTCTAGTTTTAATCCATTTTCCGGATGACCAAATCTATGTCACATCCTATAATATTAATACCAATTAATTAATACCTTATATCAATTAAATTAATACCCTAAATTATTATTATATATTATTACCCTAGATTACTATATCGAACAATTACTTGAAAAACTTCATAAACAAACCCTGTGTCAATTTCATTACTCAGTTTCATTGGTCTATCACGATATTACCATGTTTTATATAATCGTATACAAAGCCTACATCTACTTTAAAAATCTCTATAAATCTTACAAACCAAAATTAATCAATAAAATTCATTATTCCAGGTACATGATGTACATGACACCTGTCCATGGTAACACAACTATTATTAGTCCAATTCCTTCCAATTCAGGATTATATTTTGAAAATGAAAGTGACATTCTAATATCGGACGATGCATGGAAATTAGTTATTTATCGCGACTTGAGACCTCTACTTATTGCCCGAGATTCCCTTAAACGACTCGTTTATAATTTCCAAACACTCGTATCTCTTTATTCTAATTTTCCTAGTGTCATAACAACTAACTCATACATTAAAGTCAACTTAGACAAAATAGATGACAGGCTTGATGAACTCACTCTGTACACAAGCAATGTAAGAACCAAACGAGAACTTTTCAATGGGCTTGGTTCTATTTTAAAATGGCTCATCGGTACACCCGATGCAAAAGATGCGCAACGTTACGATGAATACATTGAACTTCTCGAAAATAAACAAATTTCAATAAACCAAATTTTAAAACAACAAATCCAAATCATTTCGTCAACTATTACAAATTTTAACGAGACCATCTTAAAAATATCATACGACGAGCATCAGATAAACGAGAACATCGTAAAAATTTATAACTACTTCAATTCCACTAACAGAATTTTGTTCAACCTCACAATAATTGAAGAAATCTCAACATTAGAAATCCAAATTCTCGAAGCCGTAACCTCTTTAGAAAGAGATATCGATGACTTAATCAGCAGCACAGTCTTTATAAAAGCTGATGTAATTCATCCTTCTATAATCTCCTATACTCGCTTATATGAGGAGTTACTCTCCACTCGTTCAGCAAGGTCTAATAGAGACCTCGTGGCTCCAATAACTTTGAACAATATTCATAAAATTTTAGATTGCGCATCTATTACCTCATATATCTATATGAAGAAGCTTATCTATGTACTAGAATTTCCTTTAGTCAGACCCGACATTTTCACACTATATCATTTATATTCGATCCCAATACCCCATCCCGAGTCTACCCTATATTCTACCATCCTTCCGGAGCAAACATATCTTGCCACTAGTTCCAACAGACAACAATACATTGCGACAAACTCTCTGGACAGCTGCAAGACGTTTGCACCCAACATTGCAGTCTGCAAATTCATCGTGTACAACGTCAACTCAAGGCCGACGTGCGAGACCTCAGTGCTGACGACGACTTTAAAGAATGTTCCAAAAAACTGTGAAATTACTACATTTTCAGCCAATATAAACACCTTCCAGAAATTACAATCAAACAAGTGGATCTTCATATTAAACAGTAATACCCCATACTCTCTAGACTGCCAGAACAAAATCACCCATGGCGAGATGTCTGGCACTGGAATAATTTCGTTGGAGCAAGGCTGTAGACTCTATACCGCCCTAGCGACACTGTACGCAGAGGAGGGCATGACCGTTAACATAAGTCACCCAATAGTAACGGTAGACCTGACAACCTCATGCCTCGAAAATCACATAGAAATCGCAAACGCACCAAACCTCAAACCCATCAAAATCAATGATATCCCATTAGATTCATTGAGAACAATAAAAGAAGAAATCAAGATCCACCATGAAAGGCTACAAGATAACAAGAACCATACAGAAAAGAAGATTTCCAGTTTTTCCACAATATCCTTCATAACTGGATTGGTAATGCTGACCCTCATTTGCCTAAGATGCTGCAACATAAATCCTTTTAAAAACTATTACCGAAAAACACCGGCCGCACATCACAGCGACGGATGTATCCAAATATTCAATAATTGCTTTGACCGATCGCAACGACGTCAACATATTCAAATACCTATGGTGCCGTTGAATACTCACACGACTACATCCTGTGTCACTGAAGATGAAGAAGAAGAGGACATCGACATCGCCCGCCCAACTACCAGCACTCAAAAATCGGGCAACACGGCCCAATCTTTGTTCTAAGGGGGGAGGTGTTATATATGCATACCTAAATATACTTCATTGTTATATATACATACCTAAATATACTTCATTGTTATATATGCATACCTAAATATACTTCATTGTTGCATATCTATAGTTTATTATCTTAACTGTTACATACTCGTATCTATAAGCATAAATTATCTTAACACACTTTGTCTTATTTCTCACTTAACTATAAGCATAACTTAGCATACTTTATTAGTTCTTTATCTCAATTGTTACTCAACCATAATCATAATAACTTGACATAATTTATCGGTTCTTTATCTTAGTCGTTCCTTATCCATAAGTGTTAAAACTTAACGTACCTTATCTTGATACTCCTTTTTGTTCACTTTGCATAGACCTTTAACTTGTACCCCACTAACACAGACATGTATACATCCCCACTCTGATTCGGGTCCCATAAATATCCAAATCCCGGCTCTCCCGACACATTCTATTTCCTACATTCGCTGTATCTACATCTTCTAATTACTAAATCTAATTATAATCAATTTAAGTCTAATTATAATCAATATAAGTCTAGTTGTAATTGTACTATTTCCTAGTTATAAATAAATACAGTTTTGAAAAGACTAGTTTTGTTTGCACCACATAACAATAGTGGCAAGTGACTGCGTGTTGGAGTGGAACAAGAAATTATTTGGCTTGAGTGTTATCCGAGTAATAAAAACTTGTTTCCCGGCTTCTCATCACTTGTTAAAGTTCCGCAGCAAAGTGGTCACTTTACGCCAAGTGCCGTTACATAATTTGGTCGGTTTTAACGTCCTTGACAGTGTCTATTAGACACATAATTTAAAATTCAATACGAGCGAGAGGAAGCCGGTGCAGCTGCTGAACTTTAAAATCCTTTAAGTTTTAGAGTTATTGCCGCATGCTGCTCCATAACCCACTTCTTAAGTTATAGGTTACAATTTTATCACTTAAGTAATCTAATATGCTGCTATTTATTGAGATAACATGCGTTGTAAAATGAATTAATTATATTGTATAGCTCGAGTCAATAATAGTACCACAGATAATAATAATTATACTTCTATTCACAATAAGGAACAAAAAACGGTTGCACCCGTAACTTCCTAGAGCAGGCAGGCAACTTTTATTTCCATACGCTGTTACTAGATGGCGATATCGCCATCTAGTAACAGCGTATGGAGGCTTTGGCAAAGTTTTCTAATTTTTACTAATAAAAGCTATATTTTCAAAAACATAAAATAAACTAAACACATTATTAATAAAACTGAATTAAACCATAAATATTCTAAGCTATATTGACTTGCATTTATTTGGATGGTTATAGACAACATGGACAGTTGCAAAAAATTGTCACTAGAGTGCAGTTTCCTAAATTATCACTTTTGTCAAGAAATTTTAAATCGGTAGCTGAATTGGTCAAGGCATTCCCCCTGTAAGGGAAAGACTGCGGGTTGGAGTCCCGCCCGAGATGATTCTTCTTTTTCCCTATGTATTCGATTTGTATAGTTAGCATACTTAATGCTGTAAAAATTCATTCAAATCTTTATTTATTCTATAATAATTTAGATAAATTTAACTCTTTAGAGCGACTTTTTAACTTGGTAATTAAATAGTGCAGATCATAGTCCAGGTGAGGGCTAAGTAAATAAGCCTCGGCGGGAATGCGGCTAATTAGCATAGTTAGTATGGCAACACTTATTTATACGGCGATAAAGAAATTTAGAACTCGGCATGACTAATTTATAGAGGCTTACTCTGGCATAGTTTATTTATTGCCGCTCGACTTTCAATTTATTACCTAGTTTATTCACGTTAATAAAATATGAATGGAAATGTTTGTAATTTGCTTTTATATTATTCGAATTGTGATTAAACGTTTAATTTTAAACTCGCATAATATAAACGCAAAACCACTTCTAAAGTAGCTTATATTTATGCAAAATGTAATTTGCCCTTTCTGACTTCTTAGGAACACAAAAGTCAGACAGGGTAAATGGGACATTAGTGTTATTGCGACATTACAATTATATTTATTTATGTATTATCGTGTGTATATTCAGAATACTTTACTGACTAAAACAAAATGTGCGTCATAAATATTAATTTTCTTTAAAGACTTAGTAATAGGGGAAAAAAAGGAGACAGATAGTTTTTTACTTGCGGAGTCAATTTCCTGAACTAATTCTGAGTCTATTGCAATGCCAAGCAGTAGGGGTCTATATAATTATGTACTATTTGCTTACTGCATGCTAAATTGAGTTAAAAAGATGATAAGGCTCCAACACAGTTTAAATATACCTATGCGAGTGTGGCCTACCTACTTGTGAAAAAGTTAAGTCAGCAATATTTCTCACACCCGGCGTGTATACAATACAACATTAAATAATGTTAACTACACAACCTTGTGATCGGACGATTACTCAGCTTGTACTCAGCAGTACTTGTTGCTCGCACTTTACTGTAAGCTAATTTTGTGCCGATAGGCGATGACGTCACATAATTATATTCTAGATATAGTCAGGTTCGAATAGCTTGGGTCGTAAAGTTAAAGAAAGGTTTGAATTAAGCATTAAAAATGTCTTTGATTCAAAAATATTGTCACGATAATCATCCTCCTCTTAAATGAGACCATTTCGGAATAAACTTCTTCCAAAATAGAACAAAAACACATACATATCACGGAGTTACAAAAATCTATTTTCCGCGTGCAAATATAAAAAAATATTAATATTTGAATTGGGAACCTCCTCCTTGTTTAGAAATCAGTTAAAAACCGGCAGTTATGTAATATATTTTTTATTTTTTTATATTCTGTAGTTGATATCGATTGTGACATTTTCAAGTTATCTATTATAATAAAAACACAGTAGATTGACTAACTACATCCCTAAAATTGCTTTCTGGCTGACGTGACGTTATTACTGAAAAATAACGTACTGGCGCTTAATTTTTGTTCGGATTTTTTTGTATTGACGCTAGAACAAAGTTATATCGACCACTGTCAGTGAGCTGTCTAAAATACAATATTAAAATGGACGGAGTACATATATATAAACTTGATAATAATGGCATTCAGCTGTCAAACTATATAATTCATAAAAACACTTTAGAAGAGTTTTTCTTTGAAAACATTAAACTAGTTAGAGAATTTCATGCATAAAAATCTTTCAATATAAGATTGGCTGTTAAAAATACGTTTAACTTTTAAAATTAAATATCTTCGAAGCTTCTAGACGTTTGAAGTTGTTTATTTTATGTGTGTTTTCTTATTACTTGGCTTCTTCAGCTATAAAAGTATTCGTCTGATCTGTTTTTCTAATTTTAATATCTTATGAACACAGGATCGGCACATCTATAACAAGCTTGATAATAAGTGTAATAGGTTACCTAATACATTCAAAATAAACTAAAAGCATAATTTAATCCAATATGGAAGTAGTAATTCTTGCAGTACCTTTTGGTTGTACTAACTCCCTTCTCAATATTCTTATAATAATATAATTAAATTATGCTGTTGAAGAAATCTGAAAAATTATAAAATGAGAAGTTGGTCGTGCTTAATACATTGGAGATATTAAGAAAACTTGGATTATGTTGAGTTAACGATTCTGAACACAAAAATAGTAATTTTGAAATGTTTTTTCTGTTTTTTCGCAAAACTACTGTTTTTTATATAAAGCTTTGGCGTAGAGTTAAAAAACGCGTGTTTGATCGCAATTGACTTCTGATCATGTCTCTGGTTTTACTTATACAAACCTCGACCAAAAGTCACGATAATCTATATCCACGCGGACAGAGTCGCGGGTATCACATGAAATTATAATGAAGTAAATAATATTTACACGAATTAATTGTGTCAATACGAAAGATGGTGTCGCTACGGTACTAATAAGACTTCGTGGAAGTAGGTAATGACATCCGGCAACCATTTTTTCCGATCCACGCTTAGTCGGAATTACTCTATACCCAGCAAATAAATAATGTAATTTATATTCCTATATAAATGTATATTTAAGCCCAGACACATTTTCCTCATTCATATAATGATGGACCATCACGGTGGTCTATTGCGTCTGATAGCGACTGTTCAACTTTAAAGTACTTCGGGGAACTAAATGTGTACTCAAAACTCAGTTTTTTTTATAGGACACGTCAATTTGACTTCACCTTGCCTGATGTTAAGCTAAAGGCAAAGTCTCGGAAAGAGGATCACCATCGTAAACATGTACCTTCTTAACAGTGGTGGCACTCAGCTTGACGGCCTCATCAGATTTTTCACGCTCCGCTTAAAGGACCCGGGACTGTAGGAAGAAGGAATCACGAGAGCTGGCAGGGAGTTCCAGGTTTTAGTGGTGCGGCATAGGAATGAGTCACTGAAACGCTTGGTTCTAGCAGGTATACTCTGCACCGTATACGGATGGCATACAAGAAAACAAAATTATATATAGTTGGAATCGACATAGTTTATAATTCATATTTTTAGCACGATTCATGAAGTAAAAAACATGATAAAAAAACTAAGCAAAAATCGTTCCATTTGGGAACTACCATGGCCCAGACAGACACACACACACATGGCGCTGTTTGTGTTAAAATTAGGTACATTAAAAAAATCTTTATTTGACGATGGAGTAAATTCACAAAGACCATGTGGGTACAGACAGTTTCATTGGAACAAACTACACTGTTAAATTAAAGTTGTTGACCACCACTTGCCACCACCACATTACAGTCTTACACCATGCAATATACTTCCAACAAAACCATTATGAGAATGGGAACAAATTTTACGAGCACAGCTTTCGTCTGTACGCGGCTACTAGTCTAGCTTTATGAAAAAGTTCCAGGCATTCTTTGTGGAATTATATTATGGCTGATGCATGCTGGAATCCACTGCATTAACCTATATGCGTCAAGATTTTGTGAATTACTTTAGAGATTAATATTAATGATGGGACTAAAGTTTTGAGTATAGGAATATCCATTGACATTGCTGTTTTGTTTAGAGTAACATTCGTTAAATCAATCAATCAATAGTGTTTACTGACAGTCACAGTCTAACATAGGCCTCTCTCAATGTTGGGAGGCTCTGGCCTACTGTTTTTACGCTGGCTAGACAGGTTAGTACAGGGTTTTATTTATTATCGTTATATTATCGAGTTTTCCTTTTCTTGCAGTTATATCGGTTGCGTATTTTTCATTAGTCGCCTCTTACGACACCGTTTGGATGAAATGGGATGGTGATAATTGATTCTTTCCCCGTCACCACACGGCTACTATAATAAATACTTTTCAAATTTATCTTACTACTATTACTGGATGGATGAATGACTGTTTGCTATCCATTCCATTCATACTAAAATGTATCTGCACCATGGAGGATCGAATATGCTTAAGTATCTGTACAAAATTAGATACTGAGACAGAATTACTTTTAACCTACATCAGGAATAGCAGGTGACATGCATTTTACAATAATTAAGATAAAATACTGCCAACAGAAATGCAATAGTTTATGAGTGTGATTTGTTACTCATTATAATAAACAGGTATTATTATATTAATTGGGCAACTCGAAATCAATTGGGATGAAAATAGTTTGTACATTAAACAGATTATTATACCAAAAACAACAACACTCTTTACTTCACAACTATCTGCTAGTAGGAAGTAAACTTTGACATAATTATTTTAAGTATCAGTGTACGTAATGTGTAATTACACATCCGTATATACAGTGTAATTACAGTAATGATCAAATTACTGTAATTACCTTTATGATTTGTAATTTGAATAATCCGACGCTTGAAACTTATTACATCTTATTATACCTATATTTGAGAAATGATTTGGTGTCAGTTGAAAAACTCCAGTAATAAATACTTAACGTAAGTAATGGACCTCCATATAGTACTTTTTAATCTAATTTAGCGTCATGCAGGATTCAAAGTATGTAATAACTTTACTGCAAAATTTCGTTCATAATTTAGGTTCAGTTTTACAGTATTTTGAATACAATTGAAGTACCAGATTTCTGCGAATATCAATAAATTAAGATACGATGCAAAAACAATTTTTGATTTAATACTGGATTTTATTGAGTTTAAAATAGTGTTCTGAATATTCTCACTTAATAAGCTATGCTGTAATATAATTACTTTCCTTTATACTCCATTAAAAACAAAAAATATTAAGAAACCGAACCTCGAACCCAAGTTTTATACAACCCATACACTATAATATAATACAACCCGATAGGAGGAAACAGATCATAGTACATTCAGCCACTTTCGAAAATGCGACACTTCGACCAACTCAGGCATAATAGTCATTATAGTCGTTAAAAATCGATTATTTTTGACAGTGTAGTGCTAAGCATCACATTACTAAGTTTTGCCCAGTGTGTAGCCATCTTGATAGCGTTCTCAGAGGCACTCATGTCAAAGTTATAATAAAATAATTGGCTTACTCAATTGTGTACCTACATCTTTCTGTCTACTGAGTGTAGATACAAGTACCTAATACTGGGTGTACAGTTTTATAACTGCTATTTAATAAATTATGGCAGTCGCTATGCACTAATTTAGTTATTATTAATTCCTTTATTCGAGTATAACACAATATAAATTACATTTTTAAATATATCCTAAAAAAAAAAATAGAAAATATATTTAAAAATATAAAAAATAGTATCCCACCGGCATCGAGTACAGGGACCAAGCTACCGGTGGTCAGGGCTCCAGAGAGAGGAACTTCCTCACTATGCGCGCCGTATCAAGGAGTACTGCCTTCTGCATCTGGCCCTTGACCCAACCATCCAACCCGAGCCTCTTTAGATGTTGGTCGAGGCTCTTTGCTATCAGTCCGTTGACTGATACGACTATCGGTACAATGATTGCTGAGTCAACACTCCACATGTCGACAACCTCGTGGGCCAAGTCCAAGTATTTAACTTGTTTTTCTTTCTCAGCCTTCACGAGATTCTCGTCATGAGGAATGGTGACATCAACAATCAATGCTCGGCGTTCGGATCGGTCTATCACCACAATGTCAGGCTTGTTAGCTACAACAGTCCTATCAGTGATGATAGACCGATCCCAGTACAAAGTGATATGACTATTTTCTAGAACTGGCTCAGGAACATACCTATAGTATGGCACCTCAACTTCCACAAGGTTGTATTTCAGAGCAAGTCGCTGATGGATTATCCTGGCTACTTGATTATGTCTGTGCAAGTACTCGCCGTTAGCAAGACGAGAACAACCGGAAGTAATATGCCTGAGGGATTCACCAGGTTGGTGACACGCTCGACAAATGTCAATTGTGCCATCCCTCATGATATACTTCCGGTAGTTATTCGTCTTAATAACTTCATCTGCAATTGCACAGACAAAACCTTCAGTTTCCCCAAAAAGGTCACTGAAACGTAGCCAGGACACGGACGCTAGTAGATCTACTTCGGGCCTGTGTAGGGCCCGATAGAACCTGCCATGTAGCTCCTTACTCTGCCATACCTCCCTGCGGCTGTCGGTGCTAACTATTGTAGGCCTGCGCCAGTTCTCTTTAGCCAAACCGAGCGGGGTAAGCCCGGTATCTACGATGACTACATCACGATGCATGTCCACGTTCGACTTAAGAAAGTAGTCTCTGAGATTGCACACCTCGCGATTATGAAGGGTCTTAGCATTTAAAAAACCTCGACCCCCACATTTCCGCGGGATGTACAATCTCATGACTGACGACCGTGGGTGGTGCATTCGGAATGCAGTCAATTGAGCCCGGACTTTCCTATCGATGGTATCGAGTTCAGTCTGAGTCCACTTGAGTATGCCAAAAGAGTACATCAAGAGTGGCATGACCCAACTGTTACAGGCACGCACCTTGTTACCACCTGACAGAAGACTGTTAAGTACTTTTTTCAGGCGGCCAAAGAAACGGTCCTGTAACATTTGTTTCATGTCGGCCTCATTGATGCATAGCGTCTGTGACATACCCAAGTATTTATAGGTCTCAGTTACGAGGAGTGATCTCAGGTTAGTGGAATCGGATAGTTGTATACCCTCCGACTCCACCACCCGCCCTCGCTTTACATGAATGACTGCACATTTGTCCACACCAAACGCCATTTTAATAGAATTACTGAATGTTTCAGTAACCTTCAGTAAAGCTATTAATTGTGGGTTGGTGTGGGCGAATAGCTTTAAATCATCCATGTAAAAGAGGTGGGAAACCATCTGACCCTCTCTTCGTAACCTATAACCTAACCCTGAATTCACTAGTAAAGTACTAAGTGGGTTCAGGGCTAAGCAGAACCAAAGGGGACTCAGACTGTCCCCTTGAAAAATACCCCGCTCTATTGTTATCGGCTCGCCACTACCCAAAGCCTGGCGACACCCTGGATAGAAAAGAACCGTCCTCCATTGCCCCATACATGACCTTAGGAAGGTACATAGAGTTGTATTCACTTTATACAACTCCAGCACCCTCAAAAGCCATGTATGTGGCACGGAGTCAAACGCTTTCTTGTAATCTATCCAGCAAGCCGCCAGATCCTTACGATTGCGGCGAGCTTGTTGGCTAATAGTCATATCAATCAGGAGGAGCTCCTTAGTACCCCGGGCCCCATTCCTACATCCATTCTGAGAGGCACACATAATAGAATTATTGTTTATATGATTGTTATTATTACTAACATTAACATTATTACTTATAATACAATGCAACAAAACATCAAAACATGAACACGTGTACAAGCTATCGCGTTGTTTTAGTAACTCTAGCGTTGCGACTAAAATATTTAGAATTCCAATAAACGTGCGGGTCATAATATGGAACTATTGCAGCAATAACAAACATCAAATTTTAGCACAATAGTAGTTCTAGCTTTGTTTAACAACGGTAATTATACCTAATTAAACTTTATACAGGTATTGCTCCTAATAACTTTTAACAGTTATGTGTTTTCATTAATATTTCGTTTGTTTGATTTTTATTCATTTATTTTCATTGTATTCCAAATAGCTTTTCTGACTTGTTTTAAAAGTGCGTTGCCTCTGATTGTCACAAGTCCATAGGTCACTCTGGTGGACGGTGTACTTGTCTGCCAAATCTATCAGCATCTAGCTACCAATCAGCTGAACTTTAATATAAAGCATACTTAATGCCTCCACAAGCAAAATTAAAACCACAAAAGGCAAATAACTACAAATTTTTCCTTAAACTTTTTTCATTGAAAAATAAACTGTGAAGAAGTTCAGAAGTACCCTTAAAACCGCGCTAGTGCGTCCATGCACATTAATCAGCTGCGGCTTACCACGACCGAGGCCCGAGGCGGCAAAATCTCCAGAAATAGTAGCGACATAATACCTGCATTGTTCCTTCCTGTTACAGGTACTTACACGTTACTATAACGAAAGGTAAGAATTTCAAATTATAATTATGAGAAACTACACCAGATCGTTTACAATTTCGAGATTTTTATTTTTTATGTAGTACCCTGCCTTGCTATGTAGGTATGTATTCCTACGGCGGCATCAAGTCAAAAGTACCTATCTCGAGTCTCAAAATGTGACTGTCCTGTTGACAGCAATAAGCACGTCCTCAATTACACGATACCAGCCCCTCTAGACAGGTGGCAATACGTTAGTAGAATAGATTGATCAATGTAATATATTGACATGCATTGACGACTGTCATAAACGTCAAAATATCTGCCAAACCCATTCATCATTCTACTCCCCAACAAATTGTCACTTGTCTAGAGGGACTAAAAAGCTAAATAATCTTTGTTGCATACTAAAAAATCCTTTGTTTACTCCTTTGGGTAACACACACGGGAAAGTAGAAATACAAATATACTGAACTTTCCTGCGATGAAATGCAAACTTCCAATGGTTTTTGTTCGATGATGATTCCCTCGACAGATTAAATAGCAAGCGCAAAAACATAAAGTTTGTTTCATTTTAAAGTTTCCGTTCTGAAGCATACGCTCATGCCGGTCCCCAGAGCTCTGACCCACTTGCCTATTGAATCCAACGGGAACTTTTTTCATCAATAGATTTCACGACATGGGACGGAAAGGTCAAGTGGATACTCGAATATGACCAGTTATTACCGTGAACGACTGTGCTTTGACGTTCACTGAAAATGTTTTTACAACCATCTCAAAAATACGTGAAAAGTTAGTCTCATGAATGACTTCAAAAGCTTTTAGATTCATTTTTGTAGTTACTGAAATAATCAAAAAATATTTCCCTTGGGGTAGGCAAAGAACATCCTTCCATAATTTGCTTCTGTCCTTACACACTTCAAGAACTTCCTCTACTATCATAAAACATTTCAAAGCAAGCTCATTCAAACAATACTATGTAAATAACATGTATAATTTATTTCATTGCAGATCTTACGTATATTTAACTTGCCGCATCACTACAATAAATTCATTTCAAACCAATTTCAAAAGAGGCACCACCATTCTCGGGTGTGGTTTTCATATGAAGCCTTATAATTATATTATAAATGTGTGTAGTGTATAATAAAATAGACATCGGTATAATTAATGGGACTGTATTAAATTGATATAAATTATATCCCTGCGGACAATGGAGGAAATTGCTACTATTGTCTTGAAACTCGAATATATATCATGAGCGCTAGTTGTCACAGACTCAGAACGAATTCAGTATGAAGTCATAATTATTACTGGAGTGAGCATCGGTCGCGTGGAATACTGATCCTACGCGTCCAATCCAAAATATATTTCCGGCATAGATGTCTAATTACAGTGAAATCCATTTAATAGTCTTTTCGTATTCGCCCACGGGCTTTACCTCGATTTCAAACGTGAAATTTTTTTCATAAGTAATCAATTTTTCAGAGAAATATCCTAATTCAATTTTTTGTCCAAATAATACAACACACACACCACGAGTCACAATTTTTTTATTGCTGCTTTTCTTCTTTGTTTCTTAATACATGAATTCGAGAACCAGTAGTTATAAATTGCCGTTTAAAATAGCTATGAAGTGATAATTAATATTTATCAAGATAAGCCCGCGCTAGTTCAGAAGTTTCATTCAATCATTGCGGTCGGTTTGTTACCGGCCAGGTTATTGTTCATTAATAGTTTAATTGAAGGGTTGCTTCGCCATACATAAACAATTCGGCCCTTTAATTACTCCATTAGAAATTGTTTGGGTATTTATTTAATGTATGTAACGAAGTGATACTGCGGGGCATTTAATTACACCTTTAACGGGGGACGTGGGGTCTTTGAGGCCCCGCCTCAAATTAAGAGTTTCATAATATACAAGTCACTTCCATGTGCCCCCCGACCTCGAGCCGCTCAGTAGTTTTGACTTAGGTGGCGAAACAAGGTTAGACAGCGGTGTTTTTTCTCATGGAAAATAACAGTAATTTACCCCCCCATGTTGCCAATATTTTTTTATGCACTGTTTAGAGGCTAATTAGATTCTCTAAGTACTTATTAGAGTTTATTATTTTGCTATAAAGAATTTGTTTTTGTTAGCTATGCTTGATTTCAATACTATATCCTTATGAGTGACCTGACGTCACTAAAGACTTAAAATGTGTCTTTTAGTCTATTAATTATACCTCCTCTTCTTCTTCATCTTAGCGTTAATACCAGTCGCGTCCGAAGCTTTTTCAGGTTGGAGTATGGGGTCCGCCTTATCAGTCTAACTGCGGATTTGGCTGTACTTCGATATTTGCAGTGAAGTGACTGCCATCCGACCTCCATAACCCAAAGGCGATATCGAAGCATTGCAGGTAGACCATTTATTGGACTTTTGAGGGTTCCAAATACACGTAACGACTGCCATTGATGGATGGAATCGTATGGAAACCGGGACCGGCGGCTTAGCGTGCTTTCCGAAGCACGATCAGACCAATGCAAATGCCCATATTCGTGCATACATATTTGCATTGAGTGGAGATCGAACCCGCGCCTCCTACGTAGCGGCCACGTTCACTACCGTTACGCCACGGATGCTGTCAAAGTTATCTGTGAAAATCAGTTAATTATTCATAGCGAGTAAAATTTTGTTGCTTGATCTATAGTTTGTTTGTTTCAGTTAAGCTTACATTATAATAGTTAAAACCATTTTTCTCTCTCTCATTCTAACAAAAAAATTACGTCCACAGCTTAAGGTTAAAGTTTATTTATTTATGCTACCCATTTTGATGTTTCTAATTTGGGAAAATGAAAGCTATGTCACCATGGCAAGTGTCCATACTATAAATCTGAATACCTGTAAAGAAATTCAATATGTAGCCACTAGGAGAACTGTGTGAATTCACTATATTTCTCCATACCATGTGAATTGATAATCTCGTGTGAAAGAGCCTTACTGCTTGCGAACCAAACATTGACTTACCAAACATTGGTCTGAGTTGGCCCACTCCGCTCCGATTGTATGGCAAAGTCAAACCAACCCTACGCTATGTATTTGAAGAACAAGTTGGAATGTTTCCTTTGCCAGCTGATGTGTGAACAGAATAGTCTGCTTACTTGTTTGTAATTTTAAAAAAATAACAAACAGTATAGCAATACTAAATTGACAGTAAGCTGTAATTTTAGACTATGAACCACTACGCCTTTTTTTTTTTTTCTTGCGGAAATCCCCTCGGATACCCCCCTGCCAGAGCCGGAAGGGGAGGTTATGTCGGACTCGAACCGACAAAAACCGCACGCCGACTGTGGGTCGTGATGCTAGGCCGGAGGTGAGGTTGTCATCGACATATCCCTCGCACCCCGGCTGGAACCACTACGCCAGGGATAGAAAACATATGGAGTATGCTACACAATGAACGTCGTAAGCATAAGCATAATCAGTGTCTGTAACACAGTTAATACTAGCACAGGCACTGACGTTCACTCTCTGTCCGTGACTGTACATCAATTGAATAATAATAATAATAATAATTGTTCTGATATTTGGTACACACCTTTACTTTGGACAATGAATCATTTAAATCATTTTAACGTAGTATAAATAAACATAGAAATGAAAATTTATTGTACCTACTCAGAGGCATGCTTAGTGTACTTATCTACTTAAGACTAATTTAAAAAAAAAAAAGAAAAAAAATGTATTGCAAATTGTATCATTTTGTTTACTTTCATAACTTAATACATTTTCATTATTATTATATAGAATAAACAGTTTGTCAGAGCTTTTAGAAAATGTAAACAGTTCCTAAATAAATAAATTGAAAAAAAAAAAAAATTGAAAAAAAATCCTAAAGGTTACTTAATAAAATTAATTATGAGATACTCCTGAGCACAGAACAGTTAAAGGAGGTCCTCCCTTAACTGTTCTGTACTCCTGAGGTACTCATGAAGAACTTAACTGCTATTATTTCACTGTTACACGTAAATGTAACCGTTTATCACAGCCAAATGTGTAACTAAACCACATGGTGGTTCGTTCAGTAGGTAGGCCTAATGCTAATTGGATACGCAGCCTACAGTCGGAATAAATATAATGGCGCTCAAGTTCATTCTGTTATTACCGACCTAACCTAATGGCATCTCGTTCCAGTAACGAGTTTAGGAAAGGCTACAAGGCTGTAAGTGTCATTGGCCTGTAATTTGGTATAGTATACGAAATGCGTACATCTATACCAAATTTCAGGTCTTGTAGAATATAATAAAAGCGCCTAAATCTATTACTTGTGTTCAGTTAAAGTCTTAAACAAATGTTCATTTGCAAACATAATATGAATACACCATTTTTTTTACATAATATCTTGAACTTCAAATACGAAGATAACTTGGGTAAATGGCTACTTGGTAATATTTTTTGTTATTCCAAGGGAATATTTTATACAAGCACTCTGCTGCCCGCAATACTTATAAACAGTTTCACAACCGAGATGGATGCTACTTACTAACGTCCAAGCTTTTAAGGTTGAGGTGCTCTTTCTAAAACCTAAAATCAATGTACTAATAATTTTCAAAATATATATACTTCTCAGCCTGTATCCTATTTTTAAAATTATAAGTCCAAAGGGATTAATGTGTTGGTAAACCAAGCTTTTCTAATAGCAATTTCTAAAAAAGAGCATAGAGATACAATTATCCATACTTCCATATTAATATTATAAATGCGAAAGTAACTCTGTCTGTTACGCTTTCACACCTAAACCACTGAACCGATTTTGATGAAATTTGGTGTAAAGGTAGATTAGACCTTGAGAAAGGACATAGGCTGGTGGAGCGCTTATGTACTTTCTTGATTATTTCCCACATAATTTAATTGTGTTTAAATTTTGTAATTTAAGAAACCGCTTTTATGAACGAATAATGTTTGAATATTGGCGCTCATTTGTTGACCACTTAGTGTTGAAGAAGGCCAATAGAGGCGCTGTGAACTGATCCCGTTCATTTTTTAGTCAGTAACTCGCCGCTGCACTGAATAGTGCCTCTTTGACTCCGCTACCGCACCAAACGGAAGTTTGAGTAATTCAACTCCTCGTTTCCTTTTCTGTGTAATTCTATAAGTTCCTTTGGCCACATTCTCAAGTCAGTATAAGTGAAGTGTATCGGAAGAAAACGACAAATTCAAGAAAATAACCGGCAGGTCGAAATATACCTACCCACCAACACGTGCCAGGAACCACGCCTGTCTACAGCTGAATCCTCACGAGGTGGAACTCAGGTCAGTGCCGGTTCTCTTACGTTTTCATTCATAGAAGCGGTCACATGTGTATTTTCTTTTCATAACAACCTAACTGCTGGTCATAGGAGCTTATACGCTCTGTGTGCAAACACACCAATTGGTAGGATTATTTACACGTCCTACCATAATTTATGGTCCTTCGAGCCGGATAGGCCAGTAAATAACATATTCACGTAATTATTGGTGAATAATATTTCTTTCCTATTCATTTAATTAAAAGATTCACGTAATTTTGGTGAATTCTTTCCGCCATCTTAGTTTCATTACTTTCATTCGCTAACAGATTTACGTAAATTATTTGGTAAATTCTGCATTTAAAACGCTAAATCTACGTAATAATTGGTAGATATTTATAATAGTTGGTGATTTACGTATTAATTGGTAAATAATCATCATTCTATTCGCATACGCGTAACTTTTTAGGTAAGTACCTATCTAGTTACGTAGTTAGTTACATTCCCGCTCCGCTGTGCTACTTGCGCTATTATATAATAAGCCGTAGTATAATTTTCAATAAAAAAGTAGGTATATCTAAACTGTTTGTGTTGAATTACTATTATATTATAGTAGGTACCTTACAGATAATCTTCTTGTTATATTTCAATAGGTAGGTCTTACCTATCGTTAATTTGCAAACATGTCGTCAGATCTCGAGACGAAGCTTATTCTGTTGAATCAAAAAAAGGAATTATTGTTTGCACGCATTAATCGTTGGTATAAATCGTCGAAATCAGTTGTGTGTTTTGACATAACGACGCGAGCGAATGAAGATTTTCTGTCTGAGACCGAGAACGTCGATGTCGTGAAATTGGAAATGCTTGTTATTCCGAGTTTTGACGGACGCCCTGAAAACTGGAATACATTTTATCAGTCCTTTAAGGCCAATATTCATTCAAACAACCAATTGTCTGATTCGCAACGTGTGCAATACCTATTCTCAAAATTAACCAAAGACGCATTAAAGTTCACTGCCGGTATTGTTCCGTCAAGTGAGACCTACAGTATAGTGTGGGACGCCTTGGTCAAGAAATACCAAGATAAACGCTCATTAGGTTCATATTACCTTAATAATATATTAGACTTAAAGAATTGTTCACCTAGTGTGAACTCACTTGATTCATTTATAGGTATGTATTTCTCCTCTATCGCCGCGCTTAAAGAGTTAGGTATAAATGATTTAACGGACTTCATGTTTCTACAATGTGCCTTGAGGAAAATGGACACTCTAACCATCCAAGCCTTCGAACTTTCTGTTCGAGGTGTCGATATACCTACGACGCAACAGCTGATCGACTTTGTACAAGATTATGCTAAGATGATTGAACGGTCAAACCCGCGGTCTTCGTCATATGCGAAGTCGCCCACTGCTGGGACGCCACAGTCTAATGATAGGCGTGTACAGCGTAATTCTAAGTCGTTTGTTGTCAGTGTGCCGATTAATAATAAGTCGAATGCGCCCGCCGCAGTTGACGCGTCATGTTGTTTATGTGGCGGCGGCGACCACCGACACCTGTATAACTGCGCTCAGTTTAAAAATATGCAAAATGCAAAGGCTAGATATGAGTTTATTAAATCTAAGCGTGGTTGCGTGAATTGTCTAAGCACATTACATAATCTCCCGCAATGTAAAAGTACGTCAGTTTGTTTCTGTCAGAAAAAAACATCATAAATTATTGCATTTTGAGAATAATGTTAATAATTCGCACTCGCATGCGACGACTGTTGCCGCATCCCCGCCGCCCCAGTGCGACCTTGACGGTCCCACTCCTGAGTCACCGCTCGCTTCAAGCACTGTGCATTCGTATGCCTCTAGCCATAAGGGTGATATTCTCTTGGCAACCGCTCAGGTGTATGCTCGCCCTAAAGGTAGCACTGGAAGTAAATCTGTAGTCAGATTTCTAATTGATAATGGCTCACAGAATAACTTAATAACATTGTCCTGTTGTCGTTTATTAAATTTACCAATAATACCAATGAGTAATTCTGTTGTCAAAGGTGTTGGCTCCACTTCGCACACGATAATAGGCTATGTGTATTTGGACATTGAATCTCGTATTTATGCAGATCATAAGTATACTATACATGCGTTAGTTATGAATAGCCTTACGGATCAATTGCCCTCGCAATTAATTAAGTGTGATCGCGAGTTAAATCTTCGCGATTTACCGCTTGCTGACTTAAGCTGGAACATTCCAGGAAACATTGATATAGTATTAGGTGCACAGCTCTTCCCGTATATTTACTTAGGAAATAGAGTCGAGTGTGGTCCCAGTGCCCCTTGTGTACTATCAACCGCGTTTGGGTATGTACTTATGGGTGATTACCCACGTAAAGTTGTTGTGCCTACAACCGCATCCTTTTCTGCGCTAGCACTAAATGATTTAGTGCAAAATTTTTGGGAACTTGAGGAAGTTCCTGTGAAGCGCCTATTGTCTCCAGAAGAAACCGGGGGACAGGCTAACGTTTCTACAGCGGTACTACTACCGGAAACCTTAGCCTGGACCTACCTTCCCCCTCCTTCTGAGGGGTAGGGTGACGTGGTTTTGAGCGAGAGCGCAGGTCGTGTAGATCCTCAAAGCAAGTCTGGTGGACTATCCTTCCCGAGGTTGTCATGTCCTGTTCTTTGTCTAGTTCATAAGAAATAGACGCAACAGAAACCTCCAGACGAACCAACGCAGAGATGTAGAGATCATGTCTCGCGTGTTCATCACCAAACAAAAGCAGGTGGTGGATAGCAATGATCTCCCGCGTGTTTGTGCCGTGCGCGGGGACCCGTACGGGGGGATGAAGGAGTCCTGGTAGTTGAGCGAGCGGTGTGCCGGAGTTGTTGCACACCGTAAGCAACACGCTGCTTTGGTCTGGATTTCTTCTTACACGGGAGGTCACAGAGTAGCTACCTGTGATCAATCGGCTGTGGCATCCCATAAGCGGGCTGCCGAGCGAGGTCTCTGGGTTTGGGGAGGGACAGTCGGCACGGCGCGGTGGCTTGGACGGAAGCAGCACTGTCTCATGCTGTGGAAAGCCCTGCTCATCTCGTTGTGTGCGGACGCGTCTTTTTCTCAACTCTGGGGACCTATACCGAGGGAGTAGCTCTGACGATCGCTTGTTTAAACAAGCGACGTCCCCGACTTGAGGGCTCCGTGGCGGGTGGAGAGCTCCTGAGGTGAAACTTCTCTCGATAAAACACATGGATTCCGAGGCCATAGTTAACAACACCACCAGAAAGATCGCTGCCGAAGAGGCAGTACTTTCAAAACCCACAACGGGCACGGTTGCTGCTGCACTAGCAGAATCAGCCCCAACTCGACCACCATCGGGCAAGATTGCTGCTGCAGAAGCAGTATCCTGTCCAAACCCCCTACCTAAAAACACCAGGAAAGCAGCTGCACAAGCATCCCTTTCCCACACCCTAACAGCCAAGGGTACAAAGGACAAGCCTTCTGGCAAACTACCAGCTTTACGTCCTGTACCCGAAGCTGGGCCCAGCAGAGTCCCACCAAATACGTCGAGACCTGGATCTGGACAAACTGCGCCGCAAGGCGCCACACCCCCAAACCCAGCCGAACAGGCTGAGTCGAAGGGCGTGACCCCGACAACCAGGGGTAAACCGGCCAACCAGGACTCGCGTACTCAGGTGACTGTGACCTCTGGCCAACCACCAGCAACAACCGAGGCGATGGACATGACCTCTCTCAGAGAGGCCCTACAATCGCCTACTGCAACCAACACCACCTGGTCGACGGCGCAGAAAAAGATGACCGCGGCCAAAAGACGCCGACTCAAGGCTCGAACAGCGGCGCGTGTGGATGCAGTAGATGCCGCAAGGCATCCCGCCAACCCCGGGAAACCCGTAGGAGGCCCTTCAGCTGCTCCAAAGCCTCCACGCCAACGCCAACAAACTAACGCGAGACCGGCGAAGCGCTCACGGCCAGAGGATACCGTAACCCCGACCGGAGAAGGCAAAAAGGCCAGGAACTCCGGCAGGACCTCTGGGTCGTACGCTGAGGCGGCCGCCACCTTCCTAGCCAACAGCCTCTGCGTAGCTATCATGACAGAGCCCTTTCAGGACCTGTCACAGATACAAGCAGAGGCTATCCGGGACGAGATCGAGGGCAAGCTAAGGGACGAGCTCTTAGCGGACCTGGAAGTCCCTCTCACCACCACACCGAACGACCTGAGATTCCGCGGTCGGCCCCACCACTCGGACGGCGTCCTCAAGACATGGTGCGAGGACGAGTTTACGATGGCGTGGCTAGTCAAGACCGTCAGTACCCTAGCGTCACCACTACCCAACACCGGTCTTGTGGTCCGGCCCCAATCGGCCATACCTAGGAAAATCCCTTGTGTGGTCAGCGTGCCGGGCCGCGTAGAAAGCCCTGAAAATATGCAGAGGCTTCTGGCGCGACAGAACCGGCACCTTAACATAAATACCTGGGACCGCACCGCGACCAAAGTACACCCCGACGGCACGAAGACCAGTCTGCACTTCCGCATCACGGAGGCAGAGGCAGAACTGGTGAGGGCGAATGATCGCAGGTTATACTACCTGATGGGGAATATCTATGTGATATTCCTCGAAAAGCCGCCAACCGTGCCAAAAGGGGAAACCACCTCGACACCGGCCAAACCGGACGCAGTCCCACCTGAACCGGTAGCGTCGACATCCAGAGCGCCGCCGCTATCAGCGGTGCAACAACCTCAACCAGCGGCCATGGAGCAGGATGTCCCTCTGTCGCCACTCCACGAGTCGGAGGAGGAGTGCTTTCCGGGAGGGGGAGGAGGGAGTGAACTTGGTGACCTCCCTTCCTCCCCTTTGCGGGATTGACATCGTCCAGACCAACCTCCAGCACAGCCTGGCTGCGACGGCTTCCCTGCGCAGAGTGCTGGAGAAAAACCCACAGACCATAGCCTTGATCCAGGAGCCGTGGATCAACGGCAACAAAGTCTGTGGTCTAAACAACGCCGGAGGCAAACTGCTGCTGGATACTTCCGTAAGTAAACCAAGGACATGCATTTACCTCCCAAAACACTCACCAACACTGTTAATTAACCAATTCTGCTCAAGGGATCTGACAGCCGTCAAGTTGAGCAGAAGTGACCAGCACCAGCCAGACATCGTCCTCGCTTCCGCCTACCTGCCTGGCAACGAGGACCTACCCCTACCGGAGCTCAGCGCACTGGCTGAGTACTGCGAGAGGGAGAGTCTGGACATCATCGTCGCAGCCGACACGAACGCACATCACACTCTGTGGGGTAACAAAAACAGCAACACCAGAGGTGAGGACATGCTCAACTTTATTTTTACGCATAATTTCAACATTTTAAACCGAGGCTCAGAACCTACTTTCGTTACAAAACGGCACGCAACGGTGATTGACCTCACTCTGGCATCGACCAGAATAGCGGGGTCCATCACCGGATGGCACGTGTCCAACGAGGCCTCACGCTCTGACCACAGATGGATCCGTTACCATCTAAGCATAGCATTACCGAAACCCAAACCACGTAGGTTACCGCGCAAGACAGACATACCAAAATTTGTAGGCCTAGTCAAAGCCAGTATAAACAACCTACACTTACCATCAGAAGACCTCAAAGTCTCGGACTTAGACCTATACACAGACCAAATCACATCCATACTTATCTCAAGCTACGAGCAGTCTTGCCCCCTCACCACACCTAAGTCTGGGGAGGGGCGACACTGGTGGTGTTCGTCCCTTGAGAGGCTGCGACGAAAGTTGAGAAAACTCTTCAACAGGGCTATCAACACCAGGGAACCGACTGACTGGGATAAGTATCAAAACACAAAAAAACAATATAAAACCGAAATACGACAGAGACGCGCAGAAAGCTGGAGACGCTTCTGTACAAGCATCGAAAATAGTAACCAGGCCTCCAAGGTTAAAACCTGCCTCTCCAAAGAGCAGGGAAACTCCATTGGCTGCCTCAAAAAAGCAAACAACACTTTCACAACAAATGACGCTGAAACATGCGAAATTTTACTAACTACCCATTTTCCGGGCTGCAAAATAGCAAATGAACAAACATGGGTAGACACTAACCACCGTCCAACCAGCATCCAAGACTGGGAGGTTGCTCGGGAAACCATAGACAGAGAAAAACTGCTATGGGCAATTAACACTTTCCTACCTTTCAAGGCAGCAGGCCTGGATGGTATTTTCCCAGGACTCCTGAAATGGAGCGGACCAATCATAGCGGACCACCTAGCCAAGTTGCTACAAGGCTGTCTCGCAAACCGCTACATACCCTTGAAATGGAGGGAAGTCAAAATAATATTCATCCCCAAACCAGGTAAAAGTGACTACACTCAGGCCAAATCTTTTAGGCCTATCAGCCTCACCTCGTTCCTGCTGAAAACACTTGAACGGCTAGGCGATAGGGTAATTAGAACCCAAGTACTAGCACTGAAACCTCTACACCCCCATCAACACGCTTACAGTGAGGGCAAATCAACAGAATCGGCACTCCACCATGTGGTGTCCCGCATCGGTGGAGCCCTGAAGTCAAAGCAAACAACCCTTGGTGCCTTCATTGACATAGAGGGTGCCTTTGACAAAACCAACTTTGACAGCATCAACAAAGCACTGCTCGAACACGACGTGCCCTCAACACTTATCGAATGGATAGATAACATGCTCAGACAGAGGGCCGTGCAGCTCACAGTCAACACCACAACTCGGGGCATTGTGGGCAGAGGATGCCCACAAGGTGGGGTACTCTCTCCCCTACTATGGAACCTGGTGGTAAATGAGCTTATAACAGATCTGAACGCAAACAGCCTTTTTACTATAGGTTATGCGGACGACATCACGATCTTAATAACGGGACTATTCGAAAGTGCCATTTGCGACCGAATGAGACAGGCCTTCAAAATAATAGAAACCTGGTGCACAAAGCACGAACTTTCGGTCAACCCCCAGAAAACCGAACTAGTAATGTTCACAAACCGAAGAGCACCGGGCCCATACAAGCTCCCGAAACTCTTCGCAACCGAATTAACACTTAAGGAAGAAGTAAAATACCTAGGTGTAATTCTCGACAGCAAGCTGCTTTGGAACAGGCACCTTGACTACAAACTGAACAAGTGCACAATCGCTTTCTACCAATGCAAAAGAATGATGGGAAGCAAATGGGGACTATCGCCAAAAATAGCACTGTGGCTATACACAGCGGTGATAAGGCCCATGCTAGCCTACGGGGCTTTGGTATGGTGGACCCGCACGGAACTGTCTACCGTGATTACCAAATTAAAGTCCTTCCAAAGGCTGGCCTGCTCATCAATCTGCGGATGCATGAAAACCACTCCAACTGCAGCTATGGAGGTAACTCTGAACCTAACGCCGCTTGACCTATACATCCAACAGGAAGCCACCATCACCGCCATTAGAATGTGGCACCTGGGACTCTGGGGAAACAACCACAATAGTCCCCACACCACAATTCTTGGGCGGGCGATGGAATACAAAACACTAATAGCTGCTCCCTGTGATAAAACCTTCAAAAAACACTTCTTCAACAAAAAACACCAGATAACAACGCAAGCCGAGGAAAAGGACTACTCTGGTATCAAGGAGATGCGCGTCTACACTGACGGCTCCAAAACAAAGAATGGTTCAGGAGCCGGCGTGCACTCCTTGGACCTTGGCTTGAATATCCACCTTCCACTAGGCGAACACAGCTCAATCTTCCAATGCGAGTGTGTCGCCATAACAACAGCAGCGACGGCAATAAGCGAAAAGCAGGTTAGGGGCTTTAACATAAAGCTCCTAACCGACAGCACAGCCGTCCTAAAAGCGCTAAACCACCAAACAACCAACAGCACACTAGTGGCAGAATGCCAAACTGCTTTGAACCAGCTATCCACCCATAATGTAGTAAAGCTACAGTGGATAAAAGGGCACAGTGGGTCCTACGGAAACGATGCTGCGGACGAACTCGCGAGGAGGGGCTCCGATATGACCACTGCTGGCCCACTACCACTACTGCCGATCCCTTTTTCACAGATCCGTACCTGGATACGCCAGAGATCTGTGGAACTACATAACCAAAGATGGGTACAAACCATCGACTGCAGGCAATCAAAACAGGCTGTGCCGTCGATAAATAAACGGCTAACGAAACGTCTCCTAAGACTGGACAGAACAGGTCTAAGGACAATTATGGGGACAATAACGGGCCACTGCCCCCTCAACAAGCACCTACATACCATCGGCGTCACGGATAGTCCCCTCTGCAGGGGGTGCTTCAGCGCCGAGGAAACGGCCGCCCACGTAATACTGGAATGCGAGGCAGTGGCCGCCCAACGATCCCAAATCCTCGGCACAGTGAGGTCGCTCCGCGAAGCCTGTGAAGCCCCCAGTAAGCTTCTGCGTTTCTGGGCGGAGCTAGGCTGGTTGCTCTAGCCAGCACTCTCTACGCACAATGGCCCAAAAGAGAGGCTAAGTGCGGACAAAAGAGTCCCCTATCCTATTCCTATTCCTATTCCAGAAGAAACCAAGTGCGAGAATATTTTCACATCTACTGTGACTCGCTATGACGTAGGTCGTTATTCTGTTGCGCTGCCGTTCTGCAAGGATCCCTCTGAACTAGGGAACTCGCGCGGCGTCGCTCACCGCCGGTTTTTGTCGCTCGAGCGTAAACTTCGTCAATCACCAACCGTACGCGAAAATTACAATAAGGTTATTCGGGATTATTTAGATAACGGTTATCTTAGTCTCGTTGATGACTCTAATTTGTCTATGGATGGTTATTACATACCACATCACGCAGTAGTTCGACATGACAAACCGATGCCGCGTATTGTGTTAGACGCGAGCGCTAAAACCCACACTTGTCTTTCGCTCAATAATATTTTACATATTGGTCCCAATTTACAGGCAGACCTGTTTTTATTATTATTAAATTTTAGGCTATTTCCTATCGCAATGAACGCTGACATAAATACTCACCGCAAATCGCTTGAGTTTGATGTTGGCAGTCATGTCGCAAAGGTTTTAGGTCTCTCGTGGGAGCCGTGTGAAGATAATTTTTATTTCACATCCACCTTGGTAGATGAGAAGTGCACTAAGAGAAATATACTCTCTATAGTTGCGCGACTATTTGACGTGCTCGGGTTGGTGGCACCTGTGATACTCTACGCCAAGTTGTTAATTAAGGAACTTTGGCTTAGTAAGAGTGATTGGGATGACCCTGCTCCAGAGCATATACGCTCACGCTTTTCCGCTCTCGTTCAAGAATTAAAATTGCTTGACACTTTAAAAATTCCGCGACATATAGGTGTCGAAGTTGATTGCGAATTACGTCTTGTCGCATTTTGTGATGCCAGCCTGAATGGCATGGGATGTGTTATTTATGCACATTGTACCTACCCATCTGGCATTCAAACTCGCATTTTGTGTGCGAAATCAAAGGTCACTCCGACAAAGATTACTACGCTTGCTCGATTAGAGTTATGTGCTATTTTGCTTATGTCAAAGTTAATAAGAACTGTACGTGATTCTTATGCATTACGCATTCCCATTACTGACATTTACGCCTTTTCTGATTCCACGATTGCCTTATCATGGGTTCACTCGTCACCACATCGGTGGTCGATTTTTGTTAGCAACCGGGTCGCTCAGTGTCAAGAAAACTTGAACGCTAAACATTTTTATCACGTCGCCGGAGACATTAACCCGAGTGATTGTCTATCACGCGGTATGCTCCCCTCGCAACTTTTGGCTTATGATTTGTGGTGGAACGGTCCAGCTTGGATCCGCGGCCCCCCTGATGAATGGCCTATTAAGTCATTCTCTCCCGCCAACTGTTCTGACTTACCTGAGCAGAAGGCAAATGTGTTGAGTGTGACAACAAAACACACAGAGTCGTCATTGTTATGTACATTAGCACAACGTGTTTCTTCTTGGCAGAAACTACTATGCATCATTACATACGTTTTAAAATTCGCACGATTTAAATTTAAGATCGAACCTCATTCTGTATCAGGATTACATCCTGTCCTTCTCCCTAAACGCGATCACGTTGTTGATCTAATAATTCAGCATTTTCACGTTGTCAATTGTCATACTGGACCGGGACTCCTCATGTCTATCATAATATATAAAACGCGTACTGGTACTTACAAACTCGCTGTAAGCAAGTTGTATCCTATCCCAACGCAATAACTTACAACGCTAAATAGAATCTTAAACTTTAATTTTTAACTCAAGCTTTAAACATACTTTAGATAGAATATTGTTAGTCTAAGTTGTTATTTTAGCTATGTGTATTATTATGTTATACAAATTCACTATGGGCTCTAATCAGCCAGTGTTCGCTTGTTTGTTTCGTAACGTCTTGCGACGTTCCAAAGCCGGGTGCATGGTGGAGCGCTTATGTACTTTCTTGATTATTTCCCACATAATTTAATTGTGTTTAAATTTTGTAATTTAAGAAACCGCTTTTATGAACGAATAATGTTTGAATATTGGCGCTCATTTGTTGACCACTTAGTGTTGAAGAAGGCCAATAGAGGCGCTGTGAACTGATCCCGTTCATTTTTTAGTCAGTAACTCGCCGCTGCACTGAATAGTGCCTCTTTGACTCCGCTACCGCACCAAACGGAAGTTTGAGTAATTCAACTCCTCGTTTCCTTTTCTGTGTAATTCTATAAGTTCCTTTGGCCACATTCTCAAGTCAGTATAAGTGAAGTGTATCGGAAGAAAACGACAAATTCAAGAAAATAACCGGCAGGTCGAAATATACCTACCCACCAACACGTGCCAGGAACCACGCCTGTCTACAGCTGAATCCTCACGAGGTGGAACTCAGGTCAGTGCCGGTTCTCTTACGTTTTCATTCATAGAAGCGGTCACATGTGTATTTTCTTTTCATAACAACCTAACTGCTGGTCATAGGAGCTTATACGCTCTGTGTGCAAACACACCAATTGGTAGGATTATTTACACGTCCTACCATAATTTATTTATGTTTGGTCGCGATTACTTTAGTAGGCAAAAGCTAGTCTCCCATAATTTTATAAAAAAATTAATTTTATAAATAGCTTACACCGCGATAGTCTGAAAATAAAATGATCTGTAAATAAATAAAATATTTCATTTACATCATTAAAAATGTAGTAACTAATAAAAAAGTCTTTTTAACAACCTTTTCAAGACTGAAATGTGAGAATAATCTAGAATCAAAAGAAATTTGAATAAGGGTTGCTAGGGTTGCTGCAAAGGTTAAAATAGCTGAACATATAGTCTCCTTTTTGAGATCAGTATCAGAGTAGTACTCAAACAAAATTGCTTGTAAATTGTTAACTAGAGTAAAAACAATGTTGGACGAGAAATTTGACTACACATTTACTAATAAAAAATATAGTATAATCATTTTGTCTCGTGTAGTCTGTAAGTGGTGCTAAGTATGTAATGCGTTATGTCAACAGCACACTCAGCGTTACGGTTATGTTTTAAGTGACTGATAAATAATTCTGGTTATTTCAGCATGCATCACCATTCACCACCACTCGAAGATTACCTCCCTGTATGTATACCAAGTAAACAAATAAATAGTACCAACCAATGTGTAACTAAATAACAATTTTAACAGCACAGCAATAAAGCTGATTTTAACTTCCTGAAATTTAGCAATTATAGTATAGGGTGAAGTCACGAAGCGCCAGTTATGTACGATTTGGCACAGCTTTACTAAACGAATGCCAAATTTGCTATAATACTCGCAAATACTGTCGTTAAAGCGGGCCCGTTTATTGTGTTTATCTACATAATAAATTGACGTCATTAACGAAACGATAATCATAATTATTTGGTCATTCACAACTGTTTAGCGCAGTCATTAGTTCCATAGAAATTGTGGAATAACAATACAAGTTTGATGAGGTTCCGTTTTACACTCATCAATTATTTTTAGTCTATTTTGTTTTAGCTACTTTGTCGCTGTAATAAAATCATGCTTTATTCATCAGTAACTCTTTTACCTAATGATAAAATTAATTAGTAGAATATTTGGTACATTAGGTCTTAGTGGAAGCCCATGCAAGCCCCCACCAAGGCCTTTAGGGCTGATTGATAGAGGAGGCTCTCATTCCATGGCCGAGATGTGAGTCAGGATCTCCCATAAAAACGGTAAAGCTAAACCAATAGGAGAAGCAGGAATAATTGGACTTCGTAAGGTGAAATGACGATTTGACATGTCCCGAACCCATTCCTCTCTTTTCTATGTATTTAAAATCGTGATAGTAGTTTAAACCTACATTTATTTGAGGTTGAAAGAATGTCTCCAAACCTGTGTATATTCGTGCGACCCGACCCGTTATTCAAAACTACCTACACCTAAATTCTTCGTGAAATAGTTTGTGACCTAACTTTATCGTGCCCGACAGTAAATTACTCGACTGCGCCATTCACCGTGTGCTATATTTTCCTCGGAATCGTCACTGCGTTTTGTTAACGTGACAAATATCCGCAATCTGTAACGATTCACAATGAACAAATGACATTCATACCAGTTTTACTGTGATAAATGTTATGACTACAACGGGAAGATTGATAGGAATTCAATAACCATAATAACAGAACGAAGCTTGTCGAAAACGATGAGGTGGGATGAACTCACTATAAATAAGTGTAAGTCCTAGGCTTCGAGTGAGATAAAGGTGTGTAGTTAAGATACAACCTGAGGGCGGCCTATTTTGGCTCGCTATCGGCCCAGCAGTAGTAGCAGACCTAGAGTAGTCGCGCTGTATGTTACAATTTCGTTTTTTTTTTATTCCTACACCCCTGCTTTTAATGCAGTTCTTACTGGCGAGATGCTACTTGATTAAAAGTCTCCTAAGCTTTCCTCTTTTATTTCATTCCGCTGTTTCATTCCAGTTCTATCATTTATTCCTCTCGCACTTTCATACAGCCTTTCATTCTCTGTAGGGATATGGGGGCATCCAGGATTTGGGGTACCTACTTTTAATTTCTAGTTTCTTCTGTATTTATTTTAGTAACAAAACCATTTTATACATTTTACTTAACAACTTTCTTATAATTAGGCTACATTTTATATTGCTTTTCTTACTTAATATTGGCTACATATACATTTTCTTACTTAATAGTCTTACTTAATTTATCCACTTATATACTACAGCTTACATTTTTTACATTATTTTAAAACTTAAAACTTTAACCTTGCAAGATCAAATGAAATAGATTCAAATAAATGGCGTAGGAGTATTAGATTATATTGAAAATACTTAATAAAATTCAACGCCAAATATTCAGAGCAATTTGAGTCGCAGAATACGCCAGAAAAATGTCGATAGGCTCGACCTTTATCACTTTGTGGTCAATCGTAGCCATCAATAAGTCCTTTGTGGATTAGAGACAGACAGAGGACGTCGCGACGGAGGAATTCAACAGATACATTCTGAATGAATATTGTAATATTGTGCATACATGCCATCAATCAAATCTGCGATTCCTTTTTTAAATTTATTTATTACGAAAAAATTGAAATTGATTTCATAGTAATTTAACATAACATAAACTCACGCATGTATTCCCCGAAGGGGTAGGCAGAGGTGCTAGCACCCACTTTTCACCAGTTTATGTTTTAGGTCCCAATGTCATTAATAATAAAATAATAAAAGAGCCTATTGCCATTAACCGGGCACTTATAAACCTACGATAAATTCACACATAACTTCGAAAAGTAATTGGTGTGTGCCATGGTAAACCTGGGATCGAACCCGAGACCTCGTCTCAGCAGTGCATTACGCATACCAAGGCTACCGCAGATTTTTTTTACTTCATAAGTAATCGAGTTTAATAACTACCCTCACAAAAAACCCACACCATGACGTAGAGTTGCAAATACTGACCCGCGGTATACCATTACTCCACGAGTAAAATTTTGCGAGAAAATCTACAATATTGTTTGTAAAGTTCCCTTTGGTTAGTGACTACAGAGTGTGGTGCCAAGCCTCAGTACTGTACTCACTGATAATTCGAGAGCTAAGATATCTCAAGCTGTTAAAGAAATACAACTTTACTACTCGAAGTTACTATTATTGATTGCTAAGCTTTTGTTCTGTCAGATAATATAAATAATCAGATAATTGCTGCTTAGATGAATGCTAAATCATCAGTTTTAATTTCAAAGTAGTTTTTTTACTACAAACGCTAAGCCAGGTTGATATCGATCCAAAGGACAAGACAACGCGAGACAGTCTCCGTGCCGCGGCGTTACTTATTCAGCGCATTGTCAGTAAGTAGTGCTGCTCAATTATTAAACACTATCTTGTAGCAATGCTAAGCTACGGCTGTACTCACCGCCGCAAACAACAATGGCGGTACTTGTGAACACTGCGTAGCTAATAGTGTACAGTGTACTTGTTGTTTTGTGTACAGACATTTTCATATTTAACAATAGTGTAATAGGAGGAGAGATTTGTGTTCGTGATGCTGCAGCAACTGCCTGGATCAAATAATTTTCGTAGTATTGCAATGTTGTGACAGGATTGTTTGTAGATGGATGAAACAATATAGTCTGTGAAGCTGTGAATCATGCAAACTTTTAAATAATAAACGAAAAAAATCATTACCTATGAAAGAATAAAAGTAATTCTTCTAGATTCGGACCTACTTACAGTGCCTGACATTTACCGGACCGGGTGGAAATAAGCCCTAATTAGATTATATATATCATTGGTTACAAACTAGTTTTTGCCCGCGGCTCCACCCGTATGAATGTCGGTTATCGCGACCAAACATAGGCTATGTCATTCTTCAAGGTCTAATCTACCTCTATACAAAATTTCATCAAAATCGATTCAGTGGTTTAAGCAAAAAAGCGTAACACAGACAGACAGACAGAACGACAGAAAGACAGAGTTACTTATGCATTTATAATATTAGTATGGATAAATAGTATGCATTTAAAAAATAGCCAAAATACTCATATACTAAACTGGAAGAAACATAAATCTTGTGACGAATGTTCAATTTGACTTCTCAATTATTACAATTTCGAATAAATCAATTTTACACACAAATCTCTTCATATGACTGTATGTGAAATAATCTGGAATCGTAAAAAGAACAAAAAATAAGAAATATTAGTATGGCTCCATACTCGAACTTTGTAGCAATTTATTTATCGTTATAGCCCGCGGTGTCCCATTATACTCCAAACTGCGCCCTAGCGTAATTTAGTGCCCACCAACAACTCCCAACCAAAATTCTTTACTAACTAATTATAAGGAAAACTCAGATTTACAAACTAATTTTACCAAAATTTAGAGTCAAGGTGTTGTTTGAATGATTTTTGAAGCACTTACTTAAACTTCTTGTAATTTTTCTAGTATTCCAGCTAACCTCTCCAGATAAGATAAATAGCTTGTGTAAGGATTGGATGAGCCAAGATTCGTACCTGGAACCTCTTGATTCCAAGACCGTTCTTTAACCCCTAAGCTACCGTGTACATAAAACAAAATAAATATTGCAAACACAACTTTTCAACTCGACTTTAAACTTTCAAAATCCCCTTTTATGTGTATTTAAACAAGTATGAACTACAAAAGCTTCAAGGCTTTATTTTACAATACCAGACCTTACTTCAAAGGCTTTGAAAAGTAAATGAAATATTTTACGACAGTATAAAACGGAGTTAAGAGGTGGAGAAGAGAGTATTGTGCTCGTGTCGTTGGAACTTTGTGTAATGTATTCGGTTGAGTTCGATTACATTCCAATCCACTACTACAAGTTCGTTCGATAGTTAAAAGTGAGTGAAGTGTGACCTACTGATATTTATTTTTGATCAAATGATTGATCAATTTATTTAGGTACGTAGGTAAGGGTGGGTCAAAATTTTTTTTTTCCTATTTTTGAATGGGCTCAGTGTTAAAAAGGTGCCAAATGGTTTACTTATTTCATACGTAAAGTTTTATTGCATTATTTTAAGTTTAATTGCCTCCGGATTGTAAAACACTTTTTTGAAGTACCTACATTTTGACTACCTGTGTCCGATACTTTTTTAAACTCACAAACATCTGTTTTAATACTCAATTGGTTTTATTAGTAACAATAAACCACTACGTTTGTTTCGTTAAGTTCAAAGACAAGTAATAAGTGGGGTAGGTTGGAGGATTTGATAAGAAAAACGACGCTTGGTTGACCTGTAAAACTATTGTGGCACTTTGCGTTACTGGGTGCAGTTGTTTGTGTTCAGAAACATGGAACGTACTCGAAAAAGTTGGAAATGTTCATGTGTGTATTTGATGATTTACATGATTTGAAAGGTAACATTTTGCCTACAAATGAAAATATCATGAAATGTTATGAGTGGACCCGGCACTCGTTAAAACATGAGAGGGAATGTAAAAAAGAGCCAACATATAAAGAAATTGAGACCATTGTTGTTGGAAAATTGATAGATATATGGTCAAAATCTTCTATTCCTACCGTAGAACCAAAGCGAATAAAAGTAATGTTACAAACCTATCATTTAAAGTGCAAAAATCTTCTTAAATCTCACCCAAAAATACCTGAAAAGAAGTTAACTGAGTATCTTCTTAGAGGTAAAGTTTTATTTGATATTTCGGCTTGCAAGTGTCGAGATGTACCCAAATGTGTTTGTTCTAAAAACAAAAAAATACCTGCAAGAGAACATACATTCATAACAGACCAACGAAAGGCTAGACAAATGATGATCGGTGGTATTGACGTTGGAACTACTAAGCAGATTACAAGAGCACTGAAAAGAAAACAGTTACGGGAAAAATCTTCAAGTAAACCACCAAAAGTTTCACGACAAACACAAAAAATGAATAGTTCATCTGAATCCGAATGCACTCAGTCTGATTGTGAAGACTTACCCCAAATTCAATTGCAGACTTCCAGTTTTGAGTCAGGGATTACTACTACTGCAGTTGATTATGTTTTGTTATCAAAAACATGTGACAGATTTGGAGTATCAGACAGGGCAGGAGCGACTATTGCATCAGCAGTTCTGCGAGCTTCGTCTTCACAAATAATAGACAAAAATAAGCTGCGCCGAGAAAGAAAAAAAACTAGAGATAACATAATTTCTCAACAATTATTATCGCAAACACCAGCATTATACTTTGATGGTAGAAAAGACCAAACCTTGTCCATATCTACAAAAGAGGGTAAGAAGTACAGACGACGTATACTTGAAGAGCATATTTCATGGATCAAAGAACCTGACTCGATGTTCTTGGGTTACATTACACCTGCTTCAGGCACTGCAAAGTGTATAGAAGAAGAAATATCCAATTTTTTCTTCAATGCGGCTATATAAATGGATCATTTGATAGCAATCGGATGTGATGGCACTAATGTTAATGTTGGAAAAAGTGGCGGAGTTATACGAATGCTAGAAAAAAGATTGAATCGACCCTTACAGTGGATTATTTGTCTGTTACATATGAATGAGCTTTCATTTAGACATTTGTTTCATTCTTATAGATGGCTGTACTTCTGGACCAATAACATTTGCAGGAACAATTGGCAAACAATTAGAAAACTGTGTAACCCAGTTTCAACCTATACCAACGAACTTGCATTTAAAATCTGTAACTGAAGAAAATCTGCGATTATTTATTGAAAACAAGGGAGACGGAATGTTAAATTTATTGCGTCTCCCTTGTCACACACAAGCTGTAGAAAGAGCAGTCAAAGCAGTGACTGAAGCCTCTGCTACTCTATGTGATAAAACAGCAAGAGAAGGATTAATCAAAACCCAAATTGAAGCAAGGAAACTGATGCAGAAATTCGACAGCAAAAAGGGTTTTGTCTATAATTAAGCCTTCATGTTAAGGATATTTTCATTTCTTTTCTGTTATAATTGTATTGTTGGTGATATTAATTTCTCTTTAATAAACCCAATTACTAATGATTTTAATCTTTAATTCATTAATAACGTTTTTAATGTAACTTCTTCTGCCATACTGTTGAAACTTGTCGAAACACATTTTTTTTTATTTCCACATGCAACCGGAGGCAGAAGATGAATTTCGATTAATACCAAACTTCACAGTCCATTTATAATGATAATTTGGCACCGTTTTATCGCTGTGCCGGAAATAAATCTGACATTTTTTTTTCTTCCATACTTAAGTGACCCACCCTAGACTAGGTATACTATTTAAAATCAGTATTTTATGCTATGATCAGTAATCTTGTTTGTGATATTTAGTTAATGATGACTGCATATCTTTTGTTGAAGACAAGTGTGCAATGTTTTTCTTTTCTTTTTTATTATTTTTCTGTTAGCTTGTGCCGGCAGTCTCCAATTACAACAGAAACTTAGGAACGTTTTAACTATAGTTATGAAAATGCATGATATATCTATATTCTCGAATAGACTCGTGGTAAGGGATATTCCAGATGGAAGTGGCAAGTTTGAGAAAAGTTTTAGCACTTCTTAGTTATTTGAGATACATGCAATTCGGACTTATAACTGGGAACATGTAAACATCTGGGTCTTTGAACATTGCCAGAATATTGGAGTGCACGTTCAACAAATATAAATTTTAGATTAATTTAGAACTTCCAGATTATGCAAGTTTCTGTATTGGAACCGTTTTAATATCAAAGAACACATCGTCTAGGTGCTCAGATGCTTACCTCAATCATAAATAGTACTTAGTACGTATTCTTGACAGTATCTTTAATCGCACGCCTTTTAAGAGAATTGAGTGACTTTTAATACTAGAGTGAAAGATAAATTCGACTAATTTGAGACCAATTATATATGAGCCCATAATAGAATGCTTATAGATTGTTAGATAATATATTTGCTAATTTCGATGAAACTGCTTACTATCAAAGTACTTACTATCGAAGGTATAAAAGAATATATGATTTGTTTGTAATATATATAATACGTCACCCGTCTTTTATTTAGTTTAAACACGAAAGGCTACCGTAAAAAACCTAGTATTGAGTCTCCATGTTTCCAGTAATCGAGCACTTGCTTTTGACATAATATCGTTTCTGTACCATGTTACTAAAATATATCACTTACATTGTATTGCAAACAAATCTCAAAGTACTCGTAACGGTTAGAAAGGAAACGACCAACAATAATTCCGACAAGAGCCGGGTTTGAGGTGAAAACTTGTGACAATATGATTGACGTAAATTCCAATTTTTGCTCAAGCCTTAAAATGTAATACATAATGTTCTTTTCGCTTTGCGATTTTTACTCAAACATTTGCTAAAATGCTTAAATAAAAACTTGAAGGTTGTGAAAATGCCTGCAAATATTTTTTCCACAAAGGTAGGTATGGCCTTTTATTGGTAGTTATGTTCATTGCTATTTGTAGTAAAGTATAATGCAAGTTGGCTATTAAGAGATATTTATATTAATAGATAATTGCTAAATAAGATACAGCGTTTGATTTATTATAGTCACGACCATAAGAAGGACGGATACACAGGTAAATAATTCCTTGGCTTTTCATCAGTTGAAGCACAGGACTGCCTATGGGATACTTTTAGTCGAGTTGTCCAAACAATTCAATACAAATACGAAACGGATTCTGCATTCTGTTAGTGTTCCTGAACGTATGTTTTTGATTCTATTGTGAAATATTGAGGTGTTCAGCTGCGTATAATGGACGATTTCCAATAAAAGGCTCCGCAAGCATCTCCGGCATTTGTTCCGCAGTCCCGATATGAATATTATTACAGATTCTTGGATAGCATGTTTGTCAGTAAATAATATTTATAGCTTTTTCTCTTATTTCTTGTATTTTTTTCTATTTCTATGTTCAAATGTCTAGATGTATATATTTCTAGATTATTTTATCAGATAGCTATCAATGTTTGCTACATATTTTTTGATAGTAATTGAGTTTCAATGATAAGCAAATTAATAGAAATCAAATACACATATAGGTAGATATGTTCAACACCAATATAAAACACAGCGTGGGCCTCCGGGTGGATAAAAATAAATTTAATTTATTCCCAACTTTCTCCGACTTTGACCGTAAGTAGGGATATGTCAGGCCCACAGGGAACTACTTTGAAGGCTTATTTACAAAAAGTATTATTGAATTTGGAGCAACTGTTTGAAAGTAAATGGAATACGAAATTGATTTGCTGTGCGGTTTCTATTCTGTAATAGGATTTCAGCCATGTGGAATATTGTTGATCGGTGAAATCAGAATTGCCTTTTGGAATCAGCTAAAGTAGCTATAGATAAAAAAGATTTTATTACTAGTAAAATAAAAATGTCAGCGTCAGAAATATTTTAACTAGAAAGTCTCAAAATAATCTTATAACTAAGGTATTAAATAACAGCAAACCAAACTGGACTCCCCTTACCAAAGATTAGGCCGACCTTTGCTAGGCACTTTACCTACAACAAATCGGTTCATTGGTGTGATATAAAGCAGTCCTCAATGAAGGAAGCAAAATCAAAAATCGAGGGGTGGCTAACCTCTTTGACCTACGATTGTACTGAGGACCTTCTCTTGTACTTGTTGTGATCAAGGGACAAAGTAGGTAGACTAAATTAAAAATTGGGTAAACTAATATTTTGTTCATTTTTCAATATGCATGTTTAGTTAAACACTTTATTTCTTTTTGTTTTGTATTTGTATGATCAGCCGTTGGACAGTGTTGTTAATTTTTATTGTAAATCGGACTAGGTACGCACAGGACAGGCTTGCCTAGTGTGGGGCCACTGGACACAAACAAATTTTTAGAAATATGTTATGGAAATAAACAAATTTTAATTTTATTTTATTTATTTAAATTGTATTATGTCGAAAATTAAGGTATGTACGAAAAAAAATACAGGTATGTACGAAAAAAAATTAGCAAATATCTCAACAATTGGTCAACCGGAAGGGGGAGAACCAAGGGATTAAGATCATTTTGAGCACTTTGTTCATCAATATGACTGTACAACTTCACTTTATGTATGACACATCCAACATCCAGCAAAACAATTCATTTTTACTTCATGTGACTTATACGAAGCAAAACTATTAATCAATCAATATATTACCCTCTACGAACATTATCACTACTTTCATGAACAAGAAAACTGCCCTTGAAATTCAGTAGCAAACTTGAAAAGTAATAACATAAATCGTTCTACTTGAGACAATAGCGGAAAACTTAGAAGAGTTGAAAAAATAATTCGTTGGCTGAGAGCTGTGGCCGTGGCACGAGATAAATAAAACATTGCCAAAGTTCCCGGCTCAGCTCACGGAGAAGATTGATCCGCGAATACATTTACAGGAGCGAATAAATCATAGCGCGTGTCTAACAGAGCCGCGGTGATATGTTTGCAGATACTATGTGACTTGGAATATTATAGTCAAGGTTAAGAGCAGACAATTATGTTTGTCCGCATTTTGAAAATGCCAACTCGCGGGTGTGCGACTTTGACGCCCGCGAGTTTATGAATGACCCAGTTTTTGTGCTAAATATGATGGATTTTTTTGTACATTTCATAGGTCATTAATGAATTCGAATAATAAACTTCGCAAGCCAATTACTGTGGTAACAGTAGATACACCATGCTGTATATTGAGTAAGATATATGATTTAAACCCACAATTTAGGTGTAAAGGACTGAACGAGCAATTCACTTTTTCCAATCTTAATGAAATATAGTTGTAGTTTGCAATAGGTACTTCCAGTCCATATGCTTACTGTTTCAAACTAAGTTAGTCGAAATTAATGAAAGATATTTAACAACTTCAGCTTTTGTATTTAGAAGTTACCGCTTCAATATTGTTTGTGGTTCAAGTAAGAAGTTTGTTCTTGACTGTGCACACAATATTGTTTTACAAAATTTACCTTAAAACCCGTCCAAACTCTAGGGTTGGCTTAAAATAAATTTTGTTTCGTTGTAGCGAGGTCTGCAACTAATTTACGTCAATTTTCTTTAAGTAGTGGGCGTCTCGTAGGCGGGGGAGTAAACTGGCGCAATATTCTACATTACAATGAGTTTTAAACGCAACCGCAACGGCAGATTTCAAGTGATTATTATATAAGACAGAAGTAGCGTAAGACTAAACCACCTTAAATGTGATGGTTAATACAAACGCGCGTAGTTAAGTTACGGTTAGTCAAGCCTAACGAAGGCCCAGTAGAATCCATTAACGCGGTACACTGTTAAACCGTTATTTTATCAAGTAACACTTTTGTTAAAATACTGTGTGCACGAATAGCGGTGCATATACGTTATAAATATAACTATACAGAGTTAGTTTATGTGTTCTTTTATGAATATACTAGCTCATGCCAGCGGTTTCACCAGTGTGGATGGCAGTTTTCGCAACTTATGATGAGTGTAATTATTATGGCACAACAACTTACTTAATGCTGGCTCTCTTCATAGGTACTATCTCGTATTGTAAGTGTGTGGATAACAGTATAATATTTAAGAAAAAAAAAGAAGCAAATGTTTGTATCGTAGCCAGCACGTCAAGCCTCCTTCGCTGCCGTCTCGCAGTAACACATTTATTTAACGCTGTTCTAACATTTTTCTGACTTTTCTTAAACTGAAATAAACCGCTCGGATTAGATGATTCGCTTAGTAGCGTTTAGAGGAAATCCGTGGCGATTTGTTTTAAACCGTTTGCTGTTAACGAACTGACAATTATGTTTTAACCTTCGTCTACTAACCGACAACGGTATAACTTACTATTATTTTTATATTTACTGGCTGGCCTATTCGGAACCTTGTATGCTGCGAATCTCGAGGTTGTTGTGAGTGTCAGTACTGCAGCAGTGTTTTTTTTTTTAGAATGCTGCTCACTGCAAATTGTTGACGATTGTTGGTTAACCCCAAAAACTGATCCAAATGTCATAACATAACACATCTACTTACTTCTTTAGGAGTTAATCGGTATATCAAGATATATACGTATTTCTGAAGGAGATAGGCAATTTCTTTCTGTCGTATGTCTGCTGGTTATTAAGGTTGTTAGATCTCCTTGAGATGGGAGGTGGGCTCACAATGGTGTTATATATAAAGGCATCGGTAACAACGTATCATCAGGTTAGTCATATAGTTGTAGGTCACCTTATCAACCTAAAAATAACATTTTAATTAAACAATATCGATAACAAGTAACGCAATGAACAGCTTCTATTATATCAAAAGGGTTCAGTGACTCGGAAGCAATGAGATCAATGTTCGCACATCCTCCATATTAACTCATAAAACACGCTTGAAGTACTTCACATTTGGGTTCTAACAATATAACCTACTAGCTTATTCCCGCGGCTTTGCTCGTAATGAAAAATGTATCAATCACTTTTCCTATTATAAGAAACCGAATATTTCTAAGGATAAATTATACTATTTCTTTTCTTTTTTGTGCATATTTCTATGCATGTTAGACCTCTTAAGAAATGTACGTAAAAATATTGTTGCACTACGTAAAATGAATCCAGTTGGCTATGAGAAATCCCTACAAGCAACTCGAGTGTTACTTGTTAGATCCTTTGGGTTAAATTACTAGTGTGTTACAATGTTACAGCGAATTTTAGTTCTAACTCATACTCAAACTCAAATGGTTGTTCTAAATATAAGTATGTGCAAAATATTAACTTTAAAGTTCAAAAGTGTGAATTATATCTACGTTAAAAACGTTTCCCATGAGAAGGTTAAATATGCTAGCCTGTATATATATAACTGTAATAGTTAAGATTACAATACATAACGTTTTAAAATAAGAGCTTAATCTGATAAAAAAACTTCATTTATATTCAATTTCTAATTCAAGAGCACCACAAAAAGTTTGTGCTCAGCATTCCTATGCGTGTCTTCATTACCGAGCATTAAGGCAATGACTTGACTTGATGAGCCTCTTTGTACCCCTTCCCTCCTCCCGGCTCACCGGGCCCTCCCAGCTCTTAAACGTCACCCAACTGAATGAACGCGTAACGTTTTAACCAAATTGTAAGATGTTGTCCTTTAATTTTGTAGGGATGTATGTGAAGATTTTAGGAGGCTAAGAATAATTTCTGTGAGGAAATATTTTCGTAATAGGTACTGGAGTAAACTAAGTGTAACTAACAACATGGTAGCTTAATAAGAACAATATGTGCAGAGCTGCTGTAGTGGCACCGTTATACGATGCAAGCATTAGAGCAAAGCGATTACAACATCATAAATAATAAAATTGAAATTCTTTACGTACAGATGTGCTTCCTTCTTCCTACTATCTCGGATCTTTTAAGGTGACAATAAGGACTAAAAAAGGGTTGAAAGGGTGAAAACGCATAGGTATGGCATACGCCCTTGAAACATAGAAGAAGCGACACTAAAAATAAAAAAGTAAAACCACAAATTAATTTGCTGGAATGCTCTCAATGATCTGAGTCCATGAGGCGTGCACAGAAACTAATAAATAGGATTACGTGGCTTAGCCGAGGCTTACGAAACTTGTAATCGACGCTCCTCAGCAAGCCGCTGTTGCGCTATCAGTCCAAACTTTGTCCATTCCCGCAGAACGATAAATTGAACTACTGAATTTTTTATCGAACGAACCTCCCCGACCTTCCGAATGACTTCTGCAAAATTTGCCGGAATTCGTGGAATAATAATTATAAGAAGTTTGCAGCAAAGGTAACTTTCATTGCCGCTCGGTGAATTTCTAACAGAATTTCTTATGTGGTTTGTTTGGTTTTAACGTTATTCGGTACTGTAAGCAAAGTGGAAGTTTTGGTACTAAGAATAGGACAAAATTCATTGAAAGTTCTCGTTTTAGACTAAAAATGTGTTAAACGTTATTATTATTGGTTGTTACGTACTCCAATTACGTATTTGAACTAATTCGGGAAAAGAATTTTCGATCCCCAGATGCTCCGTCAGAACATGGCAGAACGTTGAACGCAATGCCGCCTCGCCACTTATTTATAGTTAATTCTCATGTTATTTCTCTAAATCCGTCATTCACGGGTCACCCTGCGGTGCCCTGCAGCAACCTTAAGTGCTACAATTATTTAACACGACGTCGCGTGTCGCCGCGTAACTAAATACAAATAGTTTATTATGCTAATGGATGTTTTTCAATTTGAATGCAAATAAAGCGAGTAAGGAGCCATGGAGGTTTGCACACAATTTTGTGTACCTAACGCTGTTATCGTGTTCTCGTCTTTGGGTCGCAGAGGGTAATTGGTTGCCAGTTCTTTAGCAAAATAATTTTGCTGCCAAATAAATGTTTATTTTCGTACACATTTAGTTGCTTTCTTTTTCTTTATTTCTTTATGTTGAACATGTAACTAAATATTACGATAAAAGAAATCTGTCAGAAAAGTGGTGTTAGAGTACTAAGCAAATTAATAGTAATAAGTAATTATAATGGCGGTGTTTTTGTGCGTCACTAGCCGTGATCCTGGTTCAGATGTTGAAACCCTAAAACTGGTCTAACTACAAAACTTCAATATCGCCAATGGGTTGTGGAGGTCAGATGCCAGTCACTTCACGGAAATAATTATGTTTAGTCGTGTCGCAGTTAGATTAGTGAAAAAGGACCCCGGACTCCGAGGTCCGATGCCTTCACGTCGGATACGCCGAGACTAATGTAATGAATAAATGATGATGACCACTGTTATAGGATACTGGAAACTGGAGTACGGGAATCACTATAGCAGGAATGTGAGTGGGATTACCCCGTTCTACCTTAGGTTTTCGTTAACAATGCCTTATTTACCCAAGCCATACATATTCATTTTATACCGAGTATTTTATTTTCTGTACTCTCACATTTCACAACAGATACCTCATCCACAGAAACAGTAATTAAAATTTAAAATATAATACTTTTCACATTACAATTACCTTGTAAATTAAAATGTAATTAATTATTGTGGATCGTTTTCAGGTTAAATATTGTAAAGACAAAACACACTCAAACGGAATGAATACCTTTCATAGAAGAAGACATTTTAAGATTCAGGCAAATCGGGCCTAAGTCATATTGAATTCAGAGATCCCCTCTGGAAACAGACGGGTTAACAATTGTTTATTAGTGCAATCAGGCATTTTGGGAATAGCTTGTACTCAACCGAACCGGTCTTGACTTGTAGTTAACTACTTAACCGGCCAAATTGACAGCCATTTTGTTACTCAGTAACTAGGACGTGCAAATACTCAATTGCAGACATTTTTCGCGACTGATACACTCTACATACACTCACGGTTGGAATAACCAGTAATTAGAAGATTTAATGATAAAATAGCGCAATGAGATAACAGGTCGCGTGGTTCTCGGCAGTGTAGAATTTAGGCCACCCCATCTCTTACCAAGCGCTGTCGTACAAGGCGATAGGGATAGGGCTGTTTAACATCAGACAGACTGGCTAGAGAGGCCACACGGCAGCCTCTCGTACCTGCTGACGCAGGTGATTACCGGACATGGTGTTTCGGGACTTACCTGTGTCGGATCCGGAAGGAGCCAACGTCCGAGTGCCATCACTGTGATGCGAGCGAGGACACAGAGCTGCACACGCTGACCGAGTGCCCGGCGTGGGACACGCCGAGGCGGGTCCTAGTGGCGGCTCTGGGGGTGGGAGTCCTCACACTCGCCACATTGCTCACAGCGATGGTACGGGCGAACGCTTGGGGTGCGGCCGCAGATATGTTTTTGGCAATCTCACCTCCGGCAACCAAGGACCCAAGACGGCGTGCGTTTTAGTCGGTTCGAGTCCGACATAACCACCTCCACCGGCTCCGTGGGGGTGGTATCCGTGGGGATTTATCGCACGATAAAAAAAAAAACCATCAGACAGACTGAGCCTCAGCCTCAGACACAGGCTTGAGTCAACAATAGTGCCCAGAATATGACAATAGGCTCATCCCCTATTACGTGGCACCGAATACAATGATTGGTGAAATGTGGGTGTTAACTCATTTCTGCCTAACCCTCCTTTTTTTTCGTGCGGAAATCGCGGCAGCGGCAGCGGCCGGAGCAGATGGCACAGCGGATATCTGCCTAGCCCTCCAGAGATGAAGGCCTGATTATATGTATGTTGAAGATAACCTATCTACTGCTCATTATACTCTAGACTCTTTTAAGTGTCATCCAATCAATTATTCATTAAAACATTCTTAGCAAGTTAAGTGGCCATTACAATATGGTTTAATTTAGATTATTTTTTTCATCAAAGTTTGCAAAGTAAAATTAAGAATAGGTAGCCGAAAATAAGTTACTGCTAAAGTTGGGAACGATAAGGAAAATGTTAAAATATGGCATCTTTATGAATGAGATATTTTGGTACAGTGAGACAGTAGCCTAGTGACGTCATACATTAAAATTCACTGAAGAATTAACTCTTTTTTAAGTCAATTGGTATTACGAGTAAGCATGGGCGGCTAAGGAGACAGATATACACGCTTAGCAGGGTGTACGGTGTATCTTTTTGGCTAATACTATGTTCTCTGTCCCATGAGTTCTTATAGTCTCCATGGTTGTGGAATCGTTCTATCAATTAAAAACAAAACTCTAGTCACTATAATGACTGTCTCCTTTCTCCCATAAGTAACCAATCTTTAACCGTATTGTATGTTGCTATGTAAACCAAATAAAGATCTATTATGGAAGTAAGCGCTGTCCGGCTTTATTGGAACAACGTCGTTTATAGTGATTTACTTTTTGTCCTTAAACAAATAATTAGGTGACAACATCAGAATTTACGGCTCTCGCCAACAGCGGCCGCGCGTGACTACTCGCTTAATTCTCATTTCGTCCATTATTTTTGTGAGGCTGTTTAAGCAGAATGTATATTATAATTAAGGTAAAATTATTATGAATATTGTGACTAACTTTATTTCACTTCTTAAATAATAATGTTTGTGTCAAATCGTACCTATAAAAATATCGAAATTTAAATCATGGATATATTTTCCGACTTCACTATAAATAACAACTAAAAACATCCAGACCAATGCAAATAGCCATATTCATGCATACAAATATTTGCACTGAGCGGGGATCGAACCCACGCCTCCTGCGTAACAGTCGCGTTCATTACCGTCACGCCACAGAGGCTGTCGATATAATTTAGGTATCCGTTTGAGCCCAGTATCAGTCAACCTGCAAGTCGCTGCACCAGTCAAACAAAAATCAAGGCTCTAGCGCAGGCTGCTTACCAGGTTCAGGCAGGCAAACGGCCGTCACTCCTGGAAGAGCCAACGTATACAATCAAGGCTGCCTGGAAGAAATCACTTCCAGCGGTACGGCCTCCCAATGTACATTCAACTGTATACATGCCACCTCCTTGGACGCCGGGGCTGGTGGCCGTGACTGTGGTGCAATTCTGCAGTCGATGGACCTCCTGTTGTCATACCCATTATGCTCCTACACCTGCACGATAGCCGACTTCAATGAAGATACGGAAGGTGCGTTAAAAGTTTTTGGGCCGGGCGCATCTAAAAATTTAAATTGTTGCCACTGACACGAGGAAGAAGAGTTTTCACTAAAATAAATCTGGTGTAATATTCCTATACCTACTCCATTTCGAACGTCAACGTTCAATCTCATTCTTCATTTTAATTATTCAAAATATTCATTAGCCATTCCTCCTCACAATCGAAAGCAGATGTTATCTAGACCGAAGTTCAACCACGATCCTAATACGCGCCCTTAAACCAACGGCTTAATCTCACTAACGACACTTGTGATTGTCATCCCTCTGTTGTCCAAGATACCGCCAACACATAAACTTTACTGCCATCATTACGGAGATATTGTTGATGGCCTCGACACTAGTTGAATTTGAAATTATAGCTGCGTAATTGTTTTGTGAGAATAAAGTCAATTTAGATAAGATTTTGTATACTAAATGTTTGCTATAACAATCTTGTTCAATGAAGTTGTAAAGCAATTAGTATGTATTTTCATAAACATAACATCATATAACATTAACTCACGCCTAGCTGTATTCCCCGAAGGGGTAGGCAGAGGTGCTAGCACCCACATTTCGCCAGTTTCGTCAGGTTATGTATTTTCACATTGATTTATATCTAAAATAATTCTAATAAATGTAATGTGGATTGTTGTTGGTGTTGAGACTTCTAATCATTTTGATAATGCTAAAAAAGTCGTTACTATCACGATAAATATAGTATCTACTAGCTTTCGCCCGCGGCTCCGCCCGCATGAATGTCGGTTATAGCGACCAAAACATAGCCTATGTCCTTTCTCATGGTCTAATCTACCAACCAAATTTCATCAAAATCGGTCAGTGGTTTGGGCGTGAAAGCGTAACATACAGACAGACAGACAGAGTTACTTTCACATTTATAATATTAGTATGGTAGTATGGATACGTGCTGATGCAACATGGGTTAACTTATGATTACGATACTTTATGAAAAAAATATTAAAGACAACTTTTCAGTACTCTATGAAAACAGTAATGTGAATTATAACAGCATATACTTTTTATTAAAATGTAAAGCTATATCGTAAGCAATTGATATAAAAGCAATCGAATGACCTTAGTCTAAAATTAATATAAAATATGTTACTAAACTTGATCTTCACCAATAAGTTAAAGTTAATTATAATTTAAAAGTTCATAAAACTCACATAAACACAAATTAACAACAACAAACTGTGCTCTAATTAACCTAAAACAATCACAAAGTTCAGCCACGCCATACGCGTACCTGATCCGTGTAATATTGCCAAAACTCCGAAGTAAATATGAACATGATTTAGTCTGTAATCTTAGCATGTTGGCAGTACTTGCCAAGTATGAGGGTGGCGACTTAATTACGTCATTATGAAGCTCGGTATCTGGCTACCCACAATTATGAGTAAACTTATTCGAAAGTTTAGCTAGTAAACGTCTAAGTTCACGACATCCCCACATAGTTACAATCGGCCTGCTTGGTTAACCTTGAGCTTAATTCTGTAAATACTTTGAACTAGAATTATTCATTAGGGACGTTTGCTCAAAGGGAATAGTCACGGACTAATTTGAGTAGGCCTTGTACAACTTGAATGGAATTCCTGTTTTTTTTCATAACGTCTTGTGGTTCATAATCATTAAGATTAATATTGAAATTAAGTTCAAAATTTAAATGTTCACTTTTGATGAATTTTGCATTAGTATACATTAGTATGATCCCTAGATAACCAAACGAATAGATAGAATAGAACATACAAAACCTTTGCTAAATGTAAACCTTTGAGAATACCGTAAGGCGAAACCGGTCAGGTTCAAAATAATAAATACAGTGGAAAACGTCCAAGTGTTCTCAATATGTGTAACAATAAATTCCACCAAGTGCCATCAATATAAATAGTATAAAAATTCTTAAGTTGCTTTGACAAAACCAATTAGCCTACTGCAGGCCTCTGCTAGGCCTCTCTCAATGTGCGCCATTGCTCTCGATTCAACGCCTGCTTCATCCAGGCTGTCCCAGCCACCTTTTTTAATATTAGCTTCAAGTAACTACCATGCCGGTTCGTTCTCTTGCTAGAAGTCCATCATAATATCCTCCGTATTTCCAACATCATTAAGGTTACTTTAATATAAAATTACAAATGTTGTTGGCCACGAGCCACAACGAACTGTTAATACTATGAACAAAAGCGAGCTCACTCAATTTTACGTTGGTTCGAACACGAAACGGCTGCGAGGTATCGTAATTTAGCTTAGATAAGGTTTTATCTTGAAGGAGGTGTCTAATAAACGCTGGCAAATGTGTTGGAAGAAATGTTGGGTTACTGGAGTAAAACGTAGCACGAAGGGTGCTCCAGAGGTTATCTGAAGTGATCAAATAATGAAACGCTTTTTCTTGATTATTCTAGTTGTTCAAGCTTGTGGTTTGCTTTTTTTCTCATTTATAAAATTGTAGCAATTTTTGGTATCATATAGGCAATTTTTTTTGCTAGTATCAGCATTCTTCCAGGTAGGTATGTATTATTTTTTATTCTTACTTATTAAAAGCGGAAACGTTGATTAGCAACACGGAGAACAAAATATGATTATTACTTTGCCCATGATTGGCAATTGTCAATTAGGAACTCAATTATGTAGATTTGCCCTCAGTATCACAACAACATTAAAGTTCCTATTAAGAGGAATATAAAAAATATTGTAGTACCTTTAACGAACTCAATAAATCGTTCACCTAGGCAGCAATGCTCTCCTCACGGAGGCTCTAGACTGGATAATCCCTCTAAATTTGGTACTAAACATAAACTACTTCTAATATCAAAATGATATCCTTAGGATCCATTAGCACAAACTTAGGGTGGTGGAGTAGATCTTCAATGAATTTCCACCAAATAACCTCTAATTAAATTTGTTGTTTCATCGTAAATAATGTTTTACCCAAAATTTAGTTATCTCTAATGAAAGGTGTCAGGATCTAATTCAACCTATCTATCTAAATTATAAACAGCAACTCATTAACCGCCAACTTCTTTATGACAGGTCCGTAGTGAGCCTGCTTGTTTTGTAATCAAAATGTCTTCAGATTTGAAAATCTGAAGTTCGGGCAAAGTATTATTTTAATCCTCTTATTACGCCTTAGTGAAGGCTGATTTAGTATCAGTTAGCGGCTAGCTGTTGCCTATAACCCCGGATGATGTTTACACAGCCTATATTACTTCCTAAACTCTAGACTGTCTCTGTATCTCACCATCGGTAGCTTAGTGGTTAAGGAGTCGGCCTTACGATCGCGAGGTCTCGGGTTCGATCCTGGCCATTACACTACCGACGTGAACCCACTCCTAGCACAAGCGATTTAGCTTAGTTGGAGGGGTTAGAGGGAATATTAGTAACTTCGGTTCTATTATTCTTTAAAAAGAAAAAAAAAGTCGATTCAGTGGTTTAGACTTACTTTTGTATTTATATTAGTATGGATTTTTTATGAACATTTAAATCGAAAATGCAGTATTTCTAAACATGCAAATTGCGAGCTACATTAACTCTCGTAAGTCCTGGTCTTCCCTAACACCTTTTAACCCAACACTGCTGGCTCCGTACCCTAATCTGTGTACAATGTTGTGAGATATCGATCTGTTGTTGTTTATTGTAAATGAGTCTGGAGGTCGGGATGTTTGTTCATTATTCAGATGATCGGTGATCTGGTTATGCAAATAAACCTAGCTATTGAAAACGGGAAAGGAAACCTTTCCCATACAAAGCAAGTACCTAATACCAGTAGGTATTTTGAGTATTCCGCTTTCACCATTACTTTTTACTTGTTTTCACTAACATTTTTATAATTTTCACATCACGATGGTTATTTTTAAAAAGAAACCATTTCTGGTTTTTATGCAGTTTCGTGTTTTGAAATTTTTTGACCCTGCAGACTTAATTATAAGCTGAAGATATGACCCAAAATAAAATAGATTAAAAATTTACTTTTAACTAAACCTACGTTCAGAAAATTCATGAAAGTGTCCAAAAATATTCATAACAGTAAATGTTTTGTAAATAAACCTCCTCACTTTGGCACAGCGCATAAATACAAATCAAATATTTGAAGATCCGTTTATTTATACTCGTATAAATAATTCATATCGTTCGCATGCTAATATTTATTAAGGACAAGGTATTTGAAGTTAATTTACCCTTTTAGAATACAATAGATGATTTGACGACAAAAACTGGCATTGTATGGAGGCCTAAACAAATGACTGTCAGCCATGAATATTCCAAAATTATTTAACTTTATGATCGCCTTATCGCGCTAGTTCAGACAGGACGGCTTTTGTTTCTGTTGGTTTTAAGTGATAATAGCACATTTTACTCAAATACTATTAACCGTCGACTTATTCGTGATACAGTTTTAGGTTACACTGCTACTACAGTATATTTACAAATCTGGTAACTTATTATGTTGCTGAATTTTTGTATTGGTGTTTTTGAATCGATGCTATCATGAATAATATTCTAAATAGACGTTCAGATGATGTATTATAATAGTGATCGAGGTTTTGCTATTGCGTGTTAATAACTTTCCTGTTATAAGTATTTATTACTGTTTTTCTTAGAGCTGATATAAACCTTATCAAAGTATTGAATCCTCAAGCCGCGTTACAGTAGAAAATATGGCGTATTATCCGTGAACCAATATCAATGTCCAATTGGTTGTACCGAAGGGATTTCATCTCAGTGGACCAACAGAACTGGTCAGCTGTACAAAAGAAATAACTAAAACTCATTTCACATGGATCAACTAAGGCTGTAGGATAAGTGTAATTCTGTTTTGAGTCGTTCGGAAACCCTTATTGAATGTAGATCCTAAAAAGATCACATCGTTGCCCATCTCTCTGTCTATCAAAACCCTTATTTTCGAGGATATATACAGGTATTAAGTTGAAATTCATAACATAACATACATAAACTCACGCCTGTATTCACCGAAGGGGTAGGCAGAGGTGCTAGCACCCACATTTCGCCAGTTTATGTTTAGGTCCCAATGTAATAGGTGGCGAGCCTATTGCCATCAACCGGGCACTTATAAACCTGCGATAAATACACATATAGCTTCGAAAAGCATAGTCATTGGTGTGTGCCATGGTAAACCTGGGATCGAACCCGAGACCTCGTCTCAGCAGTCCTTTACCCATACCACTAGGCTACCGCAGATACCGCAGAATTCATATCTTATAATGTAGTCTGTAACCTAATAAAGCTGGTAGAGAATCAAAATTTCAAAGTCGACGGAAAACATAATTGCAAAGGGATCAAAATCAATACGGTTAAAGGACCATGGACTGTAGGAAGAAAGAAACACGTGAACAGGTAAGGAGTTACAGGCCTTTTAGAACAAGTAGATAAAAGGAAAAGTCGATAATCGTGAACATTTATCCATCACACAAAAATTACGATTAGATCAAGTTCGGCCAATTACAGTCTATTCATAATTAATATCTCTAGCATTGACATACCCAAGGTCGATATATAATTATCTCGGGAATCCGTTACCAAGTAACGAGTGTCCCACCTGGACTCGCCAGTAATTTGTTCCACAAATTCATGTGACCTACTATTCCGTCTGCGGCGCGCCGCATACAGTGAATTGTTAGTCGCAAAGTAATTGTACAGTCAGCATCAGAAAAAGGTTGACGACTAAAAATCTATGAAAAAAAATGCTGAAAACCAAAATTTTATATATTGGTAATTAGAGTACCAAAGGTACTCAAAAAATTGTAAGTATCCAGAACGGTCAAACCATCTTGGCAACCATCATCAACCGATCTTCCAGTATTATGTAAGTGAGTAGAATATTTATATTCATATACACAATCATGCCAGTCGATGGTATCTAGGCAAGTATAGCATTAAGACATTGTCTTTTAATGGTACTTTGGGCATCCTTTTCACTCCTGAGGAGGGCCAGACTGTAAGGGATGGCCCAGGGTCAGCTGGGGTGCGAGGGATATGTCGATGACAACCTCACCTCCGGCCTAGCACCACGACCCACAGTCAGCGTGCGGTTTTAGTCGGTTCGAGTCCGACATAACCTCCCCTTTCGGCTCCGGAAGGGGGGGGGGGTATCCGAGGGGATTTCCGCATGAAAAAAAAAGGCATCCTTTTCACTTTACGTTAGTATATAATATGTTTATGCTTTTCACATAATGGTGGGACGATGAGGAAGGGCGTATGAGTAAGAAAAGGATAGAAAATTTGTCTAATGACAATGTCTTTTCTATATTTTATAGTTGCCAGTTGCTTAATTATTAAGTATCGTCTAGCATTGGTGAGAAAACAGCATTAATCTAATCACCAATATAAAATTGGAATTTTGGTTTTCAGATTATTTTGAGTACTTTAGTCGTCAATATTTTTCTGATGCTGACTGTACTATAATATCAGGCATTAAGGCTTAAGAATTTGACCTCACTTAATTTGATTTTGAAATTCTATGAACAATGATTGCAGAGTATGTAATAGTAACTTGACCAATGATATTTTATACAAGATATGTTACGTTCATAGTAACTGACTCCTCAAATCCGATCCAGCAGTCTGTCAGTGCACAATAGTTGACAATTAGCGTTAAAGTAGTACGAAAGATGGGATAAGCACGTGAGTAAAAAAGATAGCTATAATTCGGACGATTGCGCTTCTAGGATAGCTTCGTAGCATAGATTATGATTTTGTTGAACAGAAGGGGTATTTCGTTGATAGGCAAGAAATGAAATTCGATGAATAAATAATACGTCATTATTTATTTCGGAAAATTATAATAATTTAAAAAGATAATTAAGAAACTTCTCGAAAATAAACCATAGTCACGTACTGACGTTATAATCAAAAATTAAACTCCTTCAAATAAATTTAATTTATTTCTTTTCTGCCTCTTAGAAAGTTTTTTTATTTCGGGATTATTTTTATGAGCAGAATGAAGCCGAACAGTGGTATATTTGTCAGTTATTTATATTCTTCCTGAGCAATGTTCGACCTTTTTTCGAAGTATATCTCTAAGTGGCTTCAAAATGATTGCTACAAATTCAGCTGCTTTTTGAAGGTGTCCAGTCAAACTCATTTCGTTGTTCTTTAACAATTGTAATCCACTCTTGAAGTCGAAGGTCAGTAGTCGGAAACCTTGAAAAAAAATGTAGGTTATTACAATTATTCAAAGGACAACAAATAAATAAAACAAAAATTTTGTTACTCAATTTTAAACAACACATAAAACTGAACAGCATTTCAATTATAAAATTAGTAGGCAGTAAACTGAAAATTACCCTATGTCGCATCTGTACTGATAATCTATGCAAGCAGTGTTGTTGTGTCCTTGTCGTGCTCTTATCAAAAAGTATTTCTGTCTTTTTTCTTTGCCGCCATTATTTTAAAAATATTAATTAACTAATTTTAATGAAATACACTAAGAAATCGGTAATATTGTATGTACTTACATGTGATAGAAGATCCCTCGTGTTTTATTGATTTTAGTGTTGTAATTTGTACATTTTTAAAACACACGATGGCATTTTTATTGCAATTTTATTATGCGCTTACATACGTGACAACTCGGCGTTTGCCAGACATATACTAAATGCGATACGTCCCAATTGGGACGCTTTCGCGTCTTCACCAGGCGCAGTCTAATAACATGTCTGCCTCTTCTTTGTATGTAATATCATTAAACTTGACCAAACATAGCCGGTGTAGTTTCCCGAACTCTACTAGTCTATCTATTTAACGAAATTTACTATAGGACGTTCAGTGGCTTAGACGTGAAAGCGTCCCAGACAGAAAGTTACTTTCAAATTTATAACATCAGTATGGTAGTATCAATTGTATAATCCTAATACTGTAATGCTATTAATATAATATAAATCCTAATACTGGAATCGGCGATAGCCTAGTGGTATGGGTAATGGACTGCTGAGACGAGGTCTCGGTTTCGATCCCAGGTTTACCAGGGCACACACCAATGACTTTTCCATGCTTTTCGAAGTTATGTGTGTATTTCTCGCAGGTTTATAAGTGCCCGGTTAATTGGGACCAAAACATAAACTGGCGAAATGTGGGTGCTAGCACCTCTGCCTACCCCTTCGGGGAACACAGGCGTGAGTTTATGTTATGTAATACTGTAATGCTGTGTAATCTAGTACCATAGTTTAATACTAATAACAACTTCTAAACTCATACTCCGTCCACTAGTATTCATACCAAGTTGATATTTCCATCATATTTCTGCCCCAAATGACTCAACTACTTTTAACGGCAAAAGTGTTCCAAAAGAAACAAAAGCCATTAGCAGTACTTAACATAACCCACAAAATAAAACTTTGACATTTACTTTAGCTCGTAAAATATACGTTCGTAATAACACGAGTACTTATACCCAAGTACCATATTAATGCTATTCGTCATGAAAACATTTACCGCCTTATAATTTATAGTAGCGGTGGGCCATTTTTCACACCGCTAGGTTTTGTCCCCGGACACTCTGGACTAATTTGGCATGAAGCCCTTTTGTCCTTTATTATGTTATGAAATAAATTACTTACGATATGAGGGTAAATAATTTAAGTTTTGTTTTCTGGTTTTTAGCTTTGGGGGCGGAGATTTAGGAGATCCGTTAGTGTGATTTGTATGGGTAGTTTAATTTCTTGTTCTGCATCGAGGTATTTTGGGGATATTTAGATGTTGTGTGTTTTCTGTGGATAGTTTTATTCTTTGTTTGACACCAATGTGTTTATTACTGTGAAACGTTTATATTATGAACGTGGCTGTTTGCAGATGAGATCCGAAATACGAGTTAAGTAAGGTGATTCATTGTAGAAGTCGAAGCACGATATTAGGTAGAATAGTTGCAAACAGTGTTTGCCTGTATTTTATGTGTGTCGATATTCTACACGAACTCAGAAATATCCGTTAAAAAAGTGTAATAATATTATTATTACGGGATGACTCCACAAACTTCAAAGCCATAAAATATTCGCTACAAATGTCAATGTAGCGAAATTCCATTCAACACTCAGTAAATCTCACTGATTATAATAACTGAACACTTGAAATCTTAGTAAAATATGTAAACGAATATAGACGTAAAATATTAATAAATATATACTTTTTGACGTAATATGTGAACTGCGTGATCAAGTCCTCAACTTCTGGCAAATAAAGGAAAAAAATAAACAATTTTGGAATTTTTGATTTCGTACTCTGTAAAAAATATATTATTGAATTAATGAAAATGAGGCCCTGCATTAAATCTATTGGCTTAACATGTTTATTAGGATAGCATATTATTATTATTTAGTAGTATAATTCTACTTTAATGCTTTGAGCATATACTTTGAGGCTCGCTGTCGACATAAAGTTGTACAAACAACGCTTAATTACAACGTGTTGTAAATGCTTTCATAAGCCCCGCGGATACTGTCAATAGTTTGCGGGCCGTTTTGTGGACTTTATTAGTCCACAAAACGGCCCGCAAACTATTGGAAGTATTTCAAAAGTATTACAAAAATATTAAGAGGAATAAAAATTATAAATCTGGTTTTTAGGCGTATGTTTAGACACCAACTACTTTTTTATTTGTGGACGTATTTGAAAACGGTTTACACTGTTTTATTTGTTGGTTTTTTGTCTGCATTTGGTACATTTTTAGTTATTCTCACTTTATAATTACTATATGAAAATCATTCCCAAAGCAAAAAGGTCACTCAAAAGAAAACTGGCAACTACTTCTAAACAGAAAAGTATTTTTACGTAATTTTTTAACTAAAAGAAAGACAAAGATTTGGAGTATAAGTGGTACATTTTTCCGTTCAATACATTGACTTTTGAAATCACAGGCCACGTTCTTGTTACGTTCTCGAGAGTTTGGCTTAGCGGGTGCCTATGCGGGGGCCGGGCGGCAGTGCCGTGATGGCTGTTGGACGGGGAGGTTGTGCTTCACGTTTTCGCAGCTTTGACAGCAACACAATTTGAGACTAATGCACAAGTGAACAGATAAAACACTTCTATGAGACGCCGAAAGTAAATTCGGTAAAAAAGCTAAAGCTTTAAACTCTCAAGAAATATTGAATAACATACTTGTACTTTTCCACTGACTTTATTTCTAGACCTGACCGGTTTCGCCTTACGGCATTCAGTAGTGTTTCCGAATTATAATTTTAAAACATCAATGTGAACATTGTGAACCTTTGAGAATGCCGTAAGGCGAAACCGGTCAGGTCTAGAAATAAAGTCAGTGGAAAAGTACAAGTGTGTTATTCAATATGTGTAGCAGATTCCACCAAGCGCCATCAATCTACAGTATAAACAGTCTCAAGAAATACATGAAAATGTTATGTTGATTATTTTATTCACACACTTTATTTGTTACCAGCTGTTGCCCACGGCTCCAGCCACGTAGATTTCGGATGCCGTTCCGGATAGTGATCCTCACTCCATATTGTAATGCCTCGTATACACTACTCGCGAAGTTCCTCGGCGAAGTACTCGAGAAACTTTGCCTGCAGTCCGAAGTGCGACACCACACACTCGTTCAACTTCGCGAGGAGCTCATTCGCTCTAAGGTGCCGAAAGCCTGCGCACGTTCGTCCTTATGACATTAATGATATTGGGGTCCCAAATAATAGGATCTGCTTATACAGTTTCGAGGAACAACATATTTTCCTCCTGTGACGACTGTATTTTGTTCATAATAAACACAATATGTGTCACACGCAATAATTATAACTAATGAGTACTGAAGTCAACCGATAGTGTAGAGAGGTACTTCGTGAACGCACTTCGTGCAACTTCGGGCCCTTTGACTCGGGCGCAAAAACCGACAACAAATGGAAGTCGCCCGAGGCGTGGTAAAGTTTGACGAGGTAAGCCGAAGTGCATCTCCACACTATCGTATTCGCCTAACTTCGTTCAACTTCGCGAGTAGTGTATAGGGGGTGTAATGATATAAAACCTATGACACTGATAATTAGTGTGGGTTTCTATTGGTGAAATATTTCTTAGAATTGGTTCTGTAGCTCCAGAGATTAACCTATTTAACGTCACAAACTACGTCTGTATAATAAATATATGTATATTAGAATACTATACATACCTATAGCTCCATATATAAATATAATTATAATATTATAAAAACATGATCACTACATATCATCACTAGTAAAAAATAATTCACTTCCCGCTGTCTGTCTGTCTCTATGTATGCTTAGATCTTTAAAATTACGCGACGGATTTTGAAGCGATTTTCTTTAATATGTAGTATCATTCAAGAAGTAGGTTTATATGTACAATACAATCTATATAATATGAAAATGAATCCCTATTTCCAAATAGGGAATCATTTTTGTCTGGACTGGCTGAAGCTGGACCAATTTCACTTTTTTCCTTTTTTTGTTTTGTTTGTTATTGTCTGGAGAAGTTTTTTATGAAAGAAAAAGTAAAAAATATGCGCGGAAAATAGAAACATTTAAGAATACTTAACCATTATATAAAATATCTGACCCGAAAGACGTTGTTATGTCCTATTGGTGTCAGGATCTCCGTGGGCGTATGGAGTCCCTGTCGTAATGCTTTCTGTTCTCAAAATAATTAGGACAACTTAATACAGCCAATTGAGGTAAATTCTAATTTTTAAGGCGAAACGAAGTTTGCCGGGTCAGTTAGTGCATAATATAAGAGGTTTGAATGTGATGTCATTTAGATAAACACATTTTTTGGGCTTACGCTGCAAACGATGGCACTGTAAAACCGCGTCCGCACGCTTGCCAAACCTAAACAAGCCGTCACAAATTCAAACGTGTGGATAAGGCGTTTGATTTGGTTTGTGTAGGTTTGCAAGCGCTTGTTGCCGATCCGCCAAGTGTCGGTTTTTTGTCACAAATCAAAGGAATTTGCCGCAAGCGCTTGCGACTCGTCCACACGTTTGCGTACACTCAGTCTCGATTGTGTACTGGCGGCGTACAGACGTATGGGTCGTCTTATGTACAAATATGAGTGACTGGTCAAATGGTCAAATGAAAACATTTTGAACTTCCTGGAATTTTACCAGGCAGAACCATGCATTTAGGACCCGGGAAATACTGATCACAAGGACAAAAAAAGTAGCTGATGCATGGTGTCGCCTTAGTGCAATCCATACTAATATCCATATCCATATCCATACTAATATTATAAATGCGAAAGCAACTCTGTCTGTCTGTCTGTCTGCCTGTCTGTCTGTATGTTACGCTTTCACGCCTAAACCACTGCACCGATTTTGATGAAATTTGGTATAGAGGTAGATTAGATCATAAGAAAGGACATAGGCTATGTTTGGTTGCGATAACCGATATCCACGCGGGCGGAGCCACGGGCAAAAGCTAGTATTTAATAAGCCAGTTAAGGAACTGAAAAGTAAGAAGGAAATTCTTATGGTCACCTTTAGGAAGATTTATTTTATTTTTCGTTTCCTTTCAAGAAAATACTTGTATTTATAATAAAAATAACTTCAGCCAAATTATATTGCCGCAATCTCAACGTCCGTCATGCTTGCTTCTTCAGAACACAGTGTCTCACTCGCAAGCACTCGCAAGCGTGTGGTGGTCTGTCAAATCAAGCCAAACGTTTGTAGAGGTTTGGAGTTTGTGGCAAGCGGCAAGCGTGCGGACGCGGCATAAGAATGTGTAATGTGTGTGATTTGTTATGCCTATAGCATACTTATAGCTTTCATATTCACCTACCTCAATGTATGAGATGAGATCCGGTTCTTAGCATTCCATGGATTCACCGTGCGGTCGCCGGGTCCATGGCGTGGTACAGAGAGGAACACTGTGACGGCGCCTGGGACTTGCGACCCAGGTGTAGGTTTAGGGTGGCCACCTTGTGATGCATCAGCGCTCACCTCCACCGTCAGTCGTGTTCCCCCCTCTACCTATCCAAATTTGGTAAGATCCTATCAACGCCGTTTTAGATATTCGTTTGAGTAAAGAGCTTACTGAAGCTCTTGGCAATCCGAGGTCTTTAAATAAGTTATACAGGGATTTAGCTGGAATTCCCCTTGCTCCTACTTCCACGGCGTAGAGTTTAACCACATAGCCATTTTTGGTTAACTCGTTGGTCAGGTCAAAGTATTTGTTTATTTTTATAGCGTGGTCTTTAGGTATGTTAGTTTCCCACGGTACTGTGAGTTCTACTAGTACTGCACGCTTTTGCTGTTTTGAAAATAGGAATATATCGGGTCTAGATGACGAGGCACAAACATCCTCCGGTATTTTATAGTGTTTCTCGTACGAATCTGCGAGTAATGTCCAGTCAGCGGCTGCTATCAAAATTGAGTACGGCTTTTGATTTGTCTTTTTTGAGCAGCCTTCCTTTACAAACGCGACGTCATTTCTTTGGTTTGTGGTTAAACCCTTTTTCGCTCTAGCTACCGCCAAACTTACTGCCTCACGTACGATTTCTAATACCTTATCATGTCGGCGCGAGTAATGACCCCGGTCTAATAGCGTCCTACAACCCACCAGTAGGTGCCTAGCAGTACCAATTGCTTCACCACATGAGTTACATGTTTTATCTGTGGCTTTTCCCCATCTGACAAGATTGCTTTGGTCGGGGAGGGTCAACTGGAATGCATTGAGATAGAATTTAAGGAGAGCCGGTGACCAGTCGTATATTAAGGTACGCCATTTTAAGGCTATGGGAATACAAAATTCACCTAGTGTTAACCATTCGTTTTGTACTTCTAGGTTCATTGCGTGCACTTTGTAGGTATTATTTTCATCTACTTGAAGAAAAGATTTTGTTATGTCTTTGTCTGACTGCCTCCTAGTATTACCCAAACCTACCCTACCAGTCTGCGAGCCTATCATGAATTTTTTTATGGAATTGGAGGCGCGACTCGAGCTCTTTAGTACTTTGGTCTTTTGGAAGAGTTTGCACGATTTCGTCTTTTGATTTCGCTAGGACGTGCATTTTGGTTACTCTTAGATGTTTATATAGTTCCGATGGTTTCTTGAACGTCATTCCAAAGTTATTTGAGGCTCTATATAATGTCACACCCTAACTAATGTAAATATATATTCATGTCTTAGATTATTAATAATCTAAGATTCATGTAATCTATACATATAATAAATCTGTAAACGATCGATGTCTGTACATGGAAAGGAAATGAGAAAAACTGTTATAGGGGGACTTTATAAACGTAATAGAAGCCGAAACAACGTTTTTTAGAATTTTTGTCTGTTTGTCTGTTTATCTGTTTATCTGTTTATCTGTTTCTCTGTTTCTCTGTTTCTCTGTTTGTCTGTGAGTTTGTGCACGCTAATCTCAGAATCGGCTAAACGGATTTGGTTGCGGTTTTCACTAATATATTGTGGTAGGCTTCACTTAACATTTAGAGTTTGTTTTATTGAAATCGGTTCATGAATAAAAAAGTTATGTCAATAATAGCAAATCACGGCTAACAATTTGTGATTGTGTGAATAGGTCGAACCAATAAATAAGCAACAATGCCACTAAGAAGATTTTATTTCGGTCATAGGAATCTGAAGAACTTCGAGAGGCAAAAGTTACTACATCTCAGCCAAGTCAGGTCAGGTTACTGCAAAATCTTCGGTACAACAAGGGTCTCGACAGAATTCACATTGTTCTCGAAAGATGTTCTCTCGAATCCGACAGATTAGTGAGCAGCTGGTTCGGTAAAAAGACTCCTGCCTTCCATAATTAATATCATCACGCTATTTTAATAAGGAATGGGGCAGAATGTTTTTATGACATAATTATGTAAACGTCTATTTCACACTACGATTCCATGGTAACTGTGGCTCAATGTGTCTGCGGTGGACTTGCAACTTAGCTGAGTCGCGTTCGAATCCATCTGAAATGCAATTTTCTTTTTTTTATGGCTTTTTATTTACTTTTGTTTAACTTTTTTATTTTATAGTTTATTTGTTGTATTTTATTGTATTTACAGTTTTATTTAAAGTAAAATATAGATTCTATGCTTATTATTCTATAGGTAGTACATAAAACTAGGCTGTGTGACCATTGATATACTAGAAAACCCTTTTGTACATCAATGTGTGTGACAGTTATAGTTATATTAACTTCTTATATAATATTCTTAGATCTTTACAAAATTCTTCATTTCGGAGAATGAAAAGGTGGCCTCACCAGCCTGAGAAGTCATAAAACTGAAACTGGTTTTCCATATAGATACCGATTCCACCACATCGGGGAAAGCGCAATATTGGAATCAAACCGATTAAAATTTAACAGAGGAGATGGGGCATTGGGGGTATTCTGAGGTAAATAGGCGGTCTCAACGTGAAGAGCAGGGACTGCTTCGGCAGGGGTGATGGGTAGCCCAAGCCATGACCATCAAAGCCGCGCTCATGGTGGAACTAAATCGTTGCATCTTCTCTGAAACACATTACGTATTCTGGGAGTTAGTTGTCCCTAACGTATTACCGTCTCTACCATGGAGAATGTTCTGATGAGCTCTTCCAATTAGTTGCGTGCAGGGCTCAGATTTCACCCGCATACGGATCTGAATATTCCATCAAGAACTAAGCGGTTTGGTGACCCATTCCTATGCCCTACCTTTAAGACTTGAAAATCCTTGCCAGCTCACGTGTTTAGGTACTTCTTCCTACAGTCGCGGGTCCTTTAAGCGGGGCGTGAAAAATCTTTTGATGATGCCATCAAGCGGAGTGCCAACACTGCCACCATTGTAAGGATGGTACATGTTTATAATGGTGACCCTATTTCCGAGTTTTTGCCTTTAGCTTAACATCAGGCGAGGTAAAGTTAAATTGACGTGTCCTATATAAAAAAAACTCCGGGTCTTAAAAAGAAGAAAACACATGTGTGCGTAGAGCAATTCAGTTCTTAACCGCCTGATAAACCGTTCGAGGTGGCATTATTTCTACTGTATGTGAGTGCCGGAAGGAAGGAGAGATTAGTTGAAAGACTCCTAATAGGCTTTTTCACTAGCCGTGGTGCTGCAGAAATGGTAAAATGCAACTGCAGACATTATACAATGTTAGTTGCCTGATGACTACCAACGCACGCCGCTGCAATCTTATCGATTCCGTCTAATAAGTATCTAATAGTAATACGTAAATCTATCCCAGAAATTATAACAGTATGCCAGGAGAAGCCAATCTAGGTATTAGGTGTATAAAAGATACCACTGCTCCTATTACATAAAAGAGACTGAATGTGGGCAGAGAAACACTCAGTTCCGGTAAATTTCATCAGACCAAAAAATTCCGCCGCGTGGATATCAATTCCAGTGTCAATTTCGAAGTATCTACATCATCTGCTGGACACAAGCTTACCAACACAAGGAATATATAGCAAAATGAGGCTATATGACCCCATCCCAGTCAATGGTGTATTTGCTCCCTTGCTCACTGCGACCCTCTTCTCTACCTGTGTGTAAGGCAACGAACAACGATGTGACTGTAGTCGATGGAATTTATCATAAAAATGGAACTCCCCACCATTGGCTATGTAAAGAAGAGGACCACTGCTCACTGCTCAGGGCGTGTAAGGCTCCGGGTTTTCTTGAAAATATTTTGTGTATTTGATGTATTTTAATTTGTTCAGTTCGTAAGTGCTGGAAGCATTTTTTTAGAATTTGGGAGGAAGGAAGAATATTTAAACCATTAAAACTGATGAACATACACACACAATGTTCATCCAAATATTTGATAATGATTTCGTCAGCAAAATGTTGAATTTTTCAAAATCCTTCCGCAGTATTTGCTAAGCCCATAGAAGAAGTCTGTCAATTTTCGTAGTTTTCAGTAGTTTAGCCCTGTATTTATAAGTGAGTCTTTCATTGAAAAATACAAGGTGGAAGATGTCAAGCGAGTTTTCGAAATGATTTGAATACAGTTTTGTTTCTTTTTTAAAATGAAGGAATGTATCCTTTGTGTAAAATTCACTATTTGCAGTATTTCGAGTACTTCCGTTCCAGTTGGGATGAAAATCTTCCACCATGTATGATGAGTTTGAGCTAATCCGAACTTAACGCGGACGAAGTCGCGGGTAACAGCTAGTTATAAATATAAGTGCTGAGTGGGCATCAAACCCACAATCTCTGAATGCTCCACCACTACGCCTTAGAATTAAAACCTTTTGAAATTGAATTTGTCTGTTTGTTCACAATGGACACAAACGCTACTTAGTACACGGATACTGTATTTTTATTTAAAAGGTTTGGTAGAATGGTACCAGAGATAAAACCAAAGTCGCGATAATAGACATCCATACGGGCGGAGCCGCCGACCTTAGCTATAATAAAGAATCAAGAATCAATCAACATCGATGTCAAAAAAATACCAAATCAGTTAGGTACGTGAAGTTAGGCAGAATATGATGTGTCCACTCTGTACCCTTTTACCGACATCTTTTCCCATATTTTTATATTATAATCACTTTAGTGACATGAGTGCGGGGTGGTGCGGGGCTGCGATTATTACGTTCGTAGACTCCACCCATTCGCTCTTAGGCATCGTCTCTAGTAAGGACCTTAAGCTTTAAATACCAAACTAAAACCATTTTTAACGTTGTGTATTTGACGCACAAAAAATATTTTAGAGAAAAAAAGTCCAAATATATATAAACTACTTGCTGGTGCTCACGGAACTTATTACATAGATAAAAGGTAGCTGTTCAAGCGTAATTGAATGACAAACATGTTCACAAACTTTCGTAAACTTTTAGTACGAAGTAGGATAACGGGCATTACGTAGGGATATCTTACAGATTTGTCAAATCTTTGCAAATGAATACATTTTTAATTTCATTCTATATTACTGACTAGATTTTGCCGCGGCTTCGCCCGTGGATGTCCGCTATCACGACAAAACATTTCTCAAAAGATGTAGGTGTACGAAGTTTCATGCTTGTAACTTTGAAAATAACGAACGATTGACACTTATTTTACTCTCTTCATATAATAGTTAAATTTTGAAACACGCTGATAAACGTGTTCACTTATTTATTGAAAGATACAGGTTTATGAAATTTAGTGCATCTAGCTCTGAAAATGACGGACTTTTATTCAAACTTCCATCCCTTATGTTACCCCTTTAGTAGCAAAATTTCCAAAAATCCTTTCTTAGTGGATGCTTACATCATAAAATGCATCTACTGTCAAAATTTCAAAAGGCAGGTCCAGCGGTTTAGACTGCGTTGATGAATCAGTCAGTCAGTCGGGGCAAGTAATATTACTTATGAAATAATTTTCTTTCATTAATGTTTTCTCTCCACTTTTAGTCATGGTTTCAGACAGAGGGCAACGAAATAATCCTATAAAAGGTCTGCTATTTCTTTTGCATTACAGAATTCTAAAAAATGTAGAAAGATTAAAATAAATTACCTAAGCTAAGTCATAATCTCTAAACAGTTTTATCGTAAAATCAGGTGGGCCGTGTGCTTGTCTTCCACCTAATGGTATAAAAATCGTTTAATATTTAGTTTGTCTGCTAAACAAGGTTTGACCTAACGGCTTTTCCACTTTTCCCCTTTTGCATTATAACATTTACATAATGTAATAAAAAGCTTTTAAAATTTAAATAATCTATTCTACAAACAGCCTACAAGAGCGTTCTTTACGATATAAAAATATTTCATTTGTTGGGTTTCACCTAAAACTGTTTATTTTTTTGTTTTAGGACCTATTTTAAATTCATTGTTGTTTTATTATATTACTGTGTAACGCAAATAAGGCATATTTTGGGTTCAATTTATACCTTTTTTTTTTTTTTTTTTTTTTTTTTTTCCGTGCGGAAATCCCCTCGGATACCCCCCTGCCGGAGCCGGAAGGGGAGGTTATGTCGGACTCGAACCGACTAAAACCGCACGCCGACTGTGGGTCGTGGTGCTAGGCCGCAGGTGAGGTTGTCATCGACATATCCCTCGCACCCCGGCGGACCCAGGGCCATCACTTATGGTTTAGCCCTCCTCGGGAGGGGGGACAACGGTGTCCCCGACTCGCCCCCGGAATGGGGAGGCGCGCTTCTTAGCGCGCCGTCGCCGTGGCCTGCTTCTGCTGGGGTGACAGGCGGCTTCACCCGTCACCCCCAGGCCCGCGCTCATGGGGGACGGAGGTCAGTCAGTGCCCTCCGACGCCCGAGTTGCCTGTGCGCGCGGGCAGCGCGGTTCGCGAGTCTCGCTCGTTCGCGCTGCCTCTCCCGTTCCGCCGTCTCCTTCACGACCATTACCTGCTCGCTGAAGGAGGCGCCGGCCGCCCACGCGTCCGCACAGCGGACCATTGCTGTGAGCAGGGAGGCGAGGGTAAGAACTCTCACTCCCAGGGCCGCCACTAGTTCTCGCCTCTGTCCGGCCCATGTCGGACACTCGGTGAGCGTGTGCAGCTCTGTGTCCTCGCTCGCGTCGCAATTATGGCACTCGGACGTTGGCTCCTTTTCGATCCGACGCAGATACCGCCCAAAGCACCCGTGCCCGGTGATAATCTGCGTCAGTCGATACGAGAGGCTGCCATGTGGCCTCTCTAGCCATTCCCCCATGATGGGCCTTACCGCCTCTATGACGGCATGCCCTGCGCGTGGTTGCTCAAGTCGTCGCTCCCACTCCGCCACCATGATCCTGTGGAGCCGGGATCTCTCGGCCCGAATGTCTTCGGGCTCGGGATCGTATCCCCGCTCCCGCGCCTCCTTACGGAAACGATAGAGTGCCGCAAGGGATCTCGCTTCCAGGATCCACGGTGGCGATCCGGCTAGGAGACTCGCCGCTTCAAAGGATATCGTGCGGTATCCCCTAATTGCCCTGGAGGCCATCCTCTGCTGCGGCGCACGCAACAGGGGCAGGAATCTGGTCTCCAGGGTGTCCGCCCACACGGGACACCCGTATAGGGCCATGGACCGCACGACACCCGCGTAGAGTCTCCTGCAGCAGTCCTCCGGGCCCCTCAAGTTGGGCAGCAGCCGCACCAGCGCGTTAGCTGTCACCAACAGTTTGGAGCGCAGACTTCGGAAGTGCTCTCCGAAGTCCCACCGACCGTCGAGAACGAGCCCCAGGTATTTCAACCGGGGCTTGATGTCGATGGGAGTACCTCCTACTATCAGGCTGGATCCCGGGGGTGGCCTGCGCCGAGGGCCATGAAAGAACAAGGCCTCGGATTTGTGCAGAGCCACCTCGAGACCCAGGGTTAAATTTATACCATAAGAATTCTCTTAATTGTTATAATACTCGTATAGTGTAGTTTAATATTTACTATAGACTTAACATCACAGTCACAAATTATAATGCATACATTGAATAGTGCCGTGTTGGTTCCCGGTAGAGTAGAATGTGCCTCCCCCCATCTATTCCTGTGGGTGGCGTAGATGGCGAATAAGAAATATGGCTGTTCTTCATGTGACAGTAAACATACAGCCCATGTCTAAGTGTCCGCTTGACGGCGAAAGGCTCGCCACCTATTACAAGGGAGCTTTTTTTTTAATCGTGCGCAAAATCCCCGCGGTTACCACCCCCACGGAGCCGGCGGAGGCGGTTATGTCGGACTCGAACCGACTAAAACGCACGCCGTCTTGGGTTCCTGGTTGCCAGAGGTTTGCCAAAAGCATATCTCTCGCACCCCGGCAGACCCGCAGACCCAGGACCATCTCTTTCGAGATGGTCCCCTTCGAGTTGTGGGGACCTCGGTGTCCCCATCTAGCCCCAGGTACGAAGAGGCGCACTTTGCGCCGCCACCGTGGCCTGCTTCTGCTAGGGTGATAGGCGGCTCCACCGGTCACCCCCAGGCCAGCGCTCATGGAGGACGAAGGTCGTTCTGCGACCTCCGTCGTCCGGTTCGTCTTCGCTCTTCACGGGCTTCCCGGGCCCGGAGTCTAGTCCGGACCCGATCGAAGTAATGCTCAAGAAGGAGGCGGCCGCACCCCAAGCGTTCGCGCATCGTACCATCGCTGTGAGCAATGTGGCGAGTGTGAGGACTCCCACCCCCAGAGCCGCCACTAGGACCAGCCTCGGCGTGTCCCACGCCGGGCACTCGGTCAGCGTGTGCAGCTCTGTGTCCTCGCTCGCATCACAGTGATGGCACTCGGATGTTGGCTCCTTCCGCATCCGACACAGGTAACTCCCGAAACACCCGTGTCCGGTAATCACCTGCGTCAGCCGGTACGAGAGGCTGCCGTGTAGCCTCTGTAGCCATTCCTCCATGATGGGTCTTACCGCCGCTATTACGGCGTGCCCTTATTACAAGGGACTGGAACTGAAAATCATAGTTAGTGAAACGTAGATGTTGGTACACCTCTACCTACCCCTTCGGGAATTTATAAGCGTGAGTACTGCTAAAGCGATTCAGAAAGACTTTTTTAATGTATTTGACATTGCATTAATTTGACTATTAAAGTATAGATACTCAAATCAATTTGTCGTCCATATTTCCAACAACAAGAAAATAATCATCATGTTTATTATAGACTTTTATGTTCAAATAACATAATTTTACAAAAATTATTATCATAACTTTAATAAGAATAAAAACAACAGCTCCTCTGGTATCAACGGACCTGATTATATCCAAATAATTAAACGTTATTTCGTGAACGAAGATTAAAATGGCTGCTGGCGGTTTATTAACCGAGCTATTTATTGTGGTAATGTTGCCCCAGCGGTTAAGCCGAGCATTGCGGCTCTTTAATTCACTCATGTTACAGTTTCCGGGTTTGTTTGGGGACGAAAGTGTAAACTGTCATTACATGAAGATAATAGGACGGGAAAGTCATTGATATACTGTTATTCGAGAGATTACTGAAGGAAGATAAGATGTTCAGAAATAGCTTTTTTTAATATTAAAGGTCACGTGAATTGGCTACAGCTCGCCTAATGGTAAGCTAAAGGCAAAGTATCGGAAAGAGGGTCACCGTTATAAACATGTACAATGTTAACAGTGGTGGCACTCAGCTTGATGGTCTCATCAGAGGCATTTTCACAATACGTTCATTGTGGATGGAACGCATTGCCCGGCTGTTTTTCCAGAGTTATGTCCTAGGAGTGATCGAGTTTAGGGTGAATAGATTGCTTCCATGGGTCCTATGAATCCTCTTGCAAGAGCAATTTAGTCAAGTAAGAGGACTTAATAAATGAAGAGGATTTATAATAGTGAAGTGGGATGATTTAGGTCCCCGGTAGTCGTAATTAAAAGGTCTCTTATATCAAGATGTTAGCTATCATTGTTACAAATATATTGTTATAAAAGTATGCACTATGCGAGAAATCAAATAGTAAAATAAGTTCTCTTGACCTCGTCACTATGTATGTTGAAATGTTAGTGTAAAAATAGCAATTATGATATCACTTCACTAATAATAACCTCGTAGGTACATTTAACATCAGAAAGAAATGATCTTAACGTCTTGGTTTTCTCTGCTTCCCGTTTACTGATTCTGATATTTGTTACACACCAGTTCGGATAATGACACAACTTAAATCAATTAAACAGTCTCGAATACATTGGGAAAAATGAAATGCTCAAGTGGGACTTTGCTCTTCCAACTGAGCTATTGAGCCACGCCTGAATCACTTCAAATTTCCCTTCTTTAAAGGCGACGGTGCAGCCATCTACCAACTTTCTTACGAACTGTGGAAACCAATGAATGATTTTTTAACCATTGTTTTTTGATTACTTCGCCCAAATATTTGAATGATTGTTTATAGCATTTATCATGCTCATGTATTTTAAAGTTAGCATAATAAATGCTATAAAAAATTATTCAGATAAATCAGTTTGATTTCCTCTTAATACCTTAGTCTTAAGATCATTTTGAGACTTTGCAGCCAAGATCGTTCTGATGCAGACTGTACCTACCTACGGAACAAAAAAAATTACTAAAACTAGTTTTTTCTGTTCCATCCTCGTACCTGTAACAGCGACGCCGTCATGCCAATCGGATCACGTTCTCACAAATCGGCCGGTGTAGGCTGCGAGAGGAAATGACTGGCTCGATCGTAACCCTCCCCCCCCCATCCCCCCTCCGCCTCGGATATTGGCTCGGCTGTAACGGGGCCACCGGATAGCGCTGCAAGGAAACTGCCATGCTATGAAAATGAAGTTCTCATAATTTATATTGAATGCATTTCTATTTACAAAGCCGATATGTGTTATTACTTTATTGCATTGTGAGTAGTACCGAGATCGATGATATTGAGACAACAAGTTAAGCTTCAATAAATTTTATTTTATTACATAATTATTTCAGTAATACAACTGTTAGCTGTCTTCTCTTCAATAGACATATCCTAAGTGAGTCCCGAGGAGGGCCAGACCGTAAGGGATGGCCCTGGGTCAGCCGGGGTGCAAGGGATATGTTGAAGACAACCTCACCTCCGGCCTAGCACCACGACTCATAGTCGGCGTGTGGTTTTAGTCGGTTCGAGTTCGACATAACCTCCCCTGCCGGCGTGGGGGGGGGGGGGGGAGAAGTGAGTGTTATTACTAAATAATATTTACGTGCAACGTAATGTTGCCACACACAACAACTACTGTAGCAAATAGATATTTTTGTACCACTTAGGTAGTAGACGAGCACACGGCCCACCTTATCAGAAATGGTAACCGTGGTCTATGGACGTATGCAATATTAAGAGCGTTACACCCATGATGCTGACCCTGAAGAAACCTTATAATGCTTTGTCTGAAGAACCCCATATAGTAGTTGCTAGAGAAAACTTTTGAAACAGGATGAGATGTAAAAAACTTTTGGGAATATCTATCATTCAAACACTGAGTCAATATTTTTTTCTTTTTTATACTGGACACGTCAATTTGACTTCACCTCGCCTGATGTTAGGCTAAAGGCAAAGTCTCGGAATGACGGTCACCATCGTAAACATTTACCATATTAACAGTGGTGGCACTCAGCTTGACGGCCTCATTAGATGCCTTTTCAAGCCCCGCTTAAAAGACCCGGGAGTAGTATCAAACAATGTTTTAATATTATTTATCACAAGCTTTTGCCCGCAGCTCCGCCCGCATGGATGTCGGTTGCAATTATTCGAATTTTTCTCGCCGTAAAACCTTTCTTGAACTTCAACTAACATTTAAAACAGGAATTGATCAAATTGGTCCACGCGTTGTTGAGTTATTCGCTTACCAACACATTTAGTAATTAATTTTTATATTATAGATAACGAAGATGTTTTAAAATAACCACGTGCAAAATTCTACGTAGCTTTAAATGCTGAAATTGTCTTCTCAAAGATCACGGTCTTGGTTTGAACAAGTAAATTCGACATACATGGCACTAATCCGAGTCTTGAATGGAGCGGGATGTCTAGAACTGTGCGCGGAGACTAGCTCGCTTTCTGTGCCTTTTTATTTTGGAGTTATATTTTAAGGCAATCCTCAGATTTATTTGTTGTTTTAACAACATCGTTTTACGAAAAAAGGATAAATGCGTAATACTATAGAATATTTTTATTTTGTACTATCATATTATTTATACTGTTGATTGATGGCACTTGGTGGAATTCATTGTTACACATATTGAGAACACTTGTACTTTTCCCCAGACCGGTTTCGCCTTACGGCATTCTCAAAGGTTTACATTTACCAAAGGTTTTGGATGTTATAATTCCTTTTTTTAGGAATTCGAACATCCTTCATCATCCATGTTCTTTGAGAATGTCGGAAGGCGAAACCGGTCAGGTGTAATTTTTTTTATTTTTTTTAATTTATTTATTGAGGCGCACAAAACACATTACAATCTTTTTAAAAACAATAATAAAAAAAATGCAGATCCGTACTGGATTGTAACATAACAACATGTGCACACAGTAAAACAAAATTACAAAAATTAGAAAAATATGAAAATTAGTACATGAATAATAGTGACATGTTTAAGTATCTTATAAGGCCTAACTGCTATGGAGGATGTCTTTCAGAGTTCTAGTGAACCTGTTAAGACTTGGATCAAATATGTCTAGAAGTTTGTTTTTCTTTGCCACCTCGTTATATTGACGGGCCATCCTTGTTAAGGGGTTATAAAATGAAATATTGTTCTTGTAAACCCGAAGAGAAAATAGATTTGTCTCATTAGACCTACGTGCACTAAATCTGAGAAAGTAATATGAGAAAGTAAACCGGGCGAATCTATAATATAATGTATAATTTTGTACAAATAAACTAGATCAAAATATGTGCGTCGAGTTTCTAATTGCTGTACTTTAAATTTACAAAGTCTACCCTAGTAGTCAATACTTGACCGCCCCGGGTCTTGACGATAACTTAGAATTCTAAGTGTTTTTTTCTGAATACGCTCAATTACGTCAGTATGTACCCTGTAGTTTGGCGACCATACGGAACTGCCATATTCTAATGTACTCCTTACAAGAGCGTGGTACAGGTATAAGCCACTAAGAGGCCTTCTGAATTCTTTGGTAGATCGCAACACAAAAATCAAAAGTTGGTTGGCTTTAGATACGATATACCTATAATGGGCACGAAATGAGAGTTTGTCATCAAATAGAACACCCAGATCTTTGGCAACTGTCGATCGATTAAGTATTTGGCCATCAATATCATAGCACCACACAATTCTATTATGTTTGTTGGTGAATGATATAACAAAACATTTCTCAATGTTTAGGTACATGTATTGTGATTAGCTTGACACCACCGCGATAAAGTATTAATGTCCTGTTGTAGGGCCAGACAGTCTTCTGGCTTAGAAATTAATGTAAATATCTTTAAATCGTCTGCATATAACAGGCAATTACAAGATAGCTGCTGAATGAGGTCATTGATAAAAATAACGAAGAATAATGGCCCTAAATGAGAACCTTGAGGGACACCAGAAGTCACCACGATAGGTGATGAGACAAAACCCTTTAATGCAACTAGCTGAGTTCTACTGTCAAGGTATGAACAAATCCATCGAAATAAGCTGCCATGAATACCATAGGACGCCAGTTTATGACAAAGCAGATGATGATTGACTTTGTCGAATGCTTTAGAGAAGTCGGTATACACAGAGTCAACCTGTCCGCCAACAGCAAACGCCTGACAAAGATAAGTTTTATACTCGAGCAGATTAGTGACGGTTGATCTGTTCTTAACAAAACCATGTTGTTGCTCCGATAAAATGGGTTTAAAATGATTATATAGATGAATATAAACCACTGATTCGAAAATTTTGGCGAAGCAAGACAAGATACTAATTGGCCGGTAATTTTTACAATTGGACTTATCACCACTTTTATGTATGGGGATGATGTGAGCAGTCTTCCAACGTTTAGGAAAGATACCAGTAGTCAGCGATTTATTGAAAATAATACACAAAGGAGCGGCTAACTCTGTCCCACAACAATTAATGAAAGAGGGAGGTAGAAGATCAGGGCCGGCACCTTTATTAACATAAAATAATATAATAAATACTGTGGAAAAAGAAGAAGTGTTCTCAAGATCTGTACTATCGATTGTTTAAGCCCTGTCATAATTATGTTACGAAAGGATTATATATCACCCGAGAACGATGCGTAGAGGCACGAGTATACAAACAGTGTAGGCGTTCGCCTTAGCACTGTACACACAGCGACACGAACCGTCTCCTCCTGAGTGACTTAGTGTGAGCTTACAAAAACAAACTTGGAATTTCTGAGTCTATTTTCCTTTCCAATCTATTGCGAGAATCGTTAAGTGTATATGAGTCACGTGACTCTTGAGTATCGTATTTATACTTTTGTCTGTATAAGCATTTTCTTTTTTCAATTTTGAATCATGAAAGTAATCGTTAAACACGAAAGTGAAGCAATTTTCCCGAGTGCTTCCATTTTGTACCCACAAGCTAAAGTTCATTCCAAATTCTATTGTGCCTAAAATGAGGCTGTACTTTTATATTTTAATGATATTTTATAGTATTTATTATGCTAAATTTTAAATTTGAAATAGGTACATCGGGAAAAATGAAGCACTCAAGTGGGACTTGAATCCGCGACCTTTCCCTTACAGGGGGAATGCTCTTCTAACTGAGCTATTGAGCCACACCTGAATCACTTGTACTTATAAATCTCTTTCGTTTATTGCCCGTATTATCTACACTGCATTGAATCTTTTATTAATTGTTTTCATTATAAAGTCATACTAACTAAGTAGGTATAATTGACCTAAACACACTACTATACATCTAGTTTCCATAAATGTATACTATTCTCCGTCCGACAGTAAACATACAGCCCATGATTAAGTGCCCGCTGACGGCAATAAGCTCGCCCCCTATTACATGGGTGGAACCGCAAAACATAGATGGTGAAATGTGGATGTTAATACACCTCTGCCTACCCGTTCGGGGATTCATAAGCGTGAGCATATACTCAAACCTGTCCCTCGAATCACTCGAACTGACTTAAAGTTCACTCGTGTCTCATAGGGTATAAGGCAACTCCCTCGACAGTAGTGGTAGTGAACGCGACTGCTACGCAGGAGGCGCGGGTTCGATGCCCCGCTCTGTGCAAATATTTGTAAGCATGAAATATTTGTTTAAAATATTGTATGCATTGGTCTGGGTGTTTCTATGTATAATATTTAAGTTTTCACAAACAAAAGTATATAATTATGTTTATCCGCATTCTAGATTCCATAACACAAGCTAGTTAAGCTTACCATGGGGTAGATGTGGAATGTGGAATATAATTTAAGTAGGTTCGAGTCTGACATAACCAAAAGCAAAAGTGATCCTTCAAACAACAACTTGGAATGTATTCATTGATTTTTCCAATTACTGTATAATGTAAAACAGGATCAACAAGACAGGTTCATTCCCGGATCGGATTAGCGCGGGATTAGAGCGAAACAAGTGGGGTGAAGCAACAATAATCAGCAGTCGCGTCAGACTTCGGCTCGAACACGTTTAATGAATATTAATGATATTATATTTATGGAGGTAGGCACCCACGACGACGGTAGGGCGGAGGGTTTTGAATTTCAACAACTAGCGGTTTCACTTTCAGCTTTAATGGTGTAGGAAAAAACTTTGCACATTTTAGCGGTTGAACGCGACTGCCACGCAGGAAGCACGGGTTTGATTCCCACTCAGTGCAAATATTTGTATGCATGAATATGACTATTTTTTTATAAAGGACACGTCAATTTGACTTCACCTCGCCTGATGGTAAGCTAAAGGCAAATTCTCGGAAAGAGCGTCACCATCGTAACGTGGCGGCACTCAGCTTGACGGCCTCATCAGATACCTTTTCACGACCCGCTTAAAGGCTTATTTGCATTGGTCTATGTGTTTCTATGTATAATATGTAAGTATTTACAAAATTTATCCCGCTGACCGAGTGCCGGGCGTGGGACACGCCGAGGCGGGTCCTAGTGGCGGCTTGGGGGTGGGAGTCCTCACACTCACCATATTGCTCACAGCGATGGAACGATGCGCGAAAGCTTGGGGTGCGGCCGCCTCCTTCTGCGAGCAAGTAATGCTTGAGAATGAGGCGGCCGGTCGGGTCCGCACTAGACTCCGGGCCCGGGAAGCCCGCCTCCGTCCTCCATGAGCGCTGGCCCGGGGGTGACCGGTGGATTCGCCTGTCACCCTAGCAGAAGCAGGCCACGGCGGCGGCGCAAAGTGCGCCTCCCCGTACCCGGGCTAGTTAGGGACACCGAGGACCCCACAACCCGAAGGGGTCCATCTCGAGGACCCAAGACGGCGTGCGTTTTAGTCGGTTCGAGTCCGACATAACCGCCTCCACCGGCTCCGTGGGGGTGGTATCCGTGGGGATTTTGCGCACGATACAAAAAAAGTATGTTTATCCGCATTCTAGATTCCATAACCATAACGCAAGCTTACTATGGGTCTAGATAGCGTTGTGTAGAATGTTGTGGAATATTTTATTTACTATTTATCTATCTATACAAAAAAAACTTAATATTGAACATTAATATTTGAAGAATAAAAATATCTCTACTAATATTTATATTATAATTATTATAAATAGGTCGTCTCTGTATTCTGAAGGTATTAAAAGAAATAATCTTTGTACTAATATGAACGATATTGAACACTTTTTTTTAATAATTCGCGATGAGTACAAAAACTATTGGAACGGAACTTGACGCCATTTTTCAGATTTTTGAAAAATAAATGGACGGACTTGAAATATAAAGTTTTTTTGACCGCAATCGGTTGAGTAGAACCGGATAAATTAGCAGAAGTAACGAAAGTCGACATCCACACGGGCGGAGCCCTGAACGGATGGCTTTTTTTTATCGTGCGATAAATCCCCACGGATACCACCTCCACGGAGCCGGTGGAGGTGGTTATGTCGGACTCGAACCGACTAAAACGCACGCCGTCTTGGGTCCTTGGTTGTCGGAGGTGATGAACGGATGGCTAGTACTGTAAGAATTCCTTACCTTCTGATCTAAATCTATAGGAAAAGTTACTGTACTAATAGCTTAAACATTTCAGTAAACCTTTATCAAAGCTGTATCCACATATTGGTGTTGAATTTAGACTGTTTACAGTTTATTCTATTTGATTAACTAGTTTTGATTAATTAGTTGTAAAAGTTGAGACGCCTGGGGGCATTCTGTTGAACCAGCAGCACAAAGAGGTGACTGTTTCTCTCCTTTACTAACACACTAATGATAAATACCATATTTTGTTTATTTGATATCGTATCAATAAGTCACTGCCCTTTGTTGTTGGGTGTATACAACAAAGCATTTATATAAAAAATAGGCTCCTTGAAAAGCCTACTGTAGTTATAAATTACCAAGAATATTTACGGCTAAGCTAACCTGCTTTCGTATTGAGGACACCAAAAATATACAAATTTTATATTAAGCCTTTCTATGCCGACCTACATCACAACAAAAATAAGATACATCGCTTGAAAGGTTCTGATTTGTTTAGTAGTTAAATCAACTTCATTACTGTAATTTACTGAAATCGTGAATGAGAGAAGAATAAAAGAGGGTTGTGATCTTGAGGAGCTGTTCGGAAAAGGTATGAATATGTTATAATGTACGTAAGCTGTGAAGTAAATTCTTGTCTTTTTCTGTCAACAAAATTGAGATGTACAATATAATACTAGTTATAACAAAGTGAAGACTGAGATGACAAAGGCTGATATTGTATTGCAGGTAGGGTGGTAACGCCTTTTCACTTTTCTCAAATAAGCGTCTTAGTTCTGGATAAGTGGACAAGAACTGTATTTATTCGTGTAAAGCAGGAGTTTTTTTGTAATAATTATAGATGATTAACATGATTAACATGGATGGGATATTGCACGCCAATATTTTGGCCGCAATGAATGATGATACAATTTAAGGCGTGCAAGCAGAATTTCCAATTAAATGTGCCGAATAAGACTCGATCCATAAATTGAATTCCTTTTCGAAATTTTGTTTCTTTAGGTAACGGTCACGGTTCGGTTAGTTAAACTAAATTATGATATTACTAGCTTTTGCCCGCGGGATGTCGGTTATCGCGACCAAACATACACTATGTCCTTTTGCAAAGTACAATCTAACCCTATACCAATTTACATCGAAATCAGTTGAAGCGTGAAAGTGTAACATACAGACAGACAGAGTTACTTTCGTATTTATAATATTAGTACGGATATACGATATGATGATGATGACTATTATATACGGAAAACAAGCAGTCGACGACCATTTTATAACTCAATCATTTAATTTTATATTAGTTTTTGAACAAGAACATCCATACTAATATTATAAATGCGAAAGTAACTGTCTGTCTGTCTGTTTGTCTGTCTGTATGTTACGCTTTCACGCTTTAACCACTGAACCGATTTTGATGAAATTTGGTATAGGGGTAGATTAGACCTTGAGAAAGGACATAGGCTATGTTTGGTCGCGATAACCGACATCCACGCGGGCGGAGCCGCGGGCATAAGCTAGTGAGTATATAAAACCTCACTCAACTCAATGTTGCCTTAACATTTAATATTTTGAACAGTATAGTTATTAAAACCAATTTACTCAATATTGAAAATATTCCTTCTCAGTTGAGCCCTCCAAAGTGATCCATATTTCACGTTTTCCTTTTATAGCTGTTAAAATTCAGTCTTTGGATATACATGAAATGTACAGGAACCATCTTCATTCACATTCAGTGTACATTCAGAGTTTTATTATGAATCCGTGCTATACCCGCTATAGGCGTTTTACGATGCCAATTCTCCAAGACATATGTAAACTCTACTGGTAGTAAAATTTATACAAACTTAAATTTACTGTCAATATTTTGATTTTCGTCTTAAGCAGCAGGAGATAAAGTTTAAGACAAGGGTAAAATGTAAGTTGTTTTGTACAAGAATATTATTTACGTTCGCTGAAGCAAGGATTACTGATGGCTGGGTATCGTTAATAACTTGGGTATAATTTCTTTGGATTAATTTTTGAGGCGCGTGTGTGTGAGACCTTCTTAATTATATTTTGTGAAAATTAAAAATGCTCAAAAGTTTATGAGGTAACGTGTATGGAAATATTATAATGTTAACATAATAAAATGGACTACCCCGTCCATTATATTATTTATTTTAGACAGATGGAAGTAGGGATTTTATGAAAATTTAAAATATCGACTAAGCTAAAAACCTCGATAAAAAATCATTTATCGATAAACGAAAATATTATGAAATAAAAATATATGATTTTCATGTGGTAAACTTAGTTTTAAGCAGAATTTGACGTCAAAAAGCTGTAGTAGTGCTACACAATTTTGAATAAATACTTTGAATTTTGAATTTTTTGAATTTTGTGGAATAATAATTTATTATCTATCTATACATAATAATAAAGAAGTAGATATTTCGTGTGTGTACAATTTATAATAAATCTATACAAATAAATAAAATTGGAGTGTCTGTTTGTAATATTAAAATAACCGCTTTCTACTACATGCATATGAATGTATATACGATACACATACCAAAATATATATTTTTAATTTTTTTGTCTGTCTGTCTGTCTGTCTGTCTGTCTGTCTGTCTGTTTGTTTTGGCTAATCTCTGGAACGGCTGGACCGATTTGGACGGGACTTTCACTGGCAGATAGCTTATGTAATAAGGAGTAACTTAGGCTAAAAAAAAAATGCAAAAAAAAAACTGATTTTTTTAATTAAGTACATTCCACGCGGACGAAGTCGCGGGCACAGCTAGTGTATTATAAAAGGATTGTAGGCCATAACGCACACGTTAATCTCTAAAATAAAACAACTGACTTCTAGAAGAATATTCAAACATGCTGATTTCCTGCTATTTATTGAAGAGTTCCGTGGTCTATCTCTGAAACCCATCATTAGATCTTTATGCAATTTAATTTAAATGGGAACATTTCGGAATAAACCTCTTTCAAATAAAAAAAAGAATTTTGTCAATCCGTCTACATATGACGGAGTTACAAAAATATTTTTTTCGTACAAATCATAAAAATCCGAATTGAGAACTTCCTTCTTATTTAGAAATGGGTTAAAAACCACAAGTTATGTAATATTTAAAAAAAAATCTGTAGTCGATATCGATTGTGACATTTTCAAGTTATTATAATAAAAACACAGTCGATCGACTAACTACATCCCTAAAATTGCTTTCTGGCTGAAGTGACGTTGTCAATGAAAGATGACGTATACGTATTGGCGCCCAATTTTTGTTCGGATTTTCAGATGTTGACGCTAGAACAAAGTTATACCGACTACTGTCAGTTAGCTCTCTAAAATACAATAATATAATGGACGGAGTATAGTAGATGTTCCTGGTTAATTGGGTTATTTTAATAATCAATATAACTTAATTGAAATAATAAAATTAGTTGCATTATCGTGCTATCAATACTCTTTTTACTTTTTTACGTTATGTCTTAGGAATATAAATCGGTATGAATTAAGAATCGTATGAGTTAAGAATACGCATTTGGCATGATTTAAGAATGGTATGAGCTGTCGTGGTTTGAAGGCGGAACAACCCAAAGTATCTATATTATTATGTGAATGTGTTTTTTTTTTCAAATACGGAGTGTCTTATTAGTTAGAGTACAAAAAAGTTATTGTAAAAAATCCATATCTCATATTCTCTACTCTGCATTATGCCTAAATCGCAATTATGACTTAAAGGGGTATTACATCTTCCTAAATTCAGAAACCTGAATTTAGAAAATTCTGAATTTAGAACAGTGTAATTGCATTTAGGAAGCAAAGCTTCCTAATTAGGAAGCTATTTAGGAAAAGAATGGTTTCCGACGTCCTAAATGGCTAAATCGGATGAGTGTAATTACGTTTTCTAAATTCAGGACGCTCAGTCGCCGCGCGCCTGCCGTCGAGAGCGCACGTTTGTCTTTCCCTCCCAATACAATATTGCGTATGTACCGACGAAATAAATGAAATTTTACATCATCTAGTATGCTAATTATTCAAATCGATCAAGGAAAAATTATATGATCGGTCCAGGCGGGATTTGAACCCGCGATCCTTCTTTTACAGGGAGAATGCTTTGACCACCTAGCTACCAGACTCACGCCCAAACCAATCTGTATCCGTCTTTAAGGCGATGGTGGAGCAATCTACCGACGCTCTTACGAGCTATGCTATCGGAACCAATGAATGATCTGTCATTCATTTTATTCATTGATTTTTGATTACTCCGCCCAAATGATTGAATGAAATTTTACAGCATGTAGTAGGTATGCTAATTATTCAAATTGATTATGAAAGAAAAAATTCGTTCGTCGTTAAGCTAACCGCAAGGGTTATGGCAATATCAATATTTTGTTTTTTTTTTATAGTATTGAGGGCATTTTGTCGCAATTCACTCGACAGTCGACACGTCCGTCCCTTGCCGCTCGTCCTTCAAAAATGATTTAGGATCCTAAATTAGTGAACGTGTAATCGCGAGCTTCGGTGACTGAATTTTTTTTCCTAAATAGCTTCCTGAATTTAGATTTCTGAATTCAGGAAGATGTAATACCCACTTTAATCGATTCTGTGTGAAATATATTTTTTATTTGTCTGTACTTTACACCTGCGTGCGAGTTGACGAATATAAGAATAGGTAAATTCAAAAATGTGCTGTCTCCCTCGATCGGACGAGTTTATTGCGAGGGAGTTGACGAATAACTCATGACTTCACTGTAGCTGTAATTTTATGTACTTTTTCCACTAAATATTTTTAGTATCTGGCCAAGAATGCTGTTCTTTGTTTCACCAATATTGCGGGCATTAGGTAAAAGAACATGACCAAAGGCAGTATTTTATACAACTTATGTAAATAAGTTTGCAGTGGCAGCGTAATGTCGGAGCGTGTATCTACACTGCATGCGGCTCCTTGACCAATAGGGGATGGTCCAAGGTACGAGAAGCAGCCAAACACTGACCTACATTTCATGAATATTTTAGAATTGGTTTTCCGTATTTTTTTTTATTTGTACTCTTCCTCAAATAAAAGAAACAGTATCCAATATACTGTTTCTTTTATTTGAGGAAGAGTATAAAAAGTTTTCGAAATCAGAAGTATTGTAAATGGACGTTTAAAAATGCCGTAGTGGAGTTTGTTGCGCCGTTTCTTCTCCACTAGCGCCTTGGAAGCGGTGGTTAACTTTGAATCAAAGAATAAATTTCATTTATTCAGTGGCCCGTAAAGAGCACACATGAACGTCAAAATTTTACAATTAGTGTCAAAAATGTTAAGAGTAATAAAAAGAAGTAACTGTTCAAATATTAATTTCTTTAAAAACTTCTCTCAGCGAGTCACGGGGTCTGAGGCTATAGCATAAGTAGAATTATTATTGACGTTCATCAGTAACATTTGTATTATTCCACATTAAAAATAGATGACTTTGACTAGTATATATTAAATTTAACAATGGTTAGTTTCATTCGAAATAAATCAATTAATTAATTTCATTACTAGGACTATAACGATTATTAGTGGAAGGAAAAGTGGTAATATTCTATGTATTATGTATGACATGGTCATTAACATTAATAGTGTAACACTCACCGGGTTATTAACCATAGCGCCGAAATATCAGTTACCAAATAAAAATAATGAACATGGTAAATATCCCGGTCAGTGTGACACTAATTAATTAATTATTAAATTTAGATTTTATGGCCACAAACTGCGTAGATAACAAGTAACACGTATGTAGCACTGACACACGGTCACGTCCATTAGGCCGTGGTAGGAGGAGGTACAGATAACATAATACTAAAGTAGGAGGTATATATTATATACATACGCGTCAATGGTATCGAATGGTCGAAAATACACATAATTGTTTTAAGTGAAGAATAAAGAGTGAGAGGGCAGTCCCCGAGCCCCCAAGGTTTAATGTTCAGAAGCAATTGGAATAGTAGCTGCGATGATATAGTGGATATCCGATTGAGCAGTTCCAATTTGATAAATTATTAGCGTTCTGTTAATAACAAATTATTTTACGTAAAATTTTAATTAAGACTAAGCTAATTTTACACATCGTAATCCCATTTTAGATACCGCAATAAATATTAAGTGTGCGTTGTTGGAAAGGTTCTTCAAATCCTCCTACAGGCACTCGGCTCTTTGTCATTAACAGGATCAACATTATAATTATAAGGATCAAATTCGTTCCGTTTACATTACCCTCTGAAACTTTACGAGTGAATTATGAAATTAATTACTGAATTAGTTTAGTTTGTTTTCAAACGTTATACAATATTTTGTGATCTTTCTGTTTGCTATTACTTGAAACATGGTATAATAAGAAAACGGAAAGTAAATTTTCTGTCGACTGTGTATGTCCTCTGTCTTAGTAATTTAAGTCTGATCAATTATAACAAAACTGCATCATAATCCGTTTAGCAGTATTTAGTAATCTGATAATGTATTTGCTGTAAGTTTTCTATGTGAAATTAAATAGATAAATTAAGTCAAAGTGAGAAAACAAACTCACATACGAAAAATAGAAAAATAATTAGAAAAAAAATGTATTCGGAAGCGTTCATTTAATATATCCCAAGATTTTTTATAGGTACATTTGAAATCTGTAATGTATAAAAAAAATTGTTTTGTGTTGTACTTAATTTAGTTTTAAAAAGCTGCGTTTTATTTGTACCCATGAAACGCTGTTGCTTACTTCTTAGCCCAAACATAAGCCTAATTTTATTGCTAGTTTAGGTAGAGGGGCCCCGGTGATGCATAGCCGACAGGCAATTTGGTAAAATAGTGCGCTTAATTTTTAGCCGGCGCCGCTCTACTAAGCCTTCCGTAGTAATTTCTTTCGTACGAGTGTTTTGGGTGAATTACAACAGCAATTACGATACTAGTTTCTTTTGTGTTGAAAAATGTGAACATAAATATGCCTTAATTAAAATACCGCATAAGGTAATATATTGTGTTATTATTTTTGACTATTACAGTAGCAATAGCCAACTGGCCTTCCTAGCTCGGGATGAAAGTCTCCACCATAGTCTCGTCTGTCAATCAGTACAGACTTTCAAGTGAGGTCGGATTAGACCCTTAGGAGACCTTTAGGCTAAGAACTCACGGAGCGGTTTATACCCGCGTCCGCCGTGGATGCAGGCGATTCTCCGATTTTCTCGAGGCGGATGCGCTGCCGCGAACCGCGGCGAAGAAAATCTGAGAATCGTCCGCAACTGCGGCGGAGATGGTTAAAAACCGTTCCGTGCGTTTTTAATTTATGGGGGAATCCCGGCGATGAAATAATTAACAATGAAAATTTAGAAGTTGTTGTTGTTGTTGCTGTTTTATGGCTTTACAAACCGACTTTTTCCATCTTAAACTAACTTTTTAACTCTCGCGTTCCATGATTATACAATAACACTAACGGGAATTAACGCCATCATGGTATAGGTACATATATACCTTTGATTTGCCTGACGTTTTGCCCAGGTTACACCGGCCGAGGTCACAGTCTGACTGGCTCCGTAGCGCACGCCCGCCGCGCGCCGTCTTCGAGTCCGTGAGTAGTAGGTTCTTCATCTACCCCCACATTCTCGATATTTTATTTTCGCTATGTACCATCACATACCACACTCACAGTGTCCCTATTCTGTAAGCAAACTGTCCCGTGTTTATCCGACTGCACAGAAAAGCGAGGCTGCATGTTTTTCATCACTGGATTCCATGTTGCAGATAATTTAAACCCATCTTCCCGATTGAAATTTTTATGTTTCTTGATTTCATTCGCTTCACGTACAGCTCTTGAATAGAAATGACGTTCGGTGGAGAGGACTGGCGTATGATGGAACTCAATCCAGTGATTAGTACCTGCTTCTAGTAGGTGTTCTGCGATCGCGGATTTGCTTGTCTGGCGATTCTTTACAGCTGCGATGTGTTCCTCGTTGTGTTGACTCGCTCTGCAATAGTCCGCTTCGTTTGTCCTATATACGAACTACCGCAGCTGCAATCTATCTTATAGACACCTGGACACTGTAACGGTAAGACATCCTTCGGTGTGCTCACTATGTTATTTACTTTTATGCCTGGTGTGTTGTTTTTCCATCTTCTAAAAGGACAATTTATAAACCGATTACAATACCATCTACTGGAATCTCAAGCACAAAGTAAACGAAGTTGAATCACAATTTGATAAACGGTACGACAGTGCAGAAAATACTTTAACAAAGCCTCGACTCGACAACTTACAACTGTTAACTGAAACTAGTTAAGTATATTTTTGAATTTCCATTACACTTTAATTTCTTCTGAGAGCGCTGTAACAGCAGAAGTCTCCAAGGATCTCATTATAACAATTTCACAAGCCATTTGCCCGCGCCGACGCCTAGAGTGCATTCAAACACAGTAATTAATCTCGTTTCATCTGATGAATTCCGCCTCCGCTGCTCTGAACTACTCCACATGAGACGACCGACATCTTGCTTTAATTACGAAAAGCTCTTCAGACGTACAGAGAGAAAGTCGGACGAGTGTGGTTTTAAAAAGATAAGTTTGTCACCTAAATGAATGGAGCTGTTGTGAAATGTTTTAATTTAACTACAGGAGAGTATGGATTGAGGACTTTTTGTCCGCACTTAGACTCTTTTTTGGGCCATTGTACGTGATACAGGAGGGTAATAGGACCTAATTTCTAGTTCTTATTGCTGTACATGTCATCTCAAGGATGTAAATAACATCCTTGAGATCTGAACTGTCCATACCTGCGAGTTTGTGTATCGGCTAAACAATGGATGATTTTCTGATGCAAGCTTTCCTCTTGGTGTTGGTAGGTAAGACGGCAGTCGCTCGCAGAAAAGCTGACATAGCTACCAAAACTTCAAGCATTTCGGGTTCCGAAGAAAAATTTCGACGTATTTTTTCCTTCTAATTTCCTTCATTGTGATACATTCTCGATAAATTTGAGTTAAAAATATTATTGACATACGTTTTGGCAATTTTCTACAAAATTTAATATACTTGGTGTCACTCACACAATCACGACGAATCAAATGACACCTCACATGTCAAAATCCGTCAAGCCGTTCAGGCTGCAGGCCGTGCCAAATAAATGGACATACATACATACTTACATAAATACAATACTCCTTTCTTCGGCAGTCGAGTAAAAACAATAGTGTTTTACTTTAAAATGCGAAATTCAGGATACATTTAGTAAATAATTTATTTCTAGAACTTTCCGCTTCAATGAGCTCTTTTATTCATTTTAACAGTAGTATAATTAAATTAATTTCTTCCAGCTCGATGTAAAATAAAGTGCAACTAAAATTATTCTCAATGGTTTTAAAATAATATTCTAAGCTAAGTGAATCTAATTTTGTGTTAGGTTTAAATCCGGAGCATTATGATATAAGAAACGTTAGTGGATGTGCAGTGGGGCGAGAAATGAATAAATAGTCATCTTATTATATTTATTTTATTCTTTATTGTACACTTACATGGTATTCTTACAAAATAAGTGATATATTATGTACAAAGGCGAGCTTAACTGAAGGTGGAGTTCTCTTCTTGTGTATAGTAGTTTTGCATAAAGTTATTAATGTTATAAATGTATAAATTACAGCCTCTGTGGCGTGGCGGTAGTGCACGCGACTGCCACGCAGGAGGCGCGGGTTCGATTCCCGCTCAGTGCAAATATTTGTATGCATGAATATGGCTATTTGCATTGGTCTGGGTGTTTCTATGTATAATATGTATGTATTTACAAAAAAAAAGTACATAAGTATGTTTATCAGCATTCTAGATTCCATAACACAAGCTATAAAAGCTTACCATGGGTCTAGATAGCGTTGTGTAGAATGTTGTGGAATATTTATTTATTTATTTTATTAATTAATGGGTAGGAAAGACAAAAGTTAGAGTATCTAATGACTTGTTGTAATGACTACCATTGTTAGCGTGGTACATGTTTATAGTAGTGACTCTCTTACCGTGCCTTTAGCTTATCATCAGGCGAGGAGAAGTCTTATTGGTGTGTCCTTTAAAAAAACCAAAATCATCATCATTCACTGAGCGTTTTCCCAACTCAGTACGTGTCGTGGCTTACCGGGCTGTCGTGCAACTGAACCTCGAATATATCGAGGTTCAGTTGCACGACAGACCGTGAAGTGACTGCCATATTACACCTGATCAATTAGATAAAATACAGAATCCTAAACATAGACAAATTAAATATTAAAATAAAATCAATTAAATCCTTTGAGAATCCGTTTAAACAGTTTCATGCCGAGGCACAGTTTTTGTTTCTCTTTATGAAAGATAATACTTATGATATTATTTCACTCGCAGCAATTCATTTACTTCGTAACTTGTTCTTGTGTGTTTCAAAACTTTCTTAGTGGAAGATTGATTCAAATTAAAAGGCGGACTGTTTGTAAGTATATTCCGCCGTATCCATTACTGAATCATATTAAAACTTTCTGCTCGGAACGTTGCAGTTTTGTTTGTGTTTTTAGCTAGGACACTTGTATAGTTTACTTGACAAACGGCTTCAAAAGCTGCCATAATAATTTTCAATCTGAAATGTCATAACTTTAATAAGCTTGAGCCACATAAAAATAAGTAGGCAGAGAAAGTAAATTTCATAAGGGAAATGTAACTGGAAGTCTATTTTCGTGAGCTAAATAAAATAACTCAATTATTAGCTTGTCAGCTTTTCAGATTTCATAATAGGAAAGTGTCAGTTTTTTGTCGTAAATATAAATTAAAAGTCACGTTGTCACGGTCACGTACTGGGGGGACGTGACTATAATATTATCGTCGCCGGATCAGTGCTACCAAGACCAACAGATGGATATAAACTCATTTACGCTTTACCAAACAAATTTGTGTGCCAAAGAAGATACGAATAATTACAATTTAAAATTATTATTAACAGAGGTACCGGGATATTTACTAAAAGAGAGAAAAGATATAAAAAAGAAACAAGAACTCTGAAGAGGGTAAATCGATATATTTACTACTAAAAATATTTTCGCTGTTTACCGCAACACTTCAGTTCATCCATGATCATGGTGCTTGCAACAGCACAGAAATATCGACAACTCGAAACAATACAACAGGGTAAATATCCTGATACCTCTATTAATAATGATAAACAAAACTAATTCATTTGCAAAGTTTCTATCTATAAATTATATTAGGTATTTGCACAATAAAATTATTTGCAATGAGAGGAAATACAAATTGACACTTTTTTATGATTTAGTTTTGTGATTCTTCTCTAATAAATTTTGATTTAATGAAGTATAAATTTTATGAAAACGGCCAGTATGAAGACATTGTAGAAATGTTATCTATATATACTGTAGAAATTGTTTTTTTAATATATTCTACAGCTTGAAGTGCAATACTGCAGGTTTCGTACTGTTGTACTTTACGTTCAATATAAATATCGCCTGTATTGTTACCAGTATCTATAGATGCTCTCAATTAGACTACAACCTGGAATTTAATCTACTATATGTTTAGAAATCCACTATAGTATGTAGACCGTATTATAAATTCTACTAATATATGACTCTGGGTCGTGTTACTAGCGCGGGACGGGATTAGGAAGTCGCATGCACAAGTTCATTCGTATCTTGAAAACAACTTCGGGCTAAAAGCTCCGTTCCCAAGTCTTATGCAAATGGACTGTCAGGTCCAAGTTACGGTCGTTTGTTTTTCTTTACTGATTTCGGAATGAACTTGGCTCGAAAAACGTGAATTTACTTACGGACGGAGATGCTCTTAGCAAGCTATTTGCATGGTCATCTCTAATGTTATGTGAGCGTTTTTAAAATGTGATGATATTTTAATTCAGACACAAAAAAAATAATGATGCATTTTGTTTTGTGGTGAAAATTTACCCACTGACGTTTATATATAAAACAGTAGACTGTGGAGTAGACGATGCATATAGCAGAGAAGTGTGCACTCCTTCGTTTCCCTGAAGGAATGCGTGAGCTTCATGACCTCACACCGGCAGCAATACACTGGCTTCGCCAACTGGACGTCGATATATGAGGACTCGAGCAGGGGCCGGCCAGTAGATGTAAGTATCTCCAGCTATTTGTATCCCATAATGTACCATACAGTACAGTGAATATTGCCTATACCAAGGACTTTGATTTGACTACTGAGAATAATAAAAATTACCAATAGCTTCTGAACTGCAGCGTCGACATATTATGAGAATCATATCAACGAATATTTGAATGAATTTTTTATAGCATTTATTATGCTAACTTTTAAGTTCGAAAAACATTGGAAAAAATGAAATGCTCAAGTGAGACTCGAACTCACGACCTTTCCCTTACAGGGGGATTGCTCTTCCAACTGAGCTATTATAGATGGCTGCACCGTCGCCCTTATAGACGGATATAAAGAGTAGGAAAATTTGGAATGATTCAAGTGTGGCTCAATAGCTCAGTTGAAAGAGCAGTCCCCCTGTAAGGGAAAGGTCGTGAGTTCGAGTCTCACTTGAGCATTTCATTTTTTCCAATGTTTTTCAACGAATATTGCTGAATTTACTACCAACATTCGTTGTAATGTAATATTATGTATATTTTACTATATGCAATTGAGTAGTAGGTAGTCAACACTGCTTCTACAAACAGTCAAGACACCGTATTAGAATAACACACACGAAATATGAGGAATGCCTGCTTGACGGCAATAGGCTCGCCCCCTATTATGTGGAGCTGAAAATCATAGGTGGTGAAATGTGGGTGTACATACGCATCTCCTACCCCATCGGGGATATACAAGCGTGAGTATATGTATGTATGTACGAAATGATATGTTCAATCAATCATCCAATAGGTGAAGGTCAAGGTGGCTGGGACAGGATGGATGCGGAAGACGGAGGAACGGCAATGGTTTAGGCCTAATATAATGTTAATCCATACTAATATTATAAATGCGAAAGTAACTCTGTCTGTCGGTGTGTCTGTCTGCCTGTATGTTACGCTTTCACGCCTAAACTACGGAACATATTTGATGAAATGTGGTATAGGGGTAGATTAGACCTTGAGAAAGGACATAGGCTATGTTTGGTCGCGATAACCGACTTCCACGCGGGTGGAGCGGCAGGCAAAAGCTAGTAGCTGATAATTGTTTTGTTGGACAGACTTTTGACTTCTACTTTTGTTTGATATTCTCCTCTATTTGACAGACTCTTTAGAATCTTATCTATATCACATATGTATATTACGATAAAAAGGTCTAAGAATGTTCGTGAGTTCGTCATCCAAATTTTATAAGTTGCCTCACTTCGGAATACTAACTTCACTACACCAATCTATAGTTCTTTTCAAATAATCAATGTTCTGAAATCTTTAGATCCCAGCCAATGAGATTATTACTAGCAATATCACTGATGAAAGAGCAACCATAACTCTTGCTCTGAATAAATTTATGTTTCGAATCACTTTCGGACTAAAACTACGTGTTGAAAATTAAACTCCTTTAACTGATTCCAGAGTTTCCAACAAAAAGCGAATTACGGAGTATAAAGCAAAGAGCTCTTCTACTTTACTAACCTAAGCACCTCATTAGGGCAGAACTTCGTGAACGAAGCTAGAAAACGCCGACTAATATTCGACTTTATGCGTACTGACATTAAATTCTATTTCGAATGAGATATCAGCAACGTCATTGCCAAGTTAGCGGATAAAAGAAGTGATAGTGTTTTCGATATGTCTGAAATTTCATAAGATATTATCGACCATTAAGGTAGAAAATAATGTTTATTTTGTTGTATACCTCGTGCCAAATGGATTGAGACTTGTTCGTTGAACGAGTTAACCTTGCGACCAGTTTGAACGAGTGCATCCTCGTGCTCCTACTTATAATCCTACTGGTAGGAGCACCGGGACACCCATGTCCTGGTGCTCAGTAGCACAAACGTAAACGCAACACAAACTCTTCCAAAGGACTCTGTGTTATACTTTTGTCATTAAATTCATCACAAACTTGAAAAGAAGCAAGTACATAGCTTGGGAACACAGAGAGATGGAAAGCATGCTTATTGTGGATGACAAACTCACATAATATTATATTAATAGGCAGCGCCACAGTGAGAATGTTTGATATCAAAGGCAGTGCTGAGTGCATCAAGTGATAAAAAATGTAGATTTGTCACAGCATTTTAAGTACGTGCTACCTTTTTTCCGCTCTTCTGTATCTATCTATTTTAATTTCAACGACAGTGGTGATAACAATAGGAGCATTATTAATGATAATTAAACTTCAAATAAATAACTATTATCTCCTAAGGTCAATTACGCAATATTAAACAAAAATTTCGTTAAGTTACGCATTAACGCTCTTAATCCAGCCAAAAAGCCTGCCGGATATTCGGCACAAATATTGATAGAAATTATATCATATTAAAGTATTCCTAGTCTTGTGTTACGAGATAGGAACTACATTAGTACAGTGTATGTTAATGACGAAATGAATTCAAGTCAGTTGATGAAATGAGAAATGAAGTCAAGTCGTGACAACGGGTGCAGCATCGCACCCGAAACCAACGTGACAGAAAGTAAGTGGAGGTTTTTATCGCGTGAAGTCCCGAACTTGCATAAAATAACAATGAGAAATGAAAATTTGAATGTACGGTTCGACGAAAAATATTTCTCCTTGCGGATCCGGCGAAATAGGGTAGACATATCTGAGCCAGTTAGCCAACAGTCTGACAGTTTGAAGGGTTTATTACCTTACCTAAGTCATTATCATGTTGAATCCCAAGAATGAACTGTAAATTCATAAATGTGTATTTTTTTATAATTGTCACGTAGTAGATATGATTTAGCCTCGCCTTTTTGACCTTATTATTTATCATTTATGCGTGTGTCTTCGTACCACAATTGCCATAAAAATATTGTATTGTAATCTTCTTGTATCTTGTATCTTGGATTGCAACTAAATTTAATGTAAATGTATTTTATTTACTTTATTAATAAAATTGTGCATGCTTTTTAGGTGGAATATGGAACTTTAAACAAATTTAATACCATACTATACCTGTATTCGTCAATAAAGATTGATTATGTTTATGATTAAAAAACACATAATCAAGTTCTTTGTTGTTATTTGTTGGCGATTTGTTTTGTTCATGATTTACTTCCTCGATAACGACTATTGTAAGAAATTCGCATAGCTATTTAGCATCCACTTTAAATAAACTCTCAAGCTCTGCAATGCTGACTTGTAATCTACTACCTATAAATGTAGGTATGTGTATATCTGTATGTGTTACATGTATTCATTTCTACGCTAGTTTGATTTACAATGGCGTAAACCGTTTTACAGGTAATAACTGGAAGTATGGATTCACTTGGATCTCATATTTTACTGCCAACTAAATTTTTATTATCGACCATATACGATTGTAATAAAACAGTACAAACGTTCGGTAAACGTATGTAGGTTTGTTCATAAAATGAATTTGTAACAAAACGGTTTCTCATTGGTGAGTTATAACTTTTATTCGCTCTGTTGCCAAGTACGTTTGTTCTTTTATTTTGTTGTACATATCTGTCAAAATTTGTTCTTAAATTTAACAAATGATAGGTAAAATCCCAAATATTTTTATATTTTTGATATCCCATTTCAAAATATTTTAATTTGAAGCATTTATATATCGTGATGGTAATGGGTGATATTAAGTACGATTTCCTTTTTCACCTATGGTTTTATTGAAATCCGATATTCTTTGGTGAAGCGTAAACTGATCTGTGGAAACCTTAAAGGGTTCATTAATATTTAAAAAGTTCGTAGTAACATTATTTGAACTTAAACTAATGATAATAATAACAACACTATACGAGGCACTATTTTCAGCGGTTTATCTTTTTAGCGGTAAGCGGTTAATCTTTTTGATCAATGTACGAAGGGCATTAAGCTAGTAGGTACTAGTAGTATAGGTAGAGACTGGTTTCTTTATTGTCCCTACGATATTTTGGGGTCGAGTTTTGACTCGAATCGCTGTCTTACTTATTATTATTAATGGCTGTTAAGTCGATATTATTAGATTACCAACTCTATGATGGCCCCATTTTTTGAGCATTTCATCATAATTTGACTCACCTGCCTATTCATACCCCTTCGGCCACGTATGTAAACAGAGTTTGGTAACCAGTATCCTAAGAAGAAAAAATGATCCTCATAGGATACCAGTATCCAACCTATCCATATTCAGGCCCTTGATAAACATTTTTGACTGCTTGTGGAATTCTGATATTACATGCAAAAATTGAAAAAAGATTTGTTTTTGGCAATGCGAACTTGTTATCTGATTATTCTCGAGACAATTTTCCTATTTGCCAATAACCCAGATAGAATTCAGGACATAAAAATGTAGATTGCGTATTTCCCCAAAATCAATTTCATCAAATACCTTTTTTACACAGATATTTTTACGATCTACTTCTGTACTACGTTTTAATCTTAAAACGACATTTGGGATCGGATCGACCTGACAGCGGACCTATGCCCATCTCAAGCTGAACGTCACCTCGCAAATATTCACACTGACTGAATACTATTGACTTCATTGGCCCGTTCTATTTGCCTCACTCACCCATCCTACTTATGGCAAAAAGTCGAATTATTTTTGGTAATGGAGAAATACTTCTTTTTAATTCGACTTTACATGAAATCCACTTCTCTTCTTTGCTTTAGATAAGTTTAGCATTATTCTCACAGCCACTTAATGTTGATTTTCATGCTAACTAGAGCTCACTTAATGATTACAATTATGGAAGTAAATTCATAAATAAATAATGGTTATCTTTAATACACTAATTACACACAGAATTTTTGACAATATTTACAAAATAGCTTTGTTAACTTTTCATAAAGAGTTGCTTTGTTACATATTTTCGAGCTGTACTTTTTGGGGTTCATAACGTCGACTTTAACAAGAATATAAATAACATAAAAGAGCTTGTTTAATTATTATGTTTTACTAACGATGTTGACAAATACTGGTTGTGACTAAATATTTGTAATACATATAACTAAGATTCATTATCGGTGTTTATCATGTTCCAGGCTGTTTGTACTTCATTACACGAATATATTATTATCATATAAATTAATTGTAAAGATTATTTATTTCTATTTCTTTTTCTATAAATTCTATTAATAATCATTCCAAGACTTTTAACATTTCCATGGCAATGTTGATGAAGATGTTTGAAAGTAAGTTTCTCAATTAGGATGTAAGGCCAAACAGATTTTGCCGAAATTTGGTGCAGGGATAGATTGCTGCCTAGAATAACATATTAGCTACTTTTATCCCGAGAATAAGTTCCCATAGGCTGCAAGTCCATGCGGGTGAAATCGCCTGTATTACCTAGTTATAAATAATTGGGGATTATGACATTTCATAAAAAAGGTACGTTATACATCGGGAAAACGAAATGCTCAAGTAGGGCTTGAACCTTTCCCTTACAGTTAAATGCTATAAAAAATGCATTTAAAAAATAGGTGCATTAGTTTGTACAAAACAAATACAATTTCAGCCAGATCTGCTTGGCGTTGGAACCTGCTTGAATAACGAACCTCCGAACATCTTCACCATCTTTCATAATAATTATTTGATGATATTAAATCAAAAAGGTGCACTCAATAACAACTATTTTCTTCTATTATACACAAAAATCAGTAAACCACAATAATAGCGTTATTACAAATTGTGCCATTCAGCTGTCTTCCGCAGAGCCTTCTGATCAAAACGTGATATCGGTTGGACTCGGATAGATCACAAAAATAAGCATTGCATTTTTCCACCTTGTTGCTCTCACTCAACGAATTGTTTTTCTGTTTGTGAATGGAAAACAATTTCATGAAATAAAAATAAGAGAACTTGGTGCTATTACTCAAAAAGCTGAAAGCAATGAAAGTGCAGAGCGAAAGTAATAAAGTGCCTAACAGGTTTTACTTTTGTAATATTATTTTGTATGAAATATGGCAAGACGGAATAAATAAAATCGACGCTCTGTAATTTCACTAAGACCTTTTTATTAGATACCTTTATACAATAAATAACCTACAAATTATTTTAAGGGTTATATTAGTAACAAATATGCCTATCAATTTGTTTAAATTAAACCCTTTACATGATAAAATTACAAGTAAAAAATGAATAAAATGTCAATACCGGTTTCGATGATAGGTTACCAAAAATTTAAGTATATATTTCCCATCAGCAAGAAAATAAGCTTAATAAAGAATAATGACATTCAAAACACGGCTTTAACAAAGTCTTATAGGCCCTTTGACGAAAGTTTCGATACTTTGATACTGTAGGGAGCCCATGAGCGGAATAATCTTGTTAAGATAATACGAAATATCAGAGAGACACACAGCCGTTACATAACCTTGTATAATGATACGATAATGGTGTTCTCAGTAACTAGAGTCATATTGAGACATAATTATTGGAAAGAAGAACTGGATGAAGTTATAATGCAAAATATTGTATTGTTGTACGTAAGAAAATAATTTAGAGAGAGCTAGTTTCTATATTAAAATCTCGAAATGTTTATGTTAAGTAAGTCTCTAAGGAGGTGTGATAGGTTAGGTAGTGTGGGCAAGTATGAGCAGATTAAAATCGTCTTAAATTGCAAATGTTTCAGTTCATCAGTTCCAAGAAATGAACTGTCACTTCCTAGGACCTTCATGAGTACGGTAAGCCACTTGAAATTGAACCGATATATTTGAACACAGAACAATTCGTATATCTACAATAAATTGAACGCCATTGTCCTTTCGTGAGTAGTGACAGTATTTTCTTTACTTTCTTTTCAGACGTTAGTTTAATATCATCATTAGTCGTTGTTACCATTTAAAATTAGGTAGTTAGTAGATACTTTAGTGGTCCAGAATAGGGCTCGATTTTTGTGTCTGTAAAGGAAGTCTCTTTGCCAGTATTTACAAATACTCTCTATAGTAAATGTTGCTTGTAATCTTACACTAAGTATAACATTATGATGTATAAAAGACTGCAATATTGAATGTACAGAAATCAGTCCCAACTTTGCCGAATATGGAAACTAAAAATCAACCAGAAAAAGATACAACTCTCTTAGGTTCAAACTATGCTTTAATAAAGCTAGTGAATCGCTGCAGTCAACTAGCGTAGCTTTTTATTGTCCTGGATTGGAAAAAGCCCGTGCAGAATATTCTTTGTAAATTGAAAAGTTCCTTCAGAAAAGGACCAAGTCCACTATCTATTGGGGCTATAAGAAGAGCAATTTACTCTTTTACTTTTAGTTATAGAATATATAGGTAGTTTAGCATATTTAGATATATCAGTCATATACATACATAAACTTGGGTCCCTTTTTTCTAGGGTAGGCAGAAACAACAGACCACCGTCTCCATCCATCAGCTTCTGTCCTAGAGTGTGCTAGAACTTCCTCTATTGTCATTAAACCATTCATGCAAGTCCATCAATTTAGAGTGCTTGTACTTGCATCTCAATAAAATAAACCCAAATTAACATGATAAAAATCAAATATAATTTTAAAAGATAGAATCCTGGGAACGTGATGAGTTGCCAAGAGATGCTGCGGCATTTCAAAATGATATTTGGCCGTTTGTTTAAATAGTTTTATTCCGTATGTCTGTTCTTTTTATGATTCATAAACATGTATATTATCTTCACAATTCTCAGCAGTTAAATATTATTTCCACATAAAGTGGAATGAACGCTGCTTTCATAGCCTGCATAAGGTGGTATATCCATCGCAGGTATATTATTATGCGCAAAGTTGTGAGAACTTAAACTTGTTCATTTTAACGTCATTAGCATCTGAAGCAAGCGTCGGTTTTCAATTATTATGATGAAGATAAGAAGCTCGGACTTTGATGTATGCATTATTATGATCCATATTCAGATTAATTTACTTTAGTTAGTGGGTGGATTGTGTTTTTATATTACCCATCCTTTCAGCCATAACGTCATCAGTTGGATTGTTCGGAAAATCAAGAAAAGACATAGGTAATTAATAAGTCTTCTAAGCATGGGGCAATTCAAAATAGTTTATTTCGCAGATTCATACAAATGTGACAACAGAAGTAGTTTTCAAAAGACTTATGAGGCGTAAGCGTAATGGGTTATAGAAATATGGAAAATATAATAATTACTTAAAGTCGTACAAATTTATCATCTAGCTTATATCATATCATTCATAATATTATTATTATAAAGTTACAGAAAAAGTTCTGAGAATAAGAATTAATCTTGTCTCAAATGTCTGCGTTCAAAATGAAAAGGTACTAATGGATATATTGACTCTCTTTAGTTGACAGACTCTATTAAATTAAGTTGAATGATGAATAGTCATGAGACTCACGTATTCAAACTTAAAATAATATTTTTTGTTATAAACTTAAAATCATATTATATTAAAGTAAAATTTCAAGTGCAGACAGCATACAATTCTTATAACTTAGTTCTGCTATTATTCAGCCCAACTGTTTAGTTGGCTAATCACAGTTCTTAAAAAAACGTTGAACTTTGAATTGAATCATAAACTGAGGGTAGGTGTTTACTTACTTTTAAATCTATTAAAATTAAGTAAATAATTATTCAAAAGAACAATACGCTAATAAAGTTCCAGCAGTAACCGCAGATTAATGCTTCGTGAGTAAAATAACTTTGATGTTGCCTTTGTCACAGAATATAGTTAATCACCACTGTTTTTCTGTTGCTCAATTTCTTTTCTGAATTTTTCTTTCTTTATCATTTGCACTTTATTATTTTTTTGTTAGCACTAAACAACTACTTATTTGTTATTCAAACTTATAAGGCCAGTTCTGCCGCATTTGACAATATTACAAACGATAAAAATAAAATGCCAGCTGGACTTGTAAAAAAGGGCACATATGTAAAATAGTTTTCATGCATTGTTGGCCGGTTGGCTGACGAGGCACCTGGCGTCAGCAGAGTCGATTCGCTTACGGCCAGCGCGTTTTCACTATTGATTGACCATTGTTCGCAGCGCAGGATGTCAGTCAGTATGCGCCACTAAATGCAAAAGGGCATTTTAGCTCTTTAAGACTATATGTAAATAAATGAGTAATAAAGTGTCATACGGGAAGTATTTGAACCACAAACATGCTCGAGAAATTGATTAGATATATGAAATCATAATGTAGGTATAACAGTTATAGTGTTAGTGAATATGTTATAGTGGTAGTGAACGCGACTGCCACACAAGAGGCGTAGGTTCGATCCCCGCTCAGTGCAAATATTTGTACGCATGAATATGGCTATTTGCATTGGTCTGGGTGTTTCTGTGTATAGTATATATGTATTTACAAAAAAAAGTATCTAAATAGGTTTATCGGCATTCTAGATTCCATAACACAAGCTAGTTAATCTATGCTTACCCCATGGTCCATGACCCATAGACCCATGTCTAGATAGCGTTGTGTAGAATGTTGTGGAATATTTATTATTATTGTGGACAGAAGTAGTTAAATGTTTTTGAAAGTTAAGCTTAACGGTGCTAGTGTCGTTGAAAGTTATAATATACTCATAGTGAAAATATAACTAACTTTTGCCATGAAAGTCACATTTTAGAATATTATCAAATGATAATCACCATCCTTATTGTGATTTCTCATTCTCGTCTGTAGTATAAATAACTGACCAAACTAGGCTGCAATATCACAAAATTTTTTGTACAACGAGGTTTATACATCTCACTAAAAACAAACCAGCATGACTGTACACCCAAAAATATGGGTTCTTGTTTACTTTTGAAATTTTATAAAGAATTCGTTTCATTTAATTTTTCTTACATTTTCTCCTCAATGTTATTCCTGGTAGCCTCTGTACAGCCAGCCATCAGCGTAATAACATTTCTACTTCAGTTAAAAAAGAATCGTAAAGCTATGTTAGCATTGCACAGCGTACTATCCCAACATTAGCTGCGAGATCTCGGCAAACTTTGCGAGCAGACCGGCGGCTCGGTGTGTTTCAGATCCGGGCCATCAAAGTTTAGGTAGCCAAGTAGAATATCGTATTTTTTGTGAAAAATTTTGTTGCTACGAATGAAAAGGTTTGAAAGCTTCTAGGACTATCCAAAAATTAAATTAGGATTTCTGTTTCATTGCTAAAATGATTCTTAACAATTTTAATTTGGGAGAGTTGATGCAATGTGTTCACAAATGTTTTTACATACATACCAATAATCAGGCCTTTAACCCCCGAGAGTTAGGCAAAGGTGAATAATTAATACCCAAACTTCATCAATAATTGTTGAGTCTCGGGAAAAGTCCGCGTGCATGATGAGGTTTTAAGATAACCTTTGTAGAGGGTTTCGTTTAAATAACACCTAACGGTTCAATCTTCAGTAGTTAATGTTAAAATATATATTTATTTAATTCTTAGTTTATAGCCCAATGGTTGCATATGTACGAATAAAAATTTTGTAGAGGGTAAAATGTTACAGTGGACCTTTAGTTGATGTTGTTTTACTGTGTTTTCTAATGCCCCTCGAAGATTTATGCTCCATTTGCATTATTTTATAGCCTCCGTCCTACGTACCAAAATACTTCGGAATGCAACCCTAACAGCCTTAATAAATTGCGCTCAAAATAATATATGTTCGAGAGGTAAGTCTAATAAATAATAATCAAATTATATTGAAAATTCATATAGGAACAATGATGGTTTATGATTGTGGGTGTTTCTGAAATGAAATGAAATGAAATGAAATGAAATGAAATGAAATTTATTTATTTGCAGAAATATGGTAGGCACATGGTTGTAAACATGAGTGTTTGAATCACATATTTCGTCAGTCAATGTTCTGACACGCAAAAATACAGTGTACAGTCAACTACAAAAGTAGCTTAACAAATTCTAATTTATTGAACACTGTGGCCCCTAAACCTTACATAAAATTGTGAATAAAAAACATTGAATATGTAAATTAAGTTTGTCTTCTGGGAATCATAACACTACATTTACTATAGACAGATGCATTCCATTATAAGAAAGATTTGTAAAATATTTTAGTGTTAATCAACTTATGGCGTTGACTGTACATGCATCAATAAATTTATCTAAATTTGATCAAATTGTCATGTCAAATGTCTTGATAAATTGTTGTCAAATAAAATAATTTAAAGAATTCTCAATTAATAAGATTGAACCCAAAATAAATACAAATCAATTAAAAACACAATTATGCAATAAAATATTAACAAATAAAATTATTTTTTTGTTTCCCATTCATTAACACCATATCGTCAACACTATTTACTACTGAGAATCTTTTGTTCCACGCATTATCAATGATAAAGAACGATTTTTTTCCAATCATTCACATCTGTCATTCACTGATGTTATGTAATATATAAAATAGTTTGCGTTACAATCAAAAACTATCAATTTTCTGAATATTTTGATAATAAGGCTTCAATTGAACGTTATCGATCTTGAAAAACATGAAAAATATAATATCACCCATCTTAAGGTAAGGATATAAACTTTCATAGTGTATTCTCTAAATTATCCTTGGTTTTTACACGGATTAATCTTCGTGGAGGTATTGTTGATGCTCTGTTCCAATAAAAATATTAAGCACGTAGAGATAGATTTCAATAAAAAGGGAGTGAAATCCAATATTAAAACAAAAGTAACCACCATCATCAGATTCTGTTTAGAATAAATTTAACACCCTTCTTCTTCCTTCCCAGTACCCAACATTAAAACTTCCACTTTAAATGATTTCATACATTTCGAATACATAGGGAAAAATTAATCTTCTGGGGCGGGACTCGAACCCGCAGTCTTTTCCTTACAGGTTGTATAGTTAGCCTTAATGCTGTAAAATTCATTAATGATATTTTATCTACAAATGCTTCTTTCTGTACTAAACTTTATCGTGCCTGTGATTTCAATTATTACTGTAATAATTAAGACTACTTTTGTCTTATCTCTAAGTCAACATTAGATGAGAGGATTGTATTTTCCGATTGGGAAAATATGAACTTTTTCCCATTTTGATTCCATATCTAATTTACTATATTTAGCAATATTCTTTAAAAGGATTTTTCATTATGTTATAACTAATATAATCCACAATATTGTCCTAACTTGTGTAAGTCTTGTCATGTCAAGTGATTATTTTAAACTTGTAACCTGATATTTTCGCAAACTAATTAAATAATTTGAATTTAAGAATACTTTACGTGACATGACTTGACAGTTTTAAAACGACTACCTAAGTATTTAAAGAAGTATTTTAATATTATTAAACTTAGGTATGAAAGTTATCTTATACATAGAAATAAAGTTTAATGAAATGATGTAAATGAAATCAAACGAAACAAAGTAAGTGTAATTAAATTTCGACACAAACAAGCCCTTACGCTATTATAATAATAAATCATTACGGACATAATAATACCGAACCATCTTTCCTCCATTCCTCATATTATTTTAATGAGCAAAGTTTAATTAATACTGTAATTGATATAGGGTTGTCGGTTAGACCGCAGGTGCTAAGTACATACATAGGTATCGTAGGTACGTAGGTACAGCCTCCCACGAACCTTCTAAAAGAGATCACGAAAATGAAGGTAATCCTCACCTTTTTTGATAAATATTATATAAAATTTGGTTAGCTTCATATTTATCATAATACAACTCTTTGGGTGTACAATAATAATAACGGGAATTAACGAGATCATAGCATAGGAACAAACCTTTGCTTTGCTTGACGTTTCGACCAAGTTACACCGGCCGCGGTCACAAGCTGACTGGCTCAGTAGTGCACGCCTGCCGTCTTCGAGTCCGTGAAGTAGTAGGTTCTTCATCTACCCGCATATTCTCACTATCATTATACAATAATTGTCTATCATGGAACGCGAGAGTTTAAAAGTTAGCTTAAAAAACTCGTTGGGTGGTTCATAATATGTCGTTTCACTTTATTGGCTTGAAATCCAGGCTGAATAAACTATCCATATTTAGGTTTCCCTGGATGATAAAATGGAAAAAAGAAAATCATTAATAATACTAATGAAAGCCCACTCAAGCTACAGAACTATAAAAGAAAGAACTCGTAAGAAATCCAAGACTTATAATAATTTACTTGTGGTCCCGCGAAACAAAAGCACAAAATATAGGATAAAAATATTCCATATATCATTTTTGTCGGCAAAATAAAAGTATTCGGGACAATGTATCATTGTGTGAGGAAAACGCCCGGCCTTTCGCAAATTTGGGCCAACACTGCATTTACATAATAGCTAACAATTTGTCCAAAGTAGAACATTACATATAAAAGAAATTGACAGTTTCTTTGATCATGCCACACATATAACTTAATAACTATGTTATGTTTTTCGCTCAGAGACAAGAGTCGTGAAACCTTTCCAAAAACGATATTTTTCAATAGTGATATCTTATCTTTTAGCCTTCAGTATCTTATCGACGATCAATCGAGTCATAACGAATGGGTTGATAAGAAAATGTGAACGAGATATTGTAGTCTTTGCCCCATAATAAAATAAGCGTGAGTTTATATGTTACTAAATCTACGTCTAAAATTAGCACATCGAATAAAATACCTTCGTAAGTAAAGTACGTCATTCTAAGAATTTTCAGTACGAGCCAGCCTATATTATTCAGTAATCAGCTTGAATCTCACCACCGGACTAATATTAAAATCATAAATTTCCTTTATGTCCACGAAAAAGGTTAACGAGCCCTTTATAATGCTTTAAGGGCTGTACTTTGTAATGTATTTTGTTTCAGTTTTTATTGGAGTTACGAGCTCGCTGAGAAATGCCCTTAGTGACAATTTTCAGCAACGTTTTGAGGTCAACATAACAGTGTCATATTACTTATTGCGATTTTCTAAATTTGACTGGTTTTTAGCGTAATCCAATATTGAAAACTTCCTTATTACGTATCATTTGGAGCTAAAAAATCGTTGGACAGAAAACTTATAAACATTCATTTACAAAAAACGTTTAACTCTTTTCGTTCGTTGCTAGATTATGTCTACTTCTCGGAAAGATCTTCAGCAGTATCAAATTCTCTATCCATCCCGTCCTATTCGTTTTACTGTTTATTCTTTGATTAATCTGAGTTAATCGTTGTTTTTTTATAAAAGGGCACGTAAATTTGACTTCACCTCGCCGAGTTTCTCTCTCTATTCATCAAAATCGATTGTAGTAAGTATCAAAATAATTGAAATACTTACTAGTAAAATTACAAATCGTCTCTTTCTTCAATTCATGAACGTTTTTTCATCGGCCATGAAAAATAACTGCATATCAATTTTTTGTTTTTTGTATTCTAATTTCTAAATATATATCATCAAGTTTTCTAACTCATCTTTTAAAAAGTTTATATTTTAATCATTGTTGTTGTTGAATGTTGTAACATTTTGGTGGGACCGTCGTCACGAGTAGCCACTCAGATTTAGACAGAAACAATCAAAGTGCCACGATAACCGCGACGTACGACGATGTTCAATTTAGAGGAGTCTTGTACCGGTTAGTAGGAATTTATGAGGGTTCCGCAGCGTCAGGCGCGGGCGCTGTCGCAGAGGCTCGGCTAGGTTTGTTTATGTACTATATCATTTGTTTTATTCATTGAGGTTTTTGTTTTAGATTTTCTGGTATATTAAACCGACTGTTGCCCGCATCTCCGGTCGCGTTGAAATCTGATCCCACTCTGAAAAAGTAGCCGATTGTTATTTTAGATAGTCTACTTCATCTCCATCTACTCCAGTACCAAATTTCACCCGGATCTGTCGAGCCGTCATCGTCGCTGCGTGTTTGAGTAACAAACATACAACAATCTTCACAAACGTTTACATTTATCAAATAAGTATGATCTATTTCATTAAAAAAGTATTTTCTATCTTCTTTTACCTGAATAATTTTTTTTATCCAAATAAAACTAAATCCAGGAGTCAGTCAGACTATCTTATGATTCCATGAATAATTCAAAAGTTAAAGCTTAGCTTTTGTACTCTTGTTACAAATTCATTATAACAATTTCTTAATAGATGAGTTAGCACTTCATGGCTAAATTATCCTTAGTTAAGTTTTAGTTTAACTTAGAACAACGCTTTAACTCCGAAAGGCTGTTTGATCACTTTTTGCTTAAGATAGCTGTTAGTAAAGTAGTAAAGTTAGTTTTTTGCAGACCTTTGCGAACAACTGAACTTACAGTTTCTAATAATTTTAATATTGATGTTGATTTTAATAGTTCTTTTTGCAAATCTGCATCTTTTGAAAAGTTTCTTAACTGGGATGACTCAAACTCAAACTCAAACTCAAGGTATTTATTCAAAATTGTGTAGCACTACTACAGCTTTTTGACGTCAAATTCTGCTTAAAACTAAGTTTACCACCGCTTCCTAGGCACCAGTGGAGAAGAAACGGCGCAACAAACTCCACTGTAGCATTTTCTGGACGTCAATTTACAAAAAAAAAGTAAGTTCTTAAGACTAAATATGGACGAATGTACATATGTCTCGTGTCAAGATAATTAAAGTATATAAAAAAAAACTTATAATAAAATAATTAACCTAAGTTAACAAAAATAAATAAAAAAAGAAGTTCGCGTTCCTATTTAAACATTATGCCGTAGTTACAGCAAAGCAATTTAGGAGGGGCCTGCACCATGCTCAAGCCAGACATTTTTGTCTTTAAGGTAATCATCTGTCCTATAGTATGCTTTTTTACATAAGGTGGTCTTCACAAAGGTTTTAAATTTACTGTCAGGCATACCAAGGACTGATTCAGGCAATTTATTATAAAAACTGTTGAATAGTGAACGCAACCATTTTAACATTGCTTATGTTGGTACTTCATGACTACTGTGTTGGCAACGCTGCCTTTCCTCTGTACTAAAAATCTATTGCGTTTTTGCCTCCGATTAAAGCATTAACTAAAAGTATTTTGTTAGTCTTTTCTTATAAAAGTCACCATAATCCTTCATGGTAGCAGAGCGTGGTTCCATTAGAATCAGTGGTGACTCCGTGCAATATAAGGAAAAGCCCGAACATAAAATTATAGTGTCAAAAAAAATTCTACCGCATGCCAATTTTGAGGTTAATCGTATTTGTGAAAGTGAAAAATGTCTACAAGTACGCCGTTTAAGATAGACAAACTTATTGGTCGTGAAAATTACGCAAATTGGAAGTTCGCTGTACAGGCGTACCTAGAACACGAAGATTTATGGCAATATGTAAAAGCAGAAAAACTCGATCCCGATCCAGCCAAAATCGCCAAAGACATCATAGCGAAATCAAAACTGATTTTATTAGTGGATGCTATCAACTACGTTCACGTTCAGGACGCGAAAACTTCTAAAGAAGTCTGGTCAAATTTGGAACGTGCTTTTGACGATAATGGATTATCACGTAAAGTTGCTTTGCTAAAAGATCTTATCACGACAACATTAGAATCCTCGAAAAATATCGAAGACTATGTAAATAAGATTATGTCATCGGCCCACAAGTTGAGAAATATAGGTTTTTCCGTCGACGATGAATGGTTGGGCACGCTAATGCTAGCGGGTTTGCCGGACATATACAAACCCATGATCATGGCAATAGAGAGTTCCGGAGTAAAAATTTGTGCAGATTACATTAAAACTAAACTATTACAAGAAGTTCAGAGTTCCGAAACGACTGCATTTTACTCATTTAAGAAGAAAACTCATGACAAGCAGAATAATATGAAACAAAGGGGCCCACGGTGTTTTAACTGCAATAAATATGGTCATTTAAGTAAAAATTGTCGTACTGTGAAGAAAACGGACAGTAAAAGTGATGATAAAGGCTTTGCAGCAGCATTCACTACGTCTCCTGCAACAGTAGAAAATTATAAATGGTATGTGGATTCTGGTGCCTCAATGCACATGACAAACTGTAGTGATTTGATGTATGATATGGAAAGTCCACCCATTTCTACCATCACCGTTGCTAATAATACATCACTGCCTGTGAAAGGTATGGGAAAAGTGAATTTGATATTAAATTGTAACAGAATACAGGTAAGAAATGTCTTATATGTACCCAAGCTAGCTGGAAACTTACTGTCTGTCAGTGCAATGGTCAACAGTGGCTGTAAAGTAAATTTCAATAAAAATAACTGTGAAATTTTCAATAAAGATGGATATTTTATCTGTTCAGCTAAACTAGAAAACAATTTATATTCACTTAACATGCAAAAGGAAATAAATGCCAATTTAAGTATTTCAAATGATGTTGTCCTATGGCATCGACGCATGGGGCATTTAAACTTCACAGATGTGTGCAGATTACCAGAATGTACCGAGGGAGTGAACCTGTCTTCAGTGAAGATGAGAGGACCTGTAACATGCACTACCTGCCTCGAGGGAAAGCAGTCGAGACCACCCTTCAATCATGTGGGTTCCAGAGCCTCAGAACTACTTGAGGTGATTCATTCTGACTTATGTGGTCCCATGGAGACTCCATCCCTAGGAGGTATGAGATATCTTATAACATTTATAGATGACTATTCAAAATTAGTACATGTTTACTTTCTTAAAGACAAGCTCAATGTCCTTAATGCATTTAAAGATTTTCACAAGAAAGTAGAAAATGAATGTGACAAGAAAATAAAAATCATACGTACAGATAATGGCTTAGAATACTGTAACAATCATTTTCATAATTACTTAAGTCAGCATGGTATTAAACACCAAACGAGTACACCATACACTCCACAACAAAATGGTCTTGCTGAGCGTATGAATCGCACCCTTGTAGAAAGAGCGAAGTGTATGTTATTGGACGCAGATTTACCTAAACCATACTGGGCCGAGGCGACTGCTACTGCGGCGTATATAATAAACCGCTCGCCTACTATGTCTATTAATAAGAGGACTCCGTATGAAATGTGGACAGGTAAAGTACCTGATTTGTCCAATATGAGGATCTTTGGTTCCGAAGTCATGATGCAAATCCCTAAAGAGAAAAGAAAGAAATGGGACCCGAAATCGCGAAAAATGATCTTAATAGGATACTGTGACAACACTAAAGGTTACCGTCTTGCTGAACCTGAAACAAACAGAATTATGAAAAGTAGAGATATTGAATTTTTGGAAAATCTTAAGAAAAATGATAACATTTACTTACCTTGTCATGTTGACAGCTCCACCGAAGTACCATCAGCACCAGTATCAGCTGCTGAACCTGAAAATAAAGAACATGAATCAGAGCCTACAGTTCATGTTGACAGCTCCACCGAAGTACCATCAGCACCAGTATCAGCTGCTGAATCTGAAAGCAAAGAACAAGAATCAAAGCCTGCAACTCTAAATGTCAATGAGAGCTCCGATGAGTATGAGTCAGGCACTGATTTAGATGAAACCTATATGCCTAGCAAGTCAATAAAGAACTTACCACTCATAAGTGTGAGAAGCATGACTCTAAGGCCTAGGAACAAGCCTAAAATAACAGATTCCAGTATGTCTACTTACTTATGTCCATTTAAAAATCAGAAAGATCCTGAAACTGTGAAAGAAGCTTTATCCTCCGTAAATGCAAATAACTGGAAAACTGCAATGGATGAAGAATACCAATCACTCTTAAAAAATAAAACATGGATACTTACTAACTTACCGCCTGGAAAGAAAGCTCTTCCTTGTAAGTGGGTTTTTAAAACGAAGACTGATGAAACTGGAACTGTGAACAGATACAAAGCTAGACTTGTAGTAAAAGGTTATGCGCAGAAACAAGGCATTGATTACGATGAGATATACTCACCTGTAGTAAGATACACTTCAGTAAGGTACTTAATTGGCCTTGCTGCGAGATATGATTTAGATATCGATCAAATGGATGCCATAACAGCCTTTTTACAAGGAGATTTAGAAAATGAAATTTATATGGCACAACCAGAATCCTATGAAGAAGGAACTAAAGTCTGTTTGTTACAAAAATCTATATATGGTTTAAAGCAAGCGAGCAGACAGTGGAATGTAAAACTAGATAGTGTACTGAAGAAAATTGGTCTGACTAGATCAAAAATAGACCCTTGTATTTACTACTACATTAAACAACAAACAATGATTTTTGTGGCTGTCTGGGTCGATGATCTCATTATATTCACAAACAATAGTAATTTAAAATCAGATATTAAAGAGAAACTGATGAGTGAATTCTGTATGAAGGACCTGGGAGAAGCAAAACAGTTCATTGGTTTGAATATTATCAGGAAACGAAAAGAAGGAATTATAATGCTAAATCAAGCAAACTATATCACAGACACACTAGAACGTTTTGGCATGTCAGAATCTAAACCTGTGAGAACACCTATTGAAGTAAACGCTAAATTTGAAACTGATGATACTGATAATAATGAAAACATTCCATACAGACAGGCTGTGGGATGTCTATTGTATCTGGCACAGGCAACTCGGCCAGACATTGGATTTGCTGTCAATAAACTCAGTCGTTACGTGAGCAACCCTGGTCATCAACATTGGCTTGGTATCAAAAGAATAATGAGATACTTACAAGGTACCAAAGACTTGAAATTATGTTATACCAAAGATGGGTCAAACAAGATAAGAGGTTATTGTGATGCAGACTGGGCTAGCAGCCCAGAGGACAGAAAGTCCTGCACTGGTTACATTTTTATTTTTCAGAATGGAGCAATTGCCTGGAACTCCTGTAAGCAGCCTACAGTTGCTCTGTCCACCGCTGAGGCAGAGTACATGGCTATGGCGGCTGCGGCGCAAGAAGCACTGTGGCTTCGTCAACTCCAGTTAGAGCTTGGCTTGCGAGAAGACTGCCCTCTCTCTATTCACTGTGATAACCAGAGTGCAATACGTCTAGCCTTAACTGATTGTTATAAGCCTAAAACTAAGCACATTGATATCAGATATCATTTCTTAAGAGACAATGTTGATTGTAAACATATTAGTTTTGTATACTGTAAAGGTAGTGATATGGTTGCAGACATTTTAACAAAGGGGACTACTTTTAACAAACACTTGTATTGTATAATGAAAATGGGTTTGCATTCTAAAGGGGGTGTTGAATAGTGAACGCAACCATTTTAACATTGCTTATGTTGGTACTTCATGACTACTGTGTTGGCAACGCTGCCTTTCCTCTGTACTAAAAATCTATTGCGTTTTTGCCTCCGATTAAAGCATTAACTAAAAGTATTTTGTTAGTCTTTTCTTATAAAAGTCACCATAATCCTTCAAAAACGTATACAATCCCCCCTAAAAGAATCACTAACTCTGCAAAGCCGATAGCATGGAAGGAGCAGTTTATTTTTATTGCGCAGATTTCTGTCCGTAATGTCACTTACTTTTGTAAAATTAGATATATTTTTTCTGACATACAGTATATTTTCGAGTATATATTGGGAAGCTACAGTTAAAATGTTAATATCTTTAAATCGTTCCCTAAGAGAATCTCTCTTACCTAAACAGTAAATGGCACGAACTGCCCTTTTTTGTAATATAAAAATAGTTTCTAAGTCTGCGGCATTCCCCCAAAGTAGTATTCCATAGGACATCAAGCTATGAAAGTAACTAAAGTACACCAGCCTAGCAGTATCTACGTCAGTCAACTGCCTGATCCGTCTGACAGCAAAAGCAGCAGAGCTGAGTTTATTGGCCAAAGCAGTGATATGGTGATCCCATTGCAATTTCGAATCTATTGTGATTCCCAGAAAAGTAGTGCTATTTACAAATTCTAACCTTTGAGCCCCCAGCACGATATCAATCTGAGCTTGCCTCACATTAGGCAGTGTAAACTTAATGCATTTGGTTTTTTCTGTATTCAACAATAGGTTGTTTGCAGAAAACCAATTTGAAATTACGTTTAAGATATTATTTACATTATTCGCATCTGTACTATTACGATCTACTTTGAATATCAGCGATGTATCATCTGCAAACAATACTATTCCGGCGTGTGCCTCGATCATATAAGGTAGGTCATTGACATAAACCAAAAAGAGAAAAGGTCCTAAGATTGATCCTTGGGGTACGCCTATCTTGACGTTTGACCCATTTGACTTAACGTTATTTACATCAACAGTCTGCAGCCTATCTGTTAAGTAAGATTCTAATAGTTCTATAGATTTGTTGCCAAAACCGTACCGACGTAACTTGAGCAAAAGTGTCTGATGGTCAACGCAATCAAATGCTTTAGATAGATCACAGAATACCCCAATAGCATCCTGTGATCCCTCCCAAGTGTCGTAGATTAGGTTAACTAGGCTAACTCCCGCATCAGTGGTAGATTTTCCACCAGTAAAGCCATATTGTTGGCTATGGAAAAGATTGTTGGTATTGAAGTATAGTTGCATTTGATTGAGCATCACTTTCTCAAACACCTTACTCAGAGCCGGCAAAATAGAGATGGGGCGATAGTTTCCAAGTTCTGACTTAGATCCCTTCTTAAATAATGGTATAATTTTACTGTGTTTCATTAAGGTAGGAAACGTGCCTTCATCTACACATTCATTAAATATTAGTGCTAAATCAGGTGCAATGATATTAATTACATGACTAATTAAACTAACTGACATGCCCCAGTAATCTTTAGACATTTTGATTTTGAGATTTTTAAATGCTTTTAATATGTCATTAGGATCAATGTGTTGGAAGTTAAATTTAGAAGAACTAATATTACTCTCAACTAGGGCAACAGCACTGTGAGCGCTTGAATTAATAGAGGAAGTGAGTTGAACTGGAATATTGGTGAAATAGTCTTCAAAAGCATTTACGACATCTTTTGGGGAGGTTATATCCTTGTTTCCTACTTTAATTTTAGGAACACTATCCCTCAATTTACATCTACCAGACTCTTTGTGAATAACTTTCCAAGTTTCTTTCATTTTGTTAGGAGCCTCAATTATCTTTCTTTTAATGTGAATAGCCTTTGCTTGTCTACATACCTTTTTGAATAACTTTGAGTAATTTTTAACATATTCAGTGAAACTATTGTCGAATCTGTACTGTTTTTGGGCGTATAAATCAAATAGCGTTCGTCTACTTTTATATATACCTACAGTAGCCCATTCACAGAATTTAGATTTCGTACTAAGTTTTTGATTTTTTTGTTTAAATGTGTGTGAAAAGGCGTCTGTTAATTTATTAAATAAACTATTATAATGAACCTCAGGATTATTACCTAAGTAAGCTATTGAATTGATCTTATTCTCTAACAAGTCTTTGAATTCTTTAATCTTATTAAAAGTTATGGGCCTACACATAATTTTCTCTTTAGGTCTACTATTATTACCTATAGGAAAGGATACTATTTGACCCCGGTGATCTGAGGGCAACTTACTAATTACAGACTTATTTGAGTATACACAATCACAAAAAAAATTATCTAGACAACTGCCAGTCTCAGCAGTGATTCTGGTTGGTTCACAGAAAATATTTTCAAGATTATAGCTCTTGAACATGTTTAAAAATTGAGTACTTCTCTTACAATGTTCCAAGATGTTTACATTGAAGTCGCCGCATACAATTATATTCTTATTATTACTTGATGCTATCCCAAGAACTTTGATTGATTTTTACAGTTCCACATTCGATATGAAACCCTTATAGATTCTGTCATTGAATCAGTATACATGTCCGGATAGACCTTACGCACAGACGACAAAGGAGATACCGTTGCACCTTTACATAAACTTTATGTGAAAATGTGCAATTGTATCTCCTTTGTCGAGTGTACAAACTTCAAAGTGCAATATCAACTTTACACGACGTCTTTAACTTACTATCTCTTGCCTAGATATTTAAATGAATCTGTCACACTTTCATTTAAAACTCTAGCTAGAGAATCCATTAGCGAGGAAGTTTTACCGGAGTGCACTATTGGGAGTTTTTCCTCAATCATTTGAAGAACCGCATAAAATTTTACAAAAAGACCGCTTCAATAGTTTTCTGTGAGCCATTTTTTCACCTGGTTCGTGTTTTTATTCCATTTCAACGGATCTGACACTATTCTTCTGCAATTTAATGATGTATTTGATGAAGCAGCAGTGGCGTATCGGCTAGGACATTCAACTTGCAATTAAGAGATTGCATATTCTAATCCGTAAATCAGCATACTATTGGTTTAACTTATTAAAAGACAGAACAGGTTGTTCTAGCGCAAATAATTTACCTAAGCTGGAGTTAAGTTAAGTTAAGTTGAGTTAAGTTAAGTCAAAATCCTCAAGAGCAAGAATTTATAAAATTAAATACAAGCATTTCATCTTAACAAGAAAATTCTTGTCTTTGCTGTAAGATATTATAATGTACACAAATCAAAACACAAAATATGAACAAGATAAATTATTATGAAAAATATCTTATGATAAAAAATACGATAAAGAAACCTCTTGAAGAAAAATATAATCGCAGAAAAAATAATTACTTTTGCTGTGCCTGTTAGGTTGGAGCGAAATTTTTGTTTGCCCCCCACGTAAACAGAATTATTTTGAATGTTGAGAAACTCATGAAACACCGCTGACGGTGACTGTACAATTTTTTTATTGTTTATCTCGGTTTAGTCAAATTGAGTGCGAAGACCTCTTCAATGTGTAACTCGATTCTGTATCTATTTGAAGTTCAATTTAGGGACAAATTGTTAGGTACACAATTAATTTTCTAATCTTTTTATGTTTTTTCCAGCAATCAAAGTATATGAAGACTTTGGGCAATTATAAGAACTACACGTATAGAATTATCATAACTTGATCTGAAAACTAACTTTTTTGCTGAAAATCCTTTCACTTTTGTAACTGTTGAATAGTGAACGCAACCATTTTAACATTGCTTATGTTGGTACTTTATAACTACTGTGTTGGCAACGCTGCCTTTGCTTTGTACTAAAATTCTATTGCGTTTTGCCTCCGATTAAAGCATTAGCTAAAAGTATTTTGTTAGTCTTTTCTTATAAAAGTCACCATAATCCTTCATGGTAGCAGAGCGTGGTTCCATTAGAATCAGCGGTGACTCCGTGCAATATAAGGAAAAGCCCGAACATAAAATTATAGTGTCAAAAAAAAAATTCTACCGCATGCCAATTTTGAGGTTAATCGTATTTGTGAAAGTGAAAAATGTCTACAAGTACGCCGTTTAAGATAGACAAACTTATTGGTCGTGAAAATTACGCAAATTGGAAGTTCGCTGTACAGGCGTACCTAGAACACGAAGATTTATGGCAATATGTAAAAGCAGAAAAACTCGATCCCGATCCAGCCAAAACCACCAAAGACATCATAGCGAAATCAAAACTGATTTTATTAGTGGATGCTATCAACTACGTTCACATTCAGGACGCGAAAACTTCTAAAGAAGTCTGGTCAAATTTGGAACGTGCTTTTGACGATAATGGATTATCACGTAAAGTTGCTTTGCTAAAAGATCTTATCACGACAACATTAGAATCCTCGAAAAATATCGAAGACTATGTAAATAAGATTATGTCATCGGCCCACAAGTTGAGAAATATAGGATTTTCCGTCGACGATGAATGGTTGGGCACGCCGGTTTGCCGGACATATACAAATCCATGATCATGGCAATAGAGAGTTCCGGAGTAAAAATTTGTGCAGATTACATTAAAACTAAACTATTACAAGAAGTTCAGAGTTCCGAAACGACTGCATTTTACTCATTTAAGAAGAAAACTCATGACAAGCAGAATAATATGAAACAAAGGGGCCCACGGTGTTTTAACTGCATTAACTATGGTCATTTAAGTAAAAATTATCGTACTGTGAAGAAAACGGACAGTAAAAGTGATGATAAAGGCTTTGCAGCAGCATTCACTACGTCTCTTGCAACAGTAGAAAATTATAAATGGTATGTGGATTCTGGTGCCTCAATGCACATGACAAACTGTAGTGATTTGATGTATGATATGGAAAGTCCACCCATTTCTACCATCACCGTTGCTAATAATACATCACTGCCTGTGAAAGGTATGGGAAAAGTGAATTTGATATTAAATTGTAACAGAATACAGGTAAGAAATGTCTTATATGTATCCAAACTAGCTGGAAACTTACTGTCTGTCAGTGCAATGGTCAACAGTGGCTGTAAAGTAAATTTCAATAAAAATAACTGTGAAATTTTCAATAAAGATGGATATTTTATCTGTTCAGCTAAACTAGAAAACAATTTATATTCACTTAACATGCAAAAGGAAATAAATGCCAATTTAAGTATTTCAAATGATGTTGTCCTATGGCATCGACGCATGGGGCATTTAAACTTCACAGATGTGAGCAGATTACCAGAATGTACCGAGGAAGTGAACTTGTCTTCAGTGAAGATGAGAGGACCTGTAACATGCACTACCTGCCTCGAGGGAAAGCAGTCGAGACCACCCTTCAATCATGTGGGTTCCAGAGCCTCAGAACTACTTGAGGTGATTCATTCTGACTTATGTGGTCCCATGGAGACTCCATCCCTAGGAGGTATGAGATATCTTATAACATTTATAGATGACTATTCAAAATTAGTACATGTTTACTTTCTTAAAGACAAGCTCAATGTCCTTAATGCATTTTTAAAGATTTTCACAAGAAAGTAGAAAATGAATGTGACAAGAAAATAAAAATCATACGTACAGATAATGGCTTAGAATACTGTAACAATCATTTTCATAATTACTTAAGTCAGCATGGTATTAAACACCAAACGAGTACACCATACACTCTACAACAAAATGGTCTTGCTGAGCGTATGAATCGCACCCTTGTGGAAAGAGCGAAGTGTATGTTATTGGACGCAGATTTACCTAAATCATACTGGGCCGAGGCGACTGCTACTGCGGCGTATATAATAAACCGCTCGCCTACTATGTCTACCAATAAGAGGACTCCGTATGAAATGTGGACAGGTAAAGTACCTGATTTGTCCAATATGAGGATCTTTGGTTCCAAAGTCATGATGCAAGTCCCTAAAGAGAAAAGAAAGAAATGGGACCCGAAATCGCGAAAAATGATCTTAATAGGATACTGTGACAACACTAAAGGTTACCGTCTTGCTGAACCTGAAACAAACAGAATTATGAAAAGTCGAGATATTGAATTTTTGGAAAATCTTAAGAAAAATGATAACATTTACTTACCTTGTCATGTTGACAGCTCCACCGAAGTACCATCAGCACCAGTATCAGCTGCTGAACCTGGAAATAAAGAACATGAATCAGAGCCTACAGTTCATGTTGACAGCTCCACCGAAGTACCATCAGCACCAGTATCAGCTGCTGAATCTGAAAGCAAAGTACAAGAATCAAAGCCTGCAACTCTAAATGTCAATGAGAGCACCGATGAGTATATGTCAGGCACTGATTTAGATGAAACCTATATGCCTAGCAAGTGAATAAAGGACTTACCACCCATAAGTGTGAGAAGCATGACTCTAAGACCTAGGAACAAGCCTAAAATAACAGATTCCAGTATGTCTACTTACTTATGTCCATTTAAAAATCAGAAAGATCCTGAAACTGTGAAAGAAGCTTTATCCTCCGTAAATGCAAATAGCTGGAAAACTGCAATGGATGAAGAATACCAATCACTCTTAAAAAATAAAACATGGATACTTACTAACTTACTTTTAAAAAACACTCTGACATTTTTACACCATTTAACAAGACATCTAGAAACAAAAATAAATTTAAACTTCCCTCGATCAGATTGGAATTATTCAAAGGTAATGCTCATTGTATGGCAATTTCAATTTATAATCATCTTCCACGATCGTTACAGGAATTACCACTAACAAAGTTTAAAAAACGACTGCATGACTTTTTGCTGTACAAAATGTATTATAGTGTAATAGAATACCTAGATGATAAGAATTCATAGATTTAACATTATTATATTGAAGATTTGGGGTGTGCGTTGTTTTATAGACAAAAGTTTCATATAATTTCGTTTTACAGAAAATGTTTCGCATAATTTCGTTTCATAGAATAATCAATATACATAATACTTACTTTAAAGATTTTTAAATCATTGACTTTTGTTTCACATAAATTTTAATGTTAGAATAATCATTTCATAGAATAACAAATCAAATATTCTTCTTTTTTATATTGGTTATTTCATATAAAACTTATTTGCGCAAAGATATTTTCTGGGTGGTTTAAAAAAAAAATAACCACGAAGGCTAAGGCGAGAGCTCCGCTTCGTTTCGCTCTCGCCTTAGCCTTCTAACCTAACCTATCTGAGTCGGGGTATTATCTAATTAAATTACTACAAGCAATCGGGAAAAAAAATGTATCTAAATTTTACTGTTTGAAATAGATGGTGGTTAGTGGTTGTTTTTAAGATTCCTTAAATAATAATTCTACAGTTTGATAAGTATGTTAAACAAAAATATGTGAAAAAAAATTCATTAAATTGTGTTTCTGTGAAAAGTGATTCATTGTGGTAAATTGTCTTTGAAACAATAATATTCGAAATAAAAATATAAGAACCAAATATTATATGAAACATTTTCTGTAAAATGAAATTCTATGAAATTTCTTTCTACGAAATAAGGCGCTCCCGAAGATTTGACATTATTTTAAAATTATAATGATACAAGCAATTCGTTATTTACCTATTAGTTCTGACAATATTTATTGATTTATTGACATTAAAATTTGCACGCTCTATGGAGCAGAATATGCTGTACCCGCTAGTTTTTAAGACCTACAAATGTAACCATATTCGAGGCAAATAAAGATTTATGATTATGATTATGATTCCTTGTAAGTGGGTTTTTAAAACGAAGACTGATGAAACTGGAACTGTGAACAGATACAAAGCTAGACTTGTAGTAAAAGGTTATGCGCAGAAACAAGGTATTGATTACGATGAGATATACTCACCTGTGGTAAGATACACTTCAGTAAGGTACTTAATTGCGCTTGCTGCGAGATATGATTTAGATATCGATCAAATGGATGCCATAACAGCCTTTTTACAAGGAGATTTAGAAAATGAAATTTATATGGCACAACCGGAATCCTATGAATAAGGAAGTAAAGTCTGTTTGTTACAAAAATCTATATATGGTTTAAAGCAGGCGAGCAGACAGTGGAATGTAAAACTAGATAGTGTACTGAAGAAAATTGGTCTGACTAGATCAAAAATAGACCCTGTATTTACTATTACATTAAACAACAAACAATGATTTTTGTGGCTGTCTGGGTCGATGATCTCATTATATTCACAAACAATAGTAATTTAAATTCAGATATTAAAGAGAAACTGATGAGTGAATTCTGTATGAAGGACCTGGGAGAAGCAAAACAGTTCATTGGTTTGAATATTATCAGGAAACGAAAAGAAGGAATTATAATGCTAAATCAAGCAAACTTTATCACAGACACACTAGAACGTTTTGGCATGTCAGAATCTAAACCTGTGAGAACACCTATTGAAGTAAATGCTAAATTTGAAACTGATGATACCGATAATAATGAAAACATTCCATACAGACAGGCTGTGGGATGTCTATTGTATCTGGCACAGGCAACTCGGCCAGACATTGGATTTGCTGTCAATAAACTCAGTCGTTACGTGAATAACCCTGGTCATCAACATTGGCTTGGTATCAAAAGAATAATGAGATACTTACAAGGTACCAAAGACTTGAAATTATGTTATACCAAAGATGGGTCAAACAAGATAAGAGGTTATTGTGATGCAGACTGGGCCAGCAGCCCAGAGGACAGAAAGTCCTGCACTGGTTACATTTTTATTTTTCAGAATGGAGCAATTGCCTGGAACTCCTGTAAGCAGCCTACAGTTGCTCTGTCCACCGCTGAGGCAGAGTACATGGCTATGGCGGCTGCGGCGCAAGAAGCACTGTGGCTTCGGCAACTCCAGTTAGAGCTTGGCCTGCGAGAAGACTGCCCTCTCTCTATTCACTGTGATAACCAGAGTGCAATACGTCTAGCCTTAACTGATTGTTATAAGCCTAAAACTAAGCACATTGATATCAGATATCATTTCTTAAGAGACAATGTTGATTGTAAACATATTAGTTTTGTATACTGTAAAGGTAGTGATATGGTTGCAGACATTTTAACAAAAGGGACTACTTTTAACAAACACTTGTATTGTATAATGAAAATGGGTTTGCATTCTGAAGGGGTGTTGAATAGTGAACGCAACCATTTTAACATTGCTTATGTTGGTACTTTATAACTACTGTGTTGGCAACGCTGCCTTTGCTTTGTACTAAAATTCTATTGCGTTTTGCCTCCGATTAAGGCATTAGCTAAAAGTATTTTGTTAGTCTTTTCTTATAAAAGTCACCATAATCCTTCAGTAACCTTATTACAGCTGGTTGAAATTACTTAAATTACACTTTATTTTCGTGACTAAGAAGTTTATATTATATTCGTAAGTAACATTTTATTAACATAACCAAAAAAACATAAATATTTTGCTTGTTCACATTAAGTCTCCACTTGCTAAAAGCTTACTTTAAATAAAGTACACTCAATGACAAAAACTAAGTCATGAGAATACATTAAAGTCTGAGTTATTATTCCGTTCATAAATCTTGGTCCATTTTTTCGTAAGCTTTATGAATATTCATCTATTTCAATGAGGTGGAAAATTGCGCGTTATCGTTAAATTTCATTTGTATAGATAGGCACTATATTTTAATCTACTTCTAAAACCTTCTATCAGATTTCGTTTATCGAATAAATTTTCATTTTCATTCATTCATTTATTAAACCACCGGAGGACTTATATAAATATTTAAAAAAATATTTAAAAACATTGTCTTAAAACTTAAAACCGCATAACGTAAAAGACGGAATTGACGAAATGATGAAGATGAAGAATAAAATCATCAAAAAACTAAACAAAATCATGTTTTTATTAAAATTAGAGTAATTTAACTATAAGCTCATTAAAATACATTTACTTCAGCATCACACAAAATTTAAATCACTACAAAATTTCCTTTGTCCGAGATCGAACAAAACTGTGAAGGTATAAGAGAAGCAATGAACAGGAACACGTCTACTCATTGCAGGTAGGAACATAACACGCTAACTTTCAAACGTGGAACAAAGCGGCGTGGAACAATGAGCGCGGAACAAACGGTCGCTGCAATGTTGTCGCAGGATACGTTGGTTTGCCTTTAACTAGCCGCTGAAGAAGGGTTTAAGATATAGACTGTAGCGATTTTTACTTTACCCTCCACAAATATTTCAATTCAGAAGTTTTAATTCCAGTGTATCCGAAACAGTTTAAGAATTCTTAGAAAATGACTGACACATTGCGAATATTTTTTTCCGCCTCTAATAATTATACTTGTTTTTAGAAGTAACATTTTAAAGATATAATTGGACATTTGGAATATAATATAGGACTTGTTAGGCTAATATCTTCACCAAAATTATAAACTGCTAATGAAAAAAGGATAATTTTGTATTTATTTCAATGGTTCGTTTGACCAAATGTTCAAATTACCGAAAGTATAAAATCCTGAAGCTCAAAATCCTGAAAACTAGATTTTGGGGTGGTTTTGTATGGGATAGGAAAGTTATTAAAAAAATAACCACGAAGGTTAATGTGGGAGCTCAACATTGCGCACCTCGACACGGATACGTATAGGTTAGAAGGATATTTGGACGACCTCCACCATACCCTTGGTGTTAGGTTACTTGCGATAATGAATGAAAATATAGGAGCTACATGAATAAAAACTTACTTGTGTTGTAAAAAAATAATAAAAATGAAACGAGAACGCCGGGATTTTAAACATCGGGATTTTGAAATTTCGGGATTCTGAACTTGGGGATTTTGAACTTCGGTATATCGTGCATCGTCCAATCCCGAATTTTGTCATTGGGGCTTTTATCATTCTGGATTTTGAATTTCGGTATTATGATACGTAACCATGTTAACGAGAGTGTAAAATTACGTAATTGTTCAACAGAGTATTTTTCCCGTGTTTAATAAACATAACATAAACTCACGCCTGTATTCCCCGAAGGGGTAGGCAGAGGTGCTAGCACCCACATTTCGCCAGTTTATGTTTAGGTCCCAATGTGGGTGGCGAGCCTATTGCCATTAACCGGGCACTTATAAACCTGCGATAAATACACACATAACTTCGCAAATCATCGAAAAGTCATTGGTGTGCGCCATGGTAAACCTGGGATCGAACCCGAGACTGCCGAGACCTCGTCTCAGCAGTCCATTACACATACCACTAGGCTAAACCCATTACAGTCATAGCTTTTTTGTGGATTAGGAAAATTATAGAATATAACTATTTTATCGCTCCATCTATTCACTTAGAGCATCAATCCAGTGTAAAGGAATCGAGTTTGGTGTCGCGGTGATTCCGGTGCTTTACAGAGCCGTCTACGAACAAACAACGACGTGTGCTTATTGAACGCAGCACGCTGGCCAGCGAGCCAGGGCCGCTAGCTTCCAACTTTTAATATTTCCACACTATAAAGCTGGTAGTCACTGCGCGCTAACTTTGGTTCTAGCTAACAGTGTCAGTGTGTAACTTGCATTACCACGATTGCTTTTCTGTTAAGGAAACTTATCCGCATGAGCTGATGTTTTGTTTGTAATGAATTCACTGTGTGTTTATTTGTGTAACAGAATAAAAAACCACATAGTAAATCGGTATGTATTATTTTTTAACATTACGGTAGTGGTCGTTTTCGAAAATTGTCTGATTATGCTATTCGTATTTTGTAATTTTAGTTTTTGCCACTTTTCGATAGATGGTGTTAATTCGTATATTTAAATCGCGCTATTGAGATTTTCGAACCTATATGGAAATAGGTAGAGGTTTAATAAATTAGTGAATTACTGCTTTGACTGTGGTGTTTTCATTTCGGAATACTTTTAGGGAGGTGTACATTTGGTCCTTCGAGCCAGATAAAGGACTGGAGTGCACTGTACTTGTCCAAAGAGTATTTCACGTAAACATATTCACAATACGTACGTTTTTTTTGTAAATACATACATATTATACATAGAAACATGGTGAATATGGGTATTTGCATTGGTCTGGGACCAATGCAAATACCCATATTCACGCATACAAATATTTGCACTGAGTGGGGATCGAACTCGCGCTTCCTGCGTAGCGGCCGTGTTCACTACCGCTACGCCACGGAAACTGTTTTATTTTTCTATAATAGTTTGAACATCACACAAAAACCCTCAACCAACCCCCTTTGTTTTTCAACGATGCACGATGGCCCAAATTAATCACAGTTGAAACAGACGGTACTGGAAAATAATTCATTTAAAATTTTACTGTAGGTAGTGCACGATAGAAATAAGCAAATAACGTCTGTGTTTACTTACATCCTGAAACAAGCAAATAAGGTTAGTGTTTATCTACACACAACTATAATTTGGTTTTGTTAAGTCAAACAACTAAAACCAATTGTGCAAGCGTAGCCATGGCCACTCACTTATCAATCGATTAATGCGATGGCCGTTTATACATCATGTTTATGAGCTGACGCTACTTGTGGCTAGTGAAATGGCCTTATTCTAAATAGGTAGATACCTACTTCCTTTTGTTATTTGGGATGTGTAGATAGCTATCCATGTTCGCTTCACGAATTATGCTCTTCTTGAGAACTACCTTTTGAGTTTTATTAGTTGTAATCGCAGTTAGAACTACTTTATATATGTCAAGAAAACGTGTTGGCCGGAAAATGGAATGGAAAATGTAGGTTCTGCTTGATAATTATCCGAAGCGAAGTTTACGTGAATGTTGTTCCTAATTTGACGTGATTGCTTTTAACATTTTGCATACTGTAAAGTTTCTAGTGAAAAAAATTACTTACAAAGAGCATTGTTTATGAAAGTGACTGCCTCATTTATACCGTGGCATAAGTGCGTAATTTTGCCTGCCAATTTTTTACATTAAATTACATAGAATCACGCCTGTATCCCCTGTGGGTTAGGCAGAGGTGAATTAACACCCACATGTCACCAATCATTGTATTTGGTGCCACGTAATAGGGGTGAGCCTATTGCCGTATTTCGGGCACGATTGTTTACTCAAGCCATGCATATGAGGCTGAGTCTGGGCTGTATATATCTGTCTGATGATAAACAGCCCTATCCCTTAGTCGCCTTGTACGATACCGCATGGTATGAGATGGGATGGCCCCAATTCTATTCTGCCGGGAACCACGCGGCTTTGGGTGCTATATCAAATTCCATTGCTAGGTTGGGTGAAGTATTATTGTATTCTAATGGTAGTAGCTTGTTGGCTTGTGTTCGTTTGCTTTCTTTGTATTTCGTAGGAACCTAAATATACTGCAAAAAATACAATACACTTTGGTACCTACATATTTAGGCATAAACAGAAGAGTACACATAAAAAGTAGTATAAAAGAAAGAATAATAAAACATCGTTTTATTTGAAACAATGAAATCTCTCCAATCGGAAACGACGATATTCTAGTTTTATTTCTCTTCTCACCTATTTCATTTTTCTTTTATATAAAATAAGTACGCAATCAAACGGCGTGCGCCCTCGCCGTGCGTACAATTGACCATTTCACGGCTGTATAACCACGGTTAACACGCGACTGCGTCACAACTAGCAGCCAACGCGTTCTCGAATAAAATTGTACTAAATCGGATATTGGATGCTAAATCGGAGGTAAATTGCGACTGGTTGGGTACTTCGATATCCTGGATGTGCATGTTCTTGAAATATTTGATTGCGTGTTAATTGAATTGGAAAGAATTGGCTGTTTACATTACTGAACTGGCTGAGGATAGTTGGGTATGATAAAAACTGTAAGACCATTGTACTGTTGTGTTTAGTTCATAATACTAACTGGTTCCTCCAAGGTAAGCTGGTAGGTAGAGATCACATCTCGCTAACTACTTCTATCCTTATTCACTGGTCATGAAAGTATTTGAATTTTTACTAATACCTACTTCTTTCGACAGTTTTTATTTCTAATTTTTATGAAAATATATTAGAATAAGGTAGTGGCAGACTTTTAGATTTTGACAGCCTCCGTGGCGTAGCGGTAGTGAACGCGGCCTCTACGCAGGAGGCGCGGGTTCGATCAAAAATTTGTATGAATGAATATGTTCGTGCCTTTTTTTTTTTTTTTTTTTTTCGTGCGGCAATCCCCTCGGATACCCCCCCTGCCGGAGCCCGAAGGGGAGGTTATGTCGGACTCGAACCGACTAAAACCGCACGCCGACTGTGGGTCTTGGTGCTAGGCCGGAGGTGAGGTTGTTATAGATATATCCCTAGCACCCCGGCTGACCCAGGGCCATCCCTTACGGTCTGGCCCTCCTCAGGAGGGGGGACAACGGTGTCCCCAACTCGCCCCCGGAATGGGGAGGCGCGCTATTTAGCGCGCCGCCGCCGTGGCCTGCTTCTGCTGGGGTGACAGGCGGCTCCACCCGTCACCCCCAGGCCCGCGCTCATGGGGGACGGAGGTCAGTCAGTGCCCTCCGACGCCCGAGTTGCCTGCGCGCGCGGGCGGCGCGATCCGCGAGTCTTTCTCGCTCGCGCTGCCTCTCCCGCTCCGGAATATGTTCTTGCCTCGGAGAGCACGTTAAGCCGTCGGTCCCGGCTGCTATACGAACATCTATGGCAGTCGTTACGGGTAGTTGGAGCATTCCAAAGTCCAACAACTGGTTTAACTGCAATGCTTCGATATCGCCTTTGGGCTATAGAGGTCAGAAGTTCAGCCAAATCCGCAATTAGAGCGAACCCTAGACTCCAAGCTGAAAGCTTCGGATGCGACTGGGATTAATGCTAGGATGAAAAATAAGTGACTTTATTAGAAACAATGTGGAAAGTAAACTGAAAACTGAAATTTACGTAGTTACGTACGTTAATCAAATTTTGAAGGCAATTCAATCCATAATTGAATTGCCATAATTGGTGTTTCTATGTATAATATGTATGTATTTACAAAAAAAAAAGTATATAAGTATGTTTATCCGCATTCTAGATTCCATAACACAACCTATAAAAGCTTACCATGGGTCTAGATGGCGTTGTGTAGAATGTTGTGGAATATTTATTTATTTATTATTATTATAATTACATGCATAGGAGGAAATTCTCTTTCTCAGAACAGTTTTGCCGTGCTGTTAGCAGTAAGGTGACCGGTTCAACAGACGTACATTAATCAATGTTTGAAGGCAATTCAACCCATAATTACATGCATAGGAGGAAATTCGCTTTCTCAGAACAGTTTTGCCGTGCTGTTAGCAGTAAGGTTACCGGTTCAACAGACGTACATTAATCAATGTTTGAAGGCAATTCAATCCATAATTACATGCATAGGAGGAAATTCTCTTTCTCAGAACAGTTTTGCCATGCTGTTAGCAGTAAGGTGACTGGTTCAACAGACGTACATTAATCAATGTTTGAAGGCAATTCAATCCATAATTACATGCATAGGAGGAAATTCTCTTTCTCAGAACAGTTTTGCCGTGCTGTTAGCAGTAAGGTGACCGGTTCAACAGACGTACATTAATCAATGTTTGAAGGCAATTCAATCCATAATTACATGCATAGGGGGAAATTCTCTTTCTCAGAACAGTTTTGCCGTGCTGTTAGCAGTAAGGTGACCGGTTCAACAGACGTACATTAATCAATGTTTGAAGGCAATTCAATCCATAATTACATGCATAGGAGGAAATTCTCTTTCTCAGAACAGTTTTGCCGTGCGAATCCTACCCTACAGAACGGTGTTGAAAAATAACGAGAAAACTGCACACAGTATTTTTGTACTCGTTTGTGTGAGACTATTGAAAATACATGTCAGACTATAAAATATTCTGCAGTAAAATCGTGGTGACACAATTAGGAAATATAGCTGTGACAGCGTTGACATAGCAGCCACTATGTTAGTCGGCGGTGAAATGACTCTAACATTACCTTATGTTATCTGTACGAATCTTAGTTATAGTGACATAGTCAGTTTTATATTTTATTCTCTTAGTTAAATGAGACGAGTGTACCATGGTTAATGTGAGAATAGAGAAATTTGATATTTCAGCGAAACGATCTACTAATGGACGGTGAAGTTAATCCGGGGAACAAAAATGTAAGAGATTAAAATTCTATCTAAAATTATATTAATGATAACCATCTGATGCGTAATTGCGTATAGAAATAACCTTAATAGGTACTTAAAGTTTTCGTTAAAAGGAATATCACCCAAAAATGCGGTTAAATTGTTTTGCCTGGTAATTTGAACTTACAATACGTTTAATAGTTATTTTGTTGTATGTTGTACACATAAACATAATCATTATATATTCAAGAAACAAATGATGTAAGTACATCATTTGCGCTACAATATTCAGCAGAAGCAAAGCAGAAATCAAGACACACGAAGACCGACGTAAACTATCACACCGTTAGTAACAATATAAATCAATGATCACACCCATGGTACGTAGCGCTTCCTTGTACGACATGTAAATGATTATGGTGTACTACTACAAATTAACCCTGTCCCCGAGTCCAGCTAGCACTAACAACTTAATCTCCCGCAACGGGCCTAGTGTACCGGTGTACATTACTAGTGTTAACCCTTGCTAAGGCTACACTAATTGTTTTGTACGAAGGTGGGATAATTTGGGAGCATGCGGGACAAAAACGTTTACACACACTATCTATAAAGTTTCGGATATAATTTATTTAGGTCTTTTGACTTTTGGTAATTTTTACTCGAACAAATTTTAAAAAATCCAGGAATCGCACACCGCAGGCTATAACAACATAAAAATTATTGGGTATTATCCTATAGTTAAAATAAATTATACTAAACCGAGCTTATTAAATTAAGAATGGTAAAAGAGCGGTGAGTTATACTTTATATTGATTTTAAATCATCCACCCAACCTATAATAGTAACAGATTTGACTATTAAATTGTATGACGTCACTATATCTTTTTTCATACAAGTTACTTTATAACTTATCGTTTTGACATTTAGTATAAAGTAACTAATTTGAATAGTCTATAGAATACCCAATTACAGAAATTAAAAAGAAATATTAACATTTAAAAAGGCCCTTCAAACAGGCCTCAAATTTTTTACACAAAGTTAAAGGAATCTCATAAAGCAGCAAGACGAAGTCAAAACAACATTTCCCTATTGTACATTTCAAGTAGGAAACTTCAACTTAATCGTACTTTAACTAAACCCTTCACTCTTCTTACAATCCGTAACCTCCGCCGCAGGTTTGCAAATGAACTAAATAGATAGGCGAGGGTTAGCAAGTGCCAAATATAATTCGGAATAGTCTTTTGGCACTACCATCTCCTAATTAGACTTAGTTGGAAATTGGATGTTTAATGTGTAATGTAAAATGGCGTGCAATAAGTTAAAGTGTTCGAAATGTAATATAATTATTAGTGAGGCTCTGTCATTTATTCAGAACAAACATGATGTGATGGATACAGAATCAATTATTCGTGTGTGTGTATCGGCTTTCTCGGAGTTGGATGTACAAGAAGCTAAGAAACTCCTTTTCGAATCCGTTAAGACTTCGCAACGCCTAAAATCCAGGCGTAAGGATGGAAAGAAACAACGAGATCTGGAAGACATTATCTCTCTTTTCAAAGAAATAGACCCGGAACTGATCCCTATTTTTGTGGCACGGGACCTGCAAAAATTACCGCCAGTGTCTTTTGACCACGTCGATGTAACGAAGCTATTGAAGGACATGGTACTGTTGCGAAGTGATATTGAGAAGATAAAGTGTAATTATGTGAGTGTTGAACAGTTACAGGATATCAGAAACGAGGTGGCAAACTTAAAGTTCTCGTCGTTAACGGATTGTCATAATTATGTGAACACGGGAAAAAGAGGTGCATATTTTTGCGAAAGTGGGCCGGTTGGATTATCTCATTTGTTGAATACCGACATCAGCATCAGTGAATTGAATGATAACGGTTCGCGCGGCCGAAACGGTGCCGACAAGGCGGATGAGGTAGGCGAGCTATCTCGCTCTCGCGCGAGTAATATAAAGGATACATCTGTCCCGCTTACTCCACCTCAATGCTCACAGTCACAACACTCACAACAACTAAAATGCGCAACGGCAATAACAGTGACAGATCACATTGACACTGACAGAATGATAATGAGTCCAAATGAGAAGCTATCAACGCCAAGTATGGCGGATACTGCAAAAAAAGGTGGGATTTTTTTACATAGTAAACAAAAGGACGAAGATTGGAAAGTTGTGCAACGGAAGAGATATAGAAACAGATTTGAAACTAAGAAAGGGAAGGCAGTAAGTCAATCAGGGACTAACTTTAAGGCGGCAGAAATAAAGATTCCCTTATTTATCTCTAATGTAAACAAGGACACATCGGAAAACGACATTCGTGAATACATCCTGGAAAAGACGCAGGAGAGGGTCAGCCCTGTGAAAATTATAATGAAAAAGGAGAAGTTGTACAATTCCTTCAAAATTTATGTGTCAGAGGCGAGAATTGATACATTTTTGAATGACAGCTTGTGGCCCGACGGAATTACATTTAGGAAGTTTATACATTTTAGACAATACGGTTCGATGGAGGGGACAGGGAAACCTGTATCATGTACAAATATCCCAAAGACCAATGGATCAAACCAGACTAATATCATTTAATTGTAAAAACATCAAGAAAGGTATTGAATGTGTGAGAAGCTTATGTAAACAAACAGATGTATTGGCATTACAAGAAACGTGGCTATATTCGTATGATCTGTCATCGCTTGGAGACATAGATGAAGAATTCAGCTATACGGCGAAATCATCTATGGATGAAACGAGTGGCATTCATCGGGGCAGGCCCTTCGGGGGCGTTGCACTAATGTGGCGAAAAAGTGTCTTTAGTAGTGTCTCCATAGTTAGCTGTGCCAGTGATCGCATTGTTGCGATAAAAGCAGATATAAGTGAAAACCGTGAGATTTTGTTCTTTAGTGTATATATGCCGACGGACTGTCAGGCTAACCTCCCCGAATTTACACAAGTGCTCGGTGAAATTAGCGCTATTATTCAGGACAATAATGTGGAACAGGTAATTATCTTGGGGGATATGAATGCCCATCCTACAGCCCTGTTTGGCACTGAATTATTAGCTTTTTGTACAGATAATGAGTTGGTTTGTGCAGATATGTTAAAGCTAGGAGTCTCTTCGGGGACACATACGTTTGTGAGTGAGGCAAATGGGTGCAAAAGCTGGTTGGATCACTGTCTGGTCACTAAGTCTGTATGGCAGTCAGTGCTTGGTGCCAAGGTCCATTATGATGTGTATTGGTCGGACCACTTTCCACTGGAAGTAGCATGTAATTTGAGAATAATTAAGTCTAAGGTAGATATAAATAATAATTTTATGTGTAAAAACATTGTGTGGGGTATGAGAAATGCCGATGAAATAGAGGAATATTCCCAATTATGTAAGGAAGGACTAAGGGAAATAAATTTTCCTAGTGAACTTAGTTACTGTTCAGATGGAATGTGTAATGACTTGGAACATGGACAAATACTTGAAAAACTTTATCGGGATATTGTACATGTTCTAAGTCATGCATCAATAGCAAGTTGTAGAAAGCCAGCAAAGCAAACTAAATTTAAAATTGTGCACGGCTGGAATAAACATGTTAAGGAAGCACATAAGCAGGCTAGGGCTGATTTTCAACTATATGTTCAACATGGTAAACCCAACAGGGGTCCTATTTTTGAAAAGATGTGTGAAAGCAGGAAAATATTTAAATCTAGGCTGAAATTTTGTGTAAACAATCAGGAACAGATAAAAATGGATATTCTGGCCTCACAGCACTCAGCAAAAAAGTTTGGTGAGTTCTGGAAGGGCACTAAGAAATTGAACAGCAAAATAAGACTCCCTGTTAGTATTGATGGAGTTAGTGACCAAGGGAAAATAGCTAATATTTTTAAGGATAACTTTATTTTACAACCGAGTGTGCAGGAGGTGTTCGGTGCTGAGTTTGGTCATAGCCAGCCCATTAGATTCTCTGCCAAAAACGTACTAACTATTGTAAAGAACATGAAAAGAGGTAAGTCACCAGGTCATGATGGACTCAGCATCGAGCACTTTCAGTATGCTGGACCTCATCTTGGTAGGGTACTGGGGTTGTTGTTTACTCTGTGTTTGCGTCATGCTTATTTACCTAAAGATCTTATGAAGACAATTGTGGTACCAATAGTAAAAAATACTACTGGAGACACATCGGATAAATTAAATTATAGACCAATATCCTTAGCCACAATCACGGCAAAGGTTTTAGATGGATTACTGAACAAGGAGCTGGACAGGGTGGAACTGCAAGATACTCAATTTGGCTTTCGGGAAGGGCTCTCTACAGAAAGTGCAATACTAGCCCTAAAACATACAGTCCACTACTACGTTAAAAGGAAAACTCCCATTTATGCATGCTTCCTGGACTTGTCCAGGGCTTTCGATATGGTCTGTTATAGCAAGCTGTGGACAAAGCTAGGAGAGGCTGGTGTGGCTCCTGATATTATCAAAATGTTTTCCTATTGGTATAGCAATCAGATCAACATAGTGAGATGGGGAAACTCGTACTCTGATGAATATTATATGAAATGTGGTGTGAGACAAGGGGGTTTGACATCTCCTCGTCTCTTTAACATTTATGTCAATGACCTAATTGAGGAGCTTAGCAGCACACATGTAGGCTGCTTTGTGGATGATGTATGTGTAAACAATCTTAGCTATGCAGACGACATGGTGTTGCTGAGCCCCTCAATAGGGGGACTTAGAAAGTTATTAAGAGTTTGTGAGTCTTACGCTGTGTCGCACGGCTTGAAGTACAATGTGAAAAAGAGTGAGTTTATGCTATTTAAAAGCCACAAACAGGGGCCGTCCTCAATTCCTCCACTCACACTAAACGAAGTTGCTTTGAGCCGTGTGACACATTTTAAGTACTTAGGACATATTGTCACTGAAAATATGTGTGATGATTTAGACATAGAAAGGGAGCGTAGGGCATTGTCGGTACGTGGTAATATGCTGGCACATAGGTTTGCTCGGTGTACAGCAGAGGTCAAGATCACGCTTTTTAAAGCATATTGCCAGGGATTTTACACGGGCAGCCTGTGGGCCAGCTTTACAAAAAAATCCTACACGGCCCTACGCGTTCAATACAACAACATCTTCAGGGCTCTGTTCCGGCTTCCACACTACTGTAGCGCTTCAGGCATGTTTGCCGATGCCTGTGTGGACGACTTTTACGCGGTAATGCGCAAGAAGGTTGCCTCGATGGTATGCAGGGTGAGGCGGAGCTCGAACGGAGTCCTGAGGATGGTTGGTGAACGCCTTGATTCGGTCCTGGTTGGTAGGTTCATCGAGCTACATGTAAAAAAAGGTCGGTGAGCCTGCCCCCGGAGCGGTGGTATATACTTATTTTAATTTTATTGTTCATTTTATTATTCTATTTGTTATACTAACATAGTTTATAAGGTATATTGTTACTAATATTATGGATCTCTGGTCTGAAATTAAAAGATTTTTATTTTATTTTATTTTTATTTTATTTAAAAACTTTGTAGAGCACACGACACAACAAGCTTTTATGTGAACATGTTTATGGTTTGTTTACTTGTGGCCGTGAGTATTATTTACATTTTAAGCTTCAAGGATTAGAAGAACTTATTATTATTTTTCATGACCATTTATTATATTGTAACTTATAGTTAATAAAATTAACACACGTGTTGAAATAACCAAAAAATGTGTTTTATTTCAATGAGTGAAATTCACGTAAACTTCAGAAAATATCTTATATAATGTGTTTCAAACCGGTTTGCTGAATAATTTGTTTCAACCAAGTACCATTAATTTAAATAATCATAGCCGTCTTAAAATAATATTGTAAGTCATACGCAAAATCCTGTTTCAGAACCGTAATATTCAATACTAAACGTTAATTTATATACATACCATGCTATTCATAATATACTAAAATCTTAAAGGGAATTAACTCAATCATGGTATAAGTAGCAGGCAAAGGTTCAAAGGGATGTTAATTCCTACCATGATCGTGTTAATTCCCTCTAACATTATTGTACATAATATTCAATTTGAAACTATCACTTTCACTACCAAATTGAAACGTAAATTAATACAGCAACCTAAAGCCTTTATTAGTAACATATAAATAACAAAATGTTGTGCACGGAGGCCGGATCTCTTTCAAAGTAGGGCTTCCATAGTGTAACCATGCATAATGGATACTCCGGATACTCGTTTTTTATAATAATGGTCAGATAAGCAGAATATATAACCTGTCTATGTTACCGACCCTGGTAAATCCTTTTTATGTCTATTCGTTAATGGAAGTGCCTTTTGAACTTTATAGTAAGCAACCACTCTCTTCGGTTGTTGTGCCCTGCCTACCTTATTACCCATATATTTAACAGGTTTTAATTTCGAAAACAGGACTATCACCGTACACTAAACACATTTTTTAAATGAGTAGCAACTGATTTAACGTTAATAATATAAAACTAATGATATGATTTGAGCATCTGTGCTTTGGGTAGATAGCCTTGTATCAAATACCCTAGAAAAAATTTTAATTTAAAAAATAACAGCCATTTTTATAGTTAAAAAGAGTCAAATCTTAACAAGACGATAGAAGAGGCAAATAAAAACAAAGGGACATTTTAATTCGAGCTTGGGACATTTCCCGTGCTAGCAACAACCGTTTGCGACGGACCATTGAGCACAAAAAATATATCCGTTGCTAAGCGTTGCGACGTTGTCACAGGCGTCTCACTAATTGTAACTGTGCGCCGCGGGATCCAAACTTTTAATTAATATTGGATCCTCTTTCGCGCCGTCCTCAGTCCAGGCGGTCACTCTCTGGGCTATTCGTAAATGAAAGGATTTATTTGTTCACCATTCAGACTTTGTGTCTTTTTAGGGTTTATTTTTGTGAAAATGTGAAAATACAGCTTAGCACAGCGGAAGATCAGTTGTTGTTTTATTAGTATTGGAGATACGATTGATTGAACCTGCTTGATTGACCCAAACCTGATTCCTGAGCAAGCCGGTTTCAGACCTGTGAAATCTTGCAGCAACCAGACTCTCAAATTAACGCAGCATATCGAGGACGGTTTCGAGGCAGGGATGGTTACAGGTGCTGTGTTCGTCGATTTATCTGCAGCTTATGATACCGTCAACCTGAGACGATTGCTGTGGAAGGTGGAGTCCATTACCAATGACAGTAAATTTGTCAACGTACTTCGCGAACTCCTGCACAATCGCCGGTTCCAGGTCCATTACCTGTCCGACAAAAGTCGTTGGAGAACACAAAAAAATGGTCTGCCTCAAGGCAGCGTCTTGGCACCCATCTTATTTAACGTGTATACCAACGACCAACCGTCATCTCCCCACACCTCCCGCTTCCTATATGCAGACGATCTCGCTCTGACCTCCCAAGCTTCCAGCTTTGAACAGGTCGAACTCGATTTATCGAATGCCCTGCAAAGCCTGGGTGAGTACTATGACGCAAATTCTTTAAGGCCGAACCCGAGCAAAACTCAAACGTGCGTATTCCACCTACGCAACAAAGAAGCGGGCCGCAAGCTTACCATCCAATGGCGTGGGGTGCCCATTGAGCATAACGACTTCCCGAAGTATTTGGGCGTCTTTATGGATAGGTCACTAACTTTTAGGAAAAACTGCGAGAGCATTAAGCAGAAGGTGCATTCTAGGAACGGTCTCTTGCGTCGACTGGTTGCTTCAAAGTGGGGAGCTTCGCCTAATGTTCTGCGGACCACTGGCCTGGCGATCTCCTTCTCTGCAGGCGATTACGCAGGCCCAGTATGGAGCCGCTCAGCCCATGCAAAGTTGGTGGATACAGCATTAAATGAAACTTGCCGGATCATTACTGGTTGCCTAAAACCAACCCCGGTACAAATGCTGTATCCGCTAGCTGGAATAGCGCCTCCAGAGGTTTCGCAGGACTGTGGCAGGCTCTTCCGAAAAGACCAAATTGCTAGACGACACTCGGCACCCACTATTCGATTACCATCCTGTGCCACAAAGGCTGAAAAGCCGCAACAGCTTTATGAAGTGTGTCTCCCCTCTTAAAGTCAACGACCGGTCAAAGGAGAGATGCCGGCTGTGGCGGGAGACTGTCGATCTTCCTAGCCCTTTCGTCCCACTGTCTGAGAGCCCGCCACCTGGACATGAGTTACCATGGCCCACCTGGAAATCTTTAAATAGACTTCGGACGCAGGTCGGCCGAAGTAAGGAGAACTTGTTCAGGTGGGGATTCTCAGATGGCTCTAACTTGGAGTGCAAGTGTGGTGCTGCCCCCCAAACGATGAAACACCTGACTTCATGCCCTGCGTGCCCCAACAACTGCACGCAGGAAGATCTAATGAATGCTACTGACAATGCGATTTTAGTAGCAAAATTTTGGGCCGATACCATCTAGGTTTGCTAACGACACGATAAGAAGAAGGAGATACGATTTATTTGATTGCTTATAGGGTAGAATTTTTGAAATTGAAATTCATACATTTCGTTTCTATGAAATAAAGTTCGAAGAAAAAGTGGTACGACGCAGGTACTCTTCATAATCATCAGTCTTCACTATGTGTCACTTTATCTCTTAACCTTTTTTGTTTGCTCTAACTAAAAATACATAAGACACACATGATTAATCATCGATCACGGAAAAACCTAATAAAAACGGAATTCCACTAAAATCGTCCCCCGCTCATATGATATGACCGTGGTGTGGATGTATTTATGTTCCTATTACGTTGTACTAAACCTACGGAATGGGGTTATTCTCAGCAAAGCACCACACTGGCAGTTTTATCGAAAGCCATAAATAATACAACCCTTATCTTAGCTCTCTATTTCATACCGTCTTGAACAAAATCTGAGATCTATTTTTTCTTTGTTCTTCGATAAATTTAATTTCAACAATACTGTCGTAATTTATTATTGCTTGAACGTTCATAAATAATTTGGAAATTCAAGTGATTTATTTTGTGTCAAGCGATTGCGAATTATTGTTATTTAGTTGGCTCAGGTATTTTAATTTAATCTTTCATTGAAGTAACGCTGAAGTAACGTATTTCAATTTTCATATTTTAATTTATTGTCAGGCCAGTTATGTTAGTGTAGCTGAAAATAATATTTGCGCTCCAATTTTATAATTAATTATAACATTTGACTTTGATCTTTGCTAAACTTTATGCTTAATCGTGTCAGAACTGTTTCTGTACGGAAACCAGTTCGTAGCACCTTTCTGACATAACAACCCCATTGATCTATGGCACTGTTCTATTACTGAATCCGTGTTTTTTTAAACATTACTATAGTACCTTGTTTTCTTTTTTAGATAAGTGATGTTTCCGTTTTTTTATGTTTTTCATTTATAAGGAGCTCTTGCATAGAGTGCGGAATACTTCTTGAGATTTATTTTTGTCTTATTAGTAATTATTCATTCGTGCTAAACGAGAGCAACTACGATTGTCCATTGACGATCAGGGTTTTAATGATATGGCGTTGATCGCTATCAATCGACATCTACTATCATGTTATCAATTTGCGGATAAAACGAGTCTAACTAAAACAGAATAACCCGGGTAGTGATTTGATCGGCTACTCCAAAAACTAACTAGAAAAATGAAGGTAATTCTAAAACGTGAAGAAAATATTTAAGAGTACGCAAATACTTCATAAAAATGGAATGTTTAAAAACGTTGTTTGAATTTCAGTTTCACAAATCACCGTATAAAAGAGTTCAAAGTTGATTCAGTGCATCAAACATGGTACTTTCTTTCATATTTCAAGAGAGCGCATTACGCCGGTTGGAATATCAAGCTTTCTATTTCCAAAATACACAAACGTCGGTTCCCATATTTACATTCTACTACATAAATCATGGAACGGAAAGTTCTCTTGAAAGCCGGGAAGCGCAGTAAGCCGTCAAATAGTCGCATCTAGTCGCAGATTTTAAATCACATTTGGCGCTGGCTGCGCTCACACAGGCTGAAGAGAGAATGCTTTCCGCGTTGGGCTCGACACGGTGTTTAAGTTCATGTCAAAATTATTTGAAGTTCTTAATGTAACATGATGTTTTTTAAACAGAATAGTGTATTGAATGAATTTATTTATCTGCGGTAGCCTAGTGGTATGGGTAAAGGACTGCTGAGATGAGGTCTCGGGTTCGATCCCAGGTTTACCATGGCACACACCAATGACTTTCCAATGCTTTTCGAAGTTATGTGTGTATTTATCGCAGGTTTATAAGTGCCCGGTTAATGGCAATAGGCTCGCCACCTATTACATTGGGACCTAAACATAAACTGGCGAAATGTGGGTGCTAGCACCTCTGCCTACCCCTTCGGGGAATACAGGCGTGAGTTTATGTTATGTTATGTTATATGAATTTTACAGCATTAAGTATGCTAACTATACAAATCAAATACATAGGGAAAAAGAATGTCTTGTGTGAATGTCATGGCAGTCTTTGCCTGACAGGGGGAATGCCTTGACCAATTTGGCTACCGAGACACGCCCGATGTGATTCAAATTTCCTATCTTTTAAGGTGTATTCGACTGCGGGTTCGAGTCCCGCCCGAGAAGATTCTTTTTCCCTATGTATTTGAGAATAGTAAAAGGCGAAAGATTTATGCGTTATGAAGGGAAACCAGAGTTATTTGAGAATAGTGCGTTTATGTTTGTCATTTTTACTTACATTTTGTGAACATTGTGATAACACACCAAAATCGATGGGTAACTACAAACCCTTACAATGACGCTGCTTTAGTGCTTAATAGTTTCAATCAGATAAATATTTTGCAATCAAATCTCGGTTTTTTGCACAACACTCTTGAAGAGAGTGCAGTTACTTCTGGAGCTTTAATATTATCCTTATTGCTAATTATTCGTTTTGGTAACTGAGAGTGAGAACTGTCTGTTGACAATGAGGTCATAACGTATTAATGCAGACACTCATTACTAACAATACTAGCACACACCTAATTTCATAAAAACAAACAATCTATGATTACAAACACAAATATGGCACACTGTTCCGCTGACAAAGTGCGCAGTTTCCTGCAGAACGTCATTAGGCCTTACTCGGCCTCACTTCGTCTTCCTACTTGTGGCCTCACATATACTCAGCGAGCATACGAGCGCCTGTAATGTTATATTAATGGGTGATAAGAAACTGGGAATGCATTGGTTTTAGATAGAAACAACTCAATCCGTAGGTTTTCTTTTTTTCTTAGATATTCCTCTTCAGGCTTACATGCACTTTAAGACAAGTGTTCTAGTTGTGAAAGAATTAAACTAGCTAAATCAACACAATCAAAAGATATTGCAGTTGATGTTGCATAAGTTCGTACCTTAATACATTTTGAACCCTCAGTAAGAAGGTCCGACTCGTACTTGATCATTTTTTGTAACTTAATTGGTATTTTGTGAGAATAAAGCCCACCATTCACTACAACACCACATGCACAAGGAGATTTGTCCGCGTACTTGTCGCCAGCGACAAATTCGGCGGATTGGTACGTCAATGAATAAGTTTATTCATAGAAAATGAATTTTCAAATGGGAATTTTTCTTGCTTATTTCACATTTTAAATTCTGAAGTAGGAAATGTTTTATTCAAAAGATATATTTTGTAATATAAGGTACAAATTTTCTATATTACATGTAAATTTATATTATATGTAAATCCGAAAAATTTCGGTCGCGTCAAAGTTCCTTGGCTCAATATTACCTAAGCAAAGAATAAGAAATTAGGTTCTTTGTTTGTCAAAATAAGTAACTGAAATGAACATTTTCCTCTTACGGTAATAGGAGGAAAAACCGCTAAGTAACGTCGCATTTTCTGCTCACTGGAGGCAAATTTGACCTTGAAATTTTAAGTAGGTAGATTCTTTCGTCGCAGCAAAAAATCTTCTTTAAGAATATTTTTCATTAATACTATTTTAATATTATAAAATACATTTTACCTGTGAAACAGGCTGTGAGGATACAATATGAAATAATCCGATTAGAAGTCAACCTTAAAAAGATTTTCCTTTGATTTAAGTCTCTTTAAGCCGAATACTTTTAGAAGCAGTATTTCCTACATCAATTTATTTGGACGGGTCTTAGTAGGGAATTGACGTATATATTTAGACGGAACACAGAATATGGCCCTGGAGAGTACATTGTTTACCAGTCGTCGCACCTCGGCCCGGAAAGGGTTGTGTAGGTCTTACCGTATGTAACGCGAAACTTAGGGTTGAGCTCGCTTATTTGATACCATACACACATCAAAAAAAGTTTGCGATCAATGGCATAAGCTCCTAGAATTCTTTAAATTTAACTTTATCAAGAAAAAATCTATGTTGTATGCTTTCTTTAAATAGGAATACCCAGTTTGAAATTAAAATATAAAACTATTTTTTATTGTTTGTTTAAAAAAATTGAGCCATTAATCATAATGCAATTGTGATAGAAATTTCATAGAAAGAAAAAGACTGTTTAATTAAACTTAAACTACAATTTATTATTAAAAGGTGTAAATTCAATATAAAATTACTCCTCCCCTGGCTCGAACACATGCGGAGATCCTCCTGGGCATGCTGAGGATCATGTTATCCAGCATTTCTTGGGGTAACCTATCCCATTCTTCAATAGCGGCTTCCCTGAGCTCTGGAACTGTCTGGGGATGTGGCTCACGGTTCCATACAGCTCGTTTAAGAGCATCCCACGCGTGCTCTATTGGGTTTAAGTCGGGCGAGCCGGCAGGCCAGTCTAATCGTGTGATATCGTATTCTTGAAGAGCAGCATTGACTCGTTGAGCTCGATGTGCGGGCGCATTATCATCGACCAGTACAAATTGGTGCCCATGGTTTACTCGGAATGGTTTAACGATATCATCAATAGCAACTGCTTTGTACATGTATGCTGTCATGAAGCCCCGATACGGGATCAAAGGCGTTCTAGCTCCAATCATAATGCCACCCCAAAAAGACACCAATTTTCCGCCTTGTTGAACTGTTCCAGTGGCAGTTCTTGGTCTTTCACGGTCGCCTGGTCTTCTCCAGACACGGACACGTCGGTTAACTGGATGAGTGGAGATTCGGGATTCGTCAACGAAGAGACAGTTTTGCCAAATGTTTTCTTCCTCACCTTCTTCATTTTGCCGAAGTCTAGCCCACTGCAATCTTCGTTGTTGACGTTGCAGGGAATTGAGCGGAGCTCGCCACGACCTCCGTGCTCGTAATCCAGCCTGGTGCAAGCAATTGCGAACCGTCTGCGTGCTAACTTCAAGCCCAGAGGCGGCCCTGACTTCTGCTTTTATTTTAGTGGCGTTGATTGTGGGATCACGGGCTGCCAGCAATCTAATATAGTGCTTTTGGGCAGCTGTCAAAACAGTTGGGCGACCGCTGCGGGGTCGGTCAGCTAAATTCTCCAGTCCGTGGTACCTCTGCAACGTAGCCACGACACAGTATTGGGATATAGCAAGTCTGCGTGCTATTACTCTCGTGGTGTATCCTTCTTCCCTTAAAGTTACTATTTTAGCTCGTAAAACCTCTGATAATCCTCTTGGCATTTTTTCAATCGCTACTTTCCGCGAAAAATATCTTGAATCGGTTATAATTCACTAAATCAGATTTCTGAATGAGTGTAAGCTAGGACTGAAAGCCTTTTTGTAAGAAAAAACAATTGTACGGTGTCATTGTTTTGTGTTCTAATTCTTTATTTTTAAATAAAGAATCTAAAAAGAAGAAAAAATCGTAATATAATCTACAGTAACAAAAAAGATTTCAGTTTTTTAAAGTGATCGCAAACTTTTTTTGATTGTGTACACACCAAAATTACTCTCGAAGTTGATAACACCACTTATTTATCATTGAAACCAATGCTTAATGTTTCACTCCCATTTTACTTTTAATTATTTTACTGAATGGTATGAGTGCAATGAATCCGGGTCTCTTAAAGCATCCTATAAATCTCACAAACTGAGAATGCTAGCATAATGAAATAAATTGTTTTTAATATGCAATGAAATACTCCTTCTGTAGGAATAATTTCTATGATGTATAATAACGAATAATACTCTGCAATTTTCTTGATTTTTAATACTTCGTATTGCAATTTTGGTCGGCAAGTTGACAACACCATTGTTACGGGAGACGGATTGGAAGTAAACAACTTCGAATGTGAGACCGCTTAATTAGCACATCCCAACAGCCTAATCTTGAACACGACACTCACAGCGTGACTGTACTGCACTTTGCACTAAGAGTTCACTGCACTTTCACTTCTCTTTACTTGCACTTCACTCTTTTCATACTATTATCCTTTTTTCCTTCTTCTTCTTTTGCTCACTTTGAACAATTAAATTTAACTGTCCTTTATTGAATATTATGAGTGTTATTAGCGTAAGAAACTATAATGTAAACGTAACAATCATTAGATTTGAAATAATGATAATTGTTTTGAATGAAAGGCATTGAGACCATAGACTAACTTTTATTCATCTTGTCACAATACATTATGTAGGTAACAATAAGTAAATAGGAACTAAATAGATATAATTTATAATTCACCACAATAATTATGAATTTAAATCCTATTAGTATGTAATGAGTCTCTGTTACTTGAAATAAATTTATTTTGATTTGATTTGATTAGCCTCTTAGCATCTAAATCCGGCTAAAAGGTTCGGCTTTTCAGTTTAACCTACTTTTTCAAATTACATGGAAAGGCAATGGCATTAACTTTAGGTTAATTTTAATTTAATCCAAATGACATTATTTGCTAATTGAGTAATGTTTTATTAATCCAGATAATTGCGGGAAGGGTACTTTTCTTTGACGTGTAATTTAAGAGAACCTTTTAATGATTAAACAACTTATATTAATTACTTTTTGTGATATTACTTTATGGAGAAGTTAGTTGAACTGTGCAACTCATTTACTGTACGAGAGGAGTTAGTAACCTAGTAATACTAAGTACATACTATCTACGCTGTGCTCCTAGTTAAGTAAAATAAGCATAATTATGACTAAAAATCGATGATGAAAGCATTGTCGTTCCAGTATTCATAGATTACATGCTAACTAAAACCCGAGGATAAAAGTTGCATTCAACGTTAACATTTTAATAGAATAAAAAATAAAATTGTTTGTAAAATACTTGATTCTGTCGTTGAAGATCGACCTTCGATAAATATATTAAAATAATATTTATCTTAGTACATTAATATAAGTATTTTCTTTTCTGTGAAACGAAGAAAATATCAATAAGTAAGAATTTGACACCGCGACCTCATTTTTCCTCCAAATATTCACCTTGTTTCGGCATATTTAGATGTTTTATCAACAGGAAACAAAAATACGGCCAATAAATCTGAACTCATAAAGGTAATTACGCACGTGTAACTTTGTAATATCTTGTAAATATCGCCAGGCCACCAACAATCTTGACTCAAGCCTCCGACGGTGAAGCAATAAAGTCCCTTTCTCAGAACGGTGGGCCTACAAGGGCCACCCTCCCGAAGGAAATAAACCTTCATTAATTTTATTTTGACGTTATCAGAAGAAACAATAACCGTGATTGGACCCCTGACATGCTAAAATTAAATGACGGAAGGGCGACGAAAGCGCCCAAATTTGATATTATTTTGTATGTAGGACAAGCGTTTGGGTGTTTTTGTTGCTTACATTATTTATCTTTATTATGTCTTTACTTTAAATTCTTGGTTTACTGCTGTAACTTTTTGGTCCAGTACTAAAATCTTGACTAATTAAATAGTAGTTTGTGTTATAAATGTTTTTGCTCGCAATACTGATGTCATTTTGCAAAATAAAAACTTATACTATGCATCCACACGTCTAGTGTCAACCTATTTTGAATCAAACACCTTCTCTAACTCGAATGATATTGGTAACCTTTTCTATTTTGACATTTTACCAGTTTCAATTTTGTACGCAATTGTCTTTTATAGATTTTCATATGAAGATTTATAAATTAGGTCGTACGAAACACGATGTATAAATAGCGGTCCAAATTCAGTGGTCATACGAGAACGTAGCCAAGACTGGCTTTCATCTACGAGTAAGAGTCCAAGTGATTCTATACATACCTTCAGCTTGTGAGTCAATCATTACACTGTGTAACAGTGACCTATATTAAGTTGCTGTTACACATAAAAAAAGAAATGCAGCTAAAAAAAATTAGGGCTAAGTTAACGCCCTTAAGAAAATCCTTGAGTCTAATAAATGTTTTCAAGTCACCATTAAATTCTAACGATACATAAATAGGCAGTAAGCGTGACAAAAGCCCGTAAGAAGCCTGAACGAGCTTCAGATTAAAACCTTAGTACATTACCTAATGAAGCTGATAGCAGTTGGAGTTACAAGCAATTCATTTATTAACAAGATTTACATCTACAAGCAAGCGAATGCTAAATATATTTTATGCCTTACTTTTTATACCGCTCGGCGTCAGAAGCCTTGTAGGCTAATGATAGTGCTTAGTTCTTTGTTATTTTTTGTACAACGCGGCAACTTTAATATATTAGACAGCTACTAGTATTGTTGCTCCTACAGCATAAACATTTGTATGTTTTGATTGCGTGAATGTAACTAAAAGTAGTTAGAAGATTGTTTTTTTCACAGCTGCAAGAGGCTGCAGACCTGATTAAAAGGGCTCTGTATTTTCCTTTTGAGGTAGGTACGGAAACCTACAAATAGATTTTAATGATAGTAAAATTTTCAAAACTTTATTCAATTAGAGCAGATAATATAGTATAGTCATGCTAATTCATTCAATATCACAGTGCAACAACCACTTGGCTGCAGTTGACAATACTAAAAACATTCCACTATTCAGATGATAAAAACAAAAGAATAACAAATTCAACATACAGTAAACACTTGAGTTGTTCAAAAATTTACCGACAGCATATTTACATGACCCCTTTTAGAAGACAAAGTGGGTTTTTTTTAATAAAATGTCTCCCAAGATAATGAATTCACCCCCCATCAAGCGCACCGTTAAAAAGCGCTTGACACGGGAGGCTTTATACTCGTACTTTACACGGTGTATGATTATGTAGATGATGAGAAAACATGGAATTAGTAGCTTGCTCTTGTAGGAACACTAATGTTATTCTCTCAAACGAATGCGACCGCATCATGCTATATGACGGTTTCGGCTTCGTACATATTACATCTATCTCAGCTGGTAAAAAATTCAGGATTATATATATGTCGGCGCGAAGATTGTACTCAATCGGATAAGTACTTAAATACTAGTTAATAGGTACTTAATATTCGTTCATTACTATAAGTAAAAGTAATAAGAATAATCCTAATACGAATTTCATAAGTGTCTAATGATTATTAGATGTATTCTTCTATGAAATAATTACTTGAGTATCTATTTTGGTTTCGATCCTGCTAAGCCGGATATGTAGTAGGTATCAATGTAAATGTTATAATTACCAAAGTTACTACTTATAGATTACATATAGTGTAATAAAACATGGAATTGAATGTTAAATTTACAATTGAAATGATGTCTTTAATAACGACTACTTTGTGATTTTAACTTAGCTATGTTATATTTGTCACATTGTTATAACAAATTAGCTTTGTAATGTAAGGCTGTTTGAATTAATTATTATAATTCAATTAAAGAATTAAGGCATAGCAACAAATTCAAGTATTTGTAATTCTAATAAATAAGTCATCACGGATAAAAGTTTGATATTTGTCAAAACTTTGGTAAACAGACAATATCTAAGAAATAACTTATAAAATGTTTGTTATATTGTAATATTAACTTATTAATTATATAAAGATTTGTCACATCATTAGATGTGACAAATATAATGGTTTTCATATTAGTTATTAATAAGTCCTTGAAGTTTGTGTACTGAAGTTGGTGATGACCAACTTCAGTACCTATTCAAACTTTTTTAAAACACACAATTACTAAAAGATAACTTAAGAAATAGTTGTAATATTGTAATATTCTCAGTTAATTATTTAAATAATTATAAGATCATAATATTTGTAAAAGTATTGAGCTTTTCATAATAAGTCAATGAAGATAAGGTTTGTTATTATTCGTGAATATTCACTTTTAATGAAAATAACTTGAAAAATGTGTGTAGTATGATAATAATTCTCATTAATTAATTAAATATTAATAATGTCGTGTACTGAATCTAATTATTCTGTAAAGCTTCTACAAAACCAACAACTTTTGAATAAATAGTATTGAAAGTTTACACGCTCTTGACGACGATTTCCGTTGGTTTTGTAGGCGCTAAAAACAATGCAATTTGGTGGCACTTTTTGCTCGAGCGCGGGACGAGGAGGAAGCTGCTTCACCATATACAGCTAAGTGCTTAGGTGTAATTTAATTTAATCGTTTTAAATTCATTACTTTGTTACGTAACAAGAGTTATTGTAAATAATACTAGTTACACCATATCCTTTGTGGCATTTCATTATCTCATGAATCCCATCATAAAAGATGCAAGTCATGGCGTCAGTGAAGCTGACGCCGTGGCTCCGCCCAGTACTTTGGCAATTACCTCTCCGTTATATAAGTAAAATAATTTTCTTGAAATCCAACGTTCCCCTTCAGCAATAATAGTGCTCCTAGAATTTCAATTAAACACAGATTTTTATTTACTTTCAATTTATCTACTTTTAACAACATTGTTTCATGGTAAGAAGTTGAGAACTAACTTTCTCCTTGAAACATTATGTATTTCGCATATAATTGCACGTTTATCTGGCTGTGAATTAGCAATCAATAAACAACTCGTTATAAAGAGAATCAAACTCCCATCACTATCACACTTAACTCCGTGGCTCGCGTGTTCAATCTTACTTTCTTTCTCCAAATCATATTTTTATTTAAGTGCCGTGAAATATTGGCTCCGTGACTGTGAAATATAAAGTAACACTTTCTGAATAAGAATAACACGAAGTTTGACAATCGTCAGCAGGTGTGACTGAAGCACGTGGTGAGACAGAGTCCTCTAAGTCATTAAGGAACTAATGAGCGAACAAGATTGTTAGGGTTGTCACTCCTAAGGAAGTCTTTTGTTCATAGTAAATTTAATATGGATTTGGAAAATCGGATATGGCTCCCACAGGTATCCTCGAAGCCATTTTAATATCACCTAAGGATACACCTGCTGATTAAAGATGTCAGGAATCAAGTGAGTAAGACACTTTGTACTTTTCCACCATATTTTATTTTTCCCTGACTGGTTTGGCCTTGCCGTGAAAAATAAAATATAGTGGAAAAGTGCAAAGTGTCTTACTCAATATGTGTAGCAGATTCCACCAAGTGCCATCAAGCAACAGTATAAACAAGTCAGTAATAGCCCTGTTGCGGATTTTCCACTTAATGCAGAGGGGTCAGACGTCAGATTTATTATTGTATTTAAGTAACTTTCAAATTATGATTTAAAGTATCCACCTACTTTGGATAATAACTTGGAAGTTATTTCTAGTTGCTAATAAATTAGTGGGTGAAAACTTGGGCAAGTCTATTCTAATTTTAACATTCCAACGTCTGTCGGGAATGTTCAAATTAGCTTAATTTTGGAAACTTGGAAGAATCTTTTGAATTATGCTTCCCCAGTAAAGTAATCGGTTGACCCCATAAAGGTCGATAAGTATAAATATTTCTCATGGAACTAATAATAAAAACATCCAATCTCGAGGTGACGTAAAAAGGTTAGGCGTGTACCCTGTAAAGGTTCATAAACAAACATTTACAAGCAAGCCCTGGAATATCACTAAATTCAATTTCAGATTCACAAGCGACCCCTCAGCTCCAGTGAGCCAACAGCTAGACGTTTTGAATAATCATTACCATTCTAAATACAGTCTGCAATGAATGTTGCTTTATTGTGTGTATTGTCACGTTGGATCAATTTGTCGGTTGATTACTAATCATGTACGTTCATTAGCCTGCATTGAGGCGTGACAGTAGCAGCCTACGAGCTGCATACTAAATACGATCAGTCGGTGTCAATGTACTGAAATGTCTAATTGATTGCGTCGTAGAATTTTAATAAAGTTTACTTGTTCAATCGTACCAGTTTTTAATGAATTATTTGACAAGTCTACTCAGATGAGTCGGTTTATTTTTTCGGTTACCTAGAAGGGTTATAGAACGCCTATAAGGATAATAATACTAGATGAAAAAATAAATCACTGTATCGTTGAACTAATAATCAAAGGTAAAATGTGGCTACTAGCAATAACGTAACGTAACTTCGTTATTGTGTATAACCATAACACACTTGATGATTGATCGATTGTTGATTTATTGTTACATAATGATCAATATATTAATTCTGTATAAACAATCGAATTGCAAAACAAAAGAAATTCTAATAATCACAAAATCAATTCTACAAATCAGTATCAGTGGCAGTAGTAATAATACTCTGTCTAAATAAGCTATGTCTCGTCATGTCTGAATTCCAATGACAAGAATTCACTGGCATTCATGATACCGAAATACCTTTTATTATTACGGTAAATTTGAACCGAAATATTTGGGTATGTACTACATCAGACCATTTACGTTGGAAAGTTCCACGAACGAAACACTAAAAGGAGTATATTCTTGTGGAGTCAGCAATAAATTCTTCGTCTAATACATTCCTACATCGGCCTATTTTTTGTGGAGGAAACAGAACAAACTAGTGTGGGGCACGCGATATTGTGTTCAAGCCTCCCGTAATACACATTAGATTAATCACTCACATATCAAATGGTGATCGCTTTCGTTGCCATGTTTGGAGAAAGGCCTAAAAACGAAAACGTTCTGCAGTAATGAGTAGACTTATTGGAACAGAACAGATAATTTGGATTTCTTTGTCAGACTATACAGACTTGAGACGACGATATAGGAAAACGTTATAGATTCTATTAAGTTTTAGTCACAATGTGATGATGTGTCAAGAGCTAATTCACGTGGTACTGTCCGTTCGGAATACTGAATCCGTTCCTGTGATACACAAAGTAATGTAATTCATTAGTTTCTTCTATCGATGATCAAAGATTATATCAATTTTGATAGTTATTATGGTATGTGAAAATCATCTTTATGATATTGCTTTGGCGTATCAGGAGTTCGATCAAAGATTTCTTTCTGTAGGAAATATTTCTTGTTATTTTATTCCTTAGATGCTTTGACTGATCTTCGATAACCATCTGAACTTGATAAATTTCTATTAACCGTTGTCTTTGCCTGTCTATTTTGTTAACGATCTAGCCATAAAAAGACCTCCTTGAAAATATATGTGGTGTGAGTTAGTATGTCATGTTAAGTGGGTTTCTGTGATGTTTTAATGGTTGACTAATTGATAAGAAGCTCATTCAAGTTCATATTTTATATAGGTACAAAGGCTGAAAAATCAAGGTAAAAAATTACATGATCTACAATCGAACAATCTTTTATAAAAGTTATTGATGAACGTTCTGCTTATAAGAAGATATCAAAAATTTAATTTTCTATTTCGACTTCTCTTTCAGCTTTACACTGTAATATCTAAAGAGGTTCTACCGTATTCATTTTAAGTTCCAAGGCCATGATAACTTTGAAGACAGGAAAAGCTTTTTTCATAATAATTTCTTTTTAAAACTTCCTTTTTTGATTTGCATTAATAAAGTATCTAAGTTGGGCCTCTAGAATTCAATTTAGAATTTTCGTGAATATTTTAGCAATAAACTGCGGCAATTGAAAAAGTGAGGGAGTTTTTTATTTATCTTACTTTGTTTTTAATTCACATTTCGTTGAAACTGGTTCTTTGTTACTTGTAACATTAAGGTCATGTATATTTTTCCTGTCCAACCTTGATATTTAACAAAGTGACGCGAAGTTTTATAATACCTTGAATAGTAAAATTGTGTTCTGAGAATTTTGTAAACTTTCATTAACACCATTCGTGCTTTTGTATTTCAATAGAATATGGAATTTAAAATCATGATCATCACTCATTAAATAAATACTACTTTACTGGAGTGTGCGTTACAATAATACATATTAATTTCGGTTTTATAAAAGTGATCGACTGATCCCGCATCATTCCACGACGTTAATAAAATTCTTCATTTAAAAGGGTTGTGATAAATTTTTATTTATTTTTTTATTTTTTTTTATTTATTTAAGATTTATGCACACACAAAACAAACATAATATATATTGAATGAAAAAGTTAGTACATTGGTACTGCTTATTTCTAAAAGAAATTTCTTCCAGCAGACCGGCGAGAGGAGATCGTGAAGAAAAGAAAGAGTTGTGAATGTGTGTATATGGTAAGGGGAGAGAAAAATAGTTCACACACAAACTTAACATTACAAAATATATACATATTATGTAGTAATAATTAATAAATAAACATATGTTATACTATAATTATAATATATAAGTGCATCATCTAATAATAAGTAACAATATATACATTATCCTACATAAACCTACATAATTTTATCAAAATATACATAAACATACATAATACAATAAATAAGCAGATATTTATGCATATAGGAGAATCACCATCCCTCTTCCACTCCGCGACTTAGAATCACCGAGTGGAAGATAGATAATGACTTCGAACTTTATTTCTAAACACAGACAATGTGTTGCTAGCTCTGATATCAGATGGTAACGAGTTCCAAAGTCTAACCGCTTGCACAGTAAAGGAACAGGAGTAGAACTCAGTTTTATGGGAGGGGAATTTAAGGAGAAAGCGAAAGCTGGATCTGCACGGGTCATCAGGAGCACGTATAAATGAGAACCGCTCCCTCAGGTAAGACGGCGCAGCAGGGTTGTACAGAATGTTGAAAAGACAATAGAGAATACGAGTGTTCCTACGCTGGCGAATAGGGAGCCACTTGAGTTCTCTGCGAAACTGCGAGACATGGTCGTACTTTCTCAGGTTGAATATGAACCGAATGCACAAGTTTTGCAATCTCTCCAACTTGTTTAAGAGTTCCTCAGTGATATCTAGAAAACAGGCATCTGCGTAGTCTATAATGGGTTGGATAAGAGTTTGGGCAAGGGAAATTTTGGTTCTGAAAGGCAGAAAGCTCTGGAGACACTTTAGGGAGTGGAAGCTATAGTGTACTTTTCTGCTAACCTCATTGATATGAGGACTCCAAGACAAGTTAGCATCAAAGAGTACTCCCAGATTCTTAGCTGTATCCGAATAGGGTATCCGAGTTCCATCCAGCGTGACAGGAGCAAGTGTGGAGAAATCGAGCTGCTTGCGCATGTGAGTGCTACCAATAATCATTATCAAGTAAGGTGGAAGGGTGGCCAGGGGGATGGTGAGTGGCAGGTAGTGGCAAAGCATTAAAGTTGTAGGAGGATAGAATGCCCATTAGTTTTCGAGACCGGCTGTCATCCTTCAATAAGCAGGTATTAAAGTCACCCATTATGACTACGTGATCATAAGAAGGAGAGTGAGAGTGGAGTAGATTCTCAAAGTTATTGAAATAATCAATATGCATATTTGGACTATAGAATACCCCGAGTAGAACCGTAGTGTGGACTAACTTAATTTCTATAAACAAGTGCTCATATGTCTTGACAGTACAGGGAGAGGGCGATGCGCTTACAATATTGTAGGAAATGTTGGCTCGTAGGTATATAGCTACACCACCGCATCCCATTCCTATTCTATCATTTCGAACCAGAACAAAGCCGGGAAGTGAAACGAGAGTAGAGGGTATGGAGGGTTTTAAAAATGATTCTGAGATAAGTATAGCATCCACCGGGGAGTTACTAAAAGATGCCAGGAGGTCAGTATAGTGGCCAAGAAGACTCTGTGCATTGATGTGGACTAAATTAAGGTTCTTAGGATAATTAGAAAATAATGAAGTGATTCCATCGTGCAGGGTAAGAGCAGGAGAGAGAGACTCGCCATCCGCGCTAACAAAGCTATCCGTATCTGAAGAGCATGAAAAGAAACTGTTATTTATATTGTCGAAATCTTCCGGGTTATGCATAAACTATAGAATAAATATTTAAATACGTATAAATAAACTACAAGATAGATAATTTTAAAAAATATACAATAATGGAGTAAGGACCTTGCGATCTCACCTACTCGCTAACCCAGTGGAGAAAAAGAAATACACATGGTAGGCAATGTGAGTCATTCGTGCTTTAACGAGAGAAAAAAAAAACAACAAATCAAAAGTGTCAAAGTAAGAATAAAAGGACGTAAAAAAAAAAAGTAAAGTAGTGAAACCGGACTCCCATACACGAAAGACGTCACTTTACAATGTAACAATAATATAATTTTAGTCTTTCTGTATTCGATAATACAGCTAAAAGCACACAATGAAAAATCGAAACGATAAAAAAAAAACAATATTTTGATGCGGTCACTCATATAAATAAAATTCCAATAGCAATCTTAACATGAGCACACACTACGACTACTGGTACCGACATCAAAGTAACGTAGTCAGATGGGGGGTAAACGTTTCGTCACCATATGTCATGGAGTGTGGGGTACGACAGGGTGGGCTAACCTCCCCAAAACTATTTAATTTGTATGTGAATGCCCTGATAGAAGAGCTCAGCAGCACGCGTGCAGGTTGCTTTATTGATGGAGTCGCATTTAATAATATCAGTTATGCGGACGATATGGTGCTGCTGGCACCCTCTATCAGCGCGTTAAGGAGGCTACTTGTAATATGTGAGAAGTACGCACATAAACATGGACTGGTATACAATACCAAAAAGTCCGAATTCATGGTCTTTGGGGCCGTGGGCACCAAGCGTCCGGATATCATACCGGAGGTGACTATTTATGGAGTACCACTTCGTCGAGTTGATATCTTCAAATACCTGGGACACTATGTTGCCCACGACCTCAAGGACGATGCAGATATTGAGCGGGAACGCAGGGCGTTGGCGGTGAGGGCGAATATGCTGGCCCGTAGGTTTGCTCGGTGCACGGACAGTGTTAATTATTGCTTTTTAAGGCTTACTGCACATCCCTGTACTCGAGTGCGCTGTGGGTCAGCTATACCCAGCGCTCCGTCAAGGCCCTGCGTATTCAATATAATAAAGCGTTCAGAGCGCTGTTGCGGCTGCCACGCTTCTGTAGTGCATCGGCTATGTTCGCAGACGCACGGACCGACAGCTTCACAGCTTTGTGGCGAAAAAAAATGACGTCGATGCTGTATGGAATGCGTGGCAGTGGCAACAGTATGCTCAACGTACTGGTGGCCAGAAACTATGAGTGCCACATACTACGGCACGCCTATAAAATGCACGAATCTTTTGTGAAATATAAGTACTAACATAGATTTAAGTGTACAAATACTACTAACAAATAATGGATTTTAATTATCTGATAAATAAATGAATTAAATTAAATAAAATTACTTCACAATCTTATTCAATATTTGGAGTAACGAAACGTGGATGTCAGATCAGTCAATGCCAATTTGCCATATTTTCCCTGATATGACATCCACTGACATTTAATGTCAGTTCACGAACAGTAAATATTTGATAGAATAGAAATAATATGTAACTTAAATTTGAAAATTATTGTAAGTGAAGTGTAGTTTATAAAGAATAGAAGGTATTAGAACATGAAACTGTTGATAGTACTAATGAAGAGTGACGTAGGTACCCGAACATTTCGAATTCGTAGTAACAAAAGTTCGGGAATGACCGGTTATATGATAGCACGAAAAAGTTGGGACGTTGCGTTGTCTTAATCACGGCGACGCACACTGTGTAATTTTAGCAATCTAGGGGAACTTTATTCTAACTCTTGATAAATGTAGAGGCTATAGCTTAAAATGATAATGTATCATGAAATTTTCATTTTTGTAAAAAAGAAATAAGTATGAGATATAATATTTATTTTAAAAAGTTATCAAAGAAAAAAAAATAATGTAAGAAATATTATAATTTAGTTTTTAATCTTCATCTTGTTCTGATAAGGTATTTTCCGAGTCCTTACTTACACTAGGAGATTTTAACAGAAGAAGAGTTTCTTCAGGTAGTTTAAGTCGATGTTTTTTAAAAATTAAAAATTATTTAATTAAAATTGAAAATGGAAAAAAAATATATGGGTGAGGCAAAAACGAGCATGAGTAAAGAACTTAACTTTGTTATTTATTAATTGCAGAATGATTTAAGAATGATTTCAAGACGGATATATTGGGATATTTTTTTAAAAGTCAACGCAAACTCATTGATGTTAAAACTAAAGCATGATTATAATGTGACTCAAAAGAAAGCATTTTTATTTTAAATTTAGTTGTGAAATCATGTTAAAACTTACTTTTCCCAGTAGACAAGACTCCAAATTATCAAATACAATGATAAAAAAATCACTTAGGTAATATACAACTGCACAAGTAGGTACCAATATAAGCTATTTATGAATTGCGTGTAAGTTTCATTCAACGTGACTACGTAGGTCAAGTTTGACGACGTACCCTTCAATCATTTATCTAGTCAACTTTTTAAATCGTATTAAAATAGATGCTCGCTTTATATAGCTATCATATAATAGATGTTTCCTGTCTGTCTGATAAACTTTAGATTTTGAATTAAGTTCCCCTAGATTGCTAATTTTACACAGTGTGCGACGGCGGGATGGCTTAACTAATCTTGTTGTAGTTTTCGCAGCTGTACTCATGGACGATGCAGCAGTATCTGGCCTCGGAGACCCATCAGGCTTGGCAGCAGCGTGGGGAAAATCCGCAATGAGGGCATCTAATTCAGTTTTACATTCGATTTTGCGGCGAATCTTATCGGGAGTCAGAATAACAATTTTTCCCTCCACTGACCAACAATTTTTAACACTGAAGTGCTGCCTGGCTATAGTAAATACACGATGCCGCGTCTTCGTCAGAAATTCGGACAGTGTAATGCCTGTGCCCTTGAGAGACGTCTTACTATCCCACACAGTGTTGCGCTGTTCCATGCTGTGAAATCGCACAAGGACATTGCCATTCATTTGTCTATCATTTTTCACTGCCTCAAACATTTTAAAACTGCCTTTATATGCTCTAAAACCATACATAAATCCTACTAATAAACTTCACTCAACAGTGTCTCACATTTTGTAGTTGACATTTTGTCTCATTAGAGGTAATCTGTCAAGCGTAAGCGTCAAAAGAATACTGTTAGGTTCAGTTTTAAAACTTTAAGAATTTATATTTACCCAGCAATTACGCGACGAAACAAAAATAACCACAGAACACAGCTAAAAGAAAAAAAGTCTTTCCATTTTTGTAGTCACAGAAATTTTCTTTGAAGATAACAATACAAGGTTGAGCTTTGTATATATGTCCTGAGGGTAAAGGATTTTCCGTACAGAACAAATATTTGTTTCGAGTACTGAGTTTTTGGTGGCATTTATTCTAGGTGTTTTTCACGACTAAACATACAGAGGCCGGTGAGACTTGTGAAGTCCTAAAATAATATGTCTTGTTTTTGTACATACTTGCAGTGAGTATATTATCCCTTCTTTTTATTTAGGAACCGCATAGCCGATAGAAAATTATTCATATAGAAGCGATACTCAAATTAAATCAAATAGGCCACGCCAACAACATAACCTTGCTATGGATCAAGGGCCACAGCAGCTCACGCGGCATTGATGCAGCGTACGAGCTTGCCAGGAGAGGATCTGACGTGGTCGCAATGGGACCTGAGCCCATTAATATATACCTACGAACCATAGTAAACAAACGAACGAGGGATCAACACAACAGCTACTGGATGAAACTGGAAGTACGCAGGCAGGCCAGGGAAGCACTCCCTGTGCTTGACCATAGACTGACCAGGCGTCTTCGACAACTGTCAAAACATTAACAATACACGGCACGGCTCCTTCAATAAACACCTTTTTATTTAAGAAAACACTGACAGCCCAATCTGCAGAGCCTGCATGCGAAATAACGGCGCACGTGCTCCTACACTGTCCTACAACCGCCACATACAGGGCTAAGTACTTCAAAGACAAAAGTACACTCCAGGAGATCACCAGTAATGTGAATATTTTGCTGGTGTTTATCAACGAGTTGGGGTGGATCAAGTAGAATGCACAATCCCTCACGCAAAAACCAAACCATGACGTGGAGTTGCGGATACCAGCCCGTGATACCTTACGATACCATAGCAAGCGATACACTCCCGGAGTACAAAATAAATCTAACTTCAAGATAAAGTAACACAATTAGCATTTTGTAATATTTTACAACAAATTTCTTAAACATTAAGGTAAAAATAAATTAAGGTTATAATTTATCTAACGTAATCTTAACTAAAATGATTGTATTAAAAATATACCTACATCAAATTCGGGATCCGCTCTGACACTTTGAATTTAGCCAAATTTTTTTTTTCAAAACTTTAGACAAACAATAATCGTGTAACTTTGCATGCTTAAAACGCCTTTATTGCTCAAAGAATAAAAGTTCTAAAAGCGCAAATGTAAGTTTGGCGAGCGTCGACCCGTCATAAATCTGTGCAGATGGCCCATACGTTTAGTGATAACCTACGTAACTCGTCCACGACGAATGACTGCGTGAGGTTTGATCGACCCAAAAATATTGTTACTGAGTTTAGTTTGTACGTGTATCGGTGCAGAAGTCAAGTATAAAAACTTCTCAGACATATTGGGGGCCTTCAGAAAGGTAAGGTTTTTCAAGTGTTACCTTTCGAACTGAAATCTTTTGAGTTTTATTTTGTCCATACCTTCAACTCACTCGACGTTCAGTCACTATCGAATTTCTAGGTTTCCTCACAAAATTGGAAAAGTTTTCACGTCAGTAGGCACGAGAGTAGATATTACTTTTTATTTCTTTTGTTGGGAAAAATATTTTTAGCATGTTCCTCATGACGGGAAGTCAGAAAATACCTGTTATATTTATTAGGCACTAGCTGTTGCCAATGATTCTGATCTCGTTACAACGTATGGGAATCTATTTTAAGTTATAATTTCAAAAAATAATTAGTTTCAGGACATAAAACCAAAGACAAGTTTAATATTTTTACCCAGTCAAACTGTGCTTAATATTACGGTGTACTAACAAAATTAGATTAGATTTCATAAAGTGTTCCAAAGGCAGCTCTACGTCTATAGCTCCAGATGAGCGAAATTCTCCTTTAGCCAAGAATTAGTAACATAGTAACAATTGGACAAGGTACAGTCGAGTGGCACCCGGCCAGCTTGTTGTAAAGTTGCTGATAAATCGCGAAGCAGGTGGCCTGCCTAGTGGCCACTTCGTTATGGTTAGGGTACCCTTGCCAAAATTGTACGGCCCCAGGTATAGTCCAAAATTAATTTGAAATGTTAGATAATAAAGATTAACGCTTGTGGTCATACCAATCTAACGCAACTCTCAATCGTTATCTGATTAATATGTATAGCTAAAACTGATAAATACTGAATAAATGACAAGTCATATTATTCTTCATAAATTACCAATTCAGTCGGATTCAGGCACTTAATCTAAATTAAGGATGTAGGTACAGTCAGCATCAGAAAGATGACGAAAAAAGTACTCGACATGACCCTAATTAAGTTTTTTACCCTCTTCCTGTTGTCTGATTGTTCTGATAATTGGTACCTTTAGTTTGAACAATATTACCGTATTAATCAATTAAACAGTTTGATTTGCTCTTAATACGAGAGTTTTAAGATCATTTTGAGACTTCGTCGTCAAGATATTTAAGTCGCTGGAGTTGCTTTAATTTATTCTATTCGAAGAAAGCACAGTGCTGCATTTACGCAGATTGTACTTTTGACTATTTTATATATAGTCTTGGGTTCGCACGTTCACCGGTCATCAACAACCACCTACCAAGCGCAGGCGACCAAAGAAACACACTTGGCCAAGAATTACGGCCAGAAGTTGCGGATAAATGGCGGCTGCAATAAAGTCTGCGCAACAAAATGCTCCAGGGTTGTTTGTTTGCTAACTTTGCTTGTTTAAGCCGGTTTAGGGGTGAATAAAGTTATGCAAGTTAGCTAAAAGTTGGCAACAAATTGTCGGGTAAACGCGGCTTTATGCGTTTTTGGCTCGCGAGAGCCTTGCAGCGGCTTTGAGTGACATTTAATGTGATTAATTCGTTGCTTAAAAGCTTTGAGAGTAAGCTAATTGAGACAAAGGAGGTCTCGCTTGATATTTCCATTTTTACGGAGCGACATGTAGGAATAATTCTGGCGTATTTTAAAATGGTCGTACAGCAGTTTACTTTATCCACACTAATATTATAAATGCGAAAGTAGCTCTGTCTGTCTGTCTGTCTCTCTGTCTGTATGTTACGCTTTCACGCCTAAACCACTGAACCGATTTTGATGAAATTTGGTATAGTGGTAGATTAGACCTTGAGAAACGACATAGGCTATGTTTGGTGGCGATAACCGACATCCACGCGGGCGGAGCCGCGGGCAAAAGGTAGTTTTACATAAAGACAATCACTCACATTATTATTTTTGGATTTCATTTTGTTTACTGAGTTTACTGGAGAGTTTTTGTGCTGTCTGTGGAAAGATCAAAGGATTGTTCTGCTTTGTCTTCTGCACTAACGGCACAGAAACTGGTGTTGGATGATGATGATGTTGGTGATGGACGTGCCATTGGCCGCGGTAACCACTTTCTATCAGGTGGGCCGTGTGCTTGTCTCCCACCTAAGTGGCAGAAAAAATATTAATGACACGTAATGTGCCAATTCCTATACAAACAAAAAGACATTTTAAATATCATCGGTAGGATTAACCTCCTATTCGCTACCTCCATCTAGTAAGCATATAATTATTCAAATACGAGAGCCATTTGGAACCAGCGATATTCAAAATACATATTCATTTTGTTCGTTTACACGGTCGAGAGGCATTGAACACCGTTTAAATCCGGAGCGAGGGGACGTGCCGACCTGTTGCCGACTTTGGGGACAAACGAGCCGACATGTCAATAAAACTGTATTTCCCCCACTTGATAGTTTGGAAAACGTTGGATGACTTTAGTTTTATTGTCAATAATAGGAACGCGAGAGCTGCATTTTGGCAATACCTAAGTAGGTATCCATTACGGCATTATGCCAATCACATTAGTGAAGCTCCCGCGTTTAGGGCACGCCGTAATAGCGGCGGTAAGACCCATCATGGAGGAGTGGCTAGAGAGGCCACACGGCAGCCTCTCGTACCGGCTGACGCAGGTGATCACCGGACACGGGTGTTTCGGGAGTTACCTGTGTCGGATCCGGAAGGAGCCAACGTCCGAGTGCCATCACTGTGATGCGAGCGAGGACACAGAGCTGCACACGCTGACCGAGTGCCCGGCGTGGGACACGCCGAGGCGGGTCCTAGTGGCGGCTCTGGGGGTGGGAGTCCTCACACTCGCCACGTTGCTCACAGCGATGGTACGATGCGCGAACGCTTGGGGTGCGGCCGCCTCCTTCTGCGAGCAAGTAATGCTCGAGAAGGAGGCGGCCGGTCGGGTCCGGACCAGACTCCGGGCCCGGGAAGCCCGCGCAGAGCGAAGACGAACCGGACGTCGGAGGTCGCAGAACGACCTCCGTCCTCCATGAGCGCTGGCCTGGGGGTGACCGGTGGAGCCGCCTGTCACCCTAGCAGAAGCAGGCCGCGGCGGCGGCGCAAAATGCGCCTCCCCGTAACCGGGGCTAGATGGGGACACTGTGGTCCCCACAACCCGAAGGGGGCCATCTCGATAGAGATGGTCCTGGGTCTGCCGGGGTGCGAGAGATATGCTTTTGGCAATCTCACCTCCGGCAACCAAGGACCCAAGACGGCGTGCGTTTTAGTCGGTTCGAGTCCGACATAACCGCCTCCACCGGCTCCGTGGGGGTGGTATCCGTGGGGATTTTTCGCACGATAAAAAAAAAAAAAAAAAAAAAAAAAGCTCCCGCGTTTTGATTATTGACAATTAAGCTTCTATTAAGTCCATTTTACCAGAAATTCGTAAATAATAACTGACACGGAAAGAACTTTTCGCTGTAACTACAACGCTTAAGGTACCTGCCTTTATTGCCCCGTTTCAAAAATGGTGTATTTTTGAAACAAGGCAGTAAAGGCACCTATAGTAAATAGTTAATATCTAATATCGAATTCAATTTTTTTTTTAAATTATAAAGTAATTTAAATGCAAATTAGTCTAAATATAAATAAGCTAATAAGGTGGTTCAGTGTGGAAAATACCCCGGTTAAATGTGTACATCCCGATGGACACATTGAACCAAATCTGGTTTTCCATAAATTCTTTCATTACTCTGAAACCAAAAGGAATTTAAACAATAAGTTATTGTATAATTGTAGCCAAATAAATTCACTAACCATCCACAAAAAATTTAAGCCATTCGTCGAAAAACGAGCACGCTACAAAACTTTGAAATTTACCCGGTTCACTGTGAGACACCCTACCCTACATATAAATCCTCAAATTCGGTCATAAAAATCTTCGCTATTATTGTATCTATTAATAGCAGTAGCATGTTTTTATTTTAGTTCACTGTAAAATAAGTGTCAATTATTTTAAACTTTAAACTGGATTTTCTCAAAACTATGATTTTCGAGAAAAATCACCTTTCACTGACACTCCAGAATTTAGGTATTATTGAAAGAACAAGAAGTGTGGTTTTTTTTATATAGTACAAGACGTTTTGCCTTCACCTCGTCTGATGGTAAGCTGAAGGCAAAGTCTCAGGAAAGAGGGTCACAATTGCAGACACGTAGCCTGTTACAATATTCCACAACATTCTATACAACGCTATCTAGACCCATGTTAAGCATAGTAACTAGCTTGTGTTATGGAACCTAGAATGCGGATAACCATACTTCTATACATTTTTTTTGTTGTGAATACATACATATTATAAATAGAAAACACCCTGACCAATACAAATACTAACATTCATGCATACAAATATTTGCACTGAGCGGGGGTCGAACCCGTGCCTCCTGCGTAGCGTCCGCGTTTACTACCGCCACCCCACAGAGGCTGGCACTCAGCTTGAGGGCCTCATCAGATGTCTTTTCACGCCCCGCTTATAGGAGCTGGAACTGTAGGAAGAAGGTGTATGTATTCTCTTGGTTCTTGGCTAAGCAGGTATTGTTTTAGGTACGTGAATTTCATACTACTTCAGACTAGACTATTTCAGGCTTGACGTCATGCAGAAAAGAAGGTAACTAAAAAGATAATGGAAGAGTCGGAGACCAAACATTTCTTTTTTCGTTATTCCCCATTTCCATCTTTCCCATAAACAATAAATTACCTATGACTAGCGCTGTACTTAAGTATTATAACTACTAGAAACGCATCGAGAGGTAATTTAACCCATCACCCACAGAAAGTCCATTAGTATCGGCTAAAACAACCAAACGGTACACTTTAGGAAATGGATTTGCCAAAGACATAATACATGCAAAACACTAATATTCAATACGCAGCGGACGGGATAATCCCTCCTTTGAAAGCAGTAGCCACAAAACTACGGGTAGTATGTACGTGTATTCTCTATATATCTGACCGCGAGGGATTTGAGCCAATTCGAAAACACAAGCTTTGTATGCGATAGGCTTGTCAGGTGAGCGGGCTTTCGCAAATTAGAATTGTTCTAGTTTTGGCAGTAAAACTACAGATAGGGGTTTTATTACAAGTGTATGTAAATTTTGTTAACGTAAAGATAATTAAAATTCATATTTTGCAGTATGGTGGAATAATACTATCCTATTACCTTTAACAAATTTAAAATGATTATATTATTTCATTTCGAGTTTGTTACGAGTAATAGAATAGTTTCATTACGCATGTAATCAGCTATAATTGTGTAGTTATTAGTAACATATTAATACTAGATATTATTATGGTTAATTTGATGATGTGAGAATAATCGTAATATTTTCTATATTAAAATTTTATCTCATTAAACGAACGGTCTTAGTAGTATTGTCAATTAGCCAATAAATAATTGGCTGCCTTCAACAACAGTATTTCTCAGAAACAAACATTGGTAACTTACCATTTATATTGGTACCATTTCTATTAATATCTTCACTGCTTTGTGAGATTCCTCTTTACATAATCAAAATTTTATTTGAGAAAAGTATCAAGTTCAATGGGAGATTGTGAGAACTCAAGGTTACCAAGTCTTCTGCTACAAGATTGCAGTCACGTGCAGATGTATTGAACGTCACATGTTCGGAACTGTTTACAATATCATATTTTGTAATCAAATAAAAAACAGCGTCTCTGTGTCATACTTTATTTTTCCAAATGTGATACGGGTACTAGAAGCCGTGTTCAGAAAATATCTCTAGCTAATTGCTTAAGATACAAAAGCAGTATGCAACAATATTCAACTGTAACTATTATATTCTCCAAGTCCATCTATAAAGTTGTTATCTGAATGAAAATCTCAATTTAAAACTAAATAAGATATCGTGAAGTGGAGAGCACGGAGTGTAATGAGAAACAGTAATCTGTTGCGAAAGTAATTTAACTTCAAATCAACTTTACAGCTTAGTGGAGACCTGACTACTGGTTTATTTGTTGTCTTAATTAACAACAGACGGAGAAATAGTGATCACTGGATACTGGTTAATACTTTAGAGTAAATTGTCCTAGAATTAGCTCTTTTAGCTGACAGAAAGTGTATTAGCTTCATTAGTAATCTCTTTAGAATTCGTCAAATCAATTTTATTTTTTCATTAGGGCTACGAAAATAAATTCCACAGTAATAACGCCTCTCTAGAATTTAGTCCCCAACAAAAAAAGCTGAGAATGAAATCCAAAATTACCAGCTGACAGGCAGCGTCAGCAGAAAAATCTTTATTCTGAGGTAGTAAAGTAAATAAGAAGTAAATTAGACGTTGAATCTAATTGAAAAAACAACGAATTACTAAAATTTTCATATGGGCACTTTATATTCAGTTAAAAATTACGAAGACTTTCTATTAAAATGTAAGTAATAGCTCAATGCAATTAGAATTTCAGATGTACCAACTTCTGGTCTGAGTTAGAATTATATAAAACTTCACAATAATAAAGAACATTGACTAAACTGCTAAGTTCTAGACTACAAAGTTCTCACGGCCATTGGACCAGAATTATTCGTTTTTGTAAATTGAGTTGAATATTTCTAAGTTAGTTTTATGTTTTATCATCAGTTTAAATCTCTCTTTCAGAGGTTTATTCAAAGTGAACGACAACTTATTGGCTTTTATTTTGGGTAAGAATTTTTATTTTACAATGTAAAAAGTTTAAGTTTTGTTAAAAAGAAACGTTTATCTAATGTTTCTACGAGTGTTAGTGACTTTGATACAGTAAGATTCAGAGTTTCACCTTTAAATGTTTGCTTTGTCAATGAATGTTTATGGTACGATCTTCATATCAAATATGAGTTAACTTTTCCATGATGAATACTTTTGTACTCTACGCTTATTTTAAATGTAATTTTGTACTTAATACAGAACTATACCTAATAAATGAAATAAAATAAATATTCCACAACATTCTACACCATGTATATATACATAGTGCATAGAGCAGTCGTGAATAAACACCTACATTTCATCAATCATTGTATTCGGTCCCATGTAATAGGAGGTCAGCCTATTGCCGTATTACGGTCACTATTGTTGACTCGAGCCATGCATCCTGAGGACGAGCCTAGGCTGTATATTCGTATATCTGTGTGATCTTAAATAGCTGTATCCCTAAGTCGCCTTGTACGACACAGCATAGGAATAGATGGGGGGACCCAAATTCTACTCTGCCGGGAACCATGCGGCTATAATTAATAATTAAATACTTCCAATAGTGTACAATATTCACTAATACCGTGTCATACCAGGCCATTTCAAAACAAAATCAATTCTTATTTCAGCAAGGTAATCTCTTTTCGAATTTGATTCACTTCAATTTCTTTACATCCATGCACTTCGATAAAAAACTAAGAATCTGTCTTCGCAAGAAGTGCGGGACCAACTTCGTCTTTTAATCCTCTGAGTGCCTCATCTTGATTATAGTTTTATTTGAATTGAGCTCCTGCGCTCGGCGCCTACAGCTCGCTATCAACTGCTAACAATTCTCTACCATTAATGTTATTAGGTTCCTTGTGTTTTTTTATTTGCTTCAGTTTATGTTCTTGTTTTTTATAAAGAGTGCTCAAATTAACCTTTCTTATATTTATCTACAACTGGTAAAGAAGTTAAATGCCGCTCATAGGCGATTTCGGTTCTAAAGAGTTACTTTCTCAGTACAAAATATTCCCTGAATTGTGAACGTTCATTATAGTAGTAAGTGAAAAGTCTCCCTGTGACTGAGGATACCAGAAAGCATCGAGATCAATATTAACATTGATAAAAGCAAATTGTGTAAGGATAGAAGTATTATGGTAATGAAGATGAAGAAGAAGCAGTATATAGTGGGCAATTGTTTCTACTTATTACCGGGAGGAAAAAAGTGAGAGCATAAATAATATATGTATGTATGTAAAAATATTATAACAATTACGTAACATACAAAATGTTTCTTACCGTTTACTTTACCTTTATGTTTTCGTGTAAAGGTTGATAGATTGAATGAGATATTTCGCGACTGGAACTAATATTGTAACATAAAATACGCGTGGCCATGAACGCTACACCGTGTGGAAATTGAAGGTGTTTAACCTTGCCGGAAGCATGTGAGGCATTTGATAGAACTAAATTGGACAATTTGTTAACAATTACAAGACCTGTAAATTCTTTTCTTAGGTATTTTTTTCCTTCTTCCTACAATCCGTGGGGACATGTTTAAAAGTATCGCGTGAAGGTGTCAAGTGTCAATGGTGACCTCTGAGAAAGATCACATCTCACAGTTCACAATTATAAAAAACAATAGTGCTAATTGTAGAACTGTAGACATCTAAAATAGTGAGCTGATGTGATCTTCAGCTTATCATCAGGAGGTGAGGTCATATTCATGTAACTCACTTAAAAAACTAACGTTCTAAGTATCCAAAAATAATGATGTTTGCTTATGAAGTGAATAGCTAAGAAGGTGGCTAATTACTTCACAGGGTAGGGGCCTTCATTCTGCTTGTTTTATAAGCTCTACGCTAATTTCTTATTTTATTGTTTGCTTTCTTCTATTTTGATTTCAATATTTATTTGAAAAAACATTTTGACATTAAAAATGAACTGATATCATATCTCTTCAGACACTTCTTCTTATCATCGCCGTTTTATTTTGCCGTATTATTTTACTAGATAAATATTAATTTCGTGGAAAAAATAACGTTTATTTCCAAGCCAAATAAGGTCCTCAGAGAGATACCTTATCGCGGGATACTGTCAAACGTCTTTAAGACTTGAACATAAAATAAATAATATCTTTTTGGTTGAGAAAACTCTCTGAATACTTGTTTGTACTTTTAGAAAAATATTATTCAGAATATTTTCACAACCTTTTTAGTTATCTAGTTTCAATCGTATTCAATTTTTCATGACTTTTTTAGTCATAAAACTCTTGAACTTTGGAACCCAGGGCACGCTCTCCTACCATACTCTTTCTCTTAATTTGAGGTATCATTTACGGCCGCAACTGCCGCCTGCACTCCCAACATCGATAGGAAAGCCTGTGACAGAGCTTCGTCCATCAATATATCATAGTGGAACTCCAAAAACACCCCTTGCATTATGTACATAAACTATTTACTTATTTGGCTTACTAGCTTCTAACATCAAATCTCTTATTGAACTATTTCACCTCCTCTAGTTCCGAGGTAAGTTCGTTACTGGTGGCTTGTTCATGTATTATTCAACGACGGACGCCTTTGAGCGATGTTAAGTGATTGGCGTATCGTGTGATCACTATTAGTGCTCACTTCCCAATCGCTTTGACTCGCCACTTTTGACAGAATCTCCTTTTCCTCTCCGAAATTGCTTTATCTTTTTGAGGAAGTCAATAATAAGGAAGCTTTTATATATCTTCTTGAAAATATTACATATTATCTTTGATGATCAACCTGTGGTTGAACATCAAAGGTTGTATAATATACACATTAGCATTTACCTATCAATAATATGAAAATAAATCGCAGAATGTGTTGATAAGCGCAAATCTCGTGATCAGCTGAACCGATTTCGCTAATTCTTTAAAAAAAACTGTTTATATTGTTGATTGATAGTGGAATCTGCTACACATAGGTATCATACCTTTGAGAATGCCGTTAGGTGAAACCGGCTAGGTGAAAAATAAAATAAAATGGAAAGTAGAAAGTGTCTTATGTCTTTTTTTAAATATTCCTTGCAGTACGAAGATGGTATGTACTTACGCAGACGAAATTAAAAAAAAATGCCAATTGGGTTCAATTTGCCACGGACAAAGCCGGGGCGTGTCGGCTAGGTAATAACCATTTGTTAATAATAAATTCCAAACTGAACAAACTTGAAACACCCTTTGTTTTTCGGCTAACTGCTGTAGAAGAGATAATCATATTGAAACACAGTCGATATTTTCAAAACCAATCTTTTAAAATCAGTATTTGCTATCGAATTTCCGAAGCTAAAACTTCAATTGATTGTGTTGAACATCTTACTGTAGGAGAAATTAAATGCTCACAATAGAGCAATCTCTCGTCCACAATAGCTTTCAAAGTGCCTCGTTTTAACGTGAACATGCCTCGCTATTATAAATTCGGCGTGAGTACAGATTGCTGGTGGGCTATATATCATACGTGAATCTCTCCCTGCTACAGTTGAGAGTCTATTATTTTTACAGCGCCTTTTATTGCCCTTGTAAATCAAGACTGAAGAAAACTCGCTCATTCGATTCTACTTTGTGCTTTTTAATCTCAAGATATGTTTTTCCTACCACTTGCGGGTTTTATTGCAGTGAAAAATATTTTTATACGTAATGTAATAACATCGTTATCCTGAATGAATTTCAGTAACGGTACATTTTATATGATTACGGTATTACTGTAGTATTACTTACAGAGTTTCACAATGATGCAATTGTTTGTAGGAATAATAACTAAATCATGGTTTCTAAAACTAAAATATTTGCTTTATTTTTTTATACTGGATACGTCAATTTGACTTCACCTCGCCTGATGTTAAGCTAAAGGCAAAGTCTCGGAAAGAGGGCCGCCATCGTTAACATTTACCATGTTAACAGTGGTGGCACTCAGCTTGACGGCCTCATTAGATGCCTCTTCACGCCCCGCTTAAAGGACCCGGGACTGTAGGAAGAAGGAAACACGTGAGCTGGCAGGGAGTTCCAGGTCTTAATGGTGCGGCATAGGAATGAGTCACTGAAACGCTTGGTTCTAGCTGGTATACTCTGCACCGTATATGGATGGCATCTTAGCCCTGCACATTAAGTAAACATGAAAAAATAATTTAAAATGCAATCCGATATTTATGTGAAATTACATTATAATGAAGAGAAATAAAAATGTAATACGTAAAACAAAGAAAAAATTTGTAAAGATGTAATAGATGAAAATGTAATATATACGAACTAAACAGTATTAAATGTTCAAGCCTTATCGAGTTTATCACGCATTATTCCTGTGCCAAAAGCTTGAACATATCACTGACTAGTATAAAAATAGAACGAAAATGATATTGAACGAAACTGATATTCTTGAATAATCCACCGAAGTAAATGCGTTTTTCGTTATTAAAATAAATAATCAAATTCATTATAATGAACCACGGGCTATTGAAATGGAGCCCCATGTGGTTTTTGTCCGTCCAATTATATCATTATATTTCGTTCCATTTTGACGAGGCAGCCGTAGGGTTCCACAAAGAAGAATGGCCATTACGTAAGAGACAACCTTGGTGATATTAAATTATATTATTAGCTATATATCTACTGTTATTGTCAGGCAGATTTTATTCTTATTGACACGACACAAAACAAGACTATTGAAATACTTGATTAATAAGTAATTTTATCTTGAAGAAACATTTTTTTCTTTTGACATGTCGATAATAAAATCATATCTCCAATGATGTTTAAATATTAACTTTCATTCAAATCAGTTGAAAAAGGGTACTCGCTTTGAAAAAACTGATATACTAATCATAAATAATAACCGGTATTCGGGCTCCAAAGTACAAACTTTGGATGAACTGGGAAAACATTATGAAGATGCTGAGAGGAGGAATGAAAAAAAAACCTATTATTACGTACTACACATAAATCGTCATCTATTATCTCGATGCTATAAATAACAGCGCAAGCACTAACTTCCAAAAACGTTAAAATCAGATCAAAATATGGTTCCATAAAACAAAAATTGCAGCGAATGACAAACCCAATTCTGGAGCGGTTATAAAATTTATAGCAGATCTAAAGTGACAATGTAGAACCTAATCTTATTTCCATTCCGTTAGAATGTTTGACTGGCTCTGGCAGATAAAACTTTGAATAGTTAACTTGGGCATTCGAGCACGAATTCGCGCGGCACCTGGGGCTGCAACAGATATACCTATATAAAGACTTGCATAAAACATTTTTAGGTTATCGCACTGATACTGAAATGTAACATGATATTTTACTTCTTTTGTTATTTTTTAATCTGCGGTAGCCTAGTGGTATGGGCAATGGACTGCTGAGACGAGGTCTCGGGTTCAATCCCAGGTTTACCATGGCACACACCAATGACTTTTCGAAGTTATGTGTGTATTTATCGCAGGTTTATAAGTGCCCGGTTAATGGCAATAGGCTCGCCACCTATTACATTGGGACCTAAGCATAAACTGGCGAAATGTGGGTGCTAGCACCTCTGCCTACCCCTTCGGGGAATATAGGCGTGAGTTTATGTTATGTTTATGTTTATGTTTTTATTTATAAACTATGGCGGCGTATACTCAGAGTTTCGGGACTTCACGCGATAAATTTTGGAAAACTTACTTTTGCCGACGTTTACTTCTTTTTTTTATACTACTAAGGTGGCGTACAGGCACACGGCCCGCCTGGCGGAAAGTGGTTACTGTGGGTTATGGTATCCACAACTGTATGTCCAAAAGCATTTCTAGAGGAGAATAAACGTGCGTCTATGTTTATTAGTTTAACGTTATAGAAATCGAGCCTAACACTATTGAAGACGCTAATAACACCCAATAATCAGTAAAATATGGCAGTTGCTTCACGGAAAATATCGAAGTTCAGCCAAAGGAGGAGGAGCAATTTGGTAACCTGTCCAATTAAGATGTGTCATACATCGTTAGTTAGCTGTTCTCAAGGGGACACAAAAATTCTATGACAACCAAACCCAATTATTAGTCCATTTTGAAATACAGTCATCAGAATATACAGGATTTTTAGATTTATAAGTCAAATCTTTGGTTCAGTTTGATCAATTTTGAAGATTTTTCCGCTGATCTAAAGTTTATACACTAGTTAATTAACGCTGAAATCACAACAACGACATTTCAATAGGTACAGTCACCGTCAGAACGTTCTTTACTACAAAGTCTCAAAACGATCTTAATACCAAGGTATTAAGAGTAAATCAGACTTTTTATGTATTTAAATTGTAAACAATACAATTTAAATAAATAAAAAGTAAGGTACTAAAGGTGTAATAATAAATAAGACCTAATATCAGAAAAATAAGTAAACAGGAAGGGGGGAAAATCAAGTCATTAGGGTAATTTTGAGTACTTTGTTTGTCCGTCAAGATCGATGTAAATTGTACTTTTAAGTTAGATGTCTATTGTATAAATTGTGAGTGTTTCAGTACGTTAGAGATAATTATATAAAAAAAAAGTTCTTAGGTTATGTTATATTAACGATCTTTTGATCTGTTAGTCCGCGGTGGATGCGTTTTTTTCCTTGATTAGACTTAAAACCTTTCGATCTGAATTGATTAAGTAGAACTAGAGAAATGACCAAAAGTCGCGGCATTGGTTGGTGATACAGAATAAATATTTTTGATCAACGATGAGATTGAATTAGTTGATTGATATGGAATGTTTCCATAACTGTAAGATACGCCGAAGAGGGCTGTACACTGTACAGAGGTATATGCGGAGGTTCTTGCTCTTGCGCCCATATTATGTATTATTATATTGCATCTATTGTCTGATGTGTAGGAAACGACAGACTAGAAGGTTTACTGAACCAGCGTTATTTTGAAACAGTGTCGTAATAGTGATAATGCATATAATTAGGTATTCATTGTTTATCTGCAATAATTCATAAAACTCACTGGTATTTTATGGTAGCTACTGTACAAACATATTTCTATATTGTTTTACTGTATAATAATACAATACTGAAATAGATAAATAGGCACCAAATAAAATACTTTAATAAGAAATAGTAAAAAACTTGTAAAAAATCTGAACCTTTAAAGTACATTTACTCCGATCGGACTATGAATAGAGACTGGCGCCATAAATATTCCTATTCTACTCAAAAATACCTTTCTAACGACGTATCACTCATTTTAATTGGAGCGGATACCAGGGTCCATACATTCTGCCCATCCTTCTTTGCAGTAAGACTGGTAAAGTGGATCCAAGACTCTGAGGTGAAAGCTTTGGATGCGACTGGAAAACGCTAAGATAGAGAAACGGTAAAATATTGTCGTACAAAAAAATAGAAATAGAATATATTTCAAACGATTTATTCACTCATTCAAACTTGCAGTTAAATTCTAACAATTTTCACACAATTTCAATAACTAGCAAAGGCACCAGTTTAGCAGCGGGTTCTAGCGACCATCCCGACGTTTCATAAAATATATCGTTCGCCTGAAAACATTCGATTCAATGCTATCGGGTATACAATAGCAGCTTACTGTCACGGATATGTGCTGGATTACCTGTATCGATGTCACAAACAGCGCTGTGTTCAAACAGTCGATAAATATGTATACATTTATTATATTTAGCATTTTAAAGGTTATTTGAGTTATGTAGTATGTGTCCTAGCTCGACATATTTTGTTGATAAACAAAGGGCTTAAAATGGTCTTAATTCCTCGGTCCCCTTTCTGTGGACCGATTATTGTGATATTGGAGACTTTGTAGGACAAGATATTTCTGATGCTGACTGTACTTAGTGTCAAAAGTTAGTAGCTTTTTGGTTTGTGATGATATCATTTCAAAAATTGTGAAGTGATTCAGATGCGGCTCAATAGCTCAGTTGGAAGAGCATTCTCCCTGTAAGGGAAAGGTCGTGGGTTCAAGTCCCACTTGAGCATTTTATTTTCCCGATGTTTTTCGAAATTAAAAAGTTAGCATAATAAATGCTTTAAAAATTCATTCAAATGATAGTGTTTGTTTAATTTATTCCGTGTAGCGTTCCTGGTGCAATGGATAACCAAGAATTAGGCTTGTTCTGCATCCAACTAACATGATGCACCGAATATAAGCGTTTGCTTCTGTCTACTCTTTCGGATTCAGGCGTGCGTGTACATCGTATATTCAAAATATAAACCTATTCAGGTCAGGCCATGTTGACTCAATGTTTATTAGAGTAGAAACACTATGAGTCGCTCTCTAGTATTATTATAAATTCCGCCATTAAGAGAATAACGTCGACACAAATCTTTTGTTCCTGCTAACGATGGCCAATACCAATGGATAACAATAACAATCCCCGGTTACACCCACCCACTGTGTAAAGTGGCCATTACTTCAACATAACCGTCAATAAGAAAACCAAGCACCCATAACCGTCGACTAGCACTAGGCGGCACTATAGCTAGCACACTCGTTCGGTAGGCACTATTTATAGTGTGAAATGGCACGAGTAGATGTTTATGAATTCTGTCCAGGATATTGTGGTACTTATAGTTCTTAATGTGGTTCCTAAAGTCGTTTCCCGCAAACAGGATGTGTAAACAAACTTGGTGGAAGTGAGCTGGAGTTTTAAATAGCCATGTGATTTATGGTTTTGTTTTAACGTTTTATAACCACGTTTTGCTTTAGACGATTGCTATTTTATGTGGTTTGTGATGTAAGATGAGATGAAATCAAACCAAAAATGGTTTAGAGTCGATTTTCTTACTATGAAAGAATAGTTGTAAGAGGAAACAAAAGTGTATGTAATTATGTACTTTTATTTGTAGGATCTGTGGGGATCATCAAAGGCCAATTTTAAACTGAATATGTTTATTTAAGTAAAAAAAGAAATACTCATACCGTGACCTTTAATCGGGTTTCCAATATGGCAGCTACCGGATACGATCATTTAAAATGATAAATTACCTGCACCGTCACCGAGCAACTCGTCAAAATGAACTTATTTGTCAAACTTAGATCACTGCGGTGCGATAATTAAAACAGAACATTGAATTTGTTTTAGTATTTGTAGTTTTGTGTAGAGAAATACGGGGTCTAGTACTAGAACACTCGGGGGTGAGTCAATTTCACCTGTAAGCCGGGGCACAAATGAGTACAATGACGGACGAAGCTCTGGAGCTTCGTCCGTCATTGTACTCATTTGTGCCCCGGCTTCTCTTAAGTTGTTTTTTTTAATATCAGTTAGAATGTATTATTCTAATGGAACTCTTTAATAATTCCCCTGCCATAGCACGCACGCAATGGACCATATTTTTCCTTTAACTTTGTTGTTAAAAGTATCCATACTACCAGTTTTTGATAGTTGGTTGCTTTGATTGTATATTCCGGCGTTCAAAATAAACACCCGTTCTGACAACATCAGACTGATATTTTTGTATCGATACGATGACGTACTATATTGCTTCAATATCGCGAGTTTTTTGTTTGTGGAACCGATGTTGAACGACAGTATACTCGTAGGTATATACAGCCCAGGCACAGAATAGATATAGGTAGTGCTGATGTGGCCTATACTAGAGTATTTCGGTAGCATACCCATCATAGGCATTTCGTGAATTGTACTGAAGTGACATATCATTAGAAGCTAAATAAAAATACAACCTTTACTGAAATATGATTTTACTGTGATGATACATAGATGGTTTCTTACGGTTGGTTTGATTTGCACACACACACACTCCTCACATCTTCCCGCCATCGGATGCACCTCTAAGTACCTCTAACGCATCACTTTTTTTTAAATAATACTAGTACCGAAGTTACTAATATTCCCTCTAACCTCACTAACTAAGCTATATTGTTTGTGCTAGAGTGCTAACATTACACATACGAAGAAATAATTGAATGCATATAGACCTTTTATAGAGCGCAATTACTCTCAGTCGAGATACTGTTCCCATTTGCAATAAATTTATCGCTTCACTTTCAAAAATAAAATAACTGCAAGAATCAAGCGACTCGAAACGTTCTCAGCTAACGATGAAGTAGGATCGCCGAGAGGCTTGCTGATCGGTAAGATGGCGATCGTCCAAATAGCATTAATAAACGTAATCAAAGGTCGGGTATCGTTGCATTCGACAATTGAGGCGAGGCGAGCCTTCCGAGCTGGAGGTAAGATGCTGATGGCACAGTGAAAAATATCGACTGGTATTTTATTTTATTGTTTTTTTAGTTTCGTCGTAGATTATTGACATTGATATTTGACTATCACTGAGGTGTAGCGGTATAGCGATTGCTACGTCAGAGGTCACGGGATTAATTCCTGCTCAGAACAAATATTTGTTTGTATGCATGAAAATGTCTATATTTTGTATTCGTTTGGGTATGTTTAAGTAACCATGCACATCCATATTACTCGTATCAGTCCGCCAGCCGTCATAGTGACAAAGTACCTGACAATTGATTGGTTATTTTTTGTGCATAATAAGCTTAATGTAACAAAGTCTTGCGTTAGAATGCATAAAAAGAAGCAAAAATTACAATAATAATGATAATAATTCGACAGATAGATTATGTAGGATTAAATAGTTACTGCTCGAAGTTGCGTATTATAAAAATAATTATGTTGGTGTTCATAGCAAATAAACTGTCATGTAGTTTACGAATTAATAGTCCTGACACATAATAACAGAGAAAAACTTCATAAAACTGTACAGAACAGTTTTTACACAACAAAGTGGCTGCAGCGCTAATCGCTTTCAGTGTAGGGACTGCAGAAAATTCTTACAGCGCTTGCAGGACTTTGTGCTAAATCAAGTTAGCGATGCAACTCTGCAAGATTTATTCACCTAGTCGCCCTCGTTCCTTCGTGAACTATAAAAAAGCTTTGTGTTTAATAATAATGTAGTTTTTGAAAATAATGTTTTAATATTAGTTGTCTGTTCTGTTCTTCGACATTCTTCTGTGTGACTTTGTACTCTGGCATGAAATATAGCGAATTGTAATAGTATTATTTTTAATGAAATTTTCATTGCAATGTCATGAATTTATAATACCTTCGCTGCAATTTTACTTTAAATATTAAAAATATGATATAAGATTTAACTTAACATTTATTATTTTAGATTTGATGTAGCATTGGTTTCCTTAGGGGTTTGTTAATTAAATCTATTGTTTTCTATTAAAGTGAATACAAATGAGAAATATTTAAAATATACTTTGATAACATTTATAGGATAAGAAGTCCTATGTGTATTAGTGTTTATAAGTGCTTAATTTTGCAATTGAAATAGGGTAAACGTACCTATTCTTGGCAGCCCACCAATTATTGGCACAGCTACGTGTAATGTAAAAAAGGTGTGTAAATTCCACACACAATATTCATTTTATCACATAAAGTGCCAATAATTGGGCGTGCTTAGTAATTAGACGAATATGACGCAATATATGATCCCAAGTGCATTGATGCCGAGGAAACCAGCCTCCACCTGCTAGCCGAATGCTCTATGTACTCACTGAAAAGATGGGAAATCATGGGAACAGACAGACTAGACTTAGAAGACATTGGAAATCTGAAAGTGGAACAGATCATAAGTTTTGCAAGGAAACAGGTAGATTCGACGAAACGCCGTGATTGCCGGACATCCCACATCCTACCATAGGAAATAGGTGAAATTGCCCTATGCAAGAGCGCCCTATGCAAGAGCGCTCTATGCAAGAGCCGCGCGGCGTCCCCTTCTGGTAGTAAGTAAGTATGACTACATGTAATTATATTAAATCAGATAACAAAAAACAAACAAAGGTTTAAGATACAATAAAATTGTTGCCAAGTATAATAAAGTACTTACTTCTCCTGAAGGAGGGCCGCTACATATTTTATACCATTTGTTCCAATGCGAGCGCCGTACGAAGGCCTATATTTACGATGTTCGTACTAAGTAGCTTTGTTTAAGGCTGCGATTTTAGTGGCACTGAAAAAGAATTGCCAATTGCTTATGACTTTATTCGGGCGAGGGATTTCGGGGATTTTAAGAGGGTCCATATACTAATACAGTAAAAAATATTGTAGAAACTATATACGTTTGATGTAAGAAATATATGATTGATATGCTGGTTTGACGATGTCTGTGTTGATATAATTATGATATTTTAGATAATACAAGACAGCCGCTTGGTAGTGAACATTTACCGAAAATAAAAAGGTACCTACAAACTAATCATCAAGTGATCTGGAAGTGCTATATATAGGCATCATGATGTATGCTTCCAACTACGTTTAATCCTTAAATGCATTAGTCGGTAGGTGTGTTTGTTTGCAACACTAAAACCAGTAAGCAGCCTGAGATTCGGTACAATGATAAACAGTGACCTGGAATAGAATAAAAAATAGCTTTAACTTAGTAATAGGTTTGTTTTCAAATAAATCCGATGCATCAAAATGTAATATAAAATAGAGTAGCGACAAAATTAACAATGTTTTTTGGAAAGGCATCGGGTCTACATATAAAGGTGTGATTCTCCGTAGCACGACCACGGATGATAATTAATTAATTAATTAATCTTAATTTTCATGTGGTACAAATTCATGAAAAAAATGGTACTTTATTGTACTATAGAATAAAATATATGTACTCTGATATTTTCGCTGATATAACGTATGTGCCCTGTAGTACCTTTCTGGCACGACCACTACACTTTTTAGGTATTTTTAACAACTTGAAGGTGAAAAATACTAGAAATGAAATTGTACTTAATATTGTACTCAATTTTACAGACAATTTTGAGCGGTGGTTTACCTGTTTCAAAGCGTTTTACTTTTTAAGTCACAATGTTACGCCATTACTATTAATTCTAAGTAGTCAAAAGTAAATAAAATTACGTTTAGTGTTTATATTACGTTTTATTTTAAAATAATATTCATTGGACGTAGAATAGTACATAGGAAAGTAGGTAGAGCCTTTTGTATAGAAGAAAAGTATGCATCTCGCTTTGCAATTTTAACCTTTTATTAGTATTTATATAAACATATATATACACGTATGCTTAAATCTTTAAAATTACGCAACGGATTTTGATGCGGTTTTTTTTATATATAGAGTAATTCAAGAGGAAAGTTTATATGTATAATACATGCTTAATATAGTAAAGGGTGCAACTTGAGTACAATTAAGTACAATTTCATTTATAGTATTTTTCACCTTCAAGTTGTTAAAAATACCTAAAATGTGTAGTGGTCGTGCCAGAAAGGTTCTACAGGGCACATACGTTATATCAGCGAAAATATCAGAGTACATATATTTTATTCTATAGTACAATAAAGTACACTTTTTTTCATGAATTTGTACTACATGAAAATTAAGATAATCATCCGTGGTCGTGCTACGGAGAATCACACCATATAAAGTGGTTTCTATTAAATCAAGAATAAACTTAATTATTAAGAAAATAAAAAACCCGACTGCAAAGTTAAAATACAACTGAAAAGCAAAAAAACAAGCTCTACATTTCTTTTGTGACTTTATTTAGCTACTTACTGTTTTACTTTCTCTTCTTTAGCATTACATAAATATGTGAATAAACATGACCATGAATGTTGGAAAAGTATTGCAGGCGGGAACAAGCTGTGCCAAGCCAGTGATGGTTTAAAAAGTAGCAAAATGTGAGAAAAACGATTTAACAGCTTGTTCCCGCCTGCAATACTTTTCCAACATTAATAGTCATGTTTATTCACATATTTATGTAATGCTAAAGAAGAGAAAGTAAAACAGTAAGTAGCTAAATAAAGTCACAAAAGAAATGTAGAGCTTGTTTTTTTGCTTTTCAGTTGTATTTTAACTTTGCAGTCGGGTTTTTTATTTTCTTAATAATTAAGTTTATTTCAAACTTTTTAGGTATTATAATTTTGTGAAGTGACATCACAATGGCTACTTGGAAATGAAATAAAAATTTATTCAAAGTCAAAGTCTTTATTCGTTGAATATGGTACAAAATGGTCTTCAGGTATGTAGTTCGAAATAGAATGTCATCAATTTTATTTTATGATATTTTTGTTATATAAAATTTAGGCAATTTCCGGTTTTGTTAAATCTCACACATTATTAGGACTTTCCGTTTTTAACTTGATGATCTTCGTCCGATTGTTTTTAATTTTGCGAGATAACGCCATTTTGCAAAATAAAATTATCTGATGATAAGAAACGTAATAAACACAAATCACAATTAACTCAAATAATCATTTTTTTATTTAACAAGACATATTATAATTATGACAACAAACAACGTGAGATGAAGAGAAAGCAAATGATATAGATTGACACTGACACGTAAACATAAACAACACGATGAGAAGAAGAAAGCATACGATCCAAAAAAAACGTATAGAATTTATTTCTATAGCAAGAACTAGTTCGGACACCAAACAACACAAGATAGTAAACCGTGAAGTGAAGGATTAATCGAGTTGAAACGCATAGAAAACTTCAACAGTTCAGACAGACGAAGCGATTTTAAGCAATACAACATTAATCCTTTGTACCTTAATAAATTGCGCATTGATTTATAGATCAACTAGCTACCCGCCCCGGCTTGATCATTTTTGCATAGTGAAGGGACATCCCCGAAATTCTACCTTGATTATTATATTTTTGCTCATATCTTCGGTTCCACTCAAGCGATTGCAATCAAACAAACTTCAGATTTTAAGTTTGACCAAGAACTTTTAAACAAATGAAACTGCATTGAAATTTGTTCAGTAATTTTTGCGACTAACGCAGTCAAACAATTTTTGCGCCAACCTTAATTATTATATTTTTGCTCATATCTCCGGTTCCACTCAAGCGATTGCAATCAAACAAACGTCAGATTTTAAGTTTGACCAAGACCTTTTAAACAAATGAAACCGTATTGAAATTTGTTCAGTAGTTTTTGCGATCAACGCAGTCAAACCATTTTTGCGCCAACCTTAATTATTCTATTTTTTGCTCATATCTCCGGTTCCACTCAAGCGATTGCAATCAAACAAACGTCAGATTTTAAGTTTGACCAAGACCTTTTAAACAAATGAAACCGTATTGAAATTTGTTCAGTAGTTTTTGCGATCAACGCAGTCAAACCATTTTTGCGCCAACCTTAATTATTCTATTTTTTGCTCATATCTCCGGTTCCACTCAAGCGATTGCAATCAAACAAACGTCAGATTTTAAGTTTGACCAAGACCTTTTAAACAAATGAAACCGTATTGAAATTTTTTCAATAGTTTTTGCGACCAACGCGGTCAAACAATTTTTGCGCCAAAAATCCGTCATTTTGATTTTCTCGAAATTTTAAAATACCCAGTGTTACTCACACAATCACGATAAATCAAATGACACCTCACATGTGAAAATCCATCAAACCGTTCAGACTGTAGAGCGTGCAAGAACTATTTCCAAGGTTTTCATTTTAGCGTCAAAACTCCGCCATTTTGATTTTCTAGAAATTTTAATGTACCCAGTGTCACTCACGCAATCGCGACGAATCAAATGACACCTCACATGTTCAAATCCGACAAGCCGTTTAGGCTGTAGGCCGTGCCAAATAAATGGACATACATACATACATACATACATACATTGTCTCGAAAAACATTACCCTCCTTCCTTCGGCAGTCGGGTAAAAAGGTAGTCTTTTGATGAATCAGAAATAATAAAATCTCTGACCAGATTAATATTTCCGAACTACACTTTCTGTTCTAACTTTAATTATAATACTAAATATCCATTACATGCCTAAAAAAAATGGATGCCCTTTGTAAATACAAACGAATGGATAATATCTATAGGCTAACGGCGACATGTGACGCTTTCAGTTCTCTAATTTCCAATATTATGGAGGTAAAGCTACTTTTCAAATGGCAATACTTCAGTAAAAACGATTCACAAAGAAGTCATTAACTTTTTAACGATACCCTCTATTATCTAAATTGTTGTTAGAACAGGTATGTTCTCAAACTTTGGCCGTTCCTCGAATTGCGAGAAAACTTTTCCACTATCCTCTACAAGAGCTTTTAAAACAACCTTAAAGCTAAAGAAAAAAAGTGCATCGTGGCTCTAATTGAATTGGGTCGTAACTGTTCTGATACAATTACTCGATAGACCACGACGGTGCGGCGTCCTCCGATGCCCACTGATTTAGATGCTCCCGTTAATATAGATCAAGTTTTCATTTACGCCCGTTTTAATTAAAACCCTCTGTTTAGTCGATATGGGTCCTTGTGGTGCCTCGGTTCAACTGTTTTAGTGGCGTTTAACATTTCAGTTGACAGTAGAATGCGGTCGCGTATTTAATATACGGCGCGGAGTTTTAGACGTTCGTCGTAAAATTAACCCGATTGTGGCTTTATTTACGCTCTGGTTTAATTTTAGTAAGCAAGGGTGTACATAAAATTTGGTAACGGAGTAGCTGCCATCAAATTTTGAAATGAAAAACTTCTAACCAACTGATTTTAATTTCACAGAAGAGTTATTTTTAGTACGGTCAAAAGGGTATTATAGTATTTATGAAAGATTTAACAATAACTCAGTCATGACCAATTCTCTTCAAAATAACAGTGCTAAGTAATAATCAATGGAAGTTACATACAAGTTATATTAAAAAACATCATAAAATCTTACCTGTGTGCAGATACTATTAAAAAATCTAATCACTCACTAAAACATAAACGTATGAAAAGAAGTTCTATACTAGAACTACCAGAAATATAAAAACTGAGTAACGAGACATTTTTTGGTATAATCTATCCAAAAATAGAGGTAGATTTAATGGCTTTTAAAAATTCCGCAGCAATATCTGGGTTAACCCTAAAAGCTTTTAAAAGGATGTCACTAGAAAATAATCCAATTACGCATTTCAAATTTTATGAACATCTATCAAGAGATATTCTAACTACAGAATACAATGAAACTCCATAAAATAAAGAGCTTTTCAAACCCGTAAGTGTGTTTACCCATAGTGCACCCACACTAGAGTGCTATATTTAGAATGTTGTGTGCCATGTTTCATCCAACAGTTGAAACTCGAAGTTCTAATCTTCATGTGAAGGCAACCGTGAAATGGGTCACTATTTACTAAATTGTAATGGTAGGTTTTACTTATGTTTCTCTGTTGGAGAAAGGTAAATGTATTTGGGAATATATTATTAACCTGCATGAAAGAAACTCGTTGGTACGGGGAGGGTAATAGGCCGGCCCTATTACATGGGACGAGAAATATATTTGACGAAAAATGAGTGTATAATATTGCCAATCCAACAGAAAATATTATGCTATCTGTAACTTTGAAGGGTTATAGCCATCTTTTTTGGGATTGCGTATGAAAATATTTACGTATTTTATTTATTTAGGTATTGTAATATTTTTAAACAATAACACTGAAATGATGATGTATAATTTAAATAAACGATAATCATTGTCTTGTTAGAAGAAAACTGACGTTATTTCAATAGAATGCAAAAAAACATTTTTTCTAAGCGAAGTTCTTAGAACGCTTGTTTACCCATTCTGAAGATATCTGCAAAGAGAAAATAGTGTTCAGAAAAGGGAAATGAGCTCTTGAATAAGGAACTGGTAGGTACCACGCAGGAAAGAATATGAATGGTAAGTACAAATTGCAGCGTACCTATTGCTATTTTATAAATGCACTTTCTTACGTGGAAAGCAGTACTAATAAAATGAAACGAGAAACGACGATGTTTCTTGACGTCTTAGAAGTTTGATTTCAAGCACTTGCTTTTTGAAATATCTGATCAACTATGCTAAATTGTTAGCGTTAATAGTTGGTTATACCGACAATAACCCGGTTTGAACTCATAGCCCAAGAGGTTCTCAAGAAACTCAAGTCGGTCACCTTAGAAACTAAGCCGCTGCCCTTTCAAACTCTAGTGAATCTAAATCCCAATTGTATTTAAAGTTTAACAATGTTATAATGATGCAAGTATTGTAACCATCTTACGACAAAAATTAATTACGAGTCCACTGCACAATTTTCCTGCTATTAAGCTTGTTTTCGACGTAAAACGGCTCGGTGCAAAAACAAAATGAAAATCATTTATTCCACGATGAAAAATAGATTGCGCAGAGTATTACTTTGTATGCAGTAAATAGGACGGGCAAGGAAGGTAAATTGAATGTTGAGATAGTTGGTAGCGGGTTGCTAGCTGAAATAAAAAGTCGTTTATGTGGGAGATTCTGTTACGTGAACACTGGTTCCGGTAATAAAAAATGAAAACATTTGAACATAGCAGTAATAAACGGTAAATACCGGTAGCTCGCGATTGCGGCGCGTACCCCCATCACTGGGTGGTGAACGCGGTCATTACCTTTTAAGGTAATGCATCGTGCTAACGCGCATATAAAATGAGTCACACGCGTTGATAACCAATCAGCGCATTCCGTCAAACGGAGAATCGATCGAGCACAACACTAATCGTAATCGACAACAAAAAAAAAAACACGCCCCGCGCTCGCGCCGAGGCAGACGGCAGACCTCATTCTATCGCGAGACTTCACGGCGGTACGTGATAATCTGAACGTGAACTTAAAACCTAGATAACACATAGTCTAGATTCTGCCAGTTACTAGTGTACTATTGTACTACAGTGTAGTCTACTAGCCTAACATAAAGGCTAGTTAATATAATAGCAGTTCCCAACATAAGGGGTAAGTCTAGTGTCCTTGATAAACAGTGCGCGAGTATTAAACGATAGTCACGTAAATAATAAAGTAAAATAACATCTTCATTCGCGTGTAACATTTCTGCTTAGCCCCTAGGAGCTAAGCGTGATGATAGCTCATTTTTAGTACCTGCCTACCTGCGGTCGGGAGTTCGGTAGTTACCTAGCTGTAGTTTGTTTTTGTGTAAATGTAATTAAATTAAATTTAAAGTAAACTGTGATTAACATCGTAATCGTTAAAATGTTGTAAGAAAGTTATTGTATGAAGTGTGTCCATAATATATGTCGCGAGTATACATGTCGACAGACAGCCGAATATAGTAATTGCTTAAGAACTATTCAATTAGTTGTAATGTTTGATTGTTCATATTCTAAGAGAAAAATCAACACGGTGATATCTCGCCATAATTTTCTATGGATACCCACATTTTTAAAATATGTAAATTGTCGAATTTTAATCTCGTTTTAAATCCACGGTTCAGCTTATATATGTATTATAGTTTAATTATTACTGAACCATTTAGCTATGGTTGATTGAACCGTGGTTAACGGGGTTACAGACGTACTTACGATTATTAATTCCGGAACAATCCAGTTTTATTTCTTTGTTTATTGTGTAATTTGTGTTATGTGTACCTACCATTGTACAGCGCCGCCGACCTTAGGGCCCATGTAGAAAATTATACGTTGGGGCCCGGCGCTGTGCATTGGATTCACGCACCAGTGCCTAATCGTGTGGTTGTCTCCCCAGAACTTGGTACCGGCTGGAATACCGGTCCACTGCATACCGGCTGTAATAGCAGCACCGCACCGTACCGGCCCGCCTCCGAACCAGCTGAGGTTGCCTGCCCGCTCCGTACCGTCTGGAAGACGGCCTTGGCGACGACCCCGCGGATCGAACTTGCAGCTGCGAAGCCTGGTGACCTTGAGGGGAAGACAACGTCACACTCGCACGGGACCAGCCCGGAACCCCAAGTTGAGTGCATTACTCAGCCTGCCGTTTATAGTGACGTGACCTTGTACCCGAACCGACACTCGACCTTGTCTTAGAGTAGTTTTATTATTGTTATGGCAGGACCTACGGATTAAAGTTGTAGATCTCGTACCAATCGTTTTCTTCATCCTTGACCCCGTAGGGCCCCGTATCAATTCTTCGGATTGTCTTTTTCCTTCCATACGAAGTTCTATCAATTGGTTTATGTAATACCTTATTAGTGTGTTGCAGAAACGCGCTATTTTCGTACTGTAAATTTAGCAGAAACAAAGACCATTTGTGTTGAATAATATTATTCGTTTATCATATCTGTTTGTTATATTGTAGCGAGGTGAAGTCAAATTGACCTGTCCTTTTATAAAAGAAAAACTAAATAGAAACTAACTGATCCGGCGAACTTCGTACCGCCAATTTTTTCCGCCTGCGTGGTGTCAGATCCTGTTCGCGCTGCACCCTCTACTCTAGTAAGCATATAACCTTCCTCTTTCTAATAAAAATAAATCGCATCAAAGTCCGTAGTGTAGTTTTAAAGATATAAGCATACATAGGGATAAACAGAAAAAGCAACTTCTTTTTGTACCTACTACTATCTTTTGCCAGTGGCTCCGCCCACGTAGATGTCGGTTATCGCGACTAAACATATAGCCTATGTCCATGTTCAAGGTCTAATCTACCCCTATACATTACATACATTTCATCAAAGTTGTTTCAGTGGTTTAGTCATGAAAGCGTAACATACAGACGGACAGACAGAGTTACTTTCGCATTTATAATATTAAATATGGATGTAATAATACTACTCTGAACTCGAGTCGCTAAAAAGAAGTAATGATGGTATAAGATAAATTGATAAAAATGCTGAGTGGTTTTGGCAGGTAAACAAAGTATCTAGGATGGACTGAATGAGGAATGACGATAATCAGGGTTAAATTCAACACCCTTTGTGGTTAAATACTGTGTTCAATAATTGAACTACAAATTTCAAATATGACACCTAGTAAAACATACTACATGATATTTACTAACTACCGTACCAACATCGCTAAAGTGGATTACTTCATAGACCCGTTTTAAACGGGTTCTCACATTTCCCTGAGAGGAGCCAGTAGATCAAAAGGCAGGAAATTGAATAGCAGCCGCTTTACGGTATTACAACCATTGAATTTACGTGGAATTCGCTTCACTTCATATCAGGGGAACTGGACAGGCATTTCAGATGGAATTTCATTCTACATAGTTGTAGAAAATGTAGCTAGCATGAATAAGCAGTAGGCTTATTGGTCTACACAGGCTAAATTACAAAGCCTTTAATTAATTTTCCATACAACTATGTCTATACGAAAAAGGAGTGTGTCATTTCTTTACTAAACTTGTTATATTTTACTATTATATAGTAATAAGTTATAATAATTCTAAAAATCCTAAATATCGCAGTTTCACCTCATCTCAAATTGAAGGTATCTGAAAATAGTTCTGTTATCCTGTCCAAGATGAAAATAAAATAAAACTTAACTTAACTTAATTTGGGGGTGCCAAATTGAACAGCCATCATTACTTAAGGAAGAGTAACGATTTACTTTTAATTCAAATGGACGGTTCCCTGAAATATCTATATTTAAAGGGTAACTATAAGACCTGATGAGGCATTTTTCAGGCGAATAGCTTCTGTTAAAGACACCACTTCATAGCGCGGTGAAACGAGGCCTTGCCATAAGGAAAAAGAGATCATTATGCTTCATTATAGTCTTAATAGTATATAAAAGACATTAGCATGTAAAAGGAATATTCTTCCCACAAGGGAGTTTCATAATTTGCCCTGGCCACACTGAACACTAACGCATTTTGCCGGCGCCAGAAAGATTATTAACGCGAAGTAGACTCGTTGGACGATGTCGATAGTTACATTGTGTCGTTCCATAGACGTTAAATTAAAGAGTTCCTCATCGTCACACCATAATAGTGCTTTGCTGAACTTTAAAAGAGTTATTACGCACATAAATGTAGGAAAATGTTTACTTACACTGTGTGGGGACAACCACATAGAAAAGAATGATTAAGCCTTCTTCATGGGGACAACAAACAAAATAATATATAATTTATTATGTTTTTATTGAAATAGCATTCTAAATAAAAATATTCAACAATCAGGACGGGACTCAAACCTGTGATAGTGACTTTCTAGGGGAAATCCTAGGACCTATTCTGAATAGGATTGAACCTTGTAAGACCCTACTGAACTATGTAAAAACCCTTCTCCGCATTGAGGTTATCTCCCTATAGCATTAGTGTTTAATACTATCACCATCGAAGTGCAGAGTTCGGAGCCCTGATCTACTCTATTCCTTTCACACCAATTATCGCATTTGCTACTGCTCGAACTTTCATTCCTCATACAATGTCTTTTTGTAATTTTTCTCTATTAAGCTAGTGACGGTGGAATTCTCATCCTTCTATTTCATGCTAAACTTTATTTATATGTTTCTGTATTTCTTATATATTAGGTTAGTATTTTGCTACCAGGTTCATTTATTGGCGTTACTATGAACAGTCTTCAAGGCAGGTCTAGTAGCGTCGGTATCCAGAGCAGTAATTAGTTGGTCTGCGTGCTGCGGGTTTGTGCTGTTCGGGACTACAGCACGCTAGTACACTGACCCCAGGATCGCGTGCCCGCACACCAAGTGCTATACAAGTACAGTTCACTACTAAAATTCATGGAATTAAGTCATTTGAATTTTTATTGTTCTTTCCGCAGTGTTCATTAATTTTTAATGACTTTTAGACTGATGTAATTTACATACTATGTTAGTAGGAATCTTATTTTCATCGGTTCATTGAGGTTTTAGGAAATACTATGTACTCAAAATGGTTAATATAATATGAAAGGCTCGTATAATATATTCGCCATTCAGTTGTTACGATTGTTTCGGTCTAAGACGCGGAAGACGCCTCAATGGTTTCTATCTAGACGAGATTTAAACACACTCGCTTCTGAAATACGGAATTTGTTATTCTATTCGTTATACATTCATTATATTCACGCCTTTCTTCCTTTATAGACAAGATTCACTTCTGTCCGCACACTCGATGCCCGCAAGTATGTAAGTACTTCACGAGGTTTCTCTATTGACATTAAGCCTTTCATGTAAACCAGAAAGTCGACGTTCAATTTTCGAAAATATCAAATATTATTATAAAGTTAAAATATGTTACACATAAAGCTATGTTACTTACTTATGTTAGGGTGAAACAAGGTACGTAACCGTAACGCCAAACCTGTTCACTACCGTAATCAATCTCGCGGTGTCGTAACGTTCGATTGATTGGCAGTCAAAGGTTATGTTCACGTGCGGTGCGTGCCGGGATCCATCTTTACATTCTATTTGAGTACACCATTTGCTAAATAACATTGAGAAGAAGTACTCATGATTGAGTCATAGGTACTTGGTTCTGCCAGCATTGGTTAGCTGTTAAAGAGGTATCATCTCATTCGATATTGAGTTTAGTAGTATGTTGTATTTAATTGGTCAAGGCATTCCCCCTGTAAGAGAAAGACTGCAGGTTCGAGTCCCGCCCGAGATGATTCTTCTTTTTCCCTATATATTCGATTTGTATAGTTAGCATACTTAATGCTGTAAAAAATCATTCAAATGTTGTATTTAGTAGTTTTGCGAATATCTTTTTGTCAACGATCTTAGCATAAGCCAGAGTAACCTGATTAAAACAATAGATCGTTCCAAAGTTGGTATGATCGTATCAGTTTCATACACATGATTGTTTATCGTAGAAACTGAAAATAATAATGTTAGTAAAATAATATGACGATTTTCACGTTCCTCGTGACATCGTTAGGAAAGTTCCAAACCAAAATGTATCATAACAAAATGTACTACGGAATTCACTAATTGGGACATTCAATGTTAGCTGTAGGTACAACTATAAGCGAGTAAATTGTATTAATTAACATCTAAACACGATACTGTTTCCAACACGCTTGGTTATCAATGTTTAAGTTATATTAGCAATGTTTATTACCTACCAAGCAATTAATATTATTGCATAAACTGAAACTAACACTCTGTCCACGAGCTTCATTTCTGCATATCGTATGAAGGAAAATAGCATAGAATCTCGATTCGCAGCGTCAAAACTTCACGTGGAGACGTTCTAACCCATATTTCGAAATCTATATTTTTTTCATATTATGTGACTAAAACACAGCTAAGGTATATTCGTTAAATGGTGAACTACTCTGAAGGGTAGAAGAGAACTGTGTTAGGTTTCTAAATTGCAGAATTCCGGGTAGGCAGCGCGAGTGTAACGCCCCTGGTGTTGCATACGTTCATAGGCCGCGGTAACCACTTTCCATCAGGTGGGCCGTGTGCTTGTCTGCCACCTAATTGGTATAAAAAAAAAATTCAAAGCTTAACTTTTTTTACAGAATGTCGTCAATTACGTCTTCATGTCGCCTGATAGTAAGCTGAGGGTGAAGTCACAGGAAAGAGGGTCTGAGGGAGGGAATAAATAACTTGACGACGAAGTCTCAAAATGATCTTAAAACTCTCGTATTAAGAGCAAATCAAACTGTCGAATTTATTTAAATGGTATTATTGTCCAAACTAAAGGTATGTACGAAGTATCAGGACAATCAGTCAACTGGAAGTGGGTAAAAAAAACAAAATTAAAATCATTTTGAGTACTTTGTACATCAACATCTTTCTTATGCTGTACAATGGTGACTCAGTTTGGAAATCTTGTCAGATTCTTTTTCTTGGCCTGCTTAAAGCTCCCGGAACTGCATGAAGAAGGAAACACGAGCCGGTAAAGAATTCTAAGACTTTCTGATGCTGCAAAAAAACAAGTAACTGAACAGCTTGGTTCGTGATAGAATTGTTGCTCTGCTTAGGATCTCATAACTTTTTACAGTGCAAGCAATATTGTGAACCTGTCTTTGCACTACTTGCTAGAATTGCACAATCTAAATGCATTTTTAAAATCGGTTAACCCAACACATTTTGGCGGCCGAGTGTAGCGGAAGCTATAAATGAACCCCGTGGCACAATGTGGGTGCGCGAGCTGAATTATCGACAAGTTGCCAGCGACCGCTACCTGCAGAAGGCGTGTACGATATTTAACACAATTACTTTCTTCTGAGTACGCTCCCTGTTCTAAGTGCGTTAGCATTTATAACGGAAGTTCATGGAGAAAGTAGCACAGTAAAAAATCACATTCGAAAATATTGTTGCTGTGGAATTTGTGTCGCCGTTTCTTCTTCACCAGTGCCTGGGAAGCGGTGGTAAATTTAGATGAAAACAATCAATTTTATCTACATTAATTAAAAATCTTTGACTTATGAGGCTATTCGTTTTTAATTAATATTAATTTAATGGTATTGCATCGTGGCGTTGCAGCGATAAATTACAGAAATTTTTATAGCATTTATTATATTAACTTTTAAATTCGAAGTTCATCGGGAAAAATGAAGCGCTCAAGTGGGACTTGAACCCACGACCTTTCCCTTACAGGGGAATGCTCTTCCAACTGAGCTATTTAGCCACACCTGAATCACTTCAAATTTTCCTTCTCTTTAAATCCGTCTTTAAGGGCAACGGTAGAGCCATTTACCAACTTTCTTACGAACTGCATTCCCCCTGTAAGGGAAAGGTCGTGGGTTCGAATCCCACTGGAGCGCTTGATTTTTCCCGATGTATTTTGAATATAGCGTAATAAGCCATATATCCTTGTGCAGTTGATTGATTGATTATTCACATCCATAAATTAGTACCTAGTAAATGATGGAACAAATATACAAACATCAGACATAATAGCAGGTAAATTATATTCATTACTTAAAAAAAAAATATTCCACAACATTCTACACAACGCTATCTAGACCCATGGTAAGCATAGCTTAACTAGCTTGTGTTATGGAATCTAGAATGCGGATAAAAATACATAGATACTTTTTTTTTTTTTGTATATACATACATATTATACATAGAAACACCCAGACCAATGCAAATAGTATGGCTATTTGCATTGATGCATACAAATATTCGCACTGAGCGGGAATCGAACCCGCGCCTCCTGCGTAGCAGTCGCGTCCACTACCACCACGCCACGGAGGCTGTTAACAAACACAAACATAGTCAGCCCTCATAAATCACACGTTAAATAACAATGCCTTTACCATTTACAAATAACGAATGAATATTAAATTACTTACCAGTAATTACAATATAATGAGATTGTACTCCAAACCAAATAATATGTAGTCAATATTTCATTATTTTAGTCACAGAGCGTTATTTCAGTCATATTTGTAGTCAAAATGTAGTTTAATAACAAAGTGCAGTTATTTTAACACAAATAGATATTCTGCAGTTCGAATTGGTCTGCACTCTCTGATTATAAATAACTGATATCAGTTTATTTATTATAATAGGCTTACTTTGGCAATTATACAAATATAGTTTTTTTATGTCTCACTGGAGACATGTAGAAAACTCTAATGTCGAAAATACACTTATTGATTAACTTGATACAAATTACTATTATATTAAAAATCAGTTTTAAATGAAATAATAATACCGTACAAGTAAAAATTAGGGTCTCCTGAATAGTTAGCACATCTAAGCAGAATGCACCTAAATCCTTGATATAATTTGATCTTTTATGATAATATTAAATAGAATATTGGGAAAACGTTAAACGTGTATAGTAAACGTTTAATAGACACTACCCGTGACCAGAGGGCTGGTTTATTCCTTGCGCAAAGGATTGGCATTGCCATTCAACGTGTGGCAATACCACCAGCCTTCTGGCTACCCTCCCGGTTGACGTCGATGGGGAGGAATTCTTTGACGCCTGAACCTGCAGTTTTGTACATAATATTGTCTTGTTTTATATTTGTATTTATAATAATTATTATGTATATTGTATAACTATTACAGCTAGGTCAGGACAAGCTGAAGCAGGTTGACAAGTTTCGCTATCTGGGGAGCACTATAACATCCAAGTGTGACCTTGATGATGAGATCAGCAGTAGAATCTGTGCCGCAGCTGCGGCATTTGGGAAGCTGCGTTCCAAGGTCTTCTATTTACATGACCTTAAGCTGGCCACCAAAATATCAGTTTACATGGCAACTGTGCTGCCAAACCTCTTATATTCCTCCGAGACGTGGTGTGTGTATCGGCACCACATACGCACTCTGGATCGTTTCCACCTCAAGTGCCTACGCTCCATCATGAAGATCCGATGGTCCGACCGAGTGCGTAACACCGAAGTTTTACAACGAGCAAATGTCAGTGGCGTTGAGGCCTACTTAATGCGTCAGCAGCTTCGGTGGTGCGGTCACGTATCACGTATGGCGGAGGAGAGAGTGGCGAAACGCATCTTCTACTCTGAACTAGAGGAGGGCAAGCGGAAACATGGCGGCCAACTCCTCTGGTTTAAGGATGTTCAGAAGCGTCATATGAAAAGATGCAACATTGAGCCGTGTCAATGGGAAGGTTTGGCAGCACAACGTCCAGAATGGCGCAGGGTGGTGCATAGACGAGTAAGCGATTTCGAGGAACAGCGAAAGGCAGACCTCGACGCTAAACGCGATGAGCTGAAAGTTCGCCCACCCGCTGCCATTCAGTACCATTAAGTGGGTGGTGTTCTCACGTGCCCTCAGTGCACACGAGTGTTCACCGCGAAGATCGGCTATGTAGCCATCTTCGAGCGCATCAGTGCCGAGTCGACTAGGAGTCGAAGTGGTCGCCTTGGCCGAGATCGGTCGGAGGCATCATTACAGGTAAACTCTCGACAGAATCATTCGATTAACTTTCGTGCCAGTATACGACCGCGTCCAGTCACCTGTCAAAACATGTGGTCGCGTTCATGCCCACTAATGAGATAATTATTTTTATCAAGAATTCTTATTACTAATTCCTGGTAAAGCAAACCGAATACACGAAGGCCATTTCTTCTTTTTGCTTAGTATTATATAAGACCATAATTTACTATACACATGATCGTTAAATTAGAGTACCTATGCCATCGTAAACATATAACACAATATAAGAAGTGCCCGATAGACGGCAATAGCCTTACCCTCGATTTCATGGTAAAAACATAATTTCCCTTGCATTATACCTTTGCTTACCCTTTCGGGAACACACAGGCGTGAATAAATATGTCTTATTACTGTCAAGGGAGTAATTTTCGTACCTTTTTATTTCATCTTCTCATTGCATTCAGAATTTTGCTTGTACCGTTTTTTATTTCACATATACAAGCCTATTTTACGAATAATTTGATCTGACATAAATAACAGTCATTACCACACGTCGGGTTCGTATCTAGATACGCACTCCCTGCCTGATACATAAATAAACCTTTAGGTATGAATATCAGATATCAATTTCTCATTGTTAGACTGTTGAGCAAGAGCCCTTTAATACAAAACTCTCAGTTACACCAACTCCTCCTATTGTTCAGCCCTGGAACTGATAGTGATAATACTACTATCGCCAATAGAATCTATGCTTCTATTGTACTAAAAGTGGAGCTAGTATCTAGGAAGGTAAACAGGGACGGAGCTCTGTTAATCCAACTTTAACTCGCTGTCCTCTGCAGTTTCAGCCATCGTACTCGGTCCAATTCGGATGTCTGCTCGCTCGTGATTTTTACTTCTTTTTTCTTATTACTCGATTTCTAAGCACTCGCCTATCGAATAGAAAAGGATTTTTTGAGGTGCATACGTAACCCAGGATTTAGCGTGATCTTCTTCTTCGGTCGAATTGATAGCGTTTCGATTCGGCGCGGGTTCGATTCCCGCTCAGTGCAAATATTTGTATGCATGAATATGGCTATTTGCATTGGTCTGGGTGTTTCTATATATAATATGTATGTATTTACAAAAAAAATTATTTAAGTATGTTTATCTGCATTCTAGATTACGCTAGTTAAACTATGCTTACCATGGGTCTAGATAGCGTTGTGTAAAATGTTGGGAAATATTTATTTATTTATATCCACACACACATGCTTCCACCTAAATACACTTTCACATTTAAAATATGATACCTAAGACCACAACATTTGATACCCCATATTAGTTAAACTTAATTTATCTTTTGTGTATTTTGTCCCAGAATAGAATAGAACATAAACAATTAGCACCGCCATTAATAAAGAAAGCATGAATCGCAGCTTCGGAAGTTAATAGCACAAAACGATCGTTAATCCCTTAATGCCGATGTAACAAAGCGGCAACAAAATTGAAATGTAAGCGCGGTACATTGTGTACGTCATTACTCTCAACCATCGGCGATAAAAGATGGCGGGCTATAAAGTCCGTCCTTTATTAAGTCGCAATGTCTTTTGTTGGAATAAATTATTTCCAGTCCTAAAATAAGTACTTATGATAATTAGTCCGTTAGTCCCTGATTTATTTGGTAAGTTAATATAAATTGGGTACTGTTAATCGTCATTAACAACTTAAGATGACCCAAAAAAGGTACTCTGCATGCACATTTGATCGTAGAAGATCTTTGGCTTTAAAACGAGCGCCAACTCACGAATGTACTTGAGTGTTGTTCATTGAGAGAGTAGTATTAGCTAGATCATCAGGAAAGCTGAGCGGTGGCAGTGATTGCGAACAAGACTCGCAGAACTCGCTGCCCGCGAGTGGTGGCAACTCTGAATGACCTCCGTCCTCCATGAGCATGGGCCTGAAGGTGACCTGTCACCTTGGCAGAAGCAGGCTGAGGAGCCTGTCTCCGGAGATGAGTTGGGGACTCCGAAGTTCCCCTTCCAGAAGAGGACCTGTTCGATAGGGATGGTCCTGAGTCCGCGCGAGGTGCGAGGGATATGTCCAGAAACCTCACCTTCAGCTGTGCACTTTGACCCTTCCCCACCGGCTCAGGCGGGGAAGGGGTATCCGCGGTGATTTTCCAATTTTCCTCATCTGCCTGCCCTGCGTCCTTTCATCTCCTTCTAGGTCTCCCTCTTCCCACACGTCTTTGTAATCTTTGTGAAGGTTATACATATAGTGAAAAGGTATATACATCTTTGTAACAAACAACAACCTGTAAGAGATCGCTCTTAGCGATAAGGCCGCCATTTGTACATAATGTCATGTATTGTCCATACATTTATTGTATTACTGGTGTACAATAAAGATTTATCTATCTATCTATCTATCTATCTGTTGAAAATCTAAACCTATAATACATGAATGTTGATATGTAAGGTGGAAAGATGCCGTAATCCTGTTAGAACAGTAATAGCTCTGTAACCAAAAGTGAACTTAAAACGACTTCCATTTTATTAGTAAGGGTACAAAATTAAAAAAGTAATTTATATATTCTATTACACGAATGTACTTTTCCACCTACAAACCTAACTTAATTGGAACAAGTTATTCTAGAACCTCCCACCAAATCAAGCAAATTTTAAATCTATTTCTATACGCAAAAAGTTCAATTTCGTATCTTCAAATAGTCACAGCAAGGTAACTCATAAAATTAAAACTGGATTGACCTCAGTACAGTAACAGGAGTGGTAACGCGGGATCCATCGCCCATTGCCAGCGATGTGACTTTTATGGCTTGCGGCTTGCGCTAAGTGCTGCGTCCTTTTGTACTTTGAACGAATTCCTGCTTTAAACAGCCGTTTAGAAGAAATATACGTTTGGAGGGGGGAGATGTATAGACATTCTTATCTTTTATTGAGCCTCATGTTTTTATTAGTATGAAAATAAACCTAGCTAGCCGTAGAAGGTAACTATGAGGATCTCCGCAGGGTGGTTGGGGAGGGGGGGGGGGGGTTTGTTTGGCAGGATGATTATTAGTTTTTGAAAATACACAATTGTTATTTAATGTAATTCCTAGTTGGAGGACAACAAACAGATCCCCGACACCCACTTCACAATACTATAGAACTATATAGAACAGTTACAAGCAGCCTGCAACTGCGGGGCTCCATCCCAGTCCATGCCACTCTTGCTCTCTTGCCCACTGTGCGCTTCCACCTGTACCTTCAAGGACCTGTGCAGGGAGCAGACAATGCTGTGGCCGTAGCCATGTATTGGGCCGACATAATCTAATAGATTGATGAGTCATTGACACGAAGAAGAAGTGTAATTCCTGATATTAGCACAATAGTTAGCTACATATTATCATTAATTCAAGTCCGATTTGGACATAAGTAACCTATTTTGGACTTGACTGCAGTCGGGTAATTACAGCTTGTTTATTATATACTGGTGACGGCGACACTAGAGTACCTCTGTGGCTGTGCTCTGTGAGGGAGGGTGACAGGTTACAATTAGTCATACCCAAAGTGGCTTACAGTGATGAATGAACCTAACAGTAAAAATACCATTTCGCTAAACTCCAGAGGCACGTGCAGCCTCTAGGAATACATAGGTGTAAGTATATTACAGGTAGTATCTATATCAACCTCCTTGGCGTGGTGGTAGTGAACGCGACTGCCACGCAGGAGGCGCGGGTTCGATTCCCGCTCAGTGCAAATATTTGTATGCATGCAGTGCAGTGCCAATGCAAACAGCCATATTCATGAATATGGCTATTTGCATTGGTCTGGGTGTTTCTATGTATAATATGTATGTATTTACAAAAAAAAAAAGTATTTAAGTATGTTTATCCGCATTCTAGATTCCATAACACAAGCTAGTTAAGCTATGCTTACCATGGGTCTAGATAGCGTTGTGTAGAATGTTGAGAAATATTTATTTATTTATTTTTATTCATCTAGTATGGCCGAGTCAATATATTTATTTAAAATTTTACAGATTTTTGATATTGATGCGGTCATTATAAGATGTTGTTAGATTTTATAATTATGTAACAACTTAAGACAGAAGGTCTCTTAAGTAAGGACTGAATAAATTAATAAACAACTTGGTATTACACGAATCTCACAACTTTTCACGGTAGAACCAAATAATGACTTGCGAAGACTTGCTATTTTCAACAAGTATTGTTATTTTACAGGCGTAAGTACATGCATAGGTACATATACTTACGCTTATAAATCCCGGAAGAGGCAAGCAGAGGTGTATTAACAGATTAACACCTACATTTCACCGACTACGATTTTACGGTTCCACGTAATGGGGAACCAGCCTATTGCCGTCACGCCGGGCACTTAGTCATGAACTGCATGCTTATTGTCGGATGGAGAACAACCCTATCCCTTAGTCGCCTTCTACGACGCCCTTAAGAAGTGGGGTGGCCCTATTCTACTCTGCAGGGAACCACCACGGGAAACCACAAAGAATCCATACTAATCCATACTAATATTATAAATGCGAAAGTAACTCTGTCTGTCTGTCTGTATGTTACGCTTTCACGCCTCAACCACTTAACAGATTTTGATGAAATTTGGTATAGGGGTAGATTAGACCATGAGAAAGGACATAGGCTATGTTTGATCGCGATGACCGACATCCACGCGGGCGGAGCCACGGACAAAAGCTAGTATTATAAATGTGAAAGTAACTCTGTCTGTATGTTACGCTTTCACGCCTAAACCCCTGAACCGATTTTGATGAAATTTGGTATAAAGGTAGATTAGACCTTAAGAAAGGACATAGGCTATGTTTGGTCGCGATAACCGACACCCACGCGGGCGGAGCCGCGGGTAAAAGCTAGTACTATAATAATTCCACAACATTCTACACAATTAAATCTAGACCCATGGTAAGCTGAACTAGTTTGTGTTATGGAATCTAGAATGCGGATAAACATACTTAGATAATGTTTTTTGTAAATACATACATATTAAACATAGAAACACCCAGACCAATACAAATAGTCATATTCATGCATACAAATATTTGCACTGAGAGGGGATCGAACCCGCGCCTCCTGCGTTGCAGTCGCGTGCACTACCACCACGCCACAGAGCTATTAAAAGCTATGTAAAAGTAATCTATGACTTTAATTTGTTGTTTTTGAAAAGAACATTCTTAACATCAAATGCAGGTAAGAGCGCACCATTATATTAAAAAGCAAGCAGCCATTGAAAAGTAAAATGAAAGGAAGAAGTAGCTCCCGGCCTTTCACGAGTTTTCTATTCTCATAACTGTCTCATCGGGAATTCATTTCGCTCGGACGTCCTGCGACGGACGCCACCTCGTAGACGGGCTACGCCGTAGACGTTATGTAGCAAAAGCCATTTCAAAGTGCTACGAGCTTACATATTGCTATGGGTTATTAGTTTTAGTGAAAAGAACCATTGAATTAAAGTGGTTTGCTTGCGGGCGATCGTGACAGTATGGACCGCGGTATGGACTATAAGAGTCACTTTTGTTAGTATAAAACTTTAACTGCATAAAATTCTTGTGCAAAATTGAATGAGCTGTCGTAAAATCTTATATGAAAGCTCTTTTATGCAGCGAGTTAGCTGTATCAGTTTGGGTAGTCGTATCATTTTGGGTGCTAGAAGTTAACTCAATTCATCCAAATTGCTCACTTATTCCTTATGCTAATAGAGTGATTAGCTGTGGATCTACAACATTGAGTAATTTAAGAATTTTATTATTTAATATGGGATATATTCAATGAATTTTACAGCATTAAGTATGTTCGTAAGAAGATCGGTAGATGACTCCACCGTCGCCATAAGAACGGATAAATAGAAGGGAAATTTGAATCACATCGGGCGTGTCTCGGTAGCCGAATTGGTCAAGGCATTTCCCCTGTAAGAAAAAGACTGCGGGTTCGAGTCCCGCCCGAGAAGATTTATTTTTCCCTATGTATTCGGGATATATTTATTCAGAGACTAAATACAGGTTTTTTTATTTATTTTTTTATTTTTCTTTTTATACCACTTAGGTGGCAGACAAGCACACGGCCCACCTGATGGAAAGTGGTTACCGCGGCCTATGGACGTATGCAACAACAGGGGCGTTACACTCGCGCTGCCTACCCTCAAGAAACCTTCTAATGCCCCTCTTGAAGAACCCCATATTATAATGATGTTGTCAATTTCCGCGAATATCACATAATAATGCTGTTTTCAACTGATTCTACCGCAATTTTGTTAACTTTTCAGCAGCCATGATGAAAAAGGCCTCCTCACGTGCCTTTTTAGAACCTACAAAACATAAATTCTCGTAGTAATTTATTGTATTTAAATTTATTACTCTTATCAAATTTTCATACGATATTTTGCTATGGGTATCTTGCTAAACACTACCAAATATTTTTATATTATTACTAAGTAAAAAAAAACTTATTTACATAAAAAACAAAATAGTACAAGCAATACGATAGATATTGCTTGTACTCCTACAATAAACTTGTACTATAAAACTACCATAATATTCTGGCAGCGCTTGTAATAAAATATTAGGGAAATAGCACCGCGCTGTCGCCCGCACCGCGCCGCGCGTACTGGCGGGAGGGCGTTATGAAATATGCTAAGAATGACGCCCTGCTTCAATATCCGAGGTTCAGGCCCGGCCCACCACAGCGTGTGAGCACGTCCACAATTTTAATTATAACAGCTGTTGTATAAGATGGTGACATTCCACAAAAAATAGTCAAGAGCGAGTCGCGTCGTGAAATAGCAGTGTGCTGAATTTTATAGTTTTGAGAGTATCTATAACTTTTCTTTTACTTCTTAATTTTTTTATGGAATAGGGAGGCAAACGAGCAGACGGATCGCCTGATGGTAAGCCATCATCGCCGCCCATGGACACCCGCAACACCAGAGGAGTCACAAGTGCGTTGCTTTCCTTTTAAAAGAGAGTACGCTCTTTTCTTGAAGGTTTGAAGGTCGTATTGGTTCGGAAATAAATAAATAAATAAATATTTCCCAACATTCTACACAACGCTATCTACCATGGTAAGCACAGCTTAACTTGCTTGTGTTATGGAATCCACAATACGGATAAACATACTTAAATACATTTTTTTTGTAAATACATACATATTATACATAGAACCACCCAGACCAATGCAAATAGCCATATTCATGCACACAAATATTTGCACTGAGCGGGAATCTAACCCGCGCCTCCTGCGTAGCAGTCGCGTTCACTGCCACCACGCTACAGAGGCTTTATCTTTTCTCAATTCGTTCCTGTGTGCAGCATTCCTGTCCAGCGCGCAAATAAAGTGCTGGATTGCATCTGGAATAATGTGAACTATCACTGGAATGGGTAACTAAACAGTCCAGTCTCTGGATTGTCAGTCAGTTCAAGCACGTTTAAAACAATGGAGTAATGTGAACACTACAATCCAATTAAGCACTGGACTGGATCGATTCACTGGATTCCTAGACTGGAATACATGAACTGGGCATTATGGTTTAGCAGGCATTCTTGGACCATGAAGGAGGCTTATGTATTTCTACTACACAAACTTAATAGACACCTAGTGGGAGTTGGGCGGACTTTATTTTTTTTAATACGGCATTTTTTTCACAGCATTCTACACAACGCTATCTAGACCCATGGTAAGCTTAACTAACTTGTGTTATGGGTTCTAGAATGCGGATAAACATACTTAGTTTTTTTTTTAAATAAATATTCCACAACATTCTACACAACGCTATCTAGACCCATATTATATATAGAAACACCCAGACCCATGCATACAAATATTTGCACTGAGCAGGGATCGAACCCGCGCTCCTTGCATGGCAGTCGCGTGCACTACCGCCATCTCGTATGATCTGAGCTCACAAATTCACCATGACTTCTGGTTGAATTATTCATTCATATGAATGACGAGATGTTAAGCAGAAATCAGGTCCTCTGTATATTATGCCCGAGACTTATTTAATGAAATTAGAATAATGCTCGTGGGCTTCAGGGAATGAAGTTTTATTTCTGCTCAGCAAATACACTTATTACTTTATCTTCTGTTGAAGTAATTACTTTTTCATTTCAAAGAATTAGTTGTATCTACTTGAAACCGTAATTTCAAGGAATTACTGAGGTTTTAATTTCCTAGAATTGTAATTTGTTTCTTTTGTGTTTAATTTTAGACAGAGTTTAATTTGAAATGATTTTTACATTAATGCTTGGGATTAAAAGAGAAATGTTAGGATACCATCGATTTTGCACTGGTCTCTATTCTAACTACTACTACTCGAGCTTATCCCGAGAGAGGGTATTAAGTAATGGAGGGGGAACTCTAAGCCTCTGCACACCTCATTTGCTTGAATTAAACACCTGCCTCACTTTAGTGCCACTCTATCCATATTGTTCGATTACCTGTACTTTAGAAATTGTGTTTATTATGCTTGAATGTAATGTTTAATGACAGTAGAAAAAGTTCATGAAACATGTAAGGACAGAAGCAGAAAACAACCTGTTTTTTCTGCCTACCCCGTTATAAATAAGCAATAGTGAATATATGTATAACTACCCACAAGTAAGACCTAAGCAATATGTACAACACCCGCATAAGTAGTCCTAACAAAATGAATAAATACTCACGCCAACACAGTTAATATAGCTAATTATTTCCTTACAATAAAAAGCCATTTCCAAAGCCGTCTGGTAGCCAATTAAGTCTGACAATTGTGAGAAGGGATGCTGCCTGCCGCAGGAGGAACAAAACCGCTATTTGGGAGCTACAGACACAACAACCTTTCAAATGAATAGAATATAATTTACCGAAATAAAAAGGGAAGTTGTATCGAATTTCGAGGTCTGTTGAGTAACATCGAGGCTTTTTGTCTATTCACGGTGTTCTTGTATTTAGAAAACATTTTCAGCATATCGTTGGCTTATTTACCTTTTAGACACCTCTTATTTACCGTTTGAAGATATTTTCGGGCTTGAATCTTATCTCGAAATGTAACAAGGTGGCCGCTGGAGTGGAGTAAACGTAATCTCGCAAGGTAAAGATAGTTAAGTACTGATTTTTTGTAAGGTGAAGTATTTTATATATTTTATACCTATGTAGTAAAAAGTGTTTGATAAGTAATTGTCGCTATCCAGAGCGATAACATCACATGATTGTTTGTGCAATGGTAACTATTCAGTTTTGTTCGTATCGTGAACATAAATTGTGATTTCTAATCTTTATTTATCTAATTAACCCCTGGCGCAAAGAGAAAGTGTTATAAGTTTGACGTGTCTGTCTGTCTGTTTGTGGCATCATAGCGATTTCAATTAAGTTTTTTTTGTATTATAGGTGATTTATGTGCGAGTATTCTTAGACATGTTTGTTAAAAATCGGTTGAACCGTTTAAAAGTTATGGGGGTTAAAGTCGAGATGGGGAGTGACGGGGGCTTTTTAAATTTTAATTTAATATTATTGCGTCATTGTAAGTTGGCTAAGTTAGTTAGATGAGTACTTTAAATTGCAATTCTTTCCTCATTCAAATAAAACAAATATTTAGATATACAGTACAAATAAAGCCTACAGTAAAATAATCTTATTATAATTAAAGCGAGCGTTATCAAAATACAAAACCGTATCCAATGATAAAAATCCTCAAAGAGAGTAATATCAAAAAAAAATCGAAATTATAAAATATAACATAATTTAATTTGTATCTCATCTTCAACTTTGTGCTCGTGAACAAGTCGGACTGTTCAACAAACAATATTTTATTAAAAAACTAGCTGTTGCTCACGGCCCACTCGCATGGAACTCTAACCAATGGGAATTTATTCCCAAAATAAAAAGTAGCCTATAGGTATGCTACTTGAGTCCAATGGTCTGCCTCTGCCCCAGGCTCCGTGGTGTGACGGTAGTGAACGCGACTGCTACGCAGGAGGCGCGGGTTCGATTCCCGCTCAGTGTAAATATTTTTATGCATGATTATGGCTATTTGCATTGGTCTGGGTATGTTTATCCGCATTCTAGATTCCATAACACAAGCTAGTTAAGCTATGCTTTGGTCTAGATAGAGTTGTGTGGAATGTTGTGGAATATGTATTTATTATTTATAGTAACAATATAATTATGTACCTATATCTATGTTTCATCCCATAATTTCTGTAGTCGTTTCAGCCGTTAGGGCATTGAATAACAAAGAACCAAACATATTCACAAACTTCTCCATTTTTAAGTATTTTTATTAAAAGACTTAATAGGTAACAGTTACACGCTACCGAGAAACGAATTACAAATATTGCACCGCAGAGGGGTCGTGACTGCACGAATCACAGTGAGCACAATTATTCGGTAAACGTTTTCGGTGAATTGTGCCAATATCAATCATTGTAATTGAGGTTAAACGCTAAAAAGAAAGGCAAATATTATTTTGTTTGCGAATTTCTGTTTAACGATTTAATAGTCCAGTATTTAAAAAAATAGCATGCTATGTTCTTCTTTCAATATGCCACATCTGAACTGCAAAATTGGTTTTATAGTTCATATGTGACAAGGCATTGGATATGCAGACTAAGAAACAGTGCCAAGGGGCAAAGGTGGAGTCAACTGTCACCCTAGCAGAAGCAGGCCGAAGCGGTGCATTACGCGCTACTCCATACGCGGAGGCTAGATGGGGACGCCGTGGTTCCCACACCATATGGGCCAGCTCGAAAGAGACGGTCAGTCGACGTGCGAAAGATATATGTCTCCGGCAACATCACCTCTGGCAGCCTACGATCCACAGACAACGTGATTTTTAGTCGGATCGGGTCTGACATAACCATAACCACCGGGTTGGAAGGTGAAAGCTATGATGATTATGTGCACATTATGTGCCTCTTCCATTGCCTTGCTTCTTATTCGAAGGTCTGAGTGACAGCAACATATACTCATTTCCCATTTATAATAGCTACTAGTAGGATTAATATAAATCTTGACTGAGATAGTATGTAATTGTACGTGGTATGTAACTGTCATTAAAGTAGTTATGTCTCCAAGATCGATAGTAAGTTAATTAGAGATCAAAACCACAACTACCAAGCTACAGCCGCAAAGCTCCCAAGTTTAGGCAATCCACTCAAGATGTTCGGTTTATGTGTTGTTTACCTAACCCTCTAGAAATTATGAGCTAACATGGATTTTCATATATTAGTCTCCCGCAATGGGGCTTACCTTCAACGCGGAGTTCATTCAAACTAATTGTTGAAATATATTTCAAAAACCGTTAACATTATTGAGTAATCATTTTTTTTATTAAAATTTTAATTTTAAATGGCTTATTTTTAATTCAGAGCAATAGAAATTAAAAATGTCAACGCAATAGTGGCAAACGAATATAGTGAAGAGATATAAACTTCCAATAAAAGCGTCGTCTTCGAAGCGAAGCTCAAATTTTACGGACTTTTATTCTTGCACTATTCTTCTATCACTATTATTCACTATTATTCACTATTTTTATGTTATTATGAAGCCTGATATACCTACATGACTAAAACAATTGAGATAGTAAATAATGTTAAAACCTCTAATTCTATGTTTTATGTTTGTACAGTATAACATGTATTTTCTAAGTTTCTTGCTATAATCCTTCAAATTCAATCACCTTACTATTATAACTCGTATAGAATTATTATTTCAACCTATTACTAATAATTATTAGTAGTTTCTACAAACGAACACTCCGAAACTGCTATGATGACTATAAAATTAATTCTAAATTCAACATGTTGATATTGTACTCATAATTTTATTGAAGCAAGTTAAACAAGGATTAGCCGTATTGTCATACAAGTTTAAAGTTAAACATGAATGTCATGTTTTAGTCATATAAAGCGCTATTTGAACGAAATTTCATCCTAAATGGGGTGAGTCAGCTCAATTCAAGTATTGTGTATTTTTCACAAACTCTGTCGGAGCAGTACAAGGCTATTGAACAAAAATATGAGCTGAGCCGGCTTTTTAAACGGACGATTTTATATAGAACGTTGCAATAGAGATAGATGTACTTACTTTAGTAACAATATTGATGTAATTTTGACACTTATTTACCTGCAGACCGATGAAATATTGGCTATCGATAAATTTATAGTAAGCTTACACCAAGTGCCCACTTGACGGCAATAGGCTCATTCCCTATTACGTAGGCTGCAAGTCATAGGTAACAAAATGTGGGTGTTAATACACCTCTTCATCGGAGATTTGCAGGTTGTATATGTAAGTATGTATGAAATTTATAGAAATGAGAATCCGTACTAGTTCAATATTTCGAACACCTACCTGGACTAATCTCTGCATCACCCAAGGTTGACTGGTAGAAAATGCCCACGGCATTAAGTCCGCCTTTGTACTCTTATTTTTATATAAATTTGTGCATAAAGAATAAATAAATAAATAAACTACGTTGATTCAATGAGTGTTTTACTGCGAATATATTATATGTAATAACCAGACTTCCGTGTATAATCTTACAACAAGAAGATTATCAATACCGTATCGAGCTTGTAGCAAATCGTAAAAATCAAATAAGAAGAAGGGTTGTACTTCTAATTGATGCCTAATGGGCTGAGAACTCGTAAAACTTGAGAGAGGGCGTCGCACTTTAACTGTCGATGCTGCAATCCGGTATCTTTTACTGCACAGCTAAAGCACCCATTTATTGCCGAGTATGTTGGCTGTGCACTAGTTCCAATGTGGGTAATGAGTGGCCTCGTCTGAGAAAATATATGAGCTTGTTTAATTGATGTTCTATGTATGGATTGTTTTTTTTTAGAAACGGCTGTACGAGTAGTTTACTTAGCACAGTATCACTTACAACTCAAATGTAAAAGAGTGTATTCCCAGCTCTTCCCACACATAAAAACACCTTTTTAATTTTAAAATGTTTACATTACTATGTATGTAGTTAGACGTTTACATAGTAATCGAATACATAGGGAAAAAGAAGAATCATCTCGGGCGGGACTCGAACCCGCAGTCTTTCCCTTACAGGGGGAATGCCTTGACCAATTCTGCTACCGAGACACGCCCGATGTGATTCAAATTTCCCATCTTATACGTCTTTAAGGCGACGGTGGAATCATCTACCGATTTTCTTACGAACTATCGGAATTAATGAATGATGTTACAATCATTTTTAAACATTGATTTTTGATAACTCCGCCCAAACAATTGCATGAATTTTTTACAGCATTACAAATCTATACAAATCGAATACATAGGGAAAAAGAACAATCATCTCGGGCGGGACTCGAACCCGCAGACTTTCCCTTACAGGGGGAATGCCTTGACCAATTCGGCTACTGAGTCACACACGAGATTTGTATAGTTAGCATACTTAATGCTGTAAAAATTCATTCAAGTTTACATAGTAGTTTACTATTCATCGAAAATACTGGTACCTATTCTGTTTATAAGTATTCTATGCCTAACTTTGTTTTTGGAAGCTACCAATTCCGAACATTTTGCCCTGAAATATGACGTTGTGCCTGTGGATATTGGTTTATTACCGAAATTCTCCAAAATGGGCCGGCTAATAGGTTCCCAAGGCTCGGCCCTTGGGTCTGTGCGTATTACCCGAACCAAACTAATAGTTTAATATAACAATATCCAAGGAAAGATTACCGCTCGTCTTTATAGCGCTTGCAGATTGAAATTTCTATCTAAAGCTTTTGTACTGGCGCACGCGGAAAAGCGAATTGCGATGACCGATTTAATATATCTCCTGACAACTGAATAAATTTAGATGATTCCGTCTATTAATTATTATTGTGTACATAAAAAATATTTGAACATTGTTTGACTGTAATTTCAGATTCATGAAAAATTCAGATGTGATATTCAGTGTTATTGCAAACTATGAAAACATCACTTTATTTTAAGTGTCCGTCCCTATGTACGCTTATATCTTTAAAACTACGCTACGGACGTTGGTATGGATTCTTTTAATAGATAGTCTAATTCAAGAGGAAGGTTTATATGCATAATATATGCTTAACATGGTAGAGAGTGCAGTTGGAAAGGGATCTGACGCCACGCGGGCGGAAAAAATGGGCAATACGAAGAATCGCTTAGCTATAGGCACAGAATAGATAATAGTACTAGCGTACTAACAGGTAGGACAGGCCAATTACATATAGTTTCGAACAACTCTGTCCTATATGTTATATTACTCGTCGTTGGTGGGACAACGGCTTCAATCATTTTTCTGCTATCTATTTATTTATATAAGGTTCTCATGCCTTTATGATGCGGAAAATCAATACTAAAAATAAAGTATGGACGCTCGTAAAACTAGTATTGCTTCTAGAGTACCCAGGTAAAGTAGGTCATAACATTATTACTTACAGTACCTACTAGACAACGTTATAGCTCCAGATGAAAAAATATAAAGTTGAAAAAGAAAAAGACTTTTTAATATTATTATATAGCTTGTCCGAGTGACTTACGACTCGTATCACTTCTAAAAAGAAGTTTATACTTCGAATATATTTCAATATTTTTACCGTAGAACTTTGACGAATAGAAGCGGAGTAGGGAAGTTCTTTTTTAATTGTGAATAAGAGAATCATAAGAATAACGGATAAAAAAATAATTCTTAAAACATTTTCAGTTCTAAATTCCCAAAAATGTACGCACTGTGCCTACCCTTCCTATTAATGTCACAAACTGCACAATACATGTTGTACTAAATTCGGAACTACAATCCCACCCCAACAGATGTACTCGATATTTCCAGCTTGAGTCAATTAACCGCGTCGAAAACAATTCCGAGTAATGCTAGTGCTATTGTGTTCGATCAAATGTATTGGTACACATATATTACACCACACAAAGCACTCGTTAAGTTACGCCAACCACAGGATAATGAATAGTTATTACTTACTAAGTACTACTCCTCAACAACATGCCGATAAAAGCCGGTAATGTATGAGTATTTCTGCACTTCTGGTAACGTTAATTTCTATGAATACATATTCTAAGGTTCAACCAAACTAAATTTAGACACGAATTACTATTCCAGAATTAATCTATTCCAAGATTTTATCCTCGACTAAATCAATAGACGTTTTTCCTTGCAATCTACCGTATAGATAATCTAAAGTGAATGAGAGTGTAAAAAGTATCTGGCGACTACGCGTTGTCTTAAAAAGGCACGGTGTTAAGCGTAAAGTCATGTCAACTCGCTTTTGTCGTATTATGGCGTGTGACAGAACTTATCAAACGTAAAGTTAAAAATGACTGTAGGAGACGCCATTTCATTATTCTTAGAATATATCTCTTTATTCTGTGAGAAACGGTGGTATACTATCTATTTCTGAATAAGGTTATTATTCTTAGTATTATGCATTATAGAATATGAAATCGGTTTTCTCTCGAATATGTGGCTGTTTATTCTAGGTATAAGCTTTACTTACGTTTGGTCGAATAGGCCTTAAGAAATATAAAATTAGTAGAATAAAAGTAGAGCAACTACTATTTTTCAGAAATCACATTTCCTTTAACTTCACCACTCGAGTACGACACGCAGGAACTCGACTACAGATAAAATCTAAATCGACAGTCCTTCGTATTGTGAAAATATATTTATCACGTTCCCGGGTTTTTCCCTATCCATTACTCAGCAATTTCACAGTACGTGCAATAACGGTGCAAAGGCCAGGTGGCCTACTATCATCTCTTAAAGTTAGGATATTATTTACATAATTTACTTTACGATATAGCCGTACTCAATTCTGATAGCAGCCGCTGATTGGACATTACTCGCAGATTCTTATGAGAAACACTATAAAATACCGGAGGATGTTTGTGCCTCGTCATCCAGACCCGATATATTTCTATTTTCGAAACAGCAAAAGCGTACAGTACTAGTAGAACTCCCAGTACCGTGGGAAACTAACATACCTAAAGACCACGCTATAAAAATAAACAAATACTTTGACTTGACCAACGAGTTAACCAAAAATGGCTATGTGGTTAAACTCTACGCCGTAGAAGTAGGAGCAAGGGCAATTCCAGCTAAATCCCTGTATAACTTATTTAAAGACCTCGAATTGCCAAGAGCTTCAGTAAGCTCTTTACTCAAACGAATATCTAAAACGGCGTTGATAGGATCTTACCAAATTTGAATAGGTAGAGGGGGGAACACGACTGACGGTGGAGGTGAGCGCTGATGCATCACAAGGTGGCCACCCTAAACCTACACCTGGGTCGCAAGTCCCAGGCGCCGTCACAGTGTTCCTCTCTGTACCACGCCATGGACCCGGCGACCGCACGGTGAATCCATGGAATGCTGAGAACCGGATCTCTGTATGGGACTAAGACCGTTGTTGTATATCCGGATATTGGTATACTGTGAGGTATAAATCTAACAAATTATATAGAATAAATATATCCACCTCAGTAAGTGATACTGTTTGATCACACAATAACTAATATCTATGCACACTATGAAAAATTACCAAGTGAGATCAAAAAAATATATTGTTGGAGATGGTAGTAGCCCCCTGTAGCCGGCTAACGGGACTTTATATCGCGTACAATTTGTTACTATTGAAATGCTAAAAAGGTGTCTGGACATTTCGGGCAGTGGACATTCGCGATAGAATAACGAGTTCATATTATATCTGCCCTGTAGTTCAGATGGCATTAGCATTCAGCTAGTGCAGTCTTAAATGACCGAAGTATAATAGAGGTGATTTAAACTACTATATTTTTATGATAAAATATGTTCGTAGCAAATTCCTTTGTAGTATTTCGTTTCGTTTGGACTCGTCGCTTGCAATTTACATTTTTTTTTGTTTTTTTTTTTTAAATTCATTTATTACCAAAACAAAACGAAGAAGACGAAGACTTTATATAGAACAAAAAACCACTAAGGTTTGTACTTGTGGTAATACAATACAGTCGCTAACATATAAGGATATAGAGTAGCCAGAAACACAAAAAAAAATCCGTATGATTTGTTTAGACACTGGAAATTAATGTTCTCTTTCTCTTAATAGTAGTTAATTGTAACTTAAGACGAAGACGAGTAACTTAATAATAGAACTCCTTATTTTTATGCTCTAATAATAGCTGAACCTATTTAAATGCAAATGAAATCCGCTGAACTTACAATGGGCATGTTACGGTACGTCGCAGGGCAGAGCCTCCGAATAGCAGCCATCAATAAGCAGCATGTGAGCGTAGGCGTTTGATTAATGAATATGGAACAGGCTCGCTAGATTCAAATTCAAAATGATCCCGTGCCACCGTCTCTAATGACTAACCAAATTAATATCTAGTTAGACCACTGTGAGGTTGGGCTTGAGACATATCAAACATATAATGTGCTCGCATCACATCGTACATAAATTTCGTAACATGAATCTATTTCAGTGGCGCTATTTCAGTTAATTAAACTTTTAGATAAATCTCATACAAATATGTAGTGATTAAAGGGTTGGTTAAACTTTGAATTAAGGAATGATTTCTCTAAATGGTTTGGTTATGGTGATTTGGAAACGACCAATAGTGGAATAATGACATCGACTCCTTTGCTTTAAATTAGTTGGATGTAGCTAAAGAGAGAGTGTGTGAGAGAGAGAGAGAGAGAGATAGAAAGAGAGATAAAAATGAAAAGTTTTACAGCCTGAGCCCAGCAGTGGGATGAATGCAAGAAATAAAATAAAGCGTTGGTAGATAATACATTTGTTACAAATTGCCTATTCTGTTTACCATATTTTTAATAATGCTAGTGACAATAAATCTCTCCCAACTCTACGGTGATCTACAGAAATAAGTACAGTGTAATTACAACATCACAGACGAAGCTATTATCATCTTAGCTTCGAAGACATAGTAGTCATCCTTAAACTATATAATAGCATTGACGCTTTCTTGTTAAATTAGAAATTTTGTCACCATTAAATATGAAACTCCTATCGGCAGCACCCGCAGCATCTTATTCAAATTGTATCCTGTCACTCTTTGTTTGCATAAGGTTCTCTAAGATTCCACTTTGCATACTTAATATGCATAACTATTTAAAATGCCAAATGAGTGCGAAAGTATGCGCGACGTAAACTTTTCTGTCTTCTAGTATATTAACAACTTCTTTTTTCTATGCATATGGTTTACTATAAAATTGCCAAAAGACAATTTGGTCCTTGCCGTTCTGATACGCTATTATTTATTGGGTATGCAAACAATGTTTTTTTAATACCCCTCGAAATATTGCTAAAAGGATTCAAATTTTATTAAGTCTAAGTTCAAAAAACAATAATACTAACACTTACAAGAAGTAATGTAACCTGCAATAAAAATTAAACAATAAATGGACATGGAAGGGAAACTGTCCCAAATCGCTGTCCCAAGACAATTCTTCTTGTACCATCTGCACAGTTCACAATTCATCCTATTTCAATTCAATTTTATTTACAACAACAAACAATTCTTTTGATAAATCGTTTTTAATCCGAACAAAATGCTGGATTATTTCAATTTGAGGAAGAAAAAGATTTCCATAATGGAATTAGTTCATTTGAAGCCCTTGAGATCATGGGCTTTACTGTGGAACTTCACGAGAATTGGAGCTGAATATCATTTTGCTTTACCACTCTCATTAATTTGTTAATTTGAAGCGTCGGTAGCTTAGTGGTTAAGGAGTCGGCCTTACGATCGAGAGGTCCCGCGTTCGATCCTGGCCATTACACTACCGACGTAAACCCACTCCTAGCACAAGCAATTTAGCTTAGTTGGAGGGGTTAGAGGGAATATTAGTAACTTCGGTTCTAATATTCTTTAAAAAAAACATGTTATTTAAGCAGTTGTCGCGACTTTTGGGTATCTATCTCCGGATCTACTGAACCAATTGCGATCAAACATGTATTTTAAGTCTAATCAAATATTTAAAAAAAACCGTTCAGTAGTTTTTGCATCTATCTCGAACAAACAGATAAAGATAAAACAAATGTATTTAGAAATATTAATAAAACACACGTTTTTAATATCTTCAATGTACAAATTCAACCAATTACAATTTTTTATTATAGCGCAGATGATATAAGAAGTTCGTCCCCATATTTCAGTATAATAAGGGTACAGGACGGACATTGGAAATCTCTCCTGATCTCGTTAGCGTCGGAATATTCTATGAGGATTAAACGTTATTCAGTTTGATTTGAATGAGAATCTGCCTTTTGTTATATGTGCATTGAATGCCAGCGTCTAATGGCCGGTAAATGAGTCCTTTTAAAGCATCTATGAATATGGAAAGACCGTTCAAGTGCAATTCTATGCACCCTTTTACTTTGGAGTATATTCAGGCAAATAGTCCATCCATTTATGGAAGCGATTGATGAACGATCAGTGAGTTGGGTTACTATATAGATGTGGCTTTGGATGACGGAACATTGATTTAAATCCCCGACGCAAAGAGAGGGGTGTTATAAGTTTGACGTGTCTATCTGTCCTTGTGTCTGTGGCATCGTATGCCCCGAACGGATGATTTCAATTTAGTTTTTTTGTGTTAAAGGTGGCTTATGTGCGAGTGTTCTTAGACATGTTTGATGAAAATCAGTTGAGCCGATTAAAAGTTATGGGGGTTTTAAATTTAAAATTTATATTATATCCTTATGTTTTATATCAATGTTGTAGGTAAAACGAAAACCAATCCCGGTTGAATCCTAAACTTGTACTAAGTTTTCGATGTTCGAGTTCTTCTTCTTAGTTTTAGAGTATCGATGTCCGCTTTAGTTTATCTTTTTCTTTCTTTTTCTTCTTAACTATTTTGGAAGCGAAATGCCTTTGTCTCCACATTTGACAAGAAATATGACTATCGACCCAGGATTTCACCAGCTACAATTACATGAATGTAATCGTTGAAAGTCACAAATGCAACGATCATTTTCTATTTATTTGGAATATTTTCGTTGCCCTATTCTCGCTATTGAGGACAAATTAAATGTTTTAGTTTCCCAGATCCTGTACCCACAAGATCTGCTTATTGCCTTGAAGGTGCGTCAGTAATTTTAAATGCAGAAACTAAAAATCTTGACATTCTAACGCGTTACTTTTTGATCTAATTCATTTAGGTAAGAAAGAAATCTGATTTCGATTTACAAGAAAAAGTTACAAATATCTCATTCTGTAAATCACAGTGTTCTCGGAATTTCTACCAGTGACAAATCACCAATATCAATAGGGATTACCGGGATTACATCGGTAATCCATAATCAAACGAGCGTCCATCAGTCTCTGGCCGCGGTGATTTATGCACTTCTATGGCATTCCATTATCGAGGCCGGAATTGAATCCAGAACAAACTGCTCTTTGTCTTGGATGAACACATTAAGCCGTTTTAGGGTTGCATGTTGCTAGTATTATTATTACCCTTTTTACTTTGACAGAATAAGTTTAATATTACATTTATAACAAAACTCCTTATAACCCGTGGAGAAAAGATAAGAAATCTTAAAATGAATATCCCAATAATATTGTTAATGTTATAGTTTGTGAATATTCAGCCACTGAAAAGATCGAAATAAGTTTGATAGCAGGCGGTACCCATTAATCTTCTTTCGGTTTGTGATTCGCAAATGGGTACCAACTGCTATCAAACCTATTTCGATCTTTTCAGTGGCAGTCGGGTTTTTTTTATTTTTTATTACCTATTTGTTTTTTAATATGATTTATTTAAAAACCCAGTCCATAAATATTTTTCTCTTTAGAAACTCATTTTGAAGACTAAAACCGATATTGAATTATTGAGTAGTCATTTGATTAGCCTAGTTTATTTGTTTAATATATTGTATATTTATAAAAGGTCACCACAAGATCGTTTAATTTTAGATAAATATCTAACCAAAAGGAGTATAGATTAGATGCTTTTTTATTTTTGTAAATACATACATAATACACATAGCAACACCCAGATCAATGCAAATATACATGTTCATGTATAAAAATATTTGCACTGAGCGTGGATCGAACCCGCGCCTCGTGTGTAGCGGCCGCGTTAACTATCGCCACGCCACAGCGGGTATTGGACATTTCAGAGGATGTCAAAATGTGAGGATGTTTGTGATGCGCTTTAACAGCTAAATAACACCGGGCAAAGTTAAAGACTACAGCTACTTCTATAATATACTTAGACACTTAGTTGAACCTACAAGCAGTCCCAAATACCCAAAAGGAAGTCTCATTTCACATTTTTAAACTCATTATAAAGAAACCTACTTTAGAAAACAAAAGTTAAAAAGGTAAGCAAAGTGCAGAAGTTAAAAAAAGTCTTTATAACAAGGATTAAACCACAAATCTAATTAAAGCGACTTCTTCAAAGGTTCTAATTAAGGGGAAGGATGCGTCACATTGGGCGAAATGGGATGAAACAGCGTGTTGCATGGTAAGGATGTGGCCTCACTATCAAGGATTCTCACCTTAATACACAACGCGATTGGATATTAACTGATATTAACTATTAGGCTTGTTCTATTCCCAATTAAAACTATTTACGTCACTGATTAGCGTGATTGCTCCACAGTAGTGAAGAGATTGATACATTCCGTAATAAGCTTGCATAAGTACTATTTTGAATTTCGTATTTGAAAGAGTTTGCAGGTTACCGGCTTTGCGATATTCTCTTTTTTCTCCACTTGGTCGCACTTCTAACTTGACCTTTCTGAATCATACTGCTCTAAGCCCCGAATTCTATAATGACACTCAGCCTGAATCGCGATTTATCTGAGGACAGATTGTATAGACAATATGTCAATCTATCAATCTGTGTATAAAATCTCTCCTCAGAATAACCGCTATTCAGGTTAAATGTCATTCTACAATAGGAGCCTAAGTGACGTGTAAGTGCGATCCAACTCCTTGATTGATTTATAGTTATATGTGTAACTATTAATAACCTAAAAGTAAAACGAAGGGTTTACGAAAACAATTAGTTGTGGTTGTGATTTAGTTTGAATATTTCTCGTTCCCGGAAGTAAATTTATGCCTTTTAAAATTTCAAATCAATCCATTGATTATTCGATTTGATTTGCAACCACAAATAAAACGTCGTCAACTTATAAAGACAATCAGCTACGTAAAATATGTCTAATGCAATAAGGTTTATATCATTCAAAATGTCGTAAAATATTAGCTGTAGAGCACACCGGGTATTTTATTACCCTAGCAAAGATAGTAGGGACGGTTGGTGTAACTTATCCCGACAGTTTAGGGTTATTGTAATTAAGCAGTGTCATATTACAATTTGCATATTGTAAGTTACTAAGATGTATTAAGGGTCTTGGATTAACCCATTTGTGTAATATGAAACGCACTGTCGTCTTTATAGCTCTTCAAAGATTTTGCTTTAATAGCGTTTTCTGCTTAAATGTGGGGTCTAATGCACCCAGTGGTCGTACTCGGTATGCGTTGAGATTTTGTCCTCTATACAAAAAATATCTCCAAATATTAATACCTTTAGACGATTTTGCTATGAAAAGTAACCAAATTGTTTTGCATGTTCGAAAGGTTTACAAATATCCAGTATAATATTCCTAAAGTAGTTACTATATAAAAGTGATGCTGTCAGTGAATTTAAAGGATTTTGTGGCACCTCATTAGTGACAATAAAAATGACTTTTTATTTTACAGCTCGCATGTTATTAGGTAGAAGATTTAAGAAGCTTTTAGGTAAGTATATTCCAGCCGATTGTGTTGTTCTGTATATTATATAACTCTTTAAACTTGAAACCTATACGAGATCTTCAATGTTCATTGAAGATCTCGTATAGGTTTCAAACATAAACATATATTCTCCGAAGGGGTACGCAGAGGAGCTAGCACCCACATTTCGCCAGTTTATGTTTAGGTTCCAATGTAATAGGTGAAAAGCCTATTGCCATTAACCGAGAACTTATAAACCTGCGATAAATACACACATAACTTCGAAAAGCATCGAAAAGTTATTGGTGTGTGCCATGGTCAACCTGGGATCGAACCCGAGACCTCGTCTCAGCAGTCCATTACCCATACCACTAGGCTATCATATTGTATATGAAATAGACATCATATTTGAACCTTTGGTTTAATTTTAGTGTGTATTGGACTCGAACCGACTAAACCACACGATCTTAATTCCACCCGAAGTTTTAAATGCCTGAACATTTTTGAAGTAAATTTTGCAAACAATAAATCATCCCGAGTAACACCAGCTATATATTTTTTTAATTCAAGTTTTAATTTATGAAATCATTTAATTACCACACCACGTCTACAGCTAAGGCTGAGGTCACCGCTCGCCCTCGCCGCGACACTCGCACCGCAACCCATATCTAATGAAACTCAGTCAAACATTTAATCTCCCGCGAACTGTGCTCAACAAAGACCCATTTAAATATATGCAGTACAAGCTCGTACGAGACACGTTATTAAAGTTGTTTGTTGTAACAGCACCCGAGTGGGACTGTCAGTTGCATCTGAACCCTTGTTTGACGTACAGTACATATCGTACGATGTGTTCTCCAGCTCCGTAAGTTTACGAGGCGTAATTTAATTATTCAAACTGTTCAAAAAACAATGAGGCTTACATGTTATGATGCTGTTATGCTCTAGTGTGTATGTGCCTTAATATTAGACATAAACATAAACTCACGCCTGTATTCCCCGAAGGGGTAGGCAGAGGTGCTAGCACCCACATTTCGCCAGTTTATATTTAGGTCCCAATGTAATAGGTGGCGAGCCTATTGCCATTAACCGGGCACTTATAAACCTGCGATAAATACACACATAACTTCGAAAAGCATCGAAAAGTCATTGGTGTGTGCCATGGTAAACCTGGGATCGAACCCGAGACCTCGTCTCAGCAGTCCATTACCCATACCACTAGGCTACCGCAGGTAATATGCTTTTGTTATAATATAATTTGGAAATCTCACACACTTTGGTGTATGAAGTACTTAATTGTTTTAACAGACGCGCATTAATTAAGTTTCGATACTCTGTATTATTATAATTTACAGTAGAAGTGTGCGTGCTATACATTATCGATAACGGAGAACATGAAACTGTTTCAATAAATTCGGGGGGAAATTTAACCATACAGGCTCCACAACTCTCCAATTTCATTACTCTGGCGTGAGCTTTACTTGCGGGGTTGGAGGGGTCAGATGAAAGTTGCTTCCATAAAAGTCAAGATAAACCAAATCATTGAAATAAGGAGCATATAATGACAGCTATTCCCAGTCTCTTCAGCTTAAAAAGGGATTGCCACTCGAATAATGAAAGAGTTTAGTAATTAAATGCTGTAGACGAAATATATGGGACTATATAAAATAAATTCTACCTACCCTTTCAGGTTATTTAAATAGGTTTAACTTTGTTCAACCAATTCTTAACCAGAAACATACAATACCGAGAACACTAGTAACCTCATTACACGAAAAGGGTTCAATAAATCACGCGGATAAAAACTTAACCCGCACTATTCGAAGGGCGGCCATAATAAATGTTAGGATACCCTCAAAATAATATTTTTCATTACGAACGCGTCGTAAATATCACGTGACATTATTATCCAAAGAAAATTTATAGTTTGACACTTTCACCCGCTATATTGGCGCTAAGCGCGGCTAAGCCTTTGTGCCGCTGACGGTACTTTCAAATAAGGTGGCATTCTTTTTTGAACCATTGTTCATTTTCTTTAACGATGTAGTGTTTTATGTGTTGTGTGTGTGTTGATTAAATTTGAAAATTCTTGTGGAATAAACTGCGTTGGCTGTTAAGTTTCAGTCCCGATCGGTCGTTCTTCATTTTATCCACGTTTTTAATCTACAGGTTTATCTACGTAATCCATTTTTTTTTTTTTTTTTTTTTTGACCGTGGGGGAAATCCTTCATGGATGTTATGCCGGACTCCTACCGACTAAAACCCCCACGGTATCGCCCAGCAGCCTATAGTTGGGAGCCCCGGGTAAGCCCTCGGAAGGATGTCCCAGGGCTCCCAACAGACCCACGGCTTTAATGCGGCCTCGTCTAGGGGGTGGTTCGGGTGCTATCCCGCGTCTATGGGGGGTTTTCGGGTATCATCCCGCTTCATAGGAGGGGGGAGGCGTGCGTGAGTCCGTCACGTCACGCTGCCGTCATGGGCCTGCTTCTGTAAGGACGATGAGCAGCCAACTCATCGTCCTCAGGCTCCCGGTCATGGAGGCCGATGGTCTTCGGCGAAGACACGCCGGCGGCGCCCAAGCCGCCGACTGCGGAACTCGGGTGGGAGAGTTCTCTCCCGCTCCCGCCCCGCCGCCTCCTTCACGAGCATGACCTGCTCGCAGAAAGAGGCGGCGCTGTCCCACTTACTCCCGCTGGAGACCATGGCTCCCACCATGGTCTCGAGCGAGAGAGTGTCCACGCCCAAGCCCACTACGAGGACCTGGCGCTGTTGCGCCCACGCCGTGCACATCTACGTAATCCATACTAATATTATAAATGCGAAAGTAACTCTGTCTGTCTGTCTGTCTGTCTGTCTGTCTGTCTGTCTGTCTTTATTATTATTATCATTTATTTCGGACTAAAAATCCATACAATAATTGTTAGTAACACAAACTTAATAAACTATGTTGTACATCTTATCCACTAAGTAACCAAAAAATTAAAAATAAATCAATTCATGTATCTTCCTGAAGCATCAGGGCCGTCATTATGTATACGGCACCAATGCTCCAGAAAGACACCATCAGCACTTTCAGCTATAATTTTCAGGATGCTGTTGGTACTCCCTCGTATTCTGCTCAGTAGCGATGCCGTTCTTTTGCGCATTATTGCCGCAAAGCCATCTGCAGCCGCTTCAGCAAACATTGCCGAGGCACTGCAGAACCGTGAGAGCCCCAACAACATCCTGAACGCATTGTTGTACTGGATCCGAAGAGCATTGTAGGCCTTCTGCGTATATCTGACCCACAGACTACACGTATAAAAGGTCTGGCAGTAAGCCTTAAAAAGAGTAACCTTTACCGGCTTCGTGCATCTTGCGAATCTGCGGGCCAGCATATTGCACCGTACCGACAACGCTCTTCGTTCCCTTTCCAGGTCCTGGTCATCATTCAGATCCTCAGTCACAACATGGCCAAGGTACTTGAAACACGACACTCTCTTTAATGCCCTACCATATAAGTATACAGGCGGTATCGCCCTATCCTTTCTCAACCTTACCCCAAACACCATAAATTCGCTTTTCCCTATGTTGTACAGGAGACCATGCGATAACGCGTATCTCTCGCAGACTTCTAGAAGTTGCCTCAGCGCGTCAATCGAAGGGCTCAGCAGCACCATGTCGTCCGCATAACTGATGCTATTAATTGTCTTTCCATCTATAGAGCATCCGACACCTGTGCTGCTGAGCTCCTCGACCAACCGATTGATGTATAGGCTGAAAAGCGAGGGCGAGGACAACCCACCCTGCCTCACACCGCAACGCAGCCCATACTCCTCCGAGAAAACCCCAGACCATTTGACCTGGTTAATTTGATGGTTATACCAGTACTCTAAAAGTGCAATCATCTCATCAGGTATATTCTGCTCTCTTAATTTGGACCATAAGATATTGTAATTAACCAGGTCAAATGCCTTCGACAGGTCCAAGAACACGGCATACACTGGGGTCTTTCTGCTAGTGTAGTAGTTGACCGTGTACTTAAGCGCCAGAATAGCCGATTCAGTTGAAAGCCCGGACCTAAAACCGAATTGCGCATCATGTAGACCGAGCTTACCCGAGATTCTTCGCTCCAGTACACCGTCAAGCACCTTAGCGGTTACCGTCGCCAACGAAATTGGCCTATAGTTATCCTTGTCTGAGACATCTCCCGTCTTGTTTTTTATTATAAGCACAACTATAGTCCTCACTAATTCGACAGGTAAGTACGAGTGCCTCAAACAAAGATTATATAGCATGGACAGAATCCTTGGCAGATGTGGGCCCGCATTTTGAAAATGTTCTATGCTTAAGCCATCATGCCCAGGAGACTTACCCCGTGTCATGGTTTTAATAACCTCCCCTATTTCTTTAGGTGTAACATTGATAGGATTGGTCAAGCTCTTATCTACACCATCACTCACAGCCTCCTGTACAGGCAATCTAGATGCCACCGTGAACTGCCTTTTAAAAACCTCCGCTATCTCCCCAGGCTCAGATATGCCACTGACGCTCACCGGCGCCACAGGCTTGGCATTCAGTCGCTGGGTTGACTTCCAGAATTTGTGGAATTGTTTGGTCTCGTGTTCTGATGCTATTAAGTATAACTTGACCTGCTCCTCATTATTCTGGCAAAACCTCAATTTTTGCTTAAAAATACTTCTGGTTTCGCGCATCTCCTCAAACAAAGGGCCACACTGTGGTTTCCCCTGCCATACCCAGTTCATAAACGCCGTCCGAGCGCGCCGGTGTGCGCCCCTGACATACCTATTCCATCCCATCACTTCACGCCGCCCCTTAAAGGTTCTCACCTCAGCACTAATTTCAGCCGCCTCGCACAGCGATGCTACGACCTTATTATACAAGGTGTCAATTATTATTCTGTGATTCTTATTAATACATATAGCATCACAACAACTCCGCAGTTCAGATGGAAAATCAATCGCCTTAAGCTTATCCATACATAACCTATGATAACAATTAATCTGTGCCGTGTTTCTTTCCCCCCATCTCACCCTGTCAATCAGCCCACAACTGGGCTTTGCCATCGTATCCGGTCGCCTGACCATTCCCAAGTCAACCTGTACGCAGAGCGGAAAGTGATCAGACCAAAAGACATTGTGATGAATTTCCACCTTCTTTACTGACCTCCACGCCGCTTCCGAAACAAGGCAATGGTCAAGCCAACGTCTACTATGGCAGGTATCACTAATAAAAGTAAAAGTTCCAGAATCAATTCCCAATTTATCATAGTCAGCACAAAACCACCTCTGCTCATCACAAAAAGACACAAGTTCTTGACTGAATAATTCACCTGGATGAGCATTAAAATCACCCAGTATATAAACATATTCTACATTCTCACTTTCCACTATAGCTACAATTTCACTCAAACATTCACAGAACTCACTTATATTATCTCGGCTATCAGTAGGCATGTAGGCGCTAAAAAATAACATAACACGCCCGTCCCGTGCAGTGGCTTTAATCGCTGCTATCCGACTACTCACACATGAGATAACTGTAACTGAGGTAAACAATGATTTCCTCCACAATAGTGCCACACCACCGTATGGTCTTCCTCTAAGTATTCCTATCGATGTATCGACAGCAGATTTACCATAATAACCAAAGTCTAGATCTAGGTTACCTAACATTGCAAGGTCATGTGACAGCAGCCAGGTTTCCTGCAACGCAACGATATCCGCACTCTTACACAAGTCCCTTACGCATACAAGTGATCTCTTAAGAGATTTACAATTATAACTAACGAGTTTAATAACTTTATGTTACGCTTTCACGCCTAAACCACTGAACCGATTTTGATGAAATTTGGTATAGGGATAGTTTGTACCTTGAGAAAGGGCATAGGCTATGTTTGGTCGCGATAACCGACTTCCACGCGGGCGGAGCCGCGGGCAAAAGCTAGTAATTTATACTAGTCAATTGATCGTAGCCTTTACTAAATTGTAGCTCTTCCCATATTACGCATAGAGTATTCCAGTATCCATGAGTCGCAGACCAAGTGCCGTGCCCCTTGAGAACCACCGTGAATCTATTTTTGGGATAACCGCTATTCATTATCCTTTGACTGGTCATAAATTATCTCTGGCATATTTGATTTCGCTAAAAGAAATCAGTCTAGTTATTTAAATTGTTATGTAGCAAATATAATATAAGAAACTTTCAAAATAACGTTAATAAGATTAACCTAAGTAGGTTTACCTCTTAACAAATATAAACTAATTAAATTTTGGTATAATACATCACCGCGTGAGGCGCCAGCGAGCTGAAATTGGTAAAATTAATCAAAGATATGCTCTAACGAGTGTATCTTATCACTTTGATATCCAGCCTTCACCGAGAATTTCTTGATTAGTTTCGCGCGTCTATGAACTATAGGCAATTCCGAAGTTACCTAATTTGTGAAATTCGTGACATCAAACGAATTTCGTTCTAAACATAAAATAACTCCGTAACTTTCACAATAGCTGATATTGTAAATTGCTCTATTTCTGGCCCAAAATCACACAAAGTCACCCATAAAAAATTACACGATATTAAGGCTTTATGTTATGGGAGTATGTTTCACATGTTCCTAAGTACTCATCAAACTTACAAGGTCGTCATATAAGACCAGGATTAGGACATGGTATGACACATGTATGTGCGTATGTGTGTGTGCGCGTGTGTGTGAGTGAATCTCCGGCCGCACCTTGCGCAATCGTTATGAAGAAGATGATAATATGCATGTAAGTGCGTATGTGTTTCAGGAATACAGTGCTTTTCTTAACCACTTTGTAACAGTCAATAACTTCATATATTCTATTTTCTAATCACACACACGCGCACATATACCCTCACATGATATATCGAACCTTGAAGTTCGAAAGTAAACCTCTTGGACCCCACTGGTGTATAATTAATGTTTAACTGGATTCAGGGCGTGCCTCAGGGACTCAACGACTTAAAGCTACCTTAGATACTTTAGCTCTGCCTTTGTCCCTTAGGATAGAGAGTTTAGTCGTACATTTCCTTGAGAGTAATATACTGGAATGTTTCTAAAGCCGCGTGCAGACGTCGCGAGGCTTGCGCCGCGAATGGTTCGTCTCGCATGCCTCGGGCTGTGCGGACGGCTGTGCTCAGTATTTTATTTTTAACGTAGGTACTAATGGGGATTATTAAACTTTTTAGTTCTAATAGAATTTATCATGATGGGGATTAGTGAACGTTTCAATTCACTAATTCCCATTATTCAAAAATTTTGCGTCAACGGGGAATAGTGAACAAAAAGTTCAATAATTCCCATCAACGGGGATTGTCAACGGGGAAAAGTGGAATAAGCCCTCACAATGAGCATTCTTGTCATTCAATCGTTGCGAACGCTGCATCAGGATGAGGCGTGCGCTTCTTGTGGACGGCCATTTGTGTTGCGCTCTGATGCGTCATGAAGGCCGTACGTGGTTTTTTGTGTGCTCAATTTGAGCATGTGTCGTTTGGGTCGCATGCATAAATGTACGATTCGCAGCGCATACCTCGCGATGTCTGTACACGGCTTAAAACTCAGTACTATATTGTAGGAAAGAATACGAATAAACAAAAGTTGGCCGAGCACTGCGCGACATCTCATTGCGCCATGGGAGCAACGGAACCACTTCACCTCAACACCATTTTGGGATTTATTTTATGAAGATGGAGGCCAACATTTTTACCCTGGAATAAAAATTCTAGTTTCCTCCAACTAGTTCACTGATTACACAACTAAGGGTTGTGTGGAAAACGAACAGTTACAAAGAAGTTTCCTACTTTTTATACCACTTAGGTATAACAACGACAAGCATATGGCCCACCTGATGGGGAGTGGTAACCGTGGGTTATAGACGTGTGCAATAAGAGGAGTGTAACACTCGTGCTATCGATTGTTAACTTACGAGTGTGATTTTTGTTCTCAAGAAATTATATCGGCATATGTCAAAAATTAAACCCCCAAAAGATTAATTAAGGATTGACATGACAGCTTATTTAAAATAATTGGTTGTGTTCGAAAAGCAGGCTGGTAAGAGTTGTGATGTTTTGAAAAATAGACAGGTCAGAAAAGTTCAGAAGGTCAAATTCAGTAGCAACTATGAAGTCTAACTCTCTTCTAACTCTTGCAGGTAAAGGGGACAAAGGCGTATAAACATAATTACGTATTATATCACGCAAGATCGTTACATCGCATTAATGTCCTATAACCCAAAATTACTATATTAGTTCGTATTACATAACACGGATCAAACGTGCCAATTTCGCGGAGATTAACCGCGTGAGGTCGCTTCTGTATTATAATGATATCGTTGCCAGTAGCTCAGTAGTAAGTTGTTAGATATCTACTATATAAAAATAAGTCGGGTTTTCCTTCCTGACGCTATAACTCCAGAACGCACGAACCGATTTGGCTAATTTTGGTCTTGAATTATTTGCGGAAGTCCAGGGAAGGTTTGTACGTTGAGAAAAATTCGAATAATTGCCGGGAACCGACATCCACGCGAGCGGAGCCGCAGGCAAAAGCTAGTTATCTATAAATAAGTCGTTTTGTCGTTAATCATTTTACTGTCGTTCTCTTGCTCTAGTTGTTCTTATAGAGCGAGGTAATGACGTGAATTGTGACGTCAAACGACTTATTAGCTGTTGCCCACAGCTCCACCTGCGTGAATGTCAATAAGCGCGCCATCTATGTCAACTCAAGAGAAGATAAATATCAAATTATGTACATTTAATACGATGAGTTGTTGTTATTAAATTTTTACTTGGGTATTTGGGTACGGTCTTTATATTGAGATACCTTTTCGCTCGCCCATTTTGTTCAGAAAAAAGTCCTTCCTGTAAAAGATTGCCTAGCGTAGCTCGGTCACACAAACACATTCCCTTAATTTACATCACTATATTCGTAATCAAAATAATCATCATCAATCAAGATCTCCTTAATCTAGAGAGCCTGGATTATTAATATCGGTCATTAATCAACAACTTTTCAAGTGGACGACAAATTACTAAGAAAATGTATGTCAGTTGAGCAAAGTTTGGGTATCCAGGGTCAGGCCGTCGAATATACATTGTTATTGCTGTTATTGATGTATATTCGTTCGCTAATTGGAACACATAAACTTGAAACGTTAGGTACGAGGCTAAGCCATTTGGCCGGCTTTTTGTGAGAAAGGATAGCAAATTGCCAATATGTTTTAAATATATGGAATGACAGAATTGTTTAACGAAATACTAAAATATATATTACCTACCTGAATTGAAATGGCAAACAATAATACTATCGAGATATGCCAGCCTGAAGCGTAGAGGTTCAGTACCTATCCATACTAATTTATTTGTTATGGAACTTCGACGATAATGATTGTCCTAGACAGAACGCACCCATTAAAAAAGCAAATCTCTAAACGCTTAGATTATTCATGTTATTTTTGTCATAGAAATTTCTGAAAGTTAAACTCTCATCAAAATTTATACTCCAAACAGAGCACCAAACGGAGATTCAAATCCTCGAAAACCGAGGTACATTTTCAATCAACACATCAACGTTAGGCTGGAGGCAGTACATCAACAGAAACAATAGCACCCGCCATGAACGGAGCATGATCGAAAACGTACGGAGGTGTGCGGATACGGTGCAAATCCGACGCGGATACCTGACGGATATTAAAAGGAAATTGTACCGGCTCACAAACTTACGTAGACTTCTAATTAACTGTCGTGAATGAAGGGAATGTTAATTGGTTAAAGATTTATTTACGAGTTTGCCGTCAACGCCAGGGGCGAGCTTGGCAAGGAAGGGTTCCGAAAGATTGAGTACTTTTCAAGATGTTTAACGTAAACAATTTATTGAATCTCTAGTTTGTTACTGTTTTTTTTATACAGCCTTAGATTTGCGGCTATATGTATTCAGTTCTTACGAAATCAAGTGGAATTTCTAAAGATCTACATCGCGCAATGAATATTCTCACAACTATATACATAAAAATCCCATCCTAACATATACGAACAGCCAACGAACAAAAAATATAACGAATAACTGAAACATCCGTATTTACGCGTGCGATTTCCCGTCGCTGTACCGCACAGAATTTATGTTCATGCTCCCATTAAAAACTCAATTCAATTTAAAAGGAATCCAATTGATTGTACGAGCGGAGCCGAATACAAAACGCTAATACAATTCACTGAACGTACTGACGCATAGGACTACAAATTAAGTGAGAATTTTCACATCAGTAATTTGTGAATTGGCTCGGCAGCACAATTTTTGTTGCGACAATTTGAAAGGTTTTCTGCTTAACTCGATCAAAGAAATGTAATTCTCTTACTTGATACGGAAGTTAATTTATAGTATTATGTACTTGTATGTTTGGTGGGCCTACCCACAGCCTACCGGAGAAGGTTCCTTCCATTTCCCATCTACAGGTAGCAAAGCACGTCTGTATAGAACGTTTTTGGACCGCGGTAACTGTATCATATTGAGTAATACACTTTGTACCTTTGTACTTTGTGTGACATTTGAAAAAAAAATATAGTCGAAAAGTGCAAAGTGTCCTACTCAATGTGTGTAGTAGATTCCACCAATTGCCATCAATCAACAGTATAAACTGTTTACTATCAACATACTATGCTTGCAGCATGTTTACTGCTTTATTAACACAAAAACGCAAAACATTTAAAACTCGTTCGAGTCAAGAAAATATTCAAGTAAGGTAACAGTTTTATCATCTGCAGCACCCTATTTCTATGTTCCTAATATTCATTTAGAGGCAGCAAAGTTAATCCGCTTGTACGCTATTACTTTATACGACAGTGAAATTTAAAAGAAAATTAAGGGCCCTGATAATAAATTTATATTTACGACCTTTAACAATTATATTTTTCCACATGAAAAAATATGAGGGTACGGAATGTCGGAAACGTTATGAAACAAAAATAAGAACTGGGCACAAATAAAGGTCAAATTATATAAAAAATACACCATTTGGTATAGCCTGTCCTCCGTGTCGAAGTGATAAAGGTTCAATTGAGTTAACCCTAGACAAGCTATTCACTATTTTCAGCTTTGAAATAAAATTGGAATTATATTAAAATCGTATTTGAATACTACGAAGAATCCAATATTTTGAATTCATGTTCTCGTCAAAATGTCGATTCGGAAAAATATTCGGTAAAAATAAATGGAAAAAATTGAAAATATTCATCGGAGCGGCACTAACTCGTCCACCGGCGTGCGGCGGTAGGTCACATGGACCAAAAATGTAATAAAAACAATGCAATAAAAACCTATCATAGAGCCGCACTGCGCCCCACTGCGCCACACTAAACGCATTTTAATGAAATTCTGCCACCACACTATGTATTAAACACCATTTGTAAGCGCACAGAATTTTTATTAACTTTTCCTAGAAAGTGTAATGGCATAATAAAGTAGAATAATACGCGGACTAAAATAGTAGCTTTAGTACACTAAGTATTATTTCAAATGGATAGTATGATGTTTTTAGTTTAACCTCGAAGGGTAGTGAAATAATTTAAAACAATTCATGAAACTAAATCTACATAGGAATGTTAGTTCATTTTAATTGCGCTCAGAATATTAACCAAGCCTTTAGTTTATTGAGGGAGGTCAATTAGAAGCAATTAGGTATCTATTTACTAGTAATTACGAGTAGATTATGGTTAAAAAGAGAAAAAGTACTCTTCGAAAATTAAATCGTGATAAATTTGAAGAAAACGCGAGCGACAACAAACGAAAACTATGTAAAAACTACTTTTTGAAAAGTTACTCAAATATTGCACATTCTATTTATAGAGATACTAGCTTTTTCCCGCGGTTCCGCCCGCGTGGATGTCGGTTATCGCGACCAAGCATAGCCTATGTCCTTTCTCATGGTCTCATCTACTCCTATACCAAATTTCATCAAAATCGGTTCAGTGGTTTCGGCGTGAAAGCGTAACATACAGACAGACAGACAGACAGAGTTACTTTCGCGTTTATAATATTATTATGGATTATTTGTCTTTATTCTGTTCGGGACCTGTGTAAATAATACAATAACGCAGATAACTACGAAATCCGTAGAAAACTTTATTTCAATATGTAAAAATTTCCATTTGCATTTTTATTTCATTAAGGCCCACAACACTCATCGGCGCACTGTTCACTATTTGCTTGTCTCACACACCCAACGAACAGCATTACTTTAACAACCCTGATTAAACTTTTTATAAGTCAAGTGGGTATATAGAACTTTACCTCTATTCCCATCTGTCCTGTTGAGTTGTTCTGTTGACAGGACTAGTGGGACTTTTTATTCCCATTAGTTCTGTTGATAAATAAACACACCTTTTATACGTACAATAAATAGTGTTGGAAATGAGCCTACTTGTATAAAAGTATTATAATAATATATTCTGTCAGGGCATAGTCATTTTAAATGAAGATATAATATAATTAATATTACCTGCCTATCTATATTTCAGATGTTCATTTAAAATGAATGATGTAGGTATTTTAATAATAATAAGTACATGAACATTAAATGTTTATTTATTTTAGCGAAGTTTTTCCAAAAATAAAGGGACGCTAAAATCTCAATTGATGAGTTGTACCTATTTGACAAATTCGAATAAAGCCATCATTTTCAATTTCCTTATTTGTGCACCCGTTTTTTGTTTTTTGGGGTTTATCCACTTAGTTATACTATTGGTTATACGATATAACAAAATGGACTGAAAAAGTCCAAATAGTTATACTGCTTAGTATAACTACGTGGATTCGATTAATTTGGGTTGTTTTAGTCCAAATAGTTATACTGCATAATATAACTACATGGATTCGATTAATGTGGGTTTTTTAGTCCAGAAAGTTATACTGCTTAGTATAACTACATGGATTCGATTAATTTGGATTGTTTTAGTCCAGAAAGTTATACTGGATCCGATTAATTTTGATCGGATTCATCCATTTAGTTATATTCGTAAATAAACAATCACTTTATAATATTTTTATGGGCATTTTATGTTCCAACACATTTGTAATTTTTTTTTTTTTTTTTTTTTTTCGTGGTGGAAGCTGACGGCCATCATGCGTTGAGTTGTCGTCGTGCCGCAGGTAGGTTCCCTCGTCATCATGCCCTCAATGACCTGCTGCGAAGAGCCCTGGTTTCGGCGGATGTGCCTTGCGCTCTCGAGCCACCAGGCCTGTCCAGGTCGGATGGCAAGAGACCAGATGGGTTAACGCTCGTGCCTTGGAAGAGGGGTAGGTGCTTGGTGTGGGATGCGACCTGTGTCAGTACTGTAGCGGCGAGTCATCTGGGTCGCACGGCTCTTTCTCCTGCGGCCGCGGCCGAAGACGCGGCCACAAAAAAACGTGCAAAGTACATGGCCCTCGAGCCCCAATATATCGTGGTACCGGTCGCGTTTGAGACCATGGGCAGTTGGGGCATAGAAGCGAAAAAACTGGTGGCTGACATAGGTCAGCGATTAAGGGAAAAGACTGGTGACTCCCGCTCCGGATCGTACCTGGTGCAAAGGCTAACTATTGCGATCCAACGCGGAAATGCGGCCAGTGTTCTGGGCTCCTTTGCATGTAACAAAATAAAATGTTAAATAAATCATTCTAACAATTAAAGTTAATAAAATAAATAATAATTAGTTTTATAACGGCAACACTGCCCACCATTATCTCCTTCAGCCCATAAATACACTTTTTCTTTAATTACAAATGTGTTGGAACATAAAATGCCCATAAAAATATTATAAAATGATTGTTTATTTACGAATATAACTAAATGAATGAATCCAATCAAAATTAATCGGATCCAGTATAACTATTTGGACTAAAACAACCCAAATTAATCGAATCCATGTAGTTATACTAAGCAGTATAACTTTCTGAACTAAAAATACCCAAATTAATCGAATCCATGTAGTTATATTATCCAGTATAACTATTTGAACTAAAACAACCCAAATTAATCGAATCCACGTTGTTATACTAAGCAGTATAGCTATTTGGACTTTTTCAGTCCATTTTGTTATATCGTATAACTAATAGTATAACTAAGTGGATAAACCCGTTTTTTGGTGTATTTTTTTCCAACCTACGGACGTTAAACGGAAAAGAGCTCCGCTTCATCTTTAATCTTCATGATGAACTCCACAACGGTAGCCGGTCTTGTTTTGAATGAGCTGTTCACTGCTCTATGCTAGCCTTCTACAAAATTTGTTTTGCGATACCGTGCACCAAGTGTAAGCCACGACTTCACCCCGAGTAGCCTTCATGTAATTAATAAATTTGTCTAAATTTACCCTGTCGCTTAAGTCCTCAATCTGAAATTTTATGTACTACCATCCTTCTTGAACATAATTTTCATGTAAATATATATGGGAGAACAGAGCATAGACCCACAGTACGATAATGACGTCTATTTTTGAGATTGAGTTGCTTCGCTTTTCTCCACAACTTAGTAGTGAAATGATAATATCTACCTTGGTGTACTACCATCACTACTTAGTTATATATGGTGTGTTTATTTAATAACAGAACTAATGGGAATAAAAAGTCCCACTAGTCCTGTCAACAGAACAACTCAACAGGACAGATGGGAATAAACGGAACTTTAAACTCCCCTAAATCTATAATTTAAAGTCAAGTCAGGATTTTCGGTATAGAGAAAGAAGCAAAATTAAGCTGTTTTTATCCAAACTTTATAAATTATAATACAAAAAGTAAAACCAACAAAAATGATCCCATTCTTTAAGCTATTAGCCTAAAACTCTTCACATTTTTTACTTAAAGCCTAAACTTCGAAGTCTCATCTATCTGAAGTGGACTCATCTACAAAACTTGAACCATTTTCCAAAACAAGTAAATAAGAACATTTGCCACAGTCCACTAGTTAAAAACATCTTGAAGCCGTCAACATTTCCGATGGCAGGTCAAATTTACATTTAAATTACGGGCTTTTACCCGTGACTAAAACTTTTTGCCGCGTATCGAAGCCACGTCAGACCACAGTTAATACTTTTTCAGGAGCAAGTTTTGGGTCGTCCCTCCAAAGTATGTTTTATGACCGAAGTGATTGAGGGTTGCTTACTTTGGGGTTATTATTCTGTCGGTTCGATGTCAAAGATTCCACTGGGTAAGTATTGATGGCTTGATTTAAGATTGAGTTTCTTGGTAGCCAATTTAAAGGTATAACAAAGAGGGAAATTTAATATTCTACAATTTGGAAGTTATAAAGCTTCTTTCAAGAAGCTTTGTATGTTTTACTAAATTATATTTTCGGGTATTACACCGTAAATTTAAACTGCTTTTACAGATTTCATCACACTTTATTTTATTGTTTACTCATGTCAAATACATATAACCACTAGCCACATACCTAAATTTTCACTATTTTTTGTGATACCCAGTATGTAATACCCAACATGGATATTGATAACTCAATGAAACTACGAAAGACAATGGCTTGCAGCAATAAAACTATGGGCCAGTAAGGATTGATTTCATTATAAAAATGACAGTTGTAATGGGGAATGGAAAAACGATCCAATTGTTACTAATGCTTAACTAACAGGAGTAACAACTCCTCTACATTTTTATTCAGAAGTGTTCCGAAAGTGCCAAGAGTCAAGTCCACCAAATTTGAAACTAACACCAAACTTCGATATTGTTGACGTAGTTATCGTAGTTGGAATCGTAAATCTGTAACAGTTTGCCACCAGAAACTTGGCACGTCTTGCCAACAATTTCTGGCCAACAATAATTTATATTCTAAAACATATTTCTCGAACCCATAACGTTTTGGTTTTTTATAGCAACTCGGGAATTCACGCGATAAAAAATTTCGTTTATCACGTAACATTTTGCTAGTATGACATTTATTAGTTACACAATTCTTTCAAAGGAGTCGTTCAAGTGTGAATAATAAAATATACTACATTCATGACTGCAGTGTGAAATAAGGTTCGAATGTGGAATAATAAATTATCGTAATAGACATTAACACAGTGTGTCGTAAAATATTACTATCTAAGATTATTATGGTATATTATAGGCTCATGTCCATGGTTTGAGTGTGTGCAAATAATTACAACAGCACAAGACATGGTTTGAGTGTGTGCAAGACATTTCAACAGCACAAGAATTAATTAAGTATAACAGCTTTTATGTTAAAAATACATAGTTACTTTCTTTTTAGCCTTTTAGATTTCTTGAAGCCGACTTTGTTTGCTTACACACTTGGTTGATGCAATTCAGTAATCTCGGATTACCGGAGATATGACTTAAGCTTTGACCTCTTCCATATTATTCCTATACCATGATTACGTAAATTCCCGCAAAGATAATACAATTTTCCAATTACCAGCAACTGATCTATTATCAATAAACTCAACTCATACAATGGCTGAGTAATACATAATACTGTATTGTAATTTGAGCCATTGGAAAGAGCCTGTTAATAATGATCGGGGTATCGAACAATATTTATCATGCTATTTGTTGTACGTGCCAATAACTTCAGACGTGATAGATACGATTTATAGGGCTTTGAGTGAACAGTTATTTTGGCTTTGTTACTAAAATAATAGTTGTTGTACATTTATCTTATTGTTATGCTACTGTGACGAAGCTAAATAGGAGTGTTATGTATTTTTCCTGTTGGATATGCGTCCCTTTGAATAACTATTATTAAAGGGCTAAATTATTTTTTTATTAATGCTATATAATTTGAGTTACAGTTAGCTGGCTTAGCGTTGAGGTTATTTTAGCTCTAAAGGTATTTCTTGTGCCCTTATCTAGTAACTCGTAAATTACTTTATTCTTCAGTCAAAATTATACTGAAATATTTGGCACTGTATTTAAACTTCCTCAATACATAAATACATTGAAATCTTACACTCACATAATGTCAAACTACACATCAATCTATTGAATTAATTGCACGGAAGGGAAATCTCTCCGACTATTGTCACATTGAAACCGCTATTACGGCCTCTTGCCCAATGAAAAGACTGAATGGGGCGATGATTAGAGGCCGGAAGCTATTTTAAGGAAAAAGTCAATTGGAGGAAAAAGTTTTGTCAAGTTGCCGAAGGTTATAGCTTTAATGATATGTTTCTTAGTGAATCTGGGAACTTTCTGGAACAAAAATCAGGATTTTTTCCAGTCAATAGTTCGCTGTTAGGGTGCACACTGCTTGATTCAATGTGTAGTTGATTTTTCTTATCACGTGTGTTTTCCTCTTATGACTTCTTTTTGGAAAAATCACACAGGGATGTAGTTTCAAGTGATGGAACTCCACGAAGCTTCAACCAATTTTAGAATATATACTATCCAATATTATTTTCCAATTGGTCCCATCTAGTTACACCCAAGCGTGTAACACTGTTAAGAGTTACCAATTCACATTTCTCATCAATACAATTGATGAGAAATGTGAATTGGTAACCTTTGCACTGAACAATATAAGGGTTTTAATACGATGTTGATATTTTCCTCGTCTATAGCCTAGCCTATTCAGCGTAAATTTTATGCATTATATTTCTCCTACATGATATTCCAATCATAAAAGTATAATAAACCAAGTTCCGTATGGCAGGCTATAATAAAATTAAACGCGCCGGTCCGAACTAACCACCCATTACATTTTCTAAGGTCAGCCATCTTTTATTCAAACGGGTTGTAAAAATCCCATTTAATACCATCCTGGTAGTAGGATTAGTTCTTCTGAGGCAAAACAATTTGCAGCTTAAAGTTTGCCCATTGAGTTTTGGATGGCAGATAATGTTATTAATTAGGCTGATTTTTATGCCTTCATATTGAGTCCTTTGTATTTTTACTATCATATAAAAGTAAAATCCGTGAAAGTTACTAAAAATGACAGCCGAAGTCCTCGAAAGAAAACAAAATTAATATAATATTGTACTGAGGATTGATTGGTTTAAGAATGCTATAAGGAAAAACCAAGCATGTTCTTATATAAAAAAGTGGAAAAGCACAAGGTAATTTTTTAATGTGCGCCGTCTTCTAGTAGATTACCTCATATTTAGATGGAAAGCGCGCTGTGCGTAGTTTAGAGTAATTCCAGATTTAAATAAAAATCCCCGTCCCTTCAAGAGGATATAAATGCGGAATTTACCAATCTAGCCCAAAGTACCACTAAACTGAAATATCTGCAGCAAGTAAGCAACTTCACAGTGTTGTTAAAAATTTGGCTGAGGAAGAAAGTTTGCAAAGTGCGAACTAGTCCTAAATAATGACTTCAGCGGCACTTGATCTATAATAGTAAAAAGTTTAGTGGTACTAAAGCCAAGCCCGAAGAAATTACAGCATTAGGAGCGATAGCCACATGATTATTGTGGCTAAAATATTGTGTTGTAACGATAAAGTGGAATGATGAGCACAGAATTAGGGTAGTAGGACTTTTGAGGGTTGGAACTTGGAACAATCTTTAATGCCTTGATCACTCGCATCGAGAGGAATGGCGAAACATTGCACTCGGTACGCGTGACCATAGCACCGAGTACTTTGCACGTACATCGCACTCAGCAGAAAGTACTGTCTTGCCACTCCACTCCATGCATGTGAACAAGTCATAAGTGTAAAGGAAAAAAACGTTTTTTTTTGCATGTATGTTTAGTTTGACGATTTTCTTCTTTTTTTCTCATAGAAAAGCGATTTTCCAGATGCAAATAAGTTATTTTAGTAATTTATTTCGAGTTCTGCCGTTTTCGTTTCTATTCGTTTCTCTTATAATATTATTAAGAACTAGCTGTTACCCGCGACATCGTCCGCGTTTAGTTCGGAATAGCTCAAACTCATTATTAAACATGGTGGAAGATTTTCATCCCAACTGGAACGGAAGTACTCGAAATACTGGAAATAGTGAATTTTACGCAAAGGAAACATTTCTTTATTTTATAAAAGAAACAAAACTGTATTCAAATCATTTCGAAAACTCGCTTGACATCTTCCACCTTGTATTTTTAAATTAAATATTATGAAGACAGTCTTTTGAGTGACTGACTTATGTAAATACATGGCTAAACTACTGAAAACTACGAAAATTGACAGACTTCTTCTATGGGCTTAGCAAATATTGCGGAAGGATTTTGAAAAATTCAACATTTTGCTGCCGAAATCATTATCAAGTATGTGATGAACATTGTTATATGTAGACTTGGTAATGTTCACCAGTTTTAATGGTTTAAATATTCTTCCTTCCTCCCAAATTCTTAACACATGCTGCCACCACTTACGAACTGAACAAATTAAAATAAGTACATCAAGTATCACACAAAATAGTTTGAAGAAAACCCGGTGCCTTGCACGCCCTGAGCAGTGAGCAGTGGTTCTCTTCGTTGCCGAGCCAATGGTGGGTAGTACCAGTTTTATGATAAATTCCATCGACCACAGTCACATCGTTGTTCATTGCTTTCACACAGGTAGAGAAGAGGGGTGCAGTGGGCAAGAGACCAAATACAGCATTGACTGGGATGGGGTCATATAGCCTCAATTTGCCATATAGGTATTCCTTGTAATAGTAAGCTTGTTTCCAGCAGATGATGTAGATACTTCCAAATTGATACTCGAGTTGATGTCCACGTGGCGGATTTTTTGTTCTGATGAAATTTACCGGAACTGAGTGTTTCTCTGCCCACATTCAGTCTCTTTTATATAATAGGAGCAGCGGTATCTTTTATATACCTAATACATAGGTTGGCTTCTCCTGGCGTACTGTTATCATTTCTGGGATAGATTTACGTATTTACTATTAGATACCTATGTATTAGACGGAATCGATAATATCGCAGCGGCGTGCGTTGGTAGTCATCAGGTCACTAACATTGTATAATGTCTGCAGTTGCATAAAAACGTTGTCTCTCTGGCTGTATTTTACCATTTCTACCGCACCACGGCGAGTGAAAGAGCCTAGTCTTTTAACGAATCTCTCCTTCCTTCCGTCAGTCACATACGGTTGAAATAATGCCACCTCGAACCAAGCTGTTCGGAACTTCATTTCTTTATCAGGCGGTTAAGAACTATATTGCTCTGCCCACACATGTGTTTTCTTCTTTTTAAGATCCGGAGATTTTTTATATAGGACACGTCAATTTAACTTCACCTAGACTGATGTTAAGCTAAAGGCAAATACTCGGAAATAGGGTCACCATTATAAACGTATACCATCTTAACAATGGTGGCACTCATCTTTATGGGATCATCAGAAGCCTTTTCACGTCCCCCTTAAAGGACCCGGGACTGTACGAAGAAGTAAACCGTGAGCTGGCAGGGATTTCAGATCTTGATGATGCGACATAGGAATGTGTCACCAAACCGCTTGGTTCTTGATGGAATATTCGGATCCGTATGTGGATGACATCTGAGCCTTGCATGCGTCGTCCTGTTTAGGAAAGGAGAGGGTGGAAATAATTGGAATAGCTCATCAGAACATTCACCATGGTAGAGACGGTAATACGATAGGGACAACTATCTCCCAGAATACGTAATGTGCTTCGGAGAAGGTGCAACGATTTACTTCCACCATGAGCGCGGCTTTGATGGTGATATCTTAGGCTACCCATCACCCTAGCCGAAGCAATCCCTGCTCTTCACGTTGAGACCGCCTACTTATGATACGTAACCAAGGCAGGTATACCAGGGTACCTAACTCCAGAATACCCCCCCCCCCCCCAATGCCCCATTCCTCTGTTAAATTATAATCGGTTTGATTTCAATATTGCGCTTGCCCCGATGTGGTGGAATTGGTATCAATGCGGGATACCAGTTTCATTTTTATGACTTCACAGGCGGGTGGGACCACCTTTTCATTCTCCGAAATGAAGAATTTTGTATAGATCTAAGAATATTATATAATAAGTTCTACTATTACTGTCACACAGCCTAGTTTTATGTACTACCTATAGAATACTAAGCATAGAATTTATATTTTACTTCAAATAAAACTATAAATACAATAAAATACAACAAATACACAATAAAATAAAAAAGTTAAACAAAAGTACACAAAAAACCATAAAAAAGGAAAATTAAATTTTAGGTGGATTCGAACGTGTTAGATTATATAAATATAAAAAAGGAAAACACAATCTAACAGAAATATGTTAGATTAACATATATATGACAAGTAGTAAAGTGAATCTAACAGTGTATCTCAATTTGTCAATCTAACTATGTATATATTAGAATATAGATATATAACCATTAGAATATATATCTATCGATAATAGGATATGTCAGGATCTTGCGTAGCAACCATAAATACTTTATAGTGCTAGAGGTTCACTATGGTCCAGTTGTATATCCTAGAAACCAAGTTTAACTATTGATCTGTACTAGGGAAATACAAATATTATACAACGGGGAATACTTAGTTGTGTCACACGATTAATAAAACAACAATCATGACTATATCGTTCTCTTTTATTCTTTTACACTACGTTAGTTCCCAAAAGGCTTTTATAGACAGGAAAGAACTAACAAGAAAACCTGTCTGCCTTCCAACCATGATATAGTCTTTCTATTACAATCTAGGCTTATAACCAAACATTACTATAATAGTTACACAATATAACAATATTAGACTCTTGTATCAAAAGGTTATCAGGCTTGTAGCCAGTTAATACACCATATATATCCAACCATATCGATATCTTGAGGCACAATATAACATACCTTGCATAATTATATCATACCCGTGAAGGGTATAATCCAGTAATCCATATTTGCATCTACTAGACAGATAATATCTATATCTGCAGATATTACCATTTACCAAATTATAACAACAATTATAGATCAAGTAAGTACATCTTACATAGCCAACACGATATGGTCAAATAGTTACAGCACAGCATAATAATATTACACAGTAAACAGTATAAACATATCAGAATTATATCGTACCTTACACTTCGACGCCTCGGGACCAACTGTCCCGATTTCATTCGGTGTCTCCTTTTTATATCATTTGATACGTCACATTGCATCGAATGATTTTTCACCTACCCACTTATAAAAATAGTTTATAAAATGGTTCTAAAATTATTCAATAACATTTCATCGTAATATATTATATATCTATAAATTGGTCACATAATCTATACATTATAATTAATATATCTATCAAACGCGACTCGACTAAGTTATAAGTCCACCGCAGACGTATTGAGCCACAGTTACCATGAAATCATAGTGTGAAATAGACGTTTACATATTATGTCATAAAAACATTCTGTCCCATTCCTTATTATAATAGCGTGATGATATTAATTATGAAAGCCAGGAGTCTTCTTACCGAACCAGCTGCTTACTAATTTGTTTGATTCGAGAGAAAATCGTTCGAGAACAATGTGAATTCTATCGAGACACTTGCTGTGCCGAAGATTCTGCAGTAACCTGACCTGACTTGGCTGAGATGTAGAACTCTGGCTTCTCGAAGTGCTTCAGATTCCTATGACCGAAATAATATCTTCTTGTAAGCATTGTTGCTTCTTTATTGGTTCGATCTATTCACACAATCACAAATTGGTAGCCGTGATATGCTATTATTGACATAACTTTTTTATTTATGAACCGATTTCAATAAAACAAACACTAAATGTTAAGTGAAGCCTACCACACTATATTAGTGAAAACCGCAACCAAATCCGTTCAGCCGATTCTGAGATTAGCGTGCACAAACTCACAGACAAACAGAGAAACAGAGAAACAGATAAACAGAGAAACAGATAAACAGATAAACAGACAAACAGACAAAAATTCCAAAAAACGTTGATTTGGCTTCTATTACGTTTATAAAGTCCCCCTATAACAATTTTTCTCATTTCTTTTCCATGTACAGACATCGATCGTTTACAGATTTATTATATGTATAGATGGCCACGTGGCAGTTGGATCCACGCATTGGGGGCTCTGTACAAAACTAAATTGAGAGACAAGTTAACATTGCTGATAAAAAACTGGTGAACCCATACATCAAGAACTTAAATCAAGCCGTTCAGTAATTTTTTCGACACAATTTTATTATACACTAGCTGACCCGGCGAACTTCGTACCGCCAATTTTTATCCGCCCGCGTGGCATCAGATCCTGTACCCGCTACACCCTCTACTATATTAAGCATGTATTATACATGTAAACCTTCTCCTTGAATTACTCTATCTATTAAAAGAACCCGCTTCAAAATCCGTTGCGTAGTTTTAAAGATTTAGGCATACATAGGGACGAACAGACAGCGAGCCTATTGCAGACCACTGCTGGATCACTTCATCATAAGTCGCTGTCGCTGTCTGTCCCTATGTATGCTGAAATCTTCAAAAGTACGCAACGGATTTTGAAGCGGTTTTTTTAATAGATAGAGTGATTCAAGAGGAAGGTTTATATGTATAATACATGCATAATATTGTAGAGCAACTTTAGAGGTTTCTAATGTCAATCGGGATTTCTGCTTGAATTTATTTTGCCGTGCGTTAATTGTATATTGCGATAGCTTCCAAAGTATGCATTATAATTATATAGTGTGAATGGCAATTTTGATCTACATTAAATGTACAACGTATCTAAAGTATTTAATTGGATAAGGAATAACAATATATTGTTAAAAATAGCTTCCAAAATGACACATAAAAAAATTATAATTTGTAAAAGATAAAAATGGTTACTGTGGGCTACCCATAATAGATAGACATATGCTATCGCGGACTTTTATGTAGGCCTTTTTGAGGTGTACAATACTATAGTACATCATTTTGATTTATCTCTTGGGGTTCAGCCAGCGTTTGCAATGTAAGCGCAAAAAAATGTGCTTTTTTACGACATGACATTAGAAACCTCTAAATTTAGCAGTGTTGCTCTACAATATTATGCATGTATTATACATATAAACCTTCCTCTTGAATCACTCTATCTATTAAAAAAAACCGCTTCAAAATCCGTTGCGTACTTTTGAAGATTTAAGCATACATAGGGACAGACAGACAGCGACAGTGACTTTGTTTTATAATATGTAGTGATAGTGATAGTGAAGTGATACGTAAGATCTCTCTTACTAAAGTAGTACATTGCTTAAATTACTGCATTCATTATTCAGTGCGTCCTCAACCCACGGCAAATAAACCATTTTAAACCATTGCTGTTGAAATAAAGGCCGAGAAAGGAAGCGTATCTTAACACTCCGGATCCCCTTAATCACGGACCTCTGTCTGCTCAGACCTCAGGTTGATGTGGACCGAGATAATTAACGGTTTAGGCCACTTAGGAGCCGAGTGCCGGGACCCACGCTCAGAGGTGATGTTACAATACACATTGATGTAAAACTATTTTTGACGGATTCTATTTGATTTCGGTCGGATGTCAGAGGTTTATTGAAGTAACTTCTTATATTTATAAAGTAAATTAAATTATTAAAAAAGTAAAAAACCCACTGCTGTTTATAAGATCGAAATAAGTTCGTTAGTAGGTGGTAGCCATTTGCCAATCATAAACCGGATGAAAATTAATGGCTACCGCCTGCTACCGAACTTATTTCGATTTTTTAAACAGCAGTGGGGTTTTTTATTTTTTTTAATTTATTTTATTTTAAACATTTGAGTTAGGTATATAAAATTGTAATCGCTTTCTGATATGCTTCATTTTGGACTTAGGGGGCTACTCACATACTCACACATTGGTGAGTGGACTACGGCCTGCATTCATAATGGTAATTTCACGCACTTGCTGAGCGGAGTATGTGAGAAAACCACTCACACATTTTTAATGTGGTTAATTCACACAGATAAAAAAAAATAAGAAACAGATCCAAAGTATTGTTTAATTTGCTAATTGTTTTTTTCAGTGATTCACAATGGCACCTAATAATACATACCAATTACAATTTACAATCAATTCTGTAAATCAAGTCTATGTAGTCTAGTACAATGTTCATGTTACTCATGAATGTTCGAATAAATATTTTCTTTCTTTCTTCTTTCTTTCTTTCTTTCTTCTTTCTTCCTGTTTTCGGTCTTCTTTCTTTCCTCTTTCTTCCTTCTTTCTTTCTTCTTTCTTTCATGAACATTGTAATGAATATGTTACTCATGAACATTTAAAAAATCAGCACCCAGCCAATCATCATTTAATATTTTATGAAAGGTCTTAAAGGGATCGGTAACTTACAACGTAAAACTACTATTGCGGACGACTGACCAAAAATACCTATTGCACCTGCAACTAAACAATATCTAATATTAAATCCGAACCCATTCCAGACTGAGCCAGCGTTACACTAACCTACAACTGCAACCCGTATAATCCTGGCTCTGGAAGATATTCTCTCGAATACTTGAGTGCATTCAAATATTTGCAGAGGAACGAGGCGACTTGGAGTGAAGGCGGAGTGAAGTGGCGTGAAGTCAAATGCACGCCCGTGGTGAAGCCGTCGTTATCGAGGTCTCACGCCAGAGTCATGTGGCTTATGTAGGCTGCCTGTTACACCGAATTTTCGGAGTGAAATCTTATTTAGGCGGGCAGGTTTTCATAGATTTTTTGATGAACAGAAATCATGGAACGCTCGCCATCGTGCAATGACCTGACATCATGACCACATAATTTCCAAAATGTTTAGATTATTTTTTAATCTATACGGTCAGTAATACCTATTTAATTATGATAGTTCACATGTGAGTGTAGACAGTAGAGGTCTATGAAATGAAAATATTTTAAACACTACTTTCTATACCGACACTTTTATTTTTTATGTTTTCTTCGAAACATTTATCATTATTTCTATGTAGTTATATCGCAACTAATGATAGTATGTACCTATTGTGTAGTTTCTACCTCGCCGTGAATAAAATTCCCGCTCAAAGTGAAAATATAAATATATATATAAAATATTTATATAAAAAAGTTAATATTTGTATTAATAGAAAACTTAATTGGCCTGGATGTTTCTATGAAGGTATAGTATAGCAAATAAGTATGTATTTATTTTTTACTGCAAATCAAAAGCTATATAACAAACTAGCTTTTGCCCGCGGCTTCGCCCGCGTGGATGTCGGCTATCGCGACCAAACATAGCCTATGTCCTTTCTCATGGTCTAATCTACCCCTATACCAAATTTCATCAAAATCGGTTCAGTGGTTTAGGCGTGAAAGCGTAACATACAGACAGATAGACAGACAGACAGAGTTACTTTCGCATTTATAATATTAGTATGCATTATATACCTTTTTATGTTGGTTTGGGTATAGATTACCCAGAGTAAAATATATATTATATTTGAAGTAAATAGATTAGGTACACTTCGGTGTGATAGTTACTCCAGTTGCGTGCATAGGATTTTCCCCTGTATATCGTAGGTGCTCCACGAACACATTCGCTTGATAGTAAATTTCTGAATAAAGCTTTTTATGTGGTTGTAAAATAAAAGTTCTCACGGTCCTGATGGGGATTTGGCATCGCCGCTGTTACTTGGGAATGATACGACTCGACTTACATTCAGCGGAATTATTTATTGCATCTTATATTTCGTGCTAAGCTTTTTCCCCGTTTCTGTAGATGTTTTTTTACATGAACGTTATAGGTAGAAAGGCCACGTAGATAAATCGTGGAAAGCTATCAGAATAGGCTATTTGACTTTTTTTTTACTTTCGAAAAATAACCACTTTCTTATAATATAATGAATTGTAAAAGTAAAATTTTCGTACGACAAATAGTTTTCAAGATATTTGATTTTGAACAATTCAATTTGTCGCGCCGCCCGAAAACGCTCCATACAAAATCGTACGAAATTGTGACGTCACGCTTCTGTAGCGTGTAGTGCAAATGTATGGAGTGCAAGAGAATATCGCATTTATCTCAGTCTACGTTGCGTTTACACGTATATAGTTCGTAATACAAGTTATTTAAAATTTAATGAGGAATCTAAAACGTTATACTACTCTGTCAAGAAAGTACCGGGAAAAAATCAATAATACACAAAAAATTTGTTATTCATCCAAATTTATTTTATCACCTTCAAAGTATGCGCCTTCAGAAACGATACACTTACGCCAACGAATAATCCAATCATCAAAACATTTTTTAAACGCTGTTTCCGGAATTGAGTTCAGTTCTCGCCGCGAATTCTCCTTTATGTCTTCTACTGATTGAAAACGGGTGCCACGAAGTAGTAATTTGAGTGTAGGAAAAAGAAAGAAGTCGGCTGGAGCCATATCTGGTAAATATGGTGGTTGCTCGATGGTATTTGTTGAGTATTTGGACAAAAATTCGTTCACAATGATGGCCTTGTGCGAAGGCGCATTATCGTGGTGCAAAATCCAAGAATTTTCTTTCCACAAATCTGGCCTTTTTCGTCGACTTTGTTCTCTTAAACGTCGTATAACGCTCAAATAATATTCTTTATTTACCGTTTGACCTTCCGGCAAAAATTCCGAGTGCACAACACCGTGATAGTCAAAGAAAACAGTCAACTTTGACTTTTGATCGACTTTGACGTGGTTTTTTTGGTTTTGGTTCAGTTGGAAGGCGCCATTCCGAAGCTTGTTGACTAGTATGCATGTCAAACTCGCAAATCCACGTCTCGTCACCAGTAACAACGCGTTTCATGAATGCTGGGTCGGTATTGACCCGTTCTAGCATGTCCTCAGCGACTCTCATGCGATTTAGTTTTTGAAGAAAATTCAGGTCTTTTGGGACTAGCCGGGCAGCAACACGTTTCATACCCAAATTATTAGTTAAAATGGTACGGATCGACTCGTGAGATACAGAAAGTTCGGCGGCCATCTCTCTCAAACTTGAATGAGGATTTTCAGTCACTATTTCCTTCACTTTTGCGATGTTAACTTCAGTTGCAGACGTTGATGGCCTACCAGAACAAGGCAAATCTTCCATCACATCTCGACCCCTTTGAACGCTTTGTACCACTCATAAGCACGTGTTATTGATAAAGTCGATTCACCGTGAGCCTTTTTTTTTTTTTTTTTTTTTATCGTGCGAAAAATCCCCACGGATACCACCCCCACGGAGCCGGTGGAGGCGGTTATGTCGGACTCGAACCGACTAAAACGCACGCCGTCTTGGGTCCTTGGTTGTCGGAGGTGAGATTGCCAAAAGCATATCTCTCGCACCCCGGCAGACCCAGGACCATCTCTATCGAGATGGCCCCCTTCGGGTTGTGGGGACCACAGTGTCCCCATCTAGCCCCGGTTACGGGGAGGCGCATTTTGCGCCGCCGCCGCGGCCTGCTTCTGCTAGGGTGACAGGCGGCTCCACCGGTCACCCCCAGGCCAGCGCTCATGGAGGACGGAGGTCGTTCTGCGACCTCCGACGTCCGGTTCGTCTTCGCTCTGCGCGGGCTTCCCGGGCCCGGAGTCTGGTCCGGACCCGACCGGCAGCCTCCTTCTCGAGCATTACTTGCTCGCAGAAGGAGACAGCCGCACCCCAAGCGTTCGCGCATCTTACCATCGCTGTGAGCAACGTGGCGAGTGTGAGGACTCCTACCCCCAGAGCCGCCACTAGGACCCGCCTCGGCGTGTCCCACGCCGGGCACTCGGTCAGCGTGTGCAGCTCCGTGTCCTCGCTCGCATCACAGTGATGGCACTCGGACGTTGGCTCCTTCCGGATCCGACACAGGTAACTCCCGAAACACCCGTGTCCGGTGATCACCTGCGTCAGCCGGTACGAGAGGCTGCCGTGTGGCCTCTCTAGCCACTCCTCCATGATGGGTCTTACCGCCGCTATTACGGCGTGCCCTGCGCTTGGTCGCCCAAGTCGTAGCTCCCATTCCGCTACCATGTCCCTGTGGAGCTGAGACCTCACGGCCCGAATTTCATCAGGCTCGGGTTCCCGTCCCTGCTCCCGCGCCTCCTTTCGATACCGATATAGCATCGAAAGGGCTCTCGCATCCAGGTTCCACGGTAGGGATCCGGCAAGGAGACTCGCCGCCTCCAGAGATATCGTGCGGTACCCCCTAATGGCCCTGCTGGCCATTGCACGCTGCGGCCCACGCAGCAGACGCGCATTGTGGACCGTCAGGGTGTCCGCCCATATTGGGCACCCATATAGGGCCATAGACCGCACAACTCCCGCGTAGAGTCTCCTGCAGGAGTCATCCGCCCCCTCATGTTGGGCAGCAGGCGCCCCAAGGCGGCAGCTGTGTCCTCCAATTTAGGGGCCAGTCTTCGGAGATGCTCCCCGAAGTTCCACCGGCCGTCGAGAACGAGTCCCAGATATTTCATCTGGGGCTTGATGGCGATGGAAATGTCTCCCACTATGAGGCTGGTCCCTAGTCATTTGGCTTCTAGCGAGAACGGTCGCGTCATACACGCTCTTGCACAAGTTCGCGCTCGTGTAAAAACTGTTGACGCAGCAGCGCACTCCGGCGCGCCTTGACGACACGGTCGCCGCGATGACCTACATACCGCCGTAAGTGAATCATGTTTAATTGTCAATACAAATTGTAAGTTATAGTTTTTCAAAATTATAACTTGTACTCAATGATGTCTTCACCAAACAAAGTAGTTCTTAAAACTGAACTCGAGCATCAGTTGTACACCAGATACATAGAGGAACAGAATGAGCGCCTCGAGCTACAAAAACTAGTAAAAGACCTGAGTAGCCAGATAGAATCACTTCAACAACAGCTGAAACTCAGCCAGAAACAAAATAATGTTCCTTTAGAGAAGGAACAATCAACGACCAACAAACCTCAAGAGGCAGTCGAATATGGGACTGACGATGAGGAACTTGCCCGCGAAACAGAGTGGGTACGACAAAAAAGTAGGAAGAAAAGGAAATTGAACACTTCACTATCTCCTCCTTCTCAAGGAGCAAGCTTACAGGAATCTCAGGCTGGCACAAAAACCGAGAAACCAAAAGAAAAAAGAGTACCACAACCTCCACCGATCATAGTTGAAAATATCAGAAACTACCAACAGTTCTACGACCTTCTTCTGACCAGTTTAAGCGGGGATTCATTCATCGTAAAAATGATGAACGGGGAGACCGTTAAAATAAACGCCAAGGATGAAGACTCATATAGAGCGGTAAGAAATCTATTGTTGCAAAACAACTGTCACTGGCACTCGTATGAGAATAAGCAAGATAGACCGATCAGAGTTATGGTCAAAAACCTACACTCCTCATGTCTACCGGACAGAATAGTAGACGAATTGAATGCTAAAGGATATAAAATTCAGGAAGCTGTAAATAAACTAAGCTGGAGGACTAAGGAACCTCTTAATATGTTTATGTTATCATTCCAAAAAGATGAAGACATAAACCATATCTACGGCATTAAGGCCATACTCGGTTGTAAGGTAGATGTACAGCCTTTAAAAACATCAAAATTAATCCCACAATGCAAAAGGTGTCAAGCATATGGCCATACCCAAAAATACTGTTCAAAGGAACCAAGGTGTGTGAAGTGTACTGGGAAACACCTCACCAAGGACTGTACTAAATCAATAGCTACAAAACCTAAATGTGTTCACTGTGGTGAGCCTCACCCGGCTAATTATAGAGGGTGTATTGTAGCTAAAGAACTACAACAATTGAAAAATAAAGCCTCCAAACGCAAAGTTGCTGTGCCTAAAATCCAAGCCTCTGAGGATGAGAAACAACAACTACACCGTTCTACTCACAGAAAGGTAACAAATAGCGTGTCTTTTGCGCAAATGACAAAAGCAACGCAGCCACGGTCACAGCCAACGGCGCCCCCGAACTCTGATAATATTACTACAGAAGAAAACATTACCAAAATTTTAAACATGTTGACTTCCTTTGACCAAAGGTTAAGGAACATAGAAACTAAACAATTACCTATGCATTCAACCCAAAAATGAAAAACATACTAAAAATTATGACGTGGAATGCAAACGGTCTCCTTAAGCACCGAAACGAGTTACAGGCAGTCTTAACAACAGAGCAAATAGATATATGCCTCATATCAGAATCTCACTTTACTAGAGAATCTTTTATTCATTTTAAAGGCTATAATATATATCACGCACTGCATCCCAATAACACAGCGAGTGGTGGCAGTGCCGTCATTATTAAAGAGAACATCTATCATTATTTAAAACACAAATGCGAAGAACGATTTGCACAAACTGTTGCAGTTGTAGTTAGAACCAAACTTCATGATATTACCATATCAGCTGTGTATATACCACCTAGGTATGAGTTGAAAAAAGAGCAGTACAGTAACCTGTTGAAAGCTCTAGGAAACACATTCATTTTTGGAGGTGATTTTAATGCGAAGAACACTCATTGGGGGTCTAGATTAACTAATACCAAAGGTAAAGAATTGCTTTGTGCCATGAGAGAAATCAAGTGCAATGTAATTTCAACGGGGAAACCAACCTATTGGCCTACCGATATTGGTAGAAAACCAGACTTGATAGACTTCTTCATTTATAAGAATCTGTCAGCTGCATACCTTAACATAGAAGAAGGATATGATATGCACTCCGATCATTCACCCATTATTTTAACTCTAAGCGAGACGATAATACAAAAAGAAAGCAGTTCAACCTTAGTGAACAAAAACACTGACTGGGAAAGCTTTCAATTTGATTTAGATCACTGCATAGACCTCAAAGTACCTCTTAAAGACAAACAGCAAGTAGATGACGAAGTTGCAAAATTTATTAACGACATCCAACGCTGCGCCTGGCGAAATACCCCTGACATGAAAAGGAAAGTTACAACCCAAAGATATCCTGCGGAAATTAGAAATCTTATAGCCATGAAGCGAATCCAGAGACAAAAGTGGCAACAACGTAGATATCCGCCTGATAAAACTCTGCTAAATATACTCACAAAAAGGTTAAGCAGAGCAATTCAGGAATTTCACGATGAGACAACAAATCATTACCTTAGTCAATTATCAAGTAATGGCACATCTGATTACTCCCTATGGAAAACCACTAAAAGCTCAAAAAAGCCCATTATTCACGTTTCGCCCATTCAAAAAATAGATGGCAAATATGCCATTAACAATAAACAAAAAGCGACTGTGTTTGCAGAACACCTCGAACAAATTTTCCAAATAAATACAGAGGAAAGCTCTGAAATTATAGTACTAGATGAGACTCAGAATGACCACTTAGAAATAAAACTTGTTACCCCAAAAGAAGTTAATAACATGATCAGAAACTTGGCCAAACGGAAATCACCGGGATACGACCTAATCACTGGAGAACTCCTGCAGAATCTCCCACGTAAAGCAATTGTGAAGCTTACCACCCTCATCAATGCCACTTTTAGACTGAAATATGTGCCTACTATGTGGAAAGTTGCTGAAGTTATCATGATCCCTAAACCAGGAAAACCACCTCATGAAGTAACATCCTATAGACCTATATCACTCTTACCAATCATAGCGAAATTGTTCGAAAAGCTATTGCTCAGGCGACTAAAACCTATTATCGAAGACAGAGAACTGATCCCTAACTACCAATTCGGTTTTAGAGAAAAACACTCCACAATTGACCAAATACACAGAATTACCAATGTAATTGAAAAAACATTAGAAGAGAAAAAAGTTTGTTCTACAGTATTTCTAGATGTAGCTCAGGCATTTGATAAAGTATGGCATAAAGGTCTTATATATAAATTAAGTAAAACGCTCCCGAAACAATTTGTGGAAATTTTAGAATCCTACTTAACTGAGAGGACATTCAGAGTGAGACATGAGGATGCTTACTCAGATATCAAACAAATTAAAGCTGGTGTACCACAAGGAAGTGTTCTTGGGCCTGTCCTGTACCTATTGTACACCTGCGATATCCCTGAAACAAATAATAGCGTCATTGCTACTTTTGCAGACGACACCGCTATAATGGCCACAGGTGCCACTCATAAAGAAGCAGCAGAGAAGGTGCAAATTGCTGTTAATGCCATCACCGATTGGACTAAAAAATGGAAAATTAAATTAAATGAGTCAAAATCGACACATATTGATTTTACAAACCAAAGAGCTACTCATACACCAGTATATATTAACAACCGTGTAATACCATACGAAAATACGGCAAAATATTTGGGCATGACGCTAGATGCTAAACTTCGCTGGAAGGCTCATGTCAAAAAGAAACGACAGGCATTAGATCTACGATATAAAAATATGTACTGGCTGCTTGGTAGACATTCTACCTTGTCAGTGCATAATAAAGTACTTTTATACAAGCAAGTACTCAAGCCTGTATGGACATACGGCATCCAACTTTGGGGATGTACAAAACGAACTAACGTGGAAATCATACAAAGATTCCAAAATAAGGTACTTCGGACTATAGTAAATGCTCCCTGGTACGTCAGAAATGATGACATCCACCGAGACCTTGGAGTGGATAATGTAACTAACGTTATAAAAAAACACGCCGAAGCACATGAACAAAGGCTTCTTCATCATGTGAACGTCGAGGCTATCCAGCTACTAGACAACACGGACATAGTGAGAAGACTAAAAAGAACTAAACCCTTTGAGTTAGTTTTGTGAATTAACGTAACAAAGTGCAGTGAGTGCTATGTTTAAAGAACACAAGATCAAAGTGTCTATCAATAACAATAGAGACAATAAGAAAAGTGCCAATGGACACATTCTTAACTTGTAAGTATTAGCAAATTAAGTTAAATTTAAATTACTTATTAGCCTCAAGGTCTAGATTGTAATTGTCTTAGTATCCGTTCAATAACGAATACTACATAATAAAAAAATAAAAAAAAAAATGAGGCTGGAATCCTCTGGTGGGACGCGCCGAGGCCCATGAAAGAACATGGCCTCGGTTTTATGCAGAGCCACCTCGAGACCCAGCCGCCGGATCCGCTCCACGACTTGGGCAACCACGGTCGTGGCTTTCAGGGTCGCTTCGCGGTATGAAGACCCGCACGCCGTCACCAGCGTGTCGTCCGCATAACACGTGACGGCGGCACCGTCCGCGAGCTCACCACGAAGCACCCAGTCGTAAGTCGTAACCGATGTTCCACAGTAGCGGTCCCAGGACCGATCCCTGCGGAACACCGCACGATATCTCTCGCCCACCGAGCCCGGTCGCACTTGGGTAGACGACTGCTCTCTCCGATAAATACGCCCCGACTATGCGGCGAAGGTAGAGAGGCACTTCGTGATACACGAGCGCCTCCCTAATGCAGCTCCAGGGCAGGGTGTTAAAGGCGTTGGCGATGTCCAGTGACACCGCCAACACCACCTCGCCCCGAGTGACGGCGTCCTTCGCCAGAGTCCCCACGCGCATGATGGCATCCACGGTGGAGCGCCTCCGGCGGAAGCCATACTGGCCATCCGCCAGGTCAGGCCCCACCCTGGATAGGTGCTCGACGAGGCGCTTTGCAATGACTCTTTCAAAGAGCTTGCACACCTCGTCGAGCAACACTATGGGCCTGTAGGCGGACGGTGAGTCCGCCGGGCGCCCCGCCGTTCGGATGAGGACCAGTTTCCCCGTCTTCCACATCTTCGGAAACTGGCCTCGCTCCAAACATGCGCTGAGAAACCCTCTCAGTCGGGGCTCGAGAGCGTCTTCTTCGCCTAGAGCTAGGACCCACGCTCGGCCTGGAATGCCGTCTGGTCCCGGGGCGGTGTTCTTGGCCTTAAGCCTTAACACCGCCAGCTCTAGCTCTACCCAAGTGACCTCGGGCACGTCGTCGTCATCCACGTTGGGCGCCATAGGCGACCTAGTTGGCGGAGTCATCTGCGGTGGAATATGTTCCACCGCCCGCGCTGGGAACAGGGAGCCAACGACTCCTCCGAGCAGCTCCGGCTGGAGACACCGGGTCAATGGCGGGGCCCGGGGGCGCAGCTTGCCCCTTACCATAAGGTAAGGCCGCCCCCATGGGTCCCGCTCCAGCGTCTCCAGCAGCTCTTTATGAGCTGCTGCCTTTGCTTGCCTTATGGCCACTCGGAGGGCCTTTCTGACCTCCCTGTACCCAGCATGAAGCTCCGCCTCTCGGGGCTCCGTATCTGCGGGGCGGCTACGCCTCCTTCGGAGTCTGGTCCACCGGCGGGAAGCGATCACGGAGGCCTGTCGGAGCCTCGCAATGTCCGCCGACCACCAGTAGACCTGACGCCTCGGATTATAGGGCGGAGCCCTAGGCATAGCCGCGTCGCAGACACGCGTCATGGCCTCCCGGAACCACGCCGCCTCATCGTCTATGTCGACAGGCCTGTCCGGCGCAGAGGCCCAGGCCTGTACGATGGCGGCCTCCATCACCGTGAGCCTTCTGTAACATTTTTAGTGTCTCCGAACATGAAATTCCATTGGCGATGCAAAATTTAGGACAAACTCTTTGTTCGATGTTTTTGTCCATTATGAAATTCGCAATTCACACTAGATAATAAAAAACTAAAAACAGCACTGTTTTTAACATAAATGACAGATGCAACTCAAACTCCGCGCCAAAATGGAAAGCAGTTGTGCCAATCAAACAACAACAAAAAAAAACAAAAATTTGAATTTGGAACCATAAACAAAACATTAATTCCCGATACTTTGTTGTATATTTGAATTGAATTTGATTGTTAATATTTTGACTGTTTTTGGCATTTTCAATTAATAAAAAGGTCATAGTTTCAGTTTATATATGCAATATTTTAATTTGATCTACTAGTCAAGCTCTTTTCTACAATTCGAAGTTTCAAATACAGTCAGAGAACCGACTCAAACCACCTCCTAAGACAAAGCGACTATAGAAGGATGGACTTGTATGACGTGCTATGCGTCATAGGCAAAGTACACTATAACTAGGAAATAATATTATATAAACAACACGTATCAATAAACAATAATGTCAGCACTAAACTTATATGAGTAAAACCCCACTCTAAATCTCAGTAAAATCATGTAGAATAATTAGTATATAAGAGTGTGTAAATAGTAAATAAATTAATCTTGTTCCAACTGGTAAAACATCTTTTACTTACTCCGCAACATTGGTGACCCCGACGTGATTTCCTAGTGCTGATATAATTGCAGGCCAACTGCAGCCCTGAAAAGGTTTTCAGCAGCAAACCTAGGAACTATCACAGATCACTGTGGAGCTATATTTGGGAAAATTCACCCAACAGCCCACCAGCTTACCGACCACCACCATCAGCGAAATAGCACATTTCAGTTGGCTTCCCACAAGCGGGTCTAACCAGCTGAAATTTCAAGAGGCTAAACGCAATCATGGCACCGATAATTCCAGCCGGAACACCGTCAAAAAACTCCGGCACATCAGCTGAGTCAATCAGCGACAGCCAGGTGGTGGCTGCAATTAGCATTACGGAGAAAATACCATCGTTTTGGACAGATTCACCGCGCTTATGGTTCGCGCAATTCGAGGCCATCGTAGCCTCCCAAAAGCAAGGTGACGAATATAAATATAATAGCGTCATCGCAAAATTACCAAAAGAGGTCATACATCAGGTTAGCGACATCCTGACGTCACCGCCAAACGCAGACAAGTACCTTAAAATCAAGGAAAGATTAATTGCGTGCTATGAGGAAAGCGAACAACGACGCTTCCACAAATTGCTATCGGAGATGGACCTAGGTGACTCAACACCATCACAGCTGTTGAGAAAAATGAAAGAAGCCAGCTGCGACAAAATGACCGAAGATACCATCAGATTATTATGGTTCAGACAGCTTCCGGTATCAATCACCTCCATATTGGCAGTCTCCGAAGACCTCAACCTCACAAAATTATGCGAAATGGCGGACCGAATTTATGAAAATATGCGCTATAAAACCAAAACAAACAACTCGTCACAGGAATCCGCTGACTTAATAACAATGCTGACGTCACAAATTGCAGCTATGCGAGTTGAAATAAACGAGCTCCGCGGTATGAGTAATCGCCGACCGATGCAACGCAGCAAATTCCGAGCAAGGTCGCAATCACGCTCACGGTCACGTACACGGCTATGTTATTATCACAGACGATTCAAAACAAAAGCATATAAATGCGATCAGCCGTGCTCGTGGATAAATAAAACCGATAAAAATTCGGGAAACGAGAACTAGCGCAGAACACGACGGGACTCTGTGCCATACAACCCGCCAACCGTCTAACTATAACCGACTCAAACAGTGGTTATAGGTTTTTAGTAGACACGGGAGCAAATATTTCTGTATTACAAAACGCACAGGGTAAGAAAAACGCGAGCAACTACAAACTGTATGCCGCAAACGGGTCAATTATTGAAACTTATGGCGAAAGCACATTAACGCTAAATCTGGGGTTACGCAGACCTTTTACTTGGACGTTCGTAATCGCCGATGTAAAAATGCCTATCTTAGGAGCTGATTTCCTAGAGCACCACAGATTATTAGTGGATCTATACGGCAAAAGGCTGATCGACCAAGAAACAAAATTAACGACGCCTGCGAAAATTGCAAGAGAAACACACATGCCTTCAATTAGATCCATCGACGCGAAATTACCCGAACATATAAAGCGCCTGTTAGAGAAATACGTAAACGTCACTAGACCAAGACCATTTAAAAAACCCACAGATCATGGAATACAGCATCACATCATAACAAAAGGTCCTCCAATTTATGCCCGCGCGCGCCCACTACCACCCGACAAATATAAGGCAGCAAAAAAGGAATTCCAAGAGCTAATAAACTTAGGAATATTAGAACCTTCCAGTAGTCCTTGGGCATCGCCTCTCCACATGGTAAAGAAAAAGAATGGGGAATGGAGACCGTGCGGAGACTACCGCGCGTTAAATAAAATAACAGTTCCCGACAGATATCCCTTGCCAAGACTGTTAGACTTTACATACATCGCAAGTGGAAAAACAATATTCAGCAAAATTGATATAAAGAAGGCGTTCCACCAAATCCCTGTTGCGGAACCAGAGAAGACCGCAATAATCACGCAAATGGGTTTATTTCACTGGAATTTCATGCCATTTGGCCTCAGAAATTCAGCTCAAACGTTCCAGAGGTTTATGGACTCCCTGTTCAGAGACCTGGACTACATATATGTATTCGTGGACGACATACTCATAGCAAGTCAAAATACCGAACAACATTACGTTCAATTAGAGGAAGTATTCAATCGCCTAAGTAAAAACGGCATCTAAATCAATACGAGCAAATGCGAATTCGAAAAGACAGAGATAGATTTCTTAGGTTATCATATAACGAGCCAAGGAATCACCCCCACGTCTGAGAAAGTACGAGCAATAAACGAATACCCAAAACCAAAGGTGGTAAAGGAGCTACGTCGATTTTTGGGAATGATGAATTTCTACAGAAGTAGCATCCCACACGCCGCCAGACACCAAGCTCCGCTCAACAAATACTCAATCAAACTCCAAAGTAGAAAGACTGCACAGAACCATGAAAGCAGCTTTGATGGCAAGAGGAAATACCGAAAATTGGACGAAAGAATTACCATCGGTATTATTCGGGATACGTACCAGCATTCGACAAGACACTGGATACTCAGCAGCCGAATTGGTCTACGGAACAACAATAAAATTACCAGCAGCATATTTTGGCGACTATCCTAAAAACACAACGTACTGTTATGATAGTACACCGAATGCTAAATTGCTGACACGCCATGCCCTCAGCCATGTCATGTGTTGGCTACTGGTCAGCACTTTGCCGTGCCAGTACGATCAGTCTATTCTGAACTCTGCATCGAATCGGTTGCCTAAGGGTCCCTTTTCTTACGTTTGTATTTTCAAGTTAAATAAATAGGTTTAAAACTTAAATTTCTTTTTTTAAAACGACGATTGAAAGGGACCCCATAACATTTGGTGGCAGCGGTGGGATACGGAATTCCCCAGTGCCGTTTCGCGTAAATTTAAAGTGAATAGACTCGCCGTATCCCATTATAGAAAATATATAAAAATCATTCTGTGTTCGTGTGTGCTCGCGCAAAATATACCTACGGGTTAAGTGAACACCTCGAACTGTTTATCCTGAGCATATCCTGAGTGGATCCCGAGTGGATCCTGAGTGGATCCTGAGTATCCTGTGTGTGTCCTGTGTGTATCCTGTGTGTATCCTGTGGGCATCCTACGTGTGGGTACCTACCTGTGCCCCTTCGCCTCATCAGAAGAAAAATACTTCATTCAATATAATCAGTGAACCAAAATCGATAAAAGTGCATCAGTGTTCTGTGAAAGTGTTTATGCGTCACTATGCAAGGAATCCGAGCGTTAGTACTATTCTTCGCCCACGCGTTCCAGTAAGTTCTGTGCTGATTTGAACTCTAGCTGTAATATTAATTTAGTTTATAATTTTGTGTTTTATATATAGCTAACTATTGTCAACCAACATTATAAATACATATTATGCCCGAAGTGCCCAAAACAGAAAGCGACAAATTACAAATAGAATTGCCGGCCGTAATCATTTCGTCAAAAGCTCCCTTATCACCAAAAACCATTCAACGCACAAAAATGGAACTCAATATTTTACTAAAATTTATAAAACAATATGATGGTAGTAGGGAGAAATTAAGCTCCTTTATCACTAACTGTGACAACGCCTACGACCTAGCGTCGGAATCGCAGAAGCCAATACTTTTCAAATACATATTGTGTCAACTTACTGATAAGGCAGAGACCGCATGCTCCATTAAAGAGTTCTCTTCGTGGGAACAGCTAAAGGAATTTCTAAAGACACAATTTTCAGAAAGGAAACATTATGCTCACTTGCTTACCGAACTCCAAGAGAGTAAACAAAGTTCATCAGAAAATGTAGGGCAATTCGCACTTAGATTAGAAACCTGTCTCTCACAACTCCTTACGGAGATATCCTTGTCGAACCACAAAGTCAAGGAAATACCTGGTCGCACAGCGGCAATGCAAGACCTTACGTTGCATCATTTCTTAATGGGGTTAAGTCCCCGAATCTCGAATATTGTCAGGTGTAGGGCACCAAAAACGTTTAACGAAGCTGTAAACTTAGCTATCTCGGAGGAACGAATCCAAGAAACTATATATAAACGCAGTAATCACAACGCACATGATAAGTCAGGAAACCAAAACCGGTTTAAACCAAAACCTAATGCTCAAACTCAAGCTCTTAAAGCTAACCCTTCTCAAAAGCCTGTGACTCAGGCCAGCACTTCAAGCCACGCTGCGAAGTCGCTTAAATCTGACCCGAACCTCACATGCAGGTACTGTAAGGAAGTGGGTCATGATATCAATAACTGTCTAAAAAGACAAAAACGTCTCAATTCGCAATCTCAAGGCGATGGCAGTAAACCCTCTGGGTCTAAGACTCCCCACGTACCTCACGTAAATTTCGTAGATGACTACGAGTCCGAGGAATCCGAGGTTGATAACCACGAGGAGGAGGATTTAAACCAGTAAACGTCCTGCAAGCGTACCGCACAGGACGTACAAATAAAGCCGGTACAAATTCAATAAAATCTACTACTAAATCCGAGGTTATACAACCGGGTAACCAGCCCCAAAACGGAAACCTCAACCTATTCGCCGAGGTTATACAGCCGGGTAACCAGCCCCAAAACGGAAACCTCAACCCATTCGCCGAGGTTATACAACCGGGTAACCAGCCCCAAAACGGAAACCTCAACCCATTCGCCGAGGTTATACAACCGGGTAACCAGCCCCAAAACGGAAACCTCAACCCATTCGCCGAGGTTATACAACCGGGTAACCAGCCCCAAAATGGAAACCTCAACCCATTCACTGGGGTTATACAACTGGGTAACCAGCCCCAAAACGGAAACCTCATTTCTAGTAGTCGGGTTATACAACAGGGTAACCAGCCCCAAAACGGAAACCATGCTACTAACCCTACTGGATCAATTTCAGTAACCCCAAAACCAAAAAAGGTTTACGAGGTTAATATTGACACCTCAAAAAGGCTATTGCCTCATATAGTTGTAGATTCACAAGTGTCAGATGTTCCACTGACACTTCTTGTCGATTCCGGTTCGGCTATCTGCCTATTGAAGGAATCACGTCTCCTCACTCAACCTAAGATCACTTATAAACCCATAAGCATTAAGGGTATCGACCCGGGGGAAGAAACCACACAAACCTCAGGTCATTTTAATCTAAAGTTCAAGGTTAGTAACAAGTCCATCAGTCATAAATTCCATGTCATTAAGGATATAAACTTACCTTACGATGGCATCATAGGTAACGACTTCTTAACAGTCAATAGCTGTAACATAAATTATAGTCGTAATGTTTTAGAAATAGCCAACGAAGAAATTAAAATCCATTTCTATGACTCTTGTTACATTATACCACCCCGCACGGAAACAGTAATCGAATGTACTGTAACCAATCCAGAATTAAAGGAGGGGATCATAGTGGATCAACACCTTTCTAAAGCTCTTCTCGTAGCCAACTGTATGGTTAGGGTAAAAGAGAATAAAACTATAAATATATCGGTAATTAATATCTCTAACAACCCAATTAAACTTAAACGGGATTTAAAGCTTACGCTTAGCCCCATCGAAGTCTACTCCACCCAGGTCTCTCTACATGATAAAAGCGTAACTGAACGCACTCAACAAGTGCTCAACGTATTAAGGACGTCTCATCTAAACGAAGAAGAACGCAACGCTCTCTTCGACTTATGTTCGAACTACTCGGACATATTCCACTTACCTGACGAAGCTTTAACGTTTTCATCTGCAATTCAACATGAAATAAAAACCACTTGTAGTACTCCTATCCACACTAAATCTTATCGATTCCCTGAATGCCATAAGAAGGAAGTAGACTCTCAAATAACTAAAATGCTACAACAAGATATAATTACCCCTTCATCATCTCCTTGGTCCTCTCCCATATGGGTAGTGCCCAAGAAATCCGATACTTCCGGTGAAAAAAAGTGGCGTATAGTGATTGACTATCGGAAGTTGAACGACGTCACGATTGGTGAAGTCTACCCTATACCCCAGATTAATGAAATACTCGACCAGCTCGGTAAAAGTCAGTATTTCACCACACTTGACCTCTCATCCGGGTTCCATCAGTTATTGGTCGCCCCAGACGATGCACCCAAAACAGCCTTCTCAGTACCCCAGGGTCATTTCCAGTTTAATCGTATGCCCTTTGGTCTTAAGAACGCTCCATCTACGTTTCAAAAGCTCATGAACAATTGCCTCGTGGGGTTACAAGGATCACGTTGTTATGTATATCTAGACGACATAGTATTGTATGCGTTTGACCTGAAAACGGCCATTGAAAACCTCAGAGAAGTCTTTGACCGACTCCGTAGGTTTAACCTAAAATTACAGCCAGAGAAATGCGAGTTTCTCCGAAAAGAGGTAACCTACTTGGGTCATATCATTACTCAGAGCGGTGTGAAACCTAACCCCGACAAGGTAAAAGCCGTATCACAATACCCGGTACCAAAATCCCCTAGAGACATTAAATCCTTCTTAGGTCTCGTATCATATTATAGACGTTTCATCCCGAACTTTTCTAAACTTGCTAAATCCCTCACATCACTTCTGAAAAAAGATATACCGTTTAATTGGTCTAATGAACAACAACTCAGTTTCGAAACTTTGAAAACTAAATTAACTGAAGCCCCTATTTTAGCATATCCGGATTTTAACCAACCCTTCTTGTTAACCTGTGACGCTTCAAACTTCGCCATATCGGCTATCTTATCCCAAGGCCCAATCGGACAAGATCGACCTATAGCTTATTCATCTCGAACCTTAAATAAGGCCGAATGTAATTATAGCGTAACCGAAAAAGAATGCCTTGCTATTATATTTGGAACCAAAACCTTTCGACCATATTTATATGGTCGCAAATTTACCATAATAACCGATCACAAGCCCCTGCAGTGGCTTTTCAACTGTAAAGATCCCGGTTCTAGGCTGATACGTTGGAGATTGAAGTTAGAAGAATTCGAATACGATATACGGTACAAGAAAGGGAAAATGAATGTAAATGCAGACGCCTTGTCCAGGTTCCCGGTTAACCCCATACAACCTATAGACGACCAGGCTCTGACACTAAATCCCCAAACTCCCATTTCGGATTTAACCCCCGAACGGTTAGAGCAATCCCTCCTAAGAACTGACAATTCAGACGAAGACTTGTTCGACTTATTAACGTCACCTGCTCCCTTTCTATCTGACGACCTTAATCCTGATTACCTTTTAGAATGCCCTACTCCCGAGCTTCTGGATGTTAACTCCCCTGACCAAAACTTACCTTTGAACACACAGCAACCTGAAAATGTAAACATAGAATTACCTGACGTATCACAACTTCCGTCACCTTCGAGAGTAAACAGCCCACCTATAGACCTAATAACCTCACAAAGTCCAACTAGGGACCTTGTAAACCTAGATCTAATCGACCTCAACCTGTCTGACAGCTCTGTTCATCCTTCACCTACACAACCAATAGCTGAAAATCGAAATGGCTTAACCCCACACGTCGATAACAACCCCGATTTAATTTCCAACGACTATCCAACATTCCTAAAGCAGATTGCCGATAAAACCAAAACATTTACAACAACAATCATCGAACATAACGAGAATCTGTTAAAAAGCCCTTGTAAGATAATATTAATCCCCACTTCAATAGACCTTGACGAATCAAATCCCTACATCCAAGAGATATTAGGCAATTTAGAAGATCAAAATCAACTCCTAAGTCAAGAAAAACAACCACATTCATTCACGAGATTAACCCTACGCAATAAAACCTATTACCTATTATACACTAAAGTACACCACTTTGACAGGTCTTCATATCAAGAAATATTCGAGACCGTAAAGACCGTGCGGAATGAATTAATGGTTAATGAGCAAACCGACCAAATCGGTGTTTCCGATTTTCGAGACCCATTTGAAAGGCATAGCTTCACAAAGATTTATAATATTTTGAATTATTTGTTCCATAATACAAGGATTCTGGTGAACGTCTATCACAACAATATAACTTACCCTTCACCATCAGAAGTAAAGAAAATTCTCTCCGACAACCACGACATACCAGTGGCTGGTCATTTAGGTATAAGTCGCATGTATAATAGATTAAAGGATTTATATTATTGGAAAGGTATGCGTAGCGATGTCGAATCATACGTAAAGAATTGCAAGTTGTGCCAAGAAAATAAAGCCCTACGTAGAGTTAACCGTGCACCCATGCAAATTACGAGCACATCAACCAAACCTTGTGAGCGCATTTCATTAGACGTCGTAGGACCTCTCCCGGAGTCCGGTACTGCAAAACTAAAATTTATATTAACATTACAAGATGACTTTTCAAAATTCTCTACTGCCTATCCATTACGCAACACTACCGCCGAAGAAACCAGCGAATGCCTGCTTCATTTCATTTCCGTATTTGGCATCCCAAAAATAATTCTCACTGACCAAGGAACCAACTTTACAGCAGATCTATTCAAGAAAACCTGCAATTTCTTAAAGATAAAACAGTTGTGGTCGACCCCATACCATCCACAGACACAGGGAAGTCTTGAAAGAAGTCATTCAACCCTTAAAGAATATTTAAAATCATTCGTCAACGAGGATCAAAACGATTGGCCTCGTTACGTGTACACAGCCATGCTCACTTATAATACAACCGTCCATTCAACAACAAACTACACCCCATTTGAACTAATGTTTGGCAACAAACCATTCATTCCCAATTCTATATGCGACGAAAATTTAGACGTCACATACCCGGACTATGTACGCATGCTTCAAAACCGGTTGAAACATTCCCGTGACAAAGCTTTAACAAATATCCAGAGGTCTAAAACAACATCAAAAACTTATTACGATTCACGTTCCCGACCCATACAATACAAGGTAGGGGATTACGTATACCTAAAGAATCATCTCAGATTACGAAAATCCCTATCACCTATATGGAAAGGACCATATAAAGTAGTTAAGATTCATGGTAACAATACCCTATCAATACTAATAAACCGGCGACATGTCCGTCACCATTATGACGAAGTGAAACTCGCGGAAGTGAACCGTGACTAATAAAATATTATGTTTCTATTAGTTAGTAAGACTAGTTATTAGTATGATATTATCCCATCTAGTATAACATATTCTAATTATAAGTACTTCATTAAAAGATACATATACTTACAGTGCCTCTGCGGAGCTACAACCTCCCAACGAGTATGTCCAACCGATGGCCTCAAGTCCTGGGATATATTTTAATTATTTAGGAAAGATAAAAATCACCACTGGTATCCTGAATATCATTATGCCAATGGAAATTTCACACTTCAAGTCCCACATAGAGAATCTAAATGCTACAATAGAACAAGTCGTACATTTATGTAAACAAACCGGTTATATAGAACAGCCAGAATGTCACAGTGCGATAGAACCGCTTGCGGTCCAACAACGAAAATTAATCAAAGCATTTCAGGCCATTTCCCATTTAGTTGATAATAAATCCAAACGCGCTTGGATTGGTGGTATCGGTACTGTTATGAAACAAGTTTTCGGCACTTTGGACGAAAACGATGCTGTAAAATACGACCAAGCGATTGAATCTATTCAAGGTAATCAAGACAAGATCTTATCATTAGTAAAAAATAACATTTTGATCACCAAGTCCCTTATATCTACTTATAATAATACTCTACAAAAAATAAAACAAAATGAAATTAACCTAAGTAATGCTTTGGACAAACTCTCGTCCAATGTTCAAACCATATCCGACACTACAAATATTATGCAATTAAGAGTGAATTTAGATTTTGTCCTGAATACATTGGAAACAGCTATGGTCACCCTATCATTCCAACTCGAAGACGTACTGAACGCGATAATGTTCTGTAGTCAAAACATCCTGCATCCGTCGATAATGTCTCCTACGAGCTTATACCGAGAGTTATCCGATAATGTTAGATATATTCCTAGTAATCTAGACCTCCCAATGTTTTTAGATATAAGTTCCATTCATACTATGGTAAAACTATCTACTTTATTATGTTATTATTATAATGGTAAACTTGTGTTTCTTTTACGTGTCCCTCTTGTATCAATTCAGGAGTATTCATTGTTTAATAACATTGCATTGCCTACACCTCACGATATACAACAACCAAACACATTTGGTTTCATTGTACCTAGCAGCGAATATATAGCTATTACAAAAGATAAGTCAAGTTATTGTAAACTGAGATCATTGGAACTTTGTAAAGAGATACAACCCTCAGAGTATTTATGTGAAATACCGCTAGTTTATAAAACGAATTCCAAACCCTGTTGTGAAAGCGAATTGTTATCAGGAACAATAAAGGATACCCCATTTCAATGCAATACCAAATTAATCCATGGAAAACTTAATATTTTCAAGGCATTAAACAATAATAAGTTTATCTATATACAATCGGAACAGATGCAAGTCTCTTTAGACTGTTCTGACTCAAATCAAATACGTGAATTGAGTATAATTGGGATGGGTATTCTTTCGATACCAAATAACTGCATAGCCTACTGTAAAGGTACTACTCTTATACCAAAATACCGAAACCTTGTAAATTTAACCTCACCAATTAAACTACCTGATTTTAACTTGTTGAATAGTACATGTTGTAAGATAACCAATGTAACTATAAATCTGCCTCTTACTCACTTAGAAGATATTAGCCTGAGTAGCCTAGTTGAAATTAACAAACTGTCTCACCACACTCTCACAGAAGTAGAGAAAATACAAGAAGTTCCCCACATTGTTAAATATGGGACACACTATTCTATAGGATTAAGTTTCACTATGTTTATTCTTTTAAGTTACTTATTTTATAAGATTGCATTACCCTTCTGTAGACCTGGCTGCAACCGCAAACGTCTTTCGCAAAATTTACGCGAACAGAGTAAATCTAGAGAAAATTCTATAGAGATGGGAAGTATTCAGGAAATCCCTGAGATTCCCCCACCAACATTAAGGACCATATTCTAGAGTTAACTCCGGTATTCACCCCGAAGTTCACTTTAAGAGGGGAGGTGTTATGATAGTACACCGAATGCTAAATTGCTGACACGCCATGCCCTCAGCCATGTCATGTGTTGGCTACTGGTCAGCACTTTGCCGTGCCAGTACGATCAGTCTATTCTGAACTCTGCATCGAATCGGTTGCCTAAGGGTCCCTTTTCTTACGTTTGTATTTTCAAGTTAAATAAATAGGTTTAAAACTTAAATTTCTTTTTTTAAAACGACGATTGAAAGGGACCCCATAACAGTACGCAGAGTTTGTGGAAAAAATTAAAGATAACATAACGCACATGACGTCAATTCCTCAACGACAAAGCTCAAACAAAAACATATTCGTACACCCACGCTTAGCCGACTGTACACACGTATTTCTACGATGCGATAAGCTACGTCCTACGCTCACACCACCTTACGACGGATCGTTTCTCGTAGTCAAACGTGACAACAAAATAGTCACGATCAAGCGAAACGGCAGGGAAGTGAACGTGTCGATTGACAGGCTAAAGCCAGCATTCACGACGAGCGACGACAAGATAGAAGCTCAAAATCAAGAGCAAGATAAGGCAGAGCCAATTCAAAACATAAAAAGAACACGTTCAGGAAGAATATCACGACCCACCGTCCGTTTCAAACAATGATATAAAAAGGGCAAAATGAAAATAATGTCACTCCACAGCAAGCCACAAGAAACAACACACAAGATGGGAAGCAGTCAAACCCACGAAAAGGAACAAATAAACATGGTGCAGAACAATAACCTGGCAGAAAAGGAAGAAAAGAACACACACATGGCAGCAGAAATTGAAAAAATAAAAATCTGGATCGGAGTACTCATCGCTATAATTATACTAGCAGCAATAATAATAACAATCACCAGACTCGTACGGAAAACTAACAAAGTCATGGACAAAAAGATAAAATAATCAAGGAAATGCAACAAGTGTAACCAACTGCAGAAAAAGTACAACTCAGCAAACAGCGTTCACGGACAAGGTCGACGCACCACAGCAAATAATAACTAGAATTTTTATAAAGGGGGGAGTACTATGACGTGCTATGCGTCATAGGCAAAGTACACTATAACTAGGAAATAATATTATATAAACAACACGTATCAATAAACAATAATGTCAGCACTAAACTTATATGAGTAAAACCCCACTCTAAATCTCAGTAAAATCATGTAGAATAATTAGTATATAAGAGTGTGTAAATAGTAAATAAATTAATCTTGTTCCAACTGGTAAAACATCTTTTACTTACTCCGCAACACTTGTGTTAAAAAGCTCAAGTTCAGGGTGATTTCCCAATTACTTGTTATTGTACTACCTTAACTGTGTATAGATAAATAATACGAGTATCATAAGTGTTTGTTAAAAGGTTTAATGGTATCAATAAACGATTTATTTATTTAATTTACTGACATAGTCGGCCGCTCTCTCACAAATGAACCATTTCGGTAATTTGTGGAACCGCGGGGGACGTGAAGCGGATATGGTGTCCTAACCGATCTAGTAGGTACTCTCAGTTGTATCTTGTTAAGAAGGTAAGAAGAATCTATTTTATCCTGTGCTAGTTTGACTAAGCATGTGATATCTGCGCTTTTCCTTCGTTCGTGAAGCGGTAGCAGATGTTGCCTTTTACACCTTTTCTCGTAACTGTCGTCATATACCTTGCATCGAAATTGCAAATACCTCACAAATTTATGCTGCACTAATTCCAGTCTTTCTATGTTAGCTTAGAAACGGTTATTCCGAGAGCACTGTGCTCCAGAGTTGTGCCCTGTTCTTACACGACTCTTCGCGCTCTCATTCTCCGCTGGACGAGTTCCGGCTTCGTGGAAGACCGCATATGTGCATCCTGTGCCTAAGAAAGGCGACAGGACAGACCCGTCCAACTACAGGCCCATCGCTATCACCTCCCTTCTCTCGAAGGTTATGGAGCGTGTTTTTAATACACAGCTCCTGGGATACCTTGAGGGTAATGATCTACTGAGCGACCGACAGTACGGCTTCCGCCAGCGTCGCTCGACCGGTGACCTTCTTGTGTATCTCACAAACCGTTGGGCGCAAGCCATCGAGAGCCAAGGTGAGGCACTAGCGGTCAGCCTAGATATAGCGAAGGCCTTCGATCGGGTATGGCACAGAGGTCTTCTTGCGAAGTTACCATCTTATGGACTCCCTGAGGGGCTGTGTAATTGGATTTCCAGCTTTTTGTCCAACAGAAGCATCCAAGCCGTCGTGGACGGCAGTCGCTCGGACCGCATGGACATAAACGCTGGTGTCCCACAAGGTTCCGTGTTGTCTCCAACCCTGTTTCTGCTGCATATCAATGACATGCTGTCGGACGACTCCATTCATTGCTATGCGGACGACAGTACTGGAGACGCATGTTACACGGGCCGTGCAAACATCCCCCAGTCCGAGGTGGAGGGGAGTCGCGAACAACTTGTGTCAGAAATCGAGACTACTCTCTCGGGAGTATCCGATTGGGGTCGACTAAACCTGGTCCAGTTCAACCCCACCAAGACACAAGTATGTGTATTCACCGCTAAGAAAACCCCATTTATTGTAGCGCCGCAATTCCTGGGCACACGGCTTACCATTGCCCCGAGTATCAGAATCCTAGGCGTCGACATTTCAAGTGACGTCCAGTACCGCAGTCATTTAGAGGACAAGGTTAAGCTGGCATCAAAGAAACTTGGAGTTCTTAACAGGGCGAAGCAGTACTTCACTGCGGGGCAGCGACTCCTTCTTTATAAGGCACAGGTTCGACCCCACATGGAGTACTGCTGTCATCTTTTTGCCGGGGCGCCCGCACGCCAGCTTAACCCTTTCGACTCGGTGCAAAGACGTGCGTTGAGGCTCGTCGACAGTCCCATACTCGCAGGCAATGTGGAACCTCTCAGCCTCAGGAGGGACTTTGCCTCACTGTGTGTTTTCTACCGCCTATATAATGGTTTGTGCTCAGATGAATTATTTGACATGATGCCCACAGCTACATTCTATCATCGCACCGCTCGCCATAGACAGGGAATTCATCCCCACACATTGCATCCGAATACGGTGCGCACCGTGCGGTATGAAAGGAACTTCATCCCACGTACGCTCAAGCTGTGGAATGAACTCCCTGCCACGGTTTTCCCAAGCGACTACAATATGGGGTTCTTCAAGAGGGGCATTAGAAGGTTTCTTCAGGGTAGGCAGCGCGAGTGTAACGCCCCTGGTGTTGCATACGTCCATAGGCCACGGTAACCACTTTCCATCAGGTGGGCCGTGTGCTTGTCTGCCGCCTAAGTGGTATAAAAAAAAATAGTAATATTCCCAGTCGTCACCACTGGCGCCGTTCCCACTGATGATAGAGGGGAAAAAAAATCCCATATGTCACCAGTGGTGACAAACGGGATAAGATATTTCCTATCATGACCACTGGCGCCATTCCCACTGAACATGATTGAAAAAAAAAACTCATATGTCACCAGTGGTGAGAAATGGGATAAAATAATCTCAGTCATTACCACCTAGCGACAATTTATTGTAAACAAATTGGAATAAATAAAAATCACCTTGTTGCTAGTGTTTTTTACTGTTACCATCAAAAGGGGAGTAAAAGTAAAACCGAGTTTATTGAATCATATAAGTCGCTTTATTACAAAAATCAGCCTTATGAATGAGACATTTCAAATTTACTGGTATAGTAATATTTAAAAATTACAGCAAAACAAAAATCACATCTTTTCTAAATAATCAGACAGTGTGAACTATCACACAAACATACAGGTAAAGAATTAGTAGCAATTTAAACCAAAAAATATTAGTTTATGTATTACTCACTAAATAATCAACAAATTAAATTTTAATATTAATTAATTATTAAAGTCATAAACTTAATGCCTTAAAAGTTCCAAAAAATGGCCTACTGATATTTCACCACTAACAAGTTCTAGCTGAGCATTCCGAATAAATTCGTTATTAAGTATGTATTTCTTCAATTGTTTTTTAAGTGGTTCCGCTTTATTCCTGTGACGAACATCACAGGCTGTATAGTAGGTTGCATCTTCTTACAAAACTTTCAGAAAGTGCATCATATTTGGGCCTTTATTGCGTACTGCTCGGTTTAGTTTAGAGTGCCACGCTTCAAGGAAGTTGGTGGTACGATGTAGTTCTCCATAAGTACACCATATTGGTACAATTTTTTCCCGAAACCATTGTGTTTGCATATAATTTATAAATTTCACTACTTCAGGATCATCATTATCCCCACGGATTATGTAGTTCCACCCATTCATAATTTCATTCTGTGGAAGCAATGGGAGAACGGCGCTGAGTGCCACTATTCTTAAATTTGTCGGATTCTGAGATTTAGTTATTCCTAACTGGCGTCCTTTAGTCCTTGGCTTTATTATAATGGTAGTAGGTAGTAGCACCCTTTAATGTTTATAGATGGAAATACTATTTTAAGAGCTTTCATTACAGCTTGTTCATAATCAATTTTAAAATTTAGTGGATTCCAGTCAGGCAATACTGCTTTAATTAGACGGAATAAAGTCACGTAAGACTCTGTTACTCTACTGCTCATTAACACGTAGGTACACAAGTGGAATTATCTTGGTATGATTGACAGTGCTCCCCAAATCTCCATGAATGGTGTAAAGTTGATCAAATGGTTGGGGGCAACTTCTAAATGTACCGTCACCAAAAAAATCACTTGTTTCGCAAACGGTACGTCTTGCTGATTCAGATGCAAAAACTAATATACGTGTACCGTCACATGCATAATCCGCTAATAAAAATTGTTGATAAATTGGTGGCACTTCGACATCTTCGACACGTTCGAACCTCCAGTTTTCGAAACTCCAGCCGCAGTATTTCTATACCTGTAGAGCGAGGATTTTACCTTTGAAAATTCGGGCGCTTTACATACCAATGACAATCCAGAATCATTCATTTTCGCAATCATTGAGTTATACGCTGTAGGAACGCTTGGAAAGCTTGTTGTGGCAATTTGTTGTTTGCACTGATGAATAGCTTCTTCAATAACATTTTTATTGAAGTCAGGCACACACATATGAGACTTCTCATCAATGATGCTATCGCCCTGTAAACCAAATTTTGATAGTAAGTAATATGTTTTTGTTATATTTTTTGTAGGTAGTTGTGAAAAATAACATATCTTGATTGATCGCTCAATCAACAATGTTATTTGAAAATAGTGGAATGAAGACACTGACATAGTAACTGGATTGCTTAAAAGAACCACAATAAAACAATACACATTATATTCGTAAAAAGAGAATACTTACTTTTATTCTCAAAAGACCTTTGCATTTTGGCCGTTTTGTGCACTCCCATACCGTAAGACCACTTTAAAAAATGGATTCATAACACCTACCTAATAGAAGATACGCTACAAAAGTGTGCGACACGACAAAATTAAAATTTTGTTGACCAGGGCCTCGATTCTACTAAAGCGATGATATTTTACAGTTAAACCAAAAAACAGACTCACTGAGTACTAAGTACTCAATAAAACTCCATGAGACAGATTTGACCTACTGTGACGTTGATAGCTAAAACTTTTTTCTCTTAATAGTAAATCAACAACATCACTACGTATAGTCTCAGTAACTAACTACTATAAGACTAAATTGATTGAATGCAAATTATTGTTTTCTTAGAAAAGAAATGATTAATATAATTTTGAACAACAGTATTGACATAGTAACATTGCGATGCAGAGGAAAGCCACTACGCATTAAGTAGTCTTAGTTGTTTTTTCATTTAATATGTCATTCACTCCGTACTTATTCGTTCTAAATGCCTAAACCACTACCCTTTTCAATCCTCACTACAAAAAGTAATTTTATAAATTTCCTACTAAAAGATTAAAGTCTGAACCAACTGAATATTCGCTATAAAGGTGTTGAAGTTCCAAGTACTTAAATGAACATGAAAGTCATTTAAAACGTTGCTCTTATCGCGGAGTGTATTGTGTTCCGTTCACTCGGAGTACGGCTGTCAGCATGTCAGACAAACGCGGTATTTAATTATAAATAAGGCGCACTACACACGAGCGGGCCTCATTGTGACACGGACAATAGTCGCTTGTAATAAGGATGGTAGAAAGTATGTGTTGTGTCGATATCTTATTTTTTTTTTTACCTATTCACGAAATATGTTATGTTTTTGTTTTTTTCAGCACTCAAATAGAAGATAAGGCTAGCTTTATAACTGTAAATTTTTAATAGAAGAGCTCAATCAGTGCATATAGATTCACGTACATATCACGAAGTCATTTTGTACATTATTAAGCCTAATAAATCACTAAAGGGTAGGTTTTCTTCTGCACTTGATTGTATATAAAGTATGCCACTTAATTTTTTAACGTATTCCAGGTGTCCAACGAAAGTTTATTGTTTAACTAAATATTGTTATGTGAAAATAACTTTTTCGTATTTTCCGTTTATATGAAAATCTCGTAAGGCAGCCGTATCTTAATAAATTGAATTACACTACTCAAATAGTTAAATATCATTCCACTAACACGAAATGTTACTGAGCCTATTATACTAATTAAGAGACATGCTTCATCGATACTGACACTAACTGTTTTATCGATAATTGACACCGGCCTATTGCGACACCGTCACGTTTCAAGAGAGGCCTCCAGATAACAGATAGAAAGCACTTCAGAGGCCATTGTGTCTCCCCTGAAAGGAACAAATGTTTCATCCGATGAACTACTTATGTTCAATACTTGAAGGTAGGTTCAGTTCTAATTAAGAAATTCGATTACTGAAGGCGCTTTATGTTTCGATTCACAATAGAATCACACAAGTTATGCCCATAATGAATCTCTCTTAACTGTAAGAAGTCTCAATCTGTATAATTGGAGGTTACAATTTTTATTCGGTGAGTTTTAATTTCCTTTGATCAACTGTAAGTATCATTTTAAGGTAAATTACAATAGTAGCCTATAGTTTGTATAATATTCAAGGTTAGAAGAAAGCCTTAGATGTGACCGCGACCTACTACTAAGATGATGAACATGAAATTAACAAGATTGTTACAGTATTGTAACAAATCCAGGCAATTAGTACTATATTGCGTTGTCTTAAAACAAGCACCTTTTTTCACTTCAGGCGACAGGTATTTTCTACACAAAACTTTCCTATTTACAGCCGGCACGATTTGATAAAGCCCTTGACAACACGGTTGTCATTACCTGTAAAAAGTTTTATATGATCATAAATTCTTTACGTTCATCTTTCAGCGCAATGAGGTTCTGAAGTTTAATCGAACAATACCGATTTTCTCGTTCATTTATTCAATTTGTCCTTGTTTTATTGATGGGTAAGTAGAGAAGTCTGGATTTAATTGTCAATCTATTTATGTATTTACCAACCATTACTACTACTATTTCATTTATTATCTTCAATTCATAAATAATGTGGTCAGTGGGAATTAAAATACGTAGGTATTTTATCAGCAATGAAAACTTAGATCTTGTTTGCTTGAAGCAAACAGCTGGATCAGCAGTATCATTTAGGTCATCAACACATTTTAGTAGCACTAAAGAAGCCAGAACACTTAGTAACGAGGATACGACCCGCCTGATAGTAAACAGTTCTCGTGATCCGTTGAACTATGCACGAACTAGTACGACCACGTGCTAGGAATGCGCTCGATTCTATCTTTACGACTCAAAATAATAACGAAGTCAATGTCCAATCAGTGGAGAAGAAAAATATGTTCCTCTATTGATAGTGCAAAAAAAATAATGGTGATAAAACAGATATTTCATAGACTGAATATGCTTAATAAAATAGGTAGTGATATAGGTACGTCCCGAAAAGGTGTATGCAAAAGTGTATTCGCGCTGTTTTTTTTTTGGTCTTGAGTTTTTATTATTTACGCTAGTGCAATAACCAATAGGTTATGTGTAATAGCAATAGCCACTAAACGAGTTTCAAATACTACTTAACTGAACATGATCATTTAATTGATTTTCTGTTTTCCACTTCCATTCATATTTACTTCAGAAAAATAAAATATTAGTGCTCTCAGATCACGGTTTGAATTGAGCTCCATAAAATGCGCATAAAGGCTTCAGAACATATACTTGATGCAGGCACCAATCACTAGATTGAATTTCACCGTATGTGAGTGCTCTGTACCGAGCGTCAAGAGCTGTGCGTTAAGAGATTGAAATCAAAAACACATAAATATTTCAATCAGGAAGAGGGTTTTAACTTATAAAGAATCCCATGTTAAAAGACGTAGAACATGTTCGCTTTTATGTGATAAAAGTGATACAAGATGAAATAACACATTACGCTTTTGCCTTAGGTTGCATGAACATGGTCTAAATTCCACGAGAGCAAAACCGCGGGCAATATCTACTTAGTTCAATGTAAAGTTAACTATAATTTGATATCTTAGAAAAATAAAATGGTCAATCATAAACGAAACAGACCTCATTTATGCAAATAGAAAAAATACCGCGGGCATAATAACCTCGTGTTGTATTTTTGGCGGTGAGTCCCTACTCACCGCCAAAAATACAACTCTGGCTACCCTTAGCCAGAGCTCACTGAACAGTTTTGTGCGATCGGTGGGAAGACCAAAGGCTTATCCTACTCTGTCTTCTGCACTGATGGCACAGAAACTCTCTTTGCTTACAGGGTTGGCAGCTCAAGTGTGAATCCCCTGGTAATACACACGTCCATAGGCCACGGTAACCACTTGACCATGGTGACCCTCTTTCCGAGACTTTGCCTTTAGCTTAACATCAGGCGAGGTGAAGTCAAATTGACGTGTCCTATATAAAAAAAAAAAAAAAAGATAAGTCCTGTGCTTGTCTGCTATCCAAGTAGTATAAACAACTCTCTAATTGGGCCCATCTATTGCAATAAAAATTCTTTGTACTGTAAATCTTTACATATGAATATAGAAATGAAAAGCTATAAGATCAGTGATGTTATTTGTGGAACAACGTAACAAAAGAAAACATGGCTGTTGCTCGCAGCGTCCCTCGTTTCCTGATTGGAAAATGCTTAATATCCTGTCTACCTGAGATTTATGTTGTATTCTGTCGCCTTTGTGTGAAATTTCCATTCATACCGAACAACGATTTTATTGATGGGAAGAAAAAGTTGATCAATGTTTGATACATATCAATAACCTTTGACTGCTCAAAGTTTCACCTCAAATATTCTGTAATAGATATATATATCATCAGATATATCATAAGTATGCGTGTAAGGGATAGGCAGAGATGTAGGTATTCATACGATACTGTGCGATACGCGAAAACCGTATGTAATACGAAAAGCTGCATCATGAAATTAATTAACTACGAATGACAACACCATTAAATAATCCGCCATTATTATTATTACTTCCCTTTCCATTTCAAACATCTCATTTTCTCTGTCATTGAGTTACATGCTATTTTCAAATTACATGATTTAATAGCAAACATATACGCAGTATGGTCGTCCTAAGTTATTATAATAAAAAATTTTCAATAGGTTAATTACTAACATTAGTTTATAAGAATATGGATACTAACGGACTGGACCATGGTCTGAATAAATAAATATTAGGTATACATATGAAAAATTCTTGCACCAATATACAAGTAGATAAGTAGTAAGTAAGTTGACGATATTCTCCTATAGGATAACACTATTAACCGTAGTACATTCACAATATCCATATTGCACAACATTGCTATCGCCGCACTATATTCGCAAAACAAATTCATAAATTCAGTCACAATCTGGCAGCACACAACATTTTCCTCCTATAATTTTGCCAAAAAGGTCGTAAATCATCGAACATAAATAAAAGACAGTGAAGTGTCCAAACACACGAGTACCGTGTGGGCACACCCTCGTGGTACGCGGTAACAGCGCCAATAAATCGAAGGCCGATTGTTTGTCCGTTACCCACCAGTAGATATCTTTGCCGCTTTGCCGCCCCACCCGGCAAATATTTGGACAAGGTAACTCCCCAACATTTCGTTTATGACGGATCATAATTTGGAAGATATGGATCCTGAATTGTTTGTATTTTGTAGATTTTTACTTGTGTATCTCGGAGCGTAACGGTTTGGAATATATTCGGAATTGCACCATTATCCTCATAGTTACATGTCCTTAAAACCATATCACCAAGATATTTTTTAATGTTTTAATATATTTCACCTACCTAGAATTTACATCCCGTTCCCGTGACCAATATTAACCAGGGACCAAAAGCAGCTTAATATATCAGATTCTTCCTGTTCTAGATTCTGATGACATCCGTTCAGCCGTTTGACCATGATTGATACAAGCACCTGGACATCTTCACAAACTTTCACAATTATAAAATTTGTAGAATTTTTACGCCATAGCTTCAAGATCGTTTAATATTGAAAGGAACTGAGCGGGTTTCTTATACCTAAAAACTATGTATTACGTGACTGGAAAAATTCCACCTAGATACATAAATGTGAATATAAAAATCTAAAAGAACACCGAGTAAATAGCAGGATTGTAGCTTGGAGTGGGTGCGAGTTACAGAAACTTTAGAGCTCGACTTTACTACTTGTATCTGTTCTCTAAGAGTCGAAGTTAAGGCTCGTGCACCCAAGCGCATATTTATTTCTATTAACAGAACTATTATACTAAGTGTTGGTGTCAGATTATAATCTGAACAGGTTTTTCAGAATTAAGGATAAGTATGCAGTGAATTGGGGTTCAAATTTAAGTCAGTTAACACAAATAACAGGACACAACCGCTGCGTTCGAAGCAATTTCTTCAACTGGACACTGTGAACTTGAGCTTGTAATTTGAAAAGATTTCATTGGTTGGGGGCACTTTAAACACGAACGAATTATACATCTCTGAAATCATCTTCATCCATCGTTCTGAAGGTCACCCAAGGAAACGGTGGCAAGGAGATCAGTGGACTCTAGCAATAGCCAGATCATAAATTAGGCAGTCCTAGAGTAGACCGCGAGAAGGCAAAAGGAAGCTAGAACACCCCCTAGGCAGCTGGACTGACGACGTGAAAAAGGTGGCTGAGACAGACTGGATACGGATAGCGGAGGATTGGGTGGAATTGCGCAATTGGGAGAGGCTTCCAGCAGTGGATTGTGGTGGGCTAATGAAATAAAATAAATAAATATTTTTTTTTAAAGAATATTAGAACCGAAGTTACTAATATTCCCTCTAACCCCTCCAACTAAGCTAAATTCTTTGTGCTAGGAGGATAAATAAATAAATTTCTGAAATGAATCAAATAAAATATCAAGACAGCAAATTAAAAGAAAAGTATCATGTTTGTAACCCAACCTTTAGCCTATAAAAGAAAAGTAATTCCATTTACCTGGAGCGTGCCGTAGTGTTGCAAGCGTCTTGCTTAATGAGAGCTCGACAGCTTGTTGTTTTGTAAAAGTATTATTTAATTTAAAACAGCATCGTTCTTCAAGGGCTGTTTGGAGTCTATAGTTGGGAGTTGCTCGAGGAGTGGCTTTTAACGTGAAACTTCCTCTATTTGAGAACTTCTTAGCTGTATTTTTGTTTGCACTGGTGCTTCTAAGAGTTGCATCAGGAATATTTGTACGAACTGTAAGTCTGTAACTTGAGACTTTTTACTCTGTTTTAAATGCAAGGTACCTAATAGCAACTGGAAATGCAAAGAGTTTTAGATTTATACAGTTTGAACTGAATCTAGGATTTTATTTTTATACTACAGTATAATTATTTACAACAAGTATATTATGATCTTTGCGTCTCATGTATCTGCATGTATCTGATTACTTAAGAGGTTTTTTTTATATATTTGGTCCGTCAATTGACTGCACCCCGCTAGATGGCAATAAAGCTGACGTGCAGTCCAGAACATACAGACCACCATTCCCAGTGCCATTGGACGTAAAATGGTGGTCCCTAACTTGATGGCTTTGATAGATGCCTTTTCACGCCCCGCTTGAAGAACCCGGCACTTTAGGAGGAGGGAAACATGTATGCGGGCTCTTTATCGAACCGTTTAGTGCGAGATGGTATGAAAAAAACGGTGGATGGCACCGCAGACCAGCACGTGTTGTTCTGGATAGGAAGAGAGAGGGTGGGATCAGTTGAAATAACACCTCAGAACACTCGCCATGGTAGAGGTGGTAGAAAACGGCCAGAGAGGCAACATCTCTACGCAACTGCAGAGGTTCCAAGGTGTTGGTAACCTCAGGATCACCTGTGATATGAACGGCACGTTGCTGCAAAAGACACCTCCGCTGTCTTCCGAAATAGCATATTACCCAAGATTAGAATGACCCACATTCTAAAGAACTACTTTGAATGTTCTTGAAATCTTTATGGAATGAAATTTAAAACAAAGGAAACCTAAATATTCAGGAATGTAGGACAAAATAAACCGAGTCGAATACAGAATAACCCGAACCATCAGTTACCGAGTACAGTGAGCGTAATAATTAGAAACTATACATTTAAGCAGATAATCCGCAGCGTAATCCCGCGGTACAGGCGAGTACAGCTCAGTGAAGTCGCTAGTCAGACGGGACTTCTGTTCGGAGCAACTACTAATGAATATGAATTTACATGGTGAGGGCACAGTGGCCGTGAAATAGCGAAATGGGAGCTTGACGCTTTATAGCGCAATTGGGTAGATACAATCAATTTTAACTATGCTCATTAGACAAAGAATAATACAAGTGAAAGAATACAGAAGGGTGAGAAAATTAAAAGACAATTAGATGAATTTTAGTTCACTAAAAAAAATTAGAAACAATTATTTTTCCATGCTGACTAATTAAATCTTGTTCTTCAAGTGAATACCGGAGGACTGTTTACTGGATTTTGATGGCACTTAGTGGAATCTACTACAAATATGGAATTTGCCACTTGTACTTTTCCACAGAGTGGTTGGGAATTGGAATATTCAAACCATCAATGTAAGCGTTTGAGAATGCTGTAAGGCGAAATCGGGCAGGTTCAAAATAAAATTAAACTCTGTGGAAAAGTATAAGAAGTGTATTATTCAATATGAACATTAGAGGAATTTTGTAGTTTTTATTAAGGAAGAAATCAGTTGAAGTTGATATCTATTTCACATTTTATACTTACATATACACACCTTTTTCCCTTCGGGGTAAGCAGAGACTGTTATTTTCTTCTAACCATACACATTTCACAATCTTTTCGATTCCGCGTATCCTTGTATACTGTGATCTCAACCATACAGTTTCTGTTATCTTCCGAAACTAGAGCTTTACGCTAAGTATTCAAATGTTTATTGCAACGAGATGACTGCACTGCGCCTCTCAGGATGCTTAGCGTAATGGTAGACTATGTGCAGTGATGCTGGATTTAATCAGAGAGAAAAACCTTCCAAATCTGTAAAGTAGGTTAACATTTATAGTGTTATCCTTACTTTGTTGATATTTTTCCTTGTCCATGAGCTGAATAATCTACATTATGATATACTTGATCACCAAGACGATATTACACGCAGACTATAGTATATAAATATTTATAGTAAGCTAATGGTATATACATAGTTATTTTTAGTAACTATACCCTTGCATATATCCTATCAAGCATCCAAAAGTGTGGAGGAAGTAACTGTTTTAAAAAAGCAAGGAATCGAAATACTTCCAGCACATCAAAAAGAGCACAAAGCTTTTATGTTCTGGAGGTAAAATATATAGTGCTCAATTTTACTTAGTTCCAGCTTGGCATTAGCTAAATCTTGGCTTAGATAGCCAAGATTTAGGTAATGCCAAGCTATATAGCTGAGCTTATTCTTTACTTTGAAATTTATTGTCTACTAGCTGTTACCCGCGACTTCGTCCGCGTTTAGTTCGGAATAGCTCAAACTCATTATTAAACATGGTGGAAGATTTTCATCCCAACTGGAACGGAAGTACTTGAATTACTGGAAATAGTGAATTTTACGCAAAGGAAACAAAACTGTATTCAAATCATTTCGAAAACTCGCTTGACATCTTCCACCTTGTATTTTTAAATTAAATACAATGAAGACAGCCTTTTGAGTGACTGACTCATAAATACAGGGCTAAACTACTGAAAACTACGAAAATTGACAGACTTCTTCTATGGGCTTGGCAAATATTGCGGAAGGATTTTGAAAAATTCAACATTTTGCTGGACTTGGTAATGTTCACCAGTTTTAATGGTTTAAATATTCTTCCTTCCTCCCAAATTCTTAACACATGCTGCCACCACTTACGAACTGAACCAATTAAAATAAGTACATCAAGTATCACACAAAATAGTTTAAAGAAAACCCGGTGCCTTGCACGCCCTGAGCAGTGAGCAGTGGTTCTCTTCTTTGTCGAGCCAATGGTGGGTAGTTCCAGTTTTATGATAAATTCCATCAACCACAGTCACATCGTTGTTCATTGCTTTACACACAGGTAGAGAAGAGGGGCGCAGTGGGCAAGAGAGCAAATAAAGCATTGACTGGGATGGGGTCATATAGCCTCATCTATATGTATAAAAATCAATGCCACTTTTCGTTGTAATGTTATAACTCAACAACGCCTTTACCGATTTGGCTAATTTTGGTCTTGAATTATTCGTGAAAGTCCAGGGAAGGTATGTACGCAGAGAAAAATTCGACGAATTGCCGGGAACCGACATCTACGCGAGCGGAGCCGCGGGCAAAAGCTAGTTTTGCTATATATTCCTTGTATTGGTAAGCTTGTTTCCAGCAGATGATGTAGATTCTTCCAAATTAATACTGGAGTTGATGTGCACATGGTGGATTTTTTTGGTCTGATGAAATTTACCGGAACTGAGTGTTTCTCTGCCCACATTCAGTCTCTTTTATATAATAGGAGCAGCGGTATCTTTTATAAACCTAAGTAATACATAGATTGGCTTCTCCTGGCGTACTGTTATCATTTTTGGGATAGATTTACGTATTTACTATTAGATACCTACTTATTAGACGGAATCGATAATATCGCAGCGGCGTGCGTTGGTAGTCATCAGGTCACTAACATTGTATAATGTCTGCAGTTGCATAAAGACGTTGACTCTCTGGCTGTATTTTACCATTTCTACCGCACCACGGCGAGTGAAAGAGCCTATTAGGAGTCTTTCCACTAATCTCTCCTACCTTCAGTCAGTCACATACGGTAGAAATAATGCCACTTCGAACCAAGCTGTCCGGAACTTCATTTCTTTATCAGGCGGTTAAGAACTGTATTGCTCTGCCCACACATGTGTTTTCTTCTTTTTAAGATCCGGAGTTTTTTTATATAGGACACGTCAATTTAACTTCACCTCGACTGATGTTAAGCTAAAGGCAAAGACTCGGAAATAGGGTCACCATTATAAACGTGTACCATCTTAACAATGGTGGCACTCATCTTTATGGGATCATCAGAAGCCTTTTCACGCCCCCCATAAAGGATCCGGGACTGTAGGAAGAAGTAAACCGTGAGCTGGCAGGGATTTCAGGTCTTAGTGGTGCGACATAGGAATGGATCACCAAACCGCTTGGTTCTTGATGGAATATTCTGATCCGTATGTGGATGAAATCTGAGCCTTGCATGCGTTGTCCTGTGCAGGAAAGGAGAGGGTGGAACTAATTGGAATGGCTCATCAGAACATTCACCATGGTAGAGACGGTAATACGATAGGGACAACTATCTCCCAGAATACGTAATGTGCTTCAGAGAAGGTGCAACGATTTACTTCCTCCATGAGCGCGGCTTTGATGGTGATAGCTTAGGCTACCCATCACCCTAGCCGAAACAATCCCTGCTCTTCACGTTGAGACCGCCTATTTATGATAGGTAACCAAGGCAGGTATACTGGGGTACCTAACCCCAGAATACCCCCAATAACCCATTCCTCTGTTAAATTTTAATCGGTTTGATTCCAATATTGCGCTTGCCCCGATGTGGTGTAATCGGTATCAGTGGGGGATACCAGTTTCAGTTTTATGCCTTCTCAGGCTGGTGGGATCACTATTTCATTCTCCGAAATGAAGAATTTTGAATAGATCTAAGAATATTATATAATAAGTTCTACTATTACTGTCACACAGCCTAGTTTTATGTACTACCTATAGAATACTAAGCATAGAATTTATATTTTACTTCAAATAAAACTATAAATACAATAAAATACAACAAATACACAATAAAATAAAAAAGTTAAATAATAGTAAATAAAAAACCATAAAAAGGAAAATTACATTTTAGATGGATTCGAACGCGACTCAGCTAAGTTATAAGTCCACCGCAGACGTATTGAGCTACAGTTACCATGAAATCATTCTGTGAAACAGATGTTTACATATTATGTCATAAAAACATTCTGTCCCATTCCTTATTATAATAGCGTGATGATATTAATTATGAAAGCCAGGAGTCTTTTTACCGAACCAGCTGCTTACTAATTTGTTGAATTCGAGAGAAAATCGTTTGAGAACAATGTGAATTCTATCGAGACACTTGCTGTGCCAAAGATTCTGCAGTAACCTGACCTGACTTGGCTGAGATGTAGAACTCTGGCCTCTCGAAGTTCTTCAGATTCCTATGACCGAAATAATATCTTCTTGTAAGCATTGTTGCTTCTTTATTGGTTCGATCTATTCACACAATCACAAATTGTTAGCAGTGATATACTATTATTGACATAACTTTTTTATTTATGAACCGATTTCAATAAAACAAACACTAAATGTTAAGTGAAGCCTACCACAATATATTAGTGAAAACCGCAACCAAATCCGTTTAGCCGATTCTGAGATTAGCGTGCACAAACTCACAGACAAACAGAGAAACAGATAAACAGACAAACAGACAAAAAATCCAAAATACGTTGATTTGGCTTCTATTACGTTTATAAAGTCCCCCTATAACATTTTTTCTCATTTCCTTTCCATGTACAGACATCGATCGTTTACAGATTTATTATATGTATAGATTGAACGCATTTAGTGTTTAGCTTTTGCTAAAATTAAATGGTGAACATCTTAGAGCCGTAATATATCAGTGGTTACGAGTATAAAAGACTAATTCAGAGCTCCATAAGTGTACAATAGACTATTTACCAGATTATACAGCAGTATAAAGCAGTAAGAATTCTTATTCCAATAAGTACCGTATCACCCAACTTTGTCCCGTATCGTTATAGGATTCAATTTGTATCGAGCTCGCTTAGACGATCGTTTGGCAAAATGACTGTGCACTTTGCACTTTTTAACATTTTAAACACATTGTCGGTAGCTCGATGGCTTTTTTTACGTTCTGTGAATAAGAATTAGATGCTGGAAGTATTTAAGAGTAATATGACGATTTCAGAACTAATTTAAGAGTGTTAGATGGTGTTCAAGGTGCTGATAACTAGTTTTTCAGTGGAAGTCGAAGTCTGAATTAACTAGCAAAAACACCGATGACGATGGACAAGGATCTCGAGATTGGAAGGTTAGACGGTAATCACTCTCGTAAAAGTCAACAAACCAAGCAAAAATAATAAGTGGTCATCGGGAAATTGCTAGGAAGATGATGACAGATCAAACTTAAGTGAACTGATAACCAAGCAAACTTTCTGGACTGCTTATAAGTTATAATTAGAGTCGGCGAAAAGTATTTTAATCATAATGGAAGAAAAATAAAAGTGAAAAATACCGAGCTACATAATCTAAACGCAATGAAATCTACTTGAAACCCCTCCTGTAATTTAAAGTATTCAATAACAAACTGAACATATGAAAACATATCAAAAATAAATAAAATCAAATATTCTATAGATACGAAAAAGCTCGGAACATATTCTGCCGAAACTACTGAAACAAATTCCACTTTTATAACAAGATTTTACGTTTATCAACCCACATTAACCTCTCGATATCTGGAACGGCACACGTTATCCGTACTAACGAAACCTACAGTTTTATCTTGGAAGTACGCCGAGTATTGCGCTATTAATTTTGAGGGAGCTCCTAAATATTAAGTGCGGGCTAGCATAAATATTAAAGCGGTGCGATCCTTGAAAGAGTCCAGTGGCGTTCGGTCACTAAATTGGCGTTATTGCTAAAATACGTAATAGGAAATGGCGATGTTAGTTCGGCAGTGTAAAGGTCCAGTGAATGCTATACCATTCATATTCTCCTGCAAATATTACATTTGATGGATAGACAGACAGACAGACAGAGTTACTTTCGCATTTATAATATTAGTATGGATTTCAGAGCTTTGCTACTGTTATAAGTTATGGGAAAAACCCGTAGTAGTCCCTGTTATTGAGAGAATTGGGAATGGAAGAGTATTACGTATAGAAACTCTATCTTTTCATCCAGCCACGTATCTAATAATGGACATACATACATATAACCACGTCTTTGTCCCGGAGCGTTGAATGATTTTTTTATAGTCTGTATTTATACTAACTTTAAAATTCGAATACATGGTGAAAAATGAAATACTCAAGGGTTCAAGTCCCACTTGAGCATTTAATTTTTCCCGATGTATTCGAACAATTAACACAATTCATTCTAACAATGGAATACTATATAAAATGCTTTAAGTTCGTTTAATTATGGCTTATTATGGCTTCTGCGTATCCATATTCAAAGAACATACAACACAATAATTTTTTTTCCTAACGAAAGAAAAAAACATCTTGGAATAAGATAACAGTTTTGAAACTCCAATTGAGTTTTGAAATAAAACGTTTCATTCTACTTACTTCAAAGTGCTGCGATATGAGAACGGTCTGTGAAGAGGAACTTCAACAAATAACAAGCTAACGAATGCTCCTTCAGACTTGCGGGTAAACTCCGCGAAGTACTTTAAATTAAAAGAAACAAAATAAAGGTACGAAGTAAAGATAAATGTTACACCAGTTTATATTTTTGTTTCACCGCTTTGTGACCTTCTCACTACAGAGCAAAATAAACTACATTACTCAACATTTTGTATACTTCACAAATGAGCACTGTAATTGGATGGAAACTGTAATATGTATATTGTGTGAGTTATATGACGAGTACATAAATTACCTTTCGAAATTTGCTTCTAAAAATATATCTGAGATTATCATAACAAATTATATCAGACACGTATCTAATAAATATGTAGAAGTTTGCGCTCGAGAGGTACCTGACGCGAAGGGCAAAAAAAGACTCCTGGACATCTAAATTTTCTCCATATTTAGATTAAATGTACTCAGCATGACGTAATTAATCCTATCCATGGTTAAAAACAAGCGTGATTCAAGATATATTTGCAACAATTAGCACTGAATTGTGTAAGTATTTGCCTTGTATGATTAGATTGTACTCTGGGGTAGCCTGTATTTTTACCCAACTACGGCGAAGCCAAAAGGAGGGTTATGATTTTGACAGGCTATGTATGTATGTATGTATGTTCATTTGTTCCCTCATAGCTCCTCAAATACTCATTAGAACTTGACAAATGAGATATCGTTACAAGCGGCTTGATCGTCCGATGGTTATAGGCTATATGACGTGTCACCCAATCTTGTGTGGCGCCCTCTAGCGCTCATAAGGTACTGTATTAAAAAATAAATTTGAGATAAATATGCCGTGTTTGGTATCAAATGAAAGGGCTTGATAAGCACATTTCAAATATATATAAATTATTAGCTTTACCTTGTCCCAAAATAATATAAATAAAAAATAAAGTTTAAAACTAAAACCCGACTTCCGAAAAATCACGCTATAAAAAGTGACAAACAAGAAAATATCAAGGATAGCCGTGGTCGTATGCCACTTGCTCTAACAAAACAATATATTCTAGGGAAATGTGGCATACGACCACGGCTATCCTTGATATTTTCTTGTTTGTCACTTTTTATAGCATGATTTTTCGGTAGTCGGGTTTTTAAAGAATTTGTAAGAATATTGGAGTTTTTGTCCCAGCTTTATTTTTGCCTACTTTCATATTCCCTTCTGCTTGCACAAACGTCAGACAGATGGACTCTATAGGTATTAATACTATACTTCATAATAATATCTTCTTCATTCTAGTGTTAAACCCAGTCGCATCCGAAGGAGTCACATCGGAGTCTGAAGTCCACTTATTCCAGGCTAACTGTGGTTTTTGGCTGACCTTCGATATTTTTCGTGAAGCTTCTGTCATCTAACCTTCGCAATCAATTGGAGATATCAAAGTACTGCAGTTAGATCAGTTGTTGAACTTTTTGGGTCTCCAACTACCTGTAACGACTGCCATAGATGTTCGTATGACATCGATAGGTATTATCTGTTCTCCCAAAAAGTCTGACATTTATCGTTGTCTAGAAAGCACTTAGAGCAAATTGCCTCAAACCAATCGATATAGGAATCAATACATTAAAAAGTTAGTAGCCGTTACAGCAACAATAAAACACGAGACAAATGGAGTTCAGTCATACAATGAATTCGCAAGCAATTGTACCTCCTACAGAAAGTTTTTATCACGCCGTTTCTTTTTACTGTGGAGAGGAGTTGCCGACTCTCTTATTGGCAACGTTTATTGTAGACACTTCATGTAATGCTACCGATAGGCTGTGATGAATAAAGATTCAATGCAATTCATATGCTGAAACTATTATATTATGTTTCAATTGTGGAACTTTTTAATGATATTTTTATAGAAGAAGGGATTTTGTCCTCTCGATCCGTGAAGTTAGGCACGCATGGATTCTTTGTGCAACTCAACAAGCATTTGAGAGAAAGAAGTGACGATTCCAATGCAGGGGTGTTCTCTCAGGTGCAAAGCTTCAAAGCTTTCTCAAAATTTTAAATACTGTGATTGTCAGTGAAAAACTACCTATGTTTTTTTTCCATTGACATTTGAATTTAGATCTAGTTCTAACGACTTTATAAACACAAAACAGCACAATGTGACAAGCAATTTGAGCACAAAACATGTGATCGTGTGTCTCTCGCAGTGGTGCACGAAGCTAACTCAGCCTGGCTGATCCAGTTATGCCGTCCAATTATTTTAAAATCGGCCCAAAGCAGCGCGCGTGGTCCGCGCCCGACCGCCTCTAATGGAATAACCTGACCGGACAAGGACCTTTACAGTATACGATGTGTTCAGGCATTCGATGAAATTGTGCAATTTCAAGTGTTGTAGGTATTGGGACTGTTGGGTTGCTGTGTGTGTGCTATAATTGTAATTTTAGCTGAATACGTAATCACCCACAATTTGTAGGTAGGTATGGTACATTTAATGTATTTACTGATAAAAAATAAAGCAAAACTAACTTTAACAGATTGTGTTCTTTTCTATTTCACTTTTTTTAAAGAATATTAGTACATCAGTGTTACAAAGTGTAATTATGGCTAAACAAAAAACAAGCTCAATGGCTCAGATAACAGATGTAGATGAAGTTGGTACTATCAGTAGTTTTGTGTCTGCGAAACTACTTCCTTCTAGACTGAAACTAGGACTAATTTAGTTAGATTAACCTTAATAGATAAATCACTATCAATAAATCTAAACAAATTTGCAAAACAATATGTAAAAAGTATAGTAAAATACGATACTGCCGAAGAAACTAGTTCTGAAAGTCTTGACGTCTAAATGTATGTTTCATAGAGGCCATACCGAAGTGCCATTTCCATGAAATGCGAAATTGATATTGCGGTGGAGCAGCGAAAAGAATTAATTTCGATTCATAGTCACTTTAGGCAGCTTTGGATGCAACCGGTATTGGATTGGATGAGAAGAGTCACTTTAGGAAGAAGGTTAATAAAGGCGTATGAATAGATTATAACAAAATGATAGTACAGTACCTAATATCAAAATATAATGCCTAAGGCTGAGGCTCCGTGCGTGTCGCTGCGTCGCGTCGTCGCAACGGAGTAGGTCATTCTTAGAAATTTAAAGAAATTTGTTTCATTGTTATAATTTTATTTGAAAAAAAAAAAATTATTACAATGAAACAAATTTCCTTTAAATTTAATATTTAAATTAACATATTATAATGAATAGATTATAACAGAATGATAGTACAGTACCTAACACCAAAATATAATGCCTAAGGCTGAGACCTCACTTCTGCGTTGCGCTGCGTCGTCGTAACGGAGCAGGATCATTCTTAGAAATTTAAAGAAAGTTGCATTGTTTTAAATTTATTGAATTAAAAAATTCTAGGAATGACCCTATCCCATTTTTTTTTATTGTGCGCAAAATCCCCACGGAGCCGGTGGAGGCGGTTATGTCGGACTCGAACCGACTAAAACGCACGCCGTCTTGGGTCCTTGGTTGCCGGGACCCAGGATCAACTCTTTCAAGATGGTCCCCTGCGGGTACCCTGATCCGTTGCCCAATTTGGCCCTCACTGTAATCTAGAAAAAACTTATATACCACACTAGATTTATGATCAATTAGATATACAAAGAGTCCGTACCATCGTAATTTATCATCATAATCATAAATCATCATCGAAGATCAACCAAACCCGCAGTTAAACTGGAAAAGCGCACCCGACACTCTAAGGTAAAAGCTTCGGAGGCAACTAGCGTTAACGTTAGGATGATGAAGAAGAAATTAAATATAAAAGTATCTAAGAAATAGATCAAAATGGAGACCATAATTTTTGCATTGTTGGTCCGTTGCCTATTTGTGACTTTCACTCTCACCAGAGCAAGACTCAAGATAACAATACAGTTACCACCAAAGTAAGTCCTACCTTACTTTGATACTACCTATAGTATACCTACTCAGTATAACAAATAAATAGTGGTAGGTATGTAATTCATTTTACTTATGACTGCTAAACTCAGTCTCTAAGAAATGTAATTTTGTCTAGTTTCTTCTCGGTGCTCATATAGATATTTTTATTCAATTTATATACGTTATTACGCATGCTGGTTACCCGTAATTGGCAAATGTATCAGCCATATTACTCGCTAAACATGTCTTATATATCAATTTGTAATGCATTTGCTGTGGATAAACCTAATCTTCTTTTTTTCGTGTCAACGATTCACTTTTATATAACTATAGGTACTATTCGCGAATAATATTCTGCCATCCTAATCGCGCTGTCAATGGCTTTATTTAGGTCGTCTTTAGTACATGAAGTAGGACATGGAACGCGAAACCAAATGCGCCATGGACTGCACGGGGGCGCCGCAGTCACATGGAATTAAGCCCGGGTCTCGCATTCCCCATCTACATAGATTTTGCCTAGACCAACCTGTGCTGCCGTATTACGGAGAAAAGGCTTAACTAAAATTTTTTTCAAAGTTGAGAAAAAGGCGCATCTAAACCAATTTTTGTGTAATTTTATCTCTAGAATCTACGGAAATACACTAAGCCCGAAAGGCACATCTAACAGCTGAATTGTTATATAATAAATTGAAAAGACTTATTTGACACCGATTAAGAAAAAACAACATAAATACGTACTTATGACTTGAAAGTGTTATAAAGAGAAGTCACAAGTGACCAGTTGTGCCTTTTCTTTAAGACGCCAGTAAGGTAGGTAAGGAATCATCATTGCGCCAATATTTTCAATTCAAGGTAAACGCAAGCTGATTTATGGGTAAGCAATGTTTTTTCTTTCATTGTAAAATCTTAAATTAAGTTATGATTATGTTTTTGCTTAGATAATCATAACTTTTCAAATTCATTCTGATAACTCAAATAGGTAAACATATAACAGTAGTATGAACAGAGGGTAGGCTGGAAATATGAACTTGACAAAATTTTTTTTTGGAAAATTGAGTAATATTTTCAATCTACCCTTTACGCACGCGCCTGTTAGGTGCCTACCCGCGCGCGCTTACGACGTATATTATAAGTAAATAGTACTTAACAGTCACTAAAGCTAAAGTCTCTAGTTTTTGTGCCCGATATCTGAAGTTGTGTTTGTAAATCTATTTGAACGCAATGGACGAAAAGTCTTATTATATTAAAAAATTATAACTCAAAGAAATAAACAATTGTTGACAATGGAGTTGTTCAGCATTTTAATTAGTTTATTTTTAATTTTTTGTTTGTTTTGAATTATTAAGGTGCCGTACCTAATGGGCAAAAATGGGACTATATTACTAAGATTCGCTATCTGTCTTTCACCAGGGTTTGCTATTATTTCATGAACCGTTATAGCTAGATCCTTCTTCTTCGTGCGTGAGTCCGGCTCCGTAGAATTAGATTTTGTTCCAAAATCAGAGATAATACGGTGGTTTAAAAAGTGTAACGTCAAATTTATCATATTATTTGAAATAAAGAGTTTTGATTACCAAGTTTTTGTTATTTGTTCAATGTTCATAATTAAAAAGTAAGTGAAAAAGTCAATCATTTTAAAAGTAACAATTTTATGTAAAATTTATACTCTTTTAAACTCGCAATGAACCTTTATGATTACGTTACAAAGACATAATTACATAAATTATGTGGCCTTTCATTTTAATACTGAATTGTTTTTAAAAAGAAAAGACTTATCTGGTTAGTTGTGCCTTTAAAACGATAAAAAGATATTTTATTTGTAATTATTTTGTTAAGATGAAAGGGAAAATTGGGATTATCTGTATAAAAAATAAATATATAAATATATTCCTATGCATGGTTGGATAGGTATTTCGATTGTGTACCTTAATTAATAACTTGTTTCTCCCAATAATACACAAAGGATTTTTTCGGCAAAAAAAACCTTGAAAAATTTCAAACTCGATTATCTTACATTTTTGTTTTTGTTAGTTATGCCTTTTTACAATAAGACGGCAGTATGTACGTAAACGATTAAGAGACTTCCATTACGGGCCAAAGGAGGGTCTGTCCGGGAGGTAGTTTTTCCTGGGGAGATAGGAAATCTATAAACCTAATAAATAAATAAACAAATAAGACTAATATAGCGTTCTAGTACCTACTTATTTCCTAAAATATTTCCAGGATTATTTTTAATCTATGTACCTAATATTAATTGGATTATATTCCACTTCAAGCAATTCTAAAAATGTAATTCCCCTCTGTATTCAGTGTAACGGAAATAACAAGGCATTAATCCAGCCGTTTAAAGAATGCTACAAATCCGAATTATCCTTAAATGGAACGGTTTATCCTTCATCTTGATTTATATGTTGCTTAAAGCTGTTCCAAAATATATGGCCGTTGCAGGATTTAATTCTTTAGCAACTACTTACTAACAGCTAAAATTTTCTATTGAAAAATGTTGCCAACATTGGGTCACTTACTGCTATTACACTAAGTAATACGAGTAATAGGGAAGTTCATTTCATATACAGAGTTCTGTTAACACCTTTCGATAAAATCGCAAAGTTTTCCGTTTTTTCCGTTTCTTAAGAGGGGGTATAAAGGAAAATTGCCGATCTTTGATTTGATTTTTATACCCGAAAGTGTGCCACAAATGAGCTTGTTTTTTTTTAAATAGAAAATACGTTATATTTAAAAGGTACTCAATTTGGTGAAAACATAAAATAATAATATTTTGTCGATAAAATAAGATCACAAAGTTAGGCCTAATTTTTGATTAAAATTAATTTATTTTCAAGATTATTCATATAACTGAGTCAATTTTTATGTACAAAGTATGAAATTATAAAATCTAGTGACTCAATTTTTCACTTTGTTAAAATTATCTGGAATTTACGAGTAATTTAAGAAAAACCGATTCGGCGCTTACGATGTTCTTATTCCGCGCATAACGGTCTCTTGCTATCGCACCTGACGCGTGGTGCCGGCCATCTGTTGTTTCATCAATTAGTCGGGCTCGCCCCGTTGAGACGAGGGGACTGTTTTTCTGTTTTCCGTCGAAAAAGTTCGTCGAAATTATGGGAAATAAAAAAAATCAAAAGATAAACTCTAAAAAAGAATATAAAATACTAAGAATTCAACTCATGGCTAATTATCGAAAGTAATATTTCTTTATTTTCTTTAGTTTGTTACTAAGTACAATTTTTGTATCAACCGTTGCCAGGCAGCCCGGGTGTAGTATATGAAAATCAAATAGATGTCTTAGACCACCTCGCGTTTGAAGTATGTAACTAATGTTATTTTTTATAGCAGTAATATAATTTATATTTTGCGAAAGTACTTATACATTGTATTATCAATTTTAATGCTTTTCAGAGTTGCTTCAGCTCGTAATATAACATAAGCTGATGAATCAAAATAATAAATAATCCAAATCATGTAATAAAAATAAGTAAATACGGTACCTAGCTCATTTACTCATTAGTATTTGAGATGATCTTTCTTATTTATTCATTTAAACTCGAATTAATACAGTTTTTAACTATGAAATCACATTTCTAAAATCACATATGTCGAGCAAAATGACAAAATTTCGTAAACGGCCTCGTAATATCCACATTATTGACGTCATATTCATAGAATAGCTTCAACTCTTTTTGTATTTCTAATTATAGATTAAAAATATATTTTTTCAAATTAAATTTCTACAGTGATCGTCTACTTTTATGAACTGAAAGTAATATCTTTAGGCGTCTTGAACCAATTTCAGTATGAAATATACATTTGTTTACCTTATTCTTATCTACCTATAACAAAATTGAAAGTATATTACATGTAAGCATTTTGTAATTATTATTGACATAAATATTTCTATAACTTACTTTTTCGTATTATTTATGCACTACCTGTAAAATTATTCAGCGTATCGTCAGAGCTCTTAGGGAGATTTTATCTAAAACACAACAAATTATAATAATACAGTGAAAAGGACAATGCAACTTTTGCCATACATAGCTGGCATGATTTTTTTTTCTTTTTCGCCAGAGATGTAACATACGTTATATGTTAAAAGACTGTACAAGATATTAATAGCAAAAAGAATTACGGCCGCCAACCATAACAGAGCGTAGTTATAGAGTGTTTTATAGATTGCTATACTTTATAATCAGGCGTTATTTTTTAGTTATTTATGATGTTTTTCCATGAAGTAGGTGGCAAACGGGCAGATAGTTTACCTGATCAGCGCAGCCCAATGGATATATGTGACACAGTTTATAATGTCAATACATTGCCAGCCTTCAAGAAAGATTTTTAAACTACTATACTCGTTTTGGATTATACGTATTGTCAAATTAAGAAACAAAGACACCTAGAAATCACCACGTGCTGCATGCTACACTCCAAGAAAGAATACTTTTATTATTATGAATTGGTTGTGCTGTTTATGAAACAGGATGAAACTACCTTATCAATGGAAACTACTAAAATATCACATTTATTTCTGGTAATGCAAATAAGTATTGTCGACTTTTAACATAAAAAAGAATTTCAAATACTTTAAAATATAAATTGAACTTTCACAATAATGTAGAAGTAGGTACTTACTCAAAATAGTGCACGCGACTGCCACGCAGGAGGCGCGGGTTCGATTCCCACTCAGTGCAAATATTTGTATGCATGAATATGACTATTTGCATTGGTCTGGGTGTTTCTATGTATAATATGTAACTATGTATTTACAAAAAAAAAGTATATAAGTATGTTTATCCGCATTCTAGATTCCATAACACAAGCTATAAAAGCTTACCATGGCTCTAGATAGCGTTGTGTAGAATGTTGTGGAATATTTATTTATTTATAAAAAGGATGGGCGCGTGGGTCGCTGTCGAAGGCGGACTCCCGTTCCACCGATATGGCGGGGTGTGTGGAGGCATTAAACCGCGAATACACTTAGATCACTCTATGTAACCTTCGTGTGTTTGCTTATCTAAATTAATATAATAATAATATGTGTTACAATAATTCTATTTTCATGTAATTGTAATAAAATTGTTTATGAAAAATACGCAGCGCCTGACAAAAAATGATAGCAATATCTCCACTTGGGTTCTTCGTTCTGTTACGGTTGATCGACCCAATTCTTATAGCTATTGATTCCTCGTTTCGTACTCTAACATATGACCTAGGTTTCATTTCTGGCGAAAGGAAAAAAGTAAATCATGCCAATAAGTTGCATTGTCCTTTATTAAAATTTATATCGTGATAAAAATGTCTTAATGTAAATATTTGACGATTTCAAAAAATATGCATTCATTTTTTGACCACTATATTTTGACCTGTTTATTAAAGCTAAGCTGCTTATTTTTATTTTACGGGATCCTGCCTTTTCGCCGACTTGCCAACCAACGTTTCGCCTATTTTTTACTTTGACGACTAACGATTGTCAAATTTTTGTATGACAACGTTCCATTTGGTAGAATTATTGTTAAGCTGATTGTAGAATTATTGTAATGACAAAAAACGTTTGGGGCATTTATCTTTTGTCAAGTTATTTATTAGGCCAGACAACTTTTAGACGAATAACGTTTCACCTGTGTAACAGTTCCCTTTCGTACATTGATATAATGTTAAAAAAAAAAAACAATTTTAGTATGCTGATAAACAATGCACGAGCCGAGCGAGCGAAGCGAGCGTGCCGCGGCAGCAGCCGGCGAAGTACCGGAACCAAATCGCTTTTATTTCACTACACAGGGCATTTAAATATGTTACATCGGTATAAACAACTACATGAATATTACGCTAACTAAAACATTCGCTACTTGAAAGTTGGCATTTTGAAAAGTGTGTTCCTAAAAGGAAGACCAAACGTAAAATTGGCAACTGTGAGGTTGGGTAAAAAAACAAAATGATATCTTCTTCTTCTTCTTCTTCTTGGAGTGCCATCTTCTTAATGAAGGTCGGCGACCATTAGAGCAATTTGGATCTTTGACACAGCAGCCCTGAAGAGAGAACGGGTGCTCTTATTGTACCACTGGCGCAAGTTCTTCAGCCACGATATTCTTCGCCTGCCAACACTGCGTTTACCCTGTATCTTGCCCTGGATAATGAGCTGCAAGAGCTGGTACTTGGGATTTCTCATAATGTGCCCAAGATATTCCAACTTCCTTACTTTAACTGCCTGTAATATTTCCAGGTTTTTATGCATCCTCTCCAGCACCACTTCGTTTCTAATTTTGTCTCTCCAGGATATCCTTAACATTCTTCTGTACACCCACATCTCAAACGCTTCCACTTTTTTGCACATAGCATCTGTGAGTGTCCACGCTTCAACTCCGTACAGAAGAATGGAGAACACGTAGCAGCGGGCCAGTCGTGCACGCAGCCTGATATTTATGCGCCTATTACAGAGTAGCGATTTCATTTTGTAGAAAGCGTTTCGGGCTTGTTCTATGCGGCACCGTATCTCCAGACTATGCTCTCCAGCATCATTAACGAAGCAACCAAGATACTTGTATTTATCTACTCTCTCCAATTTATGGCCGTCACATAGCAAGCTAATGTGGGCGGGAGGGTCTTTTGTAATAGTCATAAACTTGGTTTTCTTCTTGTTAATGTTGAGGCCATACGCTGCACTTACTGATTGAACTTTGTTTAACAGCAACTGAAGGTCTTTTATAGTGGGTGCGATTAAGACTGTGTCGTCAGCGTAACGAATGTTGTTAACGACTTGGCCGTTGATAATAATTCCCACATTCAGTTCCTGTAGAGCTTCTTGAAAAATGTTCTCAGAGTAGATGTTAAACAACAAGGGAGAGAGTATACAGCCCTGCCGAACTCCCCTCAAGATGTTCACATCCTCAGTCAATCTCGAGTCCACGCGTACATTCGCCCTTTGGTTCCAATATAAGTTTCTTATAAACCTTATGTCTTTGCTATCCAGACCTGTAGATTTAAGTATCTCAAGCAATTTTGAGTGCTGTACCCTATCGAACGCTTTTTCGTAGTCAATAAAACACACAAAGACTGACTGGTTCATATCCAAACACCGCTGGACAAGAATCTGGTACCCAAACAATGCATCTCTAGTTCCCAGCCCGCTTCTGAATCCAAACTGTGAGCCCGAGATCGTGTTTTCACATTTCTTGTAGATCCTGTTATGGATTATTTTTAAAAAGATTTTAAGAATATGACTCATTAGTGAAATTGTTCGGTATTCTTCGCACTTCTTCGCTGTGGAAACTTTGGGTAGAGTAACAAAGGTGGATCTGAGCCAATCTACCGGAATATTACCAGTGTCATAAATGGCATTGAACAACTTTTCCATTGGCTCAAGATTACTGTACTCCAGAACTTTTACCAATTCACTAGGTATTTCATCGGGGCCTACAGATTTACCCGTTTTTGCTGTTTTAATGGCGTGAGCAATCTCCCTCCTGGTAATGCACGGACCTGTACACTGTTCAAGATTTGAGTCAATAAGCAAGTCTATATCTTGTCTATCATCTTCGAATAGTACAGAAATGTATTCCTGCCAGATCTTCAATTTCTCTTCTATAGACGTTGCATATCTACCGTCAGATGCCACTAGAGTGTGGGTATTGTGTGATTTGTTAGCTCCCGTTAATTCCCTTATATTCTTGTGCATGTTGAACCAGTCATATTTAGCCTGACATTCTTCAATCTCTGCACATAAGTCTCCCAACCATTTTTCCTTAGCCTCAAGCACTTTAAAGCGGATGGTTTTATCTGTAGCTTGATATTGCATTTCATCCGAGCCCTTGTAGGTTCGGCGCAGATCCATGAGATCAAGGATTTCCTGCGTAACCCAACTACTTTTCTTTATTTGCTTTTGTGGCTGTAAGATGCGCTGTCCTGCTTCTCGTAGGGCATTTTTAATTGGACTCCACAATCCCTCAACCTCCTCAACCAGCAACTCTGTGGACAATTTGTCGATCGCACAGTTGACCTCTGTATGGAGTCTGCCACGTACGCTCTCATCCCTTAATTGCGTTAAATCCATTCTGTTCTTGGCCGCTGGTGGTTTCAGTACTTTCATACTACAGCGAAAGGAGGCAATTACAGGCTTATGGTCAGATTTGACGTCAGCGCCAGGATATGTTTTGGTGGACCTTATGCTGTTTTGGTATCTTTTATTGATAAGTATGAAATCGATCTGGTTTCGCATTATTTTTTGGGGTGAATGACGTGGCGCGGTCCATGTATATAGCCTCCGAGGTGGTAGTTTGAAGAAAGTGTTGGAGATCACCAGTTTGTTCTCCTCACAAAACTGTATCAAACGGTCTCCGCGGTCATTCCTTTGTCCCAATCCAAATTCACCAACTACATTAGACACTTTCCCCTCTCCTACTTTCGCATTGAAGTCACCTAAGACCAGAATTATGTCCCGGCTGTTCAAGTGACTTAGGGCCAGATTTACTTGTTCATAGAACAGTTCGATGTCATCTTCGCTAGCTTCAGAGGTGGGTGCATACACTTGTATTATTTGGATGTTCCTCGGTTTCGCTCTAAGTTGTAGAACCATCACCCGGTCGGATATAGGAAGAAAATTGATAACATTTTGCTTCAGCCGCGTGCTTATCATAATCGCGACGCCGTAGTAATGTGACTTGGTGTCATTGCCGCTATAGTAAGTTACAGTTTTATCTCGGTCTAAGATACCAACGCCTTTGAATCTTGAATCACTTACTCCAAGAATATCGACATTTAGTCGCAGCATCTCCTTCTCTACATTCAACATTCTGCTTGTATCATACATACTTCTTACATTCCATGTAGCAATCCTTATGACAGACCCGGGGATTCTTCGCACCCTCTGACCATTTAAGGTCTGCCGGGGACTAAGGGCCATAGTTTGATTGTACTCTGCCATAATGATCATCCTGGGAAAGTGTATGTGGTGGTTTTCCGTTGCCTTCCACACGCTGTACTATTGTCGTTCCGATGTCCACCATCTCCGCCAACAGCTCTATTATGCTGAACAGTACCAGCCAACTTGACCTCCTCTTCCGCATATACTAACAACGCAGCTGCCCGTTGTTAGGGGTGTGCTTATTGTATGGCGGCACTACTCGCCATGTCATAAAGTCATCGATGGGCTTTGTAGTATTTTCTAAGTAGCCCCTTCCCTGAGGACTACCACTACGCCCCGGTGACTTTACCGCTGAATGGTCGGGGACTGCTAACGCAGCTAGCGAGGATATCTCCAAGCCGTTCCATTATCCGCCACCTTATGGACCCCGGTAGTAGCTTACAGCTCAGCCCTACCTAATGATATCACAAATTGGCAAATGATTATTCTGCGAAATGAAATTCTGCGAAACGTTAGTTGGCAAAAGTGATAATCGGCTGAATAATTTTCGGCGAGAAGACAGAGATCCTTATTTTACAAATCGCACTCATTTTATGTATCACCAAATATAAATTTATATATTAATATATTAATTTATTAATATATCGATGTTCTTTGGCGAGTATCAGTAGATACTCGCCAAAGGACATCGATATAATCCTAGAATGATCCGCGAGGCTATTGAAATTATAAAACACCCAAATTTTAATAAAGAGGATGGATGGAACGTACCACCAGCTTGGGACCCAGTCATCACTTAATCAAATCCAGTAAGCAGCAAAATCCAGCAAAACTAAACAACGCAGTGAGCTCATTCTGCGTAAATTTGCAGCAGCCGAAACGTCGGTTTAAAAAGTAAATAATAACAAATATACGCGATAGAATCCCTAAAAAGTGGTTTTATTTCAATGCTTATGTTTATTTTACAAATCCCACTCATTTTATCTATCACCAAAAATAAAATTATTGTGTGTTCAAAGTATACCTTATATAGATAATGATCCAGCTCGTACTTTGCCAAATTTTATCTGATTATTTTGGGTATACTGTGCGCCTGCGTACTAAACACAGCAGTTAGCTGCCACACAAAATACTGCGGGGCGACAGACGTGTGGACAGGCGAGAGCGGGACGTATGAAGTGTGCGGGTGAAATCTGAATTTTTTCTAGCTCTATGCGCCCTCTTAAAAACTTATGCTAAGAAGAAAACACGTAAAAGTTAGCAAGAAAGAATAAAAAAATCTTGAGAAAAATAGAGGTGAACAAGCAGAAAATGTAATGGAAACTTTATACAACAGATTAATTAATACGAATCTTTTTTTAAAATATGAACCGAAGCCATCAAAGTATTCTTCATATTCAAAGTTGGTTTTATGGAAGCCGCCTGGAGTTATTTTATTAAAATTTAGCTTAGCCTGGGTCCATAAAAGTGGCACTTCGTAGGCCCCTCGGACCCCAGTGCTCTCACACAAATTTACATTTATATTGCTAAGGTATCTTATGTTTAAGCTTGTTAAAACTTAAGTGCGGGTGCGCTCAGACATTTTCTTGGCCATTTTCGGCATATCCTCTTATTAATGGGGAAACATGACCCAGTTTTATTTAGTTGCTAAAACAAGCACTGGAGGTTTTTCTTCAAGAAAGTTGCCAAAATAGTACAATTTCCGCTTGATGTTATGTGATTACCAGTGTTTATAAACACGGCAACACAAGGGGGCTACCAGCTACCATAGAGAGTACACCCGAAAAGCAATTGAAAGACGGTAAGATAGACGTACCATGAAATTACTGCGGGTTTATTTCGAGTGAGTGTTTATAAGTCGAATGAAGTGCTATCCCGCCTTCGGATCAAATTGCACGATGAATGCAATATGGTATGGTATCGATTGCCTGAAACTTCAGTCCACAATTTCGGATGTGCATTTAACGGTTAGTAGCTGAACTGACATGCTGCCAACCCTTATGTCCGCAATGAATTCTGATGACTAAAGCAGATGCAACAAATTACTCTAATGGTGGTTTTACTGTATGAAGGATAAATCTCAATTTACTACATAGTAACAGATTTACAAACAAAAACCGACGAACAACATAAAAAATATTGCTATATATACTCCATAGATAACACAGATATCACATCGAAGACACAAATATCTACCCAAAGATATGAATAAAAGATATTGTTTTAACATTACTTAACAGGCTGTTAATAAGTAAGAAAACATTAGCATCGCACTATCTCGAAATATAAATGAGCATCTACTGAATTATACATCAGTACAAATGAAACCAAATTCTATTCTGCCCCGTGGTTCCCGGCAGAGTAGAATTTGGGCCACCCCGTGTCTTCCCATGCGGTGTCGTGCAAGGCGACAAAGGGATAGGGCTGTTTAACATCAAACAGATATATACAGCCCAGACTCAGCGTCATACGCATGGCTCGAGTCAACAATAGGGCCCGGAATGCGGCAATAGGCTCACCCCCTATTACGTGGGACAAATACATTGATTGGTGAAATGTGGGTGTTAATTCACCTCTGCCTAACCCTCCAGGGATAAAGGCGTGATTATGTGTATGTATGTATAAATGAAACAAAAACACACATAATATAAACAGAGCCGCGAAACAGTCCCCTAACGTCCTTGATGGGACATAAACACGAAGGCTACGCATGCCACTATATCTCATTTTGGTATGGTAATAAGGAAGCCCATGTCATCACTAAATATGGTATTTTAATTGTATCAGTCTGTAGTCTGTGACTTTTACGAATATGAAAAAGAATTTGGTTGTAATATGTTACGTAGGGATATAAAGAGATAATACTAAAATTTAACTCAAGAAGTCCAATAACACTATTAGCACTAAATGGTGAATATAATAAATAAATAAATAAATATTCCACAAAATTCTTCACAACGCTATGGTAGCTAGACCCATGGTAAACTTTTATAGCTTGTGTTATGGAATCAAGAATGCGGATAAAAAAAAAATGTACCTTTTTTTTTAAAAAACATACATATTATACATAGAAACACCCAGACCAATTCTGAACGGGGATCGAACCCGCGCCTCCTGCGTGGCAATCACGTGCACTACCGCTACACGCTATAGAGGCGATTATATTAGGGTGCCTGATCTCTTTCATGCTGATACTTCTTCTTCATCGTCTGGCCTTTTCTTATTTCTAAATTAGGGTCTGCTCTTCTTATCCTTTACCTCCAGAGACGTCTGTTCAGGGTCGTCGTAGGGTGCACTTTCTCCTCTCTGAGATTTTTAACGATATTCGACCTTCATGCAGACCGGGGTCTACTACGGCCTCTTGGTCCCGACTCCATGCACTTGCATTTTTTATGTTGATGCTCATGCTCCAAATTTGAAATGATAGGACTGGTCATTTTTTGAAAAAAGAAATTACGTAATATCACCTAAATTTGGGACCATTATAGACAGAAGTATCAAAACTGACTGGTCTCCGAACTTCATCCCCTGAAAAAAAATTATAACTAGCAAAAATTAAGTTCAAAACACATGTGCCTACCACTTTGGGATTATACAATACGATAACCCTAACTTGAACCAATTATCTACAAATGCTCTTTCTCAGTTCAAAATTTCCCGCCACAATTACTAGATCTGTTGTGAAACCTATGCTACACCCAAGAATAAAACTTGAGAAATGGAAAAAAGACGGGCTCCGGACGGTGCACAAGTTGTGAATCATTGTTACTAACCCAAAGAGAAATCTTACCAATGAGACTGTGGATTGGTTGAGACAGCCATGAGTCGCTCGAATTATATTTCCTACCTTTCCTTCGTCATATCATTAGGTACTATCTGGAATGGACAAATAACTAACTACTATCTACTACTTATTTGAAATAAGGAACACGTCAATAAGACTTAGAAAATTATCATAATTTAATACCTTACTTTCAGTTCGGAAACGTAAGAAAAAAAATGTAGGTAAAATAGGTAGGTACCTAGGTATAATATGTATTAAAAATCGTGTTTTGCATAGTAAATCTTTGTAAAAAAGTCATGCAAGCAAAAAAGTCATGAAACGGAACTAAAATATTTCATTACTGGCAACACTCTTATTGCCAGTGATGAAATATTTTAGTCATCTATATTTAAATAAATAAATAAATAAATATTGTGGCATTTCATAAATTCCGTTATAATGTCTCGTGTTGTTTCATACTTATTTGTGTTATTGTGGTGATATTAGTGACCAAATTGTGTTCAGAATGAATAGGACTGTAATCCGCTGGAGAGATTAATCTATAAAGTGTATGAGATGTTTGGCAGAATGCGAAGCCATATGGTATTTAACCGATTTCAAGGATGTTTATAAAAGGACTGCGGAAATGACTGGTAAAATAAGGTTTTATTAGTGTAAAGAAAGAAAGAAAGAAAAATATTTTATTTAAGTTCTACACAGTGGACACGTTAAGTAGGTATAAATAGGTAGGTAAGTATAACAGTTCTATTAGTAGGTATATTAAATTAAGCTACGGGTGCAACATTCCACACTATGCGAACCCAAATAGGGCCCCATCTCAGCATTGAATGCTGCGCACACCCTTCGTTGAGTATGCACAGCGCTGGTTTTCAGATGGGGCCACTAGGTAGCGCTGACGCCACGCACCATTTTATATGTACAGTATAGTGTTATATATGCATACCTAAATATACTTCATTGTTATATATGCATACCTAAATATACTTCATTGTTATATATGCATACCTAAATATACTTCATTGTTGCATATCTATAGTTTATTATCTTAACTGTTACATACTCGTATCTATAAGCATAAATTATCTTAACACACTTTGTCTTATTTCTCACTTAACTCTAAGCATAACTTAGCATACTTTATTAGTTCTTTATCTCAATTGTTACTCAACCATAATCATAATAACTTGACATAATTTATCGGTTCTTTATCTTAGTCGTTCCTTATCCATAAGTGTTAAAACTTAACGTACCTTATCTTGATACTCCTTTTTGTTCACTTTGCATAGACCTTTAACTTGTACCCCACTAACACAAACATGTATACATCCCTACTCTGATTCGGGTCCCATAAATATCCAAATCCCGGCTCTCCCGACACATTCTATTTCCTACATTCGCTGTATCTACATCTTCTAATTACTAAATCTAATTATAATCAATTTAAGTCTAATTATAATCAATATAAGTCTAGTTGTAATTGTACTATTTCCTAGTTATAAATAAATACAGTTTTGAAAAGACTAGTTTTGTTTGCACCACATAACAAATTGGCGCAGTCGGTAGGATATCGCAATAACAGTGCTAATAAAGACGAAGTGAAACGTGTCGAAAACTCATCGTCGAGAACGAAGAACTACGACGTGGTAGCTGCAGGCTTTTAAAGAACTTCGCCGAACCAGAATGCGAGTCCAGTTTTTGCTGTTTGTGTGGTAAGTGGCACAACTTGTCTGCTCTGATTTCCTGTGTAATTTCCTGTTTATATATCTATTTTATATCTTATATATCTATTTTACATCTATTTTTTCGGCCTTCCTAAATGCAAAAAGAAATAAAAAACGAGACATCCCAACTTTACACTAATCTATCCTCGTTTTTCGCAACTTCGTATTATTCCAAGTTTAACATGACTCTAGATATCGCGACCCTTTTAAAACTTGTACCATCATTCGACACAGACAATAATGGCCAAATATATAGATTTGTCCGATCCTGTGATTCAGTCTTTCAATTAGCCACCGCGGATCAAAAATCAGTGCTCCTTATATTCGCATTAAATAACATAACGGGTTCTGGTGCATCTGATGTTCATTGTAAACAATATTCTTCGTGGGAAAACCTACGGAGGTTTCTTATTGATAGGTTTTCCAACACAAAAACAATTTCTCATCTCAACTTAGAGTTGCAATCGTTATTCCAAAAGCCAAACGAAGGAATCATCGAATATCTCCATCGTGTCGACTTGTGTCGAAGCAAAATTATAGAAAAATTAAATGCGGACATCTCAGACAACACATTAGCAGGTCGTATCGCAACGACCGAAGAAACGGCGTTGAACGTTTTTGTAAACGGACTCAGTTCCGACATAGGAGCAATGCTCCGAACGAAGGGATTCGCCACCTTAAACGAGGCTGGGCGATTCGCTTCCCAGGAGGAAAAGATACGTGCTATGAATAAAGCGCGGCAGTCCATGTTTAGACTTACAGCCCCACAGCCTTTCAATACAAATCCCTATAAGAGTCCTATAAGAATCGCTCAACCGCGGAGTAATACGTTTAATACAAATAATCGTTTACAACAACCAAATCAATTTCGCCCATCTAGCTCTCAACCTAACCAACCTCGTCAAATTCTACCTAATAACACTTCTAAAATATGTAATTATTGTAAAAACCCGGATCATTTGATAACGGAATGCCGAAAACGGGCGTATAACAATTCGAGAATTCCTCAATTAGCTCTTCCAGCACCTCCAGCAGGTACACACATAAATAATTTAAACTCCAAGGCGACCAACGAAATGAGCAGCCCGTTGGAGATCGCCACCGTTCATTGCTCGCCTTCACAAACGTTGACCGAAGACCTCAGCAACCTTCAACTGTAAACCAATCACCCCATACATGTAATAACGCTTACAGAACGCCTAAATCAAATCTAATTGATCATAAGAAACAGTTTAAAGACGCATCTGTACAAACCCTTTCTATCTCCACTGAATCGATGGTAAGCGAATCATACGAACAGGGTAGCCAGCCCCAAACTCTTGGTTCTGCCCCATCAAATGTTACTAAGTCTTATAATTCAAACTCTAATAAATCTACTATATCAAAATCTAAGTCTACCAAGTCGAAGAATTAATCAATTTCTAAATCTACTAAATCAAGCATTAAGTACTCCAAATCGAAACCTAAACCTATTAAATCCAAAACCGAAATAGAATCATCATCATACTCCAAATCGAACCCTAAACATATTAAATCCAAAATAGAATCATTTACAATCTCATCTTTGAACGATGTTCCATCTGAAAATCTTTTACACTGCATTTTCCACATTGATGGAAACCCTGTGACTCTGTTAATTGATACTGGTGCAGGAATTTCCGTTATAAAAAGGGACAAGATAGGATCTTCTCCTCTGAACAAATCTAAAATCGTGTCCATTGTAGGAATATCAAGTACGCAATCATCCACTTTGACTTCAGGTACTACCGAAGTATCCTTAGACGATATGCCCAAGTACGAATTCCACGTTGCTGACCTAAACATTAAAGCAGATGGCATATTAGGTAACGACTTTATGTCCAAATTTAATTGTCAACTTTATGTTCAGTCAAAAACAATGAGACTACGTAACAAAACCTACAATCTACATTTTCTTAACGAAAGTCCTAAACAAGATCAAAATCTAAACGAACAAATACTTAGTAGTCGCTCTGAAACAGTAATACGATGCCATGCCAATAATATTATTTCTGGAACAGCATTAATTGAAAAACAATCACTAGCCGATGGTATTGTTGTCCCCCACGCATTAGTAAACGTCGAAAATAATTCATTTTTAATTACTTGTATGAACACAAATAAATCAGACGAAATCATCAATATTCCAAGCTTTGATCTTAGCCCCTTTGATCCTAATGAACATGTAGATAACACCAACGAGCATTTGCTAAATAATCTTAACAGCATATCCTTAACTGATAGGCAAAAACATTTTCATCCCTATCTCGTGCGAACCCACTGATAAGAACGATCTTTACAACGAAGCAATCGTCAAATGTCCCCAAGTAGGCCTGTATCTTGATAAACAACATGCACTTTACGATACTGATATACTTATCTCTACCAAAAACCAAAAGATTATATTCGGGTACTCAAGACCTACTCACTTCGATCCCTGGGATTCCGAAAGCTATTTTAAAGCCCTGCTAAGTTGTTTACAAAATAATATTCTCGAAACACTCTACATTCCAGACCTTAAAAACGACAACACTTGCAAACTTAATGGTAACGAACAACTTCACATCACAGCCTACCTAGCTGACACATTTAACTGCAAAATAATAATTTGTGAAAATAGAGTTAAGACACCGCATCCAGACGAAATTCCCCAAATTCTAAAAACATACCACGATGATCCATTATCAGGCCATCGCGGTATTGTAGAAACCACTCGCAAAATCAGAAATGAATATTTTTGGAAAGGCATGAGTGATGTAATCAAAGACTACATAGACAAGTGTCAAATCTGCCAACGCAACAAAATCCAGCGAAAAACGTACAAAGCACCAATGGTCATAACATCCTCTTCCACAGAACCCTTTGAACGCGTAACCATTGATTTAGTTTCATACTCTGACGTTACCACTGAATCAAACAAATATATCCTAACTGCACAAGATGATCTCACTAGATTCGTACAAGCATACCCTATTCCGGATAAACAGGCTAATACGATAGCCAAATGTCTCCTCACCTACTGCCAACATTACGGTGTACCAAAAAGATTTCACTCCGACCAAGGCACCGAATTCGTAAATAATGTCATGAAACAATTAATGAAACTTCTAGGTTCTAATCATACTGTTAGTACTGCCTATCATCCTCAAACAAACGGGTCTTTAGAACGTTTTCATGCAACCCTTCGTGACCATATTAGGATGTATCACAAACGAAACCATTCTAATTGGGATCAAATCATACCATTTGCCGTGATGTGTCATAATACATCCGTCAACCAATCTACAGGATTTACACCTCACGAGTTACTCTTCGGTTATAAACCTCGATCATTATATTCCCTTAAGGAACAAAGCGATTACACTACGCACGATTACCTACGAGACTTAAATGAAAAACTGAAAGTCTCACGTGACATAGCTCGCCGCAATTTAGACGTCATGAAGGAGAAAGCTAAAGAACGTTATGATAATAACATTAGGAACGTGGCCAGATTTAATGTAAGTGATAAAGTAATGCTCAAAGTGCCTAATCCCAACAACTTAGACAGTAAATGGGAAGGACCCTATAGCATAGTTAGAATAGGATTTAATGAGAATTATATCATTCAAAGATCGGGGAAAAACCAATTAGTGCATGCCAATCGCCTACGACCGGTACACGAATCTCCCTCTTAAATTCTAATTTAGGTTAGTTTAAAATAAGTCTCTTTTTATCTTAGAATTAACTCTAGTTTTAATCCATTTTCCGGATGACCAAATCTATGTCACATCCTATAATATTAATACCAATTAATTAATACCTTATATCAATTAAATTAATACCCTAAATCAATAGTATTACTATATCGAACAATTACTTGAAAAACTTCATAAACAAACCCTGTGTCAATTTCATTACTCAGTTTCATTGGTCTATCACGATATTACCATGTTTTATATAATCGTATACAAAGCCTACATCTACTTTAAAAATCTCTATAAATCTTACAAACCAAAATTAATCAATAAAATTCGTTATTCCAGGTACATGATGTACATGACACCTGTCCATGGTAACACAACTATTATTAGTCCAATTCCTTCAAATTCAAGATTATATTTTGAAAATGAAAGTGACATTCTAATATCGGACGATACATGGAAATTAGTTATTTATCGCGACTTAGACCTCTACTTATTGCCCGAGATTCCCTTAAACGACTCGTTTATAATTTCCAAACACTCGTATCTCTTTATTCTAATTTTCCTAGTGTCATAACAACTAACTCATACATTAAAGTCAACTTAGACAAAATAGATGACAGGCTTGATGAACTCACTCTGTACACAAGCAATGTAAGAACCAAACGAGAACTTTTCAATGGGCTTGGTTCTATTTTAAAATGGCTCATCGGTACACCCGATGCAAAAGATGCGCAACGTTACGATGAATACATTGAACTTCTCGAAAATAAACAAATTTCAATAAACCAAATTTTAAAACAACAAATCCAAATCATTTCGTCAACTATTACAAATTTTAACGAGACCATCTTAAAAATATCATACGACGAGCATCAGATAAACGAGAACATCGTAAAAATTTATAACTACTTCAATTCCACTAACAGAATTTTGTTCAACCTCACAATAATTGAAGAAATCTCAACATTAGAAATCCAAATTCTCGAAGCCGTAACCTCTTTAGAAAGAGATATCGATGACTTAATCAGCAGCACAGTCTTTATAAAAGCTGATGTAATTCATCCTTCTATAATCTCCTATACTCGCTTATATGAGGAGTTACTCTCCACTCGTTCAGCAAGGTCTAATAGAGACCTCGTGGCTCCAATAACTTTGAACAATATTCATAAAATTTTAGAATGCGCATCTATTACCTCATATATCTATATGAAGAAGCTTATCTATGTACTAGAATTTCCTTTAGTCAGACCCGACATTTTCACACTATATCATTTATATTCGATCCCAATACCCCATCCCGAGTCTACCCTATATTCTACCATCCTTCCGGAGCAAACATATCTTGCCACTAGTTCCAACAGACAACAATACATTGCGACAAACTCTCTGGACAGCTGCAAGACGTTTGCACCCAACATTGCAGTCTGCAAATTCATCGTGTACAACGTCAACTCAAGGCCGACGTGCGAGACCTCAGTGCTGACGACGACTTTAAAGAATGTTCCAAAAAACTGTGAAATTACTACATTTTCAGCCAATATAAACACCTTCCAGAAATTACAATCAAACAAGTGGATCTTCATATTAAACAGTAATACCCCATACTCTCTAGACTGCCAGAACAAAATCACCCATGGCGAGATGTCTGGCACTGGAATAATTTCGTTGGAGCAAGGCTGTAGACTCTATACCGCCCTAGCGACACTGTACGCAGAGGAGGGCATGACCGTTAACATAAGTCACCCAATAGTAACGGTAGACCTGACAACCTCATGCCTCGAAAATCACATAGAAATCGCAAACGCACCAAACCTCAAACCCATCAAAATCAATGATATCCCATTAGATTCATTGAGAACAATAAAAGAAGAAATCAAGATCCACCATGAAAGGCTACAAGATAACAAGAACCATACAGAAAAGAAGATTTCCAGTTTTTCCACAATATCCTTCATAACTGGATTGGTAATGCTGACCCTCATTTGCCTAAGATGCTGCAACATAAATCCTTTTAAAAACTATTACCGAAAAACACCGGCCGCACATCACAGCGACGGATGTATCCAAATATTCAATAATTGCTTTGACCGATCGCAACGACGTCAACATATTCAAATACCTATGGTGCCGTTGAATACTCACACGACTACATCCTGTGTCACTGAAGATGAAGAAGAAGAGGACATCGACATCGCCCGCCCAACTACCAGCACTCAAAAATCGGGCAACACGGCCCAATCTTTGTTCTAAGGGGGGAGGTGTTATATATGCATACCTAAATATACTTCATTGTTATATATGCATACCTAAATATACTTCATTGTTATATATGCATACCTAAATATACTTCATTGTTGCATATCTATAGTTTATTATCTTAACTGTTACATACTCGTATCTATAAGCATAAATTATCTTAACACACTTTGTCTTATTTCTCACTTAACTCTAAGCATAACTTAGCATACTTTATTAGTTCTTTATCTCAATTGTTACTCAACCATAATCATAATAACTTGACATAATTTATCGGTTCTTTATCTTAGTCGTTCCTTATCCATAAGTGTTAAAACTTAACGTACCTTATCTTGATACTCCTTTTTGTTCACTTTGCATAGACCTTTAACTTGTACCCCACTAACACAAACATGTATACATCCCCACTCTGATTCGGGTCCCATAAATATCCAAATCCCGGCTCTCCCGACACATTCTATTTCCTACATTCGCTGTATCTACATCTTCTAATTACTAAATCTAATTATAATCAATTTAAGTCTAATTATAATCAATATAAGTCTAGTTGTAATTGTACTATTTCCTAGTTATAAATAAATACAGTTTTGAAAAGACTAGTTTTGTTTGCACCACATAACAATAGTTTATAACTAAGTACGTAATTATAGTATAAAGTCAAGTCGGAAGGAGTTTTGAATGCGCTTGCAAAAACAAAACTCCCACGAACGTAACGAGCGTAAAGGACTTCTGCTACCCACGTTTACGTCGCTTTCGTACTAAGTATAATTTGTGTTGTTTAACTTGCGTTATATAGATTTAAACCCCTAAACAATGATTGCTTCGTATATAATATAATGTCCATGAATTTGACGTTAAGTTATTTACAATATATTTGTTGAGTAGTGTGTTCGAACAATATTGATACTTTTATGACGATGTCACTATATTTTGTATAATTTCTCTGCACATACACCCAGACTGAAACATACCTACTTGCGGAAGTGCGCAACTTGTTTACACGCGTAGCTGCAGATCACAACTCGTAGCCGAGGCGATGCGATGTAGTGACGTCGTCCGTTCGTAGCACACACCTCGATATTTCGTCTACTACGCAGGACTTAGCGGTGGCGCAGTGTGCACGACACCCGACCTCCGATTTTGGGGCAGCGCGGACAAATCCAAGTGACGACCACCAACCAAAACACTTTTTCAAATTATGAACACAAAGATATTAATTGTCTCACTCTAGTCTACACTGGGAGGGATTATTGCATTTAAACACCAAAAGAGTACAAGGAATTCTATATTTATATCTACCAATCACGAATTTAGTGCAGGGATTTTTAACTTTAAATTGCTTGAATAGCTGTACGCGTCCACTGTCAGGCGAAGGCGAACGGCAAGTCTTGTCACCCCAGCAGAAGCAGGCCACGGCGGTGTCCGTAAAGAAGGGCCAAGGGATGGCTCTGGATCAGCGGGGGTGCGAAGGACATGTCGAAGACAACCTTCGGCCTAGCACGACGACCCGCAGATGGCGTGCGGGTTTAGTCGGTTCGAGTCCGAAATAACCTCCCCCTCCGGTTTCGGTGGGGCAGGTATCCGCAGGGATTTCTGGAAGGAAAAAAAAAAAGAAAAAAAAGGAAACTGAAAACCTAAGTAAAGACAATTTTAACATTACATAAACATACCTAATTTCAAAATTTATCTTTTCTCGCCTCTAATAGATAGACTCACTTATATTGTTATGAATAGATCAGCTTTACCGGCATTTTGACCATTGTATCGTCTGTGTCTAGGTATAGGTACTATCTTCGTTTGTGCAGACAACTGAAGACTTCGTCGCTACCTCAATGATCACAAAATTCACAAAACACAATTTCAACTACACTTGGACACATCTATTGGCCCACCTTAGAGTTTAGGTTTCGATGGCCCCTACCTAAATATGATTGCTGGTTTTAACAAAAACGATTGATGCAGTTTTAAACCTGATACATTTTACCATCTTTTTCGATCGTATTGTTTTAAATTTGAATTTGGAATACCACATGATATGGAGCTACGCCTCAAGTCGGGTATGCGCTTTGATGCAGGCAGTTGATTTTTGAATAAAAAAAAATTGTTTTATCAAATAAAGGTTGAATGATCAAATCAAGGTTTAATTTAATGACGCGTGTTGCCTACGACAACTCTCATACGATTAGGCATAGAGTTTATCAACCGTCCTATGAAATTTTGAGGGATCATCTCCCATCCCTATGGCAGTTTTCAACTCCGGCATCGTCTGGGAACTGGCTGATGAGCCCTAACACGTCTTTTTAGCTCGTCCCACATATGCTCAATCGGGTTCATGACTGGGCTTCTGGCTGGCTAATCCATAACTGTGCTTCTGGCTGACAGTCCATAACTGTGATGTTTTATCCCGAAGATATTTCCTGACGATGCCGGCCGTATGGGCTCTTGCATTATCATGCATAAAAAGGAAATTTGGGCCCACACGGTCCACGTATGGCATCACGTGAGGTTCTAAGCACTCACGAATGTACCTTTCAGCATTTAATGTTGGAGCCGTGGTCCCGTAACAACCTCAATTTGAGTTTTGCCGCTCGCGGATATACCGCAGATATCGCTCTAGAGAGTCCATGAGCCACCGCCATAAGCAACCCTCTCTTGAAAGCAGCATTGTGCAAAACGCTCTCCCTTACGTCGGTAGACCATCTTCCTTCCATGTTGCCATGTAACATAATTGTAGACTCATCAGAAGAGACTACACGGCTCCAATGCTGCTGAGTCCAACTTAAATGAGTGCGCGCGAAAAGAAGGCGCGCTGTTTGGTGGGCTCGCGTTAGTTTGGGGCCATTAGCTGGTTTGTGTGGTACCATATCGCGTTCTTCTAACCTTCTCCGAACAGTTCGAGCGCTCACAGATACTCCGTGGAAGTCGCGAAGTTGGTTTTGTATCTCAATGGAGGTAAGGTGACGATTACTCAAGCTGGTCGTCACGATGAATCGATCCTGCCTTTCAGTTGTGACCCGAGATCGTGGCCTTTCTTAGCGACGAACAAAGCCGCCAGTCTCTAGGTACCTCCGATAAACATTTCGGACCGCAGATCGACTTAAATTAAGTTGAGCACTCACATTTCTTTGGCTGTATCCGGCCTGGATAAGTGCCACAGCTTGGGCGGCGACTTCAGGCGAAGTATCCATAGATTTATGATATAACCTCACCTTAATGTTAAGAATAAGTAATGTTTGTTGCAAAACCAGATGTTTGTAGGAAAATCACATTTTCACGATTTAAATCCAATTAAACCAATAAAATCAAGTTTTCTTAGTATTCGATTGTTTGATATCAACGAATAAGCTCCAAATAGTTTTTTGTTTCTTTAAATTCTGTGTTCGGAATTCAAAAAAAGCCTATTGAATAAAATGAAGAATGTGTATGGTTCAAAACTGCATAAAAACTTTTTGCTCGACCTAATATAAATTATTAGCTAGGACTAAGGAGATTGGCACACTGCGACGCGCGACGCGGCGTCGAGCGTTGTTGCGTCGACGCGGCGTCGCGCTCGTCGCCTGTACGGAGCTCATTTTGTATAGAAAAACGCGGGGTCCCACACACTGACAACGCAATCACGCGCGTTGCTGCAGAATACGCGCGTACAAGCAGAAATCGGGCGTGAAGGCGCGTAAAACGCGAGGTATGGCACACTGAAATCTGCAATCACGCGCGTGATTTTCGAGGGAGTTTTAGTCCGAGAGCTGTTAGAAATTTCTGTGTAGGTATTTGAGACGAATTTTAAATTAATATTATTGCAATGCAACATGACTATTTAACGTCAAATTCAGAGCGCTTTCACATCAACTGACGTCCGATATCCAATATCTGACATCCGAGATCGGAGGAAGTCAAATATCGATGCCCAATATCGGGTATTGGAGCCGACACCACTGTTTTGGCTCGTTATCGGAACACGCAGAGACTGCGACTTTCAACCTAAATGGCATTTTCTTAGTTACGTCTCTTTTCGCGTTAATAGATGACGCTGATCACGAATATAAGAAAAAAAATAGTTACTATGTCATGTCAATATCGGGTATTGGAGCCGACACCACTGTTTTGGCTCGTTATCGGAACACGCAGAGACTGCGACTTTCAACCTAAATGGCATTTTCTTAGTCACGTCTCTTTTCGTGTTAATAGATGACGCTGATCACGAATATAAAAAAAAAATAGTTACTATGTCATGTCAATAAGGTCGAAAATAGCTTGCACTTCTAATCATTTTTTTTGCATCTCTAGCGTTCTTAATATAGTCTGGGCTATCGAGCTAATGGTCGGATGGCTTTATGCTAATGCTCTTAATTTTGTTGTTACATCTCTAAACTTAAATTTCTCTAAAAAAATCGAATTGCATCTGTTTCTTTCATGATCAGATAAAAAGGACAGATGTTAAGACCTGTCAAATTAAGACAGCGCCTTGTTGGTACGTAGTAAGTTAAGTCGCATGTCCGTAGATGTCAATTAAAATTGAACAGGTGTACACTAAAATAAATCATCTGTCCTTTTCTATCTGATAATGAAAGAAACAGATGCAATTAGAAAATTTTAAGTTTAGAGATGTAAAAACAGAATTGGAATCAATATTTTACTTTACTTTTCTCAAAATTTTAGATTACTTCACACACCTACCTACCAAAAAAATTCTAATATCTCTCGGACTATACTAAAAACGCCGCTCCACGCGTGACAGTAGAACAGCGCTCTCGCGTCCACGCGCGTCGAAGCACGACGCCGCGTCGAGCATTGCAGTGTGCCAAGCGCCTTAGGCGATTGGCACACTGCAACGCTCGACGCGGCGTCGGGCGTCGACGCGCGTGGACGCGAGAGAGCTAGTATAGTCCGAGAGATATTAGATTCTTTTTGGTAGGTAGGGTTGGTGAAGTAATCTAAAATTTTGAGAAAAGTAAAGTAAAGCCATCCGACCATTAGCTCGATAGCCCAGACTATATTAAGAACGCTAGAGATTAAAAGAAAATGATTAGAAGTGCAAGCTATTTTCGACTTAATGACATATTTATTTATTTTATTTATTTATTTATTTAACCAACTTATACTTACAGCTAGCTAGTCATATAAGTTATAGGTCACATACATTATTCATTTTCAGACTTATCAATTTCATTATAATAATATTAATATTCCATTAAAATATAGATAGCATAAAAAAAAAATCATTACGTTTTAGCATAGGTTACAATTCGGATGTTAGAGTAAAATAATCACCACAAGGCGAGTTCAAAACAATAATATGGATGTCAATAAAAATAAAATTATTATAAATTAGCATTAAGGTCATCAATATACATATCAAATAACAATATGGATGTCAGAAGTTAATCCAAAATAACATGCATGTCAATACTTAAATCTAAATAACAATTGGGATGTCAAGAAAATCTATCGAAAATAACAAAAAAAATAAAAATAAAAACACTTATCATCTGTTTCCTGTGGAATTCACTGACATGACATAGTAACTAATTTTTTTTGTTATATTCGTGATCAGCGTCATCTATTAACGCGAAAAGAGACGTAACTAAGAAAATGCCATTTAGGTTGAAAGTCGCTTGCAGTCTCTGCGTGTTCCGATAACGAGCCAAAACAGTGGCGTCGGCTCCTATACCCGATATTGGGCATCGATATTTGACTTCCTCCGATCTCCGATATCGGATATTGGATATCGGACGTCAGTGGATGTGAAAGCGCTCTAAATTTGCCGTTAAATAGTCATGTTGCATTGCAATAATATTAATTTAAAATTCGTCTCAATTACCTACACAGAAATTTCTAACAGCTCTCGGACTAAAAATCCCTCGAAAAACACGCGCGAGAATGCAGATTTCAGTGTGCCATACCTCGCGTTATCTGCTTGTACGCGCGTATTCTGCACCAACGCGCGTGATTGCGTTGTCAGTGTGTGGGACCCCGTGTTTTTCTATACAAAATGGGCGCCGTAGAGGCGACGAGCGCGACGCCGCGTCGACGCAACAACGCTCGACGCCGCGTCGCGCGTCGCAGTGTGCCAATCGCCTTAACGAAACTGAAAATGCAAGGTGGGCCAATAGATGTGTCCAAAAGTGTTTTTCAAGGAAGTTGTATGTTCAGTACATGGTAAGTTTGTAATAGCGCCATCTATGATTACTTTGTCGAACTACGACACACGCATGGATTTGATAGGTAACAAAAAAGAAACGATACATGGCTTTTTTTAGGCGATTGGCACACTGCGACGCGCAACGCGGCGTCGAGCGTTGTTGCGTCGACGCGGCGTCGCGCTCGTCGCCTCTACGGAGCTCATTTTGTATAGAAAAACGCGGGGTCCCACACACTGACAACGCAATGACGCGCGTTGCCGCAGAATACGCGCGTACAAGCAGAAAACGCGAGGTATGGCACACTGAAATCTGCAATCACGCGTGTGATTTTCGAGGGAGTTTTAGTCCGAGAGCTGTTAGAAATTTCTGTGTAGGTATTTGAGACGAATTTTAAATTAATATTTTTGCAATGCAACATGACTATTTAACGTCAAATTTAGAGCGCTTTCACATCAACTGACGTCCGATATCCAATATCCGACATTCGAGATCGGAGGAAGTCAAATATCGATGCCCAATATCGGGTATTGGAGCCGACACCACTGTTTTGGCTCGTTATCGGAACACGCAGAGACTGCAAGCGACTTTCAACTTAAATGGCATTTTCTTAGTTACGTCTCTTTTCGCGTTAATATAGATGACGCTGATCAAATAGCCCAGACTATATTAAGAACGCTAGAGATGAAAAGAAAATGATTAGAAATGCAAGCTATTTTCGACTTATTGACATGACATAGTAACTAATTTTTTTTCTTATATTCTTGATCAGCGTCATCTATTAACGCGAAAAGAGACGTAACTAAGAAAATGCCATTTAGGTTGAAAGTCGCTTGCAGTCTCTGCGTGTTCCGATAACGAGCCAAAACAGTGATGTCGGCTCCAATACCCGATATTGTGCATCGATATTTGACTTCCTCCGATCTCGGATGTCAGATATTGGATATCGGACGTCAGTTGATGTGAAAGCGCTCCAAATTTGACGTTAAATAGTCATGTTGCATTGCAAAAATATTAATTCAAAATTCGTCTCAAATACTTACACAGAAATTTCTAACAGCTCTCGGACTAAAACTCCCTCGAAAATCACGCGCGTGATTGCAGATATCAGAGTGCCATACCTCGCGTTTTCTGCTTGTAGGCGCGTATTCTGCGGCAACGCGCGTGATTGCGTTGTCAGTGTGTGGGACCCCGCGTTTTTCTATACAAAATGAGCTCCGTAGAGGCGATGAGCGCGACGCCGCGTCGACGCAACAACGCTCGACGCCGCGTCGCGCATCGCAGTGTGCCAATCGCCTTAATGCTGATTATATTGCCCAAAGTTAAAATATATTTTAGGTGGCTTAGGCGATTGGCACACTGCAACGCTCGACGCGGCGTCGTTCATCGACGCGCGTAGACGTGGGAGAGCTAGTATAGTCCGAGAGATATCAGAATTTTTTTGGTAGGTAGGTGTGTGAAGTAATCTAAAATTTTGAGAAAAGTAAAGTAAAGCCATCCGACCATTAGCTTGATAGCCCAGACTATATTAAGAACGCTAGAAATAAAAAGAAAATGATTAGAAGTGCAAGCTATTTTCGACTTATTGACATGACATAGTAACTAATTTTTTTTCTTATATTCGTGATCAGCGTCATCTATTAACGCGAAAAGAGACGTAACTAAGAAAATGCCATTTAGGTTGAAAGTCGCTTGCAGTCTCTGCGTGTTCCGATAACGAGCCAAAACAGTGGTGTCGGCTCCAATACCCGATATTGGGCATCGATATTTGACTTCCTCCGATCTCGGATGTCGGATATTGGATATCGGTCGTCAGTTGATGTGAAAGCGCTCTAAATTTGCCGTTAAATAGTCATGTTGCATTGCAATAATATTAATTTAAAATTCGTCTCAAATACCTACACAGAAATTTCTAACAGCTCTCGGACTGAAAATCCATCGAAAAACACGCGCGTGATGGCAGATTTCAGTGTGCCATACCTCGCGTTTTCCGCTTGTACGCGCGTATTCTGCGGCAACGCGCGAGATTGCGTTGTCAGTGTGTGGGACCCCGCGTTTTTCTATACAAAATGGGCGCCGTAGAGGCGAAGAGCGCGACGCCGCACTATGGAATATCGTAGAACAAGAGCTCCTCAAAATTACTTTTTTCAAATGTTGGCTATTTCACATATTTTTATTTTTGGTGCTTACTTAAGAAGTTGTACTTTCATAATAACAAAGAATTAAAACATTCAGTAGAGTAATAAATCAATAAATTACGTTTGATGTTATGAAACTTAGTAAATTGTAACTTCAAAAAGTTCAACATTCAAAGCTAAATTTTGAGTATAATTTGTACACAAACCCATGTAGTGTGATACATTTCTAGAAAGGATTTTTTATGGAAATTCAGATAAAATTATGAGAAATAGATTCTAGGGAAAAATTCAGTTAAGGCATGACTTTTTATGACAAACAATATTTTTTTATTTATTTTCAACTTCGATGAAGCTTTACGCAGCTATCGAAGTTTATCGAAGTTTTAATTTTTATTGTATTCCATGCAGAATATAGTTACCTAGAAGGGTACGTAAAATTAGGTGCATCTTGGCGCTTTTTCTAGAGATATGACGTATATTGTGTATAAGGTATTTAAATAGCTATACCAAGGAACCGCAATAGATATGATCATGGCGGTTTTGTGGTAATATAAATAATTGTCCGGTAGGTTACGTTTTGCACTCGTGTTCCATATGAACAATCACAATATGATAAGGTGGCAAATAAGGGCAGTGTGCACCGCGATGCACACTGCCCTATTTTGATTTGCCTATATAAAGCTCTGCCTGGTGTAATAGTTTATTGCAATTTATGCGTTACTTAAGTTGTCCATTACAATAATTTGTGTGTGCTCTGCTATGCTCTGCTGAAATAACAGGAGTTGATGAAGAACTAATACACAGATTTCATGCAATATTACAAGCTTTGTCATCCGGAATAACAGTTGATACTTCAAGATTCGGTAACTATGCCTGTGAAACAGCAAGACTATATGTGAACAAATACAATTGGTATTACATGCCATCATCAGTACATAAGACATTGATACATGGAGAAAGTATCATAAATCATTTTGCTGTATTATCCATTAGACAACTCTCCGAAGATGCGCAGGAATCTCGCAATAAGGACTACAAAAAATGTAGGCTGCATCATGCGAGAAAATGTTCCAGATTAGCTACTAATGAAGACGTATTGCATACATTGCTATATACTTCGGATCCATACATAACAAGTATTTGTAAGCCATACGAAAAAAATGTCAAGGAACTCGATCAAGAAGATACACTACATCTCTTGATAGTAAATCAACTCATCACGGATCCCAATGTTGTTTAACACAAAAAAAAAATATTATTGATATACTTACTATTTTATTATTATTTTTTATTTCAGTCAATCAATTAGCCTATTGCAGTCCGCAATTTTATCATTTGAATTAACAAAATAATTCCTCCCACAAATAAATAAAAGTATTTGGCTACTCTATTTTATAATTTATATTTTTTATTACGTTTAATAAATAAAATACATAATTTTGTGTAGTTTTGTTACCTGTAGAGATGAAGAGGAGGCTTTAAAAAGAAATCACTGCTTAAATAAATGCGGTAGCAAAATATTTGTGACCATTTGTATCAATTTTCATAATGAAGCGCGGGTAAACCCGTGAGTCGGCACTAGTTCATATTCAATTTAATGTTCATTTATGAAGCATGGTCTGATCTATGTTTATGCAAAATTATAAAATTAAATCTCAAGTATTTAAAAAGTTATAGATTTTTGATCAGCAAATTACCCATATTTTCCATAGTGCGCCGCACCGCGCCGCGTCGACGCAACTTCGCTCGACGCCGCGTTGCGCGTCGCAGTGTGCCAATCGCCTTAACGTTATCTCAGTTGGTATTTAGATAAGATAGGATTTTGTCTGCAAAACAGTGAATTGTGACTACGTGTTGAATCCAAATCTCCCCAGGGAGCTTGTAGTAAAGTCCCCACAACTTTATTAAGGCATCAATCATCATTCACCTACCGACACCATCAACTCATCATCATTATTATCATCCACAATCATTTCAATGAAGGAAATAAATAAAACTGATGACAAGGCAGCATGGTCATAGTACCTTAGCCTGTTCCGAAAGGAACTCAAGAAACAAAAAAAAACAGCTGATGGTAGGGATGTCCATTGCCCATCGATATAATAATAACTTTTTGTTAGCATAATACAGGTAAATTGATCATGTAATGAAACTTTTTATTAATATAAATTTTGTTTTATAGAAGTATGCTGACACACTAAGCTATATAAGATAAAAAATACAAAACTATTTAAATCTGATTTGCTTACTTTGACTAATCAATTTCAAGAGAGTATGTTTCAATTCCGAAAAGCCATTTAGGCATAACTGAATTCAATGTCTTATTCTAAGATAGTATGAGAGTACTTAATGTACCTATAGACACTGAAGACTCTGATGGCAGTGACGGTCACGAGGTGGACAATGCGAAAGACACCAGAGTGCTGAACGCGCCACAAATAGGCCTTGTTTGGGGCAGTTAAGTTAACTAGTACATTATACCTATACTTAATACTGGTTGTACTATCGACAGCCTGCAAGACTGAGGTATGGCATTGGGGAAATATCGATGTAAAATATTTGGAAATTTTCCAACACTATCCTCGTACGTCTGGAAACTGAAATCGTCAATTTTATTTGGTTTGACAGTGACATATTATCTGTCATCCGTGTCATGTCGCAGTGTGTTGTTTATATTTTGAAATGAATTAAAAAACAAGCCAATAATTAATAAAATGACAGAAAAATACAATTACAGATGTGTAAATTGTGGCAAACCTGCTGCAGCTCTCTATAGGATATATAGCCCGACTGTATTGAAGCTCACGAAATGTGTAAGTAAATATTTTATATCACGACTTCTGTCTCACTTATCAATATGTCTTACTCAATATTCCTTGGAATTGTTTTGAAGACAGTAACATGATGATAAGATCTGATTGTTTTGACACTTTCCTGTACTTTAACTTTTCCAGGAGAGCTGCAAAGAGATTGTTGACAAGTACATAGAGTATGACCCAGTGATAGTTATGATTGACCTGGTGCTAATGTCCAAAGAAGCACAGAGGCATGTCTTATATAACACAGAGTTCAAGGTATGTAATAAAATTAAGCACTTTATAAGTGCCATGTTGGTACAATAGGGCCCATCTCTTCCAGTGGGTGTCGTAAAATTCGACTAAGGGATAGGGCTGTTCTTCATCCGATAGTAAACATATTGCCCGTAACTGAATGCCTGCTTGACGGCAAAAGGCTTACACATAATATCATAGGACCGAAACTCATAGTTGGCGAAATATGGGTTAGTACACCTCTGCCTACCCCTTTGGCATTTACAAGTGTGGGCATATGTACGTATATATAAAGTAATTTACCTGTGGAGAGTATATCGGGTCCTACCCTTACTAAAATTTTTAATACCTTCTGATTGATGTTTGAGACTCGGACTTACCTCTCCTGGGATCATTACTGCCTACTTCCATGAAAGCTACAAAAGAGTAAGCCTAACATGTAGTTAAGGACAAAATTAATATGATGATGACACTAATATACCAATAGGCTATTTGACTAAGCCGTTGATTCTTCCCAATACTGCTTAATATGTTAGCTTGTTCTGAAAAAATATGCCTAGCAAAATAAAATACTGCATATCTAAACTGAAACTATTACAATCAAATTCAATTCAAATATACAATTTTCTAGATTCCTCATTAAATTTTAAATAACTTTTACAATATACATGTGAACGCAACGTAGACTGAGAAAAATGCAATATTCTCTTGCACACCATACATTTGCACTATGCGCCACAGAAGCGTGACGTCACAATTTCGTACGATTTTGTATGGAGCGTTTTCGGGCGGCGCGACAAATTGAATTTTTCAAAATCGAATATCTTGAAAACTATTTGTATAGCCTATACTAACTAAATAAATAAGTACCTAAAAAGCTCCTCTTAAATTTTGTTAATCATAATAACTGCTTTTATTCTAGTCATTTTGGAAGCTACTCATCATTCTGATGATGTTGGAGACATATGGCGTGTGGCGCAGCGATAGTCTCTTCAATATAGCAGTGAACTCCATCTGTGGCTTTGAAAATAGAAATGCAACCAACATGTTAGTATTTTATACCTACATTACTTCACCTGTTTTGCAGTGCAGCCCTAAGTAGACTCTACTACAACTACTGCCAGTGGGGATGGTATTTGACCGGATGGGTGATCAGCCCTTCAATGTGGGTCATTTCACCCCATTCCCTTGTAATGACTGCCATGCATGTTTATATGGCAACGGAGACCGACAGCTTAACGTGCTCACCTAGGCACGACCAGACCAATGAATATACTCATATTATAATACATACATACATAAACTCACGCCTGTATTCCCCGAAGGGGTAGGCAGAGGTGCTAGCACCCACATTTCGCCAGTTTATTTTATTTATTTATTTCATCATCATCATAAAGTACATTTTTTTAAATACATCACTTAGTTGATCTTACATGGGTATCTTATATTAATTGCATGCATTACAAATTGTTGCTTCTTCCCCTGAACTAAGTTTATTATAAACTTGTATCTCAGGATCAGATCAGCCTATTGCCATTAACCGGGCACTTATAACCTGCGATAAATACACACATAACTTCGAAAAGCATCGAAAAGTCATTGGTGTGTGCCATGGTAAACCTGGGATCGAACCCGAGACCTCGTCTCAGCCGTCCATTACCCATACCAATAGGCTAATCATGTATACAAATATTTGCACTGAGCGGGGATCGAACCCGCGCCTGCGTTACGGTCGCGTTCACTACCGCCACGCCTCGGAAGCTGTCGTAAGTAGCCAGCAGGGGATGCCGCGCGACCGGACGGGTGATCCGCCCTCTTGCGTAGAGCCATTTCACCCATACAAGTGGAGTCTAAGCCCACACAGTGAAACTCACCAGCACCAAGCACACCTTATTTTGTAATGATAATCCAAGAATGTATTCTGAATATAGTGGGCGAAACGAATTTTTCATCGTCTAATTGAAACTTGCTGATTTGAGCCAACTGAAGCATTACGTTTGATACAATTCAGTTTTTTGGTGATTACACATGTACCTAATTTTTTTTATGCTATCTTTAAAATTCACAGTTCCTAAGAATGTTGGTAGATGGCTCCACCGTCGCCCTTAAAGACGAATATAAAGAGAAGGGAAATTTGAAGTTATTCAGGTGTGGCTCAATAGCTCAGTTGGAAGAGCATTCCCCCGGTAAGGAAAAGGTTGTGGGTTCAATTCCCACTTGAGCATTTCATTTTCTCTATGTTTTTCGAACATGTAACTAGTGCTGACAGCACGTTTTTTACACCACTTTCTGCAGCCTGACTGCTTAGCTTTTTCCTCTATTAAAATTTAGTGTTGTATCAACATTTCAGAAGTACATTGTTTAATGTCTCGATACCGGACGGTTGGAAGGCTAACTGCTGGGCATGGGAGCCGATACAAAAGGATGATGAGTCCGACCTCTTCATATGGGAGAAGGACTTCTACATACAGTTCATCTCCATATTCTCAGGTTTGTTACTGGCAATTATTAATTATCCATATTGAAGTTTAACAACTAATGTATGTGCTGCATGTGTCTGCCGCTGTCATTTGCGGTCGGCTATAGAATCATACCTTACTTACTTGCGGGGACGCCCTTGACTGGACGGGTGATCTGCCCTATTTATGTGGGTCATTTCACCCAAATCCCCTATTCTTACCCTGGAGAGGCCAAGGGATTCCGTCGAACCTACCTGTTTTTTTTTTTCAGAATCTTACGACCTGTTCCACCTTCAGATCCTCGAGGTCTTGTGTTTCTAGGGTGTCCGTCCCCATATTTTCCAATCTTATTCGTGAGTGAGTACATGGGCTATTTGGCAAGCAGGTGGAGGCTGGTTTCCTCGTCCTCCATGCACTCTGGGTATTTAGGGCCGGAATCATACCTTAAGGATCTTAAGACTATTATATTTTTGGAAATATTGAACTGGGGATCAAACCAGCTGTGGTTGGATAGGGGATCAACCATGCCATGCCAACTTCTTAGGTGACAATACAGTCTAATTTTAGTAGTTACTTCATCCATGCATCCCAGTATTGCGACTGAGGATCATCCCGACTATATATCCGTATTTTTTTTCTATGGCACTTTATCTGAGATATTTAGAACCAAGTCAACTTTATCTTCATGCTGGTATTGCTGATTGACGCACAAGGCTCGTTAAAGTTAAAATAAACCAAATGATAGAAAGTCCTTATAATTATATTCTTTGCCTGGGCTTTAAAGTGCGAGCAAGATTGGAGCTCAGGTGAAGAAGAGCGAGTTAGAAATTAATCAGGCTTATAGACAAGGCATCTGGGTTTAATATTAATATTATTTATTTTATTTATTTTTTTCATACATACTATGTCATTACAGTCAAACCCAATGCGACAGAGGAGCAACATAATTATAATAATTTGATTTACAATTCATCATGCTTTTAAACTAAATAATACAGTATTTCTCACCCAATATTATTTTAAAAGGACTCATATTCAAGGTAACGTTTTTAACGATTCCAGGTTTATCAGCGTTTCTCATAACAGTACAAGTACTCATGAGGGTGGTGACACGCGCGCGAAATGAAGGTATGATGTTTTTTTATTAAGTTTAGGTGAGTACCTACTGGTAATGTTTATGTTTAAGGGAGGGTCTCCCCTACCTTAAACATAAACATTGCCACCTTCCCTGCAGAGTGCGGCCATGTAGAGGGCTATTCGAAGACTCTCTACGTGTCCCTCTAAAGCCTCTGCAGAGGATGCAGTAGAGGAGCGTAGTACACAACCATAGATGCCCAAGACCGTGCGAAATAAAAAAAGAAAAGTAGGAAAGTTGACCCCGGACTCCGAGGTAACAACTTCGAATGTGGCAGACCCAACACAGAGATGATGAAAAAAAAAAAGTAAATGGTAGATTTTGACGCCAAATATATCAAAATCAAATAATCAAAATATATCAAATAATCCGCCATTTGTTTTATATTATTATATATATAATCAAAGAGTATATATTATCTAGGGGACATATATATCTTGAACCCAAGTTGTGAGACAAACGAGGCTCTGCCACGAGCCGATTGTTGTGTAATAAATAACCTATGTTTGGTGCAAGTAACCTCGTCTACCTCCATAGTGCGCCGGGCTAACCTCAAAAAACACCCTAGATAGGTGGTATTGCTCGAACCATATACCTATCTTGGACCTAAGTCGAGAGACCCACGAGGCCCTGTAACAAGCGGATTGTTATCAAATCTGTTTGGTGAATTTGCCAAAATATAGGTACCGGTATATTTATATACTAAGTATTGTGAAACATTGTCCCCCCTCCAGTGCCCCTGTGCCGCGTGCTGAAGGCGTTCTCCCTGGCGCACGTGTCGACGCTGCTGTCGCTGCCGATGTTGGTGTGGGGCGCCGACTCGGCCCCCGACACGCGCGCCGCACACTACCTGCTCGTGTTCGGCTACAGCTTCGTCGTATTCTTCAATGTGTTTACAGGTACGTTTGTTTCTGTCTAGTTAGTTGAATGATTTAGGCCCGTTTTCTAGTATGACACTCTGCCTAAATCGTGATTTATCTGAGGTCTGATTGTATAGACAAATTGATAGAGACAGATAAATCGAGATTCAGATGAGTGTCATTCTAGAATACGGACCTTAAGTAGATTGATTAGGTACTAATATTAATAGATTGTCATCATTATTCTCATAGTGATTTCCTAGTTATACGTCCAAAGTTGAAATGGGTATGGGTGAAATAGCCCACATTGAAGGGCAGATCACCCCCCGTTCAATGGCGTCCTGGAAGAAAGTACATCCAAAGTTTGCATTTTGGAGCATATAGATCATAGGCTTATTGTTTTGATTGGCATGTCGATTTTTATGGGAATGGCTATCATTCGACCTCCCAAACCCGAAAGGACTGCTTGGAACAAAGTCTCTTTCGTGAATCTACCAGCTTGGTGATGTTGGCTTGGGCCCCGAAGATCTTTCGATTTGAAGCCTCAAAAACACCTTTTGAACAGCTTACCTAATATAGAAAATCGGAGTTTACAAAGTAGAAGTTAAACACTAGCTAGCGCCCGCGGTTTCGCCCACATGGAATTGTGATTCCGTTCCCGCTACCCATGGAAACATATTCCAGGGATGAATTTTTTATAGCATTTATTATGCTAACTGTTAAGTTCGAAAAACATTGGAAAAAATGAAATGCTCAAGTGAGACTCGAACTCACGACCTTTCGCTTACAGGGCGACTGCTCTGCCAACTGAGCTATTGAGCATTTAAATTATTGAGGATTTAAAGTTACTTATGTGTTTTTTCAGACCATAATCTATCCCTGTAAACTTCACATAGGTCTGTTCAGCCGTTAGAACGGGTACTTCCACTTTGCCCCACCAAGCGTCCCCGCTGGTGGAGCAAAGTGGAACGTGAAAAAAATGTGTGTCCTGTTTTCCCCACTGGTGGGGAAATTGATACCCATTTAAAATGCCTGGTGGAATCGTCCCCACTAGGGTTGGTAACGTTGAATGGAAGAGTAATAAATATTATTATTAATTTTGTTTAGAATATTTTTATGTAAAACTAGCTTTTGCCCGCGGCTCCACCCGCGTGGATGTCGATTATCGCGACCAAACATAGCCTATGCCCTTTCTCATGGTCTAATCTACCCCTACACTAAATTTCATCAAAATCGGTTCAGTAGTTTAGTCGTGAAAGCGTAACATACAGACAAACAGACAGAGTTACTCTCGCATTTATAATATTAGTATGGATTAAGATAATAAGGCATTTTTTCTATGAAATGCCAAGTATGTGCGTTTTTCTAAGATTTTTTTATGAATGGTTCCCAATTACTTTTTGCTGCGTACCACTTCAAAAAAGACCTCAAACCTGCGTACCCCTTATTGTAGCAATCACACTAATATTATAAATGCGAAAGTTTGTGAGTGTGTGTGTATGTTTGTTACTTCTTCATACTCAAACGCCTGGACAAATTTTGATGAAATTTGGTATACAGGTAGTTGACACCCTGGATTAACAGATAGGCTACTTAAACCGCGGGGCACAGCTAATGATAAGTAAGAAAAATAAGTCAGTTTAAATAACATTTATTATCTTCAAACTACAGTACAATAGTGAAAATCAAAATAATATGATGTATTGGCGAAGATGCTAATGTGACAAATGTGCACGTTTTTCTTTGCACAGCTCTTGAAAATCTGGTTGTCCTTCAGTCAGCTTCAGTCTTAAATCGTCTTCAAGTTGAAGTCTGTGACGATGTTTAGTTTTTAAGTTCGTCATGGCCGAAAATCCGCTTTCGCAAAGATAGGTCGTGCAAAATGGCAGTAAATATTTTATTGCTGATTCGCTGACATGATAAATATCTTTTAAATTAGCCCAAAAGTCACCCAGTGATTGCTCTGCAAAACCACTCTTGAGTCTGCTGTTGCATGAGATGTCTATTAATTCCTCTTGATCAGAGATGGGTAGGTGGTCGACGGAATGGTTCGCGAAAGGATTGTTTACCCAGTTCCATTGCGGCGATATTTCTGGGAAGTAACTGCGTGAAGCCGCCGACAGATTTTGCAAGTGACATTTTATGTCCGATTTTAAATCTTCATTTACTGTCGAAGAAGTTGTATCCAAAAAATGTTTAAGATTCGGAAACTGGTCATATTTACACTTGTCAATCAAAGATGTCCAGAGGGATATTTTTTTTATAGTGGACTCAACTTTCTCCTGCATACTGAATATGGTTGTATCACGGCCTTGTAGTCCCAAATTCAACTCATTTAATTTTGTGAAGATATCTGACAAGTAAGCCAATTTTTGCACCCACAAAGAGTCAATCAACATCTGTTTGTACTCATCATATCCCTGCTCAAACAAAAATAACTCAATTTCATGTCTTAGCTCAAATATTCTCGAAACAACTCTTCCTCTGGACAACCATCGCACTTCAGTATGTAACAACAGGGTCTCGTGTTGACTGCCAAGCTCTTTGCAAATAGCTGCAAAAGTTCTAGAGCGTGTGGCACGGGCCTTGATTAAGTTAACAATTTTTACAGCATTTTTGAGAGTAATATCTGGTGGAGCGCTGTACTTTCTTAATTATTTCCCACATAATTTAATTGTATTTCAATTTTGTAATTTAATAAACCGCTTCTATGTATCGAATAATGTTTGAATATTGGCGCTCATTTGTTGACCACTTAGTGTTGAAGAAGGCCAATGAATGGCGCTGTGAATGGATCTGTTCGAACTATATTTTGAGAATGAAGTTTTCTATGAGCGAGACTCTCAAGCACCACGGCGGATCATCTACCCGCTCGCATTTTTTAATCAGTCAGTAACCCGCACCCAGCATCGAAAGATGTCTTTGACTCACGCGCTCCGCACCAAACGGAAGTTTGAGTTATTCAACTCCTCGTTTCTTTCTGTGTAATTCTATAAGTTCCTTTGGCCACATTCTCAAGTCAGTATAAGTGAAGTGTATCGGAAGAAAACGACTCACTCAAGAAAATAACCGACCGGTCGAAAATTACCTACCCACCAGCACGTGCCAGGAACCACGCCTGTCTGCAGCTGAATCCTCACGAGGTGGAACACAGGTCAGTGCCGATTCTCTTACGTTTTCGTTCATAGAAGCGGTCACATGTGTATTTTCTTTTCATTACAACCTAACTGCAGTGTCATAGGAGCTTATACGCTCTGTGTGCAAACACACCAGTTGGTAGGACTATTTTACACGTCCTACCATAATTTATGGTCCTTACGAGTCGGATAGGCCAGTAAATAACATGTTCACGTAATTATTGGTGAATAATATTTCTTTCCTATTCATTTAATTAAAAGATTCACGTAATTTTGGTGAATTCTTTCCGCCATCTTAGTTTCATTACTTTCTTTCGCTAACAGATTTACGTAAATTATTTGGTAAATTCTGCATTTAAAACGCTAAATCTACGTAATAATTGGTAGATATTTATAATAGTTGGTGATTTACGTATTAATTGGTAAATAATCATCATTCTATTCACATACGCGTAACTTTGTAGGTAGGTACCTATCTAGGTACGTAAGTACATGTTACATTCTCGCTCCGCCGTGCTACTTGCGCTATTATATAATAAGCCGTAGTACAATTTTCAATAAAAAGTAGGTATATCTAAACTGTTTGTGTTGAATTACTATTATATTATAGTAGGTACCTTACAGATAATCTTCTTGTTATATTTCAATAGGTAGGTCTTACCTATCGTTAATTTGCAAACATGTCGTCAGATCTCGAGACGAAGCTTATTCTGTTGAATCAAAAAAAGGAATTATTGTTTGCACGCATCACCCGTTGGTATAAATCTTCGAAATCCATTGTTGGCTTTGACATAACGACGCGAGCGAATGAGGATTTTCTGTCTGAGACCGAGACCATCGATGACGTTCGCGATAAATTCGAGTCGATTGTGGATCAAATAAATAGCTTAAAGTTATCATTACAATCCCCTGTAGAATCCGACTATTCTTGCCTTGACTCATTTGATGAATTGTATTCGAGAATAAAACGCATTAGAAATAAATTATCTACGCTCAAGGTCAGGGAGGTCGCCTCACACGGGTCGAATAATTCAAACGCGTCTGTAGTGAAATTGGAAATGCTTGTTATTCCGAGTTTTGACGGACGCCCTGAAAACTGGAATACATTTTATCAGTCCTTTAAGGCCAATATTCATTCAAACAACCAATTGTCTGATTCGCAACGTGTGCAATACCTATTCTCAAAATTAACCAAAGACGCATTAAAGTTCACTGCCGGTATTGTTCCGTCAAGTGAGACCTACAGTATAGTGTGGGACGCCTTGGTCAAGAAATACCAAGATAAACGCTCATTAGGTTCATATTATCTTAATAATATATTAGACTTAAAGAATTGTTCACCTAGTGTGAACTCACTTGATTCATTTATAGGTATATATTCCTCATCTATCGCCGCGCTTAAAGAGTTAGGTATAAATGATTTAACGGACTTCGTGTTTCTACAATGTGCCTTGAGGAAAATGGACACGCTAACCATCCAAGCCTTCGAACTTTCTGTTCGAGGTGTCGAAATACCTACGACGCAACAGCTGATCGACTTTGTACAAGATCATGCTAAGATGATTGAACGGTCAAACCCGCGGTCTTCGTCATATGCGAAGTCGTCCACTGCTGGGATGCCACAGTCTAATGATAGGCGTGTACAGCGTAATTCTAAGTCGTTTGTTGTCAGTGAGCCGATTAATAATAAGTCGAATGCGCCCGCCGCAGGTAACGCGCCCTGTTGTTTATGTGGCGGCAGTGACCACCGACACCTGTATAACTGCGCTCAGTTTAAAAATATGCAAAATGCAAAGGCTAGATATGAGTTTATTAAATCTAAGCGTGGTTGCGTGAATTGTCTAAGCACATTACATAATCTCCCGCAATGTAAAAGTACGTCAGTTTGTTTCTGTCAGAAAAAACATCATAAATTATTGCATTTTGAGAATAATATTAATAATTCGCACTCGCATGCGACGACTGTTGCCGCATCCCCGCCGCCCCAGTGCGACCTTGACGGTCCCACTCCTGAGTCATCGCTCGCTTCAAGCACTGTGCATTCGTATGCCTCTAGCCATAAGGGTGATATTCTCTTGGCAACCGCTCAGGTGTATGCTCGCCCTAAAGGTAGCACTGGAAATAAATCTGTAGTCAGATGTCTAATTGATAATGGCTCACAGAATAACTTAATCTCATTGTCCTGTTGTCGTTTATTGAATTTACCAATAATACCGATGAGTAATTCTGTTGTCAAAGGTGTTGGCTCCACTTCGCACACGATAATAGGCTATGTGTATTTGGACATTGAATCTCGTATTTATGCAGATCATAAGTATACTATACATGCGTTAGTTATGAATAGCCTTACGGATCAATTGCCCTCGCAATTAATTAAGTGTGATCGCGAGTTAAATCTTCGCGATTTACCGCTTGCTGACTTAAGCTGGAACATTCCAGGAAACATTGATATAGTATTAGGTGCACAGCTCTTCCCGTATATTTACTTAGGAAATAGAGTCGAGTGTGGCCCCAGTGCCCCTTGTGTACTGTCAACCGCGTTTGGGTATGTACTTATGGGTGATTACCCACGTAAAGTTGTTGTGCCTACAACCGCATCCTTTTCTGCGCTAGCACTAAATGATTTAGTGCAAAAACCATGGGAACTTGAGGAAGTTCCTGTGAAGCGCCTATTGTCTCCAGAAGAAACCGAGTGCGAGAATATTTTCACATCTACTGTGACTCGCGATGACGTAGGTCGTTATACTGCGCTGCCGTTCTGCAAGGATCCCTCTGAACTAGGGAACTCGCGCGGCGTCGCTCACCGCCGGTTTTTGTCGCTCGAGCGTAAACTTCGTCAATCACCAACCGTACGCGAAAATTACAATAAGGTTATTCGGGATTGTTTGGATAACGGTTGTCTTGGTCTCGTTGATGACTCTAATTTGTCTATGGATGGTTATTATATACCACATCGCGCAGTGGTTCGACATGACGAACCGATGCCGCGTATTGTGTTAGACGCGAGCGCTAAAACCCACACTTGTCTTTCGCTCAATGATATTTTACATATTGGTCCCAATTTACAGGCAGACCTGTTTTTATTATTATTAAATTTTAGGCTATTTCCTATCGCAATGAACGCTGACATAAATACTCACCGCAAATCGCTTGAGTTTGATGTTGGCAGTCATGTCGCAAAGGTTTTAGGTCTCTCGTGGGAGCCGTGTGGAGATAATTTTTATTTCACATCCACCTTGGTAGATGAGAAGTGCACTAAGAGAAATATACTCCCTATAGTTGCACGACTATTTGACGTGCTCGGGTTGGTGGCACCTGTGATACTCTACGCCAAGTTGTTAATTAAGGAACTTTGGCTTAGTAAGAGTGAATGGGATGACCCTGCTCCAGAGCATATACGCTCACGCTTTTCCGCTTTCGTTCAAGAATTAAAATTGCTTGACACATTAAAAATTCCGCTATATATAGGTGTCGAAGTTGATTGCGAATTACGTCTTGTCGCATTTTGTGATGCCAGCCTGAATGGCATGGGATGTGTTATTTATGCACATTGTACCTACCCATCTAGCATTCAAACTCGCATTTTGTGTGAAAAATCAAAGGTCACTCCGACAAAGATTACTACGCTTGCTCGATTAGAGTTATGTGATATTTTGCTTATGTCAAAGTTAACAAGAATTGTACGTGATTCTTATGCATTACGCATTCCCGTTACTGACATTTACGCCTTTTCTGATTCCACGATTGCCTTATCATGGGTTCACTCGTCACCACATCGGTGGTCGATTTTTGTTAGCAACCGGGTCGCTCAGTGTCAAGAAAACTTGAACGCTAAACATTTTTATCACGTCGCCGGAGACATTAACCCGAGTGATTGTCTATCACGCGGTATGCTCCCCTCGCAACTTTTGACTTATGACTTGTGGTGGAACGGTCCAGCATGGATCCGCGACCCCCCTGATAAATGGCCTATTAAATCATTCTCTCCCGCCAACTGTTCTGACTTACTTGAGCATAAGGCAAATGTGTCGAGTGTGACAACAAAACATACAGAGTCGCCATTGTTATGTACATTAGCACAACGTGTTTCTTCTTGGCAGAGACTACTACGTATCATTACATACGTTTTAAAATTCGCACGATTTAAATTTAAGATCGAACCTTATTCTGTATCAGGATTACATCCTGTCCTTCTCCCTAAACGCGATCACGTTGTTGATCTAATAATTCAGCATTTTCACGGTGTCAATTGTCATACTGGACCTGGACTCCTCATGTCTATCATAATATATAAAACGCGTACTGGTACTTACAAACTCGCTGTAAGCAAGTTGTATCCTATCCCAACGCAATAACTTACAACGCTAAATAGAATCTTAAACTTTAATTTTTAATTCAAGCTTTAAACATACTTTAGATAGAATATTGTTAGTCTAAGTTGTTATTTTAGCTATGTGTATTATTATGTTATACAAATTCACTATGGGCTCTAATCAGCCAGTGTTCGCTTGTTTGTTTCGTAACGTCTTGCGACGTTCCAAAGCCGGGTGCATGGTGGAGCGCTGTACTTTCTTAATTATTTCCCACATAATTTAATTGTATTTCAATTTTGTAATTTAATAAACCGCTTCTATGTATCGAATAATGTTTGAATATTGGCGCTCATTTGTTGACCACTTAGTGTTGAAGAAGGCCAATGAATGGCGCTGTGAATGGATCTGTTCGAACTATATTTTGAGAATGAAGTTTTCTATGAGCGAGACTCTCAAGCACCACGGCGGATCATCTACCCGCTCGCATTTTTTAATCAGTCAGTAACCCGCACCCAGCATCGAAAGATGTCTTTGACTCACGCGCTCCGCACCAAACGGAAGTTTGAGTTATTCAACTCCTCGTTTCTTTCTGTGTAATTCTATAAGTTCCTTTGGCCACATTCTCAAGTCAGTATAAGTGAAGTGTATCGGAAGAAAACGACTCACTCAAGAAAATAACCGACCGGTCGAAAATTACCTACCCACCAGCACGTGCCAGGAACCACGCCTGTCTGCAGCTGAATCCTCACGAGGTGGAACACAGGTCAGTGCCGATTCTCTTACGTTTTCGTTCATAGAAGCGGTCACATGTGTATTTTCTTTTCATTACAACCTAACTGCAGTGTCATAGGAGCTTATACGCTCTGTGTGCAAACACACCACTTTGGTAGGACTATTTTACACGTCCTACCAATATCTAAGCTGGCTGTAATTTTTTTACAAGCCAGTGCCTCTCGATGAATTCCAAAACGCGTCCATTTTGCTTCTTGGGCTATATCTTGTATCCGCTTTACAAGTCCTGAAAAACGACCAGTCATTGCTCTGGCACCATCAGTACATATTTCCACACATTTTGACTAATCCAATTGGTTTTCTTTTATAAAACTATCGACCATGTGAAATATATCCTCCCCGGTGGTGCGAATCGAAAGGGTACGACAAAACAGGAATTCTTCATGCAACTTTTTGGAATGAACATAACGAACGGACGCTATAAGTTGAGCTAAGTTTGTTATGCCTGTGGATTCATCAAGTTGTATGGCAAAGTAGTCGCTTTCTAAAATCCGTGTAAGCGGGGCGTGAAAAGGCATCTAATGAGGCCGTCAAGCTGAGTGCCACCACTGTTAACATGGTAAATGTTTACGATGGTGACCCTCTTTCCGAGACTTTGCCTTTAGCTTAACATCAGGCGAGGTGAAGTCAAATTGAGGTGTCCTGTATAAAAAAAAAAAAAAAAATCCGTTTAATTTGGTGGGTTTTCAGATTTTCTGACATGTTTGCAATACGACGAGAGACAGTGTTATTTGACATAGGAATAATTGATGTTATTCCTATGTTCTCGTGCCATTTTTTCTCCAAACATACATTTAACTACTTATCTCTTTTGCTGCAGGCAATATAAGGTTCTCCCTAATAGTGTGAGGTTTCGCTTGCTTAGCTATTAAATAACTCACTTTAAAAGAGGCTTGCAGAGCGTTGACATTAGTGTTTTGGGAGAGCGTCAAAATAGATTTTTGTCTTCTTTTAATTTATGTTGAAAGAAGGATACAGACTGGTCTTTCAAATTAGCATGTTTAGTTTCTAAATGTCGACGTAGCAAAGACGGCTTTAGCGAATGATTTGACAGCGTTTCTGCACAAACGACACACTGCGGCAACGGAGAATTAGGGTCTCCAGAGCTTGTAAAACCAAACTGAATATAACCATCATCATATTTCCTTTTTTTGAGAGACGATTTCCTTGTTATTAAGTTTTCTTTTTTCTTGTGTCGGAGTAGAGGATGACACATCATTATCAGGTGACTGTTCAGTATTGCCTGACACCTCGGCAACCTTTTGGCGACTTATCAACCACTTTTCCATCTGAAATATTTTTAATGGGGAATTATAAAACGATCGAATAAAGAAAAAATTAGCGACTGATGATGCGACATACTATTTTAATAAGTTGAACGGTATGAATTGCAGTAAGCGAAAAATTAAATAAACTAATGACGAATATTAATCAAATGGGCTTTACATTACGAAGTACCTACTAAAAACTTTCTTGTGTTCGCAGTCAGTCGCTCACTTAGTAATATTATAACGTAATTTAATTATTGTTGACACTTGTAACTTTATTTTACAGTCACTCGTTTAAATACCTAGGTACTATCCTTTTTTAATTACATAAGTTTACAAAACAGTAACCGCGAACACGTGTAAAAGTGAAGCAACTCAACTCATGTAATATTATTACAATTAGTCGAAGATTTTTTAAACTAGAAGAAAACAAACTAAACATCGTTTTCTATTGCAATTTTTAGAAACTGTAAGTTTAAAAGTAATTTTAAATCATTATCTTACCTTCTTCCAAAGTACATTAGGCCGAGGTTACGCGATGCTCAGTACTTAATTCACAATCAAAACAAAACACTCACACGGCTCACGACAAAATCCGAACTGGCGGAAAGCGGGAACGGGGTACGGGTGGCGGGGGCGCGGGCGGCTGAAACGTCTGTGCGCCAGATGCGGGAGGGTCATAGACTCATAGTGCGGGCATCGTAATAAAATAATATTTTGGACATTGTTCCTGTTTTTAGTGATGATCGTCCTAAAATAATATTTTGGAAATTGTTCATGTTTTTATTGATGCCCTACGTACCCCTTGATGCAATTTCACGTACCCCTGGGGGTACGCGTACCACTAATTGGGAAACACTTACAGGTAACAATAGGTAAGTCAGTGTTAAGTGATGAGATGACACTGTCATTCATTCACTATCGTAACGTAAAATGTAGGTATGTTATTCACGTATGTAGTTCCTACTATCTATGTACGTCGAGACAAGCTCTCTTCGCGACAGGAGGCCTGGAAGGTCTTCATATCGGAAGATAAGATCCGGTCCTTCATTTCTTTGGTCGTTTCCGCGTAAAAGTCGTATCTCAATAAAACTGAGTTTCGAGATAATTGAAGTTTTGCAAAAATAGGTGTTGTCTTTTAGTTTATGTATTGACTTTACCATGTGACCATGTGGATATGCCTTTTTCATGGGATACTGCTATACCTATTCTTAGAATTCCATGTTTAGTTACCGCGTTTTATTTGAATACATTATGTACAAAGACGATTAAAACAAAATTAATAATAATATTTATTACACTCAGATTCAAAGTTACCAACCCCAGTGGGGACGATTCCACCAGGAATTTTAATGGGTATAAATTGCCCCACCAGTGGGGAAAACTAGATACTTTTTGCGCTCCACTTTGCCCAACCAGTGGGGACGCTTGGTGGGGCAAAGTGGAAGTTCCCGTTAGAACGTGATTAATTAACTAACATCTTCGCAAACTTGCACATTTATAATATTAGCAGGATGTAGGGTTCTACATGAAAGTTAGTTCTAACAAGTATTTTTTCTTTGTTTCAGTTCTGTACGAAACTCCAGTTTTAATTTCAATATTAATATTACTCGCAAGTAATATCACAAAATACCTGACATGCTTCTACACGACACCAATACTGAGACAAATGATATTTTATAGAGAAACGTGACAGCCAGACAATTTGAAGGGAATTTAAAGTGCTTGTGGCCAGGTGCAATGAACCCCGGGCACTGTAGGTACGATAAACGTTCAGTGGGGTAACTATCTTGGCGGGTTGCGTGCTTCGGAGAGCATATTTAACGACGGTGCCCTCTGTCAATAGTCAATACAACCTGAACTAAGACTATCAGTGGTTGGCCGCTAACTTAGAGTATTCAAAGTTTCAATGGCCATGAACTCTTTTTAAAATGGCCACTAACTACAATTCCTGAGGGAAGAGTCTGTGCCTCTCTCGAATGGTACCGAGGATTTTGTAATATTTATTTCATCCTACTCGTTAATTAATGTAATAATAACGTTACGAACGTATATGAATATGTTCATTATATATTTATTTGATGTTTAAAATAAACGACACGTTAGCATATCACAGAGTATTTATTTCAAAAATATAACCTCCATATTTTTACACAACATAATATAATATCTTTATATTTATTACATCTAGCTCGATGCGACTGAAGACGGGTGACGCTTTGCCAACTGAGCCACCCTGTGCTCTTAGGGTAGGTCTCGGAATGGCCTTTATCTTAGCGATATATTATTAAACATAAGCACAATAATATAAAAGCGATATTATAATTAAAAAGTAGAAAGGGAATATAAAACGAGTGGGTACATGTTCTAATATAGTGTTATGTATGGAAGATATAGGAAGGCACCTCTCAAATTTTAATAAGTGTAGGTATTTATGAGTGTGTATGAGGGTGTGTGTATGCGCGTGATTGAAATTTAAAGATAAAATATAAATGAATGAATGATGAGTATAGTATGGTCCTACTATGTTAAGTCTATCAGTATTCAAATCGAAATAATACTAAATGCAAATTACTTATATCATAATACTTTTAATACAAAAACCGAATTTAGGAATTGGTTAAGCAAAGTAACTTTAACTTACGGACCTATAGAAAAGCTGTGCTTTTTGGAAGTTTACATTGTCCAGTTGTTTTTTGTAAGATCGAACTATCGGAAAGTCAAAATAAACTGAAAATAGTCCAGTCAACTATAATAGAGAGTTAGTCTGTGCGTTTAAATTTATAATACAATCAAGTAGGTTTATAATAATAAAATGAATGCAAACTCATACAACTATATATTCAACATTTTACATCACAATATACACAATTAAATAGTTTTTTTTATTATGTTCTTTTTTTACTGTGCAACACGGGCAACACCATCAGTCTTTGGCAAAATTGAGCAGAAGCAACTAATATAAGACTAATGATTGAGATAAATTAATACTAACAACATAATGAAACTAAACTAATGGCATGCTAAGCTAATATTAATAGTTAGAAGATATCCAATAAATATAAATAAAGAGTGTTGTCTCCTACGGAAAAGATTGGCAGCAAGTATGATTCACTTCTCACCTGACACGACACGTGTCGTTTTAGTCGGTTCAAGGCTGGTGCGGTAGGGGGGTTGTTTCCGTGGGTTATTTGTATTTAGTTTGATATCTTCGTCAATTAACATACTAATGTAAATGGAAGGTGATCAAAGGTGTGTAGTACATGCAACTGGTGAATTGCTAGCCAGCTGGCAAATTGCCCGCCATGCCAAAATATTTGAAGACAGGGATGTAAACAATCTAAATTTAATATTTACAAATAGTTACAGTCAACGGCAAAAGTAGTTTATCGAATCCTAATCCAATCACTTTATTTATCTTAATGAAAATTTTCAAAAGTCAAAACGATTTAAAAATGTATTACGCAACTTTTGTCATTGATCGTACCCAGGCAAATATTTTTGAGTGCAAACCACCATGCACCTGCCCGAGTGGGTTTCACTAATATAGGAAGTAGGACCACTAATATAAGAACAGCCTAAGATAAACCGTAAAAAAATTGCAATAGAGAGCAATGCCAAACTGAACTTACTGAACCCCTGACAGATAGTGAAGTTTGCACCTCAATTATTTTATATGATGAATTCACTTAATTCCACATTTTACATGCTAAATATATTAATACAAAAGAAATCTACATAACAAATGAAGATAAGTTGTGGAATATAGTGGTCCTCTATTATTATTATTTCCAAAGTGGACCCGGCGACCGAACCGGGTGAATCTACCTTTGGTGTGTAGGTCATTTCACCCATTTTCCCCTAACCACTATAATACAATGCCAAATTAAGAACATGCTAAGCACATTATCAAGAAACTTAGAGAATACTTTTTGATGGCATAGCTGGCCAAATACTTTAGAAAATAGATAGGTAGGACCTAGTTATAATAGAAAAAATAATTTAGTACTTATGACAGTAAAATATTACAATATAATATCAGAAGATAAATGATTAAAAATAATTTTGAATTTTATAGCCTCTATTTTTATTCATAAAAGTCATATAACTAAGCAGTGATTTTTTCATTTGTGCCATGAGTTTAATAAATAACTAAATAATTGGTTCAGTCTGTCTGTCTTAGTCTGTGCCGTTTAATAGATACTCTTAAATAGCTAGTCATACAAAGAATAGATAGATATTAATTCCTAAAAATCACAAGGTGTGTGGTAACAAAGTGTAGTAATAAAATATTTAATGATTAGATAAGCTTAATAATGCTAATAAATAGAATAGAAACTGAAATCTGTCACTATTTAGTGAATTTGTCATTTATATACAGCCTACACCTTATTAAAAACAATAATAACTCTTAATATAGCTTCATAATGTGTCATCTAACTGTCGCTTACTGTGTATACTCGACTACACTAATTCTCGAATACTTATACCTGAATGTAGTTAAGAATTAGTGTGGTTGAGAAAACCAGGTGGGTCTACAGTGTGAAAAAACCAGGAGCACCTCTTATTATAATAAATAGGTACAGTCGTCATCAGTTTAAGCTAACGCATTCCAAGTTACCAACTAGCTTTAAAAGTAGGCACACAACAGTAGCGATAGGTAAAAATTTTGAAAAGGAAAACCAGTGGAAATGTTTAAGTATAAATGTAAATATCTTCACCAACGGCTTCCTTTCGCACAGCAAGCTGCTCCCTCGCCCCTGGTACATAAAATAGTAAATCAAATGCTAAATTGATCCTTTGAAAATAACATCAAAAAATTATAAATCAATTTTATTTATTCCAATGTGAAGATTGTTTCTATGTACTGTTTAGCTTTAGCACCTTCTGAAAGCGACTGTACCTTCTACAATTTGTACCACACCATCTAGATAGGTACAGATATACATAAAATTTATCTAAATGGTGTTGCATACATTTTGACCCAATTCTTTTTTTTTTGTCATTTAGATAAAGTCTAGCATCGATATAGGGTACTCATAAACATAATTGATTACATTGAAAGTAAATATATTATGCAAATAGAATAAGGCGAACATAATATTAATAGTAACAGAGAATGTGATTTCTATCGGTAAGCAACTGAGCAGCAAAAAAAAAATTGTTTGATCTATAAATTTACATGTTGCAACGTTTCATTTAAAAAACATAGTCACAGTTGTTGTTCATTTGCCATACAAATACATTCAGTACAGGTATCATTGATTTTCATGTCAGATTATTTTTCCAAAAAACCAATAAATGTGTTGTTCGTAGATAAAGGAGTAGCGACAATAACAATCATTACAATATTGTTTTGGTAAATCAACTGCAATCTGTGAATATGTAAATCTATAATCTTATATCAGTAGGTAAATTTGTGCAAAAATCTATTTTATCTTATCTACAAAACAAACAAATTACATGACACTATATTTTTGCCATCCCTAGCTGTAAATACAAATTTTAAAAAAATTATCACATTATGAAGATTAACATTAATATATTCATTAAATAATGAGATATAAGACGATTCATGTGAATACCTATCATGGTTATATTGACAATGACTGGGTAGTTATTCGATAAAACACTGTCTTTATATTATGCCTGTTTAAGAACCAAAACATACCATGAATTTCAATATTGCATACATAATTAACTAGCTTTTGCCTATGTCCTTTCTCATGATCTAATCTACCCCTACATTCGCATTTATAATATTAGTATGGATGCGAAAGTAACTCTGTCTGTCTGTATGTTACGCTTTCACACCTGAACCACTGAACTGATTTTGGTGAAATTTGGTATAGGGGTAGCTTAGGTCTGGTCATCAGAAAAGACATAGGCTATGTTTGGCCGCGATAACCAACGTACACGCGGGCGGAGCCGCGGGCAAAAGCTAGTTTATAATATTTACATAATTAATTGCATCATGGCATACATAATTTATTACTTGTATTAGTTACCAAACTGAACAATTTTATTAATATGAACACCATAGGGAAATATCTAGATATACTATGAAGCTCACACATTCAATTATATACAATAATGTTAACAGGAATTAACACAATCATGGTCTGCCTGTGAAACATGACAAATCAAAATTATGTGTGCAATTTTAGTACCTATTCAATGATTGCATTACATTATTGTATTTATATATAAATCATGTTGCAGCCAGAAACAATGTTGCAGTATCTAAAGGACCAGATGGACTGCTCCTATCGCATGCATTAAATACATATTGTCGGATTCCCGGACAGTATCATATTCAATATACAATGTTGCAAAAATCATGAATCATCTTATGTCTAAAGTATTACTAACCACAACACTAAAACATTTGTTATATATATATAAATAGCATGACATGCAGACAATGGTTTGAAGTTTGAATATGTTGTTCATTTAAAAATTTTGATTTGGTGCCAATTTTAATAACATAGTGAGTAGGTAGGTACTGACAAAAAATGGGAGTATTAAGTGTTAATTTACCTCTGCATACCTCTTCAGGAATTTAAAGGTGTGAATATATATATGGAATGTGAATATATGCAAGAAAAATAGATGTTGACTTTGTTGGTATGACATAAACATTGATTCATCACTCCCCTCTCCCAATCCCCTCTGATAGAAAAGTCTCTTTGTTATTCATATTAAAATTATTTTGTTCTTTTGTTCATTCTCACAATGAAAATCTCAGCGATTGAACTTTAAATTTCAATAACTATGTTTGATTAGTACTTGTAAAACTACTACAATAGAAAATACCTCAGCCATGCTGTCATTGCTCCGGCACGCTTCCACTCAATGAACTCATTTTTCCGAGTTATTTTGATGCCACTATACCACTAGCATATTATAAGGGTATATTATCATGGAATTATACATTTCATCTAGACCAATAATTCAATAAAATTTATTAGCTAATTGCACAGCACCACATTGAAAGATTTTTTCCTAATACGCAGTCATCTACGTCAGTACCAGGTGGGCTAAACGAATAAGGCAAGTAATGTTTGCCCATAGAACACAATTTGATGCAGATAACAATAGGAATATTAACAATAATAACTATTAGGTTGTCACCACTGTTGTAATACATTAACAACAGTCGTGAAGGCTTACTATCTTAAAAAAAAATTGCAGCACTAGGTAGTCTATGGTCAATTATATGGCTCTCAGTATTCAAGAATTCAAGAGTAGAGCCGGTGGGAATTGTCACTATGGACCTAAAGTTAATGGAATATTAAAAATCTTTCGTCAACAAGAACTGTATTTTTAACTTGAATGTCATTAAATTTAGTTTATCATTATTTACAAGGTCCCAAGTGCATATTGCTTAGTGAATAATAATAATACATTCAAACCTGTCTGTGTCAATATAACAATAATTACATGCTATACAAATACATTAGGAAGGCAAGAATTAAGGGCTGAGTGGTGGGTCATCGTTGCCGATCATGACATCTTCGTACATAATGTCGTTATTTCTTCTCGCCTGAATCTTTTGTTGCACATACTCAATTAAATTATACTTCCTTATCACTAACACGGCTCCCGCTATGAGCAGAGCGAGGGTGAATATCGTGACTGTAGCGATTGTTGCGCCACTGTGCGAAGTGTCGCTGGCGTCCGGCTTCTCGCAATCATCCCCGACGCGAACGAACCCTCGTAAACAGTCACATTTCGATGTGGTAGCATTACACGTCTGGTATTCCGGACATGCACGATATACCGATACATTGCAGGACAGGATGTGCTCTGTTAAAAAGAATACACTTCGTAACACAGGACAAATTGATTCAATTAAATAATTGTCGGCTACTTACAACTTACCCGAGCAACCGTATTGTATTAAATTTAGCAACAGAGTCGCCAAAATATCAATCGTTTTCAACTTCATTGTGTTTTAACTCCTTGTTTATAACTATTTACATCACAATTTACGCCGACAAAGCTTGAGGTTTATTGTCTATTTGTAAAACTGGAAGAACACTTTACTGCGACGAGCGCAAGCAAAACAAATGTCAAAATTATTGTACTGTCATACCGGCCATACGTCAATTATGTTTAGTTCTTCCTAAACAAAGTGCGTACGAAATCGTAATGGTTAGTTTATAATGGTTTTATCAACTTCATCAAGCTAAGAAAATTTGAAGGACAAGCTATATTTTTATACTTTGTTATATGGTTCATGATTCTGAGTGTGTCTTGTGCTGACAAAGTGAAACTATTCAATTCTTTAGCAAAAATAAAACGCATTTACGTTTCTTTACAAGCAAAATAATACAGCTTTTGGTCGAAATAGTAAAGGACACTCAGAACAATAAAATTAAATTAAAGAAATACAAAATTCGAGGCAGCTAGGACTCTTAGTCTGGACATGGCGAGGGAGGCTCGTAAGACAAGGCCGCGTAGAGTATACACCTACAACTACGTCAACAACATCCTGACATGCACTACCTGCAACCGTACCTTCAGCAACAAACTGGGATACACCAGCCATATCCGCATGAACGATACATTCACCAGTCCAGCGTCAGTCACCGTAGCCGAAATGGGCTGGGAATCATCATCATCATCATCATGGACCGTGTGCTTGTAGACCGCCTATGTGGCATAAATTTATATATTTTTAATGGAATAGGGAGGCAAACGAGCAGACGGATCGCCTGATGGTGAGCGATCACCGCCACCCATGGACACCAGCAACACCAGAGGAGTCACTAGTGCGTTGCCTTCCTTTCAATGGAGAGTACGCTCTTTTCTTGAAGGTTTAGATACTCAAAAAAATCACTAGAATAGCGCAGCATAGTAAAGGGTCATTATCATCGTCGCGATAGGCTTTCGCCTCCGTGCCCGGGATTCTCCTTCCGGCTTTTCCTCTCCCACTTCAGACGGTTTTGTGAGGTAGAGGAGGATAATCCAAACTGAAAAGTGAGACGCATGTCGGCAAATCCCTTTCAACGTCATATGTTGCTTTTCTACCTAGGTCCACCTACCCTTCCTACTGGGACCCGACGACGGGAGCAGCATTGTCAGACATTTGTTACTTACCCACGTTTACCACTTCGCAAATCGTGGCAACACCAATGAAAGTGATTTGCCTGTAAGTATTTATCTGCCTGTCCGTGACGGACATGAAGATTGGCTTCACAATATCATTTTTGGCCTCAGCATTTTCATCTCATTCAACTTAGTATTGTGTTCAGTTTGCTATTTATTGAATAAAAATAATTATGTACTTAATTTAACTTGAAAATTATAACTTCATGTAAGCGGTGGAGTGTATATAATATATATATATATATATAATAAATTCATGGGTTCCATTCCTGTTCATGCATATTATGTAGTACTTACTTACCTATATTTGCATTGGTCTAGGAGTTTCTATGTGGGTAAGTATCGTTAATATATTCAAACTCTTGATAACGTAGGTATCTCCCTATTAAAGAACCTTAGGTAGAAATAAAATCTTTACACATTTTATTTTTTATTAATATATAAATTAATTATTATAATTAATTAATAACGAAAAGTGTACTTTCCGAAGGCCTAAAAGCTATCAGTCTAGAAAATTTCACAATATTTTGTTGGTCTTAATCTAGAAGTCATATTCTGAGGCCGCCTCGCCGTATGTATATTTCTCAGGTAGGATGTAGTCTCTGGGATCGTGTCCATAAGCTTCAACACCACCGTTGCCATTTGGGGCTCCCTCTCTGAAAACCAATTTACCTACGCTTAGTACCTATCTACCCCAAGGGAGGGGTGAGATGTGCTTCTTATAATATTTCAATGAAGGACAATCTGAGATCAAAACGTAACTGAAAAAAAAAAATAGGGGTGTGGCTGTGTCGTGGGCAAACAGCTGCTGTGTGTTGTACGATACATCATCATCTTAGCGTTGTTTCTAGTTGTCAAGGCTTTCACTTCAGAACCCGGGATCTGCATAAGTACTTCTACTTCTGTCAGTTTGAGTATGAGTCAAACTGAAAGAACAAAAAGGCTTTCTTGGGAGTGGCTGCTGTCTGACCTACCAAATCCGAGCGGAAGGCCTGCACCAGGCAGTAGAGCTTACCGTTTTTTTTATCGTACGCAAAATCCCCACGGATTCCACCCCCACGGAGCTGGTGGAGGTGGTTATGTCGGACTCGAACCGACTAAAACGCACGCCGTCTTGGGTCTTTGGTTGCTGGAGGTGAGATTGCCGAAAGAATATCTCTCGCACCCCTGCAGACCCAGGACCCATATCTTTAGAGTCCCCAACTAGCCCTGGGTACGGGGAGGCGCACTTTGCGCCGACGCCGCGGCCTGCTTCTGCTAGGTTGACAGGCGGCTCCACCGGTGACCCCCAAGCCAGCGCTCATGGAGGACGGAGGTCGTTCTGCGACCTCCGACGTCCGGTTCGCCTTCGCTCTTCGCGGGCTTCCCGGGCCCGGAGTCTAGTCTGGACCCGACCAGCCGCCTCCTTCTCGAGCATTACTTGCTCGCAGAAGGAGGCGGCCGCACCCCAAGCGTAGGGCTAACAGTTGAAGTGAGGTTTCTGTGGCTCTATACACTCATTGTAATAGTCATTCTTGTAAATAATCATGTGCCATCATAACTTGTAACATTTACCTTAGTTGGCCGTGATGTTTGTCTTCGTGATGCTTGTCTTCTTGTTGTTTCGATTTCTTTTCCTCAGAATCTTCTGCTTCCTCGTGTTCATCCTTGAATTCTTCTGGCTCTCTTATTCGTTCCCTCTTGTTTTCTCTCGGCACTGTAATATTATAGTATTTCGTAATTTATAAATAAGATGTTTTGGTACCCATAATAAAATCATTTTCATCTGACTTCATTTATTTGTGTTCATTGAACAAATAATGAAGACTCGAAATCTAACAAGTAATATTTTGATAAACTGTGACTTCTATATTATAAACATTCTTCATCTATGTTGTGTAAATACTGCGTTAGGTAAATGTATAGTGTGCGTAGTGTGAGTTTTTTCATCCATTCGCTTCAATAAAAAACTCGTACACACAAAAAACGTCCCAATTGCCGCATTTGAACATTACTTGCTCGCAAGTGAATGGGTGAAAAAACTCTCACTTGGCACCCATTTCACCTTTATAAACTTTCTGTAGCTTTAGTGATTGAGTCAGCTGTTGAACTGATAGGTTCTTTATTTTTTCTTATAAAGGTACATATTTTCCATTAGAGCTAAACAATATTTTAAAATCTTAATATTAAATCCATTTTAAGATTCTCTTAATAAATTTGAATGGTTTTCGAATAAATTTTGCACCTCTGCGTTCACGAAGGTGACTGTAGGCACCGTCTTGTCCTTCCTCGTCATGTCCAAAGGAGTCTTGCTTTTCGAACTCGTAGTGGTCCCCAGCCTTCTTATGATAGGAGTCAAATTGCTGGTAGCCTTTCTTGCCTCCTCCGACCTTCTTCCGGGAATATCCAATTTCACCGTTACCTTCCCCTTCATGAGATCTGTGATAATCTCCGTCATCTGGCGGCTATAGAAATAAATTACTAGGTTATTTACTTTTGTTTTCCTTGTGGTATCCTTCAGGGGCCACCGCACCGTGTGCACACGATGAATCGATTTTATCGGGGTCGAACCGATCACAGCCACACAGTGCCTCACATCGTCAATAAAAGACGGCATAGCCGGGCGAGACAGTTGGTCTCTCCGGGAAGTCAATTTCTGGCAACACGTTTTTTCAGAGTTATGTATTAAAGCGGTCGTGTTCTGGACGAGATAGAAAGAGCGTGAAGTGCATGTATGCGCAGTGAAAAAGAAAAACACTAACGTGTCTATTTTGCACTATGTACTACGACTACTAACACTACTAATTCAACGTTTAGTGATAAAGAGGACAGTCCAAACTACTTACATTCGGAGGTTTTGGAGTCTATTTACAGAATGAAACTTACCGCAGCTCTCACTTCCCTAACGTAGGAACCCACAGATTCAGAATCACTTGCATCTTCAATTGCCTCTAAAGTATTCACCGCCTCTTTCGACTCCAACAGGGGAGCAGCTAATACTGCACTCAAATGCAGCAAACAGAGCGTCAAGGACGCTAATTTTATCGCCATTTTGTTATTTCTGGAAGATTTATTCAAATTTTGCAATAATCATAATTTAATTTTTCTTGGATACTGTCCAGCTATCAATTTGAAATTGAACGGAATATTTTGCTTTTTATACAATAGGAAAATACTTAGTCAAAATTTAACGTAACAGAAGCTAATCAATATCTCAATCACTAATACTTTGCACTTCTAAATTGTAACTGAAATCCAATCATGTGTGACAAATAGAGCAGCGGCATTTCTTAATCACTTTTTTCACTTACGTTCACAAAGTGTGCAGTGAGTTGCTAAGACACGTTCAGTACGAACTCAACACAGTTATTCAAATCGTGTATTTTATATAACACGAAATTGCGGCCACCTTGGTCTTTCACAATAGTTTCCACTGACCCCTGTTCGATTCTTCTCGAGTACTTCATCTACTTTAGATTAGTCTGGAACAGTTTTTATATTCATTACATCAATGGTTTTAAATTGTTCGTTGCAGTTTATGCGTTGATGACCTGCGAACTGCTTTTAAACGTTTCATGTTTTTACATTAGTGACTCGTGTTCCATTGTGTTTGCTCTGCTATTTATTTGTCAACAATGTGAATGAATTGCCGTTTTATAAACAAAAATATACAAACTTGTATTGGGTGTTTCGACGTACCTGCAACACTTAATACCGATAAAATACATGGTTGAAAGTCCACCAGACAAAATAGAGAGATCTTATAATCAATCTTATAATATTAGATAAAGAATCTTATAATAACTATAAATAAATGACAGTGTAGCCAACGCGTTCCGAATTATGAATATTTTACAACATGGCGTCAAACCAGTGAGCTACTTCGTCTTGATTTTATGTTCTATGATGATAACAAATCGTAAAAAGGTAATAGTAACTTTTCCGGAATACATAATTTCGCATATTATGGTTTATATCTTTTCATACCTATTACTGAAAATCTTTATTAATAAAATACATAAGTAATCCTCCGACGAATACTACTATAAACTCAACTTCAAAAATATTTTTATCAGTGCCATCCACGTTGTACGCCGACCGTAATATATACTCATCTTTATTTTTTGTTATTTTTATAACGAAACATAGCTTTAGCGTTGATTGATGGTACAATTTACCAATACAATTCATCCTAATTAGAATTTAAAGATTTCTACGACCTTCCATTATTTGGTAACGTAAGTTGGCAGAAAATTAAACGTTTTATTGCCTATTTCAATAGATCTTGATAAACCAACACGGCATGAAATTGAGCAAATACCGCAAGCTTGAAATGAACTTAAGAAATTTGAACATGCTCCTGTAGAACCGCCGCTTTGTATCGAAATATATCTGCTTCAGACATTCGAATGACGAAATTCGTGTTTAACATTGAGCCTCCATTTGAAGAGTAGTTTTATTTCTTTCTAATAAGAAGCCTATCGCTCAGTAATTACATATTAATTATATACTCGTACACTCATTACTCAAATTGCAAACCTGGATAACTTTAGCAATAGCCGAAAGTACTTCAAAATTTTAACAATGTTAACCTTAGTAGGTTTGGTGAAGTTTGAATGTAAAAAAAACTTATATCTATATAATTATGATGATTGAGTGATAGATGATTGCAAAAGTAGGATCAAGTCTCAACATAAACTTTAATTTTTAAGCAATGGTTGTATTTGAAGGTTTTGTGAGGAAATTACTTAATCTTATAGTTATTGTAGATAAAACGATTATTACATATTTATACTCAATGAGGGAGGGAGAGGATTCGTATTTTCACATTAAAAAAATAAAATTTTGTCGATATAACAAATTCAGTTACAGTTATTGCGGGACAGTTGTCCAACTGCTCTGTCCAACTATTCGGTCCATGGGTCTTTACTAGGGGCAGTTGTCCAACTTTTAAAATAGTTGTACCACGTCCGGTTCTTTTATTATATTAAAACAAGTTACATACCTGCGCACCTATGGTAAAAAAGTAGAATAACTGAACAATATAATTTGCAGAATTATGTAACAATAAACATGTTGCTTAGACTTTTTTGGACCACGGATCTCTCAAAAGGTGCTGTGGTTCAATTAATTTTAAAGTTAGATAACTCCCTTATTAAAGACGCATGGTGCAACTAGTTGGACAGAGCAGTACCACTACCACTACCCCGCAATGGTTACTGTATCCTTCAGTCCAATAGTAACTGTTATTACTATCATCCCATGCGTTTGATATTTAACCTTAAATTTGAAGTATTTTTGTAAAATGTCTATTGATATAACATAACATAAACTCACGCCTGTCTTCCCAGAAGGGGTAGGCAGAGGTGCTAGCACCCACATTTCGCCAGTTTATGTTTAGGTCCCAATGTAATAGGTATAGGTGGCGAGCCTATTGCCATTAACCGGGCACTAATAAACCTGCGATAAATACACACATAACTTCGAAAAGCATCGAAAAGTCCCTTTAGGTGCATGTGGTCCATATTATCATTTCGTCTAAAGTATCAAAAGGTCCATAGTATTATAACGACTAGTATCATTTCGTCTAGTTCATGAAATGGTCCATAGTATCTATTCGTCCAAATGTCAATTAGTCTATCTCTGTAAAGAGCCTCGTAGGACCACATGCACCTAAAGGTTTTTATTAGGTAACTAAATCACTAGTCAAGTCAAGGAAATAAACGCTTATATTTCTTCTAAATAAAAAACCTTTCGAACTTAAAATAAAATCTTATTATGTGTTAAGTCTTATGTACAATATTTTTTTCAGGAAATTTATTAAGGTTATGTTACCACTGTCAAGTTCTAAGTATTAATAGTTCCTTATATTTTTTATCAAAACAAATATCTTTGTTTCGCCTATTTTTTGCAAAGAACAAAATAAGGATTGTTTAAACTTATAATCATAGTGTTTAGCTTCCTTCATTAAAGATTTTATAAAGAGGAAAATGTTTGGAGAACGCGGTATTCGGCTATTAATTCTCCTGTGCCACCCCTCTAGACAATTAGTAGTGCGATGTACGTCTGCAGCACAACTGATAAGTTGTAGGTATATTACAATACCATTGTCGTTCAAAATACAATTTAAATTGTTCCATTACGAAGGAATTCGGCGACTGTTGTAATATTTCCGACCACGCATCTGATATCTGATGTCCTGGTAGCAGCGGTAAATATGAGCACCATCTGGTTATATTCCTGCCATCTCTTGCACAATCAAGCCCAATATCCTTACTTTTTTTCCATATTGCATCGGAATAATGGTGAAAGCAACCAGATACAACATCTGGAAAAACGTTTTTTACTGCCTTAATTTGGGCTCGCTCGTAGTCAGATTTGAATTTGGAAATATTAACTCCCAGTTTTTCTTTAATTAAGTGAAAGAAACGTATATAAATGTTGCCTCGGTTTTATTTGGCAATAACCCGTAAATTATAGGGTACACGTTGACTGACAAAACAGTTGATTTCATATCTACATGCAAACTATAGGTACAACTGGTAAAACGGTTTCGGAACACATTTGAATGTGCCGTCTGCATAAAAATCTTTTTTATTGTCTTTTACAATTTTTCTACATATTTTAGAACAAAAGACCAAAATTCTTTCATCATCACCGACATCACAGACTAAAAAGCCTTCAGCTCGGTATATTCACGTCTTTTAAATGTTCAAATTTAAGGTTTTCCGTGTTTAAATATTTTTTTCTTGATCGATACAATGTATTTTTATAACCTTCATAGGAAGGAATTTCATATATATATTGCTCGCCTTTCATCTTCAACTTTTCAAATATTGATTGTACCGATCCTAGATTTTTGCACACCTTCTTACATTCATGTTTTACTACGGCAACTTCCGGTCATTTTTTACAATATCACTTTTACAAATGTGAGGTTTTTCGCGTATTATTTCATTTTAGTTTTTTATTGCAATGGTAGCTGAACATTCTAGTCTATTTGCATATAAGTCATCTAAAACTGAAACAGCCAGTAAAGTGTGTAGGGTTTTGTAGTCCAACCAAAAAGTTTTGTTCATAGTCCAACTATACGAAAAACTAGACGTAATGATACTCTGGTCGTTTTGATACTGTAGACGAAATGATAATATGGACGAAATGATACTGTAGACCTTATAATACTATGGACCTTTTGATACTTTAGACGAAATGATAATATGGACCACATGCACCTAAAGGGAAAAGTCATTGGTGTGTGCCATGGTAAACCTCGTCTCAGCAGTCCATTACCCATACCACCAGGCTAACGCAGATTACATTCAGACAGTATATTGATATACTGTAGATAAGGACTGGGTAAAAGTCTATTTCAAACAATCCCGAAACAATTTAGGAACGCTAAATCTTTTTTTTTTTTTTTTTTTTTTTATATAGGACACGTCAATTTGACTTCACCTCGCCTGATGTTAAGCTAAAGGCAAAGTCTCGGAAAGAGGGTCACCATCGTAAACATTTACCATGTTAACAGTGGTGGCACTCAGCTTGACGGCCTCATTAGATGCCTTTTCACGCCCCGCTTAAAGGACCCGGGACTGTAGGAAGAAGGAAACACGTGAGCTGGCAGGGAATTCCAGGTCTTAGTGGTGCGGCATAGGAATGAATCACTGAAACGCTTGGTTCTAGCAGGTATACTCTGCACCGTAAATGGATGACATCTTAGCCCTGCACGTGTCGTCCTGTGAAGGAAAGGGGAGGGTGGGACTAATTGGAAGAGCTCGTCAGAACATTCACCATGGTAGAGACGGTAGAAAACTGCCAAAGACGCAACATCTCTACGCATCTGCAAAGGCTCGAGGGTGTTCGTGACCTCAGGATCCCCAATAATGCGGACCGCACGTCGCTGCAACCTGTCGAGAGCATCTAATAAGTACTTTGCGGAGCCGTCCCAGAGATGTGAGCAGTATTCCACGCAGGAACGAATTTGGGTCTTGTATAGAAGACACCGCTGCTCCGGCGTGAAAAAACGTCTCACTCTGTTCAGGACTCCGAGTTTACGCGAGGCTGATTTGATGATACTCTCGATATAGTTTTTGTTATTCAGTTTGCAGCGAACATCCATACCGAGGATAGTGAGGTGATCCTGCAGTGGCAGTGGTGTGCTCTGAAGAGTGGGAAGGGGAAGGAAAGGAGATACCTTAGCTGTAAACGCACATGCCTGGGTCTTCTTGGCATTGAACTCCTACTTTTCCTTCTTATATAGGTACTTACCTGTTAGAAAAGGTCCAGGGTGCTATAAATACAGCACAGAAAATACAAAGGAATTTACGCTCTCATGGGGTGGGTCAAAGAAGACGCTTGAAGTACTATTATTTTTTATTGACAAGTTTCATTTCTTAATACTGATAATGTCACTCAGCCGCCATTAAGCCACCATTATTATACTTTTTCAAGGTTTTGTCACATTTGCATCTGTGAATGCGCTATATACTACTATAGAGTTTCCAGTTGCTGTCTTAGTCATGTTAGGTGCGTTTCTGTCTGCTGTGCTATCAGTCGCGCCGCCGGAGTCGGTAGTCGTTTCTAGTGGCTCGCCTTGAGTATTTTCAACTTTTAAAGCATCAGGTAGAACATTGTAATGAAGCTGCCATTCTTTATTTAATTTCAGTTCATCCAAAGCTTTTGCCCTGAAAACATACACACCTAATAGTTTTCATGTAAAGCGCGTGAAAATGTATTACTCGTAGTTTCGAAATTCGAAAAGAGAGACCATTTGAATATTATTAACATCTAATTATGGCGACTCAAATTTTTTAGACTTCATCCACTTCAGGAGAAGTGAATGAAACTTAAGAAACTTATGATAAAGTGATATGAAATTATATTCGTAGAAGGGTAAAGTTTTAATACCGATGATACTAACACAATATCCTCTGTGACATCAAAGCGCAAAACAGGAATACCAACATCTCGACCCCTTTGTATTGCGTGTTTAGCTAAGATGTGAACTATTTCCGAATCTTTCGAAGAATTTTGTGGCACTATAAGAATAACCTGTAAGAAACAATTTACATTAACGCTTAAAAAGGTAACTAATACTTATTGAATTAAATTAAATAATGCTATAGGTACAGTAGTATTTTTTAGGCTATGTGGTAACCTGCTAGATCAAAATCAAACACGAAGGCTTATCCTACTACCATTTCTTTTTTACTCTATTTTTTAATATTAGGAACCGAAATTATCATATATACCTACTACTAGCTTTTGCCTGCGGCTCTGCCCGCGTGGGTGTCGGATATCGCGATCAAACATAGCCTATGTCCTTTCTCAAGGTCTAATCTACCCATATACCAAATTTCATCAAAATCGATTCAGTGGTTTAGGCGTGAAAGCGTAACATACATACAAACAGACAGACAGATTTACTTTCGCATTTATAGTATTAGTATGGAAGTATGGATAGCTCTACCATACGCACAAACCTGTAATATATTATGAACGTGGTACTTTTCATGTAGTGCTGGTGCCCGCAGGCAGTGTGCCGTGAAGTGCATCAGACGCTTGGACCGCGCGCAGCTGATGCATCGCGCCCACCGCTCCAGCAACGCAGCATCCCACGGACAGACCGCCAACCCAAGAGCCAAGCCTCGGATCTGCGACCAGCCGCGGCGCTCTTGCTGTTCAGCTAGCATGGAATGGCCTGAAAATTTTATTTTTACTTGGAATCTTCTCATGCACTTGACTGTAGGTACAAGTGAATCGTCTGACATCAGTTGATTCTATCATTCAAGGGAGTTCATACCATGATTATTCCAGGAGATAATAAGTTACAAGTTCTGAACGTAAGATGATACAAATCGAAGAAAATCGAACACCTTCAAATGGATGATAATACATAGACCCAGCAGATCTATAGTTAAGTAAATTGGGTGTCTGGTAAAAGACCACAATTATTGTATTTATGGCGCATGTAGGATGGGGTCTTCTGCCTCTGTTACCTTGCGCTAGTGCCCTGCAGACATAATCGCTCAGCACTAGCTGTGAGGGTGACGGCGGCGAGACAAAGCCTGGTAACGCAGAGCGCGCGTTTTCCTGCACGAAGCGCAACACGCGGGGCACGTCTGCCGGCCGCGCGCGACGCACTCGTATCCGTTGCTCATTCTCGGTGCCTTGTAGTTGCTGAAAATTGTCGAGTTGTTATAGCTGAATATGTTTCACTACAAAGGATATATTGATAGATATCAACACAAAGTGGTATACCATAGCCAGAGGCAGTTGCCACTGAAAAGTGATGGTTTTTTATACTAAGGTAAGATTTTCTGATGGCCCTCTCGGGTGTAAGATTACGTCCCCAACTTTCTCCAGGAAAGAGGGTGCGTGTAACACGAAGCTACCTCGGTCTGCTTCTGCTAGGGCGACAGGTGGCTCCACCTGTCACCCCCAGTCTCGCGCTCATGGAAGACGGACGACGCAGAAGTTATTATACAAGGTCATTTTTCTCAATGGCATGTAGTCTAAGTACCTATATGGACACTGGTACCTGCCTGTATAAATAATAACATTATAAATAAATATTATAAGTCTTTCCGAGTCATAACAAGCGAGTAAAAAGAAGTTACTGAAGAATTAACTTCTAGTTACAGACATACATACATACATACAATCACGCCTTCATCCCCGGAGGGTTAGGCAAAGGTGAATTAACACCCACATTTCACCAATAATTGTATTGGGTCCCACGTAATAGGGGGTGAGACTTTTGCCGTATTCCGGGCACTATTGTTGACTCGGGCCTATATCTGAGGCTGAGTCTGGGCTGTATATATATGTCTGATCCCTTAGTCACCTTGTACGACACCGCATGGGAAGATATGGGGTGGCCCAAATTCTACTCTGCCGGGAACCACGCGGCCATTTTTCACTAAATATAGGGTTTTGACCCTTAATCATTCTAAGAAGAGTAATTATTGCATGATTGTGTTTTGAATACCTACCGGCGAAGAATACAAAATGAAATTGAATGCTAATGTTGTATGATTTTAATGTATACATGCTACTATTAGCATACAAGTAAATAATATAGTTCTACGCAAACAAACTACTATTCAATCTTACTAACTTTCTTGCATCAAATTTTATCTGATAGAAACCGCTTTAAACGATAAGGCGGTTCATTGAACTGCTTCATCATAACGCACTCAATTTCATATTGTTATTATTACAATGTACCTTAAACTTTTGCAGAGACTATGATACTGCAGTAATGCATACAAAACACTAAAGAAACTGGTGATGATTTACAGCACTGACTACAAAAACGTATTGCGTCACTTAGAAAAGTTAGAAAAGATACTCAATAAAAGCAGTAAGAGTGAACGGTGGGTGACAAGGCGCCTTTCTTACTTTTCAAAACTTGTTGCTGAGACTTACACCATGTTTGTCTTTGTTTATATCTGTTTTGGGCTTATCTGCGAATGACCGTGACCTTGGGCAAGGCCACGTTACACCCGGCTTCTTGACTATGTGTCTCACTGTAGGCAACTTGAACCAACTTGACAGTGCCGACATAATGGGCAGCCGAGGATGATTTTATAGATCACTGGAAACTTTTGTCATTTATTTACGTCTATTCATCGTGTTTAGGGCGTTATATTTATAAATTATTAATAAAAATATACAATAAGTTTAATATGGTGGCATATTGACGGTTGATGTGACAGTTGTTCATTTCATGTTTAAAGGTTTCCGAATTTAAATTATGTAACAACAGCCAGAGCACGCACAAAAAGTTTGCTACGTTTGTCATTCAACATTCGTTCAGCTTTGAATTTTCATTGAGGCTGTGTACACCTGTACCTCCACTTGATATAGTCTTCCCGTACCCCACAGAAACCAGTTCCCCCCTAGTAAAAAGTATCCTTGTTGTAGAAGGAATCCTTTAAGCTACGTTCCATTTTTCATCAAAATCTGTTCAATGTTTATAATGTGATTTTATAACGAACACCCAAGCATCATCATGAACTTTAACATTTATAGTATTAGTAAGACACCGTAAAAAAGTGGTCAATTGACAGCAGTAGTTTCTATGATGTTGCTCATGATAATGGCCATCATATCATTGCATCATGTGAACCATGATGAAATGATGAGACGTGATGAGAGTAAATTATTATATCCAAATCAGAAATGAATTTGAGACAAAGCTAATTTACGTAACTAGGTCAAGAGCATAGGTCAAAAGTAATATACTCATTTATTCTAATAACATTTTGTAAAAACGAATGACGTTGTTATTTTGTAGATACTAATTACACCGTGTGTTACTTAGTGCGATTGAATTTCAACTTTGAGTTGATGGATGGATGTTGAAGAGGTCTAAGGAAGCTCTTTGTGAGAGTGGATACAGCACATAATAGACTGGTATTGCCATAATAGCTGGATTGTAAACTAGGAGTAACAAAACTACATATCTGAAGCGGAGTTAGTGACTTTAATGGCCCTAATCAGTGCAAGGAATTACAAATAAGATAATGTTATCCAAGTGACATTGTGAAGTGTGGAGGCATAGAACTGCCTAAAGAACAGCCTTTTTTTGATATTTATTGTACCCAGAAAATTTGGAGCTGTATTTAGAGCTGTAGATATCAAACAAAGGTGTCGAAGCCACAGAACAAATAAATAAAATTATGAAATATTATGTTTATATAGATCTTAGATTAGATACTTCTTATTCTCCCTATCTCTATCAAAATAGCAGTGGCATCTATCAGATAAAAAAGTAAAAAAATACACGTCAAACAACTAAAATTTATTGTGAAATTATAAAGTTTATTCAAAAATGTAGCAGTTTAGTTAATCGTCCATAATTACAATAATATAATTAAAAAGAAAGTCATGGTGCTAATAAGAAGTCGTTGAAATCCATGATGATCTGGGTGAACGCGTTGAAAAAGGTTGCGGTGAATGTGTCCACCCATTTTAGCCCATTGCGTACTGATCCCTCTCCTGTAGCCAGTCTCGTTAGGTGCAAGTCAACTGGTAAGGGCAAGTACAATCGCAGTAGACTGCCGTCCGTGTGCCGACCCTGCCCAGACGAGCCAAAGCCGGTGGGTACACTTCTAAAATGTTGATCAAATAGAAAGACTTTATAAAAACATATTGAAGGCCGTCTCTCAGCTTAATTTGAGAGACGGTTTTTGCATTTTTTTCTTATGCGTAAATTAATTCTTGAATTTGGTGACCATTTTAACCGTTTTTCAAGTAAGAGAAACTTCTCAAATCGGTTTAATTTTTCAAGATATTGGTTTTTACTGAACTCAGTCGTTTATAAACTGCTTTGAATTTCTATGGGCCCCATTGTTATTAAATTCAATTCTAGCGACGCTTTTTATAAGGAGTTGCAGAAAATCCTTAGATATTAGTACTAGACATATCCATTGAGATTTCAATATTTTCTGAAGGCATTTGCATTCATTCGGGTGAAGTTGAAGTGATGAAAACTACCACAGATGACCACTGGACCTTCTCATTCGAGTATATTGTTTGTTATCACAAAGTCTATTTTCAGTGCTTCGATCCCAATACAATAACTATAGAGAGAGGACGACAATGCCACGGCAGGCTGATCCGCTCGTTTCTGTACACCGAGCACTGGCCGCGGGAGCCTAGTGTAGTGGGTCTGTGGATGCCGCTAGACTCCCCCTACCTCGACACGCTGACTGATATATACTCGTATTCTGGTACGTATATAGATTCTTCAGATTGATTGGGCCCGAAAGTCTTAGTAGAACCTAGCACGCATAACTTACAGCTTCTTTTCTTTTTACTACATAAGGCCGGAGCCACACATTCCATGAAAAATAAGTTCTAAATATTGACGCAAACATATAAACTATAAATTTATATGTTTTCAGGGGATCGTTTCTTAGCTTTCGAACGGATCAAACGAACTAAAGAAAGAAAATTAGTTGGTTTATGTGTGTGCAACAAAAAGTTCCCTTGGCAGATCCAAGAGCTGGAGGAATGGGCGCACGTAACTGCCTCCAACCCAGAAAGAAGTAGGATGTTTTTTTGCGCACATTGTTTAAGAAGTCCCAACTTGTACAAAAAGTATCACGTGGATTTCATCTATGAGGTAATAAATCTAGCTTGTCTCTTAAACCTTTCCTATGGCAACTAGTGACACCAATCTTTAATGTAAGATGCTGTATTGTAAGGCTTCACAGGTTATTTTCAGGCAGTTTTAAGGAAACATTGTTATGAGAATCGCTAGTATTTTTTCATTTTGAGTTCTTTATAAATATATTAAACGGCAGATGCTGGAATTAAAATGTTAAGAAAGCCAAGAAATAAAATCATGCTTTACCTACGTAGGATTACGTGTGGCTTTTCAGGTCGAGGTTTTATGTACTGCTCGAGAAGTCGCCTCTCACGGTGTGGGTCAAATATTGCTGAAGACGGCTTTGGACCATGCACAGGACCTACGGTATCCTCTCGTCCAAACTATCGCCGTCAGCCAGTATCAGTAAGTATCTCCCCTAATCTTTCTGATGAGAATGTTCAGAGGTCTACCCTGTTAATTTTGCTTACCTTACTCTAATTTCTTTTAGGGCTGAAATTTGTGAAAGCTGCAATATGAAGCTTGACTGGAGTATGGACTACTCCGAGTTTGTCGACTCCTGTGGTCAACGCGTGTTCTTTCCTAGACGGCCCCACCAGACCGCCAGCATCTACGTCAAATATTATAGTCCTCAAATGAGTTTACAGTTACCGTGTAAACCACCGTTTTAGTTTATATGATCTGACTTCTTGCATGGTTTTTAACATTTTGTAGGTATTTTTGATTCCCATGCATGAAATACAAGATGTGTTCAATGGGTTCTACGAATAACTTTCAATGCGATGGTTAGGTTACGAGCTAAGAGCTAAATTAATTTTACTCTGTTCAAATCTTAGACCTCATAAGATTATAAGACTTCTTATTTGGCCTGTGACTTAAAAAAAAACTTCTAAGTAACTCAGGAATACAATTACTATCTGTAGGTTTTCTGAGAGAGATTACCTACAAACACACTATATCTATCGATGTAGTGTTACCAAAACAATATTTTGGCTTACTAGGAGACCATAAGATATGAAGAGGAAGGTAACTTTTCTCGGGACTTTTTCAGGAATCTAATAGATTTGACGTATTGATAAGATTTCGAGAGAAACTTATTTGGGTTAGTCCTACCAGCACAGCATTCTGAATCGAAATTATTCATTCTACTTTTGTAGTAGTACAGTAAGCTTCAGAGAAAAGGAACCCCCCTTGAGGATAAAACCATTATCAAGGGGGGTTCCTATTCTCTGAAGCTTACTGTACCTCTATATGTATGGTCTTCTGGTACTAAAACTAAAGTAGGAAAAGCGAAAGTAGATTGCACTTTCAGCAAATCTATCTAATCCGTTTTATTTTCGTTTCGTATCAATTCAGTATAGGCCTTACTACAAATTCACAAGTCTTTAAAAAAACGTAAAAATAAAGCTAAGTTACATTTCAATTTAACGGCCTTTAGTTTGTTACCTGCATAATTATATGTGTAGGTTTATGAAGTGAAATCTATTTAAAATCGAAAGTAATTAAATCACGTTTGAAGGATTTGTAAAAGGTGAATTTTTGTTAGTCACCAATTTTTTTTTCCAAAGTACCCCCCAATTTCGTGCCTTCTGTCTTTGAGTTCAAAAAAAAAAAATGAATGACTGCTTTAAAGATTAATAATAATTACCTTTACACAAAAATATGTCCACTGCAGCTCTGCAATCAGAAACGCAGTGATACATTTTTAAAAACATATCTCCGCCTATTATCACCAAACGTCTTGATGTCTGGTTCTATAAGATTTTTTCTTTTTTAATTCGGCTCCATATTTTTTTAACCATCAATGGTTAGTTGAACACAGTCTGTATCCTCCAAAATACTTATAAAATGTTCAAACAATATCAAAAGTTGTTCATGACCCTAGTCACTATGTTAGCGTATTGTAGACGAAATTATGTACATTGTAACGATGTAAGTCTATTGTACGTAGCGTAGTGTGATGTGAATCAAATTAAAGTGTTACTATTTACTGAAACTCTTTAAATAATAATTATAATTTTACAAATAAAGTGTTAAAATAATGAATGAAAGTTTTATTGTATACCGAGTGTATAGTGTATACCTTTTTTTTTTTTTTTTTTATCGTTCGAAAAATCCCCACGGAGCCGGTGGAGGCGGTTATGTCGGACTCGAACCGACTAAAACGCACGCCGTCTTGGGTCCTTGGTTGCCGGAGGTGAGATTGCCAAAAGCATATCTCTCGCACCCCGGCAGACCCAGGACCATCTCTATCGAGATGGCCCCCTTCGGGTTGTGGGGACCACAGTGTCCCCATCTAGCCCCGGTTACGGGGAGGCGCATATTGCGCCGCCGCCGCGGCCTGCTTCTGCTAGGGTGACAGGCGGCTCCACCGGTCACCCCAGGCCAGCGCTCATGGAGGACGGAGGTCGTTCTGCGACCTCCGACGTCCGGTTCGTCTTCGCTCTGCGCGGGCTTCCCGGGCCCGGAGTCTGGTCCGGACCCGACCGGCCGCCTCCTTCTCGAGCATTACTTGCTCGCAGAAGGAGACAGCCGCACCCCAAGCGTTCGCGCATCGTACCATCGCTGAGAGCAACGTGGCGAGTGTGAGGACTCCCACCCCCAGAGCCGCCACTAGGACCCGCCTCGGCGTGTCCCACGCCGGGCACTCGGTCAGCGTGTGCAGCTCCGTGTCCTCGCTCGCATCACAGTGATGGCACTCGGACGTTGGCTCCTTCCGGATCCGACACAGGTAACTCCCGAAACACCCGTGTCCGGTGATCACCTGCGTCAGCCGGTACGAGAGGCTGCCGTGTGGCCTCTCTAGCCACTCCTCCATGATGGGTCTTACCGCCGCTATTACGGCGTGCCCTGCGCTTGGTCGCCCAAGTCGTAGCTCCCATTCCGCTACCATGTCCCTGTGGAGCTGAGACCTCACGGCCCGAATTTCATCAAGCTCGGGTTCCCGTCCCTGCTCCCGCGCCTCCTTTCGATACCGATATAGCATCGAAAGGGCTCTCGCATCCAGTACAGTGTATACCTTGATACAATTTCCTATTACTTACGAAACTCCTCATTCCATAATAGTAGTACACGGTAGTGCAAAGTGGATGCTACACTGTTCAGTGAGGGTGTTTAATGGTTGGAAACAATACAGGATACAACCGTTTTTTTTACGAGAATCTAAGTGAATAAGAATCTGAGTAATAAGAGTGGACTTCACCATTATAGAAATCGAAATCAAAACTACACTGAATTTTATATGAGTTAAACAGCATCTAGTTTAGTTAAACTCGACAATTTATTCTTACTGGGGAGTCCTACATTACTTGTAAAAGGCTAACAAAACACACTACAAAATATATGTTTCGTTTAATAAAAAACGTTACAAAATTTAAAAATAATAACTAAAATACATTCAAAATAATAAATATTATAATTTATCCAACTGGAATCGCAGCAAGGTGTTTTAAGGTGTAATGCCGCAAATTGTAAGGAATATTTTCACCAAATTAGTATTCGGCGTCAAGCCAAATGTGTTTGTTAAATTAATTTTTGACGCTTATTCTAGATATTATTATCGAATTGATGTTAATTGTAGATCTAATTAACATCAATTTGAAAGATGAAACTTAAAAAAATAAACTAAGCTATACAACAGCGCCATTACAGGATGGAAATTTGAACAGTTAATAAAAATAATCTTAAATTAAAGACAACAATTTAACTTTCAAAAACTTACATTTTATTTAAGATCTATCGCAATCTTGATTAAGATAGATGTCTTCATTACTTCAATTAAATATAACAAAACACAACAAAGCGAAGCACTGCAATAGTATCCAAACTAAATTAACGACGGCCACAAAAAATGAGCGCGGTCAAATAAAAACTGTTTCGATCGTCAGCTCCGTGGACAGATTAGACTCGGCTGTTACGCAAATCAATGTTTGTGTTACGGTTAATCGCCAGTTTTGGTACTTGTCCATGATTTCTAATTTATTGAAATTAAGTTCGTGTAAGAAATAAATGTAAAAATGATTAAATTCTTGATTAATAAATTCATCAAACGATAAATAATTAAGTGATATAATTTCAATGAGATAATTGATAATTATGATGTAAATACTGGTTCCAACCCTTCAAGTTAAGTAATAATTAATTTAGTCAGCTCTAGTTTATTGCGACAAGTGCTGGTAGTAGATGATAAACATCATCTAGTATATAGGCTCCAACATATTAAAGTGTGTGGTCTTGAAGCACTACATATTATAAATATACTCGGAGCTGTTTGTGCACATAATAAAATTAAACAATCCATGAACCTCCTTTTCACAGTCGTTTTAAATAACTTACTGGGAAGCTACCATCTCTAACAACAATTATTATTCTATTTCAATCTTACTTTGACTTTCATACGGACTTAAGGAAGACAATGAAGATAATATTGCTTTAAGAGATGATAGTGCAGGCCACTAGGTCAAAAATCATAATTGAAGTTACAATACAAATGTACTAACGGCCACAGAATTTGGTTTCCAACTTTTCATTTCCATCCTCAAACCTTTGGCTGATACCTTTAAATGGCATGTATCGTAACAGAACTCTGTAGACTTATTCTTAATGCTTAGACTTAGAGCTCTAATTCTTATGATAGCCGTACTGCGAGCCGCCTCCCTTGCCTCCTTTCTTGCCGTGTTCGGAGTGATTCTCGTGGTGTTGTTCATGGCCATGCTTCCCATTGTAGCCTTTATGGTCAGCGTCGATGTGGCCTTTGTTGCTGTGGAAAAGATGAAACATGTATTAACAATGGCTTCTTCTTCAACCGATTATGTGTTGTGCATTATTACATTTAAAATCGATGCTTTGTTATTTCGTCAAGAACTTTTTAAAACAAACGTTTAAAATATTGTGTACTATCAATATGTAAAAAACTAAAAATAAACGAATGGTTAAAATTTGTTTTGGCAAGACACGCCAAATTTCTATGTATGCTACAGTTCTATTAAATTAGTTATTTAAGTGAAAAATAATATTTGCTTAGTACTTCTGATTTCAGATGAATAATGTTATATGGTTTTGATGTAAAAGCCTAAATTATTGTTATTTTTTATCAATAATAGAGGCGGACTTTTACAATTTTTTCTATTTTCCTTTGTGCCTACAGTAATACAATTAAAATCATTTTCATAGTGAATTCTCAGTTGCATTCAAAGTTCGAACTTTGGAGCCCGATATCTTGGTCTCGATTGTTATTTCGGAAGCGACTATCCTCAGGAGGACCGAGGCGTTGATAGGGCGTCCACGCTCATTATCCCAACTTTGTACTTAATGGTAGTACAACCACTCACCTATATCCCTTCTTTCCTCTCTCAACAAAGTCATGTCCCGCGTTGACATGATGCGCCTTCTTCTTCCCGCTCTCGTTGCTGGCGTGTTTCGCGTTAAACTTGCCGAAGCGATGGTGCTCGCCGCTCTTGTGGAAGTCGTCGTAGAACTTGTGCTCTTTATGGAATTCATCTTTGTGGTACTTGTTGTGGAAGCCTGGAAATTAGAACATATTATATGTACTTATGGTGATAATCCAGCGTGTTTCCCGGTTGAGTAGAATTTTGGCCACCCCATCTCCGCTCCGCCCCCGCATTAGCCTTCTAACCTAACCTAACCAAGTCGGGTTGTGTAGTGACTGCCTAAAAACAGCCTTTAAAATGTATGCAACTCCTTCTTATGGCAAAACATATTATACTAAATGATAGTTATGCTAACATTTGCATTATGCCAAAGGATTATTATGCAGTAGTATTATTATGCCAAAAAAAGTATGCCAAATTCATTGTGCAAAAACATTTTAGCCTTATTTTTTTATGCCAAGAGGAGGTATCCCTCTCTTCCCATGCGGTAGCGTACATACAAGGCGACTGTACAAGTTGAACAAGGCGACTAAGGACTATTCCTTAGTCGCCTTGTACAACTTGTACAGTCGCCAAGGGCACAAGTCGCAAAAGGCTGTTTAACATCAGACAGATATATGCAGCCCAGACTCATATGCATGCCTCGAGTCAACAATAGTGTCAGGAATACGGCAATTTGGCAAAAAACCCCCTATTACATGTGACCGAATAAATTTATTGGCGAAATGTGGGTGTTCATTCTCCTCTGCCTAACCCTCTGGGAATAATGGCATGATTAAACATACGTATGTATGGGGATTACTGTCTATACGTACTTAATTAAAACCTTCAACCGTAAATAAAAAAAAATCATTTACGAGAACTAATGCAAGCATGATAATTATATATCGTATAGACGTGTAAATAGTAAACAAATGTATGAAATGGTGTTGTGTGTGACTATGTGTAGTACGAGTACCTACACATCCTACTTTTTATAGCGATACAAGATTTTAAGAATTTCTACATTGGAACACGTTCAGGTACTATGATATCTGTCTGGATCACTGTTTATCCCGTTTTGGTATAACATCATCTTTACGTTCGTCCCAGTTGAAGACGAGGCCTTCAACTCGGAGTTGGGGCTATTGCTTTCCGGCTTTTACTTCTCCACTTTGCACAGTCTTAGGCATTCATGGCAGTGTGGTACTATTATCTCTTTTTATAATGATTTACTAATGATATACCAATTCGAGATATTGATGATTGGTTCGTACGTCATGCTCGGGTACATTTACAATTTGGTCACGTACGACAATTCGTCACTTCCCGTCCTTGCCGTATATTTAGTTTAGTCTTATTTTTCATATTTTCAATAAGATTTTCATATTGACATCATCATTCTCTTAGCGTTATTCCCAGTTGCAAATGAGGCTTTCACCTCGAATCCTCTGCCTATTTAGAATTTTATTTTAATTGGGTTAGTATGAATTTTGCGGAAGCGACTGCCGCTTGATCTCTGAACCCCGAGAGCAAAGCCAGGTCTTGATGGCCCCCATACACCCAAAATGTTTAAACAAACTTTGTTCTGACTCCGTGTCATAAGTCAACTTCTACTGTGGACTCCGTGGAGTGAGTTTGCGTGATGGAAAACTTACAAAATCTGAATATACAATTTGACCGTATATTGCGTATCATATCGCTAAAAAAAATTAATGTCGATCTTAAAATTATGAGATCATTGACTGCGTGTTCTATTTTTAAACGTGGATGAACTAAAAACAGTTACATCTTCTGTTAATAATGGCCAGTTGCCAATCGCTTTGAAGATGAAGTGTACAAGTGGAAGCGCGACACTAACTCTTTATAAGCAAATAAATTGAAAACCGTGCTATTGCGGTTGGGGTCACGTGCAATTTAATCTAATAAATCAATATTACGCAACTCAGTTTTCACTCTCACTTGTGAATTGTTTCACTTTCCATTGTAATAGGAAAATTAAATTCATAATAGCTTGTAGTGAATTGCTTGTAAGTATTTCCGATAGTTATAGCAAAGACGAAGTGACTCTTTTTGATCATTTTAAACGCCATAAACTAACACAGATATTGCATAACTACAATCTTACATTCTTCATCACAAAATTATCACAAATGTAGCTTTCTTTTTTAGTGGATAATATATTATTATTCAAACTTGTTTAATGACTTTTGATCGGTTACAGAGAGCAATTGAAACGCGTTAAAGAAGTAGGTAATCTGCAGGTGACTTACATAAGATATTCCGTACGATAGCATAATAATAATTATTTTAAAGAATGTAATATATTGCTAGGCATGATATTACAACAGTATTACGTCAAAGCGTAAAATCATTTAGGCTAAGGTCCTAGGAAACAAAGTGGAAACAAGGGAAGCTGACATGCATGATGAATATCTAGCTTCACATTGCAAAACTACGTAGCTTAGCACGCAACGCAATTAGACACAACTGCAAACCGAATACTAGATAGTCTTATGTTTAAAGAAGAGAGTTAAATAATAATTAGAAACATTAGGTAAGATTATGATAAGAAATTGAATTAGGTATACAACAATTCATGTAGGTGCTCAAGTCCAACGCTACTAATCTTTAGGTTTCGAAAGAATAATCACAATATCATGATTCTGAATTAATTCAATACCTACAGAATACCGCAGCCATAATAACCTCGTGTTGTGTTCCCGGCGCTGAGTAGGGTAGCCAGAGCTCACTGGACAGTTTTTGTGCTGTCAGTGGGAAGACCAAAGGCTGGCCCTGCTTTGTCTTCTGCACTGACGGCACAGAAACTGTGTTCTTATGCAGGGCCGACAGCACGAGTGTGACGAGGCCACGGTAACCACTTTCCATCAGGTGGGCCGTCTGCTTGTCTGCCAACTAAGTGGCATAAAAAATTGAGGCCGAAAAGAAGTGCTTAGGCCCAGCTCCGATCGAAATGACTGATACATCATTGAAAAGGTATATATATTTAAATAGAATACCTAGGGCGCTAGCACGGAGGACAGCGCGCAGAGCGAACAAGCACTAGTCTCTATTCACTGTTCGATCAGAGTAAATCTGCTTTAAAGGTTCAGTTTGTTATTATATTTTTAGGTTTAAATTATTTAAACTAGTACCTAAGACATGACATACCTTTGGTTTTGTGTCCTTTCTTATGGCCTTTCTTCTCATCAAACTTGGCTCCTCTCTGGCCGAATGCTTCTTCTTCGTGACTTCCCTTGTGTCCAGCGTTATCATGGTGTTTCTTCTTCTTGCCAGTAGCTTCCTCGTATTCTTTTCTATGGTGCTCATCAGTTCTGTGCCCCTTGCCGCCCTTGTCCAGATAATGGTTGTTGTGGTAGCCTTTGGAACTCTGGAATGATATTAAGTGATTTTTTATTTTAATGGGATATAATATATATAATAATAGATTATATATTATTAAAACATATGTAGGGTATATTATAGCAGCATAAAGTTCGAATAATTTAGAATTAATGGAAATAAACATTAGGTTTGCTACCCAGGCTATCAGTTTAGGGCAAAAATTGTACGCAGGTTTTAAGCTGTGGCTAGGAATATGTTAGGACTTAGCACCGACACCGAATGGACCTGAATGGACTTGTGGAAGTTCATAGTTATAATTATACCACAGGTATTGTACACTGTGTAGAAACGTTATAAATATGCAATATAAAGTATTTTAGTGAGATATACCGAAGCTGATATAAAAGATCTTGATTAAATGTAGTGTAATTAACCACATATAAAAACTTCAATGGATCCATTGCAACTGGTACAAATTTTAACTATTTGATAGATCACCATTCCAGCGAGTAATTTCTATCGAATCATTATTTAAAATGTAAATGAATTATTATGTTCATTATATTCAAGTCTATATATAAACCAGTCTCACCCTTGATGCAAAGCGGTAATATTCTTTCGGATTCAGTAATTATATATACATACATACAAAAAATCACGCCTGTTTATAGGGGTAGGCAGAGATCACGGATCTCCATCTCCAAATATAATGTGCCTATAACCTATCTAGTACCTTTTCGATAGTGTAAAGTATGTAAATATTTGCTGGATATATCTTACCTAACCTAAATCATAAGATATAAAAGGCCCTGGCGGGCGCGAATTGTTCTGAAATAATCATGTTTGGTGGAATTGGCTCGTTCATCGCGGTGGAAACCCGTGCTTTATTGAAAATACATCCAAGAAATGTGTGCGCGTAATGAGTACATTTTGAGCATGTTTTGACCCCAAGAGACTGAATCAAGCTATACCTACCTACATACAGTAAATAGTAACCCGCACCCGCAAAATACAACACGGTGTTGTGGTCGGACGAAGTATATTGTTTCACTTGAAATTTGAAGGATTAGATGTCAAGTTGAAAGTGATATATATTTGACATGATGTATAATTTGCGTACAGCAGGATAGCATGCAAATACACAGTAGGTACCTAATGTACACTAAGCATTAGGAAACAAATATTAACAAATTTATCGCAGGTTTAAATGTGCCTGGTTAATGGCAATAGGCTCGCCACCTATTACATTGGGACCTAAACATAAAATGCCGAAATGTGCTAGCACCTCTGCCTACCCCTTCAGCGAATACAGGCGTGAGTTTATGTTATGTTTATGTTATTAGGAAAAATGAAACTCTCGGGTGGGACTTGAACCCGCGTTCTTTCCCTTACAGGGGGAATGTCATAACCAATTCCCTGGTGTATTCGATTTGTATAGTTAGTATATTTAATGCTTAAAATAAAACATTCAAAATTACAAGATGACCTATAACTAGGCTATTTGTTTGCTACCTAAGAAGTAAAAAAGGCCTCAAACATAGATGATTTATATAAGGCTAATGAACGTTAACAATAGATTGTTTGGTTATTATTAGAAGAGGCATTGTTAATCTATGATAGGATATTTTTGGATATATTCATTGAATATATATTTAGGCATTCTACTAATAATCTGTTGGGCATTACTAATTCAAAAACATGATCATATTAATGTCCATACGTAAGGTTTGTGCGCTAGTTTAGATAATGTTAGTACATAATATAGTTTAAAATCGATACTTCCATACTAATATTATAAATACGAAAGTAACTCTGTCTGTCTGTATGTTACGCTTTCACGCGTAAACCACTGAACAGATTTCGATGAAATTTGGTATAGGGGTAAATTAGACCATGAGAAAGGATATAGGCTATGTTTGGTCGCAATAACCGACATCCACGCGGGTGGAGTCGCGGGCAAAAGCTAGTAAAGTATATATTGTGCTATCAGGGATAGTACAAGCTTAGAGGAACCGGCCTTACGATTGAGAAGTCATTGCACTACCAACGTGAACTAATTCCTAACATAAGCAAGTTGACTTAGCTAGTTAGGGGGAGTACTAGTAATTCACGGCTGAAATAATTAAAACATTTCGTTTACTAATATTCCAAAAAAACTAAACACTTTAAAAACACATCAGATCAAGGACTATCATTTTATGGGAGGAGAATTTAAGTCTCCAAAGACAGTGCGATAGGAATTTTCGATCTAGTTCGAAGGAGCCTTCTCAATACCGGAGAAGGTCCTAGGGCAGCCGTAACGCGATGGAAATATTCCTTTTGGGCTGACATCTGAAGACCTGAGGCGGCCCCAGAAGGCGAACGGTTGTAATTAGTTCGAGTCTCACATAACCATGGAGAAGGAATTCTGTCCTACTACATAACCGTCCTCGCCTGCCGACACTACCGTGAGAAATTTCGTACGAAAAAGCAATCACACAGTTCATGAAAAATGTTTTGATTGCCACTAGATTTTTTTATATTTTACATAAACAACCTCGGTTGTATCCAAAGCTTGCAGTTTGGAGCCCTGGGTCCGCCACTCTTTTCTTTATTAATTGCCTCATTTTGACTTTTACGAGAGCGACTGCCACTTAATCTCTACTCCGAGAGAAAATAATTAAAAATTACATACCTATCTATTTACCTGACAAAGTTAAATGTTTTTAAACAGAAATACCTATAGCCCACTTAAATATATTATACTAGCTTTTGCCCGCGGCTCCGCCCGCGTGGATGTCGGTGATCGCGACCAGTCATAGCCCATGTCCTTTCTCAAGGTCTAATCTACAAGGGTAGATTCATCAAAATCAGTTCAGTGGTTTAGGCGTGAAAGCATAACATACAGACAGACAGACCGAGTTACTTTCGCATTTATAATATTAAGTATGGAATCACTATGCTTCCTCAGCTTTGATAGATTTATTAAAATAATAGGTACGCAAATAAATTAGTATTGTAGGTACCTACCCTCTTATAGAAAATATTTTTGGACTATTTCTCAAACTCTTTTCTAACAACCCATAAAATGAGTTTTGTACTAGTGGCCGCTACGCAGGAGACGCGGGTTCGATCCCCGCTCAGTAGGGTAAGGTGCCCTAAGAGTGCGCGGTTTATAAAGATGAGGGTATAACTCAAAATAAACGTACATGATTTTAATGAACTTACTTTTATTATAAAGAAACATTATTAAACTTTAAATCACACTACTAATAATCAACAATAATTGGAACATTTAGGTAATATATGTAATCATAATGACCAGAGAATTTGCGCACTCTTGGCATAATAGTACTCCAAGAGTGCGCTTACGGTACCATAAGAGTGCGCACGTATTAACAAGAGTGCGCAGTGCGCTTTCATGCCAATGGTTGCACAGAATGTTGACATGGGACACACTACGTATGGCATAACTATTACTGACACAAATCGCAACAGTAAGTGCCAATACCTATGTACGATGTGCATTTGTCATGCCACCATTCTGTGCACCGTGAACATTCTATCCAATCTTCGGTTATCGGTTCTTTGTAATTTTCTTTACATCCAGGACATTGCCAGTTTTTCTTCTTGGTTTTAGGTGTATTAGCAGGCTTTTTTGGCGTTTTCTTTGGTATTTTTTTGTTGGATTTCTGTTCATGTTCACTTTCTAACTGCCTTTTATAAGGCGAACTCGTTATAATTTCAGAACGTTTACTCCTATTGGACGTAGGGCGTAAAATGTTGGATTTTGGCAACGGTGAGATTACTTCAAATGACGTTGATGGTTGCGGATCATCTATATTTTGATTTAGTGGAGTTGGAGTGTCCACACAATGTTCAGAGCTATGTGCTTCCTCAATACTTGCAGAAATAACAACCAGATTTTCTTGGCTCTGTGGGTTTTCACCAAAGGGGTTCATGGAATGTATCTCGGGTAGATTTGACTCTGTCTCTAATAGCGGCCTTTCTGTTACAGAGCTGGCAAGGAAATCTACTTCTGTAAACAAATCTCGGTTGTATGGGCAAATACCACCCACTTTAAAACCTTCCACAGCGTTGGAAACTGTGGCAGTTTTATTATATGCAGCGGTAAATAAAGTGGCAATTTGATATATAGTGATAGGTCTAGCCGGATGATTCAGCATCCACTTCTCACATTCATGTGCGAAATATTTTTTTAAAGGCGCAAAAAAACAGCGATCGAGGGGCTGCATTTTATGTGTACTGTGAGGTGGTATTGTAAGAACATGAATATAATTCTTTCTACAAAAATTCACAGCTTCTAGGCTAGTATGTGACAAATAGTTATCCAGTATAAGTAATAATGGACGGGTTGCTGTAGGTTTTGCATGATATTTGTAATGCTGAAGCCAATCTACAAACAGCTCTGTATTCATTCGTCCCGAGTCTGTTACAAGTCCAATAGATGAAGGTGGAGCTCCGTCTAATAATTCCGCTTTCATACGTTTACGCGGAAATATAAATGCTGGAGGAATATAAGTGCCCGATGCACTCATAGCACATACCACAGTAACATTTGTTCCCCTTTCAGCGCTGCTGATTTTATTGACACAGCGTTTCCCTTTGACACTTAGAACTTTGGGAGCTTTATTTGGCACAGTAGAAAAACCTGACTCATCCATGTTATAAATGTCACATGGTTGAAAATTAAGTTTTTGTAGCATCTCAAAAAGTTGGTCGTAGAACCTGTCGACTTGGGGTTTATTAAAACCCATGGCTCGAGCGATACTAGTAGATGTCGGATGGCGGAGTGAAATTTCAGGGTTCCGGCGTAGAAAACCTCGTACCCAATTTTTTCCAGCTGCTTTTGTATCTCTATTAAACTGATGTTTTATATTATTCTCCTCGGCGTATTCGTAAACTAAAGACCTTAGTTTCTTCATTGTCAAACCGTAAAACATGGAATCTAAAGTTTTAATGTAACTGACCAATTCTCGTTCTGTTTCTACAGTAAATGTAGGCTTGTACCTACCGAGGGATGTCGCCACATTTTCTCTTTTCAGTCTCTTTCTTAAACTCGATTCCGGCATTTCTAATAAATCAGCCACATGCCGCTTACTCTTCCCCTCAGACAATAACTTTCGTGCAAGGTTCAGTGTTTCTTTGGAAATATTTTTTCTGGTTGTTTTCCTTGATGTTGATGCCATCTGAAAACAAAACAACAATTTATTTAATAATAGTACGCCAAGAGTGCGCAGTACTACAAGAGCGCGCATGCGCACTCTTGCTGTGCGCACACTTGAATGCAACTCTGTACTTTTATAAAAAACTGAATCTAACGCCATCTCTTACGCGCCGGTATGAACTATGTCATCAACACGATTGTTATGAAGTATTTTTATCGAAATAAACATATAAAATAAACCTGCCCTTTGAAATTATGATAGCACACACTTTCTAAAACACATAAACATTTTAAGAAAAGTATTAGAAATGAAAAATCTTACCTTTTTACCACAAAACACATTTAATTTCACTGAGAGTTTTTGATGCGTGGGGCACTTGTGGGGCGGTCAAAACACAACTGAAGTTGGTCCGGTTCGTGCATAATTGCGGCAAATTTAAACGGTGCGTACTCTTAGGAACCGCGCGCTCTTAGGGCACCTTACCCTACACATAAATATGGGTTACGAACCGGTTGTCATACGAACATTGGCAGACGTTACGCCTAGTATGAGCCCTAAAAGTCCAACCACCGGTCTGGCTGCAATGCTTCGATATCGCCTTTGGGTTGTGGAGGTCAGATGGCAGTCACTTCACAGAAAATATCGATGTTCAGCCAAATCAGCAGTTAGAATGGTAAAGTGAACCCCAGATTGCAAGTTGAATGTTTCGGATGCGACTGGGATTAACGCGAGGATGAAGAAGGATGTTGAAGTTTCTCACTAAGGATTGTATTAAATGCCATCCTTACCTTTCCATCGTGTTCTCCGTAATGTCCTGCATGCTGCGCGTGTCCACCTCCATGAGAATGTCCGTGAGCATGTTGCGAATGATGACCACTCGGAGCCGAATACAAGTCACCAGGAGCCAGCTGTTTCGGGGCCTGGATCAGCGGCTCCGATGCGGCAGGCAACGGAAACTCTCCTGGAAGGGACGCCGATGCTAAAGGAACAGCTGCTTGAGGACTCCCAATGAATTGAATAGGTTCCAACACTTCCACTGGAGCAGCTTTCACTGCTTGGGCAACGTTAGCACTGATCACATCGGGTTTGAAGTTCCTTGGGGCCGGGGCATACACTCTATGGTAATGGTTCGCACTTGCTGCAAGCATCTCTTCGTACGGAGGCGACGCCATTTCAGACTCGTCAGTGAATTCGTGAACTTCATACTGGTGAAGTTGTCTTGGTTTACGAACGTATTCAGCTGACCGCCGATTCCTGGGTTTCTCGCAGCAACGTTTAACTCGCACGTGTTCTTCGTACGGACCCGCGTCATGCACGTCTCGACGAGCCCTATAAGTATCGTAATCCTCATCTACGTCACCCACATCCTCTTCCTCAACCCACGGTTCCTCGACTACTTCCGCGACCGCGACTGCCAGTAGCAGGCAGATGAAAACTGGCCGCATTTCGTCCAGTAAATGATCTGAAACTATTCTATTTTTTTACTTTATAGTTTTAAACCTTTCACCGTTGCAGCAAAGGATCTTGCTAAATGAAGTTGCGCTGATATCACCGTTTTTATATGACACGGTGGGTAAATATTTGTTGTGTACGAGCGGCCGGGCGCGGCGTGTGGTCAGTACTGCCGGCCGCGACGCCGCACCACCGAGAAAGCGTATAGCGCCAGAGCGAATTATTTTACCCCGGTATATTATTTTCGCGATTTTTCGACCGCAGTGAAAACGCCGGCCGTGAATTGAATTTAACTTTTACTAATAGACTGGCCGTGAGATCGGACGTTGCGTAAACAACTTTGATGAAGAATAAACGATTTGGACGGCTGATCTTCGACAGTAGGGGTTACCTGTTATGTCAGGTAGCAAGTTACTGAGTAATTTTAGGAGTAACCATCATTATAATAATACAAAATGAAGAAGATTTGTCATGACGTAGGTAAATATAAAATAAAAGGGAGAGGAACAATTTTTTTTTAGTTAGGTTGGTGAATGAGTACACCAAGTTTATTAATAAGTATATGAATGTGAAAGAATAAATAATAATTATTCCGTTTTTTTTTACTTTTTACCTCATTTGCCTCCCTCACTGCAAGTATGAGTGCAATAGGATAATGCACTAATCATTGAGTGTGAGTGAGAACAAAGTATGTCTACTGTCACACAATTACATTACCTGCTATCCGCATTAATATGATGGATTAATATGAAACTCCTATATTAGCCTGACTGGATTTTTTATTAATATGTACCTACAATGTATGACAAAGGAGATACAGTCGCACTTTTTCACAAAGTCGTATCTAAAGGTGCATTCGTATCTCTTTTTTCAACTGTACATTTTGCTTCATTTTAGTTTGTTTAGTATAATCACAGGTGTAATCTATACTAATAGCCCAGCAACGTCCTTGAGATCCAAACTAACCTGCAAGTCAATACAGTCCCTGCCGGTCGTCAGATTGTGTTTGCCATGATGAGTAGAGGCTATAAGATGCCCAACACACTTGTGGATGACGTGGTATTAAATCGGTATAATAATCTATAATATAAAAATGAATCGCTAAATGTGTTGGTAAGCGCATAACTCAACAACGCCTGGACCAATTTGGCCAATTCTTTTTTTTAATGTTCTTTCCAGTTCAAGGATGGTTTTACGGCGAGAAAAAATCGAATAATTGCCGGGAACCGACATCCACGCGGGCGGAGCCGCGGGCAAAAGATTTTTAACACGCTTTTATTAGCTTCACTTGTATGTAACTATGTATGTAAGAAAATCTTCGAATCTTAATTTTTAGTTTTTAGTTCAACGTCAATTACTTTGAAAACCAGTTGTCAAACCTAAACTATCACAATGGGTCTCCTTAATCAGCTGATACCTAATTTAATACTTATTTTAGATCAATGAAAATAGTATCTAGCAAATAATTTATTTGTATTTATTATGAAACCACTGCTCGGTTTGCCTTTTACTTGTGAACAATTTCATGCCTGATTTAATCAAGTTTAGAACATTTATAAATTACTTATTGACAGACAGAACATTAATTTCACCACTAATTTTATAGCAGCCATTAGAAAGTATGAATTATAATAATATCTATGAAACTCGTACATAGGTACCTACGTACTTTCACAGGCAGCAGTCGTTTTCCATAAAAGCCATATAAGCCAAATTAAAAAAAAACCCGCGTCACAAAAACACCTCCAAAAAGTTGAAAATAAATTGTGTTTGCCTTTTAACTTTTGATATACCTAGAAATATTTTGATTCAATGACACACACACACGCGCATACACAGACACGTCAAACTTATAACACCCCGTCGTTTTTGCGTCGGGGATTTAAAGAGGAGACACCGGACCCGGACCCGAACCAGGAACCATGTTAAGAAGATGATAATGATTGTACAGATGTAGATAATAATGTATGTATAGGTGCAACAAGGAGATACTCCTTTGTTGATTGTACCTATATACTCGTAGATGACGATCAGAGAATAAGTAATAACAACGTTGAAGGCGTTTGTAATTGCAATCTCAGACTAAACGGTATGGCCTTGGTAAGCACATATTAACTAAATCTAAAAAGTGGCCAGTAAAAATTAAAAAAAAACACAACTTTAAAAAAAAAATAAGCTGTAGCTGTGTAGAAGTAATAACATTGTACATGGATTGTGCTTATTTTGAAAAGCTTGTAGCGCAACCAGAAAACGCGGAGTAAGAACATGATTTTGAAATTAGCATAATCCGTGTACAAAATTATGGGTACTTCAGATTTTTTAAAAGCTTGAAGGAATTTTTACAGCATTAAGTATGCTAACTATACAAATCGAATACATAGGGAAAAAGAATCTTCTCGGGCGGGACTCGAACCCGCAGTCTTTCCCTTACAGGGGGAATGCCTGACCAATTCGGCTACCGAGACACGCCCGATATGATTCAAATTTCCCATCTTATACGTCTTTGAGGCGACGTGGCGTCATCTACCGATTTTTTTACGAACTGTAATTTGTACCTTGAGTAATGTTTGCTGTGCTTTGTAACTTGCAAAAGTAATCTCGCTTTGTTCTGATGCCTTACTCACTCCTTATTTACCCCCCGTTGACGTCTAAGGAAAGTTAATATTGGGTTTAACATTGCATGTTATTATATTGTAAAGAACAATACGTTGAGTAAGCAATTACTTACACTCTTTCTTTGTTTAACAAGATTTACTATTTATTTACTAACATATTATGAGAACAGTGACCCTCTTTCCGAGACTTTGCCTTTAGCTTAACATCAGGCGAGGTGAAGTCAAATTGACGTGTCCTGTGTACAAAAAAAAAAAAAATCCTTAAGGAAATGTTCGTTTACCACCTCGATATTTGATGTAGCTGCTTGTTTGCTGCCCATTCTGAAGTCTGAACCCCACACCCCGAGAGTATAACCCACGCCAGAACTTTGCTTATAATAATAATATTAATAAATATTTCACAACATTCTACACAACGCTATCTAGACCCATGGTAAGCTTTTATAGCTTGAGTTATGGAATCTAGAATGCGGATAAACATACTTATATACTTTTTTTGTTGTAAATACATAAATATTATACATAGAAACACCCAGACCAATGCAAATAGCCATAATTATTCACGCATACAAATATTTGCATTGAGCGGGAATCGAGCCCGCGCCTCCTGCGCCACCACCACGCCACAGAGGCTTGCCAGCAATCAGCAGATGTACCAGCTTTCAAAAGATGTTGAATCTGGATCTGAAGTTCTTAGTCTGCTCCAACATACGAGAGCTTTTTTTTTCTATCGACTAAGATCAATCTGTTTCTTGAAAAATATCTGTGGGTGTTTCGGATGTAGACCCTTCCAACAAATTTGAGGCTTAAGATAACTTCGCCTGCAAGTTAGTGCGTCTACTAAATGATGGATAAGGTTCTGGTACAGGTTTACCTTTCGGGAATGGAATCGTCGGTGGCTCGAAAAAGCACACAATACTTAAGTACCATTGAAAAACAATAAGTGAACAATGACTGGTGAAATTGCAGCGATTCTTTAGCCATTAAATTAAATTAAGAAAAAGCAGACAATTATAATAATCTATAGACGTTTAAGACTATGTAATTACATTGCTTTCGACTAAACTAAATTGCTCTGCACCACCTTTAAGGCTGACTGTTCGCCTATGTAGGTACATGTGTGCATGAATCAATACTGTTTTAATCCTTTTCTTAGCCAGAATTATTACACTTAGTAAGCTTGGTATTCTTGGTAACATTAATATTCGTAAAATACCGATTGCAAAGTCAATTTGTCGTCAAATAATCAAAAACTTCAGACTGACTACCTGACCTCAACATAGTAACAATTAGATTATAATTCGCCGGCCGCTTCCGTAAGAACTCCTTGACCAAGATGGAGTGGTGCAACCGCATCGAACCTCCGATGAATGCTGGTCGAGGAGATTGCCTATTATGGTAATGATTCACGATAAAATATAGTTCGATTGATTCTTTTATACTCAATTACACAGTACAGTCAGCATTAGAAAGATGTTGACGAACAGAGTGCTCAAAATGATCTTAATTACGTTTATTGACTCAGTTACAGTTGAACGATTGTTCTGATATTTTGTGCACACCTTTACTTTAGACAATAATCCATACTAATATTATAAATCGACGAAAGAAGTAACTGTCTGTCTGTCTGTCTGTCTGTATGTTACGCTTTCACGCCTAAACCACTGAACCGATTTTGATGAAATTTGGTATAGGGTTAGTTAAGACTTTAAGAAAGGACATAGGCTATGTTTGGTCACGATAACCGACATCCACGCGAGCGGAGCCACGGGCAAAAGCTAGTACCATATCTAAATATATGTAACTTAAAGGTGACTGACTGACTGACTGACATAGTGATCTATCCACGCACAGACCAAACCCCTGGACGGATCGGGCTGAAATTTGGCATGCAGGTAGATGTTATGGCGCAGTCATCCGCTAAGGAAGGATTTTGATTAATTCTACCCCCAAAGAAAAAAAATAGGGGATGAAAGTTTGTATGAAATTTTGTCAATTTTAAACCGATCGGGCTGAGACTTTGCATGTTTAAAGCTACTATGACGTAGGCACTCCCCTGAGGTAATAAGGAGTATTACGTAGGCTACTTTTATTTTAGAAAAAAATTATGCTCAATAGCGTTGTCTCAACGCTAAGCGATAACCGACATCCACGCGGGCGGAGCCGCGGTCAACAGCTAGTGTATAATTCTTCTCCGTTCAGTACGACTGATGCCCTCAACTTTCCAATGAACCCTGCCAAGTATAATGAAGTATTAACAGTACACCAATATAGAAATAAAATATGAACATTAGGTACAGTTCAGATCACAATCGTGATTTGTGTAGTAGATCTCAATGTAATAGTGATAACGTTTGTCACGACATGCTCTGGTTACAAGACAATTCCCACCTGTTCCGCTAGAAAATTACCAGCTACTATCCACCTACCAGTGTCTATTTTGATCCGTCACCGCGTCGTTCTATTCAGCCGATACGATGATTATTTATTTATTCGCTTTTTAACCCCCGACGCAAAAACGACGGGGTGTTATAAGTTTGACGTGTCTGTGTGTGTGTGTGTGTCTGTCTGTGGCATCGTAGCACCTAAACGGCTGAACCGATTTGGATGTAGTTTTTTTATTTGAAAGGTATATTAGTCAAGAGTGTTCTTAGCTATGTTTGAAAAAAATCGGTCCAAGATGGCCGCCGCCACAACATTTTGGAATATGGGCTCAATATGGGTATCAAATGAAAGAGCTTGACTAGTAGCTCAATTTAAAAAGTATAAAATAAAAATTAAATAAAAAATTTAAGAACCCCCGTCACAAAAAACACATCCAAAAAGTTGAAAATAAATTGTGTTTGCCTTATTTTGATTCAACGGTTGCCATGTCGGGGGGACCTTGAATCGTTCCGATAATATTACGGAGTGCTTCACCAGTAAGAGTCCCCCGACATGGCAACCGTTGAATCAAAATATTACTAGGTACCTATATCAAAAGTTAAAAGGCAAACACAATTTATTTTCAACATTTTGAATGTGTTTTTTGTGACGGGGGTTTTTTATTATAACTAGCGGACCCGGCGAACTTCGTACCGCCCGCGTGGCGTCCGATTCCATTCCCGCTGCACCCTCTACTATATTAAGCATGTATTATACATATGAACTTTCTTCTTGAATTATTCTATCTATTAAAAGAAACCGCATCAAAATCTGTAGCGTAGTTTTGAAGATATAAGCATACATATATTTGCTTTATACTATGTAGTGATAATGAAGAAACACAAAATTAGATTGTAGCTGTATACTCACTAATAACACGTGTCAAAAGTCAGTAATTTATCAGTTATGATACGAAAATTGAACTTTGAAGAAATCGAGATTATGGCAAACCATTTCCTTGCAATATGACAATGTCAACAGTCATCTTTTAAGAACCTGTCACACCCAAAGTTCCCTTGTATTTATTTTATACCACTTAGGTGACAGACAAGCACACGGTCCACCTGATAGAAAGTGGTTACCACACTCGTCTAGTAGGTATTATTTGCTGCCATTCTACAAAACGAAGCAGAACTACTGTTATCAATTGTGATTGGGGTGTGCCATTGAGGATCTTCTTCTTCAGAGGAGTTCTTGATTTAGGGACGCGGGCAGCAGTTTAAAAAAAATACCCGCTGAGTTTCATGCCGGAATCTTCTCAGGTCTGGGCTGCGTTTTGTACCGGTGGTCCATTTGCTAAACTATTTTTTTTTTATACCACTTAGGTAGCAGACAAGCACACGGCCCACCTGATGGAAAGTGGTTACCGTGGCCTATGGACGTATGCAACACCAGGGGCGTTACACTCGCGCTGCCTACCCTGAAGAAACCTTCTAATGCCCCTCTTGAAGAACCCCATATTGTAGTCGCTTGGGAAAACCGTGGCAGGGAGTTCATTCCACAGCTTAAGCGTACGTGGGATGAAGTTCCTTTCATACCGCACGGTGCGCACCGTATTCGGATGCAATGTGTGGGCATGAATTCCCTGTCTATGGCGAGCGGTGCGATGATAGAATGTAGCTGTGGGCATCATGTCAAATAATTCATCTGAGCACAAACCATTATATAGGCGGTAGAAAACACACAGTGAGGCAAAGTCCCTCCTGAGGCTGAGAGGTTCCACATCGCCTGTGAGTATGGGACTGTCGACGAGCCTCAACGCACGTCTTTGCACCGAGTCGAAAGGGTTAAGCAGGCGTGCGGGCGCCCCGGCAAAAAGATGACAGCAGTACTCCATGTGGGGTCGAACCTGTGCCTTATAAAGAAGGAGTCGCTGCCCCGCAGTGAAGTACTGCTTCGCCCTGTTAAGAACTCCAAGTTTCTTTGATGCCAGCTTAACCTTGTCCTCTAAATGACTGCGGTACTGGACGTCACTTGAAATGTCGACGCCTAGGATCCCGATTACCTACACTACCTACACTTTAATATTTATTTTTATAATGACGTTTTGTAAGTTTCTTTTTTTTAAGAATATTAGAACCGAGCTTACTAATATTCCCTCTAACCCCTCCAACTAAGCTAAATTGCTTGTGCTAGGAGTGGGTTCACGTCAGTAGTGTAATGGCCAGGATCGAACCCGTGACCTCTCGATCGTAAGGCCGACTCCTTAACCACTAAGCTACCTTCTGACCTTCTGGCCGAAGTTCTGATGTAATGGTCTATGCAGAATAAATGACTTTGATTTTGAATTTGAATTTGGGCGCGATGTTAGTCTTGGTGTCCTAGTATTATAGACATACCTGTTTTATTTTCATCACGTATTGCGTCTAACTATCGGAACGCACGTAACAAAAATAATAAAAGAAACAAAATTTCAATACACTTTTATATTAATGATCGAAGGTGCCAATGAAATGTTGGACAATCTCTGCACTTACTGTTGGCAAACAATGGAAGTAATTACAAGCGTTGATACAATTTAGTTTTTTATTGGTCATGAACTATGGAGAAATCATTTCCGGAGCTGAAATTATTTATTGATTTGCGGTATTGTAGGCAAATACTTTTTTTCGTTTTTTACGGTATGGTTGACACACTGTGCTGTTTTTTAGTTTAGTGGGTAGGTATTATATGTACAGTTCACTAGAAGTCATTCTACTAAGAATGTACTTTTAAAGCCTAGTAATAAATAGACTATTTGCTATGATTGCCGATGAACCGTCTTCATTATTTAAAGGGAATTGTGGGGATTCTGGTATTGTGAGCATTTTATCTGCATCACAACCACTAAATACCTATTACTGTCGGATGCTAGTCATGTTAATTTCAGTCTAAAGTCCATGTCGATAACCGATTACCAAAAAAGACAAATAGTTGATCTCCAAAACACGGACAAAAAGGGTTTGAAAAAAGTATCAGCAGTTTAAAAAAATACAAATTGTTTGCGGGAAAATTGAAATGAAATTAGTTTGTCAATAATTTTATTTGACTGTGTTAGTAAACAAACCGATACATCTAAAGCAACAAAGTGCGATTTTTTATGTTTATAATATCGTTCAACTAACTTAGGTTACTATTTACAGTTGTAGTACATTTATTTATCAAACAGTACACAAATAAAGTCGCAATCATTCCTTCTCAAAGAACCAAAATGCTGATGTCTCATCGATCTAAATAAATGTAATATTTACACATACATATATATATGGGTACATAAGGGTATTAGGAAATAAAAAGTACAAACAGGTTACAAAAGATAAACAGTTTTTTTGGTAACTTTAAATACAGTACTGGCAAGATTTTTATCAGTATAGAGATCCGGTTCTTAGCATTCCATGGATTCACCGTGCGGTCGCCGGGTCCATGGCGTGGTACAGAGAGGAACACTGTGACGGCGCCTGGGACTTGCGACCCAGGTGTAGGTTATGTATAAAACACTTAAGAACGAATTGCGTCTTGATAAAAAATAAGGTTTCATTATTTTCAATAATAATAGAACATTTTTGCAACAAAAAACTTGAAATGCATTAAGTATAATACAACAACTGTTACAGTTTTTCGTCTTGCACGATACATTATTTATATTGCGCCAGTATCGAAAAAATGAAAGTTTATCACTAAAAGGTTTGCAATTCCGTGCAATGTAACAAAAATAACTATGAAGTAGTATCTAAACACTTGCAGTGACCTATCTTACTGTTATGGCACAAATATCTATTTTATAACTTTTCAAAAGTCTTTTATTTTCGTTATGAATAATTAATTTCATCGTTGATTGGTTTTTGTGTTAATTTTTGAAAGTAAAAGTGACTACACTACAAGACACGTCAACAGAAAGCTGGTATTTTTGCTAATTGAGGGACGAGGCTTTGGTATAGGCTTTTCCTTCGAGGCTCGCAGGTTAGATGGGAGCCAAATGGCTTACACGGTATTGTGTATTGTAATTTTACAGTAACAAGAAGCAAGCGGGTCCCAGGATTATCCGATATGAAAGATTAGGGTACAATATTATGACGACTTTCAGTTGAAGTAAAATAAAGCGAATACATAAAAAAAATATGTTTCGGCCACCATTGTAGTCTTGAATTAAATCATAAGACACTGTCATAACACAAAAACCAAACACAAAGGCCCAGCGCACACCGGTGGAAGCGCGAAGGCGCGCAATTTAGGACAAAAATTTAATATAAACCTTAACTATATAATATATGATCAAAAACTGTATATCAAGAATAAATTCGCACGCAGCGGCCGGAGTGGCTAAAAGAGCATGCACGCGACTGTACTTTTGACCCTATATCAAGGCAGTTAAAGTTTATATTGAGTTGTTGTCTTAAAATGCTTTTCGCCACGCTTCCAACGGTGTGCGCTTGACCTCATACGCATTAATTTACTTAATAAGTCTTTATCAAATGGTCTGACACATACGGCGTGAACTCAGGGTCTTTGATTTTCTTCTTTTTGTGCAGTGGACAACTCTTCTTGTGTCCAATTTCAGATTTATTATGAGTCAACTTATATTGATTGGACAAGGAAACACTTTTTTTTCTATGTAAAGTCTTTTGGCAACTATTTTTATCTACAATTGTGTCCGCGCCATTGCCAATGAGAGCACTGTGCGTGGTTATATCTTGACGTAATATGTTAGAATCAATTTCATCTTGTTTTAAATCCTTCGTGTAGTCTGCTGAGACCTCGAGCTGACTGTGGTGCAGACATGTTGATGTTATCTGGAACAGTGAAACATTAAATTAAGAGTCACATTTGCCAGATACATTATTGTAATATATAGTATATAATGTTGCATTGCACCCTGGGCAATTAGTACGGCATCCTCTTTCACGCAGCGAAGATATTTCTGAATTCTGGCCAAGGAGTGAGCTGCCTTGGGTGACAGCCTCTGTGGTGTGGTAGTAGTGCGCGCGACTGCCACACAGGAGGCGCGGGTTCGATTCCCGCTCAGTGCAAATATTTGTATGCATGAATATGGCTATTTGCATTAGTCTGGGTGTTTCTATGTATAATATTTATGTCTTTACAAAAAAAAGTATATAAGTATGTTTATCCGCATTCTAGATTCCATAACAACGTTGTGTAGAATGTTGTGGAATATTTATTTATTATTTATTGTGAAGGACTGCTCGTAGGTTCTCCAAATATCCTTCTGACTAACAGAGGGCTCAGAGGAGAGGAGACAAGAGGCGACCTGGTTCTCCGAAAGCAGGTATGTGAGTGATAAGTGTGGTAACCTATCACCCACCTTCTCTGCTCTAGTTCCATGGGGACACAATGCTTCCCTCTCCCAAGGAATCATCTTGAAACCGTACATAAATGGCACATGACTAGCCAGCGGGTGGAAGAAATGCCTTACTCGAAAATCTTAGGCCTCGGCGGTGCCGGTTCAGTTGGCTTGAATCCGACATAAGTGGTATCTGTAGGGATTTTTGCACGGAAACATAGGGTAGTCATGTCATACCGTGTCGGCGACGACCCTTGGGCGCGCGTAGAGCGCGGCGCGCTCGGCGAGCTCGCTGCGCAGGCGCCAGGCGCGCGCCGCCAGCAGGCGCCGGCCCGCGGGCTGCGCGTCGCGCCGCACCACGTGCCACCTGCACACGACACGCTCAATGCTAGCGGGATTTTTTCGAGGAGATATACTGAAAGCCTACTCCCAAGTAAGTGGTTCGTAAACATAAACTCACGCCTGTATTCCACGAAGAGGTAGGCAGAGGTGCTAGCACCCACATTCCGCCAGTTTATGTTTAGGTCCCAATGTAATAGGTGGCGAGCCTATTGCTATTAAGCGGGCACTTATAAACCTGCGATAAATACACACCTAACTTCGAAAAGTATCGAAAAGTCATTGGTGTGTGCCATGGTAAACCTGGGATCGAACCCGAAACCTCGTCTCAGCAGTCCATTACCCATACCACTAGGCTACCGAAGAAGCAGATCGTAATTTAAAGCAAGTACCAAAAGTGCCATAGTACGTAGTACTATTATTTATTGCGCGGGGTGATATGATATAACTCAGTCAGCATTCCCTTATTTAAATGATGTTTAGTAGTGTATCCCAATAACTTTGCAGTGGTAGTATTTATAAATGAAATAAGTACATGGAGAAAAATGAATCTTCTCGGAAGGAATTTGCACCCGCGATCTTTCAGCGGGAATGCCTTGACCAACTCGGCTACCGAGACACGCCCGATGTGATTCAAATTTCCCTTCTATTCGATTTGTGTAGTTAGCATACATCTATCTAATATATAAAATTCTCGTGTCACAGTTTTTGTTGCCATACTCCTCCGAAACGGCTTGACCGATTTTGATGAAATTTTGTGAGCATATTGAATAGGTCTGACTATCGGCCAACATCTATTTTTCATCCCCCTAAATGTTAGGGGTAGTCCACCCCTAAATTTTTATTTTTTATTTTTTAGACAAAATTTTTAATTTCTATTTTTTATGATACAACATACAAAAATAAATACAATCCTCAATTTTTCACCCTTCTACGATCAACCCTTATTTTTTAATAGCCATTTTAGTAATTTAATCATTTTTTCTTTCCGGTAGAAAAATGATCAATCGTCATTTATTTATTATCTATTTTTCATCCCCCTAAATGGTGCAGCGGGAACGGGATCTGACGCCACGAGGGTAGGAAAAAATTGGCGGTAGGAAGTTCGCCGGGACAGCTAGTAATGTTATAAAATTCATTCAAGTATTTATAAATTATAATTCTCAACTGAAATGACGATACTGCCAAAAATTGTGATCCCTGTCAATAACAAAATCAATAATAAACGTTTGCAACATTGGAAGACATCAATCAATACCTAGGCACACAACTTTCTGAATAGTAATTCAAATGATCGATTAAATTCCCTAGCACTAATCATGATGTCGATACGAATTGGATATAATAATATGTGCCTATAGAATATCATTTGCATAAAATAATGCCTCCTACCGTATTAACAGCTGCAACATTCTGCTATACTGTCCTAAAGTGCGCAGCGTGAGGCAGGCTGCGCGGAGTGACAGCACCTCACCGCGGGGGCTGCCACCTGTCGTGCCGAATGAAAGCCTCATGGCAGTCGTGTAGTACTCCAAAGATATAGGCAGAAGACCTGAAACATGAACATAGATAATATTGACATCCTACGTCAATGTGTACAGTCAAAGTGAAAGTATTTATTCAAAATTGTATAGCACTACTACAGCTTTTTGACGTCTAATTCTGCTTAAAACTAAGTTTACCACCGCTTCCTAGGCACCAGTGGAGAAGAAACGGCTCAACAAACTCCACTGTAGCATTTTACAGGCGTCATTTTACAAAAAGTTATTTCTTATGACTAAATTATGATGGACGAATGTACATTTGTCTCGTGTCAAGATAAATTAAAGTGCTTATATAAAAAACTTATAATAAAGTAATAAACCTAAGTTAATCTAAAAATGAAGACGTTTGCGTTCCTATTTAAACACTAGTTTTTGCCCGCGGCTCCGCCCGCGTGGAAGTCGGTTATCGCGACCAAACATAGCTTATGTCCTTTCTCATGGTCTAATCTACCCCTATACCAAATTTCATCAAAATCGGTTCAGTGGTTAAGGCGTGAAAGCGTAACATACAGACAGACAGACAGACAGAGTTACTTTCGCATTTATAATATTAGTATGGATTATGCCCTAATTACAGCAATTTAAGAGGGGCCTGCACCATGCTCAAATCAGACATTTTTGTCTTCAAGCACAGAATAGATAATAAGGTAGGTAATCATCTGTCCTATAGTATGTTTTTTTTAAAGTGTGAGTTTAAATTCCGAACTAGACTAACGTATATTTATGCACTACTTAAGGTCATGCTTATTTCCCTACAGGGTAAGCAGAGACAACATCCTACTATTTGATTCCATCCTTACATTCTTCACGAGCTTCGTCTGTTGTCATTAAATCTTTAAATTTCATGCAAGCGGTTTCGAGCACTTCATAACTGCCTTTTTTCAAACTAGATGTTAAACACGTCCTTCCAACTCACCTCTATCCCTATACCAGTTCCCGTACAGCACATAATGTTCCCAATTCGATGGCTCTAACTCGAGAAGCCTGTCTAGAACTCCTCTCTTCTCTTCTTCAGACTTGAGAAGCAAGAGCTCCAGGTACGCCTGCACGAACCTCGGCTCTAAAGAGATGCAGCGTTCTAGCATCCTTAGAGATTCTGGTATACGGTTCTTTTTTCTGAAAAAGAGAAGAGAATAGATATTTGACAAGCCATTATGATTATCACACCACTCGACAATAAATAATCAGTAAGGTGGACAATCATCATCCTCTGTGTCTTCTAAAGTTTCAAAAAATTACTTCATCATTGTAACAGCGAGTCAATGATAAGTAGCAATATGTTCATCTATTTGTCACAAGATGGCATTGCTTTAACATCATATATACCTGTACAGTTTGGCGAGGTTATAATGCGCGTTAACATGATCCCTGTTGTACTTGAGAGCTTGCAGGAAATGGTGTTCAGCTCGACCAGAAGCCAGCACCAAAGTGCCGAGGTTGTTGTGAGCACTGGCGTAGCTCGGCCATAGCCTGCAACGTAAAGAAACGCTAGTTTCTACATTGTCGCATTGATGTAAAGAATCATTTTAGTTTTTTGTAAGCTTGCTAGGGGGACGGGCGGCTTCAGCCATTACACATGGGTAGGCACAATACTATTGGGGCTAGCTTTCATCTTCAAGAACTTGAAAGCATTTTCCAGTCGCAGTACTTTTATTTTATATTACACAGCTAGATCCACAAACAGTACTTACTGCAGCGCTTCTTTATAATGTTTGATGGCATTTTCTTGTTGCTCGATGTCTTTCAAGAAGTTGGCAAAATTGTAATGGAGTTTCGCATTGTGTGGCAACACTGATAGGTCAGCTCTGTAAAAATAAATTTGATCGTATTTAAAAAATATGCACCGTGCGTTCTATAGAATCTTCCTAGAATTTATAACTGATAATAATCTACTTGATCACTTCGTACTTACCTCAGCAGGGTTTCCCTGGTTCTCCAATCCCTATTTCTTAAGTGAGTCCTTGCAACTCCACCGGCTACCAGGATAGCCACGGCTAGCACTAGCAGTCTTCCACCGGCGCCCCGCCTCCACATCAGCTGGACGCCGTATACTGTGATTATGACTGAACCAACACTAAAAAAAAAACAAAATGATCATAATTAATTATCGGCCTTACAACCGAGAGATCGCGGTTTCGAATCCTGGCCATTACTATCGACGTGAACCCACTCCTAATACAGACAATTTAGCTCAGCTGGAAGGGTTAGACGGAGTTACTCATAAAATTTATACCAATTGTTGTACCACTTTAAAAATCTCCATCTTCGACTGCTGAGACGAGGTCTCGGGTTCGATCCCTGCAGGTTTACCATGGCACACACTAGTGACTTTTCGATGCTTTTCGAAGTTATGTGTGTATTTATCGCAGGTTTACAAGTGCCCGGTTAATGGCAATAGGCTCGCCACCTATTACATTGGGACCTAAACATAAACTGGCGAAATGTGGGTGCTAGCACCTCTGTCTACCCCTTCGGGGAATACAGGCGTGAGTTTATGTTATGTTATGTCGGGAAAATTATTTGAAAGCTTTATCCTTCTCGTGTATCTACTGATCGTTTACTGTTGTTTAAAAGTGCATTACCTGGGAATATAAAGCACCCGCTCAGCGACCACAAAGCCAACGGTGACCAGGAGGTTGGAGGCCGGCAGGTACGGTATCACCAACAGCATCAAACCCACCAGCGTGGGAGTTTGACGTTGTAACTGAAATATAAATGTAGAAGTTTTACATTGTTCTCGAATTATAGTACACATAACACCTAAAGTTGAAGGTTTCCTTGTTCATGAAAAGTTATTAGCTGATTGTGGTTTAATATACGCGCGAGTTATCGACATAAAAATAAAATAAAATCGAAAAATGCCAAGTAGCGGACGCCCGCGAGTTGATGAATAGCCACTGGGAACGAGAACGAAAGTAGGAGGCTACCATGAATAGCACAAGTTATGAATCGAAATTTCGGGCAAATGGTAGAAGGGAAAAGAGGAAGAGGTAAACCAAGAGGAACATTTATGGCACAGATAAAGGAAAAGATACAAGTCACATCGTATCAGGAGGTGAAAGGATTGGCGGAGCAGAGAGAAGAGTGGCGATTACTCCATCGACAAGAGCGTAGCTCTTAAGTTAGAGTGAGTTAGGTACCATGAAACCGAGCCCAAGTGTGCAACGTGTCAAGATCACTATTAAGATTCGGTCCAAGCCCTATCGGAAGAATCTTGGAATAACTTCATGTTACCAAAATCTATATCTTTCGTTGTTTTGTGCGAATTTGACTATTTAGATGTGTATGTCATAGCAGCCTTCTCTCCCCTTCTTGCGTAACCCGAGAAACACGAGACACAAATGACAAAAATGAGGTCGGTACATCGGACTCAAACCAACTCAATCAAACAATCTAAAACCGCATAGTGGACCGTGGACATGCCTTTTTCATAAAATGTATGAAGGTGTAAGTGCAAGATAATATCTCGACGGTCAAGTATTACCTCTAAGTCGACTAAACACCGATATGACAGCGCCAGCAGTGCTATGAACGCCGCACAAGTGAGCAGGTTCCTCGGATCCCACCAGCTTGTGATGAGAGGTACCGAGCCCATCTGCCAGTCGTGGCTCAGCGTCCAGGGGCATAGGAGTAGCCACCAGTTGAACGCAGCTAGGTAGCAGAAGGTCATCAATCTGGAACGAATAGGTAACAGAGATTTTGTAATCAATGGGTATTGGATTTATTTAATTATATAGGAAGCGTCGAATAATTAAAAAGCGTCGGTAGCTTAGTGGTTAAGGAGTCTTCAAGAGGTCTTGAGTTCGAATCCTGGCCATTATAGTACCGACGTGAACCCACTCCTAGTACAAGCAATTTAGCTTAGTTGGAGGGGTCAGGGAATATTAGTAATTTCGGTTCTAATATTCCTCTATAAAAAAAAAGAAAAAAATAATGCCATTAGCATGCGAACTTCTCCTATTAGATTTAGATCAACTGTACCGCAAGGTGTAGGATATTTTGAATATCCTAGAAGTGTCTGAGTAGCTCGTTTGGTCGTAGCATTCCCCCTGTACGGGACTGGTTCCATTTTGGACATTCACTCTTGCCGATGAAAACCTCCTCGATATATATTTTTAAAAATTATATAATTTTTAAATTGAAGAAAATCATCATAGTTTATAATGTTAATAATGTCTTGTAAAGGAACATTGGTAAATAATGACTCAAAATCAAAACTTACCAATAATTCATCCGGTTCCAACTCAATGTCTTTGATTATGCCCACAAAATGGCGCACCCGAAACGTCGGCAAAAGTAAGTTTTTCCAAAATATATCGGGTGAAGTCCCGAACATTATAAAATATGAGTAAACGCGTTAAAAAGTTACATGAAGAAAATCATATCGATTGAAATTATGATAATAGGTATAAAATTAAGATAAGTGCCGGCCTGTGAAACAAGCAAACTTCATGAACGTAGGTAAGTCCAACCAAAAAAATACTTCTAAACATACCTGACGCTAAACGAAGGGTGGAAGGCAGGTGGATTGTCTTGGGGCGAAAACGCTGGCAGGGATCCTTGTAGTAATGCCAGCCTGGCCCCTGCTAATAGCACGAGTGCCGCCAGTGCTCGGACAACTCGGCCGCATGAGCCATCGCTTCGCCATCGCCATTTTAGTGATACTGATAATCTGAAACAGGTTGTACAATACATTGTAATAAATTAATAACTAGAAAGTTTATATTTATTGGTAACCTCTTGGTGTAAAGATTGCATTGCATCCAAAAATCAATCCAGTAATTCTTAATTATTGTCGAAATTAACGGATGCCTGACTTTGTTCTAACTGATAAAAATTGAAAAAGACTAACACTATTATCTATTCACTGTACTTTAACTTCAGCTTCTGAATATGTCAAAATTACTGTTTATTTATTAATAATATCAGAAGCAAATTTAAATTATGTTAAAGTATTCATTTGTAGGTACCTAGTTTGTTTTATCTTTGCTGCGATATGAAAACTTTTATTGCAACAGATTAAGAATTTTCACGAAGCATTACAATAAAGAACTATAAACAGCCTGCTGGCATATTTACATAATCAATAGTATTACCTGTTAGGATTCCAACATCTGTACAAATCAAACACTACGTTGAACAACAGAGCCGTCAGGCCCGTCTCCTTGGCGAGCATGCTGAGCGCGGCCAGCGCCACGCTGGACCACACTCGATGACGGCCTGAAGAGCTGAAACATATCGCAATTAGAATTAAATATAATAGTACTTATAATTATCATTACACGTGTATACCGCCATAGTAATCGAGATAGCAGTAAGTAATTTATCGGTTTCGAAAATATGGTCATCAATATTTTTTTTGTAGGTCTTACTAGGTTGTTTACTAGGCTCAGGAGACTAGTAACTAAGACTACTTGCAACTGATGATGTATAATATTCCTTATCTATTAGAAATCCGAATAAGGTCAACTTCTTAGCCACTAAACTACCGATGCTTGGGTTACTTCAATCAATCAATCAATAAATTAGCCCTCCGCAGTCCACTGCTGGACATAGGCCTTTCCCAATGTGCGCCATTTTATCCGATCCTCCGCCCTCCGCATCCAGTCTATCCCAGCCACCATTTTCAGGTCGTCAGTCCATCTGGCTAGGGGGTGTCCCACCTTGCGTTTGCCTTCTCTTGGTCTCCACTCTAGGACTCGTCTGCTCCAACGGCCATCGGTCCTTCGACAGATGTGGTCAGCTCATTGCCACTTGAGCTTGCTTATTCTGCGAGCAATGTCGGTAACTTTGGTTTTGTGCCGGATGACCTCATTTCGAATTCTATCCTTCAAAGAAACTCCAAGCATAGCTCGCACCATAGCCCGCTGCGTGACTTTTAGGTTATGAACTTTATAAATTCCCTTTCTTTTCTCCTTTGCGGTGATACCTTATAGGTGGTATGATAACCATTTACCTACCTTCAGGCACACTGCTTCATTCATTTTAATTCAGATTTCTATAACTGGATTTTATGTACAGGAGAACATGAAAAGAAAAACTGGCAGAAAGTTGTTTATAACGATGATATCTGGAAAAAAATCCGTTCAATAACTTCCATCTCCCCTTAGGACTGTTCGCCTGATAAGTTTCTCCGAATAAAATACGATATAAATTCTTTACGGTTCCTTACTTATTATCGGTATCCCGTTATTTACGGAGGGATCCACTCTCATTACCGATTTAATCGTTAATCGTAACCAGCAGACTTGATCCGATTTCTGTCTCGATATTTAATATTTCGCAATCTTATTTTGATGAATCTCATTTATATCAATTTGATGTCAGCTGTAATGTAGCCAAGACGGATATTGGTTTTTGATATCTGTAATTATTTTGGTGGGCTGGTCGAGAATTGATTATCTATCTGAATTTGATAATAAGAGGTATAAAGTAACTAATGAACCATTTTATGGAAGTAAATATTTCTTTTGGTTATGAATGTACTCCAACTGAAACTTTAATGAATCCGAAAAACATCGCAAAAAATGAAACGCTCAAGTGAGACTTGAACTCACGACCTTTCCCTTACAGGGGGAATGCTCTTCCAACTGAGCTATTGAGCCACACCTGATTCATTTCAAATTTTCCTTCTCTTTATATCCGTCTTTAAGAGCGACAGAGGTGCCATCTACCAACATTCTTACGAACTGTTGGAAACAATGAATGATTTTTCAACCATTTTTAAACATTGAATTTTGATGACTCCGCTCGAATATTTGACTGAATTTTTTATAGCATTTTTAATGCTAACTTTATAGTTCGAAAAACATCGTAAAAAATTAAACGCTCAACTCAACTCACCGCAAAACAAATCAAGTCACCTCGAACTATAAAGTTAGCATTAAAAATGCTATAAAAAATCAGTCAAACTTTAATGCATGTTTGTATATCAAATTGACTAGCATATTTCAAACTGAACAGAGTCTAACAAAACTAGTCAAAACAACTCAAAGAACAAGCGAGCGGCTAAGTTCGTCCACAAGTTTGTCCGCGCCTGGTGACGTCGTCGTCGCCGCGGCCACGCTTCGAGTTGAAGCAGTTGAAGTGTCATCGCGGCTATACATTATATTACTTGTTATAACTTGGTCAAATTCAATATTGCTGTTAAGTGTCATTGTGTTAACAGAAGTAATTTGAGTTGGTATCAGATTACATTTATCAAACGAGCAGAGATTTATTTTCTTCTTTATTAGTCATCATACTAAGTTTTATAATCAACGTATTAATTATAATTATAATATTTATTGATAGACCTCAATTAACAGTTCAAGAAAAAACGAATGAAAAGGAAAACCATACTTACCCATGGTACAGTAATACTGAAGACAAGAAAAAGACACAAGCCAGCACATCAGCTCGGCCAACCACGCCTGCCACCTGTAAAGAAAAAATATGGAATATGATTACTTGAAACTCGCAAAAGTAATTGCACTAAAAATTAAAGCTAAATAGATGTTATACTCATTTGTAGATGTAGGATAAGCAGAAGGATTAGCAAGATCTGTTTATAGAATACTTGTGACAGTAGGTACTACTTAAAGTGAAATTCTGAGGCAGTACATTTTTGGAAAAGAAAAGAAGAAAGAACATTTCGACCGCTAAATATCTTGACCAAGTAAAAGTATCGGTAATTCTTTTATTTTTATTTATTTATTTAATTACTCGTAAGTACAGAGCGAGCTAATACATTCCCACAAAACCTTACAAACGGTTTGACTGTAGGTTGTTGTATAGTGGTTAAAGCGTTGGTCTTAAGATTGAGAGGTCCCGAGCTAAAATCTTGGCCATCACACTAACGACGTGAACCCATGTGGTTTGTTTTGATACCTTAGACTTTTTTCAATTATTTTTTTAAATTAATTAAAACTCTATATTTTCAAGTAACTAGGACTCACGAGCTTAGTAAACAATTCATTAAACTTACAGCTATGTTATTAATTATGCGATTAGAATAACAGTGAAAACAAAAACATTTTCTGGGAAATAAACAATAACAACGATCATTACATTATTAATTTATCCTATATTATTAATTAACTACTAGATATAATTGTATATATGACGGATCGCCGAGCGCCTCTGATACAACCTCTTGGTGTGTATCCGCCATCTTGAGCGTTTATTCACAGTGGGCGTAAAATAATACCACGATAACACTGTACAACGTGTATTAAAAGTAACAAATTGGAATGCAGTACAAAATATGAGGTGATTACTGTAATGTTATGAGATTAGGGGAGCCAATAGGTTCGCATGTGCTCACAAGCCGTCGTCCGTCAACCGAATGCCAAAAATGACATTTTCTACTCGACCGTCTCTATGACACATGCAACTCTATTCGGTGTTACCCGCTCCACTTTGATAAATAAATCGACTAACCAGAAAATAATTTGTTTCAATAAAGTAATTATCATAGACAATATAACACAAACTAAATCGATTAAATTAACAAACTTCACTAGCAACACTGCCAAAATCAACACGCGCCGTTACGGCCGTCCTGCTTCTTCACACGTCCTCGTGTGTATCTTCGATAATTTCTGAAAGAAAACAGACACCACACTGTCATTCCGGTTCACTCGGCCATACTGACCAAATATGGCACGTGGTTATACTAAGTGATCATTAAAGTTTAGCGCCATATGCTTGACTAAAACTCGTACTACGTCATAATAGACAAACTGTGTTCCTTACACAGGCCACATTTGCCATAAAGGTTACTTTTATCACAGCGGCTACGCTCGTCACTCCTTACATTGCCACACTTGCTATTATCACACAGGGCATTGCTACACAGGTCATTGCTACACAGGCCGGCGCCACACAGGCTGTTGCCACACAGGCTGGTGCCACACAGGCTGGTGCCACACAGGCTATTGCCACACAGGCTGGTGCCACACAGGCTATTGCCACACAGGCTGGTGCCACACAGGCTAGCGCCACACAGGCTTTTGCCACACAGGCTACTGCCACACAGGCAATTGCGACAGATACACCACACAGTTAATACTCACAGAAATTTCAAAACGCAACAGAGAAGTAAACTCACTTGGGCCAATTTTACCAGTGAGGCCTATTTATTACTCACCATCGCCGTTATCGGCATATTCTGATGAGGCTTCGTTTGTTGGCATTTCCAAGCCAGCATTCAACTCCAATGGAACGTAGCACTCAGGCATAGGACGTATGCGGTCATGTGCATACTTATACGTTCGATTAGAATTCAATGCCTTGAGTAAATATCTGTCACCATTAAGCAGCTCACTCACTTGATAAGGTCCTTTGAATTTAGGTTCTAATTTTGTCTTGTTTCGTTCATGGTTCTCTAACAAAACATAGTCACCTACTTTAAATCTTTTAACTAGTGCTTTGCCTTTATCAAACCTAGTTTTCTCTACCGCAGCATTGGCTTCAATAGCGTGTGCCGCCTGTCCTCTAATCACGGGTAGTTCGATTTCCGGCTCGTCTGTATCTAGTGTCATAAGCTGAAGTGGTCTACCTACCTTTCCAATTAGAAGTTCTAGGGGACTGGCTTTAGTGGTACGATTTACAGTACAATTAATCGCTAGTTGAACATCAAGTAGTGCAGCCTGCCACGATCTCTGATTACCTGTTTCTACAACCGTTAGCATATTTTTCAGAGTAGACATAACTCTCTCTACTTGACCGTTAGCACGGCTAGTGCCAGTTGCAATAAGATGTAGCATTATATTATGAGAAGTACAGAAGTCTTTGAAATCTTTAGACGCAAAACACCTACCTTGGTCAGCGATCACGCGTGTAGGAGCACCAAATATCGATACGCTTGCCTTTAGTGCTACTATAGCATTATTCGAGTCAATGTTTAAGGAGTGATGCAAAAGAACAAATTTTGTAAAAGAATCGATAGAGACAAACACATACTCTTTGGTGTCATTTTTACCACTGAGTTTACCAGTGGCGTCCATGTGTATAGTATGCCACGGTATCATAACTTTTGGGATGGAATGAAGTTCTACTTGGATTTTCCCTGAATGAGATTTAGACAGTTTACACGTTATACAATTATCTACAAACTTTCTTACGTACTTATTCATATTGGGAAACCAATAATGACAAAAGGCCTTCTCTAGGGTTTTACTCCATCCTAAGTGCATAATACTTTCATGCACATGGTTTATAATGGCCCACTGAAATGCCCTTGGTATCACCGGTAACCAGATACTTCTCTTATTGCGTTCTATCTTTCTATGCAACACGCCCCTCCTAATCTCGTATGTACTAAAGATTTCGTCGGTAAGTTCATGACTCTCGAATTTGGCGATCAAAGAATTTAATTCACTATCTTTACGTTGTTCTGCTTGTAGCCAATTATCTGAGATCTCCATCAGATTAACACGTTTTTGTTCTATTTTTGTAGAACTTACGGTTTCTGGCAATGGGTTCCTGGATAAGAAATCTACATGACCCATATTTTTACCCTGACGATATTCGATATCAAACTCAAAGGCTTGCAAGAAGCACCACCACCTGTGGACCCGCGGAGTAAGGTCTATTTTGTTTTTGGAAGATTTGACTGCATTACAATCAGTCACCACTACAAACTTTCGACCGCATAAGTAGTGCCTAAAATGTTTTATCGAATTCACGACTGCCAGAGTTTCCAACTCATACGAGTGGTACTTTGACTCTGCAGCGGAAGTTCGGCGACTATAATACTCAACTACACGCAACCTATCATCGATTTTTTGCATTAATATGGCACCGTAGCCTTCGGCACTCGCGTCTGTATGTAGTTCTGTAGGCTTCTCTGGGTCAAAAATCACTAAAACTGGCTTGTCCGTCAGTATGTTAATAATATCCATTCGTATTCTTTCAAACGTAGGGCTCCACACTATTTTCCCTTTACCTGACGTTAAACGGTAGAGAGGAGCTGTTTTTTGAGAAAACTCTTTTACAAATTGTCTGAAGTATGAAGCCAATCCTATAAATTGTCGGAGTTGAGTAACTGTCTGTGGTGGTGCGAGTTCTGTGAGTGCTCTTATCTTACGTGGGTTTGGACGTATCTCGCCAGCCGATACGTGATAGCCTAAAAACACTACTTCACTCTTCATGAAAACACATTTTTTTAAGTTAAGAGAAAAACCGGCATTGGTTAAAGCCTTCAAAACTTGACGCAATCGGTCTAAGCCCTGTTCTAACGTACGGGATGGTATAATCACGTCATCAATGTAAACTACAGCAAACGATTCGGTTAAAGATCCCAGCGCTTTATTTATTGCCCTTTGATAGACAGAGGGGGCATTACGAAGGCCAAAGGGCATAGTAACATACTCAAATTGCCCGTCAGGTGTCACGAAAGCGGTACGTTCTATGGACTCAGGTTGAACGGGGATCTGGTGATATCCACTAGCCATATCGAGGGAAGTAAAGAAGTAGGCCCCCACGAGCCTTTGTATTTGATCAGAAATAATTGGGAGTGGGTATCGGTCTGGTACAGTGTTACTATTAAGTTCCCGGTAATCTACGCAAAGACGGTCAGTGCCGTCCTTTTTTTGACTAACAAAATAGGACTCGCAAAGGGTGAACAGCTTTCTCTAATGATACCAGCATCCAAGAGTTCCCTGATTTTGGTACGTACTTCTGTCTCTCAAGGGGGCTCAAACGATACGGCCGACGTTGTACTGTACGATTTGGATCAATTAATTTTATCTCTAGCTGTCCTGTAGTGACTCTGCCTGTGGGGGTGCCTTCAACAAAATAATCAGAGTTCGCTTCCAGTAATGATATTAATTGGTGTCTAAACTCGATAGGAACATCACTTTCTATATCGCTAAAATCGTTTACTTTAGTTCCTACATCACAAACTGAAACTACTTTAATTTTCTTTAAAGTCAGTCGCTTTTCAAAAATTTCTACAGAGAACCCAAGTAATAACAAGTCTCTCCCAATCATAATTGCCTCGGAAATAGAATGTTCTGATACAACGTGAAATAATAACTGTATGGTATTACCCTGTATAGTAACCGTTGACAGAATTTGTTCATTACATTGCAAACTGGATTGCCCTATACCTAACAAGGTTACTTGATTATGCTGTCTCCTACCGGGAAACCTACCTGCTAATTTTTCCCTTATTAAGGAGCACTCTGCACCAGAATCGAAACAAAACAAGAACTGCTCACCGGTTTCAGTATGGAGTTGATCCACAGCTGGCTTAATAGTGCAGATATCCACACGGCGCTCCGTACGATTGTTGCTTGAGTCTGCCTCCTTCTTCGCACAATGTGACGCAATATGTCCTTGTTCACCGCAGTAGTAGCACGTCAGCGTCGAAGGTTTCTTCTGAAGGCTGTCCTTAGCTTGCTGGGATATATTACTCCCGGAAGGCTGGAATCGAAAACGAGGCGAAGTATCACGAGCATTTTTGTTTTGGCAATCACTGGCTATATGCCCCAGCTTGCCGCATGTATAACATCTTCTAGGGGTATCTAGTCTAGGTTTCTTAGCGTCGCTCGAGGCAGCTGGCTTGTCTAAAACTGAAGGGCCTCTTTTTCGATACGTATATGCCATTAATTCTTGTTGCAACTTCACACGAGTGTCTATTTCGGTAGTAAAAGCCAGCCGTTGCAATCTTGGCTCGAACTTAGCAACGTGTGCCATTGTTACGGCGATTGCTATCTGGTCATTGTTTAAGGTATGCCACTGATTGCTCAATGTACTTAAAAAACGATTAGCATAAGCAGATAAGCATTCGCCATCTTTAGGGCTCTCATTTAAAAGCCTAAATAAAGTAGCAGCGGGCGTCTCCACAGTATCGAAACGTGCAAGAAATAAATCCTTCAGTTGTGGCCATGTTATGCCAGCAAAACTATTCTGCGCCAGCCAGGCCGCTGCGCTACTTCTGAATGATTTACTCAAAGCAATAATTAAATCTCCACAAGATAATTGTTTTCCTTGCATACACAGGTCTACGGTATTGCACCAGACTCGTGCATCACACTCGCGAGATTCAGGGTTAAACTCAGGCAAGGTTAATTTAACACAGTTAACGTTTGGTTCTTTAATAGCACGAATCAATTCCATCATTTGGTTTTGTTGCATTTCAAATAATAATTTTCAATGGTTACTTTCATTGCTCAGATAATTATTATCAACAATACTCTGACCTGAAGTGCGTTCCTGCGTCGTCCCGGATCCCACCACTTCTGATGACGGATCGCCGAGCGCCTCTGATACAACCTCTTGGTGTGTATCCGCCATCTTGAGCGTTTATTCACAGTGGGCGTAAAATAATACCACGATAACACTGTACAACGTCTATTAAAAGTAACAAATTGGAATGCAGTACAAAATATGAGGTGATTACTGTAATGTTATGAGATTAGGGGAGCCAATAGGTTTGCATGTGCTCACAAGCCGTCGTCCGTCAACCGAATGCCAAAAATGACATTTTCTACTCGACCGTCTCTATGACACATGCAACTCTATTCGGTGTTACCCGCTCCACTTTGATAAATAAATCGACTAACCAGAAAATAATTTGTTTCAATAAAGTAATTATCATAGACAATATAACACAAACTAAATCGATTAAATTAACAAACTTCACTAGCAACACTGCCAAAATCAACACGCGCCGTTATATATTTTCAGATGTCAAAACTTGGAATTAAATATAGGTATATAAAAATAATATATGAATTTAAAATATTACTTATATATTTAAGTAAATACATTATAAATAGATGTCAAGCTGAAATTGAATATACCAAATAGACATAAAATTGAATCCATTAAATCAATTAAATTAAAGAATATTAGAACCGAAGTTACTAATATTTCCTCTAACCCCTCCAGCTAAGCTAAATTGCTTGTGTGTTAGGAGTGTGAGTTCACGTCATTAGTGTAATGGCCAGGATTCGACCCCAGGACCTCTCGATCGTAAGGCCGACTTCTTAACCACTAAGCTACCGACGCTTTAATCAGCATGTAGCTACAAAATTTGCTTCAAAAATGTATCTCTATGCATTTGTAAATATAAATCTATCTTTTTTTCTCTATTTTGTCTCACATTAGGTCTATATCGCGTAACTAAGAGGCTGTTAACTTAGTTAGAAACTCATTTATTCGTTTTAAGAAGGTTTTAAACGAAAGTACTTCGTTTTAAGTGTCCATTATCTGTATAATCGAAATGGTGCAGCCAGCGTTGTTGTCCAAGTTGTAAGGTATTAATAAGCATTGATAATTAAATTGATTTTCAACTTCCAATCTCAGTATTTAGTGATGATTTCAAAATATTACATTACATTTATAACTAGTCATGTCTACTTAGATATGTGCCACGGGACATTTTTTGGTAAGAAATCAACAGAATGATATTTTTTTATGTAAGGTAAGGTTATTTATAAACTTCCTTGCTAATTTCGATAAGGTGAAGCTCGATTCTGTTGGTAAAAGTTAATAACTCTCCTAGGACTAATCTTTGAAGGCAAAGTGAGTATAAATATTATTATGCAACATCTTTATCCGTGTGGTAACAGAAAGAATACAAGTATCACCATCCCACCTCATCCGAGAGGTGTCGTATGAGGCGACTAACGGAAAGATACGCAGACAACATCACTGCGAGAGAAAAAAAACTTGAAATAAAACGCTGTTCCAACCGTCTGGCTAGCTTGGATAGAGTAGGCTAAAGCCACCCAACATTGGGAGAGGCCGATGTCCAGCAGTGGACTGCGTTAGGCTAATTGAATTGATTGATTTATTTAACCATCGAATCACTATCAAAAACTTATGACTTAGACCACAATACAAGAAGGTATTTTTCTACGTAGACCGTTCTAAATTGGGGGTCGCTTTAATATTTAATTAATTGACTATCAGACCCTTATAAATGCAAAGTGTTACTGGCAAAGTTACCATTTGAGGTCTGGCATTGCCAATTGTTACGTACTTATTATAATGTAATTAAGATTTCGGAAGTAGCGGGTTAGGAAACAAGTTGAATGCAAGTTAGGTTCGAAACGGGACTTGAGTCTATAAATTGTATTTATTTAGGAGTACAGCAATAAAGCGTTGAATACCTCTATCAGATTAAAGCCTTTGGAGCTTTCCCCTTTGAAGAATATAGCAAGTTGCAACATCCAAATTGAAGCCATATAGCTATATTTACTTTGGATCCAGACATAACTGTGTGTAATGTCTCCGAATATTTCTTTATTTATTTCATTTATAAATGGCAGTTCAATCCTATGGTTTATCGTTTTTTACTGAGCCTGTTCAACGTTTATTACCGTTATCCCCAGACCTCCTGCCAATGAGCAAGTCCAGATTTTGTTCCCTAGGGCCTTTTACAAGATAATCTAGTCGCTGTGGTAAATGTCTAAGGGCTTCGTCTATCAGCTTTTACGGGTCATTAAGCATATTAGATGTTCTAATAAATTCTAGGATATAGGTGCAGATAAGACTGAAACTTATGTCGACAGTCTCTTTATCACAGCTACAGCGGACTTCTCACCGAGTTGCCTTTATCTAACAGTTTAAATAAAGAGTATAGATTTCAAATTCTTTGCGACAGTTTTTCATCAATTTTCACCTCGCAAGTTTCTCTATGCTGTTTGAACATCTGCCTAGATCGGTGTAGTATTCCGTTTTAAACCTTCAAGAGATACAAACTATAGCCTCCTTGTTAAAGTATGCTGCCTTTGAGAATGCATTTTGCAGCATTCTAGGTGAAAATAAAATTTTACGAATGATATGCCATTGAAACGATAGAAGAAGTTTAGTATAATATCAAAATCCTTCAACGATTACGCTATCCATATGTTATGATGATTTTGTCTATTAGAGGAGAAAATTCCATCGCTAAAGTAGCTATAGAAACATGGAGTTCTGACCTGAGTTATCGTCTTAAGTGCCTGATATGATAAGATAACCTTTCCTTCACAGAGACGAAAGATTTACCCACACAACTGTGAAAACGTACTCAGGCAAATCTACATGATGACTTTTTATACCATTATTTAATTTCGATAAGTATTTTACCTATTATAGTGATGGTACTCGACAAACAAAAGCATGGGTATTCATTAATTATGTACAAATTACTGGGCGAGTTGTCGGTGCGGAAATAATTGGTGTCGACGGTACAGTCGGCTGCTGAATTAATTAGGACAGTCAGCCAAATGAATTCATTTGAGTTTCTAGCGTCTGTTTGTGTTCTTCGTAATTTTAATCGTTAATGAGTTAAAAGCTGATTGTTACTTGTTAAAATTTCTGTCACAATTTTGTGGGTCTTAAATATCCAGTTGTTTTTAGTTCAGGTTTGATTGACTTTGTTGGTACCTAAGTATAGGCCTGTGCATGTAGGTATATAAATCGCCTCAGAAATCAGTAAACTACTTTTAGGTCTCACCTTTAGCTATTCTGTAACTTGAAAGCAGGAGATTCGTTCGTTCACTTCGTATGTGCTGCGGTAATTTAGCACGTAGTTCAGAGAGAAACGTTCATGGATGACACTTTGCTCTATTATATTTGTTAGGCGTCGTACTTAAAAGTTCAAACAAAAACTACAGCTGATCTCAATTGCCTCACAACATAATTTCATTTGTACAAAGTTCAGTATGCGGAAGTTACTGCATATTCAGTTCAACTTCTGTTTTGCCTTCAGTCTTTTACTTGTTATTTTGTGGTTACCTACATGAGTGAATTTTCACTTAAGGCAATCAATTCACGATTAAAACCACCCGAAATCCTAATTGTTGAAAAGCTTTTGTTTGATAGATTAGCGTGTGGCCTACACCTGATGGATATATTGTAGGCTGTAGGCAATATTTATTCGCCAGACATAAACGCTGTCGAATAACAAAGGTGTACAAAATTCAAGGATTATATTTTACCATACAATTCATATGAATAACATAGATTCTTTTTTATTAACTTCATGAAACTAGTGAACAGTGTAGCTAACAGACATCATAAAATAAAAAATGGATTGCATTTTTAAAAATCAACCTAAGAAAAGCCTTATTATACATTTATTATCTACGTCAAACGTTACAAATACTTCCTCCGTGTGCTTTCATTTACCTGCCTTTTAGTGCTCCAACGACTTGCAAATATAGAAACGCTCAAAATTTTCATTGTTGACGGTACCACATTGAATTTACTGAACAATAGTCATTACGTACCTATACAACAGAATTACAACATTGTTTACCCTACAAATACCGCACAACGCTTTAAGGCCCTTTGTTACTTTGATTATACCCATAAAGCTGAAATCACCAACAACTAGCCCAACTTGAAATAAATTGCAACCAACTTTTCGAATTAAACGCCTTCGCACTGCGTCTGCAATCAGACATCTAATAGGAAAAGTTGTTAGATTATTGTCGTCCAATATCTCAAGTTTACGTGGAAACTGCTACCTACGCTCGTGAGCTACAGGTATGGCGCCCAGAGTTACGTTCTCCAATGTTGAGATTGTTGAACGGTCTTGTTCCGGAAGAAATTTATTGCCACAAATGCAATAAGCTGTTTAATGTTTTTATACGAAAATTGTAAAGGTCTTTATAGTTTTTTGTGCCTGCAGCAGCTGTAGTCGCAATATATTCATAAGAGGCTTTCAAGGCGTCAAAGTATGAGAAAGATAAATTTCAACAAAGCAGTCTAGGTATAGCAAAGGTGTCATCATTAGCAGGGCACAAAGTGAAACTAAAATTACTTTCCTCGAATATTGACATTTAAAATTTAGAAGAGAAGGTTCCATATCCCATTATTACTGCCGGCCCTTTTCTACTCCACTTGTTAACAATTTTGCCGCTCCATTTTTCTGAATCAATGCACTTGCTCTGAAGTTTGAGCATAAATTTGGCGATACGATGTGTATCCGGTAGGTATATTGATTCAGTGTGTATCTGGCATACTCATTTGCGTGGAAGAAACGTTATCCAATGTCTGACATTATTGCAACTGAGCGATCCAGCTCCAGCAAACCAAAAGCTGATAAAATATCGTCAAGTACGGACGATCTCGAATTGCATTTAAATAGATTTAATCCTATATCATTTTACAGAGCCATATACTATATAACGTGAGTGTTATTACCTATGCTGTTAGAATTAGTTGCTGCTCATAGCCGGCCGGCCAAGGCGATCGTTTGTGAATCGGTGATAGTGCTCAAATAGCATTTTCCACGAACATACTCCAATAATGTTTCTCATTTCTTGGAACAGAGAAATTGCATGGAATGGGAATGTGAAGTCAAAATGCTACAATTGTAGTTTAATTCTAGTTGATATTAGTTCATATCAACTCAACACACAGAGCACTCATTGGTTGAAAATGATCGATTTATCAACAGGTAACTAACGAGCGTTTAGAATTTGCAATGTTATGCTGCCACAAGTTTGAGAAACGTTAGAGAACCCGGGGGTAAGTGTATCTTCTCGGTCGATATCGGATATAGTGCCTCGTCCGCACTAAATCTTCGCAATGCTATAAATTTCCACGTCAATGCTTGCCTGCCCTGGTTCTCATGAGAGCTGCTGATAATAAATGAACTTTACTAATTTGAACATTACGATCTAAAAATAATTAAATGTTTAGTTAAACTTAACTACCTGTAAAACATAATAACTGTCGAGTATCCCACTGGAATATTTGGAACTATATTTCTCACTTCATGTCTTAGATGAAGAGGTTATTCCCACGCAATTTAAAAATAGTGATGAATTGCGTGTGTGGAATAAATCAAAGTATCTCATATTAGCACATAAATATATATTCCCTGATCTAATTTTAAAGCGCGAACTGGGTACATTTTCTGAATAAGAAGAGATGTATTTATAATACGCCTTTGGTTTTTGCCTATGGAACATTTAATGTACCTACATTTTGTGAACTAGAAATGAGTATAAAATTAGATCAATTAACATCATTTGATTACATTATATTTGTGATCCTTTTGTGAGTCCTTTAAATTGCTTGGTGTAATGAATTTTCCTCTTGACAAATTCAAGCTTATAATGTTAAGAATCTTATTATTTGACTTTGAAGCTTATTTTGGCAGCCAGTTTTTAAATAAACCCTTTGACTTTTATCAGCAAGAACTTACCTTTAATAACTTCAAACGACGAATTTCCCAAGAGAACTGGAGTATCGTGAAAATTGTCGTAAATTTAATACAGACTTTCACTGAAGGATTTCTTTGAAATTATTTAATAGAATGCCGACTGGCTACATTCGTTTGTTTAAACGAAAGGGAATTCGTCGACAGTAATTATTTTAACAAACCATTCTTAGAAACTGTTGACCAAGGAGTTTAGTTTTCAGGGTCATTTTTGGGTTCTTTAGCTCAAAAGCAAAACCCTCATTTGATTACTTAGTAGTCTGGTTGTCCCAGGAACATGACGAGTAACATATTACGATTAAATTGAACTTCTTAGTCAACGCCTTCAAAGGGAATACTCTTCATATTCTTCGCGTTTACTTTTCATATTTAGATAATTAAAACTTATAGGGTCTTCTTGTTGGGCTAGATTCATCCTTCGCACAATAAGTTGGAGGAGTTAGTGTACGAAGCCTTGCTCCTCAAACTAATTAAAATAATAAAAGTAGGTTTGGGCGGTAAATTATAAAACAACCTACAAGTTCGTCAGAAAAACAGAACAGTAATTTAAAGTTAGTGAAGTCTGGGCCAATAAATTGTGTCTAATAAATTAATTTATAACCGAATCGGAAGCCTCGTTTATCAACAGCTCTAAGGCAAGTTAATCTGATACGTCATATTTGCCGAAATATTATGAGCGGAGATGGGTACTAATAAAATTTTACGGTTCTTTTGGTAAATCTATATCGCCTTAGGGAGTAGGTACATAAACAAGCCTTTTTAATTATTTTATTAATACATGTCCTGTTAGCTCGGATACTGGAATGGTTCCTCTTAAATGGGCCTTGGCCAATAGGACAGCCGGGGTGCGAGGGATATGTCGATGGCAACCTCACCTCCGGCCTAGCACCACGACCCACAGTCGGCGTGGGGTTTTAGTCAGTTCGAGCCCGACATAACCTCCCCTTCCGGCTCCGGCAGGGGGGGTATCCGAGGGGATTTCCGCACGAAAAAAAAACATAAACATAACATAACATAAACATTTGAATGATTTTTTTTTATAGCATTTATTATGCTAACTGTTAAGTAAAAATGGTTGAAAAATCATTCATTGTTTCCAACAGTTCGTAAGAATGTTGGTAGATGGCTGCACCGTCGCCCTTATAGACGGATATAAAGAGAAGGAAAATTTGGAATGATTCAAGTGGTGCTCAATAGCTCAGTTGGCAGAGCAGTCGCCCTGTAAGCGAAAGGTCGTGAGTTCGAGTCTCACTTGAGCATTTCATTTTTTCCAATGTTTTTCGAACATAACATAAACATTTTTATCGTAGTGATATTTGCTCAAACTTATACAATCATTCTTTGTAAAGCAAAGAAAGTTAGTAAAAATTTAAAACCAGTTTTAAGTTCATATTGTTATAATAACTTATTTGCGTTTATAGATTGCTTTAACCTCCTAAATTAAAAATAGATACATATTAATTTGATGTATAGAGAAATGCTTATTCCATAATTATATCCTTTCAATAAATAGGCGCCTACTCACGTAGTTACGCAATAAAATTTTCAATTTTGATTCTCCCTACGCACACTCACTGAATTCTGAAGACACAGTGGTATGTAAGAGCAGCTATTTGAAATATTTGACGATAAAGGTTCATTAATAGTAGAACATAATTAGTAAACAGTTAATAATATAGTTATTTTGAGGTTACCGAGAGAGAGGAAATTGCTGCGCGGTTTCTAGTTACTGTAACCGGCAATGTTATCAATTTCCGTGTTAATTAGGGCTGCAACTGAACATTGATTTAGCAGTTAATATCTAAATATCGTGTACTGAATTTCCGTTTTAAGATGGGCTGTCTTCCGAATGTTGTTTGTTATGTTTGTGTTCGCAAATTGATGCAATATTATGTATTTTACCTTTATGGAGGTTTATATAATTATCTGTTCCTGTAGCTTTTATACAGTGGATATAGCTGAGTCATGGTTATTTATGCCTATTCGGGACTTCACGCGGTAAATGAGTTTACACCGCGATAGCTTAAAAATAACGATAGAGCTGAGATCTAGCTCTTTTAAAACTCCACCAAAAATATCGGGGCTCAAGCCAACCCTATCTGCTAGCTAGATAGATAAGCTAACTTTTAAACTCTCACGTTCAATGGAATGCATATATCATGATATACAATACTTAACAATAACGGGAATGAACGTGATCATTGGTATAGGTATATACGTACCCTGATTTACCTGGTCGAAACGTCAGATAAATCAAAGGTACGTATGTACCTATACTACCATAATTGTAGATAGATAAGGCTCTGGTGTAGGCTTTCCACTATGTAAAGGCCAAAACTAGCCAAATAATTGTAAAAAGGAGTCGAAGCACAGTACATAATAACTATACCTATCGTTAGCAAGCTTTTACATCACAGAAGACATAGATAGAGAATGTATTACATTCACATTTCATCAGTTGTATTTCTGGTCCCCATGTGGTTACTCAGAAAATTATACCTAAGACATTAGTTTCATCCTTGTACATCACTTAAATATCTGACAAGAAAATTAAAACTCGTCACGGAGCTCATAAACTATTTACTGGAGCACCTCGGTAGCCCCGTTTTATTGGTTTTTATATGAACCGAGGTAGCTCGTCGTAAAACTTGATGGCCCGCCTAGGTCTCGTTACATACCTTCTTATTATTCTGCCAAGCGGCTCGGGTCGATACAGAATCAGATTCATTCCTTAGATAAGAGGAACTTAAACATCTTTTGGAAAAGTTTCGAGTGTGAGGCACAGTGTTTTAAACTTGGAGCGAACACAAATATATGCGTATTCAATTCAAAGTGGTAGGTATAGAATAATGTCTGGAATAAAGATGGATAATAAATTATTCACAAGCATCAAGATCGGATCTAATCATAACTTATAAGTATTTATGGATTCGATAATGCGGATACACAACCTACAATGCTTGAATACATTTTTTTAATTACACTAATTCTGACAGATTTGATGAAGGTTCATTGTAATAATACTTAGATTATTTGTAAGTCCATATAACACAAAATAACAGTAGGTTTATACGTCGGACTCTTTTGTTTAAAAATCTGCTCCGACTTATTATGCTAAATCAATGCATAAACCATGTGTATTTTGTCGAAATAAAAATGAATTTTAAACCAAGGACAAAAACCTTTCAGCCCTTTTATGCTAAATAGCTTTTCCACTGAAATCATTTTTGACATAAAAAGTAACCCATTTCAGTCGTAATCCCATTATCTTTCCGCTAAAATTACGTCAATGCAAGAAAAAAAGATCTATGTACACTTGGTAAGCAATAAATAACTTGAACGTGAATTTGAAAAATAACCAAAAAATACTTTTACATTTTTTTTGCTTAAATACCTACTACTGGTATAATACTGTCCATAAAAGTTCATTACACAAATAAAAATAGCTACATTTAAGCCGCTCGTAAATTAGTTATAATTTAACATTATATTTTAATTACTAAAAACCCTTAGTATGGAAATTCTGACGGATAGGAAAATGCGTATCGTCAGAAATTTATATTGTCCCAAACACCTCCAAACGATATATTTCTAGGAAAATGAAAATTTTTTTTTGCTTACGCCTGCACAGGTCGAAACTCGGAAGCCGTAAGCAGAATTGTGTAATTACATTTTTAAATCAGTCCAATTATTTTGTTGGAGCTCCTGGTACATCCCTGGCTGGAACTTTTGAGGAGTTGTCAATCTGTCAGTCACAGAATCATACTTTTGATTAGTTTGATTCAGTCGAAGAAACATTTGTTCGAGAGGTAAGGATTATTTAATGGACCTCACAATTTTGATATCAATAATTGAGTTCTACGTGAAATTGGGATATATAAGGGACGTTATTTCTGGGTCAATAGCTATCCTTAGTCTTCAGAAGTTATTATAGTTATTAACTCTATTTATGATAGGTTATTTATGCATTAGAAATACATACATACATTCATGCCTGTGTGCCAGTGGGATAGACGAATTTGATGATGCTGAATATAATCTGACAATCCATAAGTGTTCTTTGGGTGAAGTCTCGGTCATTGCGTGCGCTTTCCAGATGAGTGCATGTTATGTTCATTCACAGAGAATTATAAATATAATATAATAATTAATATTATTAACAAATGCTATGAAAAAATTCATTCAAATATTTGAGCCGTGTCATCAAAAATCAATGTTTAAAAATGGTTGAAAAATCATTCATTGGTTCAAACAGTTCGTCCTTATAGACGGATATAAAGAGAAGGAAAATTTGGAATGATTCAAGTGGTGCTCAATAGCTCAGTTGGCAGAGCAGTCGCCCTGTAAGCGAAAGGTCGTGAGTTCGAGTCTCACTTGAGCATTTCATTTTTTCCAATGTTTTTCGAACTTAACAGTTAGCATAATAAATGCTATAAAAAATTCATTCAAAAAAAAAAAAGTTCGTAAGAAAGTTGGTAGTTGGCTCCACCTTCGCCCTTAAAGACGGATATAAAGAGAAGGAAATTTTGAAATGATTCAGATGTAGCTCAATAGCTCAGTTGGAAGAGCATTCCCCCTGAAATGAAAAGGTCGGGGGTCCAAGTCCCACTTGAGCGCTTCTTTTTCCCGATGTATTTCGAAATTAAAAAGTGAGCATAATAAATGCTATAAAAATTAATTCAAGTATAATGTAGTTATGTAGTACAATATTTTTGAACAATGATTGAAATAAAGTATTGACGGTTTAAATTTTGAACATGTCGTGCCCAATTTTTATTTTATTGCAAAGCTTTAAAAGTCAATTGAAATACCAATATAGTGCCAATTTATGAAATATATTATGAATATCGGTGTGAAATTGATTTAAGCGTCAGTTTATTGAATGCCATACAAGGAATCAGAGCAAAGTGCAACAATAGTACGTAAGTACATACTTGCCAACTACGTTGTACAGGGTATATTGTACAGTGTAATAAGGTTTTAGATTTTTATAACACATAACATAACATAAACTCACGCTTGTATTCCCCGAAGGGCTACCCACATTTCGCCAGTTTATGCTTAGGTCCCAATTTAATAGGTGGCGAGCCTATTGCCATTAACCGGGCACTTATAAACCTGCAATAAATACACACATAACTTCGAAAAGCATCGAAAAGTCATTGATGTGTGCCATGGTAAACCTGGGATCGAACCCGAGACCTCGTCTCAGCAGTCCATTACCCATACCACTAGGCTACCGCACTTTGAAAATTAGTAAAATAAATAAATAAATAAATACCTAAATATTCCACAACATTCTACACAACGCTAATTAGACCCATGGTAAGCTATTATATAGCTTGTGTTATGGAATCTAGAATGCGGATAAACATAAAAAGAATGAATCATTCAAGCACTTCACTGTGTTATCATTAGGTTTTGGGAATTTAAATTGAAAACGTTCACAGTCACGAAATGCAAGTGAGTGAACCCGTTTGTCATTCAATCTATCAATCGAAATTTTTGACATTATAAAAATACCCTTTTCAACCAATTGCTAAATATTGTCATGGATATGTTATTTTAAATTCTTTTCAATTTAATTGGCAAAAACAATGAATAAAATGATGAATATTAACTAAACTCATATAAATACAAAACCTCGACAGTATAAATATAATAACACCGATCAAAACAAAGTGGTACAATTTCAAATTCAATCAAGCCTGCCGTACATAATAAACGTTCGCCTTTCCTTAATTATGCTAGCAGTTGGTAGTTTGCACCACAATGAACTAGGTAATCCTGTTTACGAGAATTTTGTGCAAGTCGAACTTTGCTGGATGCAAATCTGAGGATTGAGTTACGGGCGGACAGATTGTTGGGGCCTGTGCAAGTTTTAAGAGGGAGGTGCGGCTTAAGTAATAATGTGTTGGACAGTTGTTGTGGGCGGCTGGCTGTTAGCGAAGTGTACTTTGTCGATAATCACTTGTTGGTTGTTGGTCGCTGATGGAAGGATGAAGAATGAATTTTATAAGCCGCCTATGTAACTGGGACTTAGGGCTGAAACTAGGTATAAGTAGTAATCCATGCCGTTTAGTGACGTGTTTTCACTATATTTTCTGGTTTAATAGTAAAGGGTATGTAGCATGGATCGTAGCAAGACAAAACACGATGATCTCTGCCTACCCCACTGAGAGAGATGGCGCATCTCGTTCAACAGTGGGAGACCGGTAAAGTGCATTTTTATACTAATTTAACCCTAAAGGTGCAGTCTAAGGCCAAATTGCCAAATTGTTCATGTTAGTAGAGCAACTATCTTAATTCGGAACCTTCTCGATCGTAAGGCTATTATATAAGCTTACCTAACCATTATATATAATACTAGCTGTCCCGTCCCGGCTTCGCCCGGGAAAATTTCGTATTCCATATTTGATAGTGACCTAAATGACGAACTTTCCATGCAAACGGTTATCACCTATTTTACCGTCTTAGTAGTTAAATTTTGAAAAAACGCTGATACACGTGTTCATTTATTTCCTACACCATGAAGCTTTACGAGCGGATAATCGATTCCCGGATCCGACAGGAGAGTACCCTCTCGGAGTGTCAGTATGGGTTCCGCCCCGGACACGGGACTATGGATCCGGCGTTCGCCCTAAGGCCGCGTCCTGGACGACGGCGGCTGGAGCGGGCGGCGCGGGCGACGACACCCGCGTCTTTATCAAAGTCGTACATTTGTGTGAAGCTGTTCTCGATGACAGCGGTGCGGGCGGCGCGGCGTGGCGAAGGACACCGCGCACACCGCCCGCACCGCCCGCACCGCCCGCTCCGCCCGCTCCGCCCGCCGTCGTCCAGGACGCGGCCTAAGGATCGTCGCGGAGAGATACAGGGCGAGGAACACGCCTCTGTACTGTCTATTCCTAGACATGCAGAAGGCCTTTGACTGTGTGCCTCGCGCGATGATCTGGTGGGCACTGCGGTCCAAAGGAGTCCCAGAGGCTTACATCGACACCATCCGAGACATGTACCAAGATTCCGGTTCCATGGTTCGGACCGCTGTTGGCGACACGAAAACCTTCCCCATCACCGTCGGGGTACACAAAGGATCCGTACTCAGTCCCTACCTGTTCAGCTTAGTGTTAGACGTTCTGTCGGACAGTATCAGAGACTCACATGAGCAGCCTCCATGGTTGCTTATGTATGCTGATGACATTGCGCTGATGGACGCAGACAGGAACAGATTGGTGCGACGTGTGAAAGTGTGGAAGGAGGCGCTTGAGAACGGCGGTCTGAAGCTAAATGTGGCGAAGACAGAGTACTTGGCGTTAAACTCAACAGATCCCACACCCGTTCGCATAGGCGATGACTTGGTCGAGCGCACGGATCAGGTCAAGTACCTGGGATCTGTACTTCACGCTTCTGGTGACATCGACTACGACGTCAAGGCACGTATTGCCGCCGCGTGGGCTAAGTGGCGGGAAATGACTGGCGTCACTTGCGACTCTAAAATGCCAGTCAGGCTGAAGGGGCAGGTCTATAAAACGATCATTAGACCTGTCCTCTTACACGGCTGTGAGGCGTGGCCGCTGTTGGAGCGGCACAAGCAGATGCTGCGTGTCACGGAGATGAAAATGCTGCGGTGGATGTGTGGAGTCACGCGTAAAGATCGCGTGAGGAACTCACGCATCCGAGGCAGCCTTCATGTCCGTGACATCGCATATAAAATGCAAGAGAGCCGCCTCCGCTGGTGCGGCCACGTCTTGCGGAAACCGCCCAGCTACGTGGGTAACAAATGCCTGGCAATGGCGCCCCCACCGTCCAGGTAGAAGGGGTAGGCCCAAGAAGTGCTGGCTTGACGTCGTGGAGGGTGACATGCGTGAAAACGGTCTCACTACCTTGGACGCCCAAGATCGTGCGAATTGGAGGAGGAAGAGCCGGAAGGCGGACCCTGAGCTCCGAGGGCACCGTGGCCTCGGATGCAATCAGGACTAACGTCTTTATGTGGATGATGATGATGACACGTGTTCATTTATTTCTTAAAAGACACAAGTTTATAAAATTTAATGCATCTAGGTCTGAAAATGAAGGACTTTTTTACAAACTTCCATCCCTTATTTCACCCCTTTAGTAGTAGAATTTCCAAAAATCATTTCTTAGTGGGTGCTTACATCATAAAGTGCATCTACTGTCAAAATTTCACGTTTAGGCTCTGCGTTGATGAATCAGTCCGTCAGTCAGTCGGGATAAGTAAATTTATATGTATAGATAACACTATTTAGAAATCACACTTCGAGTCCCAAGTACTTTAGAGATAATTGAGGACGATCCTACAAACTACTGGAGACCCAATTCAATTATCAGAATACCCAATCAAGTTAACTATGTCTATATTTTACAAGCACCTTATGTAAGTAATTCAGGATCAAGAAAGCAGTCAAAAAAAGGTTGTTACTACCCAAATATCTTCGTTTCCTATATTTTCTGTACAACAGAACTAATTCTTAGGCCTCTTCCTGAATCTCGATGTATATGATAGATTGACAGATTTGACAGATTATCTATACAATCTATCCTTAAACAAATCGAGATCCCGAACTGAGTACCTTTCTAAAATACAGGCCATATATGTGGCACATTTCACGCCTTTTTTCTACGTTATACTGATTTTACCGCAGAGAGTTCACATTTTGCACCAGGCTCAGCCTGGCGCGCGGTGTCAATACGATTTGCAGCTGCTTTCTAACTATTTTACGCGCCATGCCAACCTCGCAGCTCCGAACTGAAAATGTTCAGTTTTATTTTAGTTCAAATTGTGCCAAGCCATTTTACGCTCTAAATGTACTAATTTTTGTTATACTTGTTTAACACAAGTTAAAACTTGTATAATGTTTTAATGATATGATGGGTTCTATTCAAACATTATATCATTACTTGTTCGTGTTTCATCCAGATATCTTAGTTTGGTGTCTAATTGCTGTGTATAAAGTGTTTGAATATTAAATTTAGTACAAACGCTAAAAATCAATACTTTTTTGCTTTAAAATGGAACAATTATTATGATATTATCAAAAGTAGGCATTTTCATGCCATCATGCGTAAAAGAAGTGCCTCGCAGCTTGCTCGCTTGCGCGGCAGCACTAACAGTATCTTATCTGTATTCGCAGATAAGTGGGAGTCACCGATGCTGCGACACTGGATGAAACTCCACACTAATTAAATAAATAAATATTATGTTTTACTAACACTAGGTCATAAGAGCAATGTTACTAACAAAATATGGGCTTGCCTGAAATAAATTTCTATTATTTATTTAAATTTTCCCATAAAATGATGAGGATTACAAATAATCACAGTGTCGTCCCACTTACAAAACCCCAATTTCAAAATATCCACACCGCACACTGTCTATAATATGCCCAAACAAAATACTAAAGCCGTTTACGGTTCCCTCTGAGGCCAGCGTCCTCCGTAAAGTTTTGATGGGCGGACATTATGAAATATTGCCGATGACCTTCCCCAGTGCCAATCCAGATAATGCCTCACAATAATAGTATTACTCTGAAGTTAGTGATTAAATACAAAAGTTCAGAAGTAATTTATTTGAAAGCTTTAATGGAAGTTGTTATGAGTTTGGTTATGGTCACCAAGATGGAAGGGAACGGGAACAAGGGGTTGTGAATTAGCTGAATGATGAGGGACACTTTTACAACGATGAGGACATTAACTACGTGTCGAATATTTCAAGTTATTCATTGAAATTGAAAGAAGAAAAATCCTTGTAATATTTATGTACGCGTATTTCCAAATCAAATTAAGTTCAGGCTTAGAACTCGGGCTTAGGTTTATTTAGCATTATGGAATATATCTCTGAATATTATGATTTAAATTCCCCTTTTATCCTATAGGTTGTGGAGGGCAGATGGCATTCGCTTCACGGAAATCATCACAGAAGACTGGAAAACTTAGAATAGGAAAAAGGTTTAGAGAAGGATGACGCCCTCTTAGTTTTTTTGCGATTCTATGAATCCATTCCTAATTTAGCTCCGTTGAAAGGGTTAGGGGGAATATTATTATTTCAGTTACTAGTTTTCCTATAAATTAATATATAAATTAGTTTTTTAATATTCTGCTACTGTCTATTATAATCAAATTCATCTCCATATCATGAAAAATATGAGCTTTGTTTATCTGTATTATTGCTTTTCTTATCATGCACACTTCTCTAACAAATGATTTATTCAAACCATTCACTGGAATCTCAAAAATCCGATATCACAATCTGTGAAGTTGATCTTATTATCTGCAGCCAAAATAACAAACGGGTCTCCGAAGCACGAGAAGCACTTGAGTGCACAATCGGAGGGACGACGACGACCACTAAAAACAAACAAAGCAGCGCTTCCCAGCACTTGTTGAGTTGTGCTTACATCGGAACTGGTTTAAGAGCTATTTCGTCGGACTTTTCATAAATATGACCTTGTTTATTGCGTTCAAGTTGTTTTAACATTCTGAGTGGCTCTTTGAGTTTTCAATGCTTTTGACTACTGTTTTTGTTGTATGCGTTTCGTTGTTTCTTTGGGGTTTGCTGGTTGAGATGGTATTTCGGGTAGATAGATTCCCCTTTAAAAAAGCCCCTTTTTGGTTAGTATTGCGGAGTAAGTAAAAGATGTTTTACCAGTTGGAACAAGATTAATTTATTTACTATTTACACACTCTTATATACTAATTATTCTACATGATTTTACTGAGATTGAGAGTGGGGTTTTACTCATATAAGTTTAGTGCTGACATTATTGTTTATTGATACGTGTTGTTTATATAATATTATTTCCTAGTTATAGTGTACTTTGCCTATGACGCATAGCACGTCATAGTACTCCCCCCTTTATAAAAATTCTAGTTATTATTTGCTGTGGTGCGTCGACCTTGTCCGTGTACGCTGTTTGCTGAGTTGTACTTTTTCTGCAGTTGGTTACACTTGTTGCATTTCCTTAATTATTTTGTTTATCTTTTTGTCCATGATTTTGTTAGTTTTCCGTACGAGTCTGGTGATTGTTATTATTATTGCTGCTAGTATAATTATAGCGATGAGTACTCCGATACAGATTTTTATTTTTTCAATTTCTGCTGCCATGTGTGTGTTCTTTTCTGCCTTTGCTGCCAAGTTATTGTTCTGCACCATGTTTATTTGTTCCTTTTCGTGGGTTTGACTGCTTCCCATCTTGTGTGTTGTTTCTTGTGGCTTGCTGTGGAGTGACTTTTATTTTCATTTTGCCCTTTTTATATCATTGTTTGAAACGGACGGTGGGTCGTGATATTCTTCCTGAACGTGTTCTTTTTATGTTTTGAATTGGCTCTGCCTTATCTTGCTCTTGATTTTGAGCTTCTATCTTGTCGTCGCTCGTCGTGAATGCTGGTTTTAGCCTGTCAATCGACACGTTCACTTCCCTGCCGTTTCGCTTGATCGTGACTATTTTGTTGTCACGTTTGACTACGAGAAACGGTCCGTCGTAAGGTGGTGTGAGCGTAGGACGTAGCTTATCGCATCGTAGAAATACGTGTGTACAGTCGGCTAAGCGTGGGTGTACGAATATGTTTTTGTTTGAGCTTTGTCGTTGTGGAATTGACGTCATGTGCGTTATGTTATCTTTAATTTTTTTCACAAACTCTGCATACGTTGTGTTTTTAGAACAGTCGCCAAAATATGCTGCTGGTAATTTTATTGTTGTTCCGTAGACCAATTCGGCTGCTGAGTATCCAGTGTCTTGTCGAATGCTGGTACGTATCCCGAATAATACCGATGGTAATTCTTTCGTCCAATTTTCGGTATTTCCTCTTGCCATCAAAGCTGCTTTCATGGTTCTGTGCAGTCTTTCTACTTTGGAGTTTGATTGAGGGTGATATGGTGTAGTACGGATTTTTTGTATACCCAGGAATTTGGTTAGGCTTCTGAATAGCTCAGACTCGAATTGTCGTCCTTGATCCGTTGTTATATAATTTGGGCATCCAAAACGTGTGATCCAGCCATCGTATAGGGTTTTGGCTACAGTTTCTGCTGTGATGTCCGAAATAGGATATGCTTCTGGCCATGACGTACAACGATCGATCATAGTGACGATGTATCTTTTGTTTTGTGATGTCGTTAGGGGGCCCACAATGTCTATGTGTATGTGGCTAAATCGTTCTGCTGGCATAAATTTGCCCAGGGGTGATACTGTGTGCCGCTGAACTTTTGATTGCTGGCATTGTAAACATGTTTTGCACATTTCGTAAATGTCTTTGTGCATGCTAGTCCAGACGTATTTTGCGGTTATTAACTTTTTTGTTGTGTTTTTCCCTGGGTGGCTCATGTTGTGAAAACTATCAAAAATTGTTTTTCTAAACTTTTGTGGTAGGTATGGCCTTGTTGTACCGGTGGATATATCACAATAAATTTTGATATTATTGTTTTGTATTGGTACCCGTGCCATTTTTAGTGACCTATTTTGTTTTAGTTTTGTTAACTCCGGGTCACTGTCTTGGTATTTTTTTACCTCTTGCCAGTTGAGAATTTGGGGTAGTTCTATTGTTTCTATTACCCGTGATAGTGCGTCGGCTACCACGTTTTCGCTGCCCGTGACGTGCCTTATGTCTGTGCAGAATTGTGCAATATATTCTAGGTACCTTATTCTTCTAGGGGATTCATCCACTGATTGCTTCTTGTCGAATGCATGAATCAGTGGCTTATGATCCGTGTATATTGTAAATGTGCGACCTTCTATTAGTCGTCTAAAGTTTTTTATTGCCATGTAAATACCGAGTAGTTCTCGATCGTATGTGGAATATTTTGTTTGTGTCTCGCTTAACCCTTTTGAAAAAAATGATACGGGTTTCCATTTTCCTTGAACTTTTTGTTGAAGTACGGCGCCTACACATTTTAAACTAGCGTCTGTCATAATGGCTAGTGGTGTGTCTGTTTCCGGGAATGCGAGTGTTGTGACATCTCTTATGTCCTGTTTGCAGTGTTCGAATGCTTGGTTAGCTTCCGTATTCCACTCGATTGGCGTATTGTCATTCTTTTTGGAGTTTATTAAGTATTTGTTGAGCGGAGCTTGGTGTCTGGCGGCGTGTGGGATGCTACTTCTGTAGAAATTCATCATTCCCAAAAATCGACGTAGCTCCTTTACCACCTTTGGTTTTGGGTATTCGTTTATTGCTCGTACTTTCTCAGACGTGGGGGTGATTCCTTGGCTCGTTATATGATAACCTAAGAAATCTATCTCTGTCTTTTCGAATTCGCATTTGCTCGTATTGATTGAGATGCCGTTTTTACTTAGGCGATTGAATACTTCCTCTAATTGAACGTAATGTTGTTCGGTATTTTGACTTGCTATGAGTATGTCGTCCACGAAGACATATATATAGTCCAGGTCTCTGAACAGGGAGTCCATAAACCTCTGGAACGTTTGAGCTGAATTTCTGAGGCCAAATGGCATGAAATTCCAGTGAAATAAACCCATTTGCGTGATTATTGCGGTCTTCTCTGGTTCCGCAACAGGGATTTGGTGGAACGCCTTCTTTATATCAATTTTGCTGAATATTGTTTTTCCACTTGCGATGTATGTAAAGTCTAACAGTCTTGGCAAGGGATATCTGTCGGGAACTGTTATTTTATTTAACGCGCGGTAGTCTCCGCACGGTCTCCATTCCCCATTCTTTTTCTTTACCATGTGGAGAGGCGATGCCCAAGGACTACTGGAAGGTTCTAATATTCCTAGGTTTATTAGCTCTTGGAATTCCTTTTTTGCTGCCTTATATTTGTCGGGTGGTAGTGGGCGCGCGCGGGCATAAACTGGAGGACCTTTTGTTATGATGTGATGCTGTATTCCATGCTCTGTGGGTTTTTTAAATGGTCTTGGTCTAGTGACGTTTACGTATTTCTCTAACAGGCGCTTTATATGTTCGGGTAATTTCGCGTCGATGGATCTAATTGAAGGCATGTGTGTTTCTCTTGCAATTTTCGCAGGCGTCGTTAATTTTGTTTCTTGGTCGATCAGCCTTTTGCCGTATAGATCCACTAATAATCTGTGGTGCTCTAGGAAATCAGCTCCTAAGATAGGCATTTTTACATCGGCGATTACGAACGTCCAAGTAAAAGGTCTGCGTAACCCCAGATTTAGCGTTAATGTGCTTTCGCCATAAGTTTCAATAATTGACCCGTTTGCGGCATACAGTTTGTAGTTGCTCGCGTTTTTCTTACCCTGTGCGTTTTGTAATACAGAAATATTTGCTCCCGTGTCTACTAAAAACCTATAACCACTGTTTGAGTCGGTTATAGTTAGACGGTTGGCGGGTTGTATGGCACAGAGTCCCGTCGTGTTCTGCGCTAGTTCTCGTTTCCCGAATTTTTATCGGTTTTATTTATCCACGAGCACGGCTGATCGCATTTATATGCTTTTGTTTTGAATCGTCTGTGATAATAACATAGCCGTGTACGTGACCGTGAGCGTGATTGCGACCTTGCTCGGAATTTGCTGCGTTGCATCGGTCGGCGATTACTCATACCGCGGAGCTCGTTTATTTCAACTCGCATAGCTGCAATTTGTGACGTCAGCATTGTTATTAAGTTAACGTCGGCGGATTTCTGTGACGAGTTGTTTGTTTTGGTTTTATAGCGCATATTTTCATAAATTCGGTCTGCCATTTCGCATAATTTTGTGAGGTCGAGGTCTTCGGAGACTGCCAATATGGAGGTGATTGATACCGGAAGCTGTCTGAACCATAATAATCTGATGGTATCTTCGGTCATTTTGTCGCAGCTGGCTTCTTTCATTTTTCTCAACAGCTGTGATGGTGTTGAGTCACCTAGGTCCATCTCCGATAGCAATTTGTGGAAGCGTCGTTGTTCGCTTTCCTCATAGCACGCAATTAATCTTTCCTTGATTTTACGGTACTTGTCTGCGTTTGGCGGTGACGTCAGGATGTCGCTAACCTGATGTATGACCTCTTTTGGTAATTTTGCGATGACGCTATTATATTTATATTCGTCACCTTGCTTTTGGGAGGCTACGATGGCCTCGAATTGCGCGAACCATAAGCGCGGTGAATCTGTCCAAAACGATGGTATTTTCTCCGTAATGCTAATTGCAGCCACCACCTGGCTGTCGCTGATTGACTCAGCTGATGTGCCGGAGTTTTTTGACGGTGTTCCGGCTGGAATTATCGGTGCCATGATTGCGTTTAGCCTCTTGAAATTTCAGCTGGTTTGGACCCGCTTGTGGGAAGTCAACTGAAATGTGCTATTTCGCTGATGGTGGTGGTCGGTAAGCTGGTGGGCTGTTGGGTAAATTTTTCCTTATATGGCTCCACCGTGATCTGTGATAGTTCCTAGGTTTGCTGCTGAAAACCTTTTCAGGGCTGCAGTTGGCCTGCAATTATATCAGCACTAGGAGATCACGTCGGGGTCACCAATATTGCGGAGTAAGTAAAAGATGTTTTACCAGTTGGAACAAGATTAATTTATTTACTATTTACACACTCTTATATACTAATTATTCTACATGATTTTACTGAGATTGAGAGTGGGGTTTTACTCATATAAGTTTAGTGCTGACATTATTGTTTATTGATACGTGTTGTTTATATAATATTATTTCCTAGTTATAGTGTACTTTGCCTATGACGCATAGCACGTCATAGTTAGCAACCTTCTTTTTTCTATAGTATCATTTTATATAACACCGAGGCTTTGACGCGTATTAAATTTCCCATTTCATCAACTATCCTCATTATTATTGGCATATTATTTATTACTAGCTTTTGCCCGTGGCTCCGCCCGCGTGGTCGTCGGTTATGGTGACCAGATATAGCCTCTGTCCTTTCTCAAGGTCTAATCTACCATTATACCAAATTTCATCAAAATCGGTTCAGTGGTTTAGGTGTGAAAGCGTAACATACAGACAAACAGACAAAGATACTTTCGCATTTATAATATAAGTATGGATAATAAACAGGAAAAATACTTTAGTTAAAACAGGATACAATATTTTAGTTAAAATTGCAACGAGTCTACGTCCAGGACGAGGTTTAGATCCATGGCAGAACATATCTATAGAAACTGGTATTCTTACGGATCGAATTACAATCATGAATTTTACCTTCTTTCAATTTGCTAGAAAAACGGTAGCATTGCAAAGTATTTAAGTCCAATTTCTATATAATGCTAAGGGATCTTACAGAATAGCCCATCATGTCATGACTTTAATGCAAAAGGACAACAAGCAATATCAAATAAGCACAGAGCAAGTTGGCTTGTTAACGACTCAAAGTGGGCTAACTTAAATTGCCTGCGGTTTGAACTAAGTCATTGATTGCTACCTGCTACAATAATTCACAGCCGGTAGTCTCACTTGTTTAAACTTGGCTCATCGTCTTTCAAAACAAAGATTATTGTAATGTCAATTTCATTATCTGTCGCCTGGTAACCATACCACATAGTTTTATGAGCTCTAAAGGACATACTAATTATGTCAAATGGTCATTAGGTTTTGGAAAATAAAGAAACATTGAATTAACCTACTTCTGACCTATTAACAACTATGGATCTTCTTCATCTTAGCGTTAATCCCAGTCATATCCGAAGCTTGAAACTGGGGTCCACTTCACTAGTCTAACGGCGGATTTGGCTAAACTTCGATATTTTCTGTGAAGCGATTGTCATCTGACCTCCACAACCTAAAGGCAGACCAGTTGTTGGACTTTTGAGGGCTCCAACTACCCGTAACGACTGCCATAAATCTTTGTATGGCAACCGGGACCGACGGCTTGACGTGCTTTTCGAGGCACGATCAGACCAATGCAAATCCCATATTCATGCATACAAATATTTGCATTGAGCGGGATCGAAACCACGCCTCCTGCGTAACGGCCGCCTTCACTACCGCAACGCGTGGTATTTAAATAAAACATAATAAAAAGTCGAAAGAATCCAGGACGGTTGCGACTACTGTCTGGTAAAATATAGTGACGTTATTTCTTCTTTAAGAAGCATTAATTTTTAGGATACGTAGCACTGAAGACACAGTATTACATATTATGCTTTGATCTTCAGTTATTCCTTCCAAAGATACCAAGACCTAAAAGCAACAAAAAAAAATTCGAGAATAATCATTTATACCCCGAGGGATAAATGTATCTGAATACAAATGAACTGTGCCTCCTTTCAATTTCAGTATTCATACGGGTTACCGCTTCCCTTTTAATCAATAAACATGAAACACTTTGGAATATTGGATTAGTTTTAATCAACAGATCCTGTGCTACAAACTCTTCGGCCGTAGGCTTCGTAACGCGCACCAAATACACTTACCTGGGAAATAAAGTTACTTTGTATGTCAGGGGCAGGTGTAACAAATTAATTGATTAATTTCCTTGTCATATTGAAGTTATATTATGTTATTATTGAAATATCGGTATGCTATGTTATTTTAGAATGAATATTCTTTTAAAGAACGTTGACTTACCAACATCTAATAAATGCTATACTTACTCTAACTATTGTTAATAAAGTACTTCGTAAAGAACAAAAATGATGTAAAGTATGTTAACGCCTTTATCTTTTTATGAGTACCAGTCAAATTAATACTTTTTTGAGTGCTAAATAAATTATTACCAATGCGAGGTGTTACACAAAACCCTAACTACAAATAGGCAACAAGGTCGCTGGCCTTTGAATGTACAATTATTAGACTAATAAATAACCTGATAGAACGATTAGCTAATTACTATTATATATTGGCGTGACATTGTTAATTATTATAATGAGCTACATATGAGGTGATTAAACTTCACGTGTTACGACTTTTTATAATAAAGATTTGGTAAGGTTCTTAGGTCAGGTCACTGTAATTTCAATATTAATTGAATTAATTTCTGAAAATACTCTAGTAAACTAGTTTAGGAACAAATAAGAGAAAGTACCCTTTCAGCTTCAGTTTAAGTAAACAGTTCTAGGAAATCTCTCTTTGTAATTAAAATTCGTGCACATCAATTAGTAATATTGATTTACAGTGTAAACTTGATTATTCTTTACACACCGTTGCGAAAACAGGGTTCGAAGTTGTGGAGAAATGAATGAATGATTGTATAAACAATTAAGCAGTTAATTGTCGATACTATTATCAGTATCTAAATATACAATCACTGTTGTCCATTAAATAGAAATACTTTTGTCCGATTATAAGTCAAATAGCATATACTTTAGGATCCTTACATAGAAATACTAGGTCAGGTTACATACGAAGAAATTCAGCATAGACACTGCAGATTAGTTCGGGAAGCGTTCACAAGATTCTACACGTGCACCTGCACGTGAGGAGGATAGTTTGCAGCTGGGTGCTGCACAACCTCTCTGAGGCACAGAAGCAAATCCATGTGGAGTGGTGTGGTGAAAAATTGAAAGCAGGCTCGTCTCGCTCGGTGCGTTTATGACATTGTGACCGGTGACAAATCCTGAATTTATCAATACGATTCATAAACAAAGTGTCAGTCGACAGTTTGGCTGTTTCCAAACGAACCACGAAAAAAATTGATTTTGAAAATTGGTTCAGACGCATGAAACTTAGTTAGAGGTTGGTGGAAAGTTTTTCAAAAAGATTTAATAAAAATATTTCATCCATAGAATTTAGTTTTTTAGTTTCTCAAATCTTTCTGAGTGTCCCAACTCGACTAAAGTAAAACGACTGCTGTACCACAGCCACTAGAAAAAAGTGGCATTCATTAGCAATGCCCTGAAATTTGAAAAATATATGGTGTTTTGCAAAGTGAATGAAAACTTATAATGAAACTCTTAGCATTTAATTTTGGATTATATATGTATAGAAATATAGTCTTAAATTTAATGGCATGTTTCGCAGCGGCTGGTTAACAGTGGTTTGGTTTTAGTAGAATCGAGGGCCTAGTTGCCATACGACAACATAATACAACATCTGTGGTATTCGTTACGAGTGATTGGAGCGCAAAAATGTTCGACATTTTCAGGTGAGATGTTCCCTCGTCACAAAAGGCCACTTTCTGTGAGGTGTGATCCTTACCTGGACAGAGAACCCTCTTTTTGAGGAGCATCTCATCCATTTTCCTTCAATCTGACCGTAAAGGAATAAGACAACCCTTCTAACCGACTGTTAAAAAACAAAGAGATCACACTCTGCGATTGGAAATGCTGCGCACTGTTGCAAACTTCATCCCACGCACGTTCAAACTGAGGAATGAACTCCCTGCCGTGGTTTTTCCAAGCGACTACAATATGGGCTTCTTCAAGAAGGGCATTAGAAGGTTCTCCAGTGTAGGCAGCACGTGTAACGCCCCTGGGGTTGCATACGTCCATAGGCCGCGGTAACCACTTTCCATCAGGTGTGCTTGTCCGCCATCTAAGTAGTATGCAGCTGATAATAAAACTTGTTTTACCGTTTTTAAAATACCGATATTATACGTAGCCACGTAAATCGTATGTCTACAACTTTAATATTAAGTTTTTAGTGCATCTCAACATTCACTTAAGACTTGTGAGCCTTATTTAGTATGCGCGCTTCAGACGCTTCAGCGAGTAGTTCAACTTCATTAATTTGATGCTTGTGTGCGGTCGCCCGTTCGCTAAGTGAGAGGTAATCACAGTTTATGTGTTGTGATAACATCGCATCGCTGCAAGTTCTTAACAGCTATAAAACGAACGTGCTTGGCTGAAGTTTGCTTCAGTATATATTATCTCTGCGGTTAAATTTCATCCTCTTATTCATAAAAGCTTGTTAGTCGTCAGACTTATCTTCTTGTTCGTAAATGCTTATTAGCAGTAGGTAGGTATCTACTTTAGTTAAAATTATTATAATTAATAGGCAGATGTTATAAAAACTTTTTTGTGCTAAATTTCTTTCCGCTCTGTGATTAGGATAGAACCATATAATTCGCGTTTGCTTTTCAAATTCATCTATAATTATAAATCTATGACATTCATATTAAACTTTTTTATTACAAGAAAAGACAATCATGTAAATCCAGTCAAGTTCCCAAGCAAAAAAAAAACATATTATTATCGCAATTGAAAGAAAGAAGAAAGAAAGAAAATCCGTTTAAGTATTACACACTCTGCCCTACTCTAACTAAAAGGCCGTTAAGCCACAGTTGGTCGATTTTCATTTTTTAATGCAGTCTTATACAACTTTCGATGCTCTATCTTTTGGTTTAAGACTCATTCTTCTATTATTAATAGTTTTAGAGACACTGAACATTGCTGAGCAGTTAAACCACATAAATTTTGTTACTTCCTTAATTAAAAAGCGGCTAAGCCACGATTCTTCTCTAGAAAGATGTTAACATACTTTAACGGCTAATTCATGTATCATTTTTTTCTAAATTTACTTAACTAAAAGTATGTTATTAAGAAAAACTACGCTAGAAAGCAGTTATACGTCAATAGCGGCTTTTAAGTTATGTATTGAAATTAGTATTAGCTAGATATCAATCGCTAGAGAGCAGCTAAACGACAATTCTAGACTAAATAGCAGTTAATTAGTCTTGACATCGCCAAACCTTTCGATAGAGTATGGCACAAATCGCTTCTTTCAAAGCTTCCTGCAGGGGCGCCGTATTCGCGTCCTTTGTAATGGACGAGCTTCGGAGTTCTTGCAGGTAAATGCTGGCGTGCCGCAGGGTTCCGTCTTATCTCCCACTCTCTTTCTTCTGCATATCAATGACATGCTTTCTAACGGTAGCATTCACTGCTATACAGACGACAGCACCTTACACGAGAGTTATTACGCACATCCTACGGCCAAGCAGTCTAATATCGCGGAAAAAGGCATCTTCTTGTCACTGAGCTGGACCGGATCCTGGATCACATTTCTCAATGGGGCGCTGAGAACCTGGTTGAGTTCAATGCCAAGAAGACGCAGGCACGTGCGTTTCCAGCAAAGGTATTTCCTTTTCTTCCCCTTCCCACTCTTCATAGCACGCCACTGCCACTGCAGGTTCACCTCAATATTCTCGGTATGGATGTTCGCTGCAAACTGAATAACAAAAACTATATCAAGAGCATCATCAAATCAGCCTCGCGTGAACCCGGAGTCCTAAACAAAGTGAGACGTTTTTTCACGCCGGAGCAGCGGTGTCTTCTATAAAAGACCCAAATTCGTTCCTGCGTGGAATACTGCTCACACTTTGGGATGGTTCCGCAAAGTACTTACAAGATGCTCTCGAAAGGTTGCAGTGACGTGCGGTCCGCATCATTGGCAATCCTGAGGTCACGAACACCTTTGAACCTTTGCAGATGCGTAGAGATATTGCGTCTTTCGCAGCATTCTACCATCTCTACCATGGTGAATGTTCTGATGAGCTCTTCCAATTAGTCCCACCCTCTCCTTTCCTTCGCAGGACGACACGTGCAGGACTAAGATGCCATCCGTATACGGTGCAGACTATACCTGCTAGAACCAAGTGTTTCAGTGACTCATTCCTATGCCGCACCACTAAGACCTGGAACTCCCTGCCAGCTCACGTGTTTCCTTGTTCCTACATTCCCCTGTCCTGTCCAAGTCATCTGATGAGGCCGTCAAGCTGAGTGCTACTGTTATCATGGTACATGTTTACGATGGTGGCCCTCTTTCCGAGACTTTGCCTTTACATAATAATTATAATATTCTTAATCCCATGGTTTCGCGAATACTGATTATAATTGTTAAAGATGTAGGTAATTTTGTGACCTCATTACTGAATATGATTAGTAAAAGTTTGATTAAGTAAACTTGTTTATAATCGAAAAATATCGGAAAAATGAAATGCTCAAGTGAGACTTGAACTCACGAACTTTCCCTTACAGGGGGAATGCTCTTCCAACTGCGCTATTGAGCCATTTCAAATTGTCCTTCTCTTTATATCCGTTTTTAATCCGTCTTGTTTTTATTATCAGTCTTGTTTTTATTGTTTAATTAATAAATAAGCTATTTAATAAATTTAGTAAGGTCTAATTGTCTGTTCTTTTTCAATGAATAAAGTTCTGATTTCATAAAATAGTTTTTAACTTCTTAACTTTTTATCCGGAACTGCTTACTTAAAATGCAGTTAATTGTGATCGAGATGTATTTAACTGCCTTCTAGTTAATCAATAGGAGAACCAGTATAAAAATATGTTTTACAATACCAAGCTAAAAAGCGTTTAAAATCCCATAACTGCTTTCTAAGTAAGGGAAGTTAGTCCGCCAAGTGTTAACTACTAGGCTGTAAGGCTGTTACAATCCTTTAACTGCTTTATAACTATTTATATTTTGTTAACGTTTACTATAAGTACTAAACGAGACGGCTACAAAAAATTGCTTTGCTATAAAGCAGTTAAGGTATGGTTAGCGGCCTTAAAGTGCAGTATATTACGTTAAAATGAAGAAAAAATGCTCTGCTAAAAGTTAAAATATAAATTTAAATAAAATATAATAAATATAAATTAATAAAATATATAACATATTGTGCCCAATGACTATGCCTACAATTATAACTTGCAACATTGTTCCTAGGTAGCACACTTTTCAAGAGACATCAATTCCCACTTATTTTTGCGTTTTCTCGAAAATATCTTTTTGCACTTAGCTGCCTTTTAGTTTGTGGACGGCAGCACTGAAATCCATACAACACCAAATATCATATAACTAAAAAAAAAGAAAATATTGCTAAAGCTCTAGGCTAACAACTTTTGTTGATTACGTCTATATCATTTTTCATGGACATTTGTTGCAATACATATAAGTTATTCGCAGTGCAACTGTACTTTAAAGGAAAAGGAGGAAGAAAAATTTAAAAAAATGAAGGCAATCTCACAAACCGCATGAATTTCAGCAAACTGCTACTCGACGTCAATATTAAGTGAGCGGGTGGTACTTCCCGGCGAAGCGACTTAATTACAACTAATTATCCTCGAGTTTTATTCTGAACGTGCGATGGACCCTCATCTCGTTCTTGTTTAAACTGTCTGGATTCCAAGAGACCTCACTCAAGTATGTTATAATTTTAATTAGCGAGAGAAAACGCATTTAAACTTGTGATTATGCGCTTTGTTTGTCGTCGAGTTTAATTGGAAGGTTTGGATAGATTCGACTTTCGTACTTTATTTTGAAACCTTTACGACTCATAAAATATTTTATGGATTTTGTTCGTTCATATTTTCAGTTACGCGGAGGAAGTGAGGTCATGCCTGTGTTATGGTTGGGATTTTATTTATTAGAGATTGAAGCAGTGTGATTGAGGGTGTATACTTACCTATACTCTGCAGAATATTATTGATTTATGTTATCTCTACTTGTATTTAACAGGCCATCATTATCATCATATCCGTTGGCTTACATCTCCTGTGTACAAAGTACAAAAACTAATAAAATTATCTGATCACTCATTATATACCTACATACAAATCACGCATTTATGCCCGGAGGGTTAGGCAGAGGTGAATTAACATTCACATTTCACCACATAATAGGAGTGAACCTGTTGCCGTATCTTGAGTCAACTCGAGTCATACATGCAATACTGTAGTATTGCATGTATGATTCGAGTTGACTCAAGCCAGCATCTGGGGCAGTCTCTGGTTAAGACTCTTCTGATTATGGAAATAAATCACTAGTACATAATTTTATCTACAGTCTTGCGGTTGAAAGGTTAGGCAACTCAAAGTTCAATAAATTTCGTTAATATATAAACCTAACTATATCTACTGACATTTTTTGTCAAAATGTATATATGACACTGTGAGTATTATTTTTCTAAACCTATCGCAATTTTAAAATACAAAGCATTGAAACAAAATTCTAGTTTGTGGAGCAGTGTCATTGGAGACTATAAATGATCACTCAATAGGTACACAGTGTTTGCCTTTGTTTTGTGAAACTAAATACGGGTCCATTATCGAAGCCTTTGTACGTACGACCTGTATCTAGCATAATATGATTGTATATTGAGAGCTTGGTTGCTAAGTTGGACCTGAAAATGTATCTTAACACATTTTATTGCTAATCTTCTTAAGTAAATATCTACTACAAGTGTTTGTGGTTCATAATATTAAAAGTTAAATCTTAAAATCTCACTGCAAGTCACGTAAACGAATAAAAAAATTCTACAACTACTAATTTGGAAATTTTTTGGAATACTCTAAAAAGATTAATAAAATTGAAGAAGATGAATCACGTTATTACGGAGGCTGACCATTAAGGGAACACAATCTGATAAATGATATATGCTGTCGATTCGACAGAAGAAGTAGAGGAGTAAAAGTAAATGAAGTCATCAATATTCTAAGTGAAATAATAGAATTATTGAATCTACATTATCAAATAAACCATCACTTAATGTTGCTAAGGAACTAAATATAACTCAAACTCAAGATGAATTAAATATTATTCCGTCTTAAAACATGATTTTGCTTATTTTCCCCTCAATCTTTATTACACTTCAATTCAACTTCCCCAACATTTTTACACAGGATGCTTTCAACCTTTGAACTCAATAAAGATGGGCTCAACTTATTTTAAAGCAACGCGTACATTAAAGCGGACGAAATACATAATTTTCTGCTCCCATTCATAGAGCAAAATTTTACCTTAGTCGACTGCACTAAATAAGAAAAGTATGTAAATACAGTTCTGTAATAGGGTAGATATATTTATCATGTTAGTACGATAAAGTACACTGCATTGTATAGCTCGATATAATATATCGGACTGTTTAACATCAGACATCAGACCTATGTTGTCCAGTTCCTATGCCACACCATTAAGAGCCGGAACTCTATGCCAGCTCACTTGTTGCCTTCTTCCTACAATCCTGGGTCCTTTAAGTGGGATGTGAAAAGGCATCATTCTGATGAGACCGTCAAGCTGAGTGCCACCACTGTTAATATGGTACATGTTTGCGATTTTTTTTTATCGTGCGGAAAATCCCCACGGATGCCACCCCCACGGAGCCGGTGAAGGCGGGTATGTCGGACTCGAACCGACTAAAACGCACGCCGTCTTGGGTCCTTGGTTGCCGGAGGTGAGATTGCCAAAAGCATATTTCTCGCGCCCCGGCACACCCAGGACCATCTCCTTCGAGATGGCCCCCTTCGGGTTGTGGGGACCACAGTGTCCCCATCTTGCCCCGGTTACGGGGAGGCGTATTTTGCGCCGCCGCCGCGGCCTGCTTCTGCTAGGGTGACAGGCGGCTCCACCGGTCACCCCCAGGCCAGCGCTCATGGAGGACGGAGGTCGTTCTGCGACCTCCGACGTCCGGTTCGCCTTCGCTCTGCGCGGGCTTCCCAGGCCCGGAGTCTAGTCCGGACCCGACCGGTCGCCTCCTTCTCGAGCATTACTTGCTCGCAGAAGGAGGCAGCCGCAGCGTGTGCAGCTCTGTGTCCTCGCTCGCATCACAGTGATGGCACTCGGACGTTGGCTCCTTCCGGATCCGACACAGGTAACTCCCGAAACACCCGTGTCCGGTAATCACCTGCGTCAGCCGGTACGAGAGGCTGCCGTGTGGCCTCTCTAGCCACTCCTTCATGATGGGTCTTACCGCCGCTATTACGGCGTGCCCTGCGCTTGGTCGCCCAAGTCGTAGCTCCAATTCCGCTACCATGTCCCTGTGGAGCTGAGACCTCACGGCCCGAATTTCTTCAGGCTCGGGTTCCCGTCCCTGCTCCCGCGCCTCCTTTCGATACCGATATAGCATCGAAAGGGCTCTTGCATCCAGGTTCCACGGTAGGGATCCGGCAAGGAGACTCGCCGCCTCCAGGGATATCGTGCGGTACCCCCTAATGGCCCTGCTGGCCATTGCACGCTGCGGCCCACGCAGCAGACGCGCATTGTGGACCGTCAGGGTGTCCGCCCATATTGGGCACCCATATAGGGCCATGGACCGCACTACTCCTGCGTAGAGTCTCCTGCAGGAGTCATCAGGCCCCCTCATGTTGGGCAGCAGCCGCCCCAAAGCGGCAGCTGTGTCCTTCAATTTGGGGGCCAGTCTTCGGAGATGCTCCCTGAAGTTCCACCGGCCGTCTACATGTTTGCGATGGTGGCCCTCTTTCCGAAACTTTGCCTTAAGCTTACCATAAGGCGAGATGAAGTAAAATTTATGTCACCTTTTATAAAAAAAGACAGATAGCCCAGATTCAGCCTCAGATGCATGGCTTGAGTCAATAATAGTGCCTGAAATATGGCAATAGGCCCACCCCTATCACGTGAGACCGAAAATAATAATTGGTGAAATGTAGGTATTATTTTACTTATTTTCCTTCTTTTCTCCAGGGTATTGAACAGTAGTACAATCTACGCCAGTGAGCGCAAACCTTTATACGCACAGTGTTCATCCCCTCACTGACACTACAAAATTTATGTTCCAATTAAAATTTAAACTCGATATTATCTGGCAAATTCAAAAAGCAACGAGCCGCTCACGAATCAATTAATAAATGAAATGCCGACATAAATCAGTTGCGTAATATCGTTATTTTTCTGGCTGGATACGATCGTATTAATGATGTGCTACTGTGAACACAACAGACTGTGAAATACGTAAAATTTTAATTAACAGCGGAACTCATTACGTGTCTTTGTTAATTGTTATAAGGAATATAGACATTGTACATATTCTCGTACCTAACGTACAAAGATATTATACTTCGAGGTTGTTATACCTCGATTACATAAAAAATAATAAGCTTATCCAAATCAGTGTAATGCCAGATAGTAATAACTATTACAATAACAATAAAAAGGAAATAGTAACAGGACAGACAATAACGGTGGATGAAACTCAGCAGGAAAATCTTCTCGGATCACACATCAAATGTTTTACAAACTAAATAATGGGGAACATGGATTTCCTCTTCTTTACGTTGAAAAGTCGATTTTTAATTGTAAGCGAACTTAGCAATATTCGACAACCTGTTTAGCATTCTTAACAATGTAGAAAAAAATTTAAAACCTACAACAACCTAAGTTTCAGATGACTAGTTTTTATTATCAAACAAGATGTCGAATGATGAAGATTATCACGCGTTAAATTATATCTTTATTACTGCAAACAACTGAGAATCTGCTATCTTTAAGTGAAACATAAACATATCTTACAAATATTTTTCATTTGTAACATTACGGTACAATAAATATTCCAATTCCACTTCTTACCAAGTCTCTGACTTATACCTCCACATCGAAGTTACGTGGGAACTGTTCAGATATTGCAAGGGTCAGATTGAAAACTCACAGCGATATATTTTTCCTTTTTTAGTTACGATTGGAAAACCGTTTCGATAGTTCGAAATTGCTGTCCTTTGTATCGCTGTGAATCGATGGGGATTCATTTAAATGGGAATGTTGGCTATCACACAAAAGGCTTCGATTTAAACTGTTCGATGGATGGGGCAATCCATGTATTAGGTCTAGGATCCGACGTTGGAGAGGTTCTTGATATAGGTAACCATCGAACAAGGGTTAAGTTACTTTAGTTTTGTGTTATTGTTATGTTTCAATAGACTTTTCTGTGCTTATCTGCATTACAGAAGATATTTTTTGTATCTAAATACAATTTAACTCTGCGAATTGTGTTAAAAGCAACAACCTGACGTTTATACGTATTTATACCATCCATCCAATTGCGATAATACTTTTCCTTGAATAAATTGTCAAGCACATGCTCAATTCTAATGGGCACAGTATAAACATTTCATTTCATTTCAGGCGTCGCTACAATTAACTTATAAAAAGGTTTCTTAAGAAGATTTGACGTGAACGTGTGAAACCCGGGACAAACCACTAGTTGTTAAGTGAATCTTAGAAGGCTAATAATTTTGAAAATATTTTATGAGAAAACACAAAAGACTAAAGATGCTAAAAAGTAACTGACAATTCCAACAAATTGTATGGCTGAAATGCCTCCTCTTACAAAAATTCAACACAGTTGATAGCACTTCAGATGTCACCGGTAAACTATTTAGCTTAACAAGTTTCTTGTGAAAAAAGGACACTTATAGAAGAAAAAAACACAAAAATACAAAACTCATCTTTAGTGATCTAACTCAATCCATTGTTTAAACAAGAAGCGATTGAGTGATTTTAAATATGTTGCAATCAAAATATTCACTTCCACATTGGCCGTACAGTGGTTGTTGACGTAATATCTATAGTATCTATAGAATGGTGTATTATACCACATAAAACGCAGAGAAGTGGATTTTCCAATGCATTAAAGGAAAAAACCTCGTATTGCTTTTGATAGCTTCGTCAATACGAAAAGCTCTTTATAGCGGTTACTAGTTCTGTTTTAATATTTGACTTACGGAATGTTTTCTGTTTCAATTCTTGGTCTGATTGAATCAAAAACCTTTTTTACAGTATAAATATGTTCTATATGAGACTATATCACATTATCAGAAATGCAGAGAAATAGCTATGTTTATGATTTTAAGGTATTAAAATTTATTGACGAGTTTCCATCAAAACCATTAACGAACGGGTCTTCTTCCACTTAAAAACGTAATTTGAATATTTCGCACTTCATATTATAAATCGAAATTCCACCCTAAAATATTGGAGTCTTTGAAAAAAGTAAGCATTGAATATTCATACCCAGCGATGGAAAATGCGGAACCTATTATTGGATCAGCAAGGATCGTGCCTTTCGCCTCGAGTAACGGCTATACTTTTTAAAATTTCCTTCATAAAAGAAGAAAAAAGATTTAAGAGAAAGGCACGAATATAAGGCGCCAAGGACAAATGAGTTCAGTTATATAACACGTACAACTGGTTCAAATGACGCCTCTTCAAGTTTCGCCTTTGAATATTTTAGGTTTTGTCTGAAATATTGCAGATTGTAAGTAGAGATATGAGAAACAAGATGTTGTTTATTCAAAGGAGCGAATGAGGCCAACGCGCCTTGTGATGACGAGTGAATCTTATTACATGCACGCGGAATTTTTTAAATGATGGTTATCAACAACGGGTACAATAACTTCCACGTCTTCAATCCAAAATTAAATTGGTAGTAAGTATTTGGGCGAATAAACTAAAAATGTATGGTTTTTGGGAATGTCCTCCATTTATTATTTTACTAATTTCTTACAATTTTTGAAATTATCGCATTCTTGGGTACAAATAAACCATCTAAACTACAGTGTTTTTTTTTTTATAAAACTCAGAGGATATTATTTTACTGTAAATGTTTTTCTGTAAATGTTGTAGATTTTCTTGTAGATTTGATAAACAACATTTTTTAATAATTAAGATGACTTGATTATGAGGTTTTAAGGAATAAATATTTAACTTTCACAATTCCAATATCTCATATTCCCTACATTAGTATACTTAAGGAGTCTTAAATATCCTAATCCCTACAATAGTTATAAGATCCCAACGAAAAGTGCAAGTCTATACCTATTAAAATCATTGTTAATAAAACGAACTGGCATAGCGTAGGGTGGGGTTAATAGCAACCATTCTCATTTACCGACAAATGAAATTTGAATGCAATAAAAGCTAACTGGCCGTCAGAACGATAACCGTACAATTAGCGCGGCTACTAGATGGCGCCGCCGTCCTTGTATTTAGAAAAAGCCATTACGATTTATGTTAATTAGTTTTCAGCAGCTGTTGCTCGGATTCGTTTTCGTTATTTTTGATGATGCGAATTGCTAACTGGTATTTTGCGGTTGGAAATGCCGAGGAAGTTCATAATATTAACTGAAATAACCTGACTTTTTTTAATTTTCAAACAAAACTCTACTACATTCATTTTATAGATTTTTCCTATTCTGTACACAAAAAAAACCTCCTAAGCTTTAAAGAGATTCTCCATATTTTACCCGAGAGTGTTTGTCAATTATTCGTGTACAAAACAGTTTCAATTTGTAAAGTTCAAATTGGTAAATGGTAAGTTGACGACGCCCACATTGCCCACAGTCCATAAACTAAAATCTTGTGCCGTAAAGTTCAGGTATTGATATAGTAAACTCAAAAATGCTCGTCACAGCACTGGTTCGTTAGTTTAGATGGTTGCTAGTTATATAATGACCAATACAAAAATTGGATGTGAGTTACTACCAAAACCTTCTGTAAACTGGTTTGCTGCGTTAACCTAATAAGTTTCTAGTACTTCACATGGATGAAAAAATGTAGATAGTGGCTTTGCAATGAAATATTGTAATAACCAAATATTTTTAATTTCAACATCACTAAAAAACACACCAAGCCGAAAAAACCACTAATAATCTAGTGTCAAACATACCTAATCGATAAAAATTACACTCAATACAATTTACGGATCCTGATTTCCTTCAAATCTTGCGACAAAATTGGATAAAAGAGGTGTCCAAAATACGACCATTGCACAGAACGGGCTCAATTAGGTGTTCGCTTTTGTCCATCGTACTAATGAAAGGGAACTATTAGATGTAGAAGACGCTATTGTTTTAGACTTGACGTTTAGTTTCGACTTTATGTATTACAGGAGCATCTATTGTTAATGCAGTTTCGTTAATGTAATGTAACGCATGTTCGTTAAAATCAGAATTAAATGCTTATGTAATACTTAAGTCTATCCTAATTCCTATTGTACTGAGTCAGGGACTTCTTGGATTAATTCAAAGATTTGCAGTTATATTTACGCGAGCAATCCCTACTAGTCAGCCTGTCTACACTTTGATAAATGTCTCCTGTTGAGTTGTTAACTACACAGGTTTATCCAAATTATACGTAGGAGCACAGCCGTAATTATCATTATTAACAATCATGGTCATTAACATTAGTATTATAGTTATTAGGACATTTACTACGTCTTGTTTTGTCCGCTATTTCGACACTGTTATATACAAGTGCCACGATCACGATGATTCCTCCGTGAACTCTAATAGTAATGTTACATTATATTTACATTAAAATATAAAAGTGTCTGTTTGTTTATTTACCTAAAGGGTTGTTAACTAAATGAAAACTTTCGCAATATTTTTCTTGAAGGAAGACGTTGTTGTTTCCGGCAACTACTTTTCCGTGACGCAAGTAGTTCATGTTCTGGATCGTACTTTTCTTTTTATTACTACTGAAGTGCTGATTACTATTAATATAGGTACCATTTGATAGTTGCATTACCTATGCATACTTAAAAAATGCTACTATTCGTCGAATCATGTTTTTTTACTGAGAAACGCAAAGTTTAGCCATCACTGATGAAACTACTTCCATGAATCATCCTACTAATGTTATAAACGCGTAAGTTTGTAAGTAGGGATGGATGGATGTTTGTTACACTTTCACGTCTAAACGGCTGGAGCGATTTTAATAAATTTTGGTTTGGAGTTACCTGACACATTGGATTAAAACATGGGTTATATTAGGTCACGATAACCGACATCCACGCAGGCGGAGTCAGTGGCAAAAGCTAGTAAATAATATGTCACGTTTCCAACAGTTCGTAAGAATGTTGGTAGATGGCTGCACCGTCGCCCTTATAGACGGATATAAAGAGAAGGAAAATTTGGAATGATTCAAGTGGTGCTCAATAGCTCAGTTGGCAGAGCAGTCGCCCTGTAAGCGAAAGGTCGTGAGTTCGAGTCTCACTTGAGCATTTCATTTTTTCCAATGTTTTTCGAACTTAACAGTTAGCATAATAAATGCTATAAAAAAAAATCATTCAAATAATATGTCACTCACAGATTGGGTTAGGGATGTCTTCTATTTCAATGAAGTCCAGATTCACAGTGAGACCAAAATATAATAGTTGTGTATCCATATCCATACTAATATTATAAATGCGAAAGTAACTCTGTCTGTCTGTCTGTCTGTATGTTACGCTTTCACGTCTAAACCACTGAACCGATTTTGATAAAATTTGGCATAGGGGTAGATTAGACCATGAGAAAGGACATACGCTATGTTTGGTCGCGATAACCGACATCCACGCTGGCGGAGCCGCGGGCAAAAGCTAGTTTGTTGTTTATTTCAACAGATACGAACTTGTAATTCATATTGACATGCTTTTAATTCCCCAAAGTTTCACAGATGACTTTGGACTTTACCAAAAAAAAAAACATAAATTCACTTGAAAGGCGTCAGCAATTGTTTGGCTATTATATTGGACTTTAGAATTATACAAGATTTATAGGAGTCGAGTATAATATTTGACAATGGTTTTATTAAAATCAATATTTAAGTTTGTAATAAAGTTATTCAAGCGTTGATTTATTTTAATAATTACTTTGGACGGTTGACGACTACAAGGCGTAAGCTGAACAATGTGTTTACGATGGGGTGTTTGTGGGCGATACTGCTTGTGGTTACTACAATATTCTATACCCTGCAATACCATAACATGGTTTTGCCAAAGCTCTCACTCATTATTTGTTAACAACGTAGCTTAGAAACACGACATAACGCTTCAGAAATGGTAAACAGGTAGGTACGAGAAGTTGACCAAGATTTGTTTTATTGTACAAAATCCTTGAAAATAAAGATTTTTAATGCCCATATCGAATTATACACTTGTGCTGTTCCACAGAGTTTAATTTTTTTTTAATGTGACCAGTTTGACTTCACGGCATTCTGAAAGGTTTTTTGATGGATGGATGGAGAATGCCTTGAGGTGAAACCAAGTGATCAAAAATAAAATTAAACACTATGGAAAAGTACAAGTGTATTATTCAATATGTGGAGTACATGTGAGCCATCAATCTCCAGTTTAAAGATTTTTAATGGTTATCATACACAAGTAAAGGAAACGTAGATACGATGCCTTGTTAACGAATTTGCTTAGATTAACTTAATCGCGCAACACATGCAAGAAATAATTCGTACATCAAATATTCAGTAGACGGCAGAAATCTGCCTCTAATCTCAAAGGGAGGATGTTTGGAACATAGAATATTTAAGAAAACGGTAGATTTCCTTCAAGAGTAGGCAATAATAATATAATATTTAAATGTTTTCGCTTGCTCATAAATAGATAGCGTGGGTAGAAGGCAGTATTAGATATATTTGTATGTCGGAGACTGTGATAAACAAAGAGTGGGCAGATTTTAGGGTCGTTGTAAAGAGGTAAAATCTTGTAGTTAGTGTGATACTTATATACGAGCAGAAAATAAAGAAGCGATTTAAATTACTCTTCTAATTATGGCTATGAAAGTAGTTTCCTAAAAAAGAACTATGAAGTTATGTTTGCCTATGCAAAAACCTATAATTTTGAAACTAAATCTTTTCGATGTGATGCTACGACCCGTAGAAACGTAATACCAATATTAATAAGTACTATAGAATTCGCATGAAACAGCCAATATTAATTTTATTTGTATTCGTGTAAACTTTGAATCACTTCACTAACTCAGGCAAGTTATATTCAAACGATATCATCTATTTCATTGATATATTTACTATTAATTTCTCCTTTAGATGCTAATATCCGTTAATTGGCGCTGTAATCGAGTTTTCAACAAATTCAATGAACTTATTGAATACAGCTCAACAATTACTAATTCTAAGAAGATTATAATCAGGGAAATTAGTACATATTACAATTATTTACTTATACAAATACTTGCGGAAATCCCCTCGGATACCCCCCTGCCGGAGCCGGTAGGGAAGGTTATGTCGGACTCGAACCGACTAAAACCGCACGCCGACTGTGGGTCGCGGTGCTAGGCCGGAAGTGAGGTTGTCATCGACATATCCCTCGCACCCCGGCTGACCCAGGGCCATCCCTTACGGCCTGGACCTCCTCGGGAGGGGGACGACGGTGTCCCCCACTCGCCCGCGGAATGGAGAGGCGCGCTTTTCAGCACGCCGCCGCCGTGGCTACTTATACATATACTGGTACATACATAAAATCACGCCTGTTTCCCATGGGGATAGGCGGATCACGGATATCACGGATCTCCATTTGCTACGATCCTGACATACTACTCTCGCTTCATTCACTCTCATTACATTCTTCATGCATGCTCGTCAGTTTAGGGTACTCCTGACCTGCCCCTTTTCTAACACTTCCCCGATTTGGTACAGGTATGTGCGCTTCGGTCTTTTCCTTCCGACGGTACCATCGACACTCGCCTCATACGTTTCGTTAGTTTTCTTTCATTCATTCTCTCAACATGACCGAACCATCTTAACATTCCTATCTCAATTCTCGTCACTACATTTTCTATCACTCCACACCGCTCTCTTATCACGCTATTTCTCACTCTATCTCTCAAGGCCAATAAACACATACTTCGCAACTTTTTATTTATTATTTACTTATACTTAATTCAATTCAAGGCTTAGAAACTATAACTAACCATCACACAATGTGGGCCCATCGACCTCCGAAGTGTGCTCATAAATCTGTTCTACAACGGACACGTTAGGAGATATCGTATCTATTGTACGTGTTCACAAATGTCACGCCGACAATACCCGTTTTGTTTTTTTACGCAAAATATCGACAAAAATGTCGGACGTTGTGTTATAACATTCATAACATTATACATCCTATGACGGGACTTGTGTTGTATTGTTCTGATTATTAGGTCAAGATACGCTAGCTGTGCCGTGGGGTAAATACACTGTTTATTTCTCAGGATAAAAAATATATAGAAACCTTCTTGACTGTATGTTTTAAAACCTCACGGTATTTCATATTTAAGTTCATATACACAAACAAATTCATTATTATGCTAACTAAAATACTAACTGTACAATATATACAAAAATGAAAAATAAAAAAAAGAGTAAAAGAAGAGGGATAGACTGTAACTTTAGGCATTGTAGAATTCCTCCCTATTGACCTCTACTTGTATAGTGCTCTAAAGCCAGCCCTATGGCCACGGGAAAAGTCGATTAGTCGGTTCGTTATTTCTTTCGGTAGACACCTTTAGGTGTGCACCTCGCATTAGCACCCACGTTTCACCAATTATGATTTTCGGTCTCATGACGAAATAGGAGGAGAGCCTATTGCCTTCTAGCGGGCCCTTTGTCTGGAATATATTTTTACTGTCGGATGAAGAACAGTCCCATTTCTTAGTCGCCTTTTAAGACACCCACAAGAAGAGCTGGGATGGTCCTATTCTACTCCACCGGGAACCAACATGGTATTAACATTATATAGCTCATAAATCTTAGAGACGTGTTATTTTCTTGGAAATATTAATTATATTATATAAATAGTTTGAAATTTCAGGAGTACCGTAGTTCAATCACGTCACTTTTATCAGAAATGAAGAGGGTACGGGGTTGGACACATACAAGTTATTTATTTATTTATTTATTTTAAACTTTATGCACATAAATTTGTACAAAGGCGGACTTAATGCCAAAGGCATTATCTAACAGTCAACCTTAGGGTGATGCAGAGATACATTGAGGTAGGTGCAGACAGAAGATTAACTATTTATTAGAATGTAATAATACTTACAATAGACATACACACTATAATACACAAGAAATACATACATATACAATTACATATATACCTATTCCTATACTTATACTTTATATAAATATATATGATACATACCTATATAATATACTACTACTTAAACCATATTTACATACCATATATACACGAAGAGTAGGGTGAGCAGGTAACCCTCTGACATCGCTCTCTGATGCCGGCGAGGTGAGGCAATGGATAACGGGAAATGGAATACTGGAAAGTAATACTAAAGTAAAAATATATAATAAAATTATGAAGTAACATTGTCATTTGGATTAAATAACGAATTTATTGAATGAAATGTTTATAGTATTTATTACGCTAACTTTAAAGACGGATATAAAGAGAAGAGAAATTTAAAGTGATTCAGGTGTAACTCAATAGCTCAGTTGGAAAAGCATTCCTCCTATAAGAGAAAGGTTGTGGGTTCAAGTCCCACTTGACGTTACGCTTCGTTTTCCCGATGTATTTCGACTGAATTTATTTCTGGAACGTAATTTTTTGGATTAATTAACTGTCACTACATTTCTTGAAATAGCCCAGGTACTTTCAATACGGTTTCAGATAATAATCATGGTGCAGGCCCCTCGTAAATTGCTATAATTACAGCATGGTACTGTATTACTTTTGTGACTTATTTGTTACATTATGTAACTTTGTTTTAATTCTTAATTATAAAGAGTTTTATATACTTGTTGACATTTAGCTTTAAGAAAATAAATATTGTAAATTGACGTCCCAAAAAATGCCGCAGTGGAGTTTGTTGCGCCGTTTCTTCTCCACCAGCGCCTTGGAAGCGGTGGTAAACTTAGATTAAGTAGAATTAAAATTGACGTCAATAAGAAACAATTTTATTGTTCTATATTGAAAAATAAATGACAATGACTATGACTAATCGCGCTATTGAAAAAGCACCGAAATGCATTTGTCCTTACACAACTTACATAATATAGCAGCCATATGTTATGTAATCTTCATTCAGCTTCCTCTGGAGATTGAACTGCCAGTAAGAATGTTTGCTGTCTTTAAAAAATATAGTAGTAATACAGAATTAATTATTAAAAAAATATCATGAATCGTACCTTATATTAATCCAAAAAATCTATAAAACCAGACGCGGTCATCGACCGTAACATAAATAGTTGTTCGTACCAGTCGTGTTAGCGCGATGTTACTGCGAGGAATTCAACAATTCCTTCGTGTTGTGAGAGCTAAAACTCCCAAGTTTTGCCCCACTTGCCTGGATTGTTCGTAAGTTCTCATCTTGTCAAAGTTCATACGTAACCTTAGTCTTACACATGAAGCTCCGCTGTGAAGTTTTAGATAATACTGTTTGATCATGAAATGTTTCCAGGACTTTATTTAAAGACATTTACCTTGTATTTTATACGTACGAAGACCTTTGTCTTCATACTTGATGATGATATAAATTTTAAAGACAGTAGAACCTCTGTGTCTTTCTTTTTCACGTCCAAAGGCCACGATAACCACTTTCTATCAGGTGGGCCGTGTGCTTGTTTGCCACTTAACTGGTAAAACAAAATGTAACCGGACATAACGACGAACGTAATATCAGTTACAAATATTCAATTCAAATTTCTTTTTAATTTCATGTGAAGCTATACTTATGACTCGAATAGGCTTACTCGACGAAGGAAGTCCCCCTTAGTATTATCTTGATATAAACTTGTACACCTACCGAGATATTATCCCCAGCTACTGTTGAAACAGTATCCTTGAGCGTAGCTAGTTAATTGCACTAAAGTGAATTAAGTAGATAGCATCTCGATGAGCGCCTGTGATTTATCGCCGTTGCTCGAAGCCTCCCCGTGCTTCGGACAAAGTTGTGATAGCGGGTGACGAGTTACGAAATCAGTTCTGCTGAGTGTGTTGTACTTAATTATATGCTATAACACGATGAGATGTTTAGGGTGAATTTCAGTTGTGGTATTCGAAAAACGTGATAAAATACGTAAATAGTAAAAAAGTTAAAGATTACGCTTGTATCATTCTCGCAGTGTAGGCCCGTATTCTAGAATGACACTCAAACTGGATTTAAACATAGATCGCCTAGTCATTACTTGAGTGGGAATCTTTATTTACGCAGTTCACAATCTGCACTAAAACACAATTCGCCTGAATCGAGTCTCAATCATAGATAATAGAATCAACATTTTAAATCAGCCGTTCTCGTTTACATTCTTTATTTAATGGGCAATTTTGTTCCGGTTTACGCATAATTTAAAAAATATAGAAATTGGAAAATAATCAATAATGAGGAATATTTTGAATCATTTAGGCAGAAACTACTTGATAAGAAAAGTTTTAGGGAGAAGCCCCCAAAACTTGACTTATAACTTGTGTTTTAAAATAATAGAATTTACTGAATGCATTTTACGGCAAATAAGTGGTAAAATGATATAATATATAAAACGGAACGTCTAAACTTATTTGTCCAATCAAGACGGAGTCTGCCTTGTTTGTTTCGACTTTTATTGTGAAATAGGAAACAACCATTGCGTGAAATAAATGGCGAAAATAGGTTCTACTATGGAAGGTTTTATTCATGTTCATTGCAAATCAAAGACAATATGACAAAATTGAATAGAGAGGTGACCTACACTTTAGTTCACGAAATTGTTGGCTTTACTTACGCGTATATTAGCGGGGCTGGCTTGTCTGGCGTGCAACGGTTGCAATGCATCCGGGAGCAGGTTCTTAGGGGGTAAAACCTACCTACGTACCTACAGGTTCATCCACAGTTTTAAAGATATTTGATAGACAGCTACGTACAAAGAATTTATCTTGTTTGATAACTATCTACGAAAAAATTGATACGAAAGAAGATTTTTTATCCATTCTTTTTTCCAAACATCTACAATATGATGTACCTACAATAATATATAAGATTTTACAGGGTCAGCAGCACGAATGCACGAGTCTGGTGCCCCCAGTTATATATTAACTTTATGGGTCCCCTGGTATCGCACACTTCTATATCGAATAACCTGCTCCCCTAGACAAGTGGCAATTTGTTGGCCTGCGTACTGTGCAATACAATGATGAATGTATGGGATTGAAGTGACGATACCTGTCAATCCCATACATTGAAGAATCTAATACAAACGTAATTGCCACTTAACTAGAGGTGCTGAACACGGTAGTAGAGGAACCGTGTTTTCATGGATGTAGCCGTCTCATAATTAAAATAAAGGATGATCGAGTATGTTTCATAGTCATTGCAATCTATCCGGCCCCTTCACCAAGGGTTAACATCTTTTAAAATGCTCGTGTTAAATAAATAAATGTTGTAAACTCTGGGTCAGATATTTAAGATGTTATAACTTGTCTTATTCCTGTCTCTTGCACCACCACATAAAAAGGCTACCAAACTCACACGTAACCTGATGTTTTATTATCTGGGAACATGAAAATATCTATGGGTGTTTATTATAACCCGACCATTAAGCATGCTATTTATGTGCTAACAATTGGATAAAAGTTGAGGACGTTTTATTTATACTGCATTTTCCTCGGTGTCATGTTGACTGATAACTGACATGTCTGATTGTTGATATAAAAGTTGGTATTTATTGAAATCGGTGCTTTGGTGATTACAAGCGTCTAATTTCATGGCAGCTGAAAATTTACTGCTATTTAGTATATAATAAGTACCTAGCAAACAAATTCACAAACGTATATTGTTTACAAAAACCGATGGAGCCAAGCTTCACGAAAAACACGAGCTTGGCTTCAGGTAGTGAAAATGTTTAGTTCAAGTACGAGTGGCTGTACCAGGACTCTCAGAAGTCTGTAACAGGTTTATAAAAACTGGAAAGCTGGAGCTAGAAACACCCACAAAGCAAACAGATGCAGAAAAATTTAGTTGGTTGAACTACACTACTACAACGCAACCGTCTCAGAACATAATTTAGAGGATGAGAAAGAGAATTTCGAACACCACCGTAGGCTGAGGGTAAAGGAGATAAAAGAGATGCAGACACAATATGAACATAATAAAACTATAAGAAAATTGGAAATTATAGAAAATAAGAATGATAAAACTAATTTGTACTTCTAATAAATTTATATTTTATTTCTAATTACTATTTGCTAATCTTAACAGACAAAAATGTTGTTCAATCTATATTTTACGAGTATGATTGCCTGCTGTATTGAAAATCTAGGGGATGGGAAATAATAGGAAATCTTATTTTTCTAATACCAAAAGTGCTCTGTCTTGTTCAGATAATATAATGTGCTTCATTTTACGTAGACCATGCCTTCTTTTTCATGTCAAAAGCTGATCTTTACGTGTAAGGTCATGATATCTCTATAATTCATTTTCATCACTGCAACCACCACCATCATCACCATCAGTATCATCTTGATCACATCATCATCATCATTAGCTTCATCATAAGCATCATCATTAGCATCATCAAAATGTTATCGGCTTTTTCATCATCAACGTCAACTTAAGCATCATCCTCATCTTCTTCATATTGATAATCATCATCATCATCATAAAGATCATCCTCATCGTTTTCTTCAACATCAGCTTGATCAAGGTCATCCTCATCATCTTCGTCTTAACTATCATCACCATCATCAACAACATCTTCATCATCATTATAATCTTCGTCATCTTCATCATCATCATCATCAGCAGCTCCATCAACGCATTATCGCTACACAATAAGTCAGCAAAATGTCACTTACTTGGAAATTAATAGGAAAATAAGATTTTATGTTTCTGTATGCTGCCGTCATCATCATCATCATTAGCTTTACCATCGTCATCTTCAAAATATTTTTTTTTGTTATCTTCTTCATCATCAGTTTTATCAACGTCACCATAAACATCATCATCTTGTTCTTAATCATCATCATCAAAGTCTTCATCACCTTTATAATAATCATCACCAGTATCATCTCCGTCGTCAATAACTTCATAATTATCGCCATCAGCTTCATCAACGCATTACAGCTATATAACAGATCTGCAAATCGTTCCTTACTTGTACGTTTATAGAAAAACTAGCTTTTGCCCGAGGCTCCACCCACGTAGATGACGGTTATCGAACTACCCCTATACCAAATTTCATCAAAATCGGCTCAGTGGTTTAGGCTTGAAAGCTAACATACATACAGACAGACAGACATGCAGACAGAGTTATTTTCGCATTTATAATATTAGTATGAAGTAGGGTTGGAAGTATGGATAAGGTTTTCTCTTTCTGTAAGCCTCATGGTGTTGAACCCCTGATGGTGACAACAATTTTATATAGGCGGAGTCTATAGTACCATATACAAATCTACACGTTGCAAGCCAGGAAGACCTCTCCTTTAGCCAATTCTACAAAATTGATGGCGATACATACATACAGTCACGCCTTTTTCCCAACGGGGTAGGCAGAGACTACAGTTCACGATCCTGGTATAAATCTTTCCCTTCTACACTCGCCGGTTTTGTTGATGACTATGTGCAGACATATTCGTGGGATATTTTAAATATCTTCTATTTTGTGTCGCTAGTTTGTATGACAGTTTAGCCACAGTCCTCGGCACTGCTGGCTGGCACACGTGCAGTAATTTTCTACAGAGTAACTGTGAAGATAAAATATATTGACTTCAAACAAAATATAGAGTTAACTAGTTAGAGCAAAAATTTCAAACTACTAACTTTTGCCCCACGGCTCCGCCCGCGTGGATGTCGGTTATCGTGACCAAACATAGCCTATGTCCTTTCTCATGTCCTAATCTACCCTTATACCAAATTTCATCAAAATCGGTTCAGTGGTTTAGGCGTGAAAGCGTAACATACAGACAGACAGAGTTACTTTCGCATATATAATATTAGAATGGATATGGATGATGATGTCTCACAGCTATTTTTTTCAATATTGATTCTTGTAGTACTCGTAGATAGTGTGAACCCCCGAAGTCAGCCATACACAATATTCAGAACAAGTCCAGTTTATATCAAGTTGAACCTTTCTACCTTATATCACCGCGCCAGGACTGCCTGTCCAGATACATTGTGGAAGTTGTCAGGTGCGCATCGTTTTTATTTATTTACTAGCTATTGCCCGCGGCTGCATCCGCGTGGATGTCGGTTATCGCGACAAAACATAGCCTTTCTGAAGGTATAATAATCTACCTCTACCAAATTTCATCAAAATCGGTTCAGTAGTTTAAGCGTGAAAGCGATACAGACAGACAGAGTTACTTTCGCATTTATAATATTAGTATGGAAGTATGGATTTGTGTGGAGTGTAGTGGAGTAGATATCCGCTACGACTAGAGGTAGAATCTGATGTTGTCTGGCGTCGGTTTCTTTTGCCCTCTACCGTTACCCTGGACTGTTTACTCTGCCTTGCCTTGTCTGCCAGACTCATTGCATATCTGTGGTGAACTATCAATAATCAGACAAAGGGGCTTGTCACTTAGGCGGCAAATTACTGTAGAACCTTCCTGCATAACCTGCATAGTGCAGTAAATAACATAAAACTATGTCCAGTGCTCACTGCTTACTTACTTGATACGATCCTGTGGCGTAGAAAGGCACACAAAAATTTCTAACTCTGGGGATAACGAGAATCCCCGTTGGTCAGGCTCAACTGGCTCACTCCTAACCAGGAGCAATATTATAATTATTTTTCACAATTTTGATTGAAAACCGATATTTTATTTTGAACTGATTTCCATCTATTGCGTACGGGTCTTGCGCATCGCGTAACTGTCGCCTTGGAATTAACCTATTTCTATTATATGGAAAAACTGCCTGATAGTAATAAATTTCATCAAAAATATCCATGATAACATAAATGACAATAATCTCTATTCAAGTCTGACGTCTAGACGTCATTCAGCTGGTGACAGTTATTATGTCAGTTTGAGGGTCGATTCACAATTAAGTGTTGTTCAGGAATGACGCGATTCAGGTGATCGACGATCGTATACTAACTGTCCTCAGCTAAATTGTGAATCGAGATTCAGAACCAAGCGTCGTTATAGAATACGGGCCTTAAGTCTCGGTTGCATCCGTTTGTTGTGTTTTAGAACTCTAGTGAGAGATCAGATTCTAGGTTCAAAAATACATTCTTCCTTTTCTTAATTAGACTTATGTTGACTTCTTTGACTTCTCTTGATTTGACTTATGTTGGCTATTACGGCAGTGACTGCAGTCCAGTGGCCGAGAAACTTAAAATTAATGTCTTCAAAAATAACTCTCGCGGTATTTTTTCTTTTCTTCAGTGCATTTTCCAAGATGAAGTACGAGTACAAAACAGAATAAGAGGTTTTATCTAAAAACAAAATGTCAAACAGAAAGCTCATTCAATTATTCTTTTCGAGGATTTCATTTCTATTACGCCAAATCGAATTACTAACCTCAAAACAGATTTGCAGAGACGAAGTAACTTGTATCGAACGGTAGTAGAAGCTACATAATAAAATATTACGAATTGACCCGCACCAGAGTAGCTAAGTGCTGTCTTAAAATATTTATTTGTAGTTTGCTTTTAGCGGCCACTCAGCGCCGGAAACACATTGGAAGAAAAGCGAGAGCCTTATTCAACATTCCGCTGTATATAGCGAGACTTGTACGCTGTTTAAAGTGTTCTCCAAAATGTATTCTTAGTATTTTCTAGTCGGTACAAAATTCTTTGTGCTACAACTTCACTCTTATTTCATTCTTTGTTCATTTTCTCTTAATTAGGGAGTACCTACGAAGGAGTTTTGGAAGTTCTGTCTTATCTTTTCTTTTCCTCGTATAGAAATACAAAAGTTCTATTAGTGCAGCGTCAGTAATATCTTGATTACAAAGTCTCAAAATGATCTTAAGACTAAGTTAATAAAAGCAAACTAAACTGTTTTATTGATTTAAATTGTATTATTGTCCATCAACTGGAAGGGATGAAAATTAGGATCATTTTGAGCACTTTGTTCGCTATATATACCTGATGCTGACTGTACTCTAGTGAATTACAATTTTACTTTGTTACATACTTATTCTACTTTATTATATTTTAAAATCTAGTATTGCATAATTCAGCCAAATCATTGTTGGCTTGTAGCGTAACAGTCAAATAAAGGACTTCACACATTGACAGTTGATATTAAGTCCACAAGTCCACCCTTTGACTCAATACTTCTCTGGTTGAAACCGTCTGGTTGGAATTAATGTACCACAAAACCCACAAATGCATACCTTGCCATCTCCAATAGAGGATGTACGCTTAATAGGAACAATATTATACCTTTATTAGCTCGTAAAGTTAACTTTATCGCCTAAGCAGAATTTAGGTGAGAGAAACCGCTCCCACTCTGAATTCTTCGAATTAATTTACTGAACACACTGTTTACCATGTTTCAGTATTATCAACAAGGGTAGCAACAAAGCCTTTTCATTGAAACTACTGTATATACCCCTTTAAGGAGCTTAGAGGCCCTAAAATAACGGTAAGTTATTTTAGCTGCCTTTCTAGTTGGGTGGCGGTAGGTTAATACTCAGGTATCCTTAGTATTAGCGCTAAAGTACCTAGGTAAATACTGTAAGTAAATATAAGTTCATGATAATTTAGTACGTCCAGTATTTTATTTTGATAGAAATAGTGTTAGTAGGACCACTGAAAGTACTGAAACTCAGCTTAAATGCTTGTGTTAGGAGTAGGTTTATATCAGTAGTGTAAAGGCCAGGATTAATATATACAAAGTGGGACCCTAATTGGTAATCTAAGTAAAATTTAATCATCACCGTCTATTCCGAATATGGGCGCCAAATTTCTAACATAACCATGAGCAATTTAACTTCGAATAAAGTTTTAAATATCAAAATTCATCAAATATTATATTATGACTATTGTAAGCATCCAGCTAATTCCAAGTTCCGCGAATGAACCACAAAACAAACCTGCATATAATTACGCTATGACAATGTGTGGCTGGCGAAAGTAGGGCCATTAAAACTTGCCGCAAGACTGAGGTTAAGTTCTGTCTGCCTGGACTTGTACTTCAGGTAACTATTGAAGTTGGCTTAGCAGTGATTACAGAAGTCTCGGTACGGCTTCCTGCCTTCGGGCTGTAAGCTGCAGTTTAATGTACTCGAAGTTGGGAAGACCTTCTTTATAGATTGTTTTTACGGGAATTGGACAGTTTTATATAGGCCAATAAATTGAATTAAGAAATAAAAGATAAATTATTTAAAAAAAATATAGCTTGCGTTCTACAATGGATTCTTGTATGCGATTAAACAGGTGAGCATTTTACTTTGTAGTTATATTGTATTATACATAGAACTGAACAAGAAACACCCAGAATAATGCATAAATATTTGGACAGAGCGGGACTCGAACACGCGAATGCTGACTTAACCATCGAAACTCTCCCTCACCGCATTACACAAGTAGACAAACATTATGTATAAAGTAGAATGACGATACTTCTCCTCTTAAGCCAGTCGGTCTTGAAAACAGTAAAGCTATAAACACACTCAAAACTATTCATAAAATGTCATAAAACAGTTAATGATTCCATCCTATCACTCCAACTATATTATTAATTTATATCCAAGTTTCAAAAGCCCGTGTTTACACCTACAAACACATTGAGCCCGTAATGGCCTCTGTCATTAACAACACAGAAAAAGCCCATGTGAAGCAAAAACCTAACTCGTAAATAACGAAGGTAGTTCCCGAAGATTGGATAAAGACAGTTACTGGTTTTTCCCCGACCAATACAGTAATGCCCTTGACCCGCGGTAATTCTACAACAAAAAATAGATGTGGGTGCCGTAAAAACTACGCTGGCTAACTACTAAGATATACTGTAAAAGTGTGAACATAAATGTTACTAATGTGTTTCAAATAAATAGGAGGAAGTTTCTTTGTTCTTTTTTTAAGTTTCGTTTACTGAGTGGTAGAATCACTTAATAACAATTCAGAAATCTACTCAAGCCTCTTTATCATCAGTGAGTGACAACTTATAGTGAAAGCGGAGGTACCCACTTGTTGATTAGAATAGAATAGAATAGAATAATCATTTGTTTCTTAGTATGCTATTTACAGGTATTTTTCAAGCTAAAGATTTTCAAGATGATGGCAAATATTTGAATGCATGAGTCCATTCACTTTCGTCTGAATAGGTTTTGCTCATTAGATTTAAGTGAGACTCATCGTCTTGCTTCTTCAAATAAATACATATTGAAAATACATGAAAATATTTATCCAATTGAAGAAGTTAACTGAAAAAAAGTTCAATTGAAGAAACAAAACTTGTTCATAATTATGAGCCTTTGGCTTATGCGGTTTGGAATGGAATGGAATGTGATGACATCAATCACAGAAGAAGAACAATAAGTAATGATGGATATTACTCTTCTATTAAGTAGTGGAGAATATTTTGCGATGGAGTACCAACTATACGGTAGCAGGTTCGCTTTGGTATGCTTAAATTTGTCCCTGATTAAATATACAGCGCTACCGAGTATTCCAGAAGTACCCCAATAATATCACACTCAACAGGTATACAAAGGAACTATTTTACAATTCTGCACGGACTTACTGGCCAACCCAATACACATGCTACAAGCAATTGCACCAAACGAAAGCTTTAACAGATGTAATCTTAGCGAACGGAGAAATGCGACATAGATCGTAATAAGGAAATACTCGCACGCTCCACACGATATGAAGCAGACGTTTTATGACATTGTGTTGCTGTCGCTACTTTAACGCTGTTTACACTTGTTTGCCAGTTTACTCTATAAAAATAATAACAATATTTGTGCTTGCTCAACGGCCGCCGAACAAATATTGCTTGAGCGAGGAGTTTAGGCAAGTGCTGAGATCGGCGTTTATTTATTTAGGTTTTAAAACATTTGCTTATGTTTATGATACAATATATTGGTGAAATATAGTTTCGTATACAGCTGAAATCGAAAACCGCAATAAAACACAAGGGATTAAATACTTCATTTAATCCTTGTACAACTTCCACACTCAAAATAATGGTCTATGGGTCATTTGACCTAGTTCTGAAGACGAAGTAATAATATGTATTACCTACTGTCATTTTAAGTACAGTGGATTTTTTTTATTTACATTGTTTTTAATAAAGTAGAGCCGGTAATATCTTGGATGGAAATGGCTGTATGAGACTAAATAATGTACTGGAGTGAATCGAAGGAAAATTTGCCGACGCATCTCCAAAGTTTACTAAGAAGATGGCACTATGCGGCGTTATGTTTTCTTTAAGTTGTAAGCCCCTCTTTACAAGCAAAGCCGACTAAAGTTCTCATATCGGCTATCTGCAATAGTCGTATTGTATTCAGACAACATGAAAAAAGTATTTCTAAACAAATAAACAAAACATATTTACCGCCCAATTTATATTTGGCAAACGTTGCTCGCAAATGAAACGTCGGCTTACACACCAAATGTTTTTTTCGCATCGCTGTTTTTTCTATCAGATTGGAGTGTTCGAAAATTGGGGATATGTTACAGACAGTTCGCACGATATTTACTTGTTGGGACAGAAAAAAATATTTGCCTTCATTTTTTCTTACACTCTAAGAATTGTGACAGAGGCATCGAACGTGTTTGTGTCGGCGATAAGAGATCGTACACTCACATCACGGTACATATACGTTATGTGCTTGTATTGCGCTGCGGGTAACGCAAATGTTATCATAAATAGCAATTTTGTAAAACGAGTGGCACGTGACGTGTAAAAATGTAACAGATACCGAGTCCTCACCGCTTATGTTGATATTTGAAGCATCTATTGGTACCACTTAGTCGAGAGCTCGATGGAGTGGGTTCTTTGGAAGTAACCGACTAAAAAAAGGATAATCTGTCCTTTTACAAGGTAAATCTTCTAAATTTTCAACCAATGTCATAGTTCAGAAAAGAAGATATCTAGTAAAAACTGTGCTCTGCAAGCTGAATAATAACATGTTTATTAATATTTTCAGTTACCATATTTCTTGATGCTATGTGATTCTACGTCGTTACTTAGTTCTGAGTTGATTGTAATATTTTCGTATGCCCTTTGTACCGACTTATGTTTAACTAAAAGTCGTTATTAATTCATGTATACCTACTACCGTTACGAATGAAACTCGATATGAAATTGCTCAAACATGTTCAAACATAATTTTCGTGCTACAGCCTGGTAAAGGCGTCATGTTAAACCCTGATCACTGAATCAACAAGAACCCACTTCTACATTCATGGAAACGAGCTCCTTCTAAACTTCTTCTTGGAGGGGTTAACGGTACTATTCATCGCAGTTATGTAATATTCTGCCTCATGGCGACTGTTCCATTGAGCTCTTTTAAATCACTTCTACTCTATTCTTGGTTATCCAGAACTAACAGCTAACGGAGATAAGGTGTTAATTACTTCTGCACAGTGCAAACGATTTTCATTGAGAATGAATCACTTCAATATCTCTTTTCCTTATTTTACCATAAAACCAGTAAGTAACACTGTATATAAAATTTAATAACTTATTTATCACTTTTAAAGTAGGTAACTTATAAAAAATCTAAAGTTAGTTAACAAATGAGTCGAGTTCTGCAAACAAGCGTAATTATTCACTAAATAATTCAACCAAGAACAGGTTAACATCTCTGCTGTGTTGATTACACGGTTCCGTTAACAATTCAGCCTTTGAAAACTTTCCTACAAGAGGATTACTTCTGGCAGCTTACTCTGAAAGCTTTTTCGCGCTTGTTGCTTTAAAGTTCTAGAAGTATTCGCAAGATATTGTGCTTTATAGTTCCAATGTTGCCACGTAAACAGCTTGTATTCCGGGACCTGTCGCACATATATAGTACATTGTTAGCATATTATTGCGTTCGAAATGAAGATTTCAAATACAATATTTTGAAGTAGTTTTCATATAACCGATATACTGGAATTCAATTCGGTCGGTACTGTGTAGGACATTTTACCGCCTATAAGAATTCCTTTATTCCGGTGGCAGATGGGAAATTTATAATTCCTTCGCAAAGAACAAAAGTGGCCCACTTCTAAAGGGGGGTATTAAGAAATTGCAAGAATACTACAGTACATATTATTATACTGCACAACCCACGTTACTAAACATCTGCGATTCTTACAACTAATATTGGAACTGAACGAGAAATACACCTGACACTAAAACACTATAAGTAATACATAAAGATTCAATCCGATTTGAAATTGTAGAATTAAAGAATTGAAGAGTTAGAAATCACCAACGATATAGCAGAACATCGTTTCGCATTCAATACACAAACTGCCCACAACGACGTTTAACAAAACGCCCCGAGATAAGATCTCTTCCTGCTATACATTGTACACTATCGCTCAAGAAAAACGCAAATGATAATTACCACTTATCTCGTAAAATATTTCCATGTTAATTCACCTTAACGCGCAGGTATGGCGTCAATTTTCCGCCGATTTATTTGAGAACAAAGCCGAGCCAGCGACAACGCGTTATCGCCGGTTATTTATCGGCCCTTGCCTGGGCTCGCCTAACCTCGTTAACACGGTCTACCTGTCCCTCTATAATTCAACCGTTTTTACTTAACGAGCGGTTTGTTACCCCCACGAATTAATGTTTAAACTCAGTGGCTTTTAAAGTTGCTTAAATCATCGCCCTAGAGTTTCTTATCTCGGGCATAAATTTGTTGTATGAAGCTGTAGTTGCGAAATTAAATTTTATATTTACTTCTTAAAAAATGTGTTCGGGGTTTTAAAATCGCTTTGATGTAAATCGTAGTGCTTTTAGTTGAATTAAAATTTTTAATGAAAAAAATTGTTTTGGTTTTATGCCATAAAATTTTCAGAGATGAAGATAGGTTATGTTAGCAACACTTAATTTTGCTACATACTTTATTTTTCTTATGATTAAATGCGATTCTGAGCAGTCTGTAGTCGGATAACACATAGGTAAGTATATTATGTAGGTACTCTGACAACTAACACTCTCAAGACAGTTTTCTTAAAATCTTACCATTGACCCAGATGTACAAAGCTCCCGACCTCAATTACTTACAAGGTACCCAAGTCGACCCCTGGGTCAAGACAGGGGCAACTGCTCGAACAACAACCTGGGGCGACAGATTAACGAACTCGTCGAATTATGAACCAATATTAAAGCCTGAGATGGGTCCTTTAGGTACTAACTGCCTTGTTTACCTAATTTATTCATGAATAAATGCTAAAATGAGGTAGATTTTCTTTGCTCTTTCACGACCTAGAAATTTAGAACAAATGGTTTCTGTCCTGTCTTACTTTATAATTAAAATCCATTATCTTAGAATTAAAATGAATAATGATTTATTCATTCACCTCATATGAAAGTAAATATTAATATTATTAATAAAACTGAGCTATATTTTAGAAAATCTTCGATGGAAAATACTGGCTAATTTGTCAACTATAAAAGGAGACCAAACGAGACGAACCAGGTAACTCAGGATTTACGTTAGTAGGTAGGTACGTACTCCTATAAGCATTGTTAATATTTTTATAAGCCTTGTAAAAAGTAACTATAATTATTGGCATTAGAGTTAAATGCTGATAGGACCTTATTCAATCGATAAGAAATCAGCAGTTTCTAAAAGTTTACAGATCGAATTGATCACAGGAACATAACGCTTAAACGGTTTAATTCTGGCTACGATTCTTAAGAAAGTAGAGTTACTTTTCGCTGTTAGATGGCTCTAGTGTGAGCAGAACTTCATTACTGCCTTCGAGGGGACCATCTTTCACCTTTGGGGCACCAGGCTTATCTGAGGAGAGAATTATAAGATAGTGATGGATCCGCTATGGGTATGATAATGATGTTATAGTTATGAATTATTTTGACATTACGCATGTAAGGGCGACGGTGCAGCCATCTACCAACATTCTTATGAATTGTTGGAAACAATGAATGATTTTTCAACCATTTTTAAACATTGAATTTTGATGACTGCGCCCAAATGTTTTTTTTTATAGCATGTTTAAAAATGGTTGAAAAATCATTCATTGTTTCCAACAGTTCGTAAGAATGTTGGTAGATGGCTGCACCGTCGCCCTTATAGACGGATATAAAGAGAAGGAAAATTTGGAATGATTCAAGTGGTGCTCAATAGCTCAGTTGGCAGAGCAATCCCCCTGTAAGGGAAAGATCGTGAGTTCGAGTCTCACTTGAGCATTTCATTTTTTCCAATGTTTTTCGAACTTAAAAGTTAGCATAATAAATGCTATAAAAAAAATCATACAAATTACGCATGAATTTTAAAATGATGTGTTTTAAAAATATGACGATAAATAATCCCTAATGTTGAGAGCCACTGTTAGCTCGTAATGTAATGTAAAAATAAAGCAAACATGCCTTTTAGATGAGGCAGAGAATTTAAATGGGCATAAGCTTTGTTCGCTGTGTAAAGCTTCAGTAGAATGACTAGTGGCTTACACTAATTGACCATATTAAATGTAACATGTTTGCTGCGACCGAGGTTTTGATACAGTCTTAAGTGGTTTAGGGTTGTCAATTTTACATTTAAACATGTGGACCCAGATTCAGAACAAAGATTACTCTAGCATTTTCAATATCCAGGCTTTCTTCCTTGATCATCTATACTCGTATTATAAATGAGAAAGTAACTCTGTCTGTCTGTCTGTATATTACGCTTTCACGCCTAAACCACTGAACCGAGTTTGATGAAATTTGATATAGGGATAGATTAGACCATGAGAGAGGACATAGGCTATGTTTGGTCGCAACCACCGACATCCACGCGGGCGGAGCCGCGGGCAAAAACTGTTTAATGACAACTACCATCATGAGTCACACCGCGATCATGGCTGCTAAAGAGCAGCCGAAACGTCGGTTTAAAAGTAAATAATAACAAATATATCGCGATAGAATCCGTAAAAAGTTTTATTTCAATGAGTGACATTCGCGTAAACTTTAGAAAATATTCTATCAAGCGTAGTTAACCTACTCATAGCCCAATTCATAGGGTCTATCCCATAAAGTGCCTTAGGGAGAAGCAAAATCCTACCTTAGAAAAGGCATCGACTATCAAAATATCAATGTGCCAGAAGCTTTGCCTTGACAAATGAATCAGACAGAATACGTAGATACATCCGCAGATACAACCATATATTTACTTCTGTACTTTCACTACCTACCTTCCAAGTTTTCTCTAGCCTAATTGAACCTTCCGTGCGGGCGCGTCGGTTCGGGGTAGTCCTTACCTGCCGTCTTTTTGTTTGGTAGTTGTAAGTTTTCGAGGCCAACCCCGCCGGCTCTCCTACGTAGATTTACTATATTTACTTTTTCGATCATTTGCTAAAACTTTTATACCCTATATCAGCCTTTTATAAGGGTACAAGATACACATATTTCCCACCGTACGTATATACATTAAACAATTTAAAAAAAATAGGAAGTACCGACCATTATGAATGCAGGCCGTAGTCCACTCACCAATGTGTGAGATTCTTAGTATGTGAGTAGCCCCCTAAGTCATAAATTGTACTACGAATACGACACATAACACTACTACTCATAATATAATTGTTATGAAGACCTCTGGGACTTAGATTGAATTTAAATTCCTATATTACTATTTAAAAAATAAAAAGTTGCTGTTTTAACTGAACACATAAAAAAACAATCAATGACAATTTCCCACTACTTAATATCCAATTATATTCATACATCAATAACAATTACTCGTGACAACTTTAAAAAGTAATCGAATACCTTAACAAAACGAAAACATTTCAGAACAACTTAAATTGCGTAGACTTAATCAAAGTAAGTCAGCAGTTTTAGGCGTATTTGAACAAGAACGTGAATTCTCTCTTAAAATCCTTACAAAGTCCAAATGCAATTACTATCGTGTACCTCCAAGGTAGTCGCTATGTACATACCGTATCAAAGTAATCTGGAAGAAATTCCAACACCGTATGGGATTATTCAGCAAAAGCGCAAGGAGTGTAGCGATCAGTAAATATTTAAAATTCTCCGAGCGAAACTTTCTCGCCGACTCCGCGACGTGAATATTTTACTGTTTGAACGCTACTTTCATATGTGTGGGTAATTACCTCGTGTAGGATAGGGTGGCTAAAATGCTATACAAACGGAGGATATAATCATTCTATATTTTTTGTTTTACACCTACTTGGAAAGCTGTTCTAGCCAGTCACAGAACGTATAGAGTAGTATTCGGAAAAGAAGATAACTTTAACTCTGAATCTATGTTATTTTACCTTGTAGTGAGAAGGTGTACGAGTAGTCATAAGCACAGTCAGCAATCAGTTATAGTCAGTCCGCATAAGTGTATAAAATTACATATAAAAATGTTGGTCATTAAAAGATGAAAATACCTAAACACTGAAAAATGAACTAAAATACACCAAATTGAATAAAGAATATCAAACGCTTTTGAATAAATATTTGTTTTTAAGTTCTGCGGTGGATCGGCAGAAATGGCGCACATTGGGAAATGCCTATATCCAGCAGTGGACTGTAATAAACTAATTGATGATTGATAATGATGCGTCTATGTCTTGAAAAATTAATAAATATAACATTTTGCAATCAATAGAATGTAGGACTGTCTCTCACTTTACAATAATCATGGTTGTTGTATGAATCTGAAATCCGCCCGCCATTTATACTAATTATTGACAAAGAAATAAAGTTATCAGCTCCGAGCTTAGCTCAGTATTGTACTGATATATTATTCGATACAAAAGCTATCGATATTATGGCCGACAGATTAGTGCCGAGATTGATTCTGGAATTTATCGGGAAGTTATTGTGAACATAGACGTTAATTTTCTATTTGGTGGCAGATTACTCTTTCTTCTTGTTACATAGTGTGTGGTGGGAAACGCGGACGTCTCTTTTTAAAGTCCTGATTCGGACCATGTTTCAATCTCGGTGTCAAACAGCCAATTCAAATCAAAATAGGCTATTCCGCGTTTCACACCATGGTCCGAATATTTCTTGGTGTGAAAGAGGAACGACCCTGTATTATAACCTTTTTGTTTAATATGAGAGAATTGATTTTTTAGGCTTCAGCTTTTTGAGCTAACTTTCCTAAAGGGGCGATGGCCCTAGGGATCTGAACATCTCCTATTTTGGAACCCACTCGCCACCGTCCAGGCTAGTACTAAAAAGCCTTTAAAGTCATATCAAAAAAGCAACCATATTGTATTTGTTTCCAGTACGGACTCCTACTCCGGCAAATGGCACTATTTACTTTAATTCGAATACATCGGGAAAATTAAAATGCTAAAGTGAAGGGACATTTGAAGTGATTCAGTTGTGGCTCAATAGCTGAGTAGAAAGAGCATTCTGTATTCTGTATCCCTGTAAGGGAAAGGTCGTGGTTAGCATTCAAATATTTACTTTAAATTATAATTTATTATCTATCACTTTATTACGCAACCAATTGTATTAAATTAACGCTATTGAAATTTACAAAAGACTTATCCACTGATTAGAAGCATGTCATTCTGTTAAGGTTCACGTAGGCCTCTCTAAAACTCAAGTGGTAACACCAAAGTCTGTTTTCGTTATTAACATTCGCACCTACGTGTACATCCACGCTACGCTTACGTGCTTGCATAAAGAACAAAAGGCTGCCATCGACACGTCGTACATCGTATCGAGTACACGTATCCACTAATTAAAACTCAATTACTAAGACAAAAACAGCATCCTTTGTGCCGAGAACAGTGGCTGTTTATCTAACGCCTCACAAAGGGTGCCTAGCGAGTTACGATTCCTTTATCATGTAAAGCCTGCGAGCAAATTAAATGCCTTAGCACTTGGCCAATTTAGTCTCCAATATCTAATTAAGGCAAGGTCAATATTTTTGGAGAACAAAGGAAGTGCCTTAAAGTATCCTTACACAGAAATGTAGTTAATCTTCCACCGAGGTGGGAACTTGCTTAAAACAGAAAATTTGGCATCGACCTTGCCTTCAAAAGGTATTTTATATGAATAATTTTGATTATAAATATTGTATATAGAAAAGCTATGTGGCCTGAAAGAAAATGTAAGGTTGAGATTCGAGAAAGGTATGATAAGGTGTTTTGGGTATGTGGAACGAATGAGTTCTTAACGCAATAATACGTACAATATTACACAAGTAAAAAGCTACATGTCCATGAGTGAGTAGATAGGTCGAAATATAGCGAATACATTGGTAAAGTCTTGAAGAAGAAGTAGGTCAGAAGCACTCGAAATCTGTAGGTCTACGTGAAGGTATTAAACAGAAGACAGAGTGAGCGACGAAGATATGACAGTATTAACAGAAGCATGGGACAGGTATATTACACTTAATAGCAAGCGGTAACAATTGCAACTAATGCATGCAACACAATAATTGATTTGGTTGCATCATGTCAATGTAGTATTAATATATTCAATTTGTACTGGCCAATAATTATGGATGCTCACTTGCCCTCCGTTATGCAAATAAATGCAAAATTAAGTTTAATTAAATGTGTAATTTAACTAGCTCAAAATATAACTTCCTAATGGAGAACCTTTCATCAACAATTTAGCCAACAAAACCTCTAAACAGTTCTCACCGGAACAGTTCCCACATAACGTTTGCATCTCATTGTTTTATACATATTTTCCCGGCTCCCGCAGCTGTGCTCTCGTAAAGATGCACCCGGCTGCGGCTTGTGGCGAATGAACGGAAATTATTTCACCCCGGCCGCTGGCATGCCTAATTTCAAGACAGCATCTGCTTCAGTTAAATGTGCTCCATTTGAAATACTAACCTATTTGATAAAACCTATCCACTTTAGGGGCAATAGATAAGGGAAAAGATTTGTCAAAGATTTTTTTATTATGATTCAGATTTGACAGTATAATGCATGGTTAAAAAATAATAATACTCGTAATTTCAAAATCGACATTTTTGATCCAAGTTTCAACAGTTACATCAAAACCATAAAAGGTATCCTCCAACATGAACAGGGTGATTAGGGCGAAGCCAACACGCTGTTGTCCGGGTGAACAGTTCCACTATTACTCGTACCTATGTTATAATAATAAATATATCTATTGTAATTCTACTCAGTCAACTCGGTACACAATATTATTATTTTATGTATACACTGTCATGAGTTACAGTCCAATTCAAAATGTTTGCCAGTTGTTTGTGTCTTGCTAGTGATTTGATTGTAACTTGTTGTGTATCAATAAATAAATAAGTGCAGGGTCTTACAACAGCATTGTGGCCCAAGCCAATGTCAGCAAATATTTTGATACCTTTTCTAGACAACGGATGAGTCTCTAGCGCAAGCATACCTCTTGAAGTTGGTAGGTTAGATGGCAATCCCTTCCGTTGATTCCACTAAAGTCGACACATCAATCAAAAATAATGAGTGAAATCTGTGCTGTAAAGTACAAACACAGACATCAGCTATTGGCTGATGTTAATTTTAGCGCTGACCTACAATTGGTAGGCAACATAATTTTGAATAATTCAATTGGCTCCCGATCACGACACAACATGTTCAACAACCAATCAGAAATAAACATACCCGTTGCTATTTTAAATGTTTTATTTGAATTTGGAATGGATTGCGCGCGTTAATCAAGGTCGGGATTTTATTAATGAGTGTACTTTGGTGGTGGAAGATTAATTATGTAAATTGGTTGACATGTTCGGATGGGTTGCGGTTCCGGCCGTGTCGACGGTTGCCGGAAATGGTTTTTGAATTATTAATTCTGTTATTAATTACTGGAGTGGGGTTCATAATTTATTTTTCATGTTTACATTGGCCGTTGTTGTTTGATGTTGTTGGGGAAGTTATTGTGTGTTTTTATTTACTGCGATATTGAAGATGGAAATTCATTTGTTGGCGGATGAAGAGACGGTTGTTTGCATTTAAAATATTGGCTGTTTTGTTTTTTCGTTATATTTTTTTCTTGATTCATTATGTAATCTTAGAGGGGTCTCTACCAACCTAGTCAGGGTCGGAGCCAGTCTTACGTGCATTCAGCATATGGATATGGCTCTGGTGCAGGGTTCTCTACCACGGTTGGAAGTAAAAGCCAGGATGCCAAAAAGTTGAAATGAGCTGAGTTCTTTTTTAAATTTGTTATCTGATTTTAAATAAATATTATAAGCTGTTCAGTCGTTTACTTACTGAAATCCAAAAATTTCGAGATACTGTTCAATTTTATAACATTTAATACATAGATAAAAATGTGCTCACCAACAAAAAATAAAGTGTCCTGGTTCAAGAGAAAATGACAAACATAATAACACAGACAGTTGTCATTATCCGTAAAGTAAACTCATAATATATTCAAGCGACACAACATCGGAATAAAAATAAGTTTATATTTACGCCCCTCTGAACACAAAATCTAAATCAGAACATCATTGAACTCAGAACAAGTTTGATACGATATTCATGGTCGAGGTAATTTTAAGTTTGTAGGCGTTATTAGACTTCGCTTAATCATAATCTCAAAACCTTCAGATATTAATTTTAAGATATTAATTAATCTGGATTAATTTACAATTAGCAATATGCATCTATCCCTTCCAGGGTGTAATGACCAAAGTGCTAAAATGACCATGATGTTGAAATGACCATGGTCTTGAAACGACCATAGTATTGAAATGACCATAGTATTGAAATGGCCATGGTGTTAAAATGACCATAGTATTGAAATGACCATGTTATTGAAAATCGAAGCCGTCAAATTAAGGACCACAATTTTAAGATCAATAGCAATTAAAATGGTAACTCATATCTTCTGGAGTTCACTTTAGTTTACTACCATATACCATGAAGTCAATTCTGTGACTGAAGATAAAAAGTATTCATTTCAACAACGTAGCTCTTTTTGTGCTACTTGATACATTTCATAACTCACTCGAATCACACAAGAGACATGCCGCGAACCCAATACGGTCCCGATTGAAAAACTTAATATCCTTGGATAAAACCATCGTTGCACAGATGGTTTGTAGTATAAAATACTTCAATATCTCAGTCGCCGCAGACATAAATCTCTCCGAGTGTAATCTGGAGACAGACGAGATCTGATTACGTCACAAAACGACCACTTACTGCTTTTTTTTCAACTGTATTGAGTTTCAAGAAAACGTTATTTTTAGTTTCAGAATTTTTTGATTTTGGATGAATTTAGGTTACGAGATACTTGTAATATTTAATGTTTCGGTTGTGAATATTGATATTTTTAGTGATAGGTAAAAAGGTCCTTTTAAAAAATATTATCAAGAACCAAGTGGGTTGATGACTTTTCTCTTTATCGCACCAAAAGATCTTGGAATTCTACCTGGCCCTCGATTCTACTAAAGCTAAACCACACTGTGGTGCCATAGTCACTGCAAAAATGACATTAAATTTGAGACTTTTTTTCTATAGACCTTAAGTCCAAAATGAAATGAAAAACTTTTCATTACACTTTTTCATTCACTCTGCAAAAAGTCATTTAATATTGAAATTCCCATCGCTGAAAAGTCTATTATTTAATGCCGTTTTATGCAGTCGCTGTGGCACGACTGTGATTTAGCTTTAGTAGAATCGAGGCCCAGCATCATGTGTTTCTTTCTACAGTCCCGGGTCCTTTAGGCAGGGCGTGAAAAGGCATTTAATGAGACCGTCAATCTGAGGGTCACTATTGTAACAGTGTTGTGTCTGTAATGGTGGTATAACGCGAACAACAGCTAGTTTTTTATACTACTCAGGTGGCAGACGAGCACACAAGACAAACAGCTCAGCAGTAGTTTGTTATAAATTTCTACATTTCAGGGCACCTTGTACCCCATTCATATAAAGATATATGTGTTATGACACTAGTCTTTAATTTATCATTAAAAACTTAAAAAATGCACAATTCAACATCCTTACCAACGTTCATATTTCATTACTTTTCGAAATGGAAAGTGAAAGAGATCTTATGAATCGTTTCAGAGGCGATATTATTTACGACTGCTGTGTAGTTCTTTGTGGATATAAATCACATGTTTCTTCGAACTCGATAGAGGTTTATTTCGTTTGTGGTCCGGTAACAAAATGAGTTAGTACGACAGCAATTGATGGATATATTTTTCTATCTCAGTTTCACTCTCATTTGGTGCACTAACGAAAATTGATAGCCTAGAGTTACGTTTCTTATTTCATTCTATTTAATGTTTTATGTGATTTACCTTAATTATTTTCCTAAAATGTAAGAAACACTAAGTTAAACCTTATAATAAATTATTTTAGCTTAGCTTAAGTATAGATTGTAAAATTTAGTGGTCTAATTTGTCTGAACTTTTAACGTTTATTTTCAATTCAATTCAAATAGTTACATGATACCTAATATTCTATTTTGCGAAACCTCTAGCGAGCGAGCTACAAATGATCATAAAATTTTGCATCAAGCTTATCCAGGCTATTAAAAAGACATCTTTAGGGTTTCTTTCAATCAGAATAAAAGTAGGTACTGTTCTGTAAAATAATAAGTGGTTGTCGTGTTTAAGTTTTAGTCTAATTATAAGGTTATAGTGAACATTTATGATCAAACTAAATCTCGTAATTGAAGTTTACAATGATGACAGCTATATTTACTGTATCGGTGGATGACTCCACCATCGCCATACAGACGGATAAAAAATAGAAGAGAAATTTGAATCACATCGGGCGTATCTCAGTAGCCGAGTTTCAAGGCATTCCCCCTGTAAGGGAAAGATTGCGGGTTCACCCGAGAGGATTCATTTTTCTCCATGTTTTTTGATTTGTATAGTTAGCATACTTAATGCTGTAAAATTCATTCAAGCTTTAATTACTGTCAACAGATACGCTTCAGCCTGCAAGGTTGTTATAGTTGATGTATAACTATTAAGGCTGGTGAAATAAAGATTATCTTCAAATAATTTTTTAAGGTATGTTAACATTGAACCCTTTCAATTCGAATTCACTAGCGTTGACCAGTTCAGTAATGTTGTTATAGAAAGTTCAGTGGATGATCTGCAGAATACAAATCGTTGTACCGACTCAGGCTTAGACGCTTTATTTTTTCTTGGAAAATGTCAAATGCCTCGTTGCCCGTAAAAGGGACGCAATAGGCTAAACTTGTCGTCAAAGAAAACGGGCTCGTAATGTATTTTATTTTGTAGCTTGCTATATATTTTATGTTGTGTTGTGTAATTTGTAACTGTGTAACAGATACACATAGGTATAATAGGTGATATAGGTATATTTTGAAATATGGACTCCTACAATCCCGGGTAATTTAAGCGGGGTGTGAAAAGGCCCGCTTTTAGCTTACCATCAGGCGAGGTCAAATTAAATTGAGGTGTTTTTTTATATATCAAAATACTCACTTTTATTCTATTGGTATCAAGTAGCATGGTGATTTTTCATAATAAGGAACTCGGTGGAAGAAAAAATACATACATGTCAGGCACGATACGACTCATTGGGCCGGCAGGAATAAGGTTATTAGTTCTGGACATTTTTAATTAACAACAACAAACTCCAAAATCATAGTTATTCTAACAGTGAAACAAATCTGTGTCCATTTCATTTATATACACCCAGTTTACTAATTATTATGTATATGAAATCATAAAATACAACTGTAATTTCACAGTAACTTGTTGAAAGACGAAATAAAACTTGTTCCACGGGGCTCCGTGCTTGGGGCAGGCACTTTTGTGTAAACCTGTGATCTCACGAAGACGAACTTTCAAGAGCACTGGCTGCCTGAAAAATTGGAACAACAGGCTGCTCTCGAGTTTGGCTACTATCCAATTATCATTATTCCTATAAGAATACCTACGGATATTTTTTTATTGTAACGTTTTAAGGAGTTTTTGACCACATGGGCAGTAACTTCACTGTATGTTAGGTTTAAACAATAATTAAATATGGAATACTAACTAACTGTACTGTCCCTTAATATTTTAAGATTACCTCGCTACTATGAACGAGAGTCAATAGAAGGCACTTTTTTCCGTGTGGAAATCCCCTCGGATACCTCCCCCGCCAGAACCGGAGGGGGATGTTATGTCGTATTCGAACCGACTAAAACGCACGCCGTCTGAGGGTCGTCGTGCTAGGCCTGACGTGAGGTTGTCTTCGACATATTCCTCGCACCCCGGCTGACCCAGGGCAATAGAAGGCACCAACACTACATACGATGCGCATGTAAGCGCTCGAAGGGGCAGTATTTTAGGTGTAGTCCATTTAGAGCACCCAGCTGAACAGCACCTGAGCGAATAGCACCTAGCCATATCCATGAAGAGCACATTGTTAAATACATATTTTGAAATGTTTTACGAATTGATAGTTGAGTCTTTTATTATGTTAGATTATTACCCTCATCGAGTACCAGACCTTTATGATCCTCATAGCATTTTGAAACCCGAGGTCCTTATATTGTCCTCATGCCAATATGTCAGTTTTCTGGACGAGACTGCTGTCTGACCTCCTGTGAGGCTGGTTTGGGCCCTAAATCTCTAAGGGTCCCATTCACCCAATTAATTATCTATAAACTAGCACTTTTTTATCCTTGATTACTGGATAATAAGTTTAATACTAGTATTAGTATTTAATAAATATATATAATAATAAAAAAGTAGTTTAATAGTAGTATTAGTCCCAGGCGCCGTCACAGTGTTCCTCTCTGTACCACGCCATGGACCCGGCGACCGCACGGTGAATCCATGGAATGCTAAGAACCGGATCTCTTAATTGCATTAAGTTTTGAGATAATTAAACACGTAATTACTCAGCTGTCATCAGTGTTGAGATTTATTGGCAGTAATAAAACAGCAATTAAGCTCTCGCCAGACCATCTTCACAGTTTTTCAGTTTGTTTATATTATTTTCGTCTATATATCTCAAACGGACAGGCAGAAGAATTACGTTCGTATTTCAATAGCTAAAATGTTTTAATTCCACGTAATAGAGCGAGTTTATTGCTACTTACCCCCCTCAGTCCAGAAGGGGTTCAGAAGACAAACTAAAGCACCCTGCACTCTTGGATCTCATATATGCCAGGGTATAAGGTGGTCCATTGAGGCAATTCCCGAGACTTCACCTTCAGTTAACATCAGGGGAGGCGAATTCAAATTGAGGTGTCATGTAAAAAGACACGAGGGGCAGTTTTTGGGGACTGTTGATTGATGTGAAACAACTGAACATGTATTTGAATTTAGCTCCGCCCATCTCACTTCTATCGGGCGTGATATGCGAGACATGACGATAACGTGAGTTTCATAATTTTAGTTCACCCAAATAAAAATCCATAAAAACTCCCAAGGCTTTAATGAATTTTTTATATCATTTCATATAGCATCAAGTCTCTTTTGAGCATTTCATTTTTTCCGTAGTTTTTCGAACTCCCAATGCGTCTAAATAATCTTTCATTTCAAAAAACTCCCCGGATCTTGGACGAACACCAGTAATTCGAACTTGTCTTTTACACATTTTGCCTATATGCATATCGTTTACCGAGTTTAAAATTGCCAATATATTTTTTATCGAACCTCTTTAAAAGCACAAAAAGTATTTCTGTACACGAACTTAAAACACCGCCTTTGTTCCAATACGGCTGCTTTTATTGGTCGTTCAGTTCGATAGGAATCTATAAATGTGTTTTATCATCTCGCGGGCTGACGTCGAGTGTGCACGGGTATGGCGCAGTATTTCGCTTTAAAACACCTTTTGTATGAGCAATGCGTTGTTTTATTGTCGCTGTTAACGTTATCAAGCTCTTGCGGTTTGGGACATTCCTCATTTTGACACGGAACAATATTGTTGCAGTGCTCAAATTGGTCACCGCCAAGAACAATTCTAGGTTATGTAAGTTTTTGAAGATAATATTTTAGAAAATACCGCTAGATAGGGGTATTTTCCTGAAACTAAACATAGTTTCAGATCATAATATCAAGGGGCGGGGTGAGATCAGTGTAATAATAAAAAATAATTTATCTCACTTTGGATATTAACAAATAATGAATCTTTACAAAATAATATATTATACAAAATTAGATATAAACAAACATAGCACAATGAATGTAGAAAACGTTGCGTAATATTTGTAAAAAAAAAGAGTGCAGTATGTAAATATAGATTGAAATAATATAATGTTAAAAACAGCTGAAAGCACATAAAATACATAATAACTCATAAACTCACGCCTATATTCCCCGAAGGGGTAGGCAGAGGTGCTAGCACCCTCATTTCGCCACCGAGACCTCGTCTCAGCAGTCCATTACCCATACTACTAGGCTACCGCAGATAAAATAGATACTTCTATTATTCTATATTATATTTTTCTGATATACTAAACCAATTTGTTCGTATTAACGTGAAACCCATCCTTACTTATCTTGAGCCTCTCTATTAGCTTTCTGAAAGCAAACGATTTACGAAATCCCCAACACGCCTGAATAAACCTTGGCTCGGTTACCAAGTATTTGCTGATATGTTCATCTTATTATCGCCATATCCCTGGATATCTCTGGCCGTTGGTTGAAGCCATGTTGGGACACTAGTGCGGCCGACACCTGGGGGGCTACCATGGTCTCCAACAATATTATTTTGATCTTACTTTGTGATAATCATAGTGTGAATCGGATCGTTTTGTTGAGTTGGAGTCACGATACTAGTGTTATCTGGTCAAACTGGATCATATATCTTACTGTGATGGTTATAATCTATGAAATAGTATAACTCAATAATTGGTTATACCTAATATGTAAGTAATTCAATTTATAAGGGACAATAGGTACCTACATAAAATGACACGACGAGACGTACGATAGCGTTTCACACTATTTTTCCTATTAGGATATTCTACATAGCGTTATCTAGCTTAACTAACTTGTGTTATGGCGTTAATAAAAGGACACATCCATTTGACTTCAACTTGCCTGATGGCAAGCTAAAGGCAAAGTCTCGGGAAGAGGGTCACCATCATTCGTACATCAACCGATTCAAATGTACCATGTTAACAGTGATGGCACTCAGCTTGACGGCCTCATCCGATGCCTTTTCACAAGGACCAAGGACCGGGACTGTAGGAAGGAGGAAACACGTGAGCTGGCAGGGAGTTCAAATTCTAAAATGCAGATAAACATACTTATATAAAAATGTTTTGTAAATACAATAAATATAACATACATCGAAACACTCAGCGCAATCTAAATATTAATATTCATACATATATTTACACTGAGTCGAAACCGCACCCCTGGTGAGCAGTGGAACGTTGTACCAAAGTAAGTAAGATTATTGCTTTAGGAGCATATAGTAGGCCACCTGATCTCCCCGCACTGAATAGCCAACGAACCGTTCTCCACGTCGTCCGGCACTGGCCCGCTCTTGGTGTCATCTGCAGGCTCCGGGTACGGAGGCATTTCATATGTAGCGGTATGAACTAAATATTATATAACAGGACGTAATTTAAAATGACTGAATTGTGTCTTTAGTAACAACTGACTTGCATTTGAGGACTTTCCAGTCTTACTGTTATGGGCTGAACTTCGATATTTTCCGTGAAGTGACTGCCATCTGGCCTCCACAACCTATTATGGAAACGGTTACGGAAATTCTGTAGTAAGGCTGATCGGACTTTTTTGAGGGCTCCAACTACCCGTAACGTTGTATGGCAACCAACACCGAGGGTTGAACGTACTCTCCATACGTACGTGGACTTGTATATGGGATTTAATTTCTTGTGCGTTGAACCGTAATTCTTTTTTTACCTCAAAAGAAAAAAGGAACCCTTACTTCGTTGCCCGTCTGTCTGTCCGTCCATCTGTAAAGACCTTATTCTCAGGAATGCGTGGAGGCATTAAACTAAAAATAAATGATTAAAAAATAAAAAAACCCGACTGGCACTGAAAAGACTGAAATAACTTTGATAGCAGGCGGTACCGATTAATTTTCTTTCGGTTTATGATTGGCAAATGGGTACCGCCTGCTATGAAACTTATTTCAGTCTTTTCAGTGCCAGTCGGGTTTTTAACTTTTAATCATTTGTTTTATTTTATACTTTTTAGTTATGATATGACATGTATATCTTTTTGTAATTTCCTTCATATCGTTTATACTTGAAATAAAAACTTAAATCAATAAGTAAGAAAACTAGCGAGAATTATTGTTTTGTTAAACAACTTTAAATCGTTATATATCCTAAACTATTATTTAAAATGAAAAATGATAAAAGGAACCTAAAGATGATTTTAAAATACCTATTCAAGGACACCCCACTTGACATAGTTCATCGACTTCTTTTTTTTTCATTTTAACAATATGGCGTCTGGTTGTCGTTGTGGTGAATTTTGATTACTGTCATGTCTTTAGTGACACTCGCAAGGTTAAGACGAATCGATTGACGTAAGAATTGTCAAAATCGGCCTATTCGTTTGGTCTCTAGAACGCCACATAGAAACAAACATACATACATACATACATGGACTGATAAACACATTACCCACCTTTGCGTCGCGCAGTCGGGTAAAAATCATACCACATACTGAAGTTTATAACCTATTTAATCTGTGCAAAAATCAAACTTCTATGTTAGTAATATATTGCAGTTTATATGGCTTAAGATACGGAACCCTTGGTACGCAAGTTCGACTTGCACTACCGCTTTTTTTTTTCATTAAAAGTAGTTTAACGCCTTATAATACGAGTATTTAGCTATCTGTCAATGAAAATACTGCTAGCTCACGTGTTTCCTTCTTCCTACCGTCCCGAGTCCTTTAGGCGGGGCGTGAAAAAGCATCTGAAGAGGCCGTCAAGCTGCGTGTCACCACTGTTAACATGGTACATGTTTACGATGATGACCCTCTTTGCGAGACTTTGCCTATAGCTTAACATCAGGCGAGGTGAAGTCAAATTGACGTGTCCCTCATAAAAAAAAACATAGACTGACCCGCCCAGTCACTTTGAAGATCACATGGAATAAACAGTTACGAAAAGAAACAGATAGATAGACAAAAGATTAAAATACTGAATATTGTTGTAAGTGCCGATGAATTTATATTCACTAATTGAAGACTGTTACTTTAACTTTACTAACATACACTCCAATTTTATTTATTTGTATAAAATTATACCAAACTAAAACTGAATTCTGATATCAATTTGTACTAATATTTTTGCGCGCAATCCGAGAATCGAGTTAGATTCTCCGGTTGGAAAAAGTTATATTGAGTTAGTTCCTCTCTATATTGAAGATATGCAACTGTAAGTAAGCAAACATTTTAAGTTTTAAATTAAATAATAAAACTTCAAATTGAAACCCTTCGTCTTTGAAAGAATCGTTAGAAAAATCACTAAAAATAGTACTTAGTCTCTGTCTTATCTTTGTACAGAGAAGCTGACTATACTCAATATTATTATTGTTGGATTGTTTTAACATTTTATAAGAATTTTTAATTTTAATTGCAGTTATAAAACTATTCCACCACAGATAACACTATGGATTCCACAAAACTTATATTGCGATCTTTAAAAGTGTGATAAAATAATTTTTACAAGGACTTTGGTTAAAATAAAATAATAGAACTTTAACTTTAAAGGCCGTATTCCAGAATGAAACTCGGCATGAATCCCGATTTATCTGAGGACAGATTGTATAGGCAATATGTCAAACTATCAATCTGTCCATACAATCTGTCCTCAGATAAATCGCGATTCAGGCTGGGCGTCTTTCTAGAATACAGCCCTTAAACTCTCGCGTTCAGTGATATACAATAATAATAATATTGTATATCATGGAACGCGAGGTATACGTATACAGAAATCTTCTACTCACAGTAATAAAGTAACTGGAAGCTCAGGACACTTAACAGATAATAGCACGTAGGACTAGATTATAATGCAAAAGGAGCTCCATCTGATAAGCAATCCATTTGTTCTGACTACCGCTCGCTAAAGAACTAGAAAAACACTTGTAATTGAAATGTAAATTTTGTTGTATATCTTACAAACACACCGTTTGAATGTCGACCTTAAAATGAAGGGCATAAAGTGGAAGTTTCTTGATGATTGAATCTTCAGACGTTCAAGCCGGGCATTAGGTTAGTTTAGTCGTTATAGTGACTTGGATTTGCTGTTCCATATGTAATGGCGTTTGAAAATAGAATACTCTAGTGCCATTTATTCGTTAACATGGCGTCTTCCATACCCACGAAACTCAACCCAATGTATAATAATAAATTAAGTTTGTAAGCGAAAGGTCGTGAGTTCGAGTCTCACTTGAGCATTTCATTTTTTCCAATGTTTTTCGAACTTAACAGTTAGCATAATAAATGCTATAAAAAATTCATTCAAATATTTGGGCGCAGTCATCAAAATTCAATGTTTAAAAATGGTTGAAAAATCATCCATTGTTTCCAACAGTTCGTAAGAATGTTGGTAGATGGCTGCACCGTCGCTCTTATAGACGGATATAAAGAGAAGGAAAATTTGGAATGATTCAAGTGGTGCTCAATAGCTCAGTTGGCAGAGCAGTCGCCCTGTAAGCGAAAGGTCGTGAGTTCGAGTCTCACTTGAGCATTTCATTTTTTCCAATGTTTTTCGAACTTAACAGTTAGCATAATAAATGCTATAAAAAATTCATTCAAATATTTGGGCGCAGTCATCAAAATTCAATGTTTAAAAATGGTTGAAAAATCATTCATTGTTTCCAACAGTTCGTAAGAATGTTGGTAGATGGCTGCACCGTCGCCCTTATAGACGGATATAAAGAGAAGGAAAATTTGGAATGATTCAAGTGGTGCTCAATAGCTCATTTGGCAGAGCAGTCGCCCTGTAAGCGAAAGGTCGTGAGTTCGAGTCTCACTTGAGCATTTCATTTTTTCCAATGTTTTTCGAACTTAACAGTTAGCATAATAAATGCTATAAAAAATTCATTCAAATAAGTTTATTTATTTCACAAAATAGGTTACAATTTTTGTAATACACTATACAATTAATATAGTTTTGACACAATTGTCAGATGTTACAATATGAATACTGAAGTGGTACAAGAGATTATAACCCTGTTACCTAAACTAGGCTCAGGGCCTGTATCTTAGGCAACAGTGTTCGGCCAAATAGTGGTATATTTTGTGAACACATAAAGTAGACTAAGTTGTGTGTCGCAATGAATACGATTGGGCATTAATCCTTAGTGACAATCGTTAGCTTACATAACTATTTATAATAAAACTTGTGTGTGTGTCTATACATTTAAATGTCTTTATTTTATGAATACAAGCAGAGATTCTATCAAATCATAGTCCTTCAGTTGTAGCCATTCGGTGATTTTGGTTTTAAGTTCAAAGTTGTTGAGATTCGTGATGTTCAGTTTCTTATGGATCGTTTTACATATATGTGTACTTAGTACAATATTTTGTTGTTGTGAGAAAGAGGTTTTGTGTTTAACTCCTGGTATAATATTTACACGTTTGTTAGGGTTAGAAGGAGGGATAAATTTATGCATTCTAAGTAGGTACTTTATTTTGTATATATAATTACCGCACAGTAAGGACTCCGCAGTCACTGTGTAGACTACATGTAGGGTACAGGTATGGCTTGCGGATCATGGTTTTGAGGACAGCTCTTTGTGCTCTCTCTGCCTTTAGGAAGAGCGTTTTGCCCGGCCCACCCCAAACAGTGATACCGTAGCTGATAATAGATTTGCATAGTGAGAGGTATACTAGTTTTAATGTGTCAAAGTTTACTTATAATGTGAAGGTATTCCGATTCAAAAGGAGAAAGTTCTTAATTCAATTACGACTATTATTTTACTTATAATATTACTATAATGAAATGATTCTTGCTAGCGCTAAAACTTTGAAATGAAATTCTACATCAAATTCTTTCGGTAGGGCACACCCATCAATACAAACAAGCATATCTATCTGCTTGAATTGATGATTCTAGAATCCATATCACAATTAATACCTAAAGAGAGTATATTATTTGTTGAGGCCGCCAATAATTGTGTATCATATAAACTGTACCTTTAAAGGGTTCCGTAGCCAAATGGCAAAAACGGAACCCTTATAGATTCGTCATGTCTGTCTGTCCGTCCGTCTGTCTGTCCGTCCGTATGTCATAGCCACTTTTCTCCGAAACTATAAAGTCTATTCTGTTGAAACTTGGTAAGTAGATGTATTCTGTGAACCGCATTAAGAATTACACACAAAAATAGAAAAAAAAGCAATAAATTTTGGGGGTCCCCATACTTAGAACTGAAAGTCAAATATTTTTTTTCATCAAACCCATACATGTGGGGTATTTATAGATAGGTCTTCAAAAATGCTATTGAGGTTTCTAACATCATTTTTTTCTAAACTGAATAGTTTGCGCGAGACACACTTCCAAAGAGGAAAAATGTATGTCCCCCCCTCTAACTTCTAAAATAAGAGAATGATAAATCTAAAAAAAATATATGATGTACATTGCTATGCAAACTTTCAACGAAAATTAGTTTGAACGAGATCTAGTAAGTAGTTTTGTTTTTAATACCTCATAAACTACTATTTTCGCCTTTATTTTTTTTTCTGTACAGGACACGTCAATTTGACTTCACCTCGCCTGATGTTAAGCTAAAGGCAAAGTCTCGGAAAGAGGGTCACCATCGTAAACATTTACCATGTTAACAGTGGTGGCACTCAGCTTGACGGCCTCATTAGATGCCTTTTCACGCCCCGCTTAAAGGACCCGGGACTGTAGGAAGAAGGAAACACGTGAGCTGGCAGGGAATTCCAGGTCTTAGTGGTGCGCCATAGGAATGAATCACTGAAACGCTTGGTTCTAGCAGGTATACTCTGCACCGTAAATGGATGGCATCTTAGCCCTGCACGTGTCGTCCTGTGAAGGAAAGGGGAGGGTGGGACTAATTGGAAGAGCTCGTCAGAACATTCACCATGGTAGAGACGGTAGAAAACTGCCAAAGACGCAACATCTCTACGCATCTGCAAAGGCTCGAGGGTGTTCGTGACCTCAGGATCCCCAATAATGCAGACCGCACGTCGCTGCAACCTGTCGAGAGCATCTAATAAGTACTTTGCGGAGCCGTCCCAGAGATGTGAGCAGTATTCCACGCAGGAACGAATTTGGGTCTTGTATAGAAGACACCGCTGCTCCATTAACTAAAAAAAACATTAATGAACTACTAAAACTTTTATATTATGTTACTTGCTGCAACGGAACCCTTCATAGGCGAGTCCGACTCGCACTTGGCCGGTTTTATTTATTACCCGACTACGGCGAAGCCAAAAGGAGGGTTATGATTTTGACAGGCTATGTATGTATGTATGTATGTATGTATGTATGTATGTATGTATGTTCATTTGTTCCCTCATAGCTCCTCAACTACTTATTAGAATTGGACAAATGAGGTATCGTTACAAGCGGCTTTATCGTCCGATGGTTATAGGCTATATGACGTGTCACCCAATCTTATGTGGCGCCCTCTAGCGCTCATAAGGTACTGTGTTAAAAAATAAATTTGAGATAAATATGTCGTGTTTGGTATCAAATGAAAGGGCTTAACAAGAACATTTCAAATATGTATAAATTATTAGCTTTACCTTGCCCCAAAATAACATAAATAAAAAATAATGTTTAAAACTAAAACCCGACTACCGAAAAATCACGTTCTAAAAAGTAACAAACAAGAAAATATCAAAGATAGCCGTGATCGTATGCCACTTTTCCCAAGAATATATTGTTTTGTAGAGTAAGTCCTTTAACAATAAATATTTTTTTATTTTATTTATTTTCATTACAATTATAGCGCCGGATAATAAATAAGTGTGCTGGAATCTTTATTATTTACTTGATTAACTGACGCAAATGAATCAACGCACATAGAACCCTACTCAAGGCCTAGCTGTTAGCCAGCAGTGTTTTGGTGAGCGGCGAGGGAGATACCGGAGTGACGGGTGATTTGAGGCGTAAAGATTACATTAAATGTCAGTTATTAGCATCACGAAGAACGGATATTCCGTTATGTAAACAGATAGATAGGTACTCTTAATTGCACACCAAACATAGAATACAAATAAAGGATACAGTCGACAAAGAAGATACGGTTGCACTTTTACATTCAACTTTATATGAAAAAGTGAAACTGTATCTTTTTTGTTAGTTGAACATGATAGTTAGTTGAATAATGGGCGGTCTTAAGTACGGTACCCCAGGCCCGTTTTATCACAGGCCGGACCGCACCAGGCCGGGCCAACAGGCCGTGGGAACTGACGCGTCCGTTGAGGCCCGTTGTCGCCCGTCCGATCCATCGGGAGTCAGTAACACCAAAGGCGCGCCAAAATTTCTATGAAAACGGGGAGCGTCATCAATAATATTTATAGGCCGCATCAGGCCAGCACAGGCCGTGGGAACGCTCAGCACGGGCCGGCACGGGCCGCGACAGGCGCATCGACGTCCGGCGCGGCCCGTGGTCTGCATTTTCTTCTAGACAATCAGTTTAAGGACTATAATACTAGAATTATCTTTTACTAATAATAAAGCTACCGATTTCATTCGTTAGTTTGAATGTGCTGAAATTTGAAACTATATTTAAAATTTCCAGTCACGTTTTTGGGAAGGTTAGAAGCCGAGGAATAAGAAAAATGATGCGCCGGGTACATCGCAGTGAAAGAGAACTAGTGAGTGAGTCATCATCATCTAAGCGATTTCAAATTTTGTACTATGGAGACCATAGACCTCGTATCGAGATTTCCAGGAGCGACTACCGTCGGCCCTTCCAAGTCCGAGAGGAAACCCTGTGCCAAAGCCTCGTCGGTTATTCAGCATTTATACCAGCTTTCAGTTGAGGGTGACTTGACCCCAAGGCGCGAGAGAAAGGCTTGGTGAGGTCCCATAAACCTCGTTGTAGATAACACAGTTAACTTTTAACTAATTTCGGTCCCTATTATTGGTGACATTCATTCCTAGAGATAAGTGTTTAACATACCCACGGGGTACTGCTCCTCAGTTAAAGTCAAATATCTTTACTTTTAAATGTACAGCAGTAGAAAGTTGTGGCGCAATAAAATACATATTTTACAGTATTCTCGCGGGTGCCGTGCGGGACAGTTTGTTGCTAAGATAACCGTGTCAGGGCCGACACACGATGTGATGGGGAATGGTGAATGATATCACCCTTATGCATTACTATTGTCGGTAATAATTTTAGTTCACATTTGAATACCTGTAGATATACCATGAATTCTCATTAACCCCCGACGCAAAAACGACGGGGTGTTATAATTTTACATTCGAAATACAACGAAAAAAAAAGAACTCAAGTGGGGCTTGAATCCACGGCCTTTCCCCTACAGGGACACCTGAATCACTTCAAATTTACCTTCTCTTTACATTCGTCTCGAAGCGGTGACGGCGGTGCCATCTACCAACTTTCTTACGAACTGTTGGAACCAATGAATAATTTTTCAACCATTTTTAAACATTGTTTTTTGATGACTCCGCGCAAATCTTTTTCCCGATATATTTCGAATTTTAAAAAGTTAGCTTATTAAATGCAATAAGAATTCCATTCAACCTCATTTTCCATGACCAAAATTTGTTTTTCTGTGTCTATATTTTTATATCTGAAGTTTACATTAACTATCACTCATTTAAATGAAACTACCTATTTTTGTCAGATTTTATCGCAATTTATTTGAGCTCGACGTTTAGGTTGTTTTACAACAAACAAGGTTATTATGGAGACTTCAAAATTTTATTTCACCTCTTTGTCAGCGTGAATAATAGGTATGTATTTGCACACCAAATTTCAGTTTTCTAGAACTAAGCGTCTCAGATTGTCATTGCAAAATAAGCTAGGGCAAGGGGAGCCACGCTTGTAAATCCCCGAAGGTCCCACGTAATAAGGGGCTATATGTTTCCTGGGGACGGAGAACAGACCTATCCCTTAGTCACCTTCTATGACACCCCAGGAAGAGATATCTTATATCCCATTGGTCACGGGAAGGGGATCAGAATGCCATGCAAAGGAACCCGTGGGCATTAGCTACGAAATTAATAACATTTGTAGGAGCTATTAACTCTGCAACGGTGCCAGTGATAGATCTTCACAACGAAACGAAAATATTTATGTAGCTAAACTTACCTACCAACATGACCTCTTAAAGGTTTTACTGAGAAACATGCTACAATTCTGAATGGTAAATTTGTCCAAAATTGCTGGAACTTTTTCTATTCAGAACTTTCGCGATTTTTCGTATTCCTTATGGTGCCTACGTGGTTGGTTTTTATAAAGGAAATCCAAATGTTAAGAAAAAATGCTTAATCTTTTAGGAGATTCATACGATGATATACCTGCTATATGTGTGGTTGTTTACCACTTTACCTACATTATCCTACTATGTCTAAAAATTTTTTATGGAAGTCATCGATCGATGTATTCGATGTACTTAACTTTTGATGTAAACTTCTGATATTTACCAACAGCGGTTTATGATTTACTTATCGTCTTAAATTTTATATACGTATAATAATAACAGAAGCCTATAATTGTCGCCGTAAGTTATACATTCAATCTATAATTAATACTTATCTAATTAGTACTTCGAAAAAATTATGCTAATGAGAGGATAAAGTTCTCAAAAGTTTGCCAAGGTCTGCAAATTCATCACACATCGATAACTTGCTCACTGTTGGACGAAGGATAGTTTATATAAAAGACTGATTAATAAAACAATGTATCTACTGCTTCTTCTTCTTTTACCTGGACCTTTCCCATTGTATTTGGGGTCGGCTCTCCGTATCATGTTCCTCTACAATTTACAATGTACAATTCCTGTGCAATGTACATACATCCTGTATAATGTATTATGTATCTAGACATATTAATTGGACTGGTGGCTCTGAGGAGATGATCTATCCATTAGCCACTGGATGTAATCACCTATACACCTATTTATATAATAGGAAACTGCCAGAGGCACCACGTACAGTGAGATCGAAACAATACCTTCAATACAATCTTTTTGTTCACTGGTTTAGATTTTAATTAAATGTCATATTTCCCAATGACATCCTCGTTATTTCACAGCGGTAGTGTAAGATATTACTGACATTACTGAATTACATAAGTATTTAGGTAGGTATAACTAGTTTTGAATAAAGTAGATATATTTCATCAAACTTGCTGTCATGTTACCTAAGCTACTTAATTTCAAACTAAGAATGCAAAAGTACATTGCCGAACCGTCCTATCAGCTAAAAATACCTTGGGGCACATATCTTGGCCCTGGCGCGCGCGGATTGTTTTATCAGCCTCCGTGGCGTAGCGGTAGTGAACGAGGCCTCTACGCAGGAGGCACGGGTTCGATCCCCGCTCAGTGCAAATGTCTCGGAGAGCATGTTAAGCCGTCGGTCCCGGTTGCCATACGAACATCTATGGCAGTCCTTATGGGTAGTTGGAGCCCTCTAAATATATAGATAGTCTTGCGCTTACTTACAACTCCCGGCAATTGAATCCAGGATGAATTCCAAAGTCGGGAATACTTCTATTAGATTGTTGTGCCCCAATTTAGTCCCAGCATGTAGGCTGGAGGCGTGCCTAGTTTAATAACAAATGAAATATTACAAACTAGGCACGTTGCCAGGATCCGTGCCGCTACGATAATAATAAATATATTAGAGCCATCAAAAATATAGCTGGCGAATTGCGGGCTTAGGATGTATCAGCTCTTTACTTGTAAATATGTAATTGAAACAAATACCAAGTATAGAACCAAGTAGTTCGGTGAATCATTCCTATGCCGCACCATTAAGACCTGGAACTCTCTACCAGCTCACGTGATTCCTTCTTCCTACAGTCCCGGGTCCTTCAAGCGGGGCGTGAAAAGGCATCTCATGAGGCCGTCTAGCCGAGTGCCACGATGGTGAACCTTTTCCCGAGAATTTGCCTTTAGCTTACCATCAGGCGAGGTGAAGTCAATTTGACGTATCCATTTATAAAAAAAACCTTATAAGTAAGTAAATATTTTAATACATCCATATAAATATTTTCAGTGATAAATAAAGATAAAAAAACTTGCACATATTCGTTACACAAAAACACCGAATTAATGACGTTGGTAATTTTCATACTGACAGCATTGCTATCCTTCCATTATTTCATCCATATAAATATTTTCAGTGATAAATAAAGATAAAAAAACTTGCACATATTCGTTACACAAAAACACCGAATTAATGACGTTGGCAATTTTCATACTGACAGCATTGCTATCCTTCCATTATTTCAGATAAAATTTAAATAAATCAATCATGTAATTCCTAAATATTTACATTAAATTCCACTGTGGTCATTTTAATGTTTAATAACTACACAATCTCATCTTTCAGTTAGTTTTTGCTCATTAAGGCAGACAGTAATTGCCTTTAAAAGTCAAGATAAATCAACATAGGAAAATATTAGTTGAAGACCGGGCCCAAAAATTTGAATGCAAACGGAATTGGCATTGGTCTGGTAGACCAATAAAAGAAAATTCTAAATAATATTTGTACTGGTTCGTACATAGTTACTAAATAGGTATAGGAAATATATTATTAATTACCAACAGCCTATAATTTCCCCTTTCGGAACTGTCAATGTGGTACATAGCAGTGGCATATAGTAGACCAGCACATCCGCAATCGATAGCTGCAGGCAGACGTGCCATGACGTCCACAACCGTTCATTACATTCAAATCAACCGATCATAAGAAAATAAACATTGTATTTCTTTATTTCAACTTTATTCGAACTGTTATTATTACGAGCCGTGTTAGTTCCCGGTGGTGTAGAATAGGGTCACCTATTCTACTCCATATCTATTTGTTAAAACGTTCTGTGGCACTTTTGGAATTTAGGAAAAAGAATTGGCCCAGATTTTCTCAGAACAAATCCACTTCGGTTATAATAGAGGTGCAATAAATGAATATTACAAGACTTGAAATCACGCTTATTAATTTTATCTTTTCATTTTTTACACAGTTTGCTGTGATTAAATAGTCATAACTGTACCTGTACAGTGAGCCATTATTTCTCAAGCAAGAGGCGTTGTCTGACATCCTGTCGGCGGCACTATGAATAATGCAATACATTTAGTTTATGCAATGCGACACTAATATATACGGAATTTTTTATATTCATATATTTATCTTCATTTAAAATTATACCTTACCGTAGCTGGTTTAAAAAAATGCAAATAGTAATCTATTACGTCTTATGATTTACTTGAGAAGTTGACTTTAATTATTCGGAAGATGAGTAGAGGTCCTATTAACATCTTTAAGGTTAAAGCCAACTGCAGCCTAATCGGTCCACCTGCTAAGCAATGGTCGGGGTTATGACGCAATGTTGGCTCTGACGCTTTTCTCTTAAGATTGGGAGGTCAGACGACTGACATATCCAAGAAAAACAATACGCGAATTTCGGGCTTCAAAGTGCAAACTTTGATTGTAAGTTGGTAGGTTGATGATAACTCGTGTGCTCTACATCAAGTATTTAAACAATATGAAATTCTAATAAATCATTATCTTAACTTGGAATTTTCCATACAAATATGTCGGCTCCAGGTGCTTTCGACCTGCCCTATTTCTGACTGAAGCGACACCGCTCCAGTCGACCGCTCGCGCGTTGCTTCTGTTGACCACAATCGGCCTGTGGACTTCCATGTTGTGCTGACGTTATCAGTACCTACCTACTCATTTGCTCCATGAATAAGCCACAATATGATAATATTCACTTTGTTAATGTGATATTTTCCTACTAATATTATGAAGGTGAAAATTTGTAAGAATGTCGGAATGTTTGTTACTCATTTACGCTTAGAAAGCTGAACAGGTCTGACTGAAAGTCCCAACAGGAATAGAAGATCTGACTGAAAGTCCCTACATGAATAGCATTATAATTGGGCTTGTGTTACGATAGTGCGACTAGAATTCCACAAGAGTGGAGCCGCGGGCATTATGTAGTTTACATTAAATTGAAATATCGTATTTCTCTTTACACGGGCTGTTAACACAGAACGTAATATTTTCTCATTAACCAGACTAGGCAATTGATTATTGTTAATATGAATTGTTCTGTGGTACCAATGTAATTAATGTATCTCATTAAATTAATATGTTTCTGTAGAAGGGTGTTAGTTAGATTTAAAAACTTAAATAAATATAGTCGCTTCAAGTTCAATATAACCACACCACACCCCGCCGGTGAAATCTATAGAAATTCCGTACGAAAAAAAAAGGTATTGAGATGTTATTCCTATGAAAAATAAACCTTTAATTTGTTACCATCATCATAAATGTCTACAATATCGAAGTACTGAATGAACATGCGTCATCCGTACTACTTGAACATGAGCCCTACTTTGCTACAACATACAATATGGAGGTCACACCATACTCAGGGTATTCACTAAATAATCGGTGTAAAGAGGACATTCGTTTGGAAATTAGATAATTACTGTTAAAACCAAGGTTAAAACAGACTCATTAGTTTTATTGAAATATGTCAACCATTTACACGTACACATTTTCAAGACAATGAATTAAATATTATACACATGTCTATACATGACATATATCTGTACATATTCATTCGTTGTAGTAGTGTTATCGTAGTGTTCTCAAATTCAACAAATTCATTTGAACCTATATTATCAATCTTATTTAATATTTTTTATTCAATTTTTCAATCACAACAGCTATAATTGTGTTTATAAATAATGTTATTAAGGAAAGATAAGAAGCTAGACATTAATACCATATTAGACTAAACACTGTCACGAATACTAATTGCACCTTTAATAATTTTTGTATCTAAGTTTATATAATTTTCTATCAAAGACTCACCGCCTCAGTATGTACAGGGTGCACCGCGAACAGCAGTGCAGCTAAGGCAGCAAACGGTCGTTGCAGTCGGGCGACGACCGCGCCTGTCCGCGCCACGAGCGCGCAACACGCTGCGTGTAGCGCAACGTTGCACACGTGCCACCACCACGGGGAGAAGCCGCATAGCTTATAGTTTAACCTGCAACAAAGATAACACTTACTGTAGAAAGAGGGATATTTTATATCAATATTTTTATATTACCTCCGACAGTTTGACTATACCTCGTTTAATAGTAAGCTAAGCGGACCTATAAAAAGTAGTGCACACCTTTTTCAAGGATTTTAGTAACAGAATATATTCCCTTCAGCTAAGCAAAATTTCAATTCAATCCTGGGACCTTTGTGTCGCAAGGCCTACTCCTCAATCACTAAGCCACCAACGCGACGCTTCATTTTAGATATTGTGGTAACTGTCTTCACTACTTTGACGGCTTTTTGCTTTTTCATCACATTTTGTGTGTTCCCAACATGAGTTCATTACTAATGGAATAGTATTCAGTCCATGTCCATTTTTAATGGATGCCGGCCGTCCGACTGTCAGTTGTAGTCGCTGCATTTAATAGTTTTCGATTTGATGTAGATTGTAAAATAAATTGTCTATTTTGTATATTTCACGTTTTACATAACCATCATGCTATGAGTGTTCATTTACCCTTTAATTATTTTAGTTTTATTTGTTTAATTTAATAGATTTAAATCTTGTGTAACAAGATACGGTATACATTATATCGACGGTTGACAATGGTCTACAAATGTAAAGTTAGATTGAAGTGATATTACTTTTAAGAGATGTTAGTAAGGTCCCGACAGCCTCTGACAGCCACTCTACTCTCTCTACGCAGGAGGCGTGGGTTCGATCCCCGCCTAATCCAAATATTTGTATGCTTTAAGAGGACTTCCTAGCTAGCGAATAATCCTGAACCTGTCATTTGAACGCCACTATTGCCGTCGCCCCCGTCTCACTCCTGTCCCCGTAGAGTGCGTAAGGACAGCCGCAGCTCGGACCGATTTTATCACAATTTTTTTGGGCAAAATCGAGGTTTCGTATTTCCCGTTTTTTCAGCGAAAACTACGCCGATTTCAATATTTTTGATACCGTTTTATTAGAAAATAGCGTATCCATGTTCCTGTTATTTTTTATAACGTTAAAACCTTTTTAAATTTGTCTGGTAGTCCTCCAAACATGCCGGTAAGAATTAGTCATTTTTTATCATCTATAGACGATCATATTTTCTTATTTTATTGACTGCCGACAAAAATAAAATAACAGGGACATGCGTACAGAAGATCTTGATTTTACGAAAACAAAAATATTGTTATAGAGGCAATATTCAGGGAGAAAAAAGGGGAGAAACAGATGCTAGGAAGTCCTCAATATTATATTTGTATTGGTATTTGCATTGGTCTAGTCGTAACTCGAAGAGCATGTTAAGCCATTGGTTCCCGTTGCCATACGAACATCTATGGCTGTCGTTACGGGTAGTCAGAACCCTAAAAACTCTAACAACTGGTCTAATTACAATGGTTCAATATCGCCTTTGGGTTGTGTACGTCCGATGGCAGTCGCTTCAGAGAAAATATCAAAATTTAACCAAATCCACAGTTAGACTGGTAAAGTGGACTTCAAACTCCAAGTTGAAAAGCTTCGGATGTCACTGGGATTAACGCTAGGATGTAGAACTAGGGCCCTGACAAGGTAGGTAGTGAGCAGTATTACCTAATATCAGAACTAATAAAACACCCTGTAGTTACAAGTTAGTGGTCTTCAATTTACTCAACTGAATTGTACCGTCCAACGCTCATAATCCTAAACCATTGCAGTGCACGCTTTATGAGGCACTGACGTCACTCGGGCACATGTGCACACAATAGAGCTAATTGTCTCCTTGGCCGGCCTGGGGTGGGGCGTGTGTCTTCACTCGCTTCTGTGACCAAAAATTAGTTACAAGATTCTAGTGACGAGCCGAGATTGTGTTCAGTGGGTATAGCTTTGGTATTTTAATCACTAACTTTACGTATAAGTTAAATAAGCTTTATAGCGATAGCCTAGTGGCATGGGTAATGGACTGCTAAGACGAGGTCTCGGGTTCGTTCCCAGGTTTACCATGGCACACACCAATGACTTTTCGATGCTTTTCGAAGTTATGTGTGTATTTATCGCAGGTTTATAAGTGCCCGGTTAATGGCAATAGGCTCACCACCTATAACATTGGGACCTAAACATAAACTGGCGAAATGTGGGTGCTAGCACCTCTGCCTACCCCTTCGGGGAATACAGGCGTGAGTTTATGTTTACGTTTATGTTGATTTTCGCATGCAACTACTTCACGCCTCCCCTTTTAGGTAATGGTGGCAAAAAACATGTTGCGAAGGGTGCCCCTTTTTTCGTATAACATTTTCTATCCTAATGTCGAATGGCATAAAATGTTTAGCATAATAGTCACTTCGCATAATGGTCTTTTGGCATAATGGTCTTTACGCATAACGTATTCTTTGGCATAATTATCAATTTCCCTAATTGTCTTGACCATAACATTGTTATCTATAAATTTTAAAGTCATAATAATCTTAACGCATAAATGAAACAAATACGATAAATCAAAGCATGTAATGTCATTCATTATTGATTGATTGATTAATAATTAATAATAAGGAATATTTGCAATAGCTTTAGTTTAGGTTAAATAAAAGTTAGGTAGGTTAGGTTAGGTTAGGTTAGAATATGACAAACAACGCACGAGCCGAGCGAGCGGAGCGAGCGTGCCGCGGTAGCGGCCGGCGAAGTGCCAGAAGCGAATCGCACTCAACGAGTTAATTATTTTTATACAAATTTACCTGCTTCTTCAGATATATTTGTTTTCCAATCAGCAAAATAAATGGATTATGTGCGTTTGAAATGTAATTAAAATTTAAGGAGTGAAATTATGTTTAAATATCGTTATACGATAAACCATTATGCTCAATAATTTTATGGTTAAAGATGATTATGACTAAAGTAATTATGCGAAAGAAATTATGCGTGAAAATTTTATGCCGAAACAGCGTTATGCGAAAAGATGATTATGCTAAAACCAGTTATGCATTTCGAAATTAGGACTTTCAATTTTATGCAACCCAATATGGACCCCTTCTAAGTATCAAGCAATAAAAATATTTACATGAACCTGATTTGAATCACTCTCAAAAACATAAAACACACACATTCATTGCGCGGCATTTCAAAAAGGCTCTAATCACTCAAACATAAGCATCAAATCCCTTCAAAACATCACAATATTTTCTTAATACACTCCAAAGCACGTATTTGAGTGTAAGTATATGTATTTTTAATAAAACGCGCTGAGTAACACGGTTTCAGTGAATAGGTATTCTGTACAAACCTACGTTTGACGATGTTAAAGTGAGTCCTCGGTGTGAAGCTCGTGTGAGCTCACGAAGAGAGTATCGTAAAACGGGATGGTTTGACAAGCTATTTAAAGGGAGGTGTGAACACTCGTGGAAGGTGCCGATGTGTGCTTCAGAGGGAGAGTTTTATTGCTTCGTGGAAGGCAAGAACCGCAAGGGGAACAAGTTGAAAGTCTATTCGAAAATGTATTATGGAATCACGAAAACTGATTTGAGTACGATGAGAGTTGAGAAGTCGATTTTTATAATGAAGGTGGTCAATATCAAATTTATGTTAGCTATTTGTATAATGATATACAGGGTGATTTTATAGTCGTTTTGGAAAAAAATAATTTGGGCTCAGTTTTGACAGCAAAATCATATGAAATTATTAACTTGGCGAAACAAAAAAAATGTTTTGTATGGGGATAATGTTAAGGTAAACGTTTTTTTCGATAATGTATGGGGGTTGTAATTTTTTTTATTTCTTTCACCAAATTAATACTTCCAGATGAATCTGCTATCGAAACTGTCAATTTTTTTTTCTAAAAAGACTATAAAATCACCCAGTATTATGGAGCAAAAAGATGTGAAAAGGGAATGGAATTTTACATATCCCATTTTATTCTACTGCCTACTGTTTGGAAATCTGTTAATCGTACTCAAAAGGTTCAAGGAATGTCACAGAAAGGTACACGAATAGATTATAGTCTAGACTAAAGTAACACTCAGTTTACGTTTACTTCCTGAAATAGGTTTCCATAGGCGGCGGAAACGGGATCAGAATCCCACGCGGGCGGAATTGAGCGCAACGATTATATTGTTTAAATTGAAAGCAAGTACATAGCAACCGTCGGTAGAAAGTGTCTAACCAGTTTATATTTAGAAGAACATGTTACAATTTTGAAGCATCAGAAAAATGAAGGCGTTTTCACCTCTCGATCAATTACTTTCAATTAGTGATGTAAACACTTTCAACAAAGTGAAAAGAAATTTAGACTTGCCCTTTTAGCCTAGCTATTGATTTAGCACACTGAACCAAGGAAGGTGTGTAAAAAGACGAACTTGTTGGCGAGACCACTTTGTATTTTACACTTTACTTTAACAGTAAGTCGGTTTCATTTAATTAGTACACATCTAACAACAGCGAAAGTACCTTGAACTAACTCCTCCTGTACAGACAACAAATACTATGACTAAGATGAACAGATTTACAAAGGGAATCTCAACAATAAATAAACGAATGTTTGAGTAGGACGGACGAGGGAGAGAAAGAGAACCAGATAGAAACTCGGGACCCAACTCCCAAGTGAAAGCCTTGGATAGAATCAGAACTAATGCAAAGATGATGATGATGAGGATAGAAGAAGTTAAATGTATTCAGTAAATTACTTTTGAGGACCTGTGCCACCTTAAAGAGACGTTCTACAGTCAGCATCAGAAAGATGTTGTTGAACAAAGTACTCAAAATGATCTTAATTTGCTTAACCCCGTTTCAGTGGGCTGATTGTTCTGATAATTTAGTACACGCCTTTAGTTTTGTCATTTGAATCAATAAAACAGTTTGATTCGCTTTTAATACGAGAGTTTTAAGATTATTTTTAGTTGTCAAAACATTTTTTACTAATGTGAATCACTTATTTTTTTTGCAATTTCTCCCAAACTTCTAAAATACAATGCATGTTTGATGGACCCTATTATATGTAGCTGCCGCTGGTGATTTTTTATAAAAGAGTTTTCCTCTATAACTTTTTACAATGAAAAAATTCGCGTTTTCGTTAGCAAAAGTAAAACCATCTTTAAATTTTCTGAACAGCTCATACATTTTTGCTGGAACCCCGTGCAGAGCTTTTTGATCAAAAAATCATAGTTTCTTTAATGCAGTGACTATTAGTTTTATTTATAGATAAGAGAGATACTGTCCTGAAGTTGATGAAAATTATGTTAAAAGATTTCAATAAAAAAATAGATTTATATAAATAGACACAGACACTAGTACAGTCAGCATCAGATGAGTTAGATAGTCAATTTAAATAAGTATAAACATAATAGGAAGTGTAAAAGGTAACTCATCTAAATTCGGATCCATTACACTACACTGAGTCTAATGTCCTACCTGCTCAACCACACTATTTTAAAACCACTGAACAAATACTTTTATTTCGTATCAACTGTGCTCAACAGTACAGTCGAGAATAAAACTGGCACGTCTAAAATTCGCCGGATTCTAGTCGGAATATTCAGTATCACAGTTGTAATAATACCGTTTAGTACCGGCGGGATGTTTGGCCGAGCGCCGCTATCGGGGCTTACAATAATAAATGGGGCCGAGGAAGCCGGGCTCGACGTAATAAGACGTAGTTGTGGCCCCTGTTGTGACTATTTTACTAGATTTTTGGCTCCCGAGCCAAGAGTAGAAATCAAATTGGTCGTATTTTGGAAGAGAATTATAGATTTGTTGAAGTGAAAAAAAGTTATTCATATTTTATGTTGCAATAAAAATATAGCAGTTATAATAATAATTAATTTATTCATCTGACAATTAAATTCCATTATTTTTGCAGCAGTGTGCAGTGTAAATATAGCACCAATACAAGCGATTCTTACAGGTCATATCAGTATGACATCTCAGTATGACCACCAAGAAACGCCGGGCACTTCTGTTGCTATATTTTGAAATTTTCATAAACACTTATTTTGGAAACTTGATAGGTATTACAATAGAATATAATCTTCGTCTAATATAAATCTCCTGATTGTCAAAATCAGTATTCTTTCTTAATTTGATGAACATCGACATCTTGATCGTTTTTGACTTCTGACATTTTAATTTCGAGAATTGGCCCTCTGATCAAGTATTCAGTTAGAACATCTTTCAGCATAGATAGACAAAGTCTCATTAAAGCCTCATCCATATGGAATAGTAGCATGATAAAGTAGGTACTATCAACAAAATCTGTAGCGCAGATCCTCTACGCCGTAGCTCATACACGTCTACGCCGTAGCATATATTCATTTACACGTAGCAGCCCTGTCGTGTAACTTTAGTATGGAGTTTATAACCCGAATTTTATCCCCATTACCAACAAGTTCGAGTTGTACCAAATTTTGTTGTGAAGATTGCGCGTTCATATTCATTACGAGTTTGTTTCAACAACTTTTAACAGGAGACGGATGACTGGTTTAGATCGAATGAGACTGTCATTATAAATATAAAGTTGCTGTTCCAAGGGTGTGTTATGGAATTTTAGTCACATGTATAAACTGATGGTAAGCGGTTGCCATGGCTTAAGAAAGCAAGCTTGATTATATGATGGTTCATCAAAATTATTGGGGCTCAAAGCAACCTTACTGGCAAGCTGTAAGCCTGCTGATTGACGGGATGAGGCTGTAGTTTTTTTTTTATAAAGGACACGTCAATTTGACTTCAACTCGTCTGATGTTAAACTAAAGGCAAAGTCTCGGAAAGAGGGTCACTATGCAAGTATTTCTCTTGAAGTTAAGTCAGACTGTAGTTTCTCCCGTAAAAGCCATGATAAATAAAATTCAGATACAAGGTAGAAGATCGAACCACGGAGAATCTCAAAGTGCAGGCTTTGGATGAAACCGAGACTAATATTTTGGTGACAATAATAAAGAAAAAAAGAAGCTTACTACATCTATCAAACTTTTGATGCGTAGAGATGTTGCGTCTTTGGCAGTTTTCTACCGTCTCTACCATGGTGAATGTTCTGACGAGCTCTTCCAATTAGTCCCACCCTCTCCTTTCCTACACAGGACGACACGTGCAGGGCTGAGATGCCATTCATTTACGGTGCAGAGTATACCTGCTAGAACCAAGCGTTTCAGTGACTCATTCCTATGTCGCACCATTAAGACCTGGAACTCCCTGCCAGCTCACGTGTTTCCCTCTTCCTACAGTCCCGGGTCCTTTAAGCGGGGCGTGAAAAGGCATCTAATGAGGCCGTCAAGCTGAGTGCCACTACTGTTAACATGGTACATGTTTCCGATAGTGACCCTCTTTCCGAGACTTCCCCTTTAGCTTAACATCAGGCGAGGTGAAGTCAAATTGACGTGTCCTATATAAAAAAAAAAAACTATCAATCAATCAATTAACCAATTGCAGTCCACTGCTGGACATAGACCTCGTCCAATGTCCACCATTGCTCCCGATCTTCCACCTTTCGCATCCAGTCTATACACTATAGTATAGTCTATATCTGTTAAGAAAATCATCATTCTGTAATTTATAGAATTAGATCTAACCGTCCGTAAACATCAGGAAAAGTGAATCTCTCGGGCGGGACTCTTAAAGACGAATGAATATAGAAGGGACATTTGAATCACATCGGGCATGTCTCGGTAGCCTAGTTGGTTATGGCATTTCCCCTGTAAGGGAATGATCGCAAGCTCTTGTCCTGCCCGAGAAAAGCATAGATAGCATACGAAATTCATTCAAATAGATTATAACCAAGCCAAAAAATACTCTTAAATTTTATCCTCTGTGAAGCACCAACAAAATATCATTTTGATACCCGTGGGCTCGACACACCACCGCCGCGGGCGCACCGATACAAAGCTTTGTGAGACCCACGCTTGTAGGGATACGCGTCGGGCAAAACGGGAAATATATTCGACAAAAGAGTTTTCGACGTATCGGTACAGTACGAGTGACATGAGATAAATCTTATATGACAGCTGGGAGAGGAATATTGTTGGGTTTTATTTAGGACTAGCAGATACCCGCTGTTACGCTCGAATTTTAATATTTAAAGTTATATCTTCACTTTTTATTTTGGGTCGTCAAATCGACTGCACTCCCGAAGATCATGATGTATATACACAATATTTATTAGTAATTATATACAATCTTTGTCAAGAATGAAACATAACATATTTGAATGCTGATAGATTCTTGAAAATTAACACAATTTATTACTATCCTATTCTACTAATATTTATAAATGTGAAAATTTATGAAGACGTTTGGAGATTTCTTACTCAATCGTGTTCAAATACCTAAACGGAGTTGAACGGAGTTCGTAAGAATGTTGGTTGATGGCTGCACCGTTGCCCTTATAGACGGATATAAAGAGAAGGAAAATTTGCAATGATTCAAGTGTGGCTCAATAGCTCAGTTGGAAGAGCAGGTCGTGAGTTCAAGTCTCACTTGAGCATATCATTTTATCCAATGTTTTTCGAACTTAAAAGTTAGCATAATAAATGCTATAAAAAATTCATTCAAATTCCACATATGGTTAGATATAAGCTGGAACATACAGACAAGGCTTACAACGAATAGTATTATTTGGCAATATATCGAATACCGAATATTCAGCGACCCCCCTGACCGAATAGCCGAATATTAGGCAAAGGTACTTGTGTTATGTATCAATGACTACTTAAATGATAATAAGAGAAATGAAAATATGAATATTATATAACTAATAAATCGAATTTTTATTTTAACAAATAGGGGGCTTCCCTATGACAAAATATGTTACTCAAGTACCTATTCGATATTTGGCCGAATAATATGTAGATATTTGATATTCGGCCGAATATAATAAAAGCAGCCGAATAGGCGGCACACCGAATAGTAACCGAATATTCGTTGCAAGCCTAATACAGACACATTTTTCAGTTTCTGGTCTCAGGTTTCAGGAACGGCATCAGGAAGCGGGCAGAGTCTCGGATAACAACTAGTGTACAAAATATATAAGACCAAGAGCTGTAAACAAATCCGTCTGAACGCACATGTCCAAACATGTCTCAAAGGTGACGTCACAGCTCGCCGCCGCGGGCGTCAGATAACAAAGCTGTGTGACATCCGTACGCTCTGCTCCAAGACATGTCTGTTGGGCTTGGAGACAGGAGACTGAGGATCAAGCGAGTCTTTGAGAAGTCTTCCAGCTCAAAGATCGTTTGAAAATGATATTCTTAAAAGTTTATACGAATGTCACTCATTGAAATAGAATTTATCATGTCTAGTCGTGATTTATTTTTCTTGCTATAATAGGCTGGATTTTTTTTTGGAATTGCGCCATTCCCAACGTTTAGGTATATTTTAAGTAGCCGTTTGGACCCGGAACCTCATCTGCCAGTTGATGCACCTGCTAAACCTCTAACAAGGTATTGCTGTAGGTTTGCCTCTCCGGTTGGAAGGCTAGCTGGTAGTCGCCTCCGGAAATACTAACGTATCAAAAACTATAAGTACCTAGACCCCGGGCTTCAAAACGCAAACTTTGGACATAATTGGATAGTGACAAAAATAAATCTTTATTCCCGTTAATTGAATGTATTGTTTGTCAGAGAAAACCTGTAATATACAACTTTTCTTAGAAATCTGTCTATTATATTTGAATGAATTTTTATAGCATTTATTATGCTTACTTTTAAGTTCGAAAGACATCGGAAAAAATGAAATGGACAAGTGAGACTCGAACTCACGACCTTTCCCTTACAGGGGGAATGTTCTTCCAACTGGCAATTGAGCCACACCTGATTCGTTTCAAATTTTCTTTCTCTTTATATCCGTCTTTTAAGGGTGACGGTGGAGCTATCTGTCAACATTCTTACGAACTGTTGGAAACAATGAATGATTTTTCAACCATTTTTAAACATTGAATTTCGATGACTCCGCCCAAATATTTGAATGAATTTTTCATAACATTTATTATGCTAACTTTTAAGTTCGAAAAACATCGGAAAAAATGAAATGCTCAAGTGAGACTCGAACTCACGACCTTTCCCTTACAGGGGGAATACTCTTCCAACTGAGCCGTCTATTATAGTTTTACCAATAAACTATTTTATTGGAAAATGTTAAATATATTCATCGTTAACAAAAAGAAAGTGGGCTCTAGTATATATTTACATTGATTTGTTTTGTGAATAACAAAATGTATGCGCATAAGATAGGTTCCACTAACCTAGATACGAAAAGTTTGGGGCTTGCTTCATACCTGAGTGAGTAAACTGACGATATAGGCAATTCTATTCTTATATCATCAGTAATAGTAACAAATATTGTAGAACATATTACACAGTGTCATATTGACCAAATAAGCATAACTTGGAACATGAGTTCTAGATTACGGATAATCTTGTTTGTAAATACAAACGTATAGACACATAAGTCCCAGTTTTGATTTTCATGCCTGCCTACAATAATATTAAACAGAGCGGGTAACCTAGCAGTTGACATAGCAAACGAACATACAAAGGTCATCAAGGAGACACAACCCATAGGTGGTATCGAAGTTGTAATTAGTCTATCGAACTACTTTTAACTAATAACATATATCACAAATGTTCGCATGGCAACCGGAATCACACATCTTAACGCACTTTCTGAGACACAAGTGGGTGTTAAGATTTGACACCTGTTCTTAAATTATCCTGGCCAGTATTAAACGGGTTAATAACTTATCTTAAAATTATCTACTAATCATAAAATTCTTTCAACTACCACTTAATCACTTAACCCTCACGTAACACCTGACATACAGGGTATATTTTTGAAACAGGACAGTAAAGGAAGGCACCTTAACCGTTTGTAGTTACAGCAAAATGTTCTTAGGAGACGTTCCATAACTGTTTGTGCTATTTTGAACTGCATTCACAGATTTTGGTTTTTTTTGGGCTTTTAGCATTTTTCTTGCTTTCTGTACGATTTTTTTTCAAAATCTGTGAATGCAGTTCAAAATATCTTTAAAAGTTAGGGAATGTCTGGCCTTTACTGCCCCAATTAAAAATACACCCTGTATATAAACGTCTCCACAACGTAAAAACGTAAGCAATCAATACGACCATCACACGATACTCGTAACACGCTTGTAACGCGTCTTGTAACCTGACACATGTCTCTGACGGCTGACAGCTGCGGCCGACGAGACCTGCCACCAACGCGTACAAATTGTTCCCTCATTTATATGAATGATTAAATTTATTTTTTACATCAGCTGTCTCGCCACTTGATGGAAAGCGGTCGCCTTAGCCTTTACAATCTTTCTATCCTACTTATTTTATTTTACTTGTTATAAATGTGAAAGTTTATGAATATGTTTCTTAGTTTCTTATTTAATCACGCACTAAACAAAAATGGCTAACAATTGGTCAAAGGATAGATTACAGCCTGGAATATTACATAGGCAAATAGATTACAAAGGGTTGCTGGAACGGGATCAAATTTCCACAAGGATGGAGTCACGAGCATTACTAAATATTTGAATTAGAGTATCTTTTTTTTTCTATATACAACTAGTAGGTAAGGCACGCTATGAGAAATATTTTTTCTAAACTTTGGAAAAAAAAGTGTTACATTTACACCTATTGAACCCTAACCTCAAAATGGCAAGTCCTATGCTTTATTCTTTACGCCACTACTATATTGAAAATTCACTTTTTATCCTTATTCGATTTGTTTCTGCGTAAGGATCTTCAGCCCCATTAAAAAGTGCTATCGGCACAAACTTTGTCTGTCCCTTCAGTAGGAAGAATAATGGCAACCCTGGAACTAGTGAAGTGGTCACATCCCCAGCATTATGTGGCGTCTGCAACTTAAAACATCTTTCCCGCATATATACGGCTCTCGATAGACTGTTAATCTTCGTGCAAGGATGAGGCACAGACGGTAGTAAATTTCATCGCTGAAAAGTACACCAAGGTACTGTTATATATAAGAGCAGTATAGACTATCATAAAGATACATTTACGGAATGGATGCCGAGAGTGCACCTTATCTTTCGTCTACAAACTTGAAACTTATAATAATTTAAGAAAATTCAAAAGCCAATGAACCAGTAACACGTCTTGATATAACTCAGCAATCTAACGAAAAAATTATTACTCTTAACTTGCCGCAGAACTTTACCTTCATCAATTAAAATGAATATTAATTTTGCTGCGATATAAAGTTTTCTTTCTCCAGTGATTGCCAAGATATTCTCAAGTTTCCTGCTATTAATAGGGCAATCTTGCATACATTCATTATGCAATTGCCGTGGAAGCCCGAGTCGCCGGTTAGGCCACTATCTCCACATTACGCTGAGCGGGATTTATCAAAGCCAACGAGCCATTCTTTACCATTACCTACGAGAGCCGGCGAGTTTATGTGACTTAAGTTTTCTACCTACGCAATATATTCCCTCGCTGTGCTAATATAAAGACAAGAGTCTCTATAAAAATAGTTTTAAAATATGAACTAATTAAATAAATGTGCAAACGTTTTGAGATCACTTAAACAGGGCAAAGCCACAATTACGGCTTATAGTAACTGGTTATTTGAAGGCACAGCACTAGTCTTTAGACAAAATTGTCTATTGAAAATAATGTAACATAAAACGTGCCCTCAAGCTCTTTTCATGCGAAAAGACGTAAACATAAATTCATCCAAAATTTTCTACTTCATAAAATACAAAGAAAACTACATAAAAAATATTGTAAAAGCATCATTTCCTCGCGAAGTCACGTAGAGAGAATAATTCAAGTTCACTGTTATTGGGTAAGTAGGTACTTCGCAATAAGGCCCCTAAGCCAGATATAAGGAGGCCGCGGTTAATTTTAAAGTAAATTACTAAACGACTTTAATACGGTTTCATGGGGGCCGTAATGCAGTTAAATGTGGAATTTTGTCTAAATTAGCAGTGAAATCTTGTCGCTTCGCACATACAAATGAACTAGGTAGACGTCGGCGCTTATTGTCCCAATATTGCTGAGGAAAAGGATTTTGTCTTTAAATGCAAATGTTATTCAAATTGAGGCCCTTTCGAGAGGCAGCTGCAATCTGTAAACACAGGATGAGGGCTGGCTTACTTAATGAGTATCAGTTAACCTGTGAAGCGTTCAAAACGATGTTGACTTTTCTAAATATAAGTAAGAAGAAAATAATATTGATCTTATGATGTACCTATATTATGTACCTTATGATGTACATCTTCAGATCTGATACGATGGATTGAATAATGGAAGATTGTGATACGAAAACGAACTGTACCTTTTCCAGTTCCAGTTTATGAGTAAAGTTACTGTAAAACTGATAATATAGCAGTAAAAAATAACCGCGGTAGCCTAGTGGTATGGATAATGGACTGCTGAGACGAGGTCTCGGCTTCGATCCCAGGTTTACCATGGCACACACAAATGACTTCTCGATGCTTCTCGAAGTTATGTGTGTATTTATCGCAGGTTTATAGGTGCCCGGTTAATGGCAACAGGCTCGCCACCTATTATATGTTATGTTATGTTAAAATCACAATTATCTTTATATACAGTAAGTACTCTTCTTGTGTTCCAGAGGTACCGAACAAAATATGCAGCTATTAACTATAATTTCTTATAACTTGAGCTCTGTTTCTAGTACCTATTGGTATGGAAACATAATAAAATGACATTTTTTTATTACTATATGGCCTCTAACCGAACTTTTCACGTATGGCCCTAAACTTACCGAGACTTTGCCTTTAGCTTAACATCAGGCGACGTGCAGTCAAATTGACGTGTCCTGTATAAAAAAAACTTGCAGAAGGTCATACAATAAGGCAGAACTACATCGAGGTTGGTTTTATAGATAAATGAGGAACAATGTACACTATTTCAATATAAAAATGAAGCCAGGATATGTTCCCGGCTGCTTTGCCGCAGTGTGTTGCAAATTTTCCCGAATACTCGCGCTGATGGCTCGGTGCAGCCGCGGCCAGGCGGGCGGAAGGGCCGTTATTGTAACTTCATACTGTAACACTTAAAAGCAAAGCTCTATTCCCCTGTACTGGTGAAAATACTGTGAGATACGATTATTTGTTAGCGTATAATGACGTAATAATGATAAAACTTCTACAAGATTAGTACAAAATTAACAAAATATTAAAAAAATCTTCATCACATCGATTCAATTCTTATCGAAACACTATTATTAATATTGATTCAAATGCAATTCAAACCAGGGTTATGAGAAGTTTTTAGACACCAGTTAACACACAATTTGAAGTGCCTAAGTTGTCTCAAAGTATCCAAACTGCTAGTGTCACTATCCTCAGACAATTGAATTAACATTATTTCTCAGCTTGTTTAGAGCCTTGAAACCGCAATATATTATGGTGCCAGACCATGGGCAGTTGGGGCATAGAAGCATAAAACTTAAGGCAGACATAGGCTGAAGAATAGAGGAGAAAACTCCATCGCGGAAATGCGGCTGTTCTCCTTTGCACCAGATACTACCCGGGTCGGGTTTAGCTAATAAACACTTTGTTATGGTAGCCAACCTGACATTTTTGGCTTGGGAGGCCGCCGGCGTGTCTTCGCCGAAGACCATCGGCCTCCATGACCGGGGGCCTGAGGACGGTGAGTTGGCTGCTCATCGTCCTTACAGAAGCAGGCCCATGACGGCAGCGTGACGTGACGGACTCACGCACGCCTCCCCCCTCCTATGAAGCGGAATGATACCCGAAAACCCCCCATAGACGCGGGATAGCACCCGAACCACCCCCTAGACGAGGCCGCATTAAAGCCGTGGGTCTGTTGGGAGCCCTGGGACATCCTTCCGAGGGCTTACCCGGGGCTCCCAACTATAGGCTGTTGGGCGATACCGTGGGGGTTTTAGTCGGTAGGAGTCCGGCATAACATCCATGAAGGATTTCCCCCACGGTCAAAAAAAAAAAAAAAGGTAACTGATTGTTCAGTAAACCCATTCATTTATGTAGACATAAAAGTTGTACACTCAGCAGATGTTGACGAACAAAGTACTCAAAATCATCTTAATTTAGTTTTTTGACCCCCTTCCATTGACTGATTGTTCTAATATTTGATACACACCTTTAGTTCGGACAATAATACTATATAAATCAATAAAACAGTTTGATTTTCTTTTAATACGTGAGCTTTAAGATCATTTTGAGACTTCGTTGTCAAGATATTTATGACGCAGACTGTACCAGCAAAATCAACATAACATCAAATAAATGTTCCGGCGTAAACTATTCATTCGATGTGCTGACTTCCACTAACTTCTGATAAATGCAAACTTAGACGCTTACATGCAGTCGCTGTGCTGTGAGCGTCGCTTCATGCATCATTTACATGGAAGACAGCGGTATCGACCGGAGCGTTGCGCAAAACGTAAAAATCGACCGCTGCTGGAATGTTGCTTAGCAAATGCGGCTCTGCATAATGCAACAGACAACCGCCTGGTAATTGCGCCACTTATTGCACTACAACAATTTTTCATTCGTATCTCTGGGAACTATTTGTGTATTCGTTAGAAAACTTAAGTATTACTTATCGCTAATTGGATTCGTGTGAATGTTGAATGATTTCGAGTTAAAATCACGTAACTGCTTTTTAACCCCCCGACGCAAAAATGACGGGGTGTTATAAGTTTGACGCGTCTGTGTGTCTGTGTGGGTGTGTGTGTGTGTGTGTTTGTATCTGTAACATCGTTGCACCAAAATACCCATTTTGTAAAAAATACCGATTTGGATGTATTTTTTTTTGTTTCAAAGGTATATTAGTCGGGAGTGTTCTTAGCTATGTTTGAAAAAAATCGGTCCAAGATGGCAGCTGCCACAACATATCGGAATACATCGGAATACATATTTCTTCATAACTCCCTCAATATGGGTATCAAATGAAAGAGCTTGACTAGCATATCAATTTATAAAGTACGAAATAAAAATTTAAAAAACTTCGTCACACAAAAACTCCTCCAAAAAGATGAAAATAAATTGTGTTCACCTTTTAACTTTTCATATACCTAGTAATATTTTGATTCAACGGTTGCCACTTTGTGAGTGAGGAAATATTTCTCCTAGAATTCACGTTTCATGGCAAAATTCCTTAAAATACTTTGTTAAATACTTCAAGGAACAAAATCCTTGGCGCAGTGTTGAAGTATTTGCATCTTAAATTCTCGTATCAATGAAGACTGTAATGAAAATTAAGAAACTGCTCCGTAACATACCTCTGTATTAATGTGAATGTTTTTTTTTATGTTTACTACTATCATGTTAGGGTAAAGTAACATTAAGTATAACAATTTATATAAAATGGAAGTCCGCACACGCCGGCTTCCGAAAACCACATGCACGTTTTCGCGTGAATCCTCATCACTCCAATTATATGACTTCCGAAGGTCTTATAACTCCGAAATAAAACTGGTTACTGGCTGTCGAGATCAGTGTGAGAATATGACTAGCGATATTATATTAATATAAGCTACCTATCTTCTTACATCTTTTTACAAGCAGCGTACATGCAATGCTTAATGTATGCATAAAAAGTAGCATACATCTACCGTGTTTTAGAATGCATTATGCTAAGTTTGAATCGAAATGGCGGTGAGTTGTAAACCTCAGAACATTGTGAGTAAGACACTTTGTACTTATCCACTTAATTTTATTTTTCACCTGACCGGTTTCGCCTCACGGCATCCTCAAAGGTATGATGTAAAGTAACTGTTTCTAAGTTTTTAAATCAAAAGTACAAAGTGTCTTACTCAATATGTGTAGCAGATTCCACCAAGTGACATCTATCAACAGTATAAACAGTTTTCAGAACATTGTGTTACTATTGAGTATCCAATTTTACAATATTTATATTAGTTTTTTTAACGATTTTGAACAAACATGTTTGTTCAAGTTTTGTTTGAAAACAAAAACAAAAAGTTGCTTATATTATTTGTGAGATTAACCACTGACAATCTGGTGTTAAATTTCATAATATGGTAACCTTTGCGCCACTTTGTATACAGGGGGATACCGTTTTTGTAGAATAACATGATAATATAATAAGAAAAGAAAAAATAAACGGTATACGCGTTTTGCTCCCGAAGCATGTGTAAAAGAAATTCAAATTTTCCTCTCACTTAATTCCAAATCAGTATAAAAAGCACCCGGGCCTCTATAATCGCATGAAATGCTCGACATCTTCCTGTGTACAGTATACAATATTAATGCACACCTATCACGTAACAGGAAGGGACCTCCGTAATCTAATTCTGAACACAACATTGCGCGCCAGTTCCATGATTGGCACAAGGACATATATTTGAGCCGGCGCGGCGCGGCGGGTACAAGCCGTTCTTAATACACGACACGACGACGATACGATTACAGAAGACTCATCACATCACTTGCACTATCCTCTAAAAGGTCGCGTGTTATAATTATCTTTGGTAGGCTTTTCAGTGAGCGACTGACGTCTAATAGCCTTGTCCTGTTTTTCCACCCTACATGGGAATTGCTAAGAACAATATCGTAATTGCAAAAAGTCAAATAGCTTTTGCAGTTTAATTATTTCCTTTGTAGACCTTGAAAGAAACGTTGCCAGAATTATTAGTTCAAAAATCAATTAATGAGTAAATAAATGTCGTCGGAGAGCATGTCCAGTTTTTTTGAAGACTTGCTCTCAGATGACGACTACGTCTTAAGCAACATTCAACCTATTATCTATTCTGTGATGCTATGAGCAGGTCATGCTCGTGAAAGAGGCGGCGGGGCGAGAGCGGGAGAAAACTCTCCCACCCGAGTTCCGCAGGCGGCGGCTTGGGCGCCGCCGACGTGTCTTCGCCGAAGACCATCGGCCTCCATGACCGGGGGCCTGGGGACGGTGAGTTGGCTGCTCACCGTCTTTACAGAAGCAGGCCCATGACGGCAGCGTGACGTGAGGGATTCACGCACGCACTCCCCCCCCCCCCCCCTAAGAAGCGGGATAACACCCGAAAACCCCCCCATAGACGCGGGATAGCACCCGAACCACCCCCAAAGCGAGGCCGCAATTGTAGCCGTAGGTCTGATGGGAGTCCTGGGACATCCTTCCGAGGGCTTACCCGGGGCTCCCAACCATAGGCTTCTGGGCGTTACCGTGGGGGTTTTTTGTCGATAGGAGTCCGGCATAACATCCATGAAGGATTTTCCACCACGGTTAAAAAAAAAAAACTATTCTGTGATGCAACCTAAAAATCTTTTGAAAGAGAGCGGAAGGTTTTAAAATGCTTTATTTGATGAATTGTCTCGGAATATTATTTCACTGTCCTATTAAGAAACGTATTGAAGTGTACAAATAACTTCTACTTAATATTTTTCGTTTACTTATTAGCGTTAGGTGGATCGTCTTATCGAAAGGCTACACAACCGCCCCCAACGTGCGAACGCAACAAATTTTCATAGGAAAGGAAACTCAGACGTAAAATGTATTTTTAGTGAAACACGAACGCGAATTCTACCAATAAAATTTTATTTGCGAGCACTCGGATGGAGGCCTATTCTGGGACGTGAAGATGTTGCGTTAATCTAAAGTAGCTGTTAAGTTCGGAATGTAAATGAATTTATTTTGTTTAGCAGCGAACGAAAGCTGTCGATAATCTGAGATTTAAAAAAGCGACAAGTACTGTTTATTGTCACGAGTCGTAAAATTTTAAATGAGTAAATGAACGTCGTGACAGGAAAATTAATGGGTTGTTTTATGGAGACGTATAATTCCTGGGTTTTATTTGTTTTTAAAAGGATATTAAATTTTAATGGAAGTAGGCATATACAGTTGTAATATATGCAAAGGACTGCGTCACTTAGGTATACAGAAGCAGCTCAGTGACTTGCCTCGAGTATCAAGAATATCAGAGAAAAAAATATCTGTATCCGATTAAGTTAAGTAAATTGTTGTCGACACGTTCATACTGCGACACGTCGAATATCGTCGATGCGACACGACAATCAATGACATGAAAAAAATCTATACAAAATAAGGTTGTCTATCTCTCAGACACACACTCAAGACTTGGGCATATTTGGAATTTTAAAGCGTTTAGTATGCTAACGATACAAATCGATTACATCAGAAAAAAGGCCGGAGGTGAGGTTGTCATCGACATATCCCTCGCACCCCGGCTGACCCAAGGCCATCCCTTATGGTCTGGCCCTCCTCGAGAGGGGGGCAACGGTGACCCCGACTCGCCCCCGGAATTAATTCATTAATCAAGTATTGGGATGGTAACCGGTGTCGTTAAGAATAATTTAGAATTTTTGATTTAACCCTTTTCTACATTTATTTTTACTAGCTCAAAGTAAAAGTCAACTGGTAAGTTTACCGAATTTTTACTTTTTTATCTATTATAATAATTCACTCGCAACGACTAATTGGAAGGAATATGCCGCCTTAAAACAGTTGTTCGATGATATCTCTGTTCCGATTCACTTTACGATGGAGTTCAGGAATAAATTAAATTATAGAATATTTATTTACATTTTATGAGGTCACGATTTTATGTTAAACTAGCTTTTGCCCGCGGTCCACCCGCGTGGATGTCGGTTATCGCGACCAAACATAGCCTATGTCTTTTTTCACTGTCTAATCTACCCTATACCAAATTTCATCAAAATCGGTTTAGTGGTATAGGCGTCAAAGCGTAACATACAGACAGACAGACAGAGTTACTTTCACATTTATAATATTAGTATGGTAGTATGGATAATAGTTTTAGTATACGAACAGAATACATTATACTTCAACATGAGTTTTCACCAAACCCGGAAAACATTACAGATAGAAGTCCTAATGCACTGAACCATGGATTGTAGGATCAAAATATTGGGGACTTTGTTTACGAGGACGTAGATCTTAGTTGCTTAAACTTTGTTTCAGTAAGTTAAAATTTCTATTGTTCTAAGTCACGATAAAAGGAACATAATTATGATTATCATGCTTATAGAATTAATTCCACAAAACAATACCATAATTTGGGTTCAACGTAGAACATTATCACTGAACTCAAACAAATGAGTGTAAATTTACACATTTACTTTAAACGATAAATATTATACTGAATGAACACAGTAATCTTGGACGAATAAATTACTAATTACGAGTTACACATAGAACCAACACTCCAGCATTTAATATTATAACAAAATTAGTGACAATTGTTTCACGAAATCAAAAACGTTCTTCTCTGTGAATTCTTCATAAAATATATTCTCTCAATATAAAATTTCTTAAAGCTCAATCCAGTACTAATGCAAATGCTAACCCATAACGTAAACAATATCGTCTGACACATCATTTAACCCTACACTCTTCCAGAATAGGCCACCGGAGATTAAAATACAAGAACAGCACAGGGACTCGCACATTCGTGACACGATCTGATTCTGTGCTATTGCCGCTATGAAATATTTATGCCTAGTACACTACCTCCTATCGTGATGCCACGGAAAGGATAGGCATGTGTTTACTGGAACAAATATAAGCCATCATGTCAAGATTACAAGCAAGTCGAGTGTACTTGTCATATTATGTAAATCATTGCCTTAGATCCCGTCACCCTTCTGGTGCGACGTCGTACTAACAAACATCACATTCAACATATATTTTAGCTTACACTGCAAATCGTTTGGTAAGGTAAATATTTTTTTAGTTTCTTTAGCCAACTGGCAAATACTTTTATATACTGCGGCACATACGGCACTGTAATATAAACTAATATCCGTTCAGTTTAGGTGACATATTCGATTCTACTAAAGCTAAACCATGGTGCCGCAGTCACTGCAAAAAATGACATTATATTTTAGTCTTTATTTCTATACGCCTAAAGTCCAAAATGAAATGAAAACAGTTTCATTACACTTTTTCAAATACTCTGCGAGAAGTCATTTAATTTTGAGCTTTAAAGGCATCGCTTTAAAGTCTATTATTTAATGCCGTTCTTTGCAGTTGTTGTGGCATCATAATAGTTTAGCTTTAGCAGAATCGAGGCCAAGATCAATGTAATCTACATTGATGTATAACATTATTGTTAATTATATCATATTGATTATATAATTATCAATTCAGTCGTACAGATTGATTTGATCTGATTACTATTGATTCCTCGTAATCTTGAGTACAAAAGATGAGTTGACCTAAATTGAACGGATACTAGTTCATATAACTATGATATTTCCATTGTATTCAGAAAGTCTTAAGTTTGTTCATATTTTACCAGTTACAAAATGACAATAATAACAGTTCAAATGTGAAAAAGCGTCTGGTGATATAAATGTCTACGCTTCTTTTTTAGAAAAGAATTGTTTCACTAGAGCTCACTGGAGAGATTTTGTACTGTCAGTGGGAAGACTAAAAGCTTGTCCTGCTTTGCCAACTGCATTGACAGCACAGAAACTCCCTGTGCTTACAGGGTTGGCAGCATGAGTGTGAGTCCCCTGGTGTCGTACACGTCCACAGGCCATGGTAACCACTTTCCATCAGGTGGGCCGTGTGCTTATCTGCCACCTAATTAGTTTAAAAAATGTTCATTATAAAGGATCTTAACAAATAGCTTAGTCCCACCCTCTCCTTTCCTTCACAGGACGGCACGTGCAAGGCTAAGATGCCATCCATATACTGTGCAGAGTATACCTGCTAGAACCAAGCGTTTTAGTGACTCATTCCTATGCCGCACCACTAAGACCTGGAACTCCCTGCCAGCTCACGAGTTTCCTTCTTCCTACAGGCCCGGGTCCTTTAAGCGGGGTGTGAATAGGCATCTAATGAGGCCGTCAAGCTGAATGCCACCACTGTTAACATGGTAAATGTTTACGATAGTGACCCTCTTTCCGAGACTTTGCCTTTAGCTTAACATCAGGCGAGGCGAAGTCAAATTGACGTGCCCTCTATGAAAAAAATAGCTCCTCTAATTTTTACGGAATCATCAGAATGTGTAACTGAACACATCAACAAAAGATGTGAAATTCCGAATTGCTTTCTTCTCCATTGCTGAAAATTCGTCCGTAGCATGCGCCTCTATATCACAAGTCCCTCGTCTCATTTTAAAGAAAAACATACATTTATTTTGGTAAGTAAATCAAGATTTATTTCCCAGTGCAAGGCCATAAACGTCCATAATAAATGTGTGACTTCTTTATTGCTCTGATTTTTAGTTCATAAAATGTTTTGGAGTTTGCCAAGGAAACTTGAATTTACGCATAAGTTCATGTAGTGTTTGACACTTTATTGGGTTACTGTTGTTAGGTATCAATCATGTTATAATGGCAGGCAGTTGGTGGTATATTATCATTTATAACACGCTGAAGGAAAAGAAAAAACGAGGAGCTAAGGATGGAAAAAGAAGATTAGAGAAGTTAGAAGTTGCTGCCGTAACGCTTAGGTTTTTGGTCTCTCTACATAAAATTATCCAAAATTATGTAAAAATTATCCCACAGACAATTTATCAAAAATGAAAAATGTTCCTTCAAATTATGAGAATCTGTTTCTATCGATAGAAAACTTCGTAATATTGAGTCCTACCCGGAAATCTTAGGTACACAGTAATCACTCTTCACGTCTTCCACTGCGCCACCGAAGAGTTCTAGGTAATTTTTGATTGAATTTTTAATAGCATTTTTAATGCTAACTTTAACTCGAAAAACATCGGAAAAAATGAAACGCTCAAGTGAGACTTGAACTCACGACCTTTCCCTTACAGGGGGAATGCTCTTCCAACTGACACCTTTTTCGAGTTCTAGTTAATTCAAAATTCTTACACAATACACAAGGGTATTATATTATGGTAACGTTAATTAATTATACCGAAAATAATGAAAACAGTTAAAATTATAATTTGTGCTGGCGTCCATACATTCCAGAGTTAATTAATTAGGCAGATGGGAAGCGAAACTGTATAATTTTAGACGCTGAGGTAGTTTTCCAGGGAACACGCATACCAAGCAACTTTCAGGAAACGTTTATTTAAATGGAGGCTTTAGTTGATTTGCGACAGTTAGACCATTTTACGAATGTGCATCAAATTGTACTTATTTGCGTGCATATGTTAAAGGTACTGTGGCATTTTTTAAAACGATACTATGAAAATTTGGGATCATAGCTTAAAACTGCATGAAAATAAATGTATATTTTGGTAACTATAGTAAGATAATGTGTAGACTGTACCTACCTACCTATTGTAAATAAACAAAAAAAATTACATAAGTATACATTGTAAGGATTTACAGGAGTGAACTCTTCTATGTGTATGTAAATACCTATTTATCTATATAAGCTTTATGTAGGAGATTACCGTTCAGTTTACTTACTAAGTTTCAATGGCTTCTTTTGAATCAAGTGTCTTTGAGTATTATAAAGATTTGTAAAAGAATATGATAAAGTCAATATTTGTATGCATTGATATGGCTATTTGCATTGGTCTGGGTTTTTCAATGAATATTAGGTTTATATTTACATAATCATACAAGGTGCTAGAGACAAAATAAACTAAAGAAAATAAGGATATTAATAAAATATTTACATACATAATGCGTCGTGGAATTCCTCCGCATCGTCACCGACCGGTAACGTACCCAGAAGGCTGGCTGCATTGCCACGTTGAATGGCAATGCTTAACCTCTGTGCAAGGTAATAACCAGCCTTCTGGTCACGTGTGGCGTCGATCAGCCGCTTTGCTAGATCTTTATAAAGAAAACGGGCACTTGGGCCCCATGTCCCCAACGTTTCAACCCCAAACGGCTCAAAAACATAATCACCTGTTAAGTTACAGTATTTGCGCCGTTTGAGGTTTTCTGCAGATGCAGCAGCAGCGCCGGCACAGCCTGCTGTGCTTGGAAGATGTGAAGGCGCAAGGGTGTCGACACACGTTGCGTCCCACACCAAAGGCCTACCCATCTTCCAAGGTAGCAACGACATACCATCCGGTCTCTTGCCATCGTCACGCACCAGCCCATTAGGTTCACGAATGGCTGGTACGCCAGCGGTGACAAGAGCACGACGGATAATGTCGTTGATGCAGGCGTGTCGCGATATACGCCCAGCGCTTCTGCTGCATGAAAGGCCATGGTGCCCAAGGCTGTCGACAGCTTCACCGCAGTGGCAACGATGGGGAGAAACGCACGGCGCTCCTAAGCGAAGGCAAGTGGCAAGGCGGAAAGTGGTATCGTCCAACATAGTACCTATGTTGGGCGATGGGAGTGCCTGAATCCACAGGCCTGACTCCCATTCCCCCACAGCCAGCAGGCGCGCACGCTCTGAAACATGGTAAGATGTGTGTAATAATCTTTCTCTTACCAGCTTGCAGAGCGACGCATCCCATTGTCTCTGGGAGAAAAGGTTACCAGGCAACTCGGTGTTGGGACAAGCAACCTTCCAAGCATTAATGGCATCGGACTTACACGACACCTCCGAGTTAACCTGTGTGTTGATAAGAATTTTCCTGGTTAACTCCTCAGTGCCGTGGACCGATGACAAAAATGCTGGAAGGCTAACATCTGAAATTTTGCGAACGCCGAGACCACCCAAGCGAACTGGCAAGGACGCTTGGAGCCAGGCTCGGTCGTTCAAGGCCACATTTAATATTGTACTGAGAGTGTTTTGCAGTATGTTATCAATTTTGGTCAAAAGTGTCAAATGTTGCCAAAATGGGGATGAACGAAGTGCATGAGTAAATTTAGGTACAAAAAGACAAAACCGAAGTATAGTAAAGGCCGAATGGACACTTATTTTTTGTAAGTGATCTGTGATGTTTTCAAAATTTTGAATTTTTTCCTCGATAAATGAATGAAACCCATCTTCTAAAACTGGGGACCCCAGGAGGCGTAGAGTAGCTTTTTCTAAAATTTTGATATTGGGAGCTAAGTGGTTAAATTTTACTATAGTCGAGAGTCTGTCTGTCGATAAAGATTTCGCATTTGTCAGAGTTGAGTTGTAAGCCGATAGATTGAAATTTATTTTTAATTAGTTCTAAGTCTTGTAAAACTGTATGTACATCACCCCCTAGAGTCCCGTCGTCTAGGTACCAAATGTTGAATTTTGAATTTATTTGTTGTATGATGGGATGTATTGCAAGACTAAAAATGACTGGTCCCAAAGGATCACCTTGCTGACAACCAACTGCTGATTCTAAAAGATGATTCTTGTAAACTAATTTTGTCGGGTGTCTATAACATTGCCAAAGAAATTTATAAATATGGGGAGTTTCTAATTTGGCTTGGGTCAGCAAGGTATCCCGATTCACTGAATTGAAGGCATTCCGTAGGTCAACCTTCAAAATGACCACTGCCAAGGTACGTCGAAAGTGCGTGTATGGCAGCCTCACAGCCCCCTTTCGATCCGAAACCGAGTTGAAGGGGCTGGAATTTTGCTGCAAGCTCGGTACTATAGTACTTGCAGCAAATTTTGGCTGCCAATCGCCGAAAGGTGCTTCCTACGGCAATGGGACGAATGCCACCGTCCCTCTTGCGCAGAGCACAAAGGTTGGCCCCATACAGAATATTGGTAATACCTTCGTCCACATTGCCGGAGAGCATTAGATTAACTAAGGCCGTCAGCTCCTTCAGAAGGGCATCGCCAGCCTCGCCAGCGCTCGGGCACATTAAATCCTTAAGGTGCTGGGGAGTGAGGCCATCGAGACCGCCAGCAGATCCGCTCCGGAAGGAGCAAACGGCTGCGAAAACGTCCTTGGCAGTAACACTGAGACATTCAGTGTCAGAAGTTGGTGGTTCTGGGAAAGAGAGGTCAATTGATGCCGGTGGATGCTTACTCTGCAACCCCGCGAGCGTGTCTGGAGAGTAAGGTGCCACCACATCGCTACTAAAAAGTAACCTCGACGCTCCCCTAATATCACCTTCCCTTATTTTATTTTCTATAAATTTAAATTTGTTGGGCTGAGAGTTGTAGGTATAAGTTAATTTTGATTCAAAATTATATATAGAATTGAAACAGTTATCTTTAATTTGGGTTGTCAAAGATTTTTGTGTACTATTGTTTTTTATATGTAATATTCTGTAAGGGAAGGTTAACAAGTGCTCCCAGGCCGATATAGAGTTCACATTAATACGTGCTTGAGAGCATTAGCTAAATTTTGAGCCACCGAGGGTCTTGCGCCTCTGGGTATTCTCTTTAAAACCGGGACGGAATTTTTCATTTCACTTAAAGACTGCCAAAAAGGAATTTGGGAGGAGTTGGGTGAAACATCTAATACAGGGGTCGTGGGACTTGGAAGTACATTTTGACATTTGTGGATTTTGCCAATATGCACTTTCAAGCCCCGCTCACCTTTGAAAAATCGGGCCTGGGAACAATATGGGCAGCGCACAAAGTTACTTATAGAAGCGGGTTGACCTGAACACACATCCACATTGGCACTGCCGTTAGAGTTTTGAGACATTTGGATTACACTTACGTATATACACTATTATTTATAAAAATCACTAAAAATATAAAATACACGTATAAACAAATTTGACAGTCTGATTTTCTGTTCTCAACACGCCTGCGCCTTAGCATCCTAGCAACGCGAGGACCGACGCGACGCCACAGCGCAGCGCCAGCGCGATGCACTCACGTTGCCCTAGGATGCGCTGCGTTGTTTTCAGCAGCACTTCAAATAACTTAGCCCAGCTTCTTAGCTGTCCACTACTGGACATAGGCCTCTCCCCGTGTTGGGGGTTTTGACCTGCGTTGGGGGTTGGTTTTATTTCGAGTTTTCCTTCTCTCGTAGTGGTGTCGTCTGCATATTTTTCTTGATAGTAATAATATATTATTAATATTGTTAATAACAATTATAGTAATATTTTATTACATTCATATTTTGACATATTCAAATTCAAATATTAAGGAGGAAGAAAGACCCCAAGCTGGACGGCGGTCGGCCTCTCCCCGGCCGACGTACAGGTGTTGGCGACGTCGGTGGGGAGAAATACTCGTCGGAGCTCGACGCCTCAACAGTAGCGGGCCTCGGAGATGTGGATTCCGGAGGCTGCGAAGCGGAGCTGCACGACGAGTCCGAGGGTGTAGGTTGTGCGTAGTTAGTTGCTTGTTTGGCCTTCGCCCGTGTCAACATATTATGTATGTATTTACAAAACAAAAGTATATAAGTATTATCCGCATTCTTGATTCCATAACACAAGCTAGTTAAGTTTCCCATGGGTCTAGATAGCGTTGTGTGGAATGTTGTGGGTTATTTATTTATTGAATATTTATAGATGATAATAGATTCTATAGAATGTGCTTATACGATACATCCTACTAATATTATAAACGCGAAAGTTTGTGAGTATGGACAGAAATTCTCAAAAAAATATTACACACAGGAAAGGAATAATAAGGAATAGTAGAATACCTCTTAGAAGGGGTCGAGAATATAGGCCAGTAGATTATACATGTAACAATATACAAAATTCAACCAACACCAATCTAATCTCCAACACAAACTTAATCTTCTAAGCATATAATATACGCGCCAATTTAAACGTCTTACAAACTCTATAAAGCTAATCCTTATTTCAATAAAACACCCTGTAAAACTTAGACAGCACAAATGAACAGCTAAACTTTATAGCGTCATATGCATAGCAAGGTGGCCGTTAACCCTTCTTAACGGCCCACAAACTACCCCAAAGAGGGATTTCGGAAATCTTTCAGAAACCCCATTATATTCTGTAGGGACTGTAAAAGATACTGGTGCATGGATAAACAATGTTTGGAATTGTTTTAGGTCAGTCCTTTGAATAGTTGGGGTTGTATCGCGAGGCAAACTTTGACTGATGAGATGACGCGTAAGTTGGTTAGAGAAGTTCGGTGTAGTAGATGTAGTTGTCTGATTGTTTAAACATTTTATTTTATTGGAAGTATTAAGACGGTGGATATGTTTTGGTATAAACAAAGTGTGCCTGGGGATACTGATCATATGAACTGATAGGCAGGTTTTTTATAATGACTGACGGAATAACCAATGAACACATAATTTTTTAAGTTCAATTCTTCCAATTTTAGCAGAATAATTTATCATTATTAAACTGCATGAAGATGTTACTGTTAAAAAATCAGGAGAATACATATGTTACGTAAGTCCTACTAAACACCTTCGGTTTTTCAATTCCTATGATGACAGCAAATAGGGGTACAGTCGCAAATTATATGTACAGTCCTAGACGCCAAATTGAACTGCTCGAAATAGGTAAAAGCATACAAGCGGATATGACAATATGTGCCCAACTCCAAACCTTTGAAATGCAATCTTCTGGCAAGTAGTAAAATTTGGTTTCGTTTCACAGTATTTTTATTTCGTAAATTCGTTAAAGAAAGTCTTTCTTGCAGCGCAGTAAATTTTAGCAGCCGTGTAAAATCTAAAGTAATTAAACTTCAAACAGTTAATTAAAACAGAGTCATTCTAAAATTCCTTCAATCAATAATAAGTTTTTCCAAATAAAATATCGCCCGAAGTCCCGAACTTTATAAAAAACAATGTTAACAAGCTCAAGAATCAATCTTTATGATAAAACCACCTTAGTATAACAAGATCTCTTTTTAAAGCACCTGTCACACGTGTGCTAAAAAACATAAGCAGAGGTGTAGTGAGTATTTCTTCATAAGAGCGTAGTCTTCACTAGATGCCTTGTGAGTACGTTTAGCCTTTGTTGCTACTAAACATAAGAACATCACTTTCATGGTCTGGTCAAGAGCTCACAAAGTCCTAACAACATATTAACGTATAATTTTAATACCCCTCGCAATTTCACTGTACAACAAACTGCTAAACATCTACCAGCTTAAAGGATTACATACAAATTCACTCGGAAACTAAAACTAGAGAAAATAATGCGTAAATTAATGAACAAAACTAGTTGAGGTATTGTTAGGGTAACCATGTTACAGTTGCAAATAATATGAAAAATAAAATTTTAGTTACAAATTATATGAGATTAATTTAACGTAGTTCAATGGTTATTGAATGGAACATGCCATTTATAATTAAGAGTATAAATATCGTAATTACATCTTAATATGAACATCCTTTTGTAAATTTGGCTTCCAATTCAGTGAAATATTGGTTTAGGGCACTTGAACTTTTGCCTTGAGATGAAAAATAAAATTGAACTATCAAATCTGGGTCAAGTTGTTATTTTAGATTACACGAACGTTTATATATAGTGTTATCGTTGGAAACACACTACATAATTACTTCTGGTGCATGTGCAGGCTACGATAGGATATATTTATATATCAATCAAGGTATAAATTATCTGAAGTACCTATTATTACACGCATAGCCATTCTTTGTGCAAGAAGACCATGAAAATTTCATACGCGATTTAAAAAAAATTAAGATTCATCCAAAAGAATTGTTTGATAAAATACTCCATAAATTGACTAAAAGCTCTTAATCCCCAATGTTTTAGTCCAGCGATTAAAAGGATTTAATCAGATAATAATATATAAACCGAAGCTTTGACATCCAGTAAATTTTGTTATGGATATTAATCTGTTCATACATACTTGGTATTATAAACAGACTGGATTTATTAGACTGTTTAAACTGGTATTATTTCAATAGTTAGCACAAGCAGTTTAGAGCAAAAATATTGTATTATAATTTACCCGTATTTTAATACTAGCCTTCCTCAGGTTTCAGATTCACAACGAATTCAAACGTACTAGTATCATTGTGTACTCGTTCTCCGGTTGCCTGTACGTAATCTTGGTTAATTTGATTACTCTTTTATTTCGTCTACCTCACTGCAAATGACCGAGCCTGTGTGTTATTAGATGCGTGTACTGAATTACAAAATAAACGACAGACTTGCCACGCATGTGAGGGTAACGATGCCAAATGTAATGCATTCACATATACTCCACTTATCACTTATTTAAGTGACATTCAAAATTGGTCGTGGTATACAATTTGCAATGTCGTATTATCGATAATAATAACGGGTATCTGATACATCGAGAAAATCTATTCAAATACTAGCTTTTGCCCGCGGCTCCACCCGCGTGGATGTCGGTTATCGCGATAAAACATAGCCTATGTCCTAATCTACCCCTATACCAAATTTCATCAAAATCGGTTCAGTGCTTTAGGCGTGAAAGCGTAACATACATACAGACAGACAGACAGACAGACAGACAGAGTTACTTTCGCATTTATAATATATTAGTATAGATTGTATTGAGCAGTTAGAAAAAACATAATATGTTATATTATAATATTTTATTTTAATGTAATTTATATAATTCAGTTCGAAATTTGAATTTATTCTTACTTCTCCCAAAAATACTAGAAATGTCCATATAATACTAAATTTTAATATTTGCGTTGGTATTAAAATTATTTTTAGGACCAGCACAGTCCCGCTACGTTTGGACGTGTGGTGACCCCTAGCGAGTCGGGTTCGTGCCGGTATAATTGCGGGGAAAATAATCTTTCCACCGGTTATTGGTCCAAATGACCATTTTGTTGGGCCGACATTAATTTTCATGAGCCCTGTGCTAAGATGTCTGTTGATTAAATTAGACCCTGCTCGTTAGGTGCGCATATGCCCTGCTACTTGTTACCTTGTAGCTGCTTTATTAAACGCGTTGGGTATAGTTTGGGTAGTAAATCTAAAAGTTTTGACGTATATTATATTACATTGATGTCGTGTGATTGTGTGGCGTTTTGTTTGATGAGAGTAGGGACTAGTGGTAAGGGTTTGTTGTAGCAATGTTGAAGTAAATTTATTCAGAAAACAAGTTTATTTCTGGAATTTTTGGTAGGAAATGAAAGTGAAATAGTCAATCGGTTTTCTTAAATAAGCTCGCAATTAGTGATAACCACTCAAATTAACAGGGTTAAAGTGATTTTCATTAAACTGAAAGTTCATGAAAATAATAATGGATTTATTTGACTATAAGTACTTACTGCAAATCAATAAAAGTAATTCCAAGGTGACAGCGTCAAAGGAACCGATTATAGAATAATTAAAACCAAATGTTACTTTTTTATCTCAGAATCCATACTAATATTATAAATGCGAAAGTAACTCTGTCTGTCTGTCTGTATGTTTTTTTTTTATATATATAGGACACGTCAATTTGACTTCACCTCGCTTTCACGCTATAAAGGTAGATTAGACCTTGAGAAAGGACATAGGCTACGTTTGGTTGCGATAACCGACATCCACGCGAGTGGAGCCGCGGGTAAAAGCTAGTAGTTAATAAAGTACAACCAGAGATCCATCTTAGAATGGAATAAGACCAATTGACTACGAAGTAAACAATGCAGTTTGAAGCCATGTCTGCAATTATCCGCACAGCTTCAGCGTGCAATGAGTGAACTCGCCTAACATTTAACTCGCACAATTCTCTTTGAAGATCTAAAATGAATAAAAATCCCGACTGCCACGGAAAAGAACATGGAAAGGCACCCATCTAGTAAACCGAAAGCAAATTAATGGGTACCGCCTGCTACAAAAAAATATTTTGATCCTTTCAGTGGCAGTCCATTTAGGGTTTTCTTTATTTTATTTTTTTAATCATTTGTTTTATTTTATACTTTTTAGTTATGATATCACATGTATACCTTTGTACCCGACTGCCAAAGGAAGGACGGTAATCTTTTTCGAGACTATGTATGTATGTATGTCCATTTATTTGTCACGGCCTACAGCCTGAACGGCTTGACGGATTTGGACTTGTGTGGTGTCATTTGATTCGTCGTGATTGTGTGAGTGACACCAGGTACCTTAAAATTTCGAAAAAATCTAAATCGTGGATTTTTGGCGCCTAAACGTATGTTACCCATTACTACCCATTAATTAACCCATTACCCAAAAATTTGATTGGCAAATGGGTACCGCCTGTTATCAAACTTATTTCGATCTTTTCAGTAGCAGTCGGGTTTTTTATTTTTTAATCATTTGTTTTTTAAAAGCCAAATTCATATCTACAATGACCTGTACCACTAACATCCGTATTAAAAGTTCACTACAGTTCATTAGTTATACGTAGTCAGCAACAAATTTGCCCCGGCCCATAGTGTTGCTCGACGAGGTGGGCAAGCTCTTCGAAAGAGTGATTGCCAAGCGCTTAAGACTCCTCTAAAAGCGTAACAAATTAATATTTATTTACTTTTAATATCTATATAGTAATGTAGCACTCACTTTGGGACTTTCTACTATACAATGAACTAGCTTTTACCTGCGGCTCTACCCGCGTGGATGTCGGTTATCGCGACCAAACTTGGTCTATGTGATAATCCAGGGTGTCAGCTAACTCCATACCAAAATTTATTATAATTGCTCAAGCCGTTTAGACGTGAACGGTGAAAGAGTAACAAACATCCATCCATACTTAAAAACTTTCGCGTTTATAATATTAGTAGGATGTCAGTTATGTTGTATCACGGCCTATAATAATGACTGAATAGCATAACATAACATAACATATAACATAAACTCACGCCCGTATTCCCCGAAGGGGTAGGCAGAGGTGCTAGCACCCACGTTTCGCCAGTTTATGTTTAGGTCCCAATGTAATAGGTGGCGAGCCTATTGCCATTAACCGGGCACTTATACACCTGCGATAAATACACACATAACTTCGAAAAGCATCGAAAAGTCATTGGTGTGTGCCATGGTAAACCTGGGATCGAACCCGAGACCTCGTCTCAGCAGTCCATTACCCATACCACTAGGCTACGCGGCTACTGACTGAATAGCCTCTGATTAAAAATGGTACAAGTATTGATTACAATCTGAAAGTACATAATAGACTTTTTATCCCGGGAATACTTTCCCATAGGTTTTGAGCCATGACAACAGCTGGTATAATATAAATTATGAAGTATTGAAATCTAAATAATATCCCGAAGGAGTCAACAGAGATGCTATCACGCCACACCTATGCCTGCCGGGGTGCGAGAGATATGCTTTTGGCAATCTCACCTCCGGCAACCAAGGACCCAAGACGGCGTGCGTGTTAGTCGGTTCGAGTCCGACATAACCACCTCCACCGGCTCCGTGGGTGTGGTATCCGTGGTGATTTATCGCACGATAAAAAAAAAACACCTACGCTGATATATACTCGCCAAATACAAATTTTAAGAACTTCCTTCCTTCAATACACACAATAATAGATCTTAATACGCCATAATATACTGAAGACGTGCAACATATTACCCATTTTCCGTTGACATTTTCACCAAATTGGTGTGAACAGTAAGCGGCTTCCAGTCTCCAGTAATCTTTTTAATGTACTTAGACGTCGGCGTGTGGTAACGAGGCACAGGCGAGGCTTCCTCAGCTGCCGATGTGGATTTGTGACGTCAAATGTGATTTCAACCTCTTTGGTATTAACGGTAGACGATGTATTGGTTTTTCCTCTAAATTATTATCAGAATATTAAATAAAATATTGTAGGGTATAATCAGTACTTCGTGGGTATATCTGATGGGGTTTAAGGTACAAAGAAAGCATAAATATCAGACAGGTTCTTATATGCATTTTTGTAACATCTAGTGCAGATAGGACAATTTGAGAGATAGCATAGTTATCGGAGATGGTGGTGATATTACATAGTGCTAAGTATAATTTGTCATATTGGTTCCAGAATGCAAATTAAAGAATGCTTAGGTCTTTTGAAAATAACATAACATAAGGCCTTATTGCTCTGCAGCAATCTCCTTCAGGCAACCATGGGATGGAGAGAAAACAATAGGAGACAATTATTTAGGGCAGTTAGGGCAGCATACATGTTATTAGAAAATGAAAATAAACATAATAAATATTCGGGAATCAAACCTGCACCTTCTGATTTACAACCTGATCATCTACCATGACACTAACTCGTGTATGCTTTCAAAGGCAACCTTACACATCAATTACGTCATGTCACATTTTTCATCTTAACCCTTTGGCTGCGTTCCAAATCCCTTTCACCAAAATATTGTTTTTATACAGAGCTAAGTGACCACGAGGCTTGCCTGCAGGAGACACCTGCGTCGTGCCGGGTGAATATCAAACGAACCGTGTCGGGGGCATCCGGGGCGTCAGACGGAACCGAGTCGGTGACATCCGGTTCATACATCGAGCTAGGAGCGAATGGATGCGGTACGGTTAACTCGAGGGTACTGTTATTCATTTCGTTTACGCATTCATGAGGTTTTGTTTGAAATATAAAACAGAGGATTAAGTCAAGGACCTTTTTGATGTGAGATGTTTATTGCCACTGCGTCGGTGCGTTGAATATATGATTCGCTCTTGACTTACGAATTTGTTAATTAATATTTTTAAGAATACTAGACCGTACGGAGTGTCCTAGAGGCTCAATTCTCACTATTACCTTTTGAGCCAAGGCAACATCACCTGTAGACCTACTTATTGACGAATGAAGCTCTAGTGCGAGCTTTCCTTTAGTCGCTCTCATAAAAGTCATGTAAACTAATCCAAAAGTAGGAAAAGTAATAAGTGGGTTCCAAGACGAGGGTCACAGATTCAATTAGAAAAGCGCAGAGATGATAATGATGATGATAGATACTATAAATTTTTAGACATGTATATACACTCACACACACTCCTATAAACCACATTGTAACCAGTTATAAGTATATGATGCACTGTCCCAAATATCACGTAAAACTCGTCTTATTAAATCAATAGATATTATTACCACATGTGCGTAAAAACTTGCCTCCAACACTGCCTACATCGAAAATATCTTATTTACATTACATTACACGGTAACCCACTCCTCGGCTTGAATTATGTATCTACGAAAATAGTCGGAGGGCTCGTGGCTTTGTTTAGTGAACAAATTATGTGAGCTCGTACGTCATATTATGTCATGAGGGGGAGGGAGGGAGGGGTGGAAGTTACTCCGGACTGTCAGGGTCAATTATATCAAGAGGTGGAGTTGAGTTTTCTTTGAATGAGAGAATTATTTAGTTCGTAGGACAGTTGAGAAAGTTATATATACCTAATTGTTGTAGATTTATAATGTGGTGAGTATATTTACTTACTATTATGACGACTGGTATTTTTTTTTATCGTGCGAAAAATCCCCACCGATACCACCCCCATGGAGCCGGTGGAGGTGGTTATGTCAGACTCGAACCGACCAAACTTTACTTGGTTGCCGGAGGTGAGATTGCGGAAAGCATTCATTCGGGGATGACGACTGGTATGGCCGCGTGGTTTCCGGCAGAGTAGAATTATTTGGACCATCCCATCTGTTCCCATGCGGGTACTTTGTTTTTTTTTATTTACACTTTATTGTGCACATAAATTGTATTTAAACAGAATAGTGATATGTTATGTACAAAGGCGAGCTTAACTCAGAGTTCTTCTGATGCCGACTGTACAAGGTGACTAAGGGATAAGGCTGTTTAACATCATATGCAATCTCAGATGCATGGCTTGAGTCAGAATAGTTCCTGGAATACAACAATGGGCTCACCACCTATTACATGGAACCGAAGACAATGATTGGTGAGACATAGGTCTTGATTCGCTTCTGCCTAACTATCTAGTGATGGAGGCTATGTAGTAAATTAAGCTGTAGGTAAAAAAACTCTTAATAACATCTTCATAATATTTTTTGTGTGCGTCTCTGTGTTGTGTATTCAAGGTGCTTTGAGTACTACCAGGATTAACAATCATATATCTTGGAACTAGTCACGTCACAGTACACAGCTTTTATAATTCAAAATGAATAATTCAATATCAATAATTCTGCATAGACCATTAAATTGGCACTTACGTCAATACAAAAATAAATATTAAAAACTAGTTTAGCTAATGGACCACCGGAATTGAAACGCAGTTCAAACCTGAGAAGACTCCGGGAAGAAACATAGCGGGCATTTTTTTGGTCTATTTACAACCACTCACTTAGTCTAATACCTACTTATAGTCTAGATACAGTGATTTGCTTGAGTAGTATAGCTGAGCGAACAGCTTATTTCCAAGCTTGTTTATCCTCTAAATATTATTGGATTTTAAAATAGCCTTTCTGGCACAGTTTACGCATAACTACATTATTTTTATTTATATGAGCACTGCGCCGTACTACGAGGTGCTATGGCGGTAGAAGAACTCAAATTCACTAAACGCAGATTATAACAAACCACTACGCGCCACGTCCGCGTTTTTTCCACGACTTGGGGTGAAGATAATATGCTGGGAACTATAGTTACGTTATACCATGATTGAGTTAGGAGAAAATTTGTAAGATGTGAAAGTTGGATGTCTGTTACGTTCGCAAGTCAAGCACGCTCAAGCTAAGGATCTGGCTGGCAATTGGTAAAGGACTAGACTATAGCCTAGAATAACACAAATACTAGTTCGTCTCTATTATAGACTCCCATAAGTTGTGGCAACGGGATAAAAATTCCACGGGTGTGGAGCCGCAGACAATATCAGCTGTAGAAAGCGGAGTTCGTAAGAAAATTAAGTAGGTATTTGTCGTTTCTAAAATGGCTTCGTTTCGTTTGGTATTCAACTCGAGTGTCGCTTCACAATTGCACCCTTGGCAGATGTATGTTACTCGGATGTATTGAGAGTAATGAGATTATGAGGAAAAGTTGAGTTGAGTTGGTGTAGCAGTGTAGCGCGTGTAGCAGTTACTGATCACCAACTTCAAGAAAAGAGCGTACTCTCTATTGAAAGGAAGGCAACGCACTTGTGACTCCTCTGGTGTTGTGGGTGTGCATGGGCTGTGGTGATCGCTCACCATCAGGCGATCCGTCTGCTCGTTTGCCTCCCTATTCCATAAAAAAATTCCCACGCCGAAAGTATAAAAGTTTGATCTTTCAGCAGGTAATCATTTTTCTTCATCTTATGCTGGCACTATACGTAGCTGGATACATCTGCCGACGTCTTCCCAATGAACACTGATGCGTCGTCATACGTGTGGACACACCGCGCTCGCTCACGCTGAAACCCTTTGATCTGTGCCACAAAAACCAACAATTACGGATGAGTGCCGGATGCATCTGCGGACGATAAATACCTACAACAGATGAGCTAATTACATACTCTACGCCTGCGCCGATGACGTCCGCAGATGCATCTGACTAGGTGTGTATTGCTGGCTTTAGCGTTAATGGCAGGCCCATCCGACTTTTCACCTCTGATTCTGGGGTCCGCTTTTCCTAATCTAACTGCAGGTTTTGGCTTGTGGAGGAACGAGGTGTGATGTTCCTTCAATACAAAGAGAGGGTCCTCCGACCAGGTAAGGTTATCACGCCTGGCGGGCCGCGGCCCAACGATAGTCGTTGGGATGTAGTACATATATTGTACCAGCGGGAGAACTTCACTTTCACGATGCAGGATTCGTAGTGACGTAGTAGTTCGGCTTGCTGTCGCTAGATGGCGCTGGGTACATGTGGTATTGCCACAGGCTGATCTTCGATATTTATCCTGAAGCGACCAACAGTAGGTAATCATTATTACATCATAATAATTTTGATTATGACACTTTTACTATGTTTTTCAACCTGACCAGTTTCACGTCACGGTATTCTCAAAGGTTTATAATGACAGTTTGATGATGAGAAACCGTCATCATAAACCTTCATGACTGCCAATAATGCCCTATATATATGTGTGCAAGTTCCACCAAGTAACATCGATCAACATTATAATAAATAATATATAAAAATATATCGATTATAAAAACCATTAGGTACAAGGTGAACTCATATACTCGTACCTACAATTGCGTAACACTAAGCAGCATCATAAATAAGCATTTGCGAAATTACTTCAAAGCATTTTAGAATTTCTGATAAGATCACAGATTTCTCGCGCAATAGGAATTTGTATGTACCACATTCGATTAAATATTACAATTTAATATTCTTTTATAAGAACATACGTTAAACATCAAAAGGAATCCACTTACTTACGTGTATGCGCGTAGGTATTCAAAGCGATAGATCAAAGAGTAAATTATTAACAGATGTATAGGCTCAAAGCAAAGTACCTAAATTAAGCGAACATTATTAAATTGCTATAATTAAGTACCTACGGTATCCCTTGGGGAAAATAGCGTAATATGATTTAATCTTAGGAAAGCAATATATCAGTAAGTATCTACGTATAGTTAGCGTGAAAAGTAAAGATCATTTTAGATTTTGAAGATTAATTTTTGAGCAAAGTAATTTAATTATATTTCTCAGTGAAAATATGATTCAGGAAAAATCTTACATAATGAAAATAAAATTTATTTAAATAATGTAAGTATATATCTATATTTCAAATTATTGCAATTTATCATCTACGTTAGACGCTAACCATATGTCCATTTATTAAAAACTTTGTACTAGTGTGGGATTTCGTATTTTAGGGTTTATATAGAGGAGAGCAGAAAGAGAGAAAATATCAGTTTGCTATCACTTTAAAATAGACCTCCAGGTACAGAAAGTTGAATTCCGAAAATGTTGAAATCCCAAAACGATTACTTTCCCAAAATGATGATTATTTTTAGTTTCGCAAAATGGTACATGAAATAGTGTTACCTCTAAAATAATCAGAGTCTAGTACCCACAGCCCACAGCTACAAATATAGGACTAGTCTGTCTATACATTTAACGAAACATGTTTAGGATTTACTTAATTTTAACTCATCGTCATCCATGTTATCCACCACTGTTAACATGGTACATGTTTACGATGGTGACCCTCTTTCCGAGACTTTGCCTTTAGCTTATCATCAGGCGAGGTGAAGTCAAATTAACGTGTCCTGTATAAAAAAAAAGGGTTTGAATATACATATTCAGTTAAAAATGGAATTCGTAAAGTTCCGTTACTCGATGTGTAATTTAATTTTAATCTATACATAATAATTGTATTCCAAATTAATTAATGATTGCTTAGAAACTAATTACTATTGAGTGCAGGTTGCAGCATAATCTCTCACTTGGTCTTTGTAATCCTGCGGTCGGTTGTCGGCACGTCGATACGCTGCACTAACCACCAATGCAGCAGCGGCCCTTATTTGCAATTAGGTACTGCTGAGAGATTCCTAAGTGCTTACAAACCGTATTTTACTATATTATAATACGTTATTAACTGTCTTTTATTATAAATAATGATTTATTCAAATAATATAATAATTATTTGCTGTGTTGGTTCCCGGTGGAGTAGAATAGGACCACTCCAGCTCATCCTGTGGGTGTCGTAAAAGGCGACTAAGGGATAGGGCTGTTCTCCATCCGACAGTAAACATACAGCTCAAGATAAAATGCCAGCTAGACGGCAATAGGCTATACTGAAAATCGTAATTTGCGAAACGTGGATGCCAGCACACCTATACGTATCCCTTCGGGGATTTACAGACGTGAGTGTATGGATGGATGGATGGATAATAATTCAAAATTGTATTAAATTTAAATATAAGAAAATTAGGGCAGCCGTGTATCAAGTTTCTTATAAGCACACAGACATTAATTTTGGCCTTTAAAAAATATTATGTTACCATTACATTTCGTTTTGATACTACACATTCGCTTTTTACTGTTTTAATAAAAATTCCATAGCTAATATCTTGGCAGGTATGACCGTAGAGTGCTTTTGTTGTATGCTGTGAAAGTGGGCGGCCATATTAATTAAAAAATACAAGCGTAAACCGCCTCGTCACGTGATTGACGTGCCCACCCCTTGGGACGAAGGGGTTTGATTAATACATTTAATTAAACTTCATGCGGCTCTTGTGTACCTACAGATTAAAAAAATATGCTCATATGTTCAAGTTTTTTAGGTTGTGAAAAAGCGATATACTAATTTTTTATTTTTTTAAATATTAATAAGGTAATCTATGACGTATTAACTGGCAATACGAATTGATTAATTTTGAACCATTCTTATACAACTTCAGTCACATACAAGAACATGGCCCACCTGATGGAAAGTAGGCACACAGTAATCGTGTCCTATGGACGTGTGTAACACCAGGGGACTCACACTCTTGCTGCCGACCCTGTCACAAAAAAAATCATTCGCAGTACAAGTGATTAATACCTTTTAACTCCTTACTTAGTGGAAATAATCTAAGAACCACCAAAGCATTAGTTAAAGTCTTGAAACCCTACTTAATAAGTAATGTGGCAGTAATAATAGGTAGTAATAGTTTAAGTTATTTGATTCCAAATTGTGTTACCTGTTGAATAATTAGTCACTGAGAGATCCCTGAACTGTCTTATACGGTCCCATGCGTGAATTATACAAAAAGGCAGCCTTAAGACGTGCTAGAGACACACTAGAGACATGCTCGCCTTGACATTGCCTCGCTTTAAGCTTGCTTCACTTTAAGCTCGCATCGCTTTAAGTAGGCCTTTTCTGTGTAAGTCACGCCTAATCAGAGGTCACACGCACGTTTTGACCTTATTAAACCTCTATATACTCTATTTGAATTATCGATTGGTACCTAATTACCCAATTGACTGATTCAAATACATTTTAAATCATAAAAAGTAACCTTGGCTTCAAAGCAATTATATAATGGAATTCTATGAGTACCTTCAAAATGATTTTCAATAACGTACGGCCAGACACATTTCTGATTACTGATATAAAATGTGTTTTTAATGCTGAAAACCGTAAATATTGCTTTTAGATTTATGATATGATAGATATTAACATGAAAAAAATTGCTGTATTGGGTCTGTAATATTTATTTATTCAATATGTACTACGCAGAGACTTAACAAAATAATTTTCTTTTTTCAACCTTAGACAAAGAGTGTGAAGATAGATCTAGAAAGAGAATGCATCTTATTACCTTACTATGACTTTCACATTTTTTGTTTTCTAAAATATGCGGACGTATGCGACACCAGGGGCGTTACAGTCGTGCTGCCTACCCTGAAGAAACCTTCTAATGCCTCTCTTGAAGAACCCCATATTGTAGTCGCTTGAGAAAATCACGGTAGGGAGTTCTTTCCACAGTATGAGCATGCGTGGGATGAAGTTTCTTTTTCGATGATTTAGCGCACTGTGCGCACTGTTTCCGATCGCAATGTCTGAGGATGAATTCCCTGCCTATGGCGAGCGGTGCGGTGATAAAATGTATCATATCATACTATGGTTTTCATTTTTTTTTTTAATTGCAAATCGAATGTAGTTCAATAAGCTTATTCCTTCTCTTTTGATTTTAAATGAAACATTCTCAACATCACTATTTATATGCACACACTGAATTAAAAAATATATGGTAACGGGTGCAAATTTAAGTTTACAACGAATTCTAAGTCAAACAAATATGTAACAGGAATAAAAACCTTCAACATTATCAATAAACGGTATCTCAATCAGTTTTTGTTAGTCGAATTTCTTTAAAATGAGCTCCCACAATTCTAAGTAAAATTTCATATTCATTGTGCGAAACCTTGATAATTACGGAACCAGACATGATCACGGGATGATTTCTTTCCACAATTACGAGTACCTTTGCACAACCAAACGAGGTAAATAAGGATAGCATTTAATGTTCCGCAGTGCACCAAACTTCCGTAACAGATCCGCTTTGCCTAACACCCAAATAAGTCTTCAACTTTGGAAGTTCTTTATTTATTCCCGCGGTACCACAGGTCGAGGGGGCGGGAACCTCTCCCTATTTCGGGGATAAAGGTCTGTTCGACTACGTTTGCCTGTACTTTATATGATGGAGAGTTCATTGTTTAGCTTTGAAAAGTTTGACAAGTCAATGAGCATTGGTTTGAAAAGTGCTAGGACAAGACGTTTAATGAACAGCAGAATATAAGGCCACAGGAAGAAAGATGTCTACAGAGACGTTCCGTATGTAGCACTTCGACTTCATGTTTGATTTTGACTTTAATTTATTATAGATTGTTTCTGTCGAATATGGATTATGAACGTTATACCATAGTTACATTTTGAAAATAGAGCTGTCATCAAAAAATATAACTGATTTCTCAAAAAATTGTAGGGGTTGATTACATCTTCTTTTAAGAGTGACGTATCTTTTCTATTTATCATATTATCAACAAAATCCATACTAATATTATAAATGTGAAAGTAACTCTGTCTGTCTGTCTGTCGGTATGTATGCTACGCTTTCACGCTTAAACCACTGAACCGATTTTGATGAAATATGGTATAGGGATAGGTTAGACCTTGAGAAGGGACATAGGCTATGTTTGGTCGCGATAACCGACATTCACGCGGACGGAGCCGCGGGCAAAGGCTAGTATTCCATAAAGTTTAGTCTTATTGATAACATTCTCACATTCTCGGTTTTTATAATCAGTTACAAGTGTTTCTAATGTGTAACGCATCCTTTTACATTGTTATAGTCAAATTTCGGACCCGAAAGAATCTTTCTAGTGCACCTTACCTAAAAGGACATTATGCATACATTTATCAGCCTAACCTTAGTTTTTTACCATCTAACGGGTCGGAAAAAAAAAAAAACACCGTTCCTAACCCAGATTACAAACGCAGATGCTGATGCAGCGGCATTATACTATCCTTACTAACCCATCGTAGAAGCCGATACAAACAATACAAGATGAATAGCTACATAGTTAACCTTTTATTCCATATACTACAAGACATCATTAACTGACAAGAAATAAATAAACTGTTTCTTAGTGTGTTCATTTATCACCAGCCACAGAAGACGAGCTCGATCGTATCGCTACTCGCTCCAATCTCGAGACACGCCGCGAACGACTCGAATGCGTGACAAATGACATGTGTTGACAACACTGTATGACATGTCATTATTAGAGAAGCCATGACGCAGATTTGTTCAGAAGAACCAGTCAAATCATGGAAAGGAATTTACAAACTATTGTCTGTGTATTAAGTTTGCCAAATGTATTGTGTATACGTGATTATTATAAAGCTGGAGAGTTTGTTGGTGTATCGCGCTAATTTTAGAAATTACTGGTTTGAATATTGAAAAAATCTTTTTGTTTTGATAGTCCGTTTATCGAGGAATCTGTTCGAGTTATTGTCATAAATGTCAGGAAATCCGGCAGATTCCCAAACATGGCAAAATTATTAAATTTTCATGCAATTCGGGTATATTGGGAAGACACGCAGTTTCGTAGTATACTACAGGCGAAGCTGAGGTGAGTTGTCCAGAGTATTATACGTGAATAATGCTTATAATAAGCATTTAGTTTTGATATCTGTTGCATATATTACAAAGAATGTGGAACTAACTGAATTATCGGATCTAGATGTTACTATTAAAGTTAACGGCATATTTACCATGTGTTGTTTGGAAATTTCGGAGTGTTGCAAGTGCCAACTCTCGTTAATTCTAATGACAATGTTAGTGATCACGATAGTTCAAATGTCCAAAACTAGATAGTAATTGAAATCTTACGATTATGGAGCAATCGATTATTACTTGAGCCGTTCATGTAGGTATTCCACCAGTTGGATAACGTTTAGGGATTTTGTTGAAGTTATATGTTACAACTTTAAATATAATTGTAGACACACTAAATTAGCGACACTAAAGTAACTTAAAACATGATGGCTTAAGTTTAATCATTTCTAAACATCTCAGAACTTTACGTTTAAAGATATGATTGCCCTATATTGACCAACTTAAAACAAAGAACTGCATGTTCGTTATGTACTAATTTGTTTTAATGCTACCGCTATAGTTTTAATTAAAACTTCATAATTGTAGGTATCTCTTCTAAATAATTTATATCGTTTACATTGTCTAAATGTTAAATGAACTATGAATTTTGGTTCTCACTTTGATTCTGAAATCAATTATATTAAAAATCCTTCTATTCAGTCATTAAACTACTGCATACTCTATTCTACCAGTCGATACTTCTATCATCGAAGTAGCCTTAGATAACGCGAGAGGGATCGTAAAGAGCTCCGTCGATGAAGCGGACTGTAATATTATAGATAAAGATTATTGTTTAAGGCCAACAATAGCTCCAGTTATCGACTAATGACAAAGGACTATGCTTTATTGAACGGGGGTTTCCGCCCGTACGATGTTTGGAGTGTTTATGTATAGTGTTATCTACGGGCTTTGTGTTGTGTATATATTGGTAGTATCGATGGTATATGAATAGAAATAGTTTACTTAGACAATGATAGGTGTGTAGATACATAATTTTTATTTGATTTAGAAATAGAAGATACAGAAATATATTTTAAGAGCGAACATTTATCCTTTTGAGATATGCAGAGATAGCAACTCGCCATCTGATACCGGTATTTATACCTAACAAACCGATGGTCAATTAGATATTCATGTATACAATCTAATACATATTATTTCCCTTAGCGCAAAAATAACCTTTATAAGATATCGCTACAAATCGGCCTACATAAACTTTTCCGTACCAAGTCACTTTATTACAGATTCGGGATTATTTACTTTACTCCTCAAAACATCACAGAGTATTCACTATTCTGTCTAAAGTACGATATTATATTGTAGAAGTATTTGCCTTTATGTCTTTATGTGATCCCATTCATTCTTAATATTAGACTAGACTTAAGTAATACGTCGTCATTTCTGTAATATACCCTCACGAACTCCTAGTTTGGATCCTATCTCAGAAATACCCGTATGACCTAATTTTTATACATTATATTCTTCAAAATAGTAATAATCAAGGTACCCGTTGAACCTGTCACAATAACACCTCCATCTCATGTTTAGACTCCTTTCAACTTTCTTCAAAATATTAAACTGAACATAATTTCTTCAATGCGTTTAAAATCAAACACACACCCTTACAGTAAACAAAATTACGATATTAAAAAATCACACGTGCAAGTTACCGAGTCGTGCTTCCACGCCGGGGGCACGGCGCGGCGCTCGATTGGCCCGCCGACTTGAATTATTCACCCGAATGAATATTTGCAGTGCAGTAATAAGCCCGCATCACGCGACCCGCTTCCTTATTTCATTTCAGGCTTAACATCCTGCACAATGTTATAGTTACCTCTTATTGCAAAGTGAAAGCGCTCCCAAACCTACCTGACAGCCGGTACCAGGCTGATTAACGACAAGCTCAAGTGCAGGTTTTCTTCTAGAGGTTAGATGATGCAGTCTCTCCCACAAAAGTCAAGATTAACAACTTATATAGACCGAATGGGAGAGTGGACCTCGCATTCCAACGTGTGATGTAACTAGGCTTAATGCTGTGTCGATGACAGTGGTCAGATATGATCTTGTTCTTGAACCCAGGTAATACACATTTCAACAGCAAGATTAAGACATATCGGGTAAAGATATCTGCCCTATATGGTGCAAAGAATTCCTATTTTGCTTTACTTTTCTTTGTTGCACTACTGTTGGACTTGGAATACTTGGAATATTACGACATGTTGTGATTCCTTCTTACAAAAATCTAGAATTTTTAAATTTTACAAGTTATGCTTAGAATAAGTAGCACAGAATAATTAATAGTAGTGCTTGGGTCTAAATGACGCTGTAAAATATTTTGCAGTACAAAAATAATAGGTATTTATGTATATTATTAGAACCGGGATTTATGTTACTGAGAGTAATGGGTTCTGGTTCAAATACCACACACAACATTAAACAGTCAACAATTTCATGTTTTTGATGAAGCCTTTCTATGCAACATTGAGAAATATGCATTTCAGCACTCTCAACAGGACCATGTAATATTGTTGCGATGAAACTTTCTAGGGCGGCGTGTAATTAGTCCTCAGTAAACAGGGAACTTGTAATTAACGTCCGGATTTGGTTGTAAAATTCCATTGAGATTTATTCAAATTTCACCAAGTTTGCAATCTCAAATTGGTAAGGGCTTTCATAATTGTCTAAATTAACAACTAGGAGGTCTGACATAACTGCGAATTCGTTTTTAATTATTTTTCGTACTAACTGTTGCCCGCGGTTCTGTCTGCGTGAATGTTGATAATCGAGACCTAGATGTCCTTTTCGAAGCTCAATTTCATGTACGTCAGTACCTGTCCTCAATTTGTATGTTACATTAGTCATTATTAATATATTTTTATTCATGCCAAAATGTTGCCCATCAACCACATTTATTCGATTATCATCACATACAGGAATATAGTGATACTGTCAAAACTTACACAATTTGTTTTAACGATTTACCTCTCAAATAACAACAACAATTGCAATTTGAAATGATGAACACAATCAGCAAACACGTGTGATCAAGTTATAACTAGTTCCAACCGAATAACTTAATTTTCAACTTCAAGCACTACACGCGAAATAAGCCACAGGGGTTCCGTATTTTCCCTTTACACGGAAGCGTACGTTCGTTTAGCCGAGGCAGAATTCGAATTAAATAGATCAACATAATCTCGTTCCCTACCGACACCGGCACACAATACTTGCTTAGGAGAAACAATGGCAGTAACACAAACAACTCCGGGACCCTTTCAATTCGTGATTAAAGTCCAAAAAATGGACCTCCGTAAACATAATTAGCGAGATGCAATTAAAAATGTAAGTACTAAAGCGTTCCTAATCTGAGTTTTATTTAATTTTCTGATTACAAAGGCGGTACTTTTCTGAAAATAGACAAACGTTGTATTTTTTTCTTCAGCCAAGATAATCTGATAATGTCGCGAAACCTCCGGAGAGGTCTCTTTGTTTCCACTTTGAAGACTCCAATTAGAAAGTGGGACACCGAACTGTGGAACTGAATTTTGAAGCATCATTTAAGCATTTTATTTAATACTAGCTACTTCCCGCGGTTCTATGCGCGTGTTATACTAATCCCGTTTTCACGACCTATGGGAACCTATTTTTGGCTAAAAAGTAGCTGGTATAATAGTGACCTACTCGTGTTAAAATTTATCTGGATGAAATTTTATCATAAGTAGGTATTATAGTTCAGCCGTTCTGGCGTGAATGAATAGCAAAAATGTAATCTATACGTCCATTTATCTATGCATTCCATCTGATACGTAAATTCATCCAAACAAACTTCCGCTCCCATCAACTTGCCGATAGCGCAATTGTTTGTGGTTGACGAAATTTTATTATCATTCTCGTCGATACATTTCTGTCAGGTGTCATTTTCTCAGTTATTCTCTTCCTTGACTAGAAATTTGTGCTTCCTGGCCATTATCCTGTTTTAAGCTTTCCATCTGTCTTTTATTGCTTTATTGTAATAAATGTAACTAAAATATAACTGATTACTTTTTGCAGGAAACGTTTGTGACTGCTTATACCTTCATTAATGAAACAGTAAATAATCCTAACGTAATATTTTGAAATGATTTGAATAGCCCACGGTATGACATCAATCAAAACACTCAACTTTTATCCCAGTTTCAATAGAACTTATCATTTTGACGTTTATAAAAAATATGTAAGCCGATTTGACTTGGCAGTCAACTAGTCTATTCACTGATATCAAAGTAAAAATATAATACTGGAATATGTTTGAAGTAAAAATCTAAGAAATAAAGGTGAATGTGTAACACTTTTCTCCAGAGAAAGAAAACATCGGAGGAAATCTCCACACTCAAAAATATTGATAGTATGCCGAAAGAAGTTTGCATTAACAAGCCAACTTTGTACTCGTATTACCAAAGAAGCAAATAAATGCACTTTCTACCTGACAGATAATTTATGGCTGATCAATGAAGGTAGCAAGGTAGTGCCAACCTGAGCGAGAAAGTGAAGAAATTAGGAACAAAGGAAAGGAAGAAAGATGCGTAACTGCCACAAGATGTAATGTATGAAACATCGTAAAACACTTTCCGATAACGATACCATCTAAATCAGAAACTTTTTTAATCCTCGATCTAACAAAGAATAACATCGATTACAATTACAAGGAAGTCGGTAAAGTGACAAAGTTGAAGCTTCTAATAGTTGAAGGCGTCTTCTATCATTAGCAAGTTAGATGGGAGCCATCAATCTGGGCGGACTCGCAATATAATTTAATTACATTCATCTGTTCCTGTCCAGAGTTTAACATGCACTACGGGTGGGACGAGATGTACACAGTTATTTCGTCGTGAGATTTATGTTGTCAAAGTAAATGTTTATTATACGGACAACATAATTTTGCATCACAGAACAACACTGGTACAATATGGACGTGATGAATTTTGTTAAGAAATTGGTAATAAGTTTAAATTAACGGGTGGCAAGTCCTCGGACGATCATTTTTGATATTTTCATAATGATAATAAACTCTGAGCTTTATGATAGCCGTAAAATGATAAATTTCTGACCTGCAAAACCCAGAGACTGCAGTTCAACACCTCCATCGCCATCTCGGCATCAGCACCACATCAAGTTCGGGTAACGCTAATTAACAATACAAACCAAACGTTCAAAAGCCACTATCAGAGTATTCAACAGCCTCTTACAACAAACGCGCAGGTCATACAATCAACATCAAGAAACAAGCTGGACCATTGCCCACTCAAACTATAGCCAGCCACTTAAGACAATAATATTATTCACACTCCAGCAAATCGTCCATCATAACATCATAATTCATGCCAGGAAAACATCCCGAGAATAATTCCCCAGACGAACATTAATAAATACTCATTCAATTCTTGAAATTATATTTTTCTCGAGGCTTGCCATCAATCACTTCGGTCCCTTTTAATTTACACCGAAGCATTTTTCAGCCACTCATCGCCGAGTCGTTTATCACATCTCGGCCTCTGTTGCCGCCATCCATTGTCTTTGAAATTCACTGTGACCTGGTTTCAAGCGTGTAGCTCCGGAACAAGTTTGTGAGACAAGTTTTTTGGTTTATGGATTTTGTGCTCGGATTTTGGAGAAATAGAGGGGACTGCCAGCTTCAGTAAACAAGTCGGAATGAAGCGGTTATTGTCTTACAGTGAAGAAGCTTCACACTTTTGTGATGGTTTGTCGTGTTATTATTATAATTAGTAATTTTATGCCTTGGTAACATAAATCATAACAAACTTTTAAAAGTGGTATATGGCCGCCAAAGACTGCACCGCGTGTTTCTTTTCTACTTCAAAACATCTGGAAATGCCGCTAGAAGTGAAAACAGTCTGTATAAAAACACGTACTAGTAGTTTGTTAACTAATGTATCTGCTGTAAATTACATACCTATATAGGTAAATAGACTATAAAACTTATCTTTCACTCAAAAAGTGATCAACGCTCCTAAAAATGTATCGTATCGGACGGTGACAATGATACCATATTAACACACCTGAAGAATTTTCTCATCCACAAACTGTAAGCGTAATGAGCACGGCCTCTAAAACAGAAGTTTTATCAACGTACCTCGAACTCAAACTACCACAAAGTTCACACACAGCTTTCAAACTGGAATTGGGAACATGAAATTACATACATGATACGGGCGTTAATACCTTTGTGTTTAATGTGGGCTCGTCTTGGAGCTTCACATCCGCACTCTATAGGTTAACTCACATAGGCTCATTTTTCCATTAATAACAACTTGCAACACCCTTAATATGAATGTTATGAAATGTTGTTTGTTATAGTCTACGTATTATAGATAACTTCAATGTAAAAGTAGCCTCCCGATTGAGATAGAACCACATTTTAATGGATTCTATCGCTATGTAAATCGGCACCCGGCAATTATAGCAGCTTAAAAGTAGCCGAAACGTCAGGTTAAATATAAATACTCAAAAATCGCGATAGAAAGAGCAATGTAGTATTATTTCAGTGAGTGATATTCACATAAATTTCCGACACTATCAAGTAGAACCCCTGCTTTATGCACTTGCCCCTGGTGAGAAAATGGCGTATTAATTAGTCACAAGAAACACACAAATCACGTGTGAAGGAAAAAAATGCTTATCAGAATAGCTGATTACTGTCTAGTTATAAAAGTTTCAAGAAACAACATATAAAAGGAACAAAGAAAACAGTATAATTTAGCTAAACTACTATTTCTTCCCGTAACACATTACATGTGAGTTTCTAGAAAAGATGAGAACGTCTTGTAAACGTGATGCTAATGCGCTATTTAAAATAAGATGCCTCTTGGGAGTTGCGTTGGAAAGTGTGAACACACAGCGTTAAGCTAGGTGCAACTCGAAAGTTAATTTTAAGGCTGGGAAGCCAAGATACTGATAGTCTGTGACTGTCATTTTTATTTCTTATTCACAATTAAAATATATAATCGTCATGCACATGCGAACAGTGCCTTATTTGTACATGATTTTATTTTAAGTTTAAGCAATATACAAAATATGATGTTCAAAAAAATCTATAGTTTGATAGAGGCATGGAGAAAGAAATGGTAATATTTTGTCCTCCGTGGATTATGGCACTATGTGTAGGCAATTCAACTGTAGATGTCCTAAGGATCATTATTACATTTGAAGACCAAACCTGTGACAGTGAGGCTTCATGGTACGCAGCCAATTGTTTTAACGTCCATTTATTTAACAATATGATTCTCACTTCCCCTAAAGGGATTAGTTTGAAACAAACTTACAAAAGCACACATTTAACTTGCTTTTTACTTCGTGCGACAGAGAAGGGAAAGATAACGGAAGATAAAGACAGGTATTGTCTCATACTCATAAGCTATACGAAATTAAAGCTGGGCAGGTAACATCAGGCTGGAAATCTAAAATGTCTGAGCTTGACTAAAAAAACATTTGAATAGAAGACCTGGACGCATAGAAACTGATATGTGCTGGCCTGAGCGGCCACACATACATAATGGAATCCATATCATCTGGCACGAAATGGTTTGAGGCTTCCTTCCTCTGCCGTGCGATAAAGTGCTAGAATAATCTGCCCGCGCACGTGTTTCCCTCTTCTTACAGACCCGGGTTCCTCAAGTGGGGCGTGGTGGGGTGCAATCAATTGACGGACCAAATATTTAAAATAAATTGAATCTCCCAACAGCTTTCATCTCAAAGTCGACAGGCTCGTAAATAATCTCTTTCGAATTTCGAACTTAACAGTTAGCATAATAAATGCTATAAAAGAAATTCATTCAAATCTTGCACCAGTTTAAATTAGCTCCATAACGTTAAAGCGTGGATATGAAAATTGAGAGATAGAAGAATCGATGTAGCTCCATTAGAGGCACAAAGCGGAAACTCACACAATAACAACTGTAATGCAACAAATCTACATATCACACGTTCCATTACCCTTCTGATCCTCACAGTGATTTTGTAAGCTCATCAATAGAAGGAATCAACCTTAACGCTGAGTAATATAGTTGAAAATTGAATGACAAGGAGTTTTTCATCCGTAAAATTATTTTTGTTTTCCAATATGCCTTTCTCATGTGATAGCAAAAAGGCCCGTACGAATAAATAGTCGCAAAAAGAGCTCATATTGATATTCGATACAGCTTAAGCGTTTTCTTCACGTGTCCGTAGTATATTATGCCAGTATCGATGGTATGTAGTATCGACAGACAGCGTTATGTTCTGTAAATATCACTTGTGGTTTTGAAGGTATCGTTCGACACGAGAGAAAGGTATCAAGACTTGAAATTTCTCAATACTCACTATTGTTAATTTACATACTTTGAAGACTAATTATATACCTGAAAGAAATATAAATATAGAGAGACATAGACAAAGTGCGAAAAGATAGAATGCGCAAGAGAGTCAGCAGGAAAGAGAGAGAGATAGAAAAAGCATTTGGGCTCAAGAATTACTTTCTGTAGACATTAGTAATGTATATATCAGTTTATTATATCTAGTGGTGGTATGCGTGGGCTAATTGATTCAGTTTATTACCAGTTGAGGTTAAGACGAGCACAATCTTTTTTTGTTGTTGGTGGTTGGTGAGAATGCCGAATATGGGTTTTCCTTACTTCCTTTATTGCCCCATCCTCTGTTCATTACCTTATTTCTCTTGCTCATAATTCCTCTGGTATTTTAAATTTTCATACCAATATCCGTTTGCCATCAGGATGACTTTTTACTTGTCTGCAATCTTAGTCACACAATGAAAGGAAAATATGACAATATTAATGGTATAAGTAACGACATAAATTCAGACTGTAGCGTTAATGCTAGCAATATAGTTCGGTAAATAATTAGTGTACTTTAACATTACAATGGATTTTGAAATATAGGTCAAGACAAAGCAACTGACTTATATATGCGTACTAACGTAATACCCCAGTAAAAGGCACTCCCTGAAGTGAAATATAACCCCAAAGCTGGCATGACCTAGCCGTAAGGTATGACGTCTAATATCGTTACGCTCAAACAGGTTATTAATATTAATAATCATAACAAAGTAATACTGGAGGTAACAAAAAGAATAAAATTCCTTAAAAAATTCGTGTGACAGGCTCTCATTACTGCCAGGGTAAATGGCATTCTGCGCGAGAAGTATGACAGGGCTTTTACGGACTCCAATGTGATTTATTTAGAGGATCTTTCTGCTAGTGAACGTTTCATTCGAGTTTTTAACGGACCTTTTGTTACTTTGGCAGTTTGAGTTGGGGAAGAAATTAGCTGGAAATGACACGACCTGATTTTATATAGCCACGGTAAATATAGACTTTGGAAATGTTGCATTACCCTCCACATTTCAATTTCCGTATTTTCGGTTTGTCTCATTAATATTTTGCAAATAGCTTATTGTGGCATTCTACTAAAAGTATCGTTAAAAATTTGGCTATACAATTTTGAGTTGATCTAGAGTCATTACAAGACTTTCTACTTTAAGTGTCACATTTTCAGAAAGTTTTGATCTCGAATATTTATCACCTTTTAAGCTTTTCGAATCCATTTTCTCTATCTTAATCGATTTATTTTTTATAAAAGGATACGTCAATTTGGCTTCACCTTGGCAGATTTTTTATTGATGATTTGATGATATGATTAATTTGAATATTAAGCCTTCTGCATTCTTTGAAATTTCATTGAATCATAAGTACTTTCTCTTCAATAACACTTCAAACTTATGAACATTGTGTTATTTTCATATGTAACTAACGTAAAGTAACTTCATAAATATCTCAGTCATAACTCAATGAAAAATATAAGTAGATACAAAAGACATAAAATATAATGCAGACCGCGATCGATGTTATTGAAGTAAATGGTGATGGTTAATCCAGTTACTTTCTTTTAAGGGATATATTAATAGGTTTTCTTAGCGGGTTCTAAGACACGAAGAGCAAACGTAGATACATTGACAGCCGCCCCAGTACGATAAATTACTTCTATCTACACTATTTACGACTGCTATTTTCTAGTTCTTTTAGCTAGCTCGTCGAACACTGAGATCTCTCAATAGTTATTTTTAGTTGTGTCCTTAATATCTATTACTAGATTCAATTGGTGATTGAGTATCTGTATTTGTATTGAGTCTTAATTTATTTGCTTTTAATTTATGCAACCAAATTGATGAGTAACATTGAAAAATAAAGACCAAACTGCCCTGAATAAGAGTAATAAAAATGATACTCTAAAAACTGAAAAAGACCCTTAATGAAATCTAATATATAAAATTTCCATGTCACAATTTTAGTTACCGTACTTCTCCGAAATGGCTTAACCGATTCTCATGAAATTTTGTGTGCATATTGGGTAGGTCTGAAAGTCGGACAACATCTATTTTTCATCCCCCTAAATGGTGCACCGGATACGGGATCTGACGCCACGAGTGCAGGAAAAAATTGGCGGTACAAAGTTCGCCGGGAGAGCTAGTAATTATATAAAAAGTTTTAAAACATTGTTCCCGATAAAGAATGATTGTGTTATAGCATGATGTTTTTTTTTTTTTTTTTATCGTGCGAAAAATCCCCACGGATACCACCCCCACGGAGCCGGTGGAGGCGGTTATGTCGGACTCGAACCGACTAAAACGCACGCCGTCTTGGGTCCTTGGCTGCCGGAGGTGAGATTGCCAAAAGCATATCTCTCGCACCCCGGCAGACCCAGGACCATCTCTTTCGAGATGGCCCCCTTCGGGTTGTGGGGACCAAAATGTCCCCATCTAGCCCCGGTTACGGGGAGGCGCACTTTGCGCCGCCGCCGCGGCCTGCTTCTGCTAGGGTGACAGGCGGCTCCACCGGTCACCCCCAGGCCAGCGCTCATGGAGGACGGAGGTCGTTCTGCGACCTCCGACGTCCGGTTCGCCTTCGCTCTGCACGGGCTTCCCGGGCCCGGAGTCTGGTCCGGACCCGACCGGCCGCCTCCTTCTCGAGCATTACTTGCTCGCAGAAGGAGGCGGCCGCACCCCAAGCGTTTGCGCATCTTACCATCGCTGTGAGCAATGTGGCGAGTGTGAGGACTCCCACCCCCAGAGCCGCCACTAGGACCCGCCTCGGCGTGTCCCACGCCGGGCACTCGGTCAGCGTGTGCAGCTCTGTGTCCTCGCTCGCATCACAGTGATGGCACTCGGACGTTGGCTCCTTCCGGATCCGACACAGGTAACTCCCGAAACACCCGTGTCCGGTAATCACCTGCGTCAGCCGGTACGAGAGGCTGCCGTGTGGCCTCTCTAGCCACTCCTCCATGATGGGTCTTACCGCCGCTATTACGGCGTGCCCTGCGCTTGGTCGCCCAAGTCGTAGCTCCCATTCCGCTACCATGTCCCTGTGGAGCTGAGACCTCACGGCCCGAATTTCTTCGGGCTCGGGTTCCCGTCCCTGCTCCCGCGCCTCCTTACGATACCGATATAGCATCGAAAGGGCTCTCGCATCCAGGTTCCACGGTAGGGATCCGGCAAGGAGACTCGCCGCCTCGAAGGATATCGTGCGGTACCCCCTAATGGCCCTGCTGGCCATTGCACGCTGCGGTCCACGCAGCAGACGCGCATTGTGGACCGTCAGGGTGTCCGCCCATATTGGGCACCCATATAGGGCCATGGACCGCACGACTCCCGCGTAGAGTCTCCTGCAGGAGTCATCCGGCCCCCTCATGTTGGGCAGCAGCCGCCCCAAAGCGGCAGCTGTGTCCTTTAATTTGGGGGCCAGTCTTCGGAGATGCTCCCCGAAGTTTCACCGGCCATCGAGTACGAGCCCCAGATATTTCATCTCGGCCTTGATGCCGATGGAAATGTCTCCCACTATGAGGCTGGAATCCTCCGGTGGCACGCGCCGAGGCCCATGAAAGAACATGGCCTCGGTTTTATGCAGAGCCACCTCGAGACCCAGCCGCCGAATCACATGATGTTTAATTTAATGCACCCCACGCTACAACATAAATTTTCAATCTTATCTCACTCACAGCTTTTTACAAATATCCTAATTATAATGAGATTGATTTTATTTTTACACATACATTTGTGAATATTAATGTAAACACGTAAAATATTAAAAGTGCAAAAGAAAATATACCTGCGTTAATATTAAACTGAAGAGACTGCCAGTTGAACCAGACACCTTTCAATGAAAATGTTTGACAACAGAAATGATCATTCTGGAGGGTCGCGTTTGAAGCCTTTGTTGTTACATCGTCCGTCCTTCATGAATAATATAAAAATTCTTCCCGATAAAGATATTTTCTGAAGACCCTATAATGCCGTTCGGTTTTTGCATTTTTCTTATAGCTTTACGTTGAGCATTCCTTCTATCAAGATTATAATAAAGATATACTACCTACGGCCTACAGAATAGGTAGACGTTTTAATAAAATTACTATTTTTCATACACATGACTAACCATACTTCACTACTAGACTGAATTCAAGCTAAAGCACCTCAATATGATCAAAGAATAACATCAGTAAATACTTTTAATATACATATTATTAGTATACACATAAAAAATACTTTTGGATAACTTTTATGATTAGTCAGAGAAACTTTATAAAAATACATTTAGAAAACAAGCTTTCAGATATTAAGGATAGCAAACTTGCCGTCGCCTTTAGATATTATTATCTAGAGGTTGAATAAGATCAATGTCCTTGATCTATGAAAGTACCTACTGCTGGAAAATACCGATGGGTCACTAAGGTCTTGGGAAGAGGATTTTTTTTATCGTGCAAAAAATCCCCACGGAGCCGGTGGAGATGGTTATGTCGGACTCGAACCGACTAAAACGCACGCTGTCTTTGGCTGTCGGAGGTGACATTGCCGAAAGCTTATAAGCTATCTCTCGCTCCCCGGCAGACCCAGGACCATCTCTTTCGAGGTTGAGAGGTATCCCCATCTAGCCCCGGGTACGGTGAGGCGCACTTTGCGCCACTGCCGCGACCTGCTTCTGCTAAGTGGCATAGGATTAGCAATATCTCTGAAATTATGAAACTACTCGTAACTATACAAGTTTGCTGCTTCAGTTACTTATTTTCCATATAGTTACCACAAATGTGAATCTTTTAAATGCATCATACTAAACGAAAACAATGTTATAAATTTTAATATACGTGATAAGAATATACAGCATATTGCATCCAAAACGGCTGCCTTTCCGTCTCTCCGACAGATGTTAAAATAATGACGCTATGAAAAATGACCTATCCAAGAAATACGGATAATTCTATGTGTGTTAAAGGAGACGTGGAAAAACGATGTAAGCTTTGTTCTGAATAAATTGCTGATATTGCAAGGGAGTTTTTTATTTTATATTTTAAAATCTCATTTCAACTAATCATCTATGAAAAGCGTTTAACAAATGACAGGCAGGTTAAGTTGACTTTAAATCTCTACTGTAAATTGGTTCCAAACCACTTACATCGGCATCATTGGCATCAAAGCCAATATTCACTAAATCAACTGTCCGATCCCCTTATAATTCACTAAGCATCTAATCCTCCAATCAATATTGAATTTCCAACATCCGAAGGTGACAAATTAGGCGTGAAACAGCTAAACAGGTTGTGCACTTTATAACTAGGTAGCTTTGGGAATTGGGAACCCATGGAATATATGATGAAGTTAGATTTTTCAAGATAATCTGTCGTTCATTAATTGAAATTGATGAAAAAGGAAAGATTCCATTGAATAAGTTGCTTAGGGAATTTGAAACCCATGGAATATGTGATGAAGTTAGATTTATTTACCATCAGTTTTTCATCAATAACTTTCATTTATTGACTGACTGCGATGAGAGCAAAGATCGAATACATAGGGAAAAAGAATCTTCTCGGGCGGGACTCGAACCCGCAGTCTTTCCCTTACAGGGGGAATGCCTTGACCAATTCGGCTACTGAGACACGCCCGATGTGATTCAAATTTCCAATCTTATACGTCTTTAAGGTATAAGGCGCCAGCATACCTAGTGCTGAAAAAATTCATTTAAGAGAGGAAAGATCTTGCACTGAACTGATGTCTGCATAAAAAATTAAAGAAGGGTAATAACAACCAAGAAGGTAATAAAGAATGTAGGCTACTACATTATGATGTCTGCCCTAAAAACTTCACAGGACAAATTATTTTTTCATGGCAATTCTTTTTCAATCACTAAATTGCAGTATTTTTTTCTAAACCAACACAAACATTCTACTAGCGCCGAATTCACATGGAGAAGCGCTCGTATTTCATCGGGTACCTCCTCCCATCCGCCGCGTGATTAAGGAATATCTTTTGGAGAGAGCTGTAATTTACTAAAGCCGAGAAGGATGCGGTTGAAGAGAAATGTGTCCCCCTTTCACCATCGGACAACGATGTATGGCTCAGTGTCCATTGCAAATAAGATATTCTACATACATTCATGTTTAGTTTGGAACGTGGTTAAGACGTCGAATTGTTTTTGTGATGATTGATGAGTGGCCGTGGTATTTTATACCACTTGTGGCAGACAAGGAGACGGCTGATGAGAAGTGGTTAACGCAGCTTATGGATATGTGCAACTTCAGAGATATCACACTCGTAGGAACCTTCTGATGCCACCTTCTTAATGAACCCCATTTTGTAGTCGCTTGAGAAAAACACAGCATGGAGAGGTTCAAACCCCTGTCAGAACGTGTTCGCTCAGAAACGATTTAGTCTAGCTGAATAAAGTAGAAGTTACTTAAGCGTGGCTCTATTCTAAAATATGGTTCCCAAAAAAGTAAATACTAAAATTGAAAACTTACCGAAACGACAGCGTAGTGAGCGGCCGATATGACTTGTGGCTGTTATGGTCTGACATCGGCGTTCCCCAAAAATCGTTCTTGAACACTTGCAACACATTGTTACCGCCATTCACATCACTGTTCGACACTATCGCGGGGATGTCATCATGCACGAACTCGCCATTCAAACTATTCGCGTACGTCAGAGCTCCCACAGAAGCAACGAGCACATAAACCGCCCACTCACTTTCACACAATTTTCTCCACGACTTGGAATTCGACGCTTCCTCGCGAACCGGTGGCAGTGGACGCCGTCGCATTTTGCTCACACACAATTTTCTGTTTTATTTTATCCCGTATTTACATTCTGATATTTTAAAACGAGGCCGAAATTTTTAGATGATTTAAACATAAAATATGGAAGCCTTGTAGTGAAATTTAATATTACCGCTGTGGGATACAGTCTTGTTTAACTTTAATCAAAAATTATGATTGGAATATCCTATTCCTTTATACTTTATAAAGGTTATTATTTATGAACGTAAAATAAAAGCATTTTGTTTTTTAATTTACATACTCTGAGCACGTTTGGAATAAATTTTACATGAACTCGTAAACCTTCATCATTATATATTTTAGGAAACGGTTGAAGCAGAAATAAAACCTCAAAATGTATAAAAAAAACTACAGAATCTAGTTCTTGAATAGTGTGTCTCGTCTGTCTGTCAGTTCAGTTACCCAGGGGTCAGTTGATGGATCACCGACGTCACATAGATCACCGACGCCGCATAAATCAACATAGTGGGTCAACCGTGACCTCTGATATCATATTCATAAGGAAACGTTTCCAAAGAACGATGACCGTTTTTCCTTATTTCGTTTTTTAATTCTTGGCTCACTTTGAGATGAATGCTTCCTTTTTTACTGTAAATGCCCGTGATTTATGATCCCGTAACGGGTGCAGTGTGACCTGAAACAAAGGATGAATGTTACTTTTGTTCTATTTTGATATTTGACTCCAAGGAATTATTGGGGTGAATGATGGTGATAATTAATTTAAGGGAATTAGAAAATGAATAATATTGTTCCGCTTGGTAACTAAGTTCTATAGATTGTGTGTTTATGAAAATGGTTCGTGTAGGAGAAGAGACAGCATCAGAAATATCTTAACGACGAAGTCTCAAAACGATATTAAAACTCTCATATTAAGAGCAAATCAAACTGTTTTATTGATTTAAATGGTATTATGTTCCGAACTATGTACGTATGTACCAAATATCAGAAGGAGGTAAAAAACGAAATTAAAATGATTTTGAGTACTTTGTTTGTCGACATTTTTCTCATGCTGTACCTATACATGGTATACATTTCTCAAAAAATGTTTTTAATATTACTGTGATATGACAAATATTACAATAATCCTACATATAATATTACGTCTACATACTAAAAAGTAACAGCAGTAGCTATTATTGAAAAATAGTCAAAGTGAGTCATTTCTATTTCACGGAGTATATAAAAAAGTGTGATACAGGGCACACGCTTGGTAAAATTATACCGTCGTATAACTGTATTTTCAGCCCTCGTCAGAGAGGCTTATTGATAGCGAAAAGTGCAAAAACTCACGAATAGAAAAATGCATTAAAGCTTTACCCAACACAGAAATAGAGCCTGAGCATTGGTCACAGTACTCGCCTTTGATTCACTGGCAAACTAATGCACTAATATTCGTGCACGTATTATTATGTATTCACCTTTCAACTGCATGTATCTCTTATCTCGGGTTGTACTCAACCGATTGCAATCAAACAAAAGTAAGATTTCAAGTCTGAACAACACCTTTCTAACATAAAAACCATCATAATTCGTTCAATAGGTTTTTGCGTCCATCACAGAAAAAAACATGTTTTTTTTTTTTATTTTTTTTATTTTTTATTTTTATTTATGTATTATTTTGTGGAACATAGGTATTTCAAAAGATCTTGTCCAACATATAATTATATAATTTTGTAGTAACATATGTTTCTATGTAAAAACAGAATTGGTAAGGTTTTATATAACTCAATATCATTCGTGCATTCTTATAAGCAAAAAAGACACAGATTATTTCCACGCAGATGACACAGTACAACCTATAATTTAACCTGTTAATGATATCTATCGCAATTTCGTGCTGTATTAGTTATATCTGTCACATTTACATTAAACATTAACTCGGAAGGGTTGATATTCAATTAGCAATCCTATACTTAGTGAGTTAGTGTGATTTAGTTTGCGAAAATAAACCGCCTACGTCTTAAACACATACAAGTCCCGAATCTGAATTGCTAATGATCCTCTTGATTCACTTGAGGGGAATTAAAAGCTTTATGGCTTAATCACATTATCTGTGTTTGTTCCATCTTTTATTAGATAGTGGCTTGCGAAAATATTTATTATCCTGTTAAGAATAAGGCCTATATCCTCGCAGAGATCCATCACACCCTGGGGTGTAGTAGATTTGGGGGTTCTCGTGGAAATGGTCTGCACTGATTAACTTGTGTTGTGCGGCGTTGACCAAACAAATTATTAATGGTGATGACCATAATTTATTTGTTGTAAGTTGGTAATAAATAGAGAATTACTGCAATAAAATATTCGTATACATCGTCACATATGTTTCTGTGTATTTATGCATTCCGTTTGCACAACCCATGGAAACCTATTCTAGGGATAAAAAAACTAAATATAATCAAAGCTTGTACTAAATTTTAGCCACATCCGTTCATTCTCAACAATTTGATTGAATAGTTTGATTGAATTTGAATTTGAACAAATATCCAAGTGTATAAACTTTCACCTAATATTGAATATAACGGGTATTCAATATACAGTTGAAAGTAACCATAAGAGGGGTTCAAATAATTTAGTAAGTCATTATTGTAATTACAATAGTACTGTATACGTCATAATTTTGGACAGTGTTGCCACCAGTGTCTTATTGTTGTGTTGCGATAACCGACATTCACACGAGCCACAGGCAACAGCCAATAACTGGAGCAACGGAATTAGTGTGAATAATAAGTAATTATAACTGCGAAAGTAACTCTGTCTGTCTGTCTGTCTGTATGTTACGCCTAAACCACTGAACCGATTTTGATGAAATTTGGTACATGGGTAGATTAGACCTTGAGAAAGACATAGGCTATGTTTGGTTGCCATAACCGACTTCCACGCAGGTCGGGGCGCGGGCAAAAGCTAGTATCAAATAAATTGCGATAGAATCCGTTTAAATAGTTTCATTTCTTTGAAATAAAACCACTTTTACGGATTCTATCGCGATATATTTGTGTAAAGTGGTTTTATTTCAATGAGTGACATTCGCGTAAACTTTAGAAAATATCATGTAGTTTCATTTCATTAAATAAATATACTAGTTTTAACCTACCCATAAACGTATTTAAGCTTAACGTTATTAAGCTGTCGCCTTAATAAATCGACCACACCCCACAACACTATTCACTTAAACTAAATATACAATTCATGGCTACATGACACACTACTAACACTCCTAATTTATAACATGAACGACTATTGCGCAAATATCACAAACATTTGCACGAACAAGTGTCGACAGATGGCGAACACGGTCATTAATCACCACACAATTAGGGCTCACCCCGTCGAACATTGGACAAATATTGGATTATGTATGATTGATTGGCCCCAAGTTTGGTGGACACCCCACTAATAGAAGAAGCAATCGATATGAATTGCTTCGGCCTGAACTGTCGTAGATTAATGAGAGAACTACGTGACATAGATATTTTATTTACCTAATACTAGTTTTGTTTGCATTAACAAGTATACTTTCACATGATCTATATGCAGTCAATAATCATTCAGATTAAGGATAATCGTAGTTTTTGTCATAATCTTTACTTTCTATGTAGCTTGACAAATACATTCGAACAACAAAAAACAATATTTGTAGGTGATGATGATGCCTCCGACCGATTTCGGCCATGGCGACCACTTTGACTCCTAGTCGGCTCGGCGCTGATGCGCTCGAAGATGGCTAACATAGCCGATCTTCGCGGTGAACTCTCGTGTGCACTGCGGGCATGTGAGAACACCATTTACATAATGGTATTGAATGGCAGCGGGTGGGCGGACTTTCAGCTCATCGCGTTTAGCGTCGAGGTCTGCCTTTCGCTGTTCCTCGAAATCGCTTACTCGTCTTTGCACCACCCTGCGCCATTCTGGACGTTGCGCTGCCAAACCTTCCCATTGAGACGGTTCAATGTTGCATCTTTTCATATGACGCTTCTGAACATCTCTAAATCTGAGGAGTTGGCCGCCATGTTTCCGCTTGCCTTCCTCTAGTTCAGAGTAGAAGATGCGTTTCGTCACTCTCTCCTCCGCCATACGTGACACGTGACCGCACCACCGAAGCTGCCGACGCATTAAGTAGGCCTCAATGCCACCGACCTTGGCTCGTCGCAAAACTTCGGTGTTACGCACTCGGTCGGACCATCGGATCTTCATGATTGAACGTAAGCATTTGAGGTGGAAACGATCCAGAGTGCGTATGTGGCGCCGATACACACACCATGTCTCGGAGGAATATAAGAGGTTTGGCAGCACAATTGCCATGTAAACAGATATTTTGGTGGCCAGCTTAAGGTCATGTGAACAGAAAACCTTGGAAAGCAGCTTCCCAAATGCCGCAGCTGCGGCACAGATTCTACTGCTGATCTCATCATCAAGGTCACACTTGGATGTTATAGTGCTCCCCAGATAGCGAAACTTGTCAACCTGCTTCAGCATGTCCTGACCTAGCTGTATAGACAGTGTCTCGTGACCATGTGTGTCCATGGACATCACCTCCGTCTTCTTGACACTGATTTTTAGGCCGAACTTGCAGCAAGCTTGGTGAAAACTGGACATAAGCTGTTGCAGGCCATCAGGGGATTCTGCCACAAAGCATAAGTCGTCAGCATACATGATTTCTGTAATCATGGTATGGGAGACTTTAGTGCGCGCCTTAAGTCTGGCCAAATTAAAAAGACTGCCATCTGTGCGGAAGCGGATGCGGACTCCCTCAGAACGAGCTTGTAATACATCCCTGACTACTACTGCAAAATACATGGCGAACAGTGTGGGCGCTAGAACACACCCTTGTTTCACCCCACAGGTAACGGGGAAGAAATTTGATTGTTCGCCATCGACACCGACGCAGCATTGCATGTCGTCATGCAGGAGTCTAAGAAGTCTCACAAACTTCTCCGTGCATCCTAGCTTCCCTAGCACGATCCAGAGGGCTTCACGAGGCACACTATCGAATGCCTTCTCCAGGTCAACAAAGCAGAGATATAGCGGACGACCCTGCTCTCTGCTTTTTTCCTGCAGTTGACGCACAGAAAAGATTGCTTCACAAGTGCCTCGTTCAGGTCGGAAGCCAAACTGGGTTTCTGGCAGTATTTTTTCAGACAGAGCCCTTAAACGGTTTAAAAGGACTCTGGCAAAGACCTTTCCAGGAGCAGACAAAAGCGAAATACCACGGTAAGAGTTGCAATCGGAACGGTCACCCTTGTTTTTGTAGAGGGTACAAATGCGAGATACTTTGAAGTCATCCGGGACTCGTTCTTCCTCCCACATACGAGTAAAAAGTTTCCAAACCGACATGTACAACTCCCCGCCGCCGTATTTTAATAGCTCTCCCGGTATAAGGTCAATACCAACCGCTCGCTTGTTCTGTTGCTGCCTGATGGCAGAGACAACCTCATCACATGACAGGGGCTCATCCAGCTCAATGAAAAGAGGCAGTTGAGGTATTAGACTCACACTCTGTAAATCAGATTCTCGATCTACGTTGAGCAAGCTGTCAAAGTGTTGGGCCCAACGATTTAGTACATCCTCCTTGTTTGTCAATAGGTGCATACCGTCTAACGACTTCAACGGCACCTTCGCTCGGTAGGATGTACCAGTCAGCCTACGTACCTCGGGGTAAAACTCCCCGATCTGGTTAGTGTCAGCGAGCCACTGCATGTAGAGAGCTTTGTCTTTCCACCATTTGTCTTTTACTTGACGAGACAGCTTCCGCAATTCAAGGTCACTCGCTTTGACTACCGCAACGCTTCCACCTTGCCTACTATGCTGTCGCAAGAGGTCTCGATGTTTGTTGAGTGCTGTCCCAAGAATCCCGTCATTCTCATCAAACCAGTCCTCACAACGACGGCTTTTTAAACCTAAAGTAGCTAAGGCTGCTTCCATAAGATGAGAAGACAAAGTTCCCCAGACCACCCCAACATCACCTGTCTCATTAACTGGCAACAGCTTTTCAGACACAGCTTCAGCATATTTCTCCCTCACCTCGAGATTCTTAAGCCTATCCACGTTGAGAGACGCAGACTTTGTAAGTGTGGATCTACGAGGTCGACGGAGGCGGAGCCGTAGCTTTGTGACAACAAGTTGGTGATCAGTCCAACAGTGTGCACCACGCATTACACGAGTGACTTGGACTTGACCGGCATCTCTCTGCCGGACAATCGCATAGTCAATCAAATGCCAGTGTTTGGATCGAGGGTGCATCCACGTTGTCTTGTGCTTAGCGGCAAGTCTGAACATAGTGTTCGATATTGCAAGCTCATATTGAGCACAGAGACTGAGTAGCAACTGACCATTACTGTTCATGTTGCCGACTCCGTGTCTACCCAGGACTCCAGGCCAAGCCTCATAGTCCCGTCCAACTCTGGCATTGAAATCGCCTAGCAATATAACCTGCTCTCTGGCGTTTATGCTTTCAAGGCTTCGAGATAGTTCCTCATAGAATTTATCCTTGATGTCATCAGCCTTGTCTAGCGTAGGGGCATAGACACTGATGACATTAAGGTAATTGTCTTTGTCCAGGTGAAGGCGCAGTGTGGTAACGCGGTCTGACGTATGCACAGGGTGCTCCTCAAGTCGCTTTGCTATGTGATTCTTGATAGCAAACCCTACACCTGAACGTCGTGGTTCGGCGGCTGCGGTACCTTTCCAAAAGAAAGTATAGCCTCCGCCTTCTTCTACCAGCTCTCCTTCATCGGCAAGATGAGTTTCGCTAAGAGCAGCCACATCCACGTTATAGCGATGAAGTTCTCGAGCTACTATGGCAGTTTTGCGTTCAGGGCAGGCGTTGCCATCGCGATCAATAAGCGTTCTCACGTTCCACGCGCCAAATGTCATGATAGGTGTTCTCATGTTATACTTTTTGTTCTTTCGACCACGTTTTAGTATGATGCAGTGACAGCCGCGGTTACTGTCACCTTCCGAGTAGGAACGAGCATTTTTTTAGGGCACCTTTTCTAACCCCCTCCCCGGCTGAGCGAAGAGAGCAGTGCCTCCCTAAATAGGGCTGCTCTGTCATCCCGGGTGCTGCCGAATACGCGCGGTCGTTCCTAATTTGCAGTGCGAAAGCGACCACGGCGTGTACTCACACCCCCAGGACCGCCCATGTGCAGGAATCAGACAAAGCCTAGCTTGCATCAAACTAGACCTCTCTACCTCATCCTATCGCCATAGGACTTAAACGTATTCGGAGTCCAAGATACGAAAGCGGTCAAGTGCGCAGGATATTTGGAGGTGCGCAAGCGTTCGCGCAGACGCAGGCGCACACACTCGTCTTCCCCCTCCTGATCCCAGTGGAACGAGCAATCGCTACGACTGGAGGAGAGGTCGGATGATGTGTCTGGCCGACGGTAACTATACGCCCTCTACCGCCGCCCTAGGCCATTCACCTTGCCTTGCTGAATCGCCGAGTCCGCCAAGCCCTTTTGTATATCTACAGTGGGTTGCCTTTCTCGCCGAATCAGGCTTTATGCGCTATGCGGGAGGGATCCGCAATAAACTTGCCACCGAAATGACAAGCCCCCTCAACCAGGTTTAGCCCGCGAGCCGCCGCGGTTTGCCAGGGTGTGGCCGCTGTGCGCATCACAACTGCTTGGAGCCACTGGTGAGAATTTATGGGCTAACAACGAAATTAACACATCTCTGCCACCTCTATAATAGAAGTCGGCTGGCAGAAATAGGCGCTATTACCCCACTACACCCTAGTTGTAGGTACTTACATACTGAAGGTCAAGTTGTGGACGCATTCTGCCTCAGCAAAGGGGTCACAGAACCTTAAGTCAAGTACCTTATAACTTTCTTGTTACTTTGCCTATAAATATACGAATATAAAATACATTCAAATCCTGCAAGAATATTAATAGCGGAACATAATTTTAACCCCGTCCAAGCTCACAAAAACTCACATATTTCGCTCAAAAAGTTAGTTAATTTATTATTCTGCTAAACTTTGCCTTGTATCTGTTCAGTTTTATACTCGCAAATTGTTTTTAAAATATCGCATATCAAGATAGCGCACAACTTGGGGAATTTTACTTGCTCGTATAAAAAGTTTATTTTGTGTTGCCGCGTGCCTCGGGTTGAAGTAATGTGTCATTCTCATTATATTATTGAGCGATACTATGAAGTGGAAATGTACTGGCATTATAAGGACCGGTAATACGGGTGCAAGGGATATGTGGGTGCGAGGGATATGTTGGGTGCGAGAGATATGTCGATGACAACCTCACCTCCGGCCTAGCACCACGACCCACAGTCGGCGTGCTGTTTTAGTCGAAAAAAAAAAGGTCCAGTAACACTAGTTCATCTATTATAATCTATATCTATACTAATATTATAAATGCGAAAGTATCTCTGTCTAAAATAAGTTTTAAAGTCTCACGTTCCATGATATACAATAATAATAACGGGAATTAACGTGATCATGGTAGGTATAGGTACATAATGTACCTATGAGGCAAATCAAAGGTACGTATTTACCTATACCTGGCAATGGCGCCACCACCGGGTCCAGGTAGAAGGGGTAGGCCCAAGAATTGCAGGGTACAGGCTTTGTGTCGTGGAGGGTGACACGCATGCAAACGGTCTCACTACCTTGGACGCCCAAGATCGTGAGAATTGGAGGAGAAAGAGCCGGAAGGCGAATCCTGAGCTCCGAGGGCACCGTGACCTCGGATGCAATCAGGACTAACGTCTTTATGGAGATGATTAACTCTGTCTGTTACGCTTACACACCTATACATACAACCAATTTGATCAAATTAGGTACAGTGATTGATTAGACCTTAGTTAAGAACATAGGCTATGTTTGGTCGCGATAACCGACATACACGCGGGCGAAGCCGCGGACAATAGCTACTATTATATACAGGATCTTTTGTATAATTAGTGAAATCGTAACTGAATCAAGGAAAACAGTTTTGTTAAAATTTTGCGTACGCGAGCAGAAACTAAAAAGTTACCTACACCATTATAATTGAGTAGTGTATCCGGCTTTAATTCTTAATGAACAAACACGATTAAACATTACTACAATAAATAATTTTCAAAACAGTTACTGTGAGAAAGAATGTTATTCAGTAAATAGTAAGCTAGAGTACAAGACGATCCAAATACACAATGTTATAATACAATAACAAGGTAAAAAAATACTCATACGTCAAGAAATAAGCCTGTACATACCAGACAGGAAAAAATACAGATTGGTATAACACAAATATATCATAATACATTCGCTCCAATGAATATATATATTGTAATTCATGAACATAATTTACTATATCGCATTATGTTTGAAGATCTGAGAAAGTGAAAGAGATTACTACCCCATCATCGCACCGAACAGTACAAAACATAAAAGGAGATTTTTATATCCAGTTTCCCAACAATTTGTTTTGCAGAACATCCCGTTGCGTAAAAGATTAATTTTCTTTTTAAGTATCTCGAACAAAATTGTTTGTACCATTTATTTGATGGAAGTAAATTAAACCAAGACACAATAAAGCATTAAGACCCAATGCCATTTCGCCAATAAACATTTAGTAAGAAATTACCAAAGAAACTCGACTCAGGTTCTCTAAAAATAGCATGTTACATTCTTAAGAAGTGACGAACTTACACAATTTGAAAACACATGTTTAGATAATATAGTACATTCAGTATTCAAATTATTTGCAATCTTGGAAATGTTATAATTCAATGTGTCTTACACACAACTTTATTCAGTGATTTCGTCTAATTTGACATTAGTAAAACGGAGTTTAAAGTATTCGACTAGGTACTACTAACTGTTAAACCTAAGATACGACACTATATCGCTCTGACGAGACGCCATCGAGATGTACAGCTGGTTATCCGCCTTGTAGTAGGCCAAAACCGCAAGAGGCGAGTTAATCTTCCGGCGGGTGGTACGTAATTCGATTAAAGTTGCTAACTCTTGGCCGACTCTTAATTATGTTTCTGGTGAATTCTCTCGCGGGCCAATGTCACGCAAGCCTTTGTTGCCTAGAGAATTTGTTTGAATAATGGTCCCATTGCAGATTCTAAATGGGTTTTACGTTAATAATTTCATTGGTTTTTTTTGAGATTTAGGTTTCTCGTTTATTGATGGACATTTCGATGGTATTTTTCTATCAATAGTGTGAACGGGAACCTTTCATTCGGTTGCGAAATATATTATATCGATGAGTAGGCCATGAAGTAGCTTATGATAAGAAATCATTGAAAATAATGTTGTTACTGCTTGTTTTGAAAGTGTTATAAATATTTAATGTATAGGTCTGCGTTAAAGAATCAAAGAAATAATGGGAACAAATCTAGAAGTTCATGCTATTGACTAGTTAAAGGTTAATTAAGAAAAGGTCAGTACGAAACTTTACAAATTTCAAAGCTTCTTTAAATAAATGATACACGTAACACACTCGTAACTCATAGAAAGCATATGTACAAGTCCATCTTTCACCAAAATGTGGAAAGTACGAAAGCCCTATCCCTTTATTTATTCAGAATTCAGTCCATTGTCGACGGTGAGCCTGCTACAGCCACTGTTACTATTAACTAAAGAAGCCTTAGCTTTGTAATCTTGAATGGAATTCGCCAGACTACATTAGCATTTCAAATCAGCCTCTCGCCGTCTTTTAGAGGTCTATCTTTTCAACCTTACAGATTGTGTTACTGGGGAATTTACTTAACTATTCGGCTTGTGTATTCCGCGGAGCTTGCTTGGCCTTCCGCTTAAGCCTTTTAAAATGTAGATTATAGAAGTTAATCAAGTCTACGATAACTAGCACGACTTTTGCAAACTTGATGTCTACTTATACTACCAAGTTTTAAGTTTTCTTTGAAATTATAGGCTTTATCTCGCACTCAGAGCCTGAGAGCTCTCAAATTGTTTTGAAAACTTAGGCGTTTCTTCAAACCCGTCAACGGTCTGATTATTAGAGAGTTGGCGGTTATTTGACATGCGGAAAAATCTATAAAATGCTGCTTTTATAGCTTTGTATAGTGAAATTGTTTGTCATATTTTTATTTTAACTCTGGTTTCAAACAAAAACCTTTGAATAGACGCACAAATATAAAAGAATTTCATAAAATTAATAACACTCACAAAATTCCTGAAACATAAGATTCAAGATTTCTTTTATTTCAGGAATTTTAGCACTCACACACACACACACACGTATCAAGAGAAAAGAAAATTACGCGCACAAGTCATAGAAGATGCAACCATTTCATATATTATTTTTAATTTTTGCCCGCGGCTTCACCCGCTTGGATGTTGGATAACGCGACTAAACATAGCATATGTCCTTTCTCAAGGTATAATCTACCTCTATACCAAATTATATCAAAATTGGTTCAGTGGTTTAGACGTGTAAGCGTTAAAGACTAGACTAGACTAGACTTACTTTTACATTTATATTATTAGTATGGATAAAGCAATCAGTAACTAAAGAAGATGTAGTGACAAAATTAATGTAAATCTCTCGAGCAGGCCAACAAACCGGTCGGATCACCCTAATGTTATTCAAGAACTGACTTTTCACTGAATCGCGTCTTAATTATCTCGTTCAACTTAGCCGTCTTCGATGCAACAACGCCATCAATTATAAATAGCCTGATATCTTCCTTTAAAATCCAGTTCTATTCATCACTCGTTGTAAATATTCTAAACAAAAGCTCGTGACAATGATTGTTGTTTACGGCAAAGATCCTGATCTTAATGCGAATAAATTACTTGTAACAAGGATTTGTTTGCACCATCTAACAGCCCCCCTAACTCTGTTACAGAATCTGGAACGCTGATCAATCAAATGTTCAACCTAATAAGTTTATTATTGCCGTAAATTGAACACGGTTCCTCGTTCTTAATGCTATGAAATATATTAAAATGGGTGAATGAAGTTGCTTTGAATAATATTCATATATATTTGTGATAATATCTATGATTTGGGGTGGGGCTCAAGCTTTCTCACATACTGCAGAAAACTTACAGGTGGTTAAGATCTAAGTTCTTCTTGAACTCTGGTCTGGGGGTGACAGTGTTGTTGTCATATTTGACACTTCTCTTTATAGGGCCTTAGATATATAGGGGGATATTAATATAGGTCCAATTAATGTATTGAAGTCACCATTGTCTTTCTATGATTTCCTTTCTAAAGTACATCCTAGTTCCCCGGCAGCGCAGGTAGATGTAAGTACTGTTCGGTCGAAGTTGGTTCTAGCCCGAATTACTTATCTCATCGTTAGTTCCGGTTAGAAGAAGCCTGAGGGGGTTTCCATGCGTAAAAAGACCAAAGGTATTATAGTGTATGAACTATAAAAGAAATAAAAATTTAGTGACTTACATACAAATTGGTATGAACAAAACAGTTTAATTTATCAAACCATTCAGTCCAGATGAGTCACGGTAGTCTACTACGGAATACATTTCCAAGTTGCTGCAGTCACGAATCCAACTGCCAAGTGTGGTGATTATGGAGCATCGGTCCTTGGAAGGTATCCAAGCTGCCTAATGGACTGTTGCAACTGGCTCCCAGTAACTTAATCGAATTTAGAATAAAGTCTACTGAGAACATTATGTACTACGTAATTAATCTAAAGAGGTCTTGAAAGGAAGGAAGTAACTAATTTTGTAAATACTGAGTTTTTACGAGATTTCTTGTGAAACGTTCTTTTAACATTTTACATAAACATGTTTAGAGTAAAAGCCTACTAACTTCATAACAAATTTCTTAAAAAAAATATCCTCAACAATATAATAACATTATTTTCTGTTAGAAAGTTGAAAATCTTCGACATGATTTTCATGTTTAGAATTTGCTAATGGAGACTTTATCTTTTATGGAATAAGCTCTTATTTTGTTTGTATAGTGAGTGTGAGTACCGTGGGGTGAGAAAACAAACATCTTGGCATGATTGATTGCGGACCAAGTTGCTTCGACACTAGTAATTTCCGAATTATTATACCTATGTGGAATTATTGCGCTTGTAAGTTTTGCCAGCGTTGGTTATGATAGGTGATAATTTCAATCTCTTGAAACTAATTTTGTAGAGTTCACGTGGCGTTTTTAGAAGTGTTTAAATGTGGGTTGAGAGCATGGGTCAGTAAGATAAAGTACCCATTTACTTGATGACAGACATTCTTCATGCCAACCTTCAAAAAACCTCACTTTCACAGGTTATACGGAAGTTTTTTTTTAGGTGGCAGACAAGCACACGGCCTACCTGATGGAAAGTGGTTACCGTGGCCTATAGACGTATGCAACACCAGGGGCGTTACACGTGCTGCCTACTCTGATATGAAAGGAATGTGCACGTATGACAGCCTCACAGTCCTATAATTACCAGACTCCCGTTTAGCAATAGATCTACCAGCTCACTTTTGATGCCGTAAGGTACTGCCTCCGTATGGTAATAGGACATATGCCACCATCTTTCTTACCCAAATAGCCTACATATTGCAAGATACAGATGACAGTTTTATCAGCATAAATTTCACTAGAGCCGACAGCTCGCTCAAGAGGGCATCACCAACCTCCCCAGTGATTGGATAGATCAGAACTTTGTAATACTAAGGTGTTAGGTCATTGATATTGTGTGTGTTGTGTGTAAGTGCACACTGCACAGATTAGAACTAAATTAGATTCATGAATAAAGTCAAATTCAGATATTGATCATCTGACTACGAGTAAACTACAAAGACAGTGCAGAATATAAGTTGAAAAGAAAATCATGTTATTGATGCGGTCAAAATGTATTTCAATATTTAGGTATTAATATTTCGTGTTTTCTTTGTGGAATTTGATAGAAACCTAATATGTCAAAGTCTAGCAAATTGAGGCTTGTGCCATTAAAGTAATTGTTTCTTAGGATCTCGAGCGAGTTCTTTAGTAACAGATGTTATTTTCTCATCGTGATAATAGCACAATATACTACGTAAACTATCTGAAACTATGGGAGGAATGAAATGCGATGACAGCCTAGTTTCTCTGTTTTCTCTTACATAATAAGTTTAATTTTTAACAGTAAAATATATTTGAATGAATTTTTATAGCATTTATTATGCTAACTTTTAAGTTCGAAAAACATTGGAAAAAAAATTTCGAACTTAAAAGTTAGCATAATAAATGCTATAAAAAATTCATTCAAATATTTGGGCGCAGTCATCAAAATTCAATGTTTAAAAATGGTTGAAAAATCATTCAATGTTCCCAACAGTTCGTCAGAATGTTGTAGATGGCTGCACCGTCGCTCTTATAGACGGATATAAAGAGAAGGAAAATTTGGAATGATTCAAGTGTGGCTCAATAACTCAGTTGGAAGAGCAGTCCCCCTGTAAGGGAAAGGTCGTGAGTTCGAGTTTCACTTGAGCATTTCATTTTTTCCAATGTTTTTCGAAAGTAAAATATATGGTAACACCATCACACCATCACCTAAACCTAAATTCTTATTGCCATGTTGGTTACTGATGGATCAGAATAGAACCACTCCATCTCTTCCCTTGGATGTCGTAAAAGGCGACTAAAGTTGGGATGTTCTCCATCTGACAGTAAACATACAGCCCAAGAGAATGTGCCCGCTAGATGGCAGTAGGCTCACCCCTTTTTACGTGGGACCGAAAATCGTGGTTGACGAAACGTGGGTGTTAATACACCTCTGCAGACCCCTTCGGTGATTTACAGACGTGAGTATATGTATGTATGTGATGTGAACTTATTGACAACTTCTCCATGTCTTAAAATGCTTATAATTCGTATCATATTTAATCTCAAATATCTTGACCCTATAGATCATACCCAAAAGTAAATCTGGAATAGTCAGGTTATAAATATCATTGTACAAAGCACTCCTTTTTCTGACGAAGATCACTCAGATAATGTAAGAAATGGAAGTTAACAATTCAATAGAGTTTTCGATTACCGGACAGATTAACATTGTAAATGAGTTTAGCAACGTTGTTAAAATAAACATTGGCGACGCTCCTCTTTATGATGTTATTGTGCCAAAAGTGTGAACTTGGATTAAAAGCTTTTGAAATCATCTCGTGGGAAGTGAGTAAATAATTACTCTAATTACAGATGCAAATTGTAATCTTGCTGTAATCCCAAAGGAGACCTAGAAATATTCTACTTCTGAAATTCTTAGAAGTTTTGTTAATTTAGAGTTAGTAATTAACCAAAGGGAATAGATTACAGGCACGTTTAAAATACTTTAAATTGCTTCTCATAAATTTAGTAATCTGTAACAAGAATCTTAATAATCTATCATCAACCCTAATATTAGCAGGTCTTTTGGGTTACATAAAATTATTTCATTTTGAAATTAATTTTGGCATAAAGGTTATCTGATTAGATATTAAACAGGTATAGCAGTATAGAAATTTCAATTTAACGTACCTAAAAGTACTCTGTGTTCTATTTAATGGACACTTTTATGGAGAAGAATAATTATAGACTATATAATTATCGAATACACAGGGAAAAAGAATCTTCTCGGGCGGGACTCGAACCCGCAGTCTTTCCCTTACAGGGGGAATGCCTGACCAATTCGGCTACCGAGACACGCCCGATGTGATTCAAATTTCCCATCTTATACGTCTTTAAGGCGACGACGGTGGCATCATCTACCGATTTTCTTACGAACTATCGGAATCAATGAATGATGTTACAATCATTTTTAAACATTCTTTTTCCCGGTGTATTCGATTTGTATAGTAAGCATACTTAATGCTGTAAAAATCATTCAATTGTTTGGGCGGAGTTATCAAAAATCTATGTTTAAAAATGATTGTAACATCATATCTTTCATTTTTTTACTATAGAAAACGATATATATTATTACTTCGTTTCTTTTGCGATCAATGATACAGAATATTATATACTAAGTTAAAGTGATCATGGCACAGCTACTATGTAAATCGTAGGATTTGACTGCTTGATGTTTCGAATAGGTTACACTGCGCTTCACCTCGACTGATAGTAAGCTGTCGGAAACATGATTGAAAGTTAGATGTTTATTGATATGATACATAAACAAACATGAAGCAATTGAACCGAACAAAGAAAATTTCCACATCCTTGATTCAGATATCACGAAACTTGAACAATAGAAGTTGGTACTGTGTATTGACGTGTTTGCGGTATAAAATGCATCGTTCGAGGCTCGCTTAGTTTTGCAATTCAAACTTCGTCTCATATCGGTTCACGGACGAATGGCTTGCTACTGTTTTGTGGTTGCCGCAAGGTGTGAGTGTACTAACTACTACATTTAATTTACAATGTTTATTTACAATACTTTTATATTTCCCTATAGTATGAATGATAATGATTCAATTAACATAAAGTTTCAGGCCATACATTGACACTCGCTTGTTTTATAACGCGGACAGGCCAATTAAGTGTGAAAATAAGTAAATTTATTACTCTACCCGGATTATAAATGTGGAAGTTTAAAATGTTAATTAGTTTTTTATTCAATCACAGTCATTCAATCACGGTCTAACAACTGAACAGATATGGGTGGATCGTAACTTTACAAGGATAGATTATACTTAGTCTGGAATAGGCCGTGAATGGGTACCCTTGGGCTTCGGGAACGGGGTAAAAGCCCACGTGAGCACGCAGGCAATAGTTAGTCACCTATAAAGGCTGAATGGATTCGCTTGGTATTTGACACAGACTATGAAAACTGGTGTAGTTTATGGTGCTATGGTAGTATTCTAGTGATAGTATTCTAAGTCCGTGAAGCTGTTGGCATTCCTGGTACTTTCTTCACATATTAGTATAATTAATAAATATTTTAAATCGCTTTCGCTTATGCCCCAGACATCACTATGTATGACTTTCTGATACAGTGGGCACGGACGCGAATATTTGTGTAGCGGCGGTGTAAAACATGACCGCTGACCGACGCCGCGCCGCGGTTTCCAGCTCTTCTTCATATGCTCACCGAACACCAGATAATAATGCACATGGGAGTGAATAAAACTGCGTTTATTTCATTTCCGAATTATCTTTTGTTGAGTTTGTGTTGGATGATTTCGCATGACAAGCGATGGCTTGGACTTCTGTTGTTAATTTTTGGAGGATAATATTACTTTTTTGTATGACACTGTCATAAATAAACACAAACAGATTTCAGTTTTAGGTAGCAGCTTTACAAACATAGGTAATGGAATTGTCAACTTAGTGAAATGTGCCTGAAAATGATAAGATATAATACGAAATTAATCACTAGTACTGGGTCGGGTTTGGGCGAAATTTTATTGTTGATAGACTAAAGTTACGGGAATCGGGATCAGTATTTCATACTGGTAGAGCCGCAGGCAACAACTAGTGTAACATAAATCGGAACGAAATCGTATTTATAAAATGTCAGAAATACGAGTATTTTTTATCGAAAAGAAAGAACAGAACTAATGTTTTTTATACGACATTGTAACTGCAGGGCGTTTGTTGTGTATTAGCTCGAACGCCTCCAATTAAAGTCGCTGTAAGTTTATTTTATTTGTAGACATCGATAGGGCCGCTATTCATGATAATCAGGCCCGAGATTCGGCCATGCCTTGTAATTATATTAAATTAAAGGGTGAGCACTTGCAACTAGTGAGGATATGATCATGCTGTCTTGAGATTTTCAGAAGCCTGTCTCTTCCTTTACAATATTTATGTGAGTGCGTGAAAACTCAATACTTAATTCATTTATTGCATTCCATAATGTAGTACAGTTGTTCGTGTTAGCAATTAGGTTACAATTATGGACCCTGTCGGGCACAGCACCATGTTTGGAGAGAGGAAGATTTTGTCATACTCGGTTCTATTATATATCATTACCTTAGTTTTTGGTCGTATTTTTATTTGTTTAGCCTAGTGGTATGGGTAATGGACTGCTGAGACGAGGTCTCGGGTTCGATCCCAGGCGTACCATGGCACACACCAATGACTTTGCGATGCCTCTCGAAGTTATGTGTGTATTTATCGCAGGTTTTTATAAGTGCCCGGTTAATGGCAATAGGCTCGCCACCTATTACGTTGGGACCTAAACATAAACTGGCGAAATGTGGGTGCTAGCACCTCTGCCTACCCCTTCAGGGAATACAGGCGTGAGTTTATGTCTATATAAATGAGTTATATTTAAACTCACAATCGTTGAAGGAAACTGGGCTTGTATTTTGTGTATTAGTACAGTACACTTATTATCATTGGCTTTCTTGCTAGTGATATTATGATACTGATACAAGGAATGTTAACTACACTGTCCGTTCGTCACAACCCAGGAATGACCTAATTTGGTCGGTGACTTAACTCAGTTACAGGATACTATATTGGTGTCCGGGGAGCCACTGAGATTGTGATATACATATAGATACAGCAAATTGGATTGCGGTATAGTACGTGTTGTATATATTACGGTTAGTACCTATATTGCCTTTTTAAATAATTTTCATATAAAATGTTGATGAACAATGTGGCGTGGGATTTCTGCTCAGAGCACATATTACATTTTGTGTTCAGAAATATATATATATATATATATATATGCATTTCTTCGATTGTTTTTATGTATTTTATGTTTATACTTACAAAAAAGATAAGTTCTATGTTTATCTGTATTCTAAAATACCATGGTTTTGCTTAGTTTTTTTTTCCTTTAAAAAAGATAACTCCCGACCAAGCCCTATATCGCGAGGGACTTTACAAACATACAACTATACCCCGTCCATCATATTATTGTATTTTAGACAGATGGAAGTAGTGATTGCATGAAAATTTAAAATATCGACAAAGTTAACAAACTCGATTAAAAAAACTAATTAATCGATAAATGAAAATATTATGATAAATATATGATTTATGATTTCATGTGGAATTATAATCTATTATCTTTCTGTACATAATAATAAAGCAGTAGATATTTCGTGTCTATACCTACAATTTACAAATGTATTGTAAAACGTAGTAGTCTTTGACCTTGCGAAGAGAAGTCACGTTGCAATCACCCTAGTTTTTGATGGCAATTTAAATTATTAAATCGTGCATAAAGTTGTGATGAAATACAAAAAAAGTCAAGTATTCATGAAAATTAAAGTCTAGTGTATGTAAATATTAGTGATTAATAGTGATTAGTGCTGTAAACGAACATTTTGTTTACAACAACAGTAAAATCTTGTGAATGGCAGCTAATGGCCGATGAGTGCATGACAATCCACTTTGTGCGCAGTACACGCGGCTCTCACGGTTACGCACAGCGCACAAGGGTTATTACGGCGTGAGGTCGCGCTCAGTGACGTCCTTGAGTGATTGCGGCTAGTGAGTAGTTGCGTAGACGTATTCATTGTGAATTTTAGTATTGTGCCTAAGAATTATTTCCTCCGTGAGGGCAGTTATTAATTTCATCTGACAAAATGAACTGTATGGCATGTAAAGGTCCCACGGGAGACGAAGATAAACTCATATGCTATGGCTGTCGGGACGGTTATCATTACCAATGTTGCGGTATATCAAAGGAGATGTACACTGAGGAATATCTTGTAAAGTGTCGTAGTTGGAACTGCATGCAATGCATGAATGTTACTCGGCGTAAGGGAGATAATACACCAGTTCGTAGCAATAACTTCAGCACCTCTACTACAGACACACAACAAACACAACGCGATAATATTATCCCACACCAATTACTACAACAAACACTGCAGCATACAAGCACTTCTAAACCAATTGAACACCTAGCGGATACAAGCATATCCTACGACCGTTTCGAGGCTCTTCTGGACAAAAAATTCAATGAATTTAGATCATCAATTACTCAAGAAATTTCAGTAATTGTGGATAAAAAAATCGAATCCGCCATGGGGCAGCTAAAAGATGATTTCACTAAAACCACCGACTTTCTGAAAGATGAACAGGATGACCTTAAAGGCGACCTAGCTGCTGCTAATTGTCATATAAAATCTCTGGAAGATGTTAATTCAAAGCTACTATCAGAGCTGACTAGTATTACCCGACGATTGGGAGTACTTGAAAGGAGTTCACGTGGATGCAATGTTGAAGTTCAGTGCGTGCCTGAGTCACGCAATGAAAATTTACTTGGGACGCTATCTCGATTTAGTCCTGGCCAACGTACAAAATGTTAAAGTTTCTCGGACTCAACCCCTTTGCCGAGAGGATCCCCATCATCCTCCACTCGAAATTCTTGTCTCTAAAAACACATCTACATCTAAACACCTAAGACCTAACCGTCAGAGCTGTTTTAACTTTCAAAAAGCTGACTATGTAAAGGTTAGACATGACCTGGAGAAGGTAAACTGGCTTGGTATTTTAAATACGGAGGACGTGGACGACGCTATTGACAGCTTTTATAGTGTAATACATGAAGTCATAATCAAACATGTACCTATTAAAATATTAAATAAAGATATCTACCCGATCTGGTTCTCTCCAGCACTGAAAAAATGTCTAACTGAAAAGAAAAACTATCACAAAAGATTTAAGAGAACCGGTAACCCGAGGGATTATGATGCTTTTAGCCTACTGCGTGATAGATCGAAATCACTCATGAAGGCATGTCATGATGCATACACTGCGTATACTGAACACTCACTCCGTATTGCCCCCAACATATTTTGGAGCTACATTAATAACCGCAGGGCTAAGACAGGTGTTCCAAGCACTGTTACCCTTGGTAGTACGTCCTCTTCGGACAGTCGGGGTATATGTGAGCTCTTTTCTGAATACTTTGTATCTGTATTTGATGACTCACAAGACGTACATACTGGGTTTCTTGATGAACAGCGTTGCAATAGTATACTGTCACAGCTAGTATTTTCTGAGTTTGAAATTCTACGCAAACTCAAAACCCTTGACCCTAATAAGGGAGCTGGTCCTGACGCACTGCCCCCCATATTTTTAAAGAAATGTGCCAATCAACTTAGCGTTCCCCTATGTATAATTTTTAACATGTCCCTCAAGTCAGGTACTTTCCCTATGTTGTGGAAGACTGCTAATATTGTACCTATCCTGAAGGGAGGAGACCCCAGACTATGTGAGAACTATAGGCCTATTAGTATACTCTCTAGCGTGGCCAAGGTCTTTGAATCGGTTGTGTATGACAGCGTTTATGCTCATGTAAGTCCCTTCATAACAGAGTGCCAGCATGGTTTCATGAGACAGAAATCGACAATCACAAACTTGTTGGAATATAAGCAATATTTATGCTCAGTCTTTGCGGGAAGGGGTCAGGTGGACTCCATATATACTGATTTCCGGAAGGCCTTTGACAAGGTAAATCACCACATGCTTTGTCAGAAACTTTCCTGGTATGGCATACACGGCGACTTGTTGAGATGGATCCAGTCTTACCTATCTAATCGTAGTCAAATAGTTGCAATGAAAGGTTTTAAATCATCACCAAGGTCTATAAGATCTGGCGTGCCTCAAGGGTCTCACCTGGGGCCACTTTTCTTTAACATATTCATAAATGACCTTGTAGATAAATTGCGATGTCCTTGTCTTCTTTATGCCGACGACTTAAAGGTGTATACATCGGTGACAAATGAAAGTGATTGTAAATTGCTCCAAACGGATGCCCTCACTATTGCTAGCTGGTGCAAATCAAACCGTATGTATCTCAATGTCGATAAATGTCTAGTCATCACGTTTACTAACAAACGTAACATGCAACTGTTTGACTATGAACTGGACGGACAAACCTTACATCGATCGTCAGTGGTTAAGGACTTGGGTGTTCATTTCGACTCTAAACTCACCTTTCGTGACCACTATGAAGATATAGTTAGCAGAGCGCATAAGCTTCTTGGATTCATATTTAGAGCAACCAAAGACTTTAAAAACACATCCAGCTTCATTTACCTTTTTAACGCCCTTATAAGAACCATTCTCGAATACGCAAGTGTCGTTTGGTCACCGTGCTACAAAGTGCATAACGATAGACTTGAACAAGTGCAAAATAAAGCTCTAAAAATGATAGCATTCAGGGAGCACCTTGGCCGCAAGCTGTCTTCGTATGATGGGAGACTATCACATTTTAGAATATCCACACTCAGTTCACGTCGACATATACAGGATCTACTATTTTTACATAAATTAATACACTCACGAGTCTCTTCTTCCCCATTATTGTCATATTTAAATTTTAACTGTAATTGCAAACCCAATCCTAGACGTTGCCATAAACCCTTTGTATTAAAAGTGTATATAAATAACACTTCCTTCTATAACCCTCTGACCCGAATGTGTCGTGCTTACAATGACGTGGTCGTTTCCGGTGACAGAGTTGCGGATATAACTGTTGATGTCGATTTATACAACGCTAACTACACCTCATTCCGTAAGAATATTGTAATAAGCATAAATTGCATTCAGTAAATTTTCGTTTTCCAATGATTTGTGTGTTTGGTGATGTGCTCTTCTGTAAAGTAAATTTAATTGTTAAGCATTTCTTTTTGTGCATGTGGATTCTAATTGAAGGGTACAGATGCCTTTCAATTGGAATCTATATAGTCTAGATTCCTAATGTAGCGTTGTTTCTACTTCGAAATGTACCTATTGCATGCTGTGTGTACTATTTAGGTTCGCATTCTAGGTCAAAACATTATTATAGATCTAAGTTGCTGTACTATGATTGTGAACTGTTTGTACGCCTAATAAAATAAATAAATAAATAAATAAAAACGATTGTAGGGCCATAACGCACACGCTAATCTCCAAAACAAAACAACTGACTTCTAGAAGAATATTCAAACATGCTGATTTCCTGGTATTTATTGAAGATTCCGTGATCTGTCTCTGAAACCCATCATCAGATCTTTACCCAATTTAAATGGGACCATTTTGGAATAAACATCTTTCTAATCAAAAATAATTTTGACAATCCGTCTACATATGACGAAGTTACAAAAATCATTTTTCCGTAAAAATCATGCAAATATTAAAAATTATAAACATCCGAATTGGTCGAATACATAGGGAAAAAGAATCTTCTCGGGCGGGACTCGAACCCGCAGTCTTTCCCTTACAGGGGGAATGCCTGACCAATTCGGCTACCAAGACACGCCCGATATGATTCAAATTTCCCACCTTATACGTCTTTGAGGCGACGTAATCATATCGGGCGTGTCTCGGTAGCCGAATTGGTCAGGCATTCCCCCTGTAAGGGAAAGACTGCGGGTTCGAGTCCCGCCCGAGAAGATTCTTTTCCCCTATGTATTCGATTTGTATAGTTAGCATACTTAATGCTATAAAAAAAATTCCTTCAATCCGAATTGGTGTTTAGAAATCATTAAAAAACCACCAGTTTTGTAATATTTTTTACAAGAATAATTTTCTGTAGTCGATATCGTTTGTGACATTTTCAAGTTATTATAATAAAAACAGTCGATGGACTAACTACATCCCTAAAATTGCTTTCTGGTTGACGTGACGTTATCAATGAAAAATTACGTATTGGCGCCTAATTTATGTTAGGATTTTCAGGTGTTGACGCTAGAAGAAAGTTACACCGACCACTGTCAGTGAGCTGTCTAAAATACAATAATATAATGGACGGAGTATAATGGACACAAAGTACACCTAGACTCAGAACGACTATTTGTGGATCACACAAATTTTTGTCCTGTTGGGAATCGAACCCATTACCTCGTGCACAGCCGGCGCATACTACGCCCACTGAGCCACGGAGGTAGTCATCACTACTTCGACATCGCCCATTGGTTGTCCAGGTCAGTTAGCAGTCGCTTCACGGAAAATATCGAAGTTCAGGAGCATCACAGTTGGACAAAAAAGCAGACCCCAACTGAATTGTAAAAAGGCACATATAATGATGATAGTTTTGCTTGTTTTTAACTAGATGGCGCTGTTTTGTCCTAGAACATTACAGTTGCTAAATTGTCTTTTGTTCCAATTATGTCAAACGAAAATGATGTTAACACCAATATACATATTAATATGAATAACACAGCACTCAGAGACATCGGAGAGAATTTCGTTAACATACTTTATATAATCAGCACAGCACAAATTAGTTTTGTAGAGATGGATGGCGGCGGTGGGCACGTCCTGGGGGATAATGCAATAAGGCCTGTTACTCACCGGCTAATTGATCGAGCTCTCTGCGTCTACACCACTATATCGATTTTCATCTACGTCTGCCAAAAAAGGTTAAATTTTCTTTGTAATATCAGTAGTGGACCATAGCAGCACATTTTATGATATTACTTTATGATATGACATTATTTTATGATATCGGCCATTTTGATTGAAGAGGATTATTCGTCATTATTAAAGGTTTCTTTTAGGTTAATGCAGCCTCTTTTAAGTACATATGTACAATTTGAAATATAGTGTCTTAGTTTTAAGAACATATAATTTTTGCAGTATATATTTTTGATATATCGGGATATTTACCATGTTGTATTGTTTCGAGTTGCCGATATTTCGGTGCTGTTACAAGGGCCATGATCACGAAGCAACTGGAGTATTGGCGGTAAACAGCAAAAAAGTTTTTTTGGAGTAAATATATCGATCTACCCTCTTTCTAGTTCTTTTACTACGCGTATCGACGCTACCACTGGTTTCACTTTCGCTACATACTCGAACTCGACCTCGATCACGTTCACTACACACGATTCTTAATCTGTATTTTTTTATTTCAATCAAAAGTATGTTAAGAGAATTTCAACTATTCAGGGTCAGGTGGATTAGTTGATAAAATAATAAAAGAGATTGACTTCAAGTATTTAAAAAAAGTATACTCAAAAGGTTTTTTTTTGGAGTATCTTATGGAGTATGGAGTAGATAATCTGATGGGATTATTCATGACAGATATTTAATCCAACTTCACCATCAAGCTGATTACTGATAAAGTAAGAAACTAAAGCCATCCTTAACAAACTCGACAAACGATCCTATCTCGTAAAGCATTACAAACCTGTGAGCATCATCTTCATTTAACGCAGCATCTATTGTCCGAGATGAAAGCAGGAATCAGTTAATTTACCGCTCCATGAACGAGCCGCGTTATCGACGATTTTCCGCCAAACTCAACCCGGAATCCAGTCTCCGGACATTGGGTTTGAGGGATACGAGAATCACTCTCCTGGGAATCACACCCCGTTTGAGACGGGAAGTACGGGAAGTATCGGCTAATATCGAGCGGCGGGCGGTCGTTAGCAGACTGTAATAAAATTTAACTTCTCGCCAATCTACGGATTAGGGAGCATCTTAGGTTCAAACACAATGATGCTACTTAGGAATATATAATGATGGTATCGCTTACGACTTCCCCTCACTGGGTAAACAGCTTTCTAAGCGATACGAAATGGCTTTGGAGGCGATAATATCGAAATTTATTTCCTTTTAAATTTACAACAGTTAGGAAGGTTTAATTTTTGGTAATGTTCGATACTCTTACTGGATTAGAATGAACAATGTAGTAAGAAGTTACTCCACAATAACTCATAGTGTTTTGGAACCGAAAATAAAAGTTAAGTGGAAAAAAACACAAGTAAAAAGAGTGAGCATTAAATAAAGCTATTAGAAAAGTAAATACAGAAATATATATATTTCAAATCTGTTAATAAAACACTCAAAAGTTTTCAAATATTTCTGAAATAATAGATAAAGAAATAAAACTTATTGCACTATCTCATGGATATTTTTTCATGATTGAAGTTTTTTCTTGTAGGACTTGGTGAGTGTTCTTACTTGGAACCTTTTTTAACACAAAAATATTCACATAAAATACAATATCATCATCTATAGGCCGTATCATGCAGATTTTTGAAGTCATCGTAATTGTACTTTTTCATAAATCAAGAAACGTGGCAATGCAGCCAGCCTTTTGGGAACGTTACAGGTCGGTGAGGTTGCGGAAGAATTCCACAACACAGTATATATGTAAATATTTTAGTTATTTATTTTAGTTTATTTTAGTACTTAGAGTTTCTATTTTTAAATTTAATTTAGTATTATTTATGAGTTATACATATATTTCAATGAATATGAATGAGTTGTTTAAGTCAAAAGATGAATTGATTTGTGACTTAGCAAACAATTTGAAACAAAATAATGAACGAGTATTGAATAGGTACATATAAATAAATAACGATTTAATTTAATTACTAAGTAACAGAGCTAACTTCTACACTGACCATTCAACCCAATAGTAGATACCAAAGCTGAATCCAAACTGAATGATCAACGAATCATCATTTGCGAAACTGAAACCCATTTAACTAGATTACCCGAAGACCTGTTCCGTTGAGGGATCCTGAAACTTGGACAATTAAATCCTTCTATTTATAATCAACGTGCCTGGGGGACCTTCGTAGGGATTATCAATAAAGGAACATTTAACCGCCATAGAAGTTACAAGTTGCCCAATTTTGGTCACTTTATGGAATTCGTGCTGCGTATATTTTATAGGGTTTATTCTGAACATTTCTAAAACATCGTCTTTGGATAAATATTTGAATCTCATTACGAAAAACGCCTGCGCAATTGTTGAAAATAACTAGATCATTAATGATGTTGCAATGAGCTTCAGTATTGTTAGTTTTTTATTTAGTATTTTATATAGTTAGATAGTGAATTTGAATAGTCAAAAATGATAATAAGAAAATTTGTTTATGGAGGATTTTAATAGTTTTGTTACTTTCTTAGCTTGCATTGTAAGAAAGAAGTTCATTTCACGTATCCTATAATAAAATAACTAGTTATTTATTCTATTAAAAGCCAATTCTGAAGTTCATAAAAATCGAATGAATTTTTACAGCATTAAGTATGCTAACTATACAAATCAAATACATAGGGAAAATGAATCTTCTCGGCGGGACGGGAAGGGAAAGACTGCGGGTTTGAGTCCCGCCCGAGAAGATTCTTTTTCCCTATGTATTTGATTCATAAAAATCGTTATTTAGATTGTTACGCTACTTATTTAAGAAGCGCTAGAAAGCCCTACTCATATCAGGATCGAGAAAATCTTAAGCTGACATTTCTCCAAACGATTAAATCGCCCTCCCCGGCGAATAATATGGTATTGTGCTATTACCACAGTTTAGGTTTTATTGCATTTTCGGTTCTTAGAGTATCGAATACACATTGTAAATTTTTTTTGTAATTTTTCAGTGGATATTTTTGAAAATACAATAATTCCCATAGGTCCATAATGAACATAACAATTTTGTTCAGTTAAATTAGAAATACAATTTGAACACGAATAAAACCGTAAACGATAATGCAAAGTTATTTTTTTCCGTTAGTTTCGGTAATGCATTTTTACAATAAATTACAGATTTTAATAAAAACGGTAATTTTTCTTACCGTATTATATAGATAAAATTCTAAAAGTAACGGGTTTTACATTGAAAGATTGCAATTATGTTGGAACGCAATGCAATAACACACTAGCAGCAACATTAATAGAGCAAAAGCGCTCACATATTTTGTTTCCTTATTTATGAAAGGTATAGTAAAAAAAGGAATACTATATAAGGTAGAAAAAAATTGAATTATCAGGAATTGGTCTTTCTATTCAGATGGGTGTTCAGGGCAAAGTAAAAATCGGTATATTTTTGCTTTATACCTCCATGCAATAAAAGCCCATGATATGCAAACTATAATACATAGGTTCTTCGATACTAGACATAGCCAAAACGAAGGCGATAGCATGCATTCATGCATAGAAAGAGCTTTAAAAAATAAAGTCCTTTATACTCCAGACCAAATATATGGACTAATTGTAAATGCGAGATCTCAAGAAGCACCAGGCTCAGCGATATGAGCCTATTGAATCAGCCAGAAGAACCAAGAAATTATGTGGTATCAACGAAAATAATTTCGGTACGGCTACCACAGTCTCGACCGGCTCCGCGACACAATGCGCGACAAATGCAATCACCATCCCGACAATCATCGCCTCACAAAAACTCTCCAAAGATCGACATACGATTGAGAGACTAGGTACAAAAAAGGCAAATCGAACACTTCATCTTCAAGAAGAATAAGAATAGTAGAAGAATCTATGATTACGAAAATACAGATCGTAGCCACTGATGCACGCATTCGACTAAAAGTCATCAGTGGCCGAGTCTCTTCGAAGAAAGAACATAATTGCAATAATCTCAAATTTTCGAAACTACGGAAACAAAAAAAAGTCAAACGATGACGCAACGCAACAACCTACATAATGGCAAGTTAGCAAAAATGCAGACGGAACTATATGCAACTTAGCGCAATAGCAGAAAATGTCGACGCAGCACACGCCGTCATAGCAATCGTCAACAATGTTAACGTCAAGGAAGCACCGCACGCGGCCCGCATCTAAGGGACCAGTGGTTAGTCTTGAAATTACGATGACTACTGAAGAAAAGTACTCCGCAAATTTGCGGCACCCAGTTCCGGCGAAATTGAACTGCCCACAACTGGCATTGGCGCGCTCCAAAGAGAGATAAGACTGCTGAATCTTCAAAAAGCCATCGAGACCAAAGTGACCAGCCAGCATATACGGCCACAATAGGGGTACCACTAATTGCAGCGACCGCGTAGCCTGGATCCTACGACCACAGCAGCGTGTCGGCACATATAGCAACTGCACACACGGTTAACGAAAGAAGAAGACATCTCTCTCGTTAAGAAGCAGTCAGCAAAAAAGCCATACGCAGCTATATTTACAGTCTACTTCTCTTCTCAACCTCGCAAGCAACGTGCCGTCGTAAGCTTGGTGGAGTGGTACCAGCTAGTGGATACAGTCTGTTCAGGGGAGTAGGCCTAAGGCAGCCTGTTATAATGCGGCATGTGTCGTTTAGGGCAGTATCAACCTCCTTAGCATGCGCAGAGCGGTGCCATACTGGATACGTGAACTCACCCGCTGAGAAAGAGAGAGCGAGGCCGGTTGTCCTGACAACATGTCCAAGACGTGGATGTTAACCTTTGCATCAAATTTTGCCTGCTCGCCACTTTTTGTTTGGTGTTTCGGCAGTGGGTTTTACAGGCGAGAGCTCGGTTGAGAGTAACGCCGAGGTAACGTGGCTTTGGGCAGAGATCGAGCAATCTCGACCCCTCGCCACGAGATGTTAAGGAGTTGGTTTACCTCCCATTTTTAGTTTATTAGTCCATTATATGGTTATTAGTACATTCTCTTTGCGGTACTGGTCTGGGCTTTCCAAAGCTGCACCCAGTCTTAATTCAGCCTCTTCAATTTTTTTTGTTTGACTAGTAAGCGCCAGGTCGTCCGCGAATATAGATAGTGTTCTGTGTTCAGGGTTATTGGTTGGTGCACGATTTATCGGGTCTAAATCCAGCCTGTTCGGCAATGAGATTAGCCTCCAGTATTGGTGTTAGACGGTTCAGCAACATTCTTTTGAATATCTTGAAGGTGTGGCAGAGTAGAGAAATGGGGCGGTAGTTTTTAGGGTCGTTGGGGCTCTTGGCAGGCTTGAGGAGCGCTTTTAATTATGTTCTTCGCCACAGTTTTGGAATTCTGGAGGATTTTAGGCAGTTGTTAAAGAGATCAAGAAGCCAGGACACTACTCTGGGCCCAAAATGTTTTATTTGGTTGACAGTGATATCGTCTACGCCTTACTCGTTTTTAGTATTTTATGGTGTCTATAATTTCCTGCAGTGAAAAGGGCTGGCCAATTTGGTTGGTTGGTGAGATGACTGTCGAACTTAATGGGTCTTAGGTGTTGTGTCTTCCCGTTTAGGAGGAGTTGGTGGGCCGCTTGGTTTGACGTCACTCGACCAGGGTTGGCAGCGGCTGGTGGGTCATCTGTGAGTTTTCTCACAGCTCCCCATGCCTTCTTCAAGTCAGTGAGAAGATAGGACGTGACCACAAGCATCGCTCCCACTCCACCAATGGTGGATAAATCAGTATATAAGCCTGTTATTTAGTTTGTAAGACATTGCTTTATTAAATCATTAGTAGTAATAAATATACTGCAACCTGATTGTGGTAGCTCTCTTCATTCCCGCAATATTATGTAATTTAACTAATTATTACTGTATTGTTTGATCAAATATTATATTTGCAATATAATATTACAAATAATCAGTTGACACAATATATTGATGAATAGTTTTGCAAAGTAATATTACCGTAGACACTATCACATGCATTTCCCCGAATAATATGGTAATGTTCATTTACCGTAAACATTTTTAGCTCCATATTTACATGAACAATACTGTAATGTATTATTACTGACCACGGCAGCAATGGGAATAACACGCGAATAATATGGTAATGATACATTGTGTACTATAATTTTTATCTACATTTTCGGTAAAATGTTTTTCTTAAATTACTTTATTCCAATAGCCTAATGAAATAAAATTAACATAGAAACTAGTCTGCACAAAAATTAGCTTTCTTTTGACATATAAATTATTGCCATACAATCTACCTGCACTGAGATATAAGCAAAAAACAGTTATTTGCTTCTCCTGTAAAATTTGGAATTTGCGATTACCATTTTATTCGCCGGGAAGGGCGAAATTAGTAGTAGCTCAAATTATCAAAACCTTTCAGAATAGCCCCCCATGTCCAGAAACTCGTTACAGGCTGCCTTTATTGGCCACATTTGGGTGCAATTTGACAAATTGATTCGGTCATGTTCACTCGCACTCACACAATTATTGGATCCGATCGGACCCCCGATAGACGGGAACAGCGCTGTTTAGCAACCTTATGTAATTGAGAACATTACAGTTACATTATTTTTGGAGAGTTTTTGGAGGTTTTGTATTGAAGTAATCAAGATATGATAACTTTCACAGTGATTACTCTTAGATTGCCGAAATTATTTACACGGACACAAATTTTATTCTACAATCATGTCCCTACATACATCAAACATTAGGTAGACATTATAAACTATACACCTAGAGATTGGATACAATTCCATGAAAGAGTGGAAACAATTCCAGAACTAAACGATTTAGCACCTCTTTGTGAGGTTTGGAATTCATAATATATTATTATACGTAAGTAAAATTAATTTCGTTAAAATAAAACAAAATATTAGCACGAATGAGTTAATATAATTAATTGCGGTCGTAAATCTAGTACTCAAATAGTTAAAATATCAAATGTATTAGGCACCTACATTATTAAAAACCAGTTAAACAATAGTTTTTAGTCAAGAATGGTTTCTAATTTCAAATAAGTAATTTAAAGCAATTAATAATTTAGATCATTATTTATAACTATAATTATTACAATTTTATAAAACTATGTATAAGCGTATTATAAAAATCATTTTATTATATCTACTATTTGCTATGTTACCAAAGAATTTACTAAATTTAACTTATATTTTTATATTAGTCACAGAACAGAAAAACTACACATTGCTTAATGTGTAGCTTTTCTGTTCTGTGAGTTTAATACTACCATAATAGACATTCATAAAGATAATATATTACTTCAAGGAAAGGCTATGACATATTAGAAGAATATGATTACAACGTCAGTCAATTTAGCTAGCCTTATTTCACAAAAGATATAATGAAATTGTATTTTTTAGACGTAAGCTCTGAAATTTGAGTTGTAATAAGATTTTTCTGTCAGTTTCGTAGAAAGTAATATTAATCTAGCAACATAATGGAATTTGAATTGGATTTATGTCAATGGAAAATAAAGTAGATCTCCTTTCTAATCATAATTCGATCAAAGGTGAGATTCTTCAGTTCAATTAAGTAGATCGTGCTGTTCATGAATGTTCGTTTATATTTCAGAGTCTAACGAAGAAAATTAATGGTGATTACTACGATATTACGAATATTACATAACGTAAATAATAACAAATTAATGGCGATAGAATACGTTAAAAATAGTGGTATTTCAATGTGTGACATTCGCGTAAACTTACGAAAATATCATGAAGAAAATTAAATTCTTCAATTATGTTTAGTGAGCAGGGTAGTTGGTTTAAGTCGTTAAATATTCGTAATAATAAATGATCTGACTGATCGACCCGTAGTTTTACGGTATTTGCTTCACTATAATAAGTATTTAATACCTAAGCATCATTTTCATTACAAAATAAAATCACCGATTTTGCGCATCACTGTTATTGATGTTGGTGTACATGAGTTACAATAGTGGGACTGTGGGAGTGTGACTACAATAAATTATCCCTCTAAAGTGTATCATTGAGGAGTCCTTTTGATTGCCATTTCCATTTTTTTGGGGTCGTTATGATATATTATATCTATGTGAATATAATAAGATTGCTGACAATATTTTGATGTCATATCAAGTAGATATTTATAGATATCATTCTTTAAAACATGAATATAAAAGAATTAAATGTGCGAAGAGTCCAAAACATTATTTTCCAAACTAACTGGTCGAAACGTCAGGCAAATCAAAGGTATGTATGTACCTATACCATGATCGCGTTAATTTCCGTTAGTGTTATTGTATATTATTTTCCAACTTTATCTTTTGTTATCACTGATGTTCTTTGAAAAGCTTAAGCTTATTTCCTTTACTTCTCCCACATTTTCTTTTGCATTGTAAAACAACTTCAAATAGGTGTTTTTATATTTAACCACAGTATTTTTATAGGCCCATATTTTAATGTCATTTAGATACCAAAATATACATGTGCTGTAGATACATATTATATTAGAAAGGGCTTAAAATATGGGTATTTCTCAGCTGTATTGATTAGTACCAACAGTGGTACTAGTGGGGGAAAAAATCCCATTAGTACCATTACTGGTAATAATCAATGGTACAGCTGGGAAAGAGGCTAAAATATCTACAAGAATTAAGGTCACGTCTAGATAGCTGTATAGCTCTCGCAACTCGAAGCAAGATTTTTCGCACTTGAAATCTCTTAAAACATTTTGGGAATGTAAATCTGATTCTTGACAGTGAGTTTGAATTCTCACACTTTTGGCTTTTCCGCCAATAGCCTGCGCTCCCCTGGTAAGAAGCTAGAGTAGGAAATGCGTTGTATTACATTTGAATCAATAAAATTAGCTTAGAAAGGAAGTCTCTCAAAAATACGCATTAATTATATTGAATAATATAAATTAATGATAATATGTCACCTAACATGTCACGTCTTCATTGAAATAGTGATACTCGAAGAAGTAAAAACTGGAGATTTACCTACCCTTACGCAACAAGTCCAATAAGCCTCCTGCCGGCTGATCATATCATTATTATGGTTAAATTAAAAACTTCTGAATTGTACTAAACATTTTTAATTTACGTAGATTAACTTAGATGAATATAGTTTACGGCAGCGAGAGCGGGAATATAACAGTTTATTTCACTTTTTCAAGTTTCCCGGTGTCCTTTCACGCTGTATTTTCATTTCCGTGCTTATAAAGAAATCCTTTACTCACTGAAAGCCCATTATAGCGCACATATCACACTATATTACGGCATTTTGCTCGGAAAGTTTAACCCGAAAATGCCCATGCATGCACTAAAATCCCGTCACATTTACCGGTCACAAATTCCACTAAAATAACCGTGAGCGGCTCGCGTGGGCTCGAAATACCGGGCGAGTAGGGTTGCTACGTGGTATTTGACTTATTCCGGACATTTTCTGCAGGGTTGAGGATTAAGGTCCGGTCTTAATAATTAGTGCGTTGTTTTCTGCTTTGTTGCCTTTGGACGGCGTGTGGTTTGGAGGATGAAGTATGCGCGTAAGTATGCTACACTTTATAGAAAAGTAGGTCGGTATGAACCTTTAACATATTTGCTTGTAGAGTAAGTTCATAAAATATTCTAAATTATTTACTTTTGGGTAGTTTATAATAATTATTTTTCTTTCGATACTTGTACATTTTTTAATTAACAATGCTCATTTTACTCTAAGTAAAGAAATTTTTCGGTTTGTTAGTCTCTACGTTTTCTTTTAAATTGAGTTCTAATTTGCCAGTTTCTTAAAATAAAAGTCTTCTCATTTGATTAGGGACAATTTATGTAGGAAAATGTTCAGCAGCAGCAGCAAAGGGTCTGCAAAAAAATCCTATTCACTAGCTCAATCAATATTACGTAGAACCGAAAGGCAGTGAAATAGGGTTAGATATTAGTACACCGCCACCGAAAACACGGATTTTATAAAAAAAAAACATATAAATAGTAAGAAACAACCACTACATAGAATGTAGTTAAAATAAATAAGAAATCTATGCACCCCTACTCGGAACTTAAAAAAACGTACCTAACGAGTGTAACGCGTTTCGCTTTGCTAATTTTCTCGTTAGCTGCTTGCACTTGCACATTAGTGTGGCACACCTTTATACTAATGTTGCTACTAACTACATTGTAATAATATTATTTTGTGCAGCTTTATAATTACTTTTCAATTTGTTTCATTTACATTTTTATTTTCGATTTTAAAATTCGTATTTTGAACATTACATGGCATTCTACAGTTCTTATGGCCAAACCCTTCATTTCACAAACTATTAGATTGTGGAATGCTTTGTCTGTTAGTATAAATATTCAAAATCAATTCATAATTTGTAACGTACTTTAGTTTATTAGAAATAAATAAATATTCCACAACATTCTACACAACGCTATCTAGACCCATGGTAAGCTTAAATAGCTTGTATTATGGAATTTTGAATGCGGATAAACATATAAATACTTTTTTTTTGTAAATACATACATTATTATACATAGAAACACCCAGACCAATGCAAATAGCCATATTCATGCATAAAAATAGTTGCACAGGGCGGGGATCGAACCCACTAGCGTGGCAGTCGCGTTCACTACCACTACGCCACAGAGGTTGTCCTTTATTATTACCCGTATACCATTTTTTTTTACTTCAGGCATGTTAACCTAACAGACAGAGTTACTTTCGTATTTATAATACTAGCTTTTGTCCGTAGCTCCACCCACGTGGATGTCCGTTATCGCGACCAAACATAGCCTATGTGCTTTCTCAAGGTATAGTCTACCCATATACCAAATTTCATCAAAATCAGTTCAGTGGTTTAGGCGTGAAAGCGTAACATACAGACAGACGGACAGACCGACAGACAGACTGAGTTACTTTCGCATTTATAATATTAGAATGGATTACAAAGTATCATGAAGTACCTCTTATATCAAAAGCCCTAAGGAAGTTCTTCGGAAACCAGTAGTATTATAACTACCTTGTAGAATGACTAAAATGGCGAAACTATTGGCGCACTATCCTTGTAGAATATTAAAGTTAAGTATCTGGTCGCTTTGTACCGTTGTGTGGAGTGAAATTACCTCTCGAACACTAATTACTACTGCCGTTTGTGGGCACTCAGTTCTGAGCTTAGTTTACATGCTGAGTTGTATGAATCTATATGCAATTTATTGGGCTATTTGACTATTTTTTTTTTACTTTCGAAAAATGACCACTGTCTTATAATATAATGAACTGTAAAAGTAAAATTTTCGTGCGACAAATAGTTTTCAAGATATTTGATTTTGAAAATTTCAATTTGTCGCGCCGCCCGAAAACGCTCCATACAAAATCGTTCTAAATTGTGACGTCACGCTTCGGTAGCGCGTAGTGAAAATGTATGGAGTGCAAGATAATATCGCATTTATCTCGGTCTACGTTGTGTTTACACTTATATAGTTCATAATAAAAGTTATTTAAAATTTAATGAGGAATCTAAAAAGGTATATATTTGAATTGAATTTGATTGTTTATATTTTGACTTTTTTTGGGAATTTCAAGTAATGAAAAGTCATAGTTTCAGTTTAGATATGCAATATTTTATTTTGCAAGGCGTATTTTTTCACAACAAGCTGTCTTATTAACTAGTAATGGGAAGAATCGACGACTTAGTCAAATACCCTATTAAAGAAATTGGTCACTGAAGTATTTAGTGAAAAAGAATTTGTAACGCATGTATATATGTGTGTATGTATATATTTATGTACCTATATTTATTTGTATAGGTATATTGTAACTTCGGGACTTTGTGCGCCATTCTACCAAACATGGTTTATATCTCTTTCTCCATCAAAGGTTACTTGTAATTGATTGCCACTGTGCGATAAGGCCGCCTATTGTCTATACCTGAAATGTACCCAAACAACACAACATGTTTTTAATCCTTGGTGTACACAATAAAGAGATACTTTATTTTTAACTTTACTTTAACGCATCCCTTTTCAAAATGTCAGCTTAGGGCATGGTAACCATTTCTATCAGGTAAACTGTGTATTTATTCATAATAACTGTTATAGAAAACCATTAACAAGTATTTGAATGAATTTTATAACATTAAGTATGCCAAGAAGACAGTACTATGTACAAATCGAATACATCAGGAAAGATGAATCTTCTTGGGCGGGACTCGAACGCGCGATCTTTGCCTTACGAGGCGACCTTTAAGCGATCTTAAAGTAGGATAAAATAGTAGAGAAATTTGAATCACACCAGGTATACACCATATTTCGGTAGCCTAGTTGTTCAAGGCATTCTCCCTGTAAGAGAAAGATCGCGGTTTTGAGTCCCGCCCGAGAAGATTCATTTTCGTAATGTATTTGATATTAACAAGTATTATTAAACCTTCGTGTTCCATGATGAACATATTAACTTTACTATCTCATACGAACTCCAAACGCGCAATTTAAACTGGAGTGTTCAATGAAATTGGCAATTCTGATGTTAAGTGTACAGAGCGGCTATTTTGGACATTAATAACTCCTACCATCACGGGTCTTCTCATCGACGTTTAGTACAATTTGGAAATTGAAATACTCGATCGTTGTAGTGTTTGTACCATGATCGTGCTCGAAATTACATTTTCAAGTACGGTGATGTGAACGGACTTAGTTATTAGGTATATCGATGGTTAGAGATAGAACCAAATGAGATTTTCAATTCAAAGTTACCTTTGGTTTACAGAATATTGCATTAGAACATTATTAGGAATACTTGTTAAGTACGTGTTGAGTGCGGTTTGGTGCGAAATTAAATGATCGGTGTCAGTAAATTTTCCAGCGAATATACATTGATTTCCTCTTTCTATCTGACTGACCTAGGGCCATCCAGGTCCCTCGAGTGGTGTCCCCATCTTTCCCTAGAAAAAGGGGGACAATGTTCTCTAGACCTATAAACAAAAAATAAAATAAAAATTGGCCAGAAATTAGTCATGACGAAAAGTCGGAGATCAACAAAGAAATAAACTTAATCTTTACAATTAAAAGACGAAGAATGGAGAGAATAAAAATTATAATTGAGTACCTATAAGAAATGGCAAAAGCATTGTCGAGTATATTTTATCTTTTTCCGAGGAGCCAATTAATTAGCACCAGAGACAGGCGATTTATCAATAATAACTTCTTACAATCTTTAAATATTACTTTCAGTATTTTTCTCATACAGTGCACAGCGGAAAATACTTATTCATTTATTCATCAGAATACATACAATGAAATTAAACTTAATATACAAGCTACCTTGCATGGTGCACGCGTCATCATTTTTGCTAACTTCAAAGTTATGATTATTTTGCGATTAATTTCGGTTCGCATTCGGTCATCAAGCATTCCGCGCGTTCTCATCTATCATTCTTAATTTTAGACCCGTTGACAATATAATATTTAACAACGGGCCGTTGTTATATAATATATCAGTTTGATCTATCTAATATTAATATCATTTCCCATCAACTTATTAAGTGTATGGGTAACAAATTTTCCGTACACTTTACTTAATGTATCGCTAAAGCAACTGGAGCTTGTGTGCGATACATTCAGACAGACATTCTAACTAGCTCTTATTCTGGTTTTTAGAACACAAATAAGCATACTAAGATAAGTTTTCTTTTAATTTAGTCTAGATAGTGATCTGTTTTAGAATATTATTTGTTGCGAAAATTTCAAAATAGAAGTTGCTTTTCTTCATAACCTATTAAGGTGTTCCATCTAGAGATGAAACCAACTGTTGCCTTGGCGCAGTAATTCCCGTAAGTAGTTCTGGCTACGAACGGAATCAAAGTTAAAGTATAGTGTCAGAGATAAATTTGATCTCTGCGCCTCTGCGACTGCACTCCTTGACACGACTTAACTGGCCGACAGTCTCAAAAGATATAACGCGAAGTTTATTCTTACTTTGTGCTTTTGTAGGCTATCAAACATATGTTGTATTATTTGAAGATGATATCAGTGATGTTTTCTCAAATAATATGTTTGAGATTTCTAGTTTTCTGTTGAGCTTTCTTATTGTATTAGTAAAATAGTTTATATCATTTTATAATTATCACAATGTTGTAGAGCCAGGATTTTTCTAGAGGCTTTGCCTTCAGCTTACCATCAGGTGAGGTGTATTTAAATTGACGTGCCCTATACGCGTTGGAATGTCGTGGAATATATAATTTATTTTTTAAGTCAAGTATTTTTTATAGGGCACGTCAATTGAATTACACTTCACCTGACGCTATCTAGACCCATGTTTACCTAACTTGTTTTATCGAATCTAGAATGCGGATAAACATAACTAAGTATCTAACTTTATTTAAATATACTTGCATATCATACATAGAATGACTCAGACCAATGCAAATAGCCATATTTATGCATACAAATGTTTGCACTGAGCGGGGACCGAACTCGCGCCTCCTGCGTGGCAGTCGCGTTTACTATCGCCACGCCACAGAGGCTTCTCGGACCCATATGGGTGGACCACGGGCAACAAAAGTACCTAATACTTTTCTCTTTAAGCATATTCTTTATAACTGCAGTAAAAATTAACTCAACTAACAATATTTCGCTCAAGAACCCCGGATAATTTTTCCAATATCATAGGGACGAATTACGAAATGAACACATAAACTAAAGCAGGGTGAATTAATCTAAGGGATGCCGAAATCCCAAGGACCGTTACTGAAGATTGACAAATGATGCGGGCCCGGCCACCTCACCTACACTGTTTTGGTACAGTTTTCTGAGCCGAATTTTATGTTCATGATCTATATACTGCAAATACAACTTTAAGTCTGTACCTTAAAGTGGAATTTTGAATGAGACAGCTGATGGGAAAAATGTCAGTCGTTTAGTTTGCTGAATGATGCATGTCAGTGGAGACGTTATGGTTGAACCTTTTGTCAAAGGTAAGTTTGAAGACAAAGGCTTTATAATAGGTTGGAAGTTTAGGTGTACCTACTTGTAGATATGAATGCTATGAATTCTTCTCATTTCGATGAAAATAGAATGAGCTAGTCTCTTTTACACTGGTCTTGTGGCTATGATGGAATCAAATTCATTTTGAAGTTCAACTACAGATTTACTATTAGGATAGAACTTTTTTGAGTTATATACATGTTTTGCTTGGGCTTATGCGACCGTTTGTAATAGCAGGGGGCAGCTATCTAAAGGGCACTTTTTACCCGACTGCCGAATGTTTTTTTAGAGTTCATACTTCGATTACAACATTTTGACTTCGCCCTGCTTCGATGCTAGCAATGATTAAAGTTAAAGCTCACGTTCTGTTTGATGGCCATATTTGATAGGAAAACTCGAAATAAAATCCTGTACCATACCAACCAACCTGTGTGGCGAGCGTAGAAATAGTATGCCAAAACCTCCCAACAATGGGAGGGATGAGATTGAGATACTTATTCGAGTACACAGAATTGTGTAGAAGAGTCTATATGTTGCGGCATTGAAGTAGGTTAAGTAAAGCCAACGAAGCGAGAGAAAAAAGGTAAACAATGCTTCAGCGGTTCCAAACATTTTTATTTAATAACACGCGGTTTCCCGCAAGTTTATTGCCCGCGAGTTGATGAATGATTCATTATTACGTATCACTTCAAGAACATTCCAGACAGGAATGAAATTGCCAATAAGATGGCGGATCTGACAGTTTAGAACTGGTGTGCTGACAGCTTTTCTATACTACGAAATACGCAGTGACAGCTGTCGCTCGTCCATTGTAGCGTACGTGTGACAAGTGCGACAAGGACAGAGAAAATAATCGCTAGTTATCGCAACGTAAGTCAGTAATAGTCGCTTTGTTTACCTTTTTTCTCTCGTCTCGTTGGCTTTACTTTAGTTGAAGTGTGCCTCAGAAGTAACAACTAAAACCATGGTTACGATGATGCGTTTACTCGAGATTAATCTCATATATTGTAACGGCCTCACCTAATCTAATGTTGATGAAAGTAATAGAATGTGATTCGCTGTCGGCTCATTACCAGGAACAACATAAACAAACACATTTTCCTCAATTATATCCAACGATGATCTCCTCCGGGTTGAAAAAAGAAGTATTGTAAGTAATTCGCTGATAAGGTAAGGAAAAATGAATGTTTTCTTGGTAATTTATTGAAGAACAGTAGGTAACATTATTTTAAAATGAAAAATAAGGATCGGACAATACATGCAAGCTGAATCTTTGATATGCCTATCTGACCTAATCGGACTCTGGTGTACCTGGTATTGAATTATTTAAAGGTAGACACACCCGCCACTCTCACGCGGTGGAATCTATACTATCTCACACCAAACGGTTTGAGACCTCTTTCCTCTGCCACACGATGAAGTGCTGGAATGCTCTGCCCGCGCACGTGTTTCCCTCTTCTTACAGTCCCGGGTTCTTCGAGCGGGGCGTGAAAAACCATATATCAAGGTCAAGTTATGGATCACCATTCTACGTTCAATAGCATCGAGAATGTATGTATATTCTAATGTACACTCTAAGTATATGTATGTATATTCTACAGCATGCCAACGTATTGCCAATTTGTCTAGGGGGCAAGTTAATACTTATGATTGTTAAGTTGAAAGCTTTCGCGGTCATCTCTGCCTGTCCCAGACGTATACAGACGTGAATATAACATAACAAATATAATATTTTTGTAAGTAGAAAATTTCAAAATGTGTGCTATAAAAATAGCCGTGCATCGTATAAAATGAACGTGTTGAAATATGTTATTGCCGAGAGCACTAGCCGTGTCGTTAGGAGTGCTCGCAGTATTTTTGTAAAATTGCATTTACTCGATAACTCTCATATTTGGCACTATAAGAGGTTTTAGTATATATTTATGTTGCGGAAATGTATGCCATCGTATTTTTGTTGTATTAAAATTATTGATGGTCGCATATTAAATGAAATCTAGCCGCGTGCCATAATAATAACGGGAATTAACGCAATCATGGTACATTTATGTACCTTTGATTTGCCAGACGTTTCGACCAGTTTACGCCGATCATGGTCAGCCTGTGACGTCAGGTAAATCAAAGGTACGTATGTACCTATACCATGATCGCGTTAATTCCCGCTATCATTACTGTTTAACATGGAACGCGAGAGATTAAAAGTTAGTGCAGCGATGTCGTACAAGGCGACTAACCGATAGGGCTGTTTAACCTTAGATAGATATACTACAGCTCATACTCAGCCTCAAATAAATGGCTCGGGCTATCAATAGTGTCCGGAATACTGCAATAGGCTCACTCTCCATTACGTGGGACTGAATACAGTGATTGGTGAAATGTGACTTAAGTCACCTCTGCCTGAGCCTCCAGGGATAAAGGCGTGATTGTGTGTATGAAGTGTATTAAATTAAATTACTTGAAAAACAAAATCAATTATATCCTGATTCTTTCGCATTCAGTCTGCCCCAGCCACCTATTTCAAGTCGTCAGTTGTCAGTCCATCTGGCTAGGAGGCGTCTCACCTTCCGTTTGCTTTCTCTCGCCATAAACTTTGACTCGTTTGCTCCAATGGCCATCGTTAAGGAGTTTATTGATTGATTAATGTATCGCTAATATAATGGTCGTTTATTGCTCAAAATTTGAACATAAAATATTATCATATACCAATACTTTTGAAGTAGACTAAACTAAATTTGTTTTTATGATTTACATCCACAATTCGATGGGACAATATTGTTTCTATACGAAACCCAAACAGACTCAAGCCTTTAGTACCAAATATAAAATAACTACCAATCGGATACTCCCACGTCACGAAAGGCCCAGGTCAGTGTCAGTCACAAACAACCACAAATATGTCAGCTCTCGTCTGATATTCAAAGCGTCTGGCTTTTGTTTTATTATTCAAACCGTATTCTCAAGTGCTCTTTTGGGACCGAACGAGTGTTTTACAAAAAATGTACAGAAATCCCACTTTGTGGAACTTCAAATTATTTGCCTACTCGGCGTTGTGGTCCGCTCTGTTTAAATACTTATTATGTTCAACCAGCATTCTAAACTTCTGTCAGCAAGTCAGCACATGAGAAAGAAGAGTTAAAAATTAATAACAAAGACTTTTTAATAAAAGTTAGAAAGACAAAAAAGGTTAGAAACAGTTAGTGCAGTGATTATTCGTCTGTTGAATAAATATGAATCCATCTTCCAAGCAAAAGCATATCAGACATAAACATATAACGTAAATACAAAGAAAATTTTACGGAACAGCTTTTTTTTAATTGTGCGAAAAATCCCCACAGATACCACCCTCACCGAAGGTGGTTATGTCGGACTCGAACCGACTAAAACGCACACCGTCTTTGGGTCTTTGGTTGCCGGAGGTGAGAATGCAGGAAACATACCTATCTCTCGCACCCCGGCAGACCCAGGACCATCTCTTTCGAGATGGCTCACTGAACAGCTTGTAATATGCAAAGGCAAACTTGCTGTTTTCTGATTGGTCCTTGTAAAGTTCAAAGTGTCTGCATGATTTCTGATTAGACTGAATATACAAGAAGTGTATAACGTCCTCTTGCTCCCGTTCAACTATCCTTACCATTACTGTATTGCTCATGTAGATACTTCAGCCATGAACACACCCAGCTTAACCTTCTGGATGTCCTACATAATAATGTCCTGTAGCGGACATTACTCACGCCCGTCCCCTGAGAAACAAGTTATTATTAAGCCCAAGAAAAGACACCCGACATAAATAAGGCTTAGAAAATTAAGCCAGCCAGCCGGCCATTCTACATCGATGCTTAAGTATATCATTCATACATACATATACTCACGCTTGTAACCTCCAAAGGTCTACACCTTTATAGACACACTTTATAGACCTAGATGTATTGACACCCAAATTTCATTCGCCAACTATGATTTTAGGTTCCATGTAATAAGGGACGAGACATATTTTTCTACAATAAGGTTGGAGTAAAGATATTGTACATAGATTTTATCGAAGAACGTTGAGAGACTTGATTCGTTTCTTTTTCTATATCAGGAAATAACAGGAACAGGTCACTAGATGCGAGACTAGATAGTCTTTAATAAGGATACGAATCCTTATCAAAGTCTCTACCAAAACGAGCTTAAAACAGAAGAAATCACCCTAATTGACACAAAATCCACATACTACACCACTCCTGGTGTTAACACTAAGATAAAATAAACAATTATTCACCCTAACACAGAAACATGCAAGGAGTCGTCCTCAAAATCCCAACTCCACGGGTTAAGCCCTTTCACGACAAGTTTATAAAATATTATGAGCTACCCCATAGCTTTTATGGTCCTTGGAGCACACAATAAAACATCAGACGTACCCATGCAGTAGAAATAAGACTTTAATATCTAAACACGGCAGTTCCCGTTACGACATAATGGTATGTTCAGACGTACGCCTCGGCGAACAACAGGATTAAATGGTTATTTACACGCCCAGAGAGCATATGCGTACTATGTATTGTGGGTTGAGGGCTGGTTGTCACGTGGGAAGAAATAGTTATGATATTTTAGCTATGAGGATTATATAATTTGTAGAATAGAAAAAGATATAGAAAAGTTTATTTCCAAGGATATGGTCATTACAGGAAGGTATTAAATTTTTCTTGATCTGCATGCTCTGCCAAGGGTCGCATGCAAATATTTGACTAATAAATTAAACATTGAACGCTTTAATAAGTCATACATTACGTAATAATCAATTATGATAAAGAGTCAATTCAAGGTCTGGAATTATTTTCGATACATAGTAAAATACAATATATTAAGTATGTCAAGGGTTGTCAATTTATTACTTATAAAACTATTCTCTAAATATTAATATAAGGCAACTAAAAAAAGAAGTATACAACAGCTAATTTTTTGTGTATACTAAAGGCTTTTGAGCGCCTTTAGTATGAACATCTGATTCGGTTCCCACTGCTGATGCTCCCAGATAACGAGATGATATTAGCCTATGAAACTTACTAATAATGTGACTTTCTTTTAGTAAAAGAATTTTCAAAATCGGTTCAGTAGATCCACTAATTTCCCCCTACAAAATCACAAACTTTACCACTTTATAATAGCAACAGGAAAAAATATTATAACTTATTTACACCTTATCAACTGTTTATTTTAGTCAACTTTCACCTTTTTCATAAATGTCCAAACATTGTTGATAGCAACTACGTATATAGTCAACCCCAATCTCGTGTTAAATCGAGGGAGTGTATCCCGTGGGACACAGATTCGATTCTGGGATAAAAACGTGCCCGGGTCATGTTACGCCTCCCGACATGACTGAGTAATATATATACGTGCATACAACGAGACAAGTTTATCATTTTGAGCTGTTTAAAAATTGTAATAATATTCATTCTTCAATGACAACCTCTGTACTGCAATGGTTGAGGGATCGTGGCTCCAGTTTCCGCTCTGTGCAAATATTTGTATGTATGTAAACAGGTAACAAACATCTATCCTATTATTTATACTGTTGATTGATGGTACTTGGTGGAATTCATTGTTACACCATATTGAGAACACTTGCACTTTTTCCACTGTATTTATTACATTACACCTGACTGGTTTCGCCTTACGGCATTACGGTACGCCTTACGGTAAATATAAACCTTTGAGAATGCCGTAAGGCGAAACCGGTCAGGGGAGAGATCCGGTTCTTAGCATTCCATGGATTCACCGTGCGGTCGCCGGGTCCATGGCGTGGTACAGAGAGGAACACTGTAACGGCGCCTGGGACTTGCGACCCAGGTGTAGGTTTAGGGTGGCCACCTTGTGATGCATCAGCGCTCACCTCCACCGTCAGTCGTGTTCCCCCCTCTACCTATCCAAATTTGGTAAGATCCTATCAACGCCGTTTTAGATATTCGTTTGAGTAAAGAGCTTACTGAAGCTCTTGGCAATCCGAGGTCTTTAAATAAGTTATACAGGGATTTAGCTGGAATTCCCCCTGCTCCTACTTCTACGGCGTAGAGTCTAACCACATAGCTATTTTTGGTTAACTCGTTGGTCAGGTCAAAGTATTTGTTTATTTTTATAGCGCGGTCTTTAGGTATGTTAGTAGGGTCTGGATGACGAGGCACAAACATCCTCCGGTATTTTATAGTGTTTCTCATACGAATCTGCGAGTAATGTCCAATCAGCGGCAGCTATCAGAATTGAGTACGGCTTTTGATTTGTCTTTTTTGAGCAGCCTTCCTTTACAAACGCGACGTCATTTCTTTGGTTTGTGGTTAAACCCTTTTTCTTATTTAATTATATAATTTAATTAGTTATATATTTAATTTAATTATAATAAATACAGTGGAAAAAGTACACGTGTTCTCAATATGTGAAATACCTATCTATCCAAGCTGTAATATTTATGATAGCAGAAGGGGATGCTTTTGCGGCTCCACGAAGATCATTAAAGTGCAAGATTTGCTGTGAAACTGCGAGTATCTACGATATAAAAACCGATTGAAATGTTACGTCACAGTACACCAGTAGTTAAATGACATGTATATGATCAATAATATAAAGCATACCTTATCAAATGGAGCTATATATGTGCCTAACATATCCACGACAGTAGTTAAAGTTTTATTTATTGTGGACATTCCACAACTCCCTCAATTGGGTCAAACTAACTTTTAAATAAAGGTTTTTCGTATAAGGAACTTTTTACTTATCTAAAAGGTACATAAACATCAATACTTGTTTGCTTTTTTGCTGCCGTACCAACCAATTGTGATCAATCTTTTTAAGTTATAGGTATAGCTAGGTTCCGGCGGATGTTAATGTAATCTCTTAGGACCGAAGAACGTGTCTGTTAATGTTTCTCTGCCTACCCTTTCGAGAGTTTGATTAAATATGTAAGTTTTGTGCATGCTTTCGAACGGTTCAATGTGAATTGCTACCGCGTAAGAACACAGGTCTTCAAATATCGCGTAATTCGCGTACTTGTAAGTAGATATTTATTTTAAATGTTTGGAATATCAGATTTGATTAAAATGATTACAGATTTTTCAAAAGAAGAAGAAGATTTGGATTAATCCGGGCGAGGTCTGATAGCTTAGTGGTCAAAGCATTCTCCCTGTAAGAAGCGTCGGTAGCTTTTTTTTTTTTTTTTTATTTTTTTTTTTTTTTTTATCGTGCGAAAAATCCCCACGGATACCACACCCACGGAGCCGGTGGAGGCGGTTATGTCGGACTCGAACCGACTAAAACGCACGCCGTCTTGGGTCCTTGGCTGCCGGAGGTGAGATTGCCAAAAGCATATCTCTCGCACCCCGGCAGACCCAGGACCATCTCTTTCGAGATGGCCCCCTTCGGGTTGTGGGGACCAAAATGTCCCCATCTAGCCCCGGTTACGGGGAGGCGCACTTTGCGCCGCCGCCGCGGCCTGCTTCTGCTAGGGTGACAGGCGGCTCCACCGGTCACCCCCAGGCCAGCGCTCATGGAGGACGGAGGTCGTTCTGCGACCTCCGACGTCCGGTTCGCCTTCGCTCTGCACGGGCTTCCCGGGCCCGGAGTCTTGTCCGGACCCGACCGGCCGCCTCCTTCTCGAGCATTACTTGCTCGCAGAAGGAGGCGGCCGCACCCCAAGCGTTTGCGCATCGTACCATCGCTGTGAGCAATGTGACGAGTGTGAGGACTCCCACCCCTAGAGCCGCCACTAGGACCCGCCTCGGCGTGTCCCACGCCGGGCACTCGGTCAGCGTGTGTCTCTCAGCTCTGTGTCCTCGCTCGCATCACAGTGATGGCACTCGGACGTTGGCTCCTTCCGGATCCGACACAGGTAACTCCCGAAACACCCGTGTCCGGTAATCACCTGCGTCAGCCGGTACGAGAGGCTGCCGTGTGGCCTCTCTAGCCACTCCTCCATGATGGGTCTTACCGCCGCTATTACGGCGTGCCCTGCGCTTGGTCGCCCAAGTCGTAGCTCCCATTCCGCTACCATGTCCCTGTGGAGCTGAGACCTCACGGCCCGAATTTCTTCGGGCTCGGGTTCCCGTCCCTGCTCCCGCGCCTCCTTACGATACCGATATAGCATCGAAAGGGCTCTCGCATCCAGGTTCCACGGTAGGGATCCGGCAAGGAGACTCGCCGCCTCGAAGGATATCGTGCGGTACCCCCTAATGGCCCTGCTGGCCATTGCACGCTGCGGTCCACGCAGCAGACGCGCATTGTGGACCGTCAGGGTGTCCGCCCATATTGGGCACCCATATAGGGCCATGGACCGCACGACTCCCGCGTAGAGTCTCCTGCAGGAGTCATCCGGCCCCCTCATGTTGGGCAGCAGCCGCCCCAAAGCGGCAGCTGTGTCCTTCAATTTGGGGGCCAGTCTTCGGAGATGCTCCCCGAAGTTCCACCGGCCATCGAGTACGAGCCCCAGATATTTCATCTGGGCGTTGACGCCGATGGAAATGTCTCCCACTATGAGGCTGGAATCCTCCGGTGGCACGCGCCGAGGCCCATGAAAGAACATGGCCTCGGTTTTATGCAGAGCCACCTCGAGACCCAGCCGCCGAATCCGTTCCACGACTTGGGCAACCGCGGTCGTGGCCTTCAGGGTCGCTTCGCGGTATGTAGCCCCGCACGCCGTCACCAGCGTGTCATCCGCATAACACGTGACGGCGGCACCGTCCACGAGCTCCCCGCGAAGCACCCAGTCGTAACCGATGTTCCACAGTAGCGGTCCCAGGACCGATCCCTGCGGAACACCGCACGACATCTCTCGCCGACCGAGCCCGGTCGCACTTGGGTAGACGACTGCTCTCTCCGACAGATACGCCCCGACTATGCGGCGAAGGTAGAGAGGCACTTCGTGATACACGAGCGCCTCCCTAATGCAGCTCCAGGGCAGGGTGTTAAATGCGTTGGCGATGTCCAGTGACACCGCCAACACCACCTCGCCCCGAGCGACGGCTTCCTTCGCCAGAGTCCTCACGCGCATGATGGCATCCACGGTGGAGCGCCTCCGGCGGAAGCCATACTGGCCATCCGCCAGGTCAGGCCCTACCCTGGATAGGTGCTCGACGAGGCGCTTTGCAATGACTCTTTCAAAGAGCTTGCACACCTCGTCGAGCAACACTATTGGCCTGTAGGCGGACGGTGAGTCCGCCGGGCGCCCCGCCTTTCGGATGAGGACCAGTTTCCCCGTCTTCCACATCTTCGGAAACTGGCCTCGCTCCAAACATGCGCTGAGAAACCCTCTCAGCCGGGGCTCGAGAGCGTCTTCTTCTCCTAGAGCTAGGACCCACGCTCGGCCTGGAATGCCGTCGGGTCCCGGGGCAGTGTTCTTGGCCTTGAGCCTTAACACCGCCAGCTCTAGCTCCACCCAAGTGACCTCGGGCACGTCGTCGTCATCCACGTTGGGTGCCATAGGCGACCTAGGTGGCGGAGTCATCTGCGGTGGAATATGTTCCACCGCCCGCGCCGGGAACAGGGAGCCAACGACTCCTCCGAGCAGCTCCGGCTGGAGACACCGGGTTAACGGCGGGGCCCGGGGGCGCAGCTTGCCCCTTACCATAAGGTAAGGCCGCCCCCATGGGTCCCGCTCCAGCGTCTCCAGCAGCTCCTTGTGAGCTGCAGCCTTCGACTGCTTTATCGCTACTCGGAGGGCCTTTCTGGCCTCCCTGTACCCCGCATGAAGCTCCGCCTCTCGGGGCTCCGTATCTGCGGGGCGGCTACGCCTCCTTCGGAATCTGGTCCACCGGCGGAAAGTGATCACGGAGGCCTGTCGCAGCCTCGCGATGTCCGCTGACCACCAGTAGACCTGACGCCTCGGATTATAGGGCGGAGCCCTAGGCATAGCCGCGTCGCAGACACGCGTCATGGCCTCCCGGAACCACGCCGCCTCATCGTCTATATCGACAGGCCTGTCTGGCGCAGAGGCCCAGGCCTGTACGATGGCGGCCTCCAGGAGGACCTCCCGATCCATTCGCTTAAGCACCCAACGTGGCTCGCGTGGAGCCGGTGTAACCGGCGCGGCGCCCGCAGGAGGGGAGACGTCGAACCGAATGTATCGGTGATCCGACGCTGTCCCCACCTCCTCAAGGACACGCCAGCCCTGCACACGGCCTGAGAGCGGGGCGCTCGCGAACGAAAGGTCCACAATTGAGTCGCCCCAGCTCTTCTCGCACGTGGCGACGGCCCCGCGATTCAGGAGAACTAGGCTGAGACTATCAGCCCAGCTCTCCACTGCCCTGCCCCTCGGGTTCGTGCGCCGGGAACCCCAGTTCAGAGACCAGGCGTTAAAGTCCCCGAGCACCAGAACCGGGTGAGGGTAACAGGTATTGACGACGACGGCCAGATGATCCAGCCACTGCTGGTACTCATCTATGACTCGATTCGGCGAGAAGTAGACTGCCACGACCGCTATTCCCCCCACAAGTGCTGCTACGCAGCCATTCCCCCTTGTTACGACAACAAGGGGGGGGCTGCCGGCAGCGGCGTTGTGCACCAGTGCCACCGACCCGTTCAGGTCGGTTTCCCAGGCAGGCCCGAGAAACCGGTGAATGTCGGATCCATTATGGAACCCCCATCTCCGCGCCCTGCCGCGAATCAGAGACGGAGCGCCTGCCTCCCGGCTTCGGCCTCCCCGCGGTGCAGGCCTTGGCACCAACCCTATGGTCGGCCGGCTTGCCCTCCGCTGCACACCTAAAACAGTGCAGTGGAGCTTCGCAATTACCGGCCTTATGACCGGGCTGGCCACAGCGGAAGCAACGGTCACCGACCGTTACTTCCGCCGTGCACTGCACCCCCACGTGGCCCACCGATAGGCATCGGAAGCACCGTGGCGGTCGGGCCTGCAGGAGCCGTACCTGCACCTTTTGGAAGCCCCCGATGAGGAGGCTCCGCCCATCGGCAACCTTTTGGGCTGCCGCGATGGGGCAGCCGACAACTGCTGCCCCCAGTCCACGACGGCCGAAGCGTATTGCTCCGACCCTCACTGTGTCCTGAGGACAGCCTCCGGTCTCCACCACGGCGAGCCTAAGCTCCTCGGCCGTGATGGAGTCGTCCAGACCCGATATGCGCACCTCTGCGCACTTGGTGGGCCTGGACACCCGGACGTCAGCTGCGTCCAGCGTTTCCCTAAACTTAGCCGCAAGGGCGTCGGCTTTAGGGCCGCTGGTAGCGCCGGGGACCTCGAAGATCCGAGCTCCGGTGCGCGTGGGCTTGCACACCAGATCCGGGATCTCGAGGGCTCCCAGGTCGATGCAGGCCCTTGCCTGCCTCACCACCTGGGCGTACTCCACACCCCTCTCCGACGCCTCCGCCGTCAACGTTATGACTACGGCCGTCGATCGAGGGACGCGGAGCCTCCTCGGCGCTGTTGCCATCGCGGCAGCCTTGGCCCTTCTGGCCAATTTGGCTGCCTTTTTGGCGGCGTTCCGTCTCTTTTTATTGGCTCCGGCTACCTCCCAGCCCCCTGACTGGGGGCTGGAGGATTTTGCCGGAGCCAGGGCTCGGGCCGGGACTGAAGCCCGGGCTGTGGGCGGGGCTGAGGCCAGGGCTGGGGACTTCTTCCCCTTGCCCTTGCCCTTCCCCTTGCCTTGAGCGCTCTGGGCACCCTGAGCGGGACTCGGAGGACCTGGAGGAGGGCGGGGAGCCGGCACCGATGGGACCGCCGCCGCCACCGTGGAGGCAGGGCCCCCCCACACTGCGGCGGCGTACCCGGCCTGCGTCGCGAGAGGAGGACGGCGGGCGATATCGAGGATCGCCTCCAGCCGCCGGTTGGTGCGCTCCTCCTGTGCCGCCATCTCGGCACGTATGGTTGCCATCAATTCGGCCAACGACGCCGGCTCTGCCGATCGGGTCGGCAGGTGCACCGGTTGCGGCGGCTGCGCAGTTTGCGCTGGCCGCTCTGGCTGTACCGGCCGCTCCGGCTGCACCGGCCGCCCCGTCAGCGCCAAGTGCGCCGACTTCTCCTGCTGCGACCTCCGCATTGACCGAGTCACCACTCCCGGCAACTCGGTTAAGTTCTCCACCCTCTTCTTGAGGGCCTCCAGCTCCGCTGTGACCCTCTGGAGCTGGTGCCGGGACTCTGCCTCTCGTTGTTGGGCCTCGGCCTCCCTCCTCGCCTGTTCGGCCATCTGGTCAGCCAGACCCTCACCGGCGGCTGCTATTTGCTCGGCGATCCCGAGCATTTCTGCCTGCTCGGGAGTCGCAGACTCCGCCTGCCTTGCCACCATCCGGTTAAGGTGGTGGGCGAGGATCATGGTCCTCCTATAGATCGGCGAGTCCAGCGCCACATCTCTCTCCGTGCTGGATGGACCAACCCACGGGGAGGAGTCCCGGGCGGGGGCGGCCTTCCTACCGCTCCTCCTTGCCCTTTCGCGGCCGGTGGCCTGGACTTTGGCTGTCCGCTCCTCCTCTCCGCTGCTACTGCCACTACTGCCGCTGGCGGCCGACCCGAGCCCGGGAGGGATGAAGTCCTCATCCCGCTCGTCCACCAGCGGCAGGGGAACCCGTTTGTTCCCCTTTCCCTTCCCCTTGCGCTTTTTAGCTGCAGACCTCGTCTGCAGCCCAGGCAGCGCCTGCCTCTCTACCTCGGCCGTGACGCCAGACTCCTCTGACGTCACCGCCGCCGCCAATGAGGACGACGATTCGTCCAGGGGTAGCGCGACCTTCGCGCTACTTTTTAAGTTGGGGCCGGATCTAGAGCTCGGCGCCGGGCTCAAATGATGGTTGTCCCCCCCAGAATACGAGTGGGGACTGCCGTTGCCGACTGGCAACGGGAGGGACTCCCCAGCTAGGCTGGGACCCTCCTGGGTAGATATTTTGGTATCTGTTTGTGCCATCATTGGTTTTTGAGGTTAACGTCCTCCGACGTTGACGCCCTTGGGACTGGACTCCCTCCAGCCACTCATCCCATCGCCAGGCGTCAGAGCTTGGGATTGGGGATTTTTTAAAGAGGTTAACTCCTCGCGGATCCGAAGATCCACCGGTCCTGTCAGTTCAGGATTACGGCCGGGCCGAACGGGGTCTGCACCAGACCGAGTCCGTCCGCCCCTGGGGGTAATTTTTTATAGAGGTTGTCTTCCTCGCAGCCCACTAGGGGCCACCGTTCCTGACCTAGGTCAAGCTTACGGCTTGGCCGCACGGTGGTCTGCACCAGACCTTGTTCCCCACCTCTGGACGAAGCCAAAGGTGGAGAACCCGTCCGCCCTAGAGCGCGCCCTCCACTACGCCCTCTGCAAACAGAGGGACATGTGGAGGGCCCACGAGCTGCCCCTAACAGGGCCACTCCCACCTCGATTGTCTAAGCGTCTCTCCCCTGTCCCCTCTGAAAACAGAGGGATACTGGGAGAGACGCCGACGACCACGGGCCTCGCAGACCCGTCATCCCACGACCCCACCCGAGTGAGGTCCGCCGAAGGGTTATTCGTCAACGGCCAACAGAACTCCCAAAGTGGGAGTCTGTTAGCCGTTGTCCAGGGTGCACCAGCCCTCCCGCTTCCGCTCCCCAGGACCGCGGTCCAAAGGGGGAAGAAACGGGAAGGCCAACGTGGAGGTTACCCAACCAGCACCCCTCGGTAGCTTAGTTGTTTAGGGGTCGGCCTTACGATCGAGAGGTCCCGGGTTCGAATCCGGGCCATTACACTACCGACGTGAACCCACTCCTAGCACAAGCAATTTAGCTTAGTTGGAGGGGTTAGTGGGAATATTAGTAACTTCGGTTCTAATATTCTTTAAAAAAAAAGAGAAGGATCGCTGGTTCAAATCCTACCTGCACTGATCAAAAACTATTTTCCTATCTTATTAATATATTGTTTTATTGAACTTTATGCAGCAGTACATACTTAATGAGTGGGCATTCTCTACTATACTCCTGTCGGTATGCCATTAACGTTACATTCTCTCTCCATAATGTTTCTTGTCCAAATTATGTGTCGAGATAAACCACTCATTATATCTATAAAGCATTAGATTAACTAACAATATTTATCTACTGTTAAGAAATGATTTCAATAACAGCTTACATGAGCACGTTTGTAAAGACACAATATTTGGCACTTCGCCAAACTTTCCCGTGAGCAACTGGAAGCGAATATTATATTCTGTTTTATGTCTTATTCCTCTTGCTTTTCCTATTGAACTAATGTGTTTATGTTCCTCGTAAGATCGTCAATAAGATGTAGTATCAATGCCACTTTGTTGTTACATAATGTTCTGTCAAACGGTAGGCGAGAAAGTATTTTAGTATAATAAGACATAAAATAAGGTTACTTAGAATAAAATTATAAATCAATTTCCCTTAACTCCTCCAGCTAAGCTAAATTACTCGTGTTAGTAGTGGGTTCGCGTCGGTAGAATAATGGTTTAATTCGAACCAGGAACTTCTCAATCTCGGCCGAATATTTAACTAATTTTTTTTTTCCACAACATTCTACACAACGCCATCTAGACCCATGGTAAGCTTTTATAGCTTGTGTTATGGAATCTAGAATGCGGATAAACATACTTATATACTTTTTTTTTTTTTTGTAAATACATACATATTATACATAGAAACACCCAGACCAATGCAAATAGCCATATTCATGCATACAAATATTTGCACTGAGCGGGAATCGAACCCGCGCCTCCTGCGTGGCAGTCGCGTGCACTACCGTCACGCCACGTACGTAATTAGCTACAGATATTTTTGAAGTAGGTATAACTTGTGATATAGCAAACTAACTTGTGATATAAGATCTAGAATACTTATAAACATTATCTATTGCGATACAATGGCTTTTGTAAATACACACACGAATTAGCCCAAAAACAATATTAATTGCACTGTATGACAACTAAACTTAATCACCTTAGGGATCATGGTCCTACAATTAATTAAATAGTTACTAAATAAATATCAACTTAAGCTCCATATTTCAAATAAGTAACAACACAACACAACCTATTAAAGGACACAATCACGCAATCACCCCGCCCCAAATAATGGCGAGTATTCGCGTAACCTGTCCGCTATAACTCAAGACGGATCAATGAGTTATTAACCAAGTAATGGCGACCGTAAAATCGGCGACAGGGTCTAACAGGCCTGGAGATAAAGAAACCTATTGAAAAGGACAGGTAGCGGAGGGTTATGTCGGGTACGGAAGAGAGATGGGTCAAGCGCGTATTAAAAATTATTTAGGCAATTTTGGTTGGCATTTTATGGGTCATCTGAGTCTAGGTTGGAAGTACATATTATGGCTCGATTAAGAATACTGCTTGGTAAAATATATTAATAAATTATATTACATATTAATAAATAAATTGTGAACCAATTTTCAGGGCTAATGGGCTGTTGACTTTTCCATGCCTATATATACTGGAAATTTCCCTGTTCGTTAAAAAAAACCCCGATCTATTCAGAACAGTCAGCGAAACTAGAATAAGAACTGCACCCATGAGATCTCAACACCGGAATCGACTATGCACTGGGGGTTATAATACTGCGTTACTACAAAAAAGTGTTATTGGCATGGCTCCTGTGATTTACAACAAGGTACCAAGCAGTATGAGAGAACAGCCGTTACAAATATTTAAAAAGAATTTAACCGCTTTGTTACTAAACAAATGTTATTACTCGGTATCGGACTTTCTGGATGACAAGCTGATATCAAACTAGAATAATGTACCTAAACTTTTGTGACACAAACTTAAATACTAGCAAATTAGATAATTCATTATAATTGTAATTCTGAAACTGACATTTTAATTATATTTTTGACTGTAATTTGAACTTAGAGACTTCATTTGACTATATGTATTGACTAAATTCTTTGTTTAAGTGCATGATTAACATGTTTTTAATATTTGTATGCCTAAATGGTAGAATGTATCAGGAACCTTATTGTTAAAAAGTAACACCTCATGTAATACCTACATTCCATGCAAATAAATAAATATTCTATTCAAAAAAAAAAAATATTCTATTCATCCTTCCATCCATTCCATCCTTACATTGATAAGGATAAGAAAAAATATAGATTGGTTGAAGAGGGGTTCGAACCCGCCATCCTTCGCGTACACGTTGTCCACCCTCTCGAGGTAGGCCAGGGATGGCCCTGGGTCAGCCGGGGTGCGAGGGATATGTCGCTGACAACCTCACCTCCGGCCTAGCACCACGACCCACAGTCGGCGTGCGGTTTTAGTCGGTTCGAGTCCGACATAACCTCCCCTTCCGGTTCCGGCAGGGGAAGTATCCGAGGGGATTTCCGCACGAAAAAAAATAAAGAAAAGGGAGAATGCTTTGACCACTAATCTACCTACAATTACCTACCTTTGGATAGTTAGCTACCTAAAGCTTCAAAATTTATTCAAAGATAATGAATGCTCTTTTCAACAGAGTGAAGTTTAAAAGTACAAAGCTACTTTCATTTTTAAGCGAAGTTTAAAACGATTTTGAAAAATAAATCTTCTCCTTCCCACTAATATTATGTTAAAATTTGCTACTCATACGAGCTTGAACGATTGTATCTTAATGTAAAATATCGAAATCTGGCTTAAAATTAATTATTAAGATTCAAATACATCGGAAAAATGAAATGTTCAAGTGGGACTTGAACCCACGACCTTTCCCTTACAGGGAGAATGCTCTTGCAACTGCGCTATTGAGCCGCACCTGAATGACTTCAAATTTCCCTTCCTTTTATATCCGTCTTCAGCTAATAGCTCAGTTGGAAGAGCATTCCCCCTGTATGGGAAAGGTCGTGGGTTCAAGTCCCACTTGAGCATTTCATTTTTCCCGATGTATTGGAATTTTAAAGTTAGCATAATAATTGCTTTAAAAAATCAATCAAATAATTATTAAGAGTTAGATTATAACCATCAATTAGCCCACCGCAGTGTACTGCTAGATACAGGCCTCTCCCGATGTGCGCTATTTCACCCTATCCTCCGCCTTTTACATCCAGCCTGTCTCAGCCACCTTTTTCAGGTGATCAGTGAAATTATATTTACGTCAGAAATAACAAAAAAGTTACTTTTTATCCAGGGCAGAGGCTCCTGTTAGTTGTAGAAACGAAATCAGAATTCCGATACCAACTCGGTTTAAGTATAAACATAACATAACATAAACTCACGCCTGTATTCCCCGAAGGGGTAGGCAGAGGTGCTAGCACCCACATTTCGCCAGTTTATGTTTAGGTCCCAATGTAATAGGTGGCGAGCCTATTGCCATTAACCGGGCACTTATAAACCTGCGATAAATACACACATAACTTCGAAAAAGCATCGAAAAGTCATTGGTGTGTGCCATGGTAAACCTGGGATCGAACCCGAGACCTCGTCTCAGCAGTCCATTACCCATACCACTAAGGCTACCGTGGTCCGTTTAAGGTATGTTTAAGTATATAATAAGTTTTTGGTTTAACCGTATAATTGTTTGAATGAATTTTTTTTATAGCATTTATTATGCTAACCGTTAAGTTCGAAAAACATTGGAAAAAATGAAATGCTCAAGTGAGACTCGAACTCACGACCTTAACAGTTCGAACTTAACAGTTAGCATAATAAATGCTATAAAAAATTCATTCAAATATTTGGGCGCAGTCATAGTATAGTATAGTATAGTATAGTATATCTTTATTGTGCACACCAAGGATATAAACATGTGTTATTTAGTCGTACATCGTGGGTATTAACAATAGGCGGCCTTATCACCTAGTGGCAATCTCTTACAGGCAACCTTTGGATGGAGAAGAGTGTTCGAGTCTATCTTTGGGCAGTATGGTGTACAAAGTCAGTTTTTGGTACACGAGTACTTATAATATATATATACATACCTGAATATACCTACATACAATTTACACAATATACTTATATAATATACACACACATACATATATACAAGATATACATGCATACACCATGCAATATGATACATACACATATACACTTAATATAAAATGACCTATCTTGTCGTTTACGGAGTGGGGAAAAAATTAAAAATAAACTAAATGTAGCCGATGTCCCGCAGGTAGTGATCATTGACGGAATTTTTAAATGCTGTTATGGATTGGGCGCGTCTAATACTTACCGGTAGAGCATTCCACAGACGAACAGCTTGGACGGAAAAGGATTTGTCTGTGTACTTTGTGGAGTGCCCCGGCATTTTTAATTTCAAATTCTCTGCCGATCTCAGAGACCTGGAATGTGTAGCGTCCAGGAACTCAAATCGTTGTTTAAGGTAAAAGGGGGTGGCAGGATTAAAAAGTATACTGTACAATAATGAGAGTATGTGAGCGTTCCGGCGAAGACGGATAGGTAACCACTTGAGCTTTTTTCGGTAATCAGAAACGTGATCGTATTTGCGTAGACCGAATATGAATCTTATGCAGAAGTTTTGGAGTCTCTCAAGCTTATTCAGTTGGTCTTCAGTGAGATCTAGATAACTGGCATCTGCATAATCGAGGATGGGAAAGAGAAGAGACTTTACTAGCGCAACTTTGGTGGCAATAGGTAGAAAATTACGTAGCCTACGCATAGAGCCTGCGGCCGCGAACATTTTACGACTTAGCTCTTGTAACTGAGGAGCCCAGGTTAAACAACTGTCCATATATATCCCTAGGTTTTTAACCTTGTCACTGTATGCAACACTTGTACCGTTACACGTAACCCGCGGGAGCGTTGACCACTCTATTCTTCCGACCATCCAAGGGCTGCCAACAAGGATGACCTGAGTCTTGCTCGGGTTCACCTTTAGACCGTACGATACGCTCCATTTGCAGATAGAGTTGAGGTCAGCGTTGACGGTGTCGATTGCGTTGTTCAGTTCGTTCAGTGGAGCTTGCGAGTATATTTGGAGATCGTCTGCGTACAGGTGGTAGGAAGAAGTTAAATTTGTTGTGATTGTGTTTATGAAAACAGCGAAGAGTAAGGGAGATAAAACGCCTCCCTGTGGCACGCCGGCAGTTGTAGTACACCAGGACGAGAGAGTATCCTCGATATTAATACGCTGCCGGCGACCAAACAGGTAACTGTGAAACCAGTCAATCGCTGTTGGAGATATGTTAAGAGAGCGTAGTATGCCTAGTAGGATGTCGAAGTCCACGGTGTTAAACGCATTGCTGAAGTCCAATAGAGCAAGAACTGTCAGCTCACCGTTCTCCATACCAGCTCTGATGTCTTCTGTAACATGGACTAAAGTGGTAGTAGTACTGTGTCCGGCACGGAACCCGGACTGGAAGAAGTTTAATAGTGAGTTTTTAGAGAGGAAATGAGTGAGTTGAGTGTGAACTAGTCGCTCGAGAACTTTGGAGAGAAATGGTAAGATAGAGATCGGGCGATAGTCAGAGAAGGAGGAAGGGTTGTTCTTTTTGGCAATAGGAGTAATCTGAGCATCCTTCCAGGCCTCTGGAAAGACACCGCAGATTATCGAGTAATTTAGAACATGACTGATGATGGGAAGAATTTCATCGATAATGGGGAGAATCATGTTGCGACTTACACAGTCGGTGCCTACCGCATTTGAGCTGATTGACATTATACTCTTCTTAACATCACAAGCAGAAAATTGACTAAAGAAGAATGGAGGGCAGTCGGGAGTAGGTACAGTTGAAAGATGTTTGAGCGTGGTACATTTTGTCATTCTATCAATATTTGACGAAGCAGAGAAGAAAGTATTAAGTGAATTTAAGTTTAGGTTTGCAGGAATAGATTTTTGACGAGATTTGCCTACTCCCAGTGACCTGAGAAATTTCCATACTTTAGCTGGATCTCCGTTTTGTACAGAGCTATGGATGTATTGGCGTTGTGCGTTCCTACACACCTTACTGCAGTGATTCCTGATTAGTACATACTTTTCCCAATTCATGGCTGTAGGACAATATTTATGTTTTGTCTTGGCTCTGGCCTTTTTGGTTATGAGTGCTTTGATATCTGCAGTTAACCAAGGTGCAGGAAAGTGTTTCACTCTAATCTTGCGGACAGGAGCGTGAACATCGTATAGGGAGGTTAAATTTGATGTGAGCAGTTTGACCTTCTCGTCAATACAGTCTGCATGAAGAAGTGAATCCCAGTCAATACCGTCGGCATCCCTACGCAATTTATCTAAGTTAATACCACCAAAGTTGCGCTGCAGCAGGATTTTGGATTTAGTTTTAGGTAGGCGAAGGCGATAGGATAGGTAAAGTATATCATGGTAGGAGAACTCATCAGCTGTGCGCTGACCGTGCTTCACTACACAATCTAGAGAGGATACAATTATAAGATCAAGCAGAGTGGGGACACAGTCTGGTTTGTGATGGGTTGCCTTAGTTGGGAGTATGGATAGATTGTTAGATTGGATAATAGACTGGAAGATAGAGGATCGGGAGTCGTGTTTAAGAAGGCATGTGTTAAAGTCACCCATAATTATTGTGTGACTGTAAGTAGAAGTGAAGTTATGTAAAAGAAGTTCGAAGGAAGAGAAATAGTTTATGCTAGAAGAAGGACAGTAATAGACACCTAGAAGAATTTTCGTGTGGGAAAGTTCCACTTCCAGAAACAGATGCTCTCCAGCATGCGGTGGAGGTGGCTGCGGTGAGGAACTAATGACTGCATAGGGAAGATGAGAACGCAAGTAAATGGCCACTCCACCTCCTGTGACTGGCGTACGGTCGTTTCTTATGAGGTTGAACCCAGGTAGGATATATGCAGTAGAAGGCAGACATGGTTTCAACCACGATTCTGACATAATGACATAAGTCATCAAAATTCAATGTTTAAAAATGGTTGAAAAATCACTCATTGTTTCCAACAGTTCGTAAGAATGTTGGTAGATGGCTGCACCGTCGCCCTTATAGACGGATATAAAGAGAAGGAAAATTTGGAATGATTCAAGTGGTGCTCAATAGCTCAGTTGGCAGAGCAGTCGCCCTGTAAGCGAAAGGTCGTGAGTTCGAGTCTCATATAATTGTTACTTAACTACCCACCAAAAACATTTTAAGTCAAACCACGGAATACTTTCCGAGGTTTCCAGCTACAAACATACAACAGATGCTTTATTGAACAAATACTAACAAGATGAATATAACGTTCTTACACAAAGAAATCAATTCCACCCAGATACAATTCCGCGCGTACTGTCAGTTCCACAGCGGTGAACACGGAATACGTTTATTGAATACCTGGAACCCGGCATTGAATATCTGGAACCCGTTGAATTAAATTCCCAAATGCATTTCACGCTAATAGTACTAACATTGATCCTTCTACAATACATTTTATCTCAGAATTGTGTACAAAATGTTCAACGTCTTGGCAATTTTATGTTGGTATTATTCAAAATATAGCTATTTCTTAAACGTCTGAAAGAAATAAAAAATATTGTTGTAGCATAAGGATTTGCTCATGACTTTACGAAGTTAACACGCAGTGTATACTTTGCAATTTTTCAGTAATTGAAATAAAACTACTTCTCAACGGATTCTACCACGGTTTATTTGGTACTAGCTTTTGCCCGCGGCTCCGCCCGCGTGGATGTCGGTTATCGCGGCCAAACATAGCCTATGTCCTTTCTCAAGGACTAATCTACTCTTGTACCAAATTTCATCAAAATCGGTTCAGTGGTTTAGGCGTGAAAGCGTAACATACAGACAGACAGACAGAGTTACTTTCGCATTTATAATATTAGTATGGATTATTTACATTTGGCTTCACGTTTCCGCTACTTATCAGCAGCCATGGTTGCAGAGTGGCTAAGGATGGTAATTGTCATGTCACACACATACAAACAATTTTCAGTCATTGTTACATTTCTCAGAACGGATACACCCATTGTAAGCCTAGCACCCACCTACCCACACTGCACGCACCGCATTAATAAGCTTTGTATAGAAATTCGAATAAGTGCGCCCACCTACCCACATCGTACTCGTACGGACCGCGATACAAAGCATAACAATGCGTTGCATGCGGTGCAGGTAGGTGGACGCTTATCTTTAATGTTTATTGGTTTTTAGCATACTGTTTTATCGCTTCTGAATTATATTATTTAACATTTTATAATGTTAACCTAAAACTGCAATTAGGTAAACTAGTTTTTCTTGGATAATTCTTAACAAAACCATAAACATCTAAAAAAATATATATATTGACGGTAGGTTGTATAATGAAATAAGTCATTTCTGCTTGACTTCCCGACATACACAATTCAGAAATAGAATAATAAAAGAGCCCATGAAGATAAAAGCCTATATAAATTTATGTGTGTAATGCCAGCCTCCAACGGCGCATCGAATATGGCGGTAGCCGTTTTTTATTAGAACATCGATTATTCGGAATTGCTGAGTCATGACTCAAATCGATTGACGCTTCGATGTCTCGGAATCGCATTACTGGGCATCATCGAGCCCAGGTTGGATTTGCTGACGTCATTAATTCTAGTGGATCAGGTGAAATCTTAGATCAAAATGATATCCAACGTCTCGAGGGACACTTACGTGCTAGTATCATTCCTTATCTTTGAGTACCTATACTTTTGTGACATGTAAGGTGATCCAAAATGGACAATTTAAATCAGTCATTTATATTTTATAAATTCTCTTTTTTATATTACGTTGTTACGTGGTATTTTGAGTTACAAAATTGATCTTGCGCTGTTTTTAGATGGTGTGAAAGTGTTTGCATTTGTTTCTGACACATAATAGATAACTATAAAATCTCTCTTAACTACTTGAGATTCTCGGGAAACTGTTACTATTCACCTATTTACTCAATTAAGTTTAGTTACGTTTTCCACTCCAGATAAACCGGAAAAATCTTTACACATTGCATAAAAATATTTCACTGCATTGTCATGCAAGCACGCCTAATTAAAATTTAAATGTTGGAAATGTTCTGCCAAAATCATTAAATACCTGCCATAAAGCATGAAAATAGTGTTAATTTAATTACTAATTTCTAATTATGGAATTTTCCGTGCATATACCGTGATTTTGTTATTGCTATTTTATCAATATCATACACAGATTGAATCACTATCCATACTAATATTATAAATGCGAAATTAAGTCTGTCTGTCTGCCTGTCTGTATGTTACGCTTACACGCCTAAACCACTGAACCGATTTTGATGAAATTTGGTATAGGGGTAGATTAGACCATGAGAAAGGACATAGGCTATGTTTGGCCGCGATAACCAACATCCACGCGGGCGGAGCCTCGGGCAAAAGCTAGTTATAGTATATTTCCTATAGCAAGCAACCAGTCACTCTTCACTCTGGTATAAGATAAGCAACTACAAAGCGCCATCCGTCGTCGGTGGGGCACTAAACACTGTAATACATAGTGGCAGCCGTTGTTGTTGACAAATGGGGGTGAATGATGGGTGAGCCTTATCAATTACTGTTTTACAAAGGTTATCTGCCTTATTAATACTTCATTTATTTTGTTATCTCTAGTTCTCTGGTTTGAAATGAAATATTATTTTATTAGTTGACTGCAATTCAGTAAACGAAAAGTTTGACGCTTCCAGCAAGATAAACTGAAGACTTGAAAAAGTTAACTGGGATAGAGTGAATATGGAAAGCGTGTCCGCTTGCAATCCTTGTTTCTTGCCAAATTTCATAATTCTAGGTTAATGGGAAGTAGTAAAAAGTTTTACTCTCTTGTTATTCCAAAAAGTCCAGAGCATTAAAAACTGTATGTTTTGTGATCATTTAGAAGTTTGATTTTTTACAGATTCAAGACGTTCTCAACCTGAGTATCTGATACTAATAACTTGTAATAATAACGCGGTCATGAATGAACAACGAAGGAATCCTAAAAGGATTCTTTTTTTCAATTTAAGGTACAGTACCCTAAGAAGAATTTTAAGTTTCATTGAACTCATAAACTTCCGAATAAAAAGGTCTATTGTTATTATTACTATTATTTTATGCCAACCGTTACCTTTTTACTACGTTCAATAAATTATTTTACAGGTGAACAGCATATTTTGCGGTGAGGACTTTTCTTTAATTAAGGTTCCCGCAGTGTTTCAATATTCCCTGGAAGTGGTTTGGTTCGGTCCGCTTCAAGTTTTAAGGACCTGAATTTAACATCGTTTCGGGATTAACTTTGAATAACTGTATCAAGTTAGTAAAACTAAATGCCGCAATGTTTCAAAGGAGCTCAGGTATAGAGCTTAGAATGCTTGTAGGAATTTAGGGGTGTGACAGGGTAACATTTTGGGTCTTAACTAACTTGGAATAGTAAATAACTTATATAATTTAAATTGGATGTTGGCATGACAAAGAAATTGCTTTCTCTGGTTTGTACGAGTGATACTTAGGGATGAAAGCTATATGGAAGGCTTTAAATAGTAAAGTTAAGGGTTACAGCGAGACCTAAGATAAAGATGTGTTAACTATGTAAGACATGAATGAGAAAGCAATTTGTTATTGAGATATCTGCAAGCAAAGATGAATGGAAAAGAATCATAATACCGACCCCCAATAAATGGGGAGATGATGTTCAACTTCAAAGAAGAGATCGATATATATGCCTAGTGTTTTTAAAATATTTTTTGCTCAGCGATGGATAGTTCCTAACTTTCTCTATCCAATCCCAATCTTAACCAGTTCATTGGTACAGTGAGGGCCAAAAACTTCATACGTCATCGTTTAGTGGCCGATCGGGAGCGTGGTTCACGCATCATTTGGTCCAACCCCCTCCCCTCGCCCCTCTCGCCCCACAAGTCCTTTGGGGAAACTTTTGCTTTTCATCGTTTTTGCGGCTCAATATTATGTTTTACGAACGCTTGGCTAAATTTTCTAGGCTCACTAAGGAACGATTTGATTTGGAGATAGATTGAATGCTATTCTTCGATATTTGTTGGAAGAAAAGGGTTTTTTCCGGTTTGTTGAGTTATGATAACGTAACTTGGGAAAAGGTTACTTTTGTTTCTAATAGGTATATGTTATATCTTGGTAGGCCCTTGCGAGCTTCAAAACTTAGTGTATCTTATAATTATATTTTATATAAATGTATCAACTAAAATACCTAATTTATTTTTTTCTGTTTGTGGTGACACATTTTGCACCTTTGTATTAGTTTAGTATTACTGTTTGTATTAGTTCTCTAATAGAAGGAGAACTTGAAAGAAATCCTGCGCAGTTTACGTTACTATAAGTGGCGTAAATGAGTGTTTTATTTAACTGCATGTACTTATAAATCTTTACGCAATTAAATTTGTTTGAAAGATTGGAAAAAATATAATTCAAGAATAAAAAGTAACTGAATCATTGATGGCCATAGCTACTTAAGTCTATTCACGTGTCTTTGTTTCGCTATTTGAAAGAGAAATATTATCATCTAAGTGAATGGAATGAGATACTAAATCAAATAAATTCCCTTAAATAAACGAGAATTCCACTAAGAACTGGCTAAAATCAGTGTAATCAAGCATCTATTAATTCACTTGAATGCTTTATTCCAGAAATTACTAAACGCCAAGCGCACAAACGTTCGCTCACTAACAAAATAATGTTGTACCAACGTTAACCATTAATTATTTTACAACTCACTTGTACCTTCTCGGTTACGGTTTTCAAAATTAACTTTAGTAATCTCTTTGATCACTTCAATAATGTATAGAGCTCTTACTAAATAGGCGATTCGTTCCGTTCAATGGGCAACATCGGTTATATTGTGGCACTGATTGATTATACAACTTGCGGGTGAGGTGGAGAGAGGAGAAGATTACATGAATTCAGGTTTTTCTCGTCTTATTAGTTCCGTAGTAGTTCCATGGCGATGATTAAAGAATGTTCTTCTCTCTTTATTGTAATATTTTATGCCCAATAAATCTTATTCACATTTATCAAAAATACTGTAGCCACTTTAAACACACACATGTATCAATATATTCAATATCTGAAGTTTTACATTACACGTTTATTGCATGAGCTAGCATTTTATCTCGTAATGAAAATAATATCTACCTGATCTCACACATCATTCATTGACCTTAGTACTAACCACACTAATATATCTAGCAAAGTAATTATCCTACACTAGCTTTTGCCCGCGGCTCCGCCCGCGTGGATGTCGGTTCCCGGCAATTATTCGAATTTTTCTCACCTTTTGAACCTTCCCTAGACCTCCACGAACATTTCAAGACCAAGATAAGATAAATCCGTTCAGCCGTTCTCGAGTTTTAGCGAGACTAACGAACAGCAATTGATTTTTACATATATAGATTATGCTTATCTGAGATGCTGTATTAACTTACAATAAAAGCAAAGCAAACTTAAATTTCAATACGTCAACTGCATGAGAGACATTTGTTCAACAAAAACATTTGTGTATTCGTAAAAAACTTTGTCTCTTATATGAACTACCTAACTAGTTGGTAAACTAGACTGTGAACATTTCCCGTATTCAAAGTTTTATTCAGATGTACTCAAAGGCTTTGCAAACTTACTATTGGGAGCCCCTGTAATGCGTTTACGTATTTCAAAGAATCATCGTGTTGACATAAACTGATCAAACTCAATATTTTCTTGTCGAGCAATTAAATTAAATACCTACTAGGAATTCTTCTTGAGTATGCTACTCAAATATTCAAAGTATTTACGTTTCTTGTAGACGATTAGGTTTGGGGATGTGGATATTCGAAAACCTTTCTTTAGTACACATTAAAGTATTTATATAACTGTGTATTATCATAAAATTCTTTAAAAGTAGGTTATTTGTACCGAAGAAAGTAGGTATGGATAATTTCAGATCAAAACCTTATATTAACCTTTTTAGAGTTCAACTGGGAATTATATAATGCTAAGTTTGTTTTTTGAGAATTAAAAGTATTCATGACAGCCTCTGTGGTGTGGTGGTAGTGAACGCGACTGTTACGCAGGAGGCGCGGGTTTGATCCCCGCTGAGTGCGTGAATGATATTTGTATGCATGAATATGGCTATCTGCATTGATCTGGGTGTTTCTATGTATAATATGTATGTATTTACAAACTGAAGAATCTAAGTATGTTTAACCGCATTCTAGATTCCATAACACAAGCTAGTTAAGCTTACCATGCGTATGGATAGCGTTGTGTAGAATTTTGTGGAATATTTATTTATTATTAATGACACATTATATATATCTATCGGGCAAAAAATATAAGTGGAAAAGTGGTTGAGGGGTAAACCTAAAATATACACTAACTATTGGAGGTTTTCTGAAAAGTGGCTAGATCAGAACACACAAAGTCAATACGACTGGGACTCAACTACGAGTATCCTAGAAGAAATTACTGTAGAAGTTCTGATATGGGTTTACCGAAACTTAAATGAGAACTAGAAACACAGAAAGTGAATTTAAAGTTATTTTCAATCCAATACTTGAATTTCTCGGGAGTGTCTTATGTATTGGTTTACAAATTGAATAGTTTTTAACCCCCGACGCAAAAACGACGGGGTGTTATAAGTTTGACGTGTCTGTGTGTGTGTGTGTGTGTGTGTGTGTGTGTGTGTGTGTCTGTCTGTGGCATCGTAGCACCCAAACGGATGAACCGATTTGGATTTAGTTTTTTTTGTTTGAAAGGTATATTAATCGGGAGTGTTCTTAGCTATGTTTGAAAAAAATCGGTCCAAGATGGCCGCCGCCACAACATGTTGGAATACAAATTTCTTTATAATTCCCTCAATATGGGTATCAAATGAAAGAGCTTGACTAGTAGATCAATTTAAAAAGTATAAAATAAAAATTAAATTAAAAATTTAAAAAACCCCCGTCACAAAAAACACCAAAAAGTTGAAAATAAATGAATAAATTTTAATTCAACGGTTGCCATGTCGGGGGACCTTACGATATAAAGGAGTACTTAACCAGTTGCGGTCCCCCGACATGGCAACCGTTTAATTAAAATTTATTCATTTATTTTCAACTTTTTGGTGTTTTTTGTGACGGGGGTTTTAAAAAGTCAATTACTTAGTTGATTTTAATTTATTTTTAATGCCATTAAATGTTTGAAAAGGGTGATATTGAATTCAAAATATTATGGCAATGGGCTTATTTGCTAATACGTGAGACTGAAAACAATTGCAGAGATAATTTATGTGAGCGTTGAAATGGTATATACCTCCTCCACTCATTAGCTCTACAGGGACTGGTGGATGAGTTAAACAAAATTTGCAAAGTACAGTTATCGTCATAAATATTTTGAGGACGAAGTCTCAAAATGATCTTAAAACTCTCGTAATAAGAGCAAATCAAACTGTTTTATTGATTTAAATGATATTATTGTCCAAACTAAAGGTGTATACCAAATATCAGAATAATTAGTCAACTGAAAAGGGGCAAAAAAACGAAATTAAGATCGAATACGTAGGGAAAAAGAATCTTCTCGGGCGGGTTCGAGACCCGCAGTCTTTCCCTTACAGGGGGAATGCCTGACCAATTCGGCTACCGAGACACGCCCGATATGATTTAAATTTCCCATCTTATACGTCTTTAAGGCGACTTCCCTATGTATTCGATTTGTATAGTTAGCATACTTAATGCTGTAAAAATTCCTTCAAGAAATTAAGATCATTTGGAGTACTCTGTACGTCAATATCTTTCTGATGCAGATTGGACAATTTACAATTCATGACTGGATTCCAACTAAGTATATCAGTAAATTGGAGCATGTAAGGCCAATACCAATATGTGATCTCCCTGCTAATAAGACAGCCAATATGTTATGATTCGTATTGGCTTTAAGTAACAATATATTAATGGGTTTCACTCAATAATGTTAATAATAACTAATATGGAATAGAACTTGATCTCAGAAGGGAGATAATCTTGTTGATAAATTGGTGTTGGCACTTGTTTAGCGATATCAGATCAATCGCACTCGTATTATTGTAAAAAATGTTTTCTATTTTTCATATTGTTTCGTGGGATATAAGATAAAGACGGGAAATAATTGTGTGAAATCTCATACCGGGAAATAATTAAATGCAGCTTAAACATTTCGTGTGCTCTTTACGAATATATATTACTAGCTTTTGCCCGCGGCTCCGCCCGCGTGGATGTCGGTTATCGCGACCAAATATAGCCTATGTCCTTTCTCAAGGTCTAATCTACCCCTATACCAAATTTCATCAAAATCGGTTCAGTGGTTGAAGCGTGAAAGCGTAACATACAGACAGACAGACAGACAGACAGAGTTACTTTCGCATTTATAATATTAGTATGGATTTCTGGTGGTGCGGTGCTATCCCGTTATTTTGTAGCACAAAAATGTGTTTTTTTTATGATGACGAGATAAAAATTATCATGCTAAATTACATAACTTTACCAAACGTTGAAAGAAATATATGAAAATTCTACATCGTTTCCTTCATTTAAATATAAAAGTATGATTCCGTAGTTGATCGCATGCAACAACTGCAGATAGACGCAGTAGATACGCGTAATTCATTGAGGCTTCTCCAATGGTCCTCTTAATCAGTATCGAAGTTTAGCAAGTGATGTATGTGCTACATGCATCGGCAGTTGTCATATTGGCTTCGGAATTATACCTTAAACTCAAAAACATGACTAACATTACCTACCTACATACAAAATATCGGCCATTCCTAAAATAGGACGTTTAAACCTTCACGTGGCCCCTTTGACCTATTACACCATCAACATAACGGTACCTCATCGAGGCCCCGATATCGATGGGAACATCTCCTGCGATATCTCTCGGAGGCAGCAGGTGATCTCTTTCACAGCCGGTAAATACAACCGGGGTCTGATTTATTGAGGGTAAGTATTAATCTCGGCTACCGAATTTGCTCGTTGATAATTTTTATAAATGTATACCTACGCAAATGTAATTGTGTACTATCTCCCTGTGAACGTGTTTATCATTTTTTTTTGTTTTAAAGATTACTACTAAACAAATTTTGTTGGTAGTAAGTTGATGTTGGTGGTTCATCACCAGAATCGATTTTAAGAACAATACTACCGTCGCACCACACCCTTCTTGACTATTCTGAACAATGCTACCGATGATGTAAAATGACACTAATCTGGAGATGTGAATACAAATGTCCTACAATAATTATCTCAAGCTCTCAAAACGCTAATAAAGTTCTTCTATGCAAGTGACTTATGAGAGCACACCGAGTTTTATATCTGAGCTCAAGTGAGCCTGAATAAATAATGCGTTGTTACATGTTCTGGCACGCCATTCCTCAGGGACCCTGACCGTTTGTCTGGAAATTAGATTGTCTGCAGATCTAGGTCTTGCATTTATTTAAGCTCAAATGTGTTGTGCTAACTTACACTTCAAACTTTTTAACGAAAACATTTTTTATTTATTAGCGGCTCGGATTCCGGATTTGTCTGAGAATATATTTATACACTACTACCGACGTATAAAAATCTAAGAATCGCCTCTGAAGCATGTTGTATATCCTATCATTTGATGTAGAACTCCTAAGAGTTATCTTAATACGTGTAGCATTTTACGAGTATTTACTCTCTATCCAAGAAATATATTATAACTAGCTTTTGGCCGCGGCTCCGCCCGCGTGGATGTCGGTTATCGCGACAAAACATCGCCTATGTCCTTTCTCATGATCTAATCTACCCCTATACCAAATTTCATCAAAATCGGTTCAGTGGTTTAGGCGTGAAAGCATAACATACAGACAGACAGAGTTACTTTCACATTTATAATATTAGTATGAATTAATGTTTAAACAACATCATATCTAACAAAATGCATTGCCAAAAACGGTGTGAAATACGCGTTATATGTCAGTATGCTAGTGAAATTTTCTAAACTTTACGCATACGTCACTTATTAAAAGAAGAAAAAGAAAAGAAGAAGAAGAAAGAAAAAGAAATGAAAAGAAAAAAGGTTTAAAACTAAATAATAACAAATATATCGCGGTAGAATCCGTAAAACGTGGTTTTATTTCAATGAGTATTAACTATGTGACAGTGATATATTAATTAAATCACTATTATATTATAGTTTGTATTATAATAATGTATTTCCCAAAATAGTAGCTAATTTTTACGCCCAGTTAGAGTGACTTTATATGGTCCAAGGTTAATCCTACACACCTGTCCTCTTACAAACAGTTAAACATTATAGAGTCAAACTACTCCAGAACATTCCAGAAGCCGGAGAAGAAGTAAAAGCAACACGTAGGGATGTGTGGTCGTGGATTTTTACCGTTGGCGACAAACTTGCTGCCTTTACCGCGCTTTACCGTCTCTTAGTGGCGGATAACGACTAGCTTGCACTTCGGCACCGCTTTCAATTTACGTGGACGTTATTTTGTGTGACGTTTTAGTTCCTAAGTGCACTTTGGTGCAGTTAATGTGCGGCCAGTGGAGGCTATCGTATGTCTTCCTGGGATACTGTAGGTAGGAGACAATTGCGAATGGCCTTCTGTTATATTACATTCTTATGAACTACTAAGTATAGCACTGGTTAACTTCTTAACTCCCCCTCCCGAGGAGGGCTAGACCGCAAGGGATGGCCCTGGGTCAGCCGGGGTGCGAGGGATATGTCGATGACAACCTCACCTCCGGCCTAGCACCACGACCCACAGTCGGCGTGTAGTTTTAGTCGTTTCGAGTCCGACATAACCTCCCCTTTCGGCTCTGGCAGGGGGGGTATCCGAGGGAATTGCCGCACTAAAAAAAAAGGTTAACTTCTTAACTCCTCACTCTTCAGTTAAGTGTGTCTAAGTCGATAATCCATACTAATATTATAAATGCGAAAGTAACTCTGTCTGTCTGTCTGTATGTTACGCTTTCACGCTTAAACCACTGAACCGATTTTGATGAAATTTGGTATAGGGGTAGATTAGACCTTGAGGAAGGACATAGGCTATGTATGGTCGCGATAACCGACATCCACGTGGGCGGAGCCGCGGGCAAAAGCTAGTGTCTTTATATAACACAATTCTCCTGTCCATCTGCTAAGTGAATGAATTCTTTTCGTTGAGTGAAATACTAATTCCGTTCCCGTGACGCTTCGATTTTTAATTTCCAGGATAAAAAGTTAAGCTTATGTGCTATTTCTGACTATAATTTACCTCTGTGTCAAATTTCATCCAGATTTTATTGATTCGTTTTTGTATGAAAGAGCAACAAATATCCACACACGTCCCAGAATAGTAGGAAGTGGAATATAGTTTATACAAGGTGATTTTATAGTGGTTTCGAAAAAAAAGATTTGAGCACAGTTTCGGTAGCAAAATCATCTGGATATATTAATTTGTTGAAAGAAATAAAAATATCTTTACAACCCCCATACATTTTTCCTTTCACCTGAACATTATTCCCATAAATTATCAAAAAAAAAATTTTTTCTTTCGCCAAAGTAGTACTTCCAGATGATTTTGCTATCGAAACCTTGTACATACAGTTTGATAGTCAATACCTGAGATATGAACCTTATGACTTGAACGCTTTAATTAGACTATTACTATATTACCTTTTTCAATTCAAACTGAGCACCAAATGAATTACATTTAAAAAAGCAAATCCAATCCACTTCATTCAACATTTTTAATGAAAATCTAATTTAGCAAGAAATTACAGAGCTAGTTTTTCTACTCGTTTAAAATTGTACGTGTAAGCCTCAAAATTAATACCTGGAGAGTGCTGCCTTTGAATGTCGGAACATTGCACAGTGCTCTACTAGCTTAGACAGTTTATACAAAAGAGGTTTCTTTCATAAATGAAAGAATGTTTCGAGTGCTCTCAAACCACTAAGCAGGGCTTGCCTACATACCAACATGTGGGCGATGCTGCGTTTACATCAGAAATAATGCTTGTAACTTAACAAGTCAAGTAATTTAGTTGAGTGTTTAGTTCGTAACTTTTTGTTCTTTTATCTAGATGACAAAAAATCATATTTTTAGTCTGGCGCAGTAGTAGAAAGAGAGTAAGTCAGAAGTCGACAGCCTCCATGGCGTAGCGGTAGTGACGCGGCCGCTACGCAGGAGGCGCGGGTTCGATCCCTGCTCAATGCAAATATGTGTATGCATGAATATGGGTATCTGCTATATGTATGCATGAATATGGGTAAATATTGGTCTGGTCGTGCCTCGGAGAGCACGTTAAACCGTCAGTCCTGGTTGCCATATCAACATCTGAGGCAGTCGTTACGGGTAGTTGGAGCCCTCAAAAGTCCAAGAACTGGTCTAGTTGCAATGCTTCGATATCACCTTTGGGTTGTGGAGGTCAGATGGTAATTGCTTCACAGAAAATATCGACAAACCCGCAGTTAGACTGGTAAAACGGACCCCAGACTCCAAGCTGAAAGCTTTGAATGCAACTGGGATTAACGCTAAGATGAAGAAGAGAGTAAGTCAGGGGTCGTGAATTTAATTCCCGCTCAGTGTTAAAAATTATATGCATAAGTATGTATTGATTTGAATGTTTCTTTGTATATTATGTAATTATATACATACACATACTCACGTAGATCCCCGAAGGGGTAGGCAGAGGCCTATTAATACCCGCATTCGCTAACTATGATTTGCAGTTCCACGTAATAGGGTGCGAGTCTATTGCCATCAAGCGGGCACTTATTTATGGGATGTATGCTTACTGTTGGATGGAGCACGGCCCTATAATATGTATTTACTAGAAAGTCTCAGAATTTTGTATACAGTCTCAGCCAGCACTCTAAATACCTTAGAACTTTCTCGATGTATTTCGAATTTTAAAAGTTAGCAAATATTTGAGCGGAGTCATCAAAAAATCAATGTTTAAAAATGGTTGAAAAATCATTCATTGGTTCCAACAGTTCGTAAGAAAGTTGGTAGATGGCTCCACGGTCGCCCTTAAAGACGGATATAAAGAGAAGGGAGATTTGAAGTGATTCAGGTGTGGTTCTATAGCTCAGTTGGAAGAGCATTCCCGCTTTATGGGAAAGGTCGTGGGTTCAAGACCCACTTGAGCGCTTCTTTTTCTCGATAAATTTCCATCTTAGAACTGTTTAATCACAGTTACTTTCCAATAGCAAACAAATTCCACGACTTTACTAAGAAAGTAATAACTAAAACTTTGAGTCGAAACGGTCCTCATACGTGACTCTTCATAAACTTCTCAAAGCTAATTAAGCTATCTTATTCGCTTCTCCGTTCATCTTTTCATCAGTGTATTACCCTGTTTTATGAAATGTTTTGAACTTAGTTTCTAGAGATATAATATCCAAGCCGTATACCTACTCTTTAGAAAACGAATTGTTCTCAACTATATTCAATGCTCGCTTGATGATACGATGAAATAAAGAAAATAGACAAAATACCATATTCAATTGCACACAATACGTTCTCAACTATTTTCAACGCGCGCTTGATATGAAGCGATGAAAATGTTAACCAAAAATACCGAGCAGTTTATTTCCGCCGACAACACCTTGTTTAGGGAATCGTTATAACTTTGGGCTAATTAGTGAGTTTTGTTCGAGTTATGTAACAATTTAAAACTAATAATTATGTGTATATATATAACTAGCTTTTGCCCGTGGCTTCGCCCGCGTAGATGTTGGTTATCGCGACAAAACATTTCTCAAAAGAAGTAGGTGTACGAACTTTTAAAATTATGAACTTGCCATACAAACGTTTATCACCTATTTTACCCTCTTAGTAGTTGAATTTTGAAAAACGCTGATACACGTTTTCATTTATTTTATGAAATTTGGTGCATCTAGCTCTGAATATGACGGACTTTCATACAAACTTCCATCCTTTATTTTACGCCTTTAGTAGCAGAATCTCCAAAAATCCTTTCATATTGGATACTTAGGTACATCATAAAATTCATCTACTGTGAAAATTTCAAGTTTGTAGATCCAGCGGTTTAAGCTCTGTGTTGATGAATCGTCAGTCAGCCAGTCAGTCTGGACAAGTAATTTGATATGTACCATTGTACTTATAGATAGGCGACATCTTTATGAGGAAAAACTTAGGTTTGAGTTAAAATGATAGATGAACGTTACGTTTTAAGTGGTTACAACATTATCGATTATTATATAAGTGTTTCATAGAAATATGTCCTGTTGTCCTATGATTGTTATTCGCTGTATCTGTATTATTTGCTGTCATTACTATAATTCGTAATGTTTCATAACAGGGACAATAAGGCTGAAATACAAAAATTGTAGTCCGTCTGAAATTAGGCATCAATCTAATAATATAATAGATCTATCATTTGTTCTATTAACTTAATCGTCCTCAACAAAGACCTCAGGTGAAACCATTTCACGAAGTACTTATTCTATCGTAGTCTTTTGTTTATTAAACCTTCCTTAAGTACGGTTGATGCGGTTTTCTTTCTTACAAGACCAGATAATCGTCTTTCTTATCCTTGTGTAAATGCGGGTCAGTTAGACAAATCTAATTAGCAGTATTTATCTACTGAGAATTATAAGCCTTGCGTTTTTTGGGGATATTTTGTAATCCGTTCTCATAGATAGGTAGTATTTGTTTTTAAAGTTCGTCTTTTGCGCCATCTTTAAATTTAGTTTTAAATGTAATAAAAATCTATCAATTATTTAGTTATGGAAAAATAAGGTGCAATCCGAAATAAATCGGGAATAATGAAAGAGTAGGGAAATTTGAAGTGATTCAGGTGTGGCTCAATAGCTCGGTTGGAAGAGCATTCCCCCTGTATGGGAAAGGTCGTGGGTTCAAGTCCCACTTGAGCGCTTCATTTTGCCCGATGTATTTCGAATTTAAAAGTTAGCATAAAAAAATATTCAAATAGGGTGCAATGTACGTTCATTACAAAGGAAGGATCTGCCGATTTGACGAAGTTAATATCACGTCTGACAGGCTGCAGCTCAATATTTGGTGTAGCTGTCATCTTACCAAACTTCCACAAAAAAAAACAGATTTATTCACGACACGAGTAACACCGAACACACCCGAACATATTTAAGAATATTATAGCACTGTAGCAAATAACACAACAATAATTAACTAACAGAGACAAACAAAAGTATTAACAAGCCATCTTATTATAATAGCATAAGCAAGTAACTCACCTAAGACAAACGCAGTACACATAGTCACAATAAACGCCTTACTTTATTTGCGAACTGCCCGCATACTTGCTCTTATAAACTTGTACGTAGATTCTCCACACGAACAATGTGTAATCAAGGCTATTTAACTTGCTAAATTTGTTTAAATGTTCTACTCTTGAATACGTGTGAAAAACAGCTTTGAGAATGTTTTTCCGTCTGTCGCTTCCTTTGAATATCAAGTCTCTTTGCATTGATGTCGTGAGGCTTTTGTGCGAACTAAGCTTTATATTTTTCTTTTTTAAAGCAATTCGCTCAAGGTTGTCCTCGTATCGCGAGGGATCTTACAAACATTGATGAGATGAGAGTAACATAATGAAGACTTCAAGTGAGATTGACAGCGCTACTGATCTTTAGTATTTTGTGTTGTTTTTTTACACCATTAGGTGGTAGACAAGCACACAGCCTACCTAATAGGAAGTGTTTACTGTTGCCTATGGAAGTGTGCAACAGGGAGTCTCACTTATGCTGCCGACCCTGTAAGAACAGAGTGTGTCTTCAGTGCAGAAGACAAAGCAGAACAGGCCTTTGGTCTTGCCACTGACAGCACAATCACTGATATCTCTTGCCTCTTGTATATAATGCTGTGGAATATTTTATTTATTCATTTTTTTGTGCTTTGTTTATGCTTTGTTTATGCTTTGTTTATGCTTTGTTTATGCTTTGTTTATGCTTTGTTTATGCTTTGTTTATGCTTTGTTTATGCTTTGTTTATGCTTTGTTTATGCTTTGTTTATGCTTTGTTTATGCTTTGTTTATGCTTTGTTTATGCTTCGTTTATGCTTCGTTTATGCTTTGTTTATGCTTTGTTTATGCTTTGTTTATGCTTTGTTTATGCTTTGTTTATGCTTTGTTTAGGCTTTGTTTATGCTTTGTTTATGCTTTGTTTATGCTTTGTTTAGGCTTTGTTTATGCTTTGTTTATGCTTTGTTTATGCTTTGTTTATGCTTTAATTATGCTTTGTTTATGCTTTGTTTATGCTTTGTTTATGCTTTGTTTATGCTTTGTTTATGCTTTGTTTATGCTTTGTTTATGCTTTGTTTATGCTTTGTTTATGCTTTGTTTATGCTTTGTTTATGCTTTGTTTATGCTTTGTTTATGCTTTGTTTATGCTTTGTTTATGCTTTGTTTATGCTTTGTTTATGCTTTGTTTATGCTTTGTTTATGCTTTGTTTATGCTTTGTTTATGCTTTGTTTATGCTTTGTTTATGCTTTCTTTTTGCTTTGTTTATGCTTTGTTTATGCTTTGTTAATACGACTAGTGCATTAACTAGAAGTGAGTTCTATTACTGGACACCAGATCTCTTTCTCAATATACGTATAGCGTTCAGATTTGTTGCATTTATAGTGTGAATATAAAAAAAAAATTACTCATCGTAATTTATGTTCAATGTAAAGATGTCTTAGGATTCTCAAGAACAAAAACACAAATCGCTACAGCACAGAACAACAGCCTTATGAACAGAACACTAGTCCACAAACAATGTACCTTTGAACAATAGGCAATTAAAACAAAATTAATATACCTACCGGCGACGCTAGCGCACCACGTCACTCTGGAATTTCATTACGTCATCCGTGACGTCATCGTAGAATTAATCTTGTAATAAACTGGCTTCTATGATTTATATCAAACTTGTGGTGTAATTAAATTGTAATTTCAGGTTGCTCTGGAGAGATTTGTAGGCCTATGATGAAACATTTTGCATGTGCGGATCGAAGTTTCGGACAATCGATGTTATTGAACACGATTATTGTAAAATTGAATGCGAAGACGGTACCGTAAATTAGTATAACTTTAAAAAAATGGGTATGTTTGTGACAATTGAAATTTATCTTTTAAATAATAAACAGTAATATAAATCGTCAATAATTATCATCACTTTCTTCAGAAGTGGAAATCCTATAGGTTCCCATCTTCCATCTGATTCCTACGTTAGTCTGCTGCTTTTGAAAACATACAACAGATTTTCAATTATTTCAAAGTTAACTTGTACAAAGTGACCTCAGTTTACGTCGCCTGAAATAAAACCGAAGTGCCTTCATGGTACCTACATGGCTAAATGCTGTCTATCGTTCGTGTTTTGTGCGCATTCATAAGTTTTGCATGTTTTAGGGAAACCTCTTGATGTTTTTCAATATGGACTGAACTGAATCTGGCAACACACAGTGTAATTAATGAGAATCGATCTGTTTCTCGCTGTATTAAATAACAGTTCTGAGTGATAGATAAATCCTTACTAATATTATAAATGCGAAAGTAACTCAGTCTGTCTGTCTGTATGTTACGCTTTCACGCCTAAACCACTGAACCGATTTTGATGAAATTTGGTATAGGAATAGGTTAGACCTTGAGAAAGGACATAGGCTATGTTTGGTCGCGATAACCGACATCCACGCGGGCGGAGCCGCGGGCAAAAGCTAGTAACTAATATTAATAAATATTTATTTCACAACATTCCACACAACGCTATCTAGACACATGGTAAGCATAGCTTAACTAGCTTGTGTTATGGAATCTAGATTCCGGATAAATATACTTAGATACTTTTTTTTTGATACTTATTTTAGAAACACCCAGACCCATTGGTCTGGTTGTTTCTAAAAAAAGTATCAAAAACAAAGTGTTTCTATGTATAACATGTATGTATTTACAACCAAACCAAATAGCCATATTCGTGCATGCACTGAGCGGGGATCAAACCCACGTGCGTAGTAGTCGCGTTCACTACGCCCCAAAGGCTGTACAAAAAAGCAAAGAAGCACAGGAACGTGCAATTCAGTGTTGCCATAGGTGACGGTGGGTATCTCGGGTAAGCGTATCTAACACAACACAGGCTGAAAACACCTCCATTTTTAGATGATCTGCTCATGCAGTAACCCTAGCCGTTACACGGATAGTATAAATTCACGGGAAGAGGTACTAAAACTATTGAAGTTCGTATTAGCAATCGCGAAAAGCGTTTTATACTTTCTGCTTTACGATATTAATTAGTTAATAGAAACTGTATTACTGCATTGAGGAATTTATAGCGTAATATGATAGTGGGCTTTTAATACACCAACCTGCTATTTGCTTCATAAAATATAACCAATTAATAAATTTATTTGTATGATAAAATATTTATGACATAATATTATAATTATATTTTCAGAGAATATCACTTACGCATATTGAAATAAAACTGTATTATAAGAGGATTATGAGTATATCACAATTCATAATGTGTTATTAATCAACTTCAAAAAGGAGATTACCGGTTTGACACGTATTTATGAAATATAGGAATTGATGCCGACTGAAACGTAAATTAACAGTGCTGAAATATAGTAAATATTCCGATTGCTACAAAACCAATCTTAAACTTTATAAGGTTTTGTATGTTGGTACACAAGATTCTACAAAACCTCTAGTCCGACTTTGATCATCCTTTTTACTCTTCAATTTCATAATACAGGTGAGATATAAAAAAAACTTAAGCAACACTACAAGTTTTGTTAAAATCGGTTCCGTAGTTCTTTATATACTAACACGTGTATGACAAAAAGTTGAAATCATTTTTTTTTATAAAGTACACGTCAATTTGACTTCACCTCGCCTGATGGTAAGTTAAAGGTAAAGTCTCGGTAAGAGGGTCACCATCGCAAACAGGTACCATGTTAACAGTGGTGGCACTTAACTTGACGGCCTCATCAGATGCCTTTTCACGCCCCGCTTAAAGGACCCGGGACTGTAGGAAGAAGAAAACACGTGAGCTGGCAGGGAGTTCCAGGTCCTAGTCGTGCGGCATAGGAATGAGTCACTGAAACGCTTGGTTCTAGAAAGTTTCATTACAAATAGTACTGGCAATAGAACAAGTAAAAATTGTATTCTCATTTGTTATGTAGACCGGACTTCTTCTTCTTCTTCAACCCGTAGTCATCCAATGCTGAGTGTAGGTCTCTTCCAATTCCCTCCACTGTTGGCGGGACCGTGTTTTCGCCATCCAGTTCTTCCCAGCAACCTTGACTATATCGTCGGTCCACCTAACTGGCGGTCTGCCTACGTTCCGTCGTCGTCCCCATGGTTTCCACTCCAACACTTTCCTACCCCATTTGCCATCCATTCTACGACATATGTGGCACTTCCACCTCCTTCTATTTATTACTAGTTACCTTCTAGTAGACCGAACTAATGGGAAAAGTTACCAGTAGTTCTGCCCAACAAATCGGACAGGTAGATAGGTCGTCTTTCTCCAGATGTGCAACACGATCGGTCCTAATATATATTATCTAGTAACACATTCGTCATGAAAGCTAATCTAGCTTATGAATTAGTTACATAATATATCAAGATGAACAGAGTAATGAACGCATTGTGCAGAGCTGGAATGTAGTCAGATAGCATGCAATAACTGTCGCCACGATGTATGCGCTGTGAATATGACAGCCGGCGCCGGGTGACGGGCCAGGCTTGGAGCTAAGATTAAGTTTATAGTGATTAATTAGCTGTACCCGCGACTTTATATGTGTCGACATTAGAGCTAATCTAGGATTTCTTTGCGCGGAGTCCTAATTTAACTAAACTTTAAAAAAAAATACGTATAAATTAAAAAAAAATGTAAATGCATTCTCCGGCTCCGGACTGTAAAATAGTGGCAAATAATTACTTTTGTCATCATTTTATGCTCCAATGAGTAACGCGGCTTTGCGTTACGGAAAAATACGTCTTTATTAATAAATACATTATTATAATATTAAAATTGATAGAAATTATACTATAATTCATATAAATTAAAAATATTGAAGTATTGTTTTATTAGCTGTAATTTCTTTAAACTCAGTGTTTGCGTCATTTTTCAAGCCACTCTGTCCTGAATGACGTATCTATTAATAATACATAATTATATGTAGTTGGTTAACTGCATTTAACGCGTTTGGCATTGGACGATGACGTGGCATGATTGTGGCCGCCCCAGGGTTACAGTACAGCAGAAACGTTGTAATTCGTAGACGTGCTACGCCGTAGGACTACGGCTACGAGCGCTACGTAGATAAAATAACCGATTTTTAATAAGTCTTGTAGCCTTGTTTAATAATTCATTGACCGTTTTTTTGTGTGCTAAAACACAATACGATGGTTTAATATAATGTTTTAGTAGTTAAACCACTTACAGATAGATGGATTTTGAAAATTAATTATTTTAGTGTCTATTACTTTAGACTTTGGTTATTCAAATTCAAATTCAAATTCAAATTCAAAAATATTTTATTTTGCATAGACCATTAAATCGACACTTACAAAACGTCAACATAAAGTAAATATTAAATACTAACTAATTCTAGTAAATGGACCACCGGTTCGAAACGCGGCCCAGACCTGAGAAGACTCCGGCAAGAAACTCAGCGGGCATTTTTTTGGTCTATTTACAAAACATTTACTTAGCCTAAAACTTATGGTCTAAATACAATGTTTTGCTTGAGTAGCACAGCAGAGCGAACAGCTCATTTCCAAGCTTGTTTATCATTTAAATATTCTTGGATTTTATAATAGCCTTTCTGGCACAGTTTGCTCTTTACTGTGTTTTTAAATTTATTAACAGGTAAATCTCTGATTTCATTAGGAAGCTTGTTAAAAAAGCGAATACAGTTGCCCTGGAAAGAATTACTTATTTTATGGAGTCTGCTATGACAAACTACAAGATTGCTTTTATTTCTAGTATTTATATTGTGCCTGTCACAAAGTCTTGGAAATTTTGCAATATTTTTCCTGACATACATTAAGTTTTCGAAAATGTATTGTGACACTACGGTTAGAATATTCATCTCTTTAAACTTATCTCGGAGGGAGACTCTTGGGCCCAAATTATAAATAGCTCGCACAGCCCGCTTTTGCAAGACAAATATCGTGTTTAAATCTGCGGAATTACCCCAAAGGAGAATTCCGTAGCTCATAATACTATGAAAATAGCTGAAATAAACTATTCTAGCCGTATCCACATCTGTTAAGGTCCTAATCTTTTTTACAGCATAGGAAGCTGAGCTTAATCTACTAGCTATTTTTTCTATATGTGAACTCCACTGAAGTTTAGCGTATCATAATTTATCTCTGTCAAAGCAGTGAATAACATACACACGCACATGCATACGCACATGCATACACACACACACACACACACTTTACTACATAACCTCACACCCATCCCTCCTCACAAAGTTTCACATTTATGATAAGGATAATATTAGTAAGATGTAGCTAAATAATTATAAATTTTAGGAACTGTTCTGCCACTAACCCGTATCAGTTTGAAACTATCTCGCAACTATCAGGGTAACAAAACTGAAATCTCCGCAGCGCGCGACTTAGCTCACTGGAGTATATAAGTTTCGCCTCCAAGTGCAGAAGTTCATTAAAAACTTACAAGTGCTTTTTACATCTAAGCCCTTGTCGTTTTATAAATATACTCTGCTTTAAACTTCACAATAAGAAAGGATAAAACATGCAAATTTTAGTTCAGTTATAGACGAATTTCTGGCTTGAATTTTATCGTATGCAAGTCTCTGCCGAGTCTATCTTTTATTCAGGAGTTTTGTGGGAAGCGATTTAAAAAAATTGAAAAGACAGTTTAGGAACGCCAGTCTGACGAACACGGAAATATGGATACGTCAGCTGGTTAATGAATATGGACAGTGGACGGAGCTGGACGCGTGGTAAATTGTGGAACCGAAGTTAAAATGTTCGGGTACCTAAAAAATGTCCTGTCGCTCGGACTTGATGAGCCGGACAGCGCTGAGTAAGTCAGCGGACGACCTCAGTTAGTCCAACGTGTAGTACGCCTATTAGTCTGCATTGAGTTGTATGAATTTTGACATAAAGCTTTTTGTAATTATTTTTATTGGCTCTTGTTAGAGACTCCGTCTGCGTCGAAGTCTGATTCAGTTGTTGGTTGCAACAACTGAATCAGAATCGTACACATCAGGGATAATAATTAGCCTATACTATTTTATTCCTAGCTTTAATATATTCCTGTACAAAACTACAGTCAAATCAGCAGTTTGGAACTTTGGACGTGGCTGAGTAATAAACTTTCAAATAACTCCATAATTTCCACATTTTAAATATTAGTAATTTTGTTTGAGTTTCAGAAATGGCGCACATTTGGGACAGGCTTACGCCCGGCAGTTGACTCCGATAGGTTAATTTATTGATCGAATATTAGTAATATTTAGCTTCTCAATACTATATTTTATAGGTTAGACTTCTAATAGATCAATCAATCAAAATTTATTTCAAAGAATATGGTAACAACATCTCATTTAATAATATTAGCTCTTTAAAAAATAATGAATAACCAACCAAGCATATTCGAAATAATGGATGATTTTTTATTTATTTATTTATTTAATTTCTGAAAACATAATGTAGTTAATACTGTATTACTTGTGCAAGGGCATTGATTTTGTATTATCAAATATCAAAAGTCAAAGAAACTGTTTTAGTTTGGAAAACCGCAATATGTTTTCTTTTTTTTTTAAGACAACTCCCGCATTATGGAACAAGCTCTGTATCGCGGGGGACTTTACAAACATACAACTAACGGTCATAAAGTACACTCAGACTCAGAACAACTATTTGTAGATCACACAATTCGCCGTCCCCGGGGAATAAAATGATAACTGCAAAAACACAACTTTTCAGGAAAAATAAAAAACATGTTTTCAACGATTACTCCGGAATTACTGGGAATAGATGCGTGATAGTTAGGATTTCGAAAACGGAATTTTTTCTTCATTTAAATCGTTTTAGTCAAATTTGCCTAACACCTGTCAAAACAAAGATATTTAAAGAATAACAAGATAGTGTAAATGTATCATCATCAAAGTTATAATAATGTCAATTATATCATTTTAGTCTCCGTTCAGCGTGACCAGAAAAAAAATCTTATACTCGTTACTTATCATTTTCTTCTACGAGTTTTTGGGATGGGAGTGATGATGATAATACTTTAATATCAGTTTATTCTCTTATATGCTGCATCGAACGTCTTACGTCGTCGATCCGAACTTCTTAAGTCATAAGACTAACGTCTTTATACGAAACGAGTGGACGGTTTTGAACGAGAATAAAATGATAACATGCATTTATCATATTGAGTTTTATGTTTTTGTACGAGAATATAATTATATTACTATTTGTCAATATAGCAAGTGAGGATACGTGTATGGTAATATTATAATATATTATCCTTTTATTCCCGTTCTTCTAGGCCTATCATAAATCTTCGAATACTATTGTAATTGATTGCAACTTTGTAAATAACGGTAAAAAAATTACGAAAAAAATTAAGTAGATGTATTAACACTCAAAGATCTCAAAAATGACATAACATTAAAATCAAGATAATGGTAGTTATCATTTTATTCCCCGGGGACGGCGAATTGTCCGGTATGGGGATCGAACCTATAACCTCGTGCACAGCCGGCGCATACACGCCCACTGAGCCACGGAGGTAGTCAAGAGTTTCCTTTGATCAAAATCACAGCATTTATGCAGAGTGTAACTCGAGCAGTAAAACATTACGACGACATATATTGTGTAACATCTAAGTGTAATACAATTCTTTGAAGCAAGGGCACTTACAAAGACGACTGATGTTTAAATTACACTGTCGTTCAAATTACTGAACGCAAGTCAACGCTGAGTAGCTCCAATTCGTCTGCTTCACCTATTTAGTTTCGCTGTTGACATAAATCATTTTATTTCAGCTATTTTTAATTTTTTGCAAGCTTTTATTTGACGTGTGTATAATTTAGATTATTTTTTCTAGATTTGCTGCCTAATAGTTTAGTTACAGTTTAATGTTACATAATTTCAAACGAAATAATAGTGCTAAAACATTATTATTAACAGAGTGTTGTATAAGAATATTTTGAAATTGGTTTCGAAAAGTTTGAGGGAATTCCTTGCTTTAGTTTGGTTGCTGTCTATACTTTTTAATTTTCGTTAATATTTTTTACATACAAAAAAATATTATATTTAGAAATTACCTACACCTATCCTCAGATCACTTCACTATCATATTAAAATCTACTACTTATGTTTGGCACAATCATTATTATTCTATTACAATAGTCTTTAAAAATCTCTTAGTTAAAAATATCATAAAAGCTCTCTTTAACCGCCGTTCCCAATACCATACTGACAGTTAAAGATAGATCGAATCAACGGATAAAGTGCTCGGCTATTTAAATTCAAAATATAGTAGCTCCTATTTCACACCAATATCGGAAAATAAAATTATACCGTGATGCGCTTTCCCGCAAAAAATCAGTTACCTTGTTTTCAATTTAAACAGCCGATACGTCGTAAGTAAATAAATCTCTAGTCAATATTTTTCTCAGAAATCTTTATATTTAATTAAGCCTTTTTAAGTAATCGTAGAACTTTGACAAGTTTGCGCCATTGTAGTTGAGGCGGAGGCGCTAAATTACTTTAATTGCTGGTCCTATCTACTTTATACTCTCCTAAACTTGTTCTACAAGTTACCAACGTTTTTCAAATACAAAGTTGAAGCATGACGTAATTCGTCTCCATGTTGACTCTCAAGAAAACTGAGTCAGCAATAAATTGTTGGCCAAAACAGAAATAAAAAAAAAACAATTTATGTAACAATTAATAATGCATTAAATAAAAACGAGCATCTGTTTTCTTTTCCGTATTTCGTGAATATTTTACGAGTGGTGCGTAATAAAATGTTGGAGCTGTATTCTTTAAGGCTTTCGTAACTATTAGGGACCCTAATAATTTTGTCATATCCTTTTTGTTTGTGTCTTGGGTTTGTTCAATTAGCCAAAAAAAACTTTGTTTTGTTCTTTGCTTCTTATAATAGTATCAAGTATCAAGAATGTTTATAAGTTTACCTATATTACATGCGCATTATAATAAATCAGAAAAAAGAAAACTGCAATATTATATTTTAATGTACTTACTTGAATTGGAGTGGGTATATAATGTTATGTAGATAAATATATAATATGAGTATAATAAGTAGGATATGTAAATCTAAGAAAAAAGAAAACTACAATATTATATTTTAATGTACTTACTTGAATTGGAGTGGGTATATAATGTTATGTAGATAAATATATAATATGAGTATAATAAGTAGTACTTATATGTAAATCTAAGAAAAAAGAAAACTGCAATATTATATTTTAATGTACTTACTTGAATTGGAGTGGGTATATAATGTTATGTAGATAAATATATAATATGAGTATAATAAGTAGTATATGTAAATCTAAGAAAAAAGAAAACTACAATATTATTATATTTTAATGTACTTACTTGAATTGGAGTGGGTATATAATGTTATGTAGATAAATATATAATATGAGTATAATAAGTAGTACTTATATGTAAATCTAAGAAAAAAGAAAACTGCAATATTATATTTTAATGTACTTACTTGAATTGGAGTGGGTATATAATGTTATGTAGATAAATATATAATATGAGTATAATAAGTAGTATATGTAAATCTAAGAAAAAAGAAAACTACAATATTATTATATTTTAATGTACTTACTTGAATTGGAGTGGGTATATAATGTTATGTAGATAAATATATAATATGAGTATGATAAGTAGTATACGTAAATCTAAGAAAAAAGAAAACTGCAATATTATATTTTAATGTACTTACTTGAATTGGAGTGGGTATATAATGTTATGTAGATAAATATATAATATGAGTATAATAAGTAGTACTTATATGTAAATCTAAGAAAAAAGAAAACTGCAATATTATATTTTAATGTACTTACTTGAATTGGAGTGGGTATATAATGTTATGTAGATAAATATATAATATGAGTATAATAAGTAGTATATGTAAATCTAAGAAAAAAGAAAACTACAATATTATTATATTTTAATGTACTTACTTGAATTGGAGTGGGTATATAATGTTATGTAGATAAATATATAATATGAGTATGATAAGTAGTATACGTAAATCTAAGAAAAAAGAAAACTGCAATATTATATTTTAATGTACTTACTTGAATTGGAGTGGGTATATAATGTTATGTAGATAAATATATAATATGAGTATAATAAGTAGTACTTATATGTAAATCTAAGAAAAAAGAAAACTGCAATATTATATTTTAATGTACTTACTTGAATTGGAGTGGGTATATAATGTTATGTAGATAAATATATAATATGAGTATAATAAGTAGTATATGTAAATCTAAGAAAAAAGAAAACTACAATATTATATTTTAGTGTACTTACTTGAATTGGAGTGGGTATATTATGTAGATAAATATATCGATACCTCCCACGTAAGTTGTTGTATCCCACAAAATGTCATTTAGCGTTTTTATTAAAAAAGAGCTTTATTTTGCTGTAATTTACGTATTCAAAGTGAAAAAATAACAAAAATGTTGTTTTATCAAGCATTTTACAGACGTAAATCGTTGTAACTTTTGTACGAGAACGGACTAAAACGTTGTATAGTTCTTGGCAATAGTTTACGCGGGATGCAGGGCAGGGAGGATCACGCGCTCGCGAGTTGTATCGGCTACATACAACAGAACACGCTGGACATTGAGGCGAACGCACGCATGTCGAAATATCACTGGTAAGGTACTTTATTATATTATTTCTTATACATTATTGAGTATAATATCTTATTTTTGCCGACTACAACCTAAAATGTTTTAAAGATTACTTACAACTGTATACGCTGTTAAGTTTACATTCAAAAATGTTGTATGTAATACATAAAACATTTTACGTAGTTCAACGTGTATTACAAAATGTTGTATGTCGTACTTACAATATTTTACGTTGTTGGGCGTGCATTATAAAATGTTGTATATAAAACATACAATATTTTACGTTGGAATAAAAACTAAAATAAATGTGGCATGTGGTAAAAATAACAGAAGTCGTTATTCAAAACTCAGCTTTCGAGTACCGGGACTTCCTATATTTTTGTACCTATTACTTTTTTCTTGCTTTATCTCAATGCTTAACATAAAGCATTTTTTAATGTTGTTATATACTATGTGAAAGCCTAGCCTAGCGAGTACAGCAACCACTGGATGCATGAGAACCACTCCATCAGCCGCACTAGAGCACCTCCTAAATCTGAGACCGCTGCATCTAATCATACAGGAGGAGGCCAAGGCAGCAGCCTTAAGACTGAAAAGTAATGGGCTCTGGAAAGAGAATACTGGAACAAAGCATTAAAAAATTCTACAGGGAATCCTAAAGAAGATACCACTTCTTGAGGCGCCCGTAGACAGAATACCATGTCACCACGTCTTCGAAAGGAATTATCATATCCAACTTACTGAAGAAAAAAGAGACAGCTCTGGCGTCAAAGAAGTTAGGATATACACAGACGACTGTGATAATGATTTTTGCCCATATTATATACAAAAGGAAAATATATCGGCGTTTGACATTTCACCTCAATCCTCACCAGTGCTTTCTAGCTGCTCAACATGTACAACAGTGAACAATAGTCCACTATCAAATATTTCAAATAGTCCAAGCACGTCAACCGCCAACCGCCGTCGTCAATTAATGAAAGATAAAGGTAATGTAAGAAAAAGACATTTTAATGAATGGATCGATACCAAGAGAAAGTTCTTGCGTAATTTATGAAAAGAATATGTGTCAAGAAAAGGTTCAATGCAACCAAGTAGAAAGATGGGCCCGCCATGTTCCTGCCGGAAAAAATGTTCCGATAAATTAAGCTAAGAAAGATTTTTGTCAGTTTTTGGATTTTAGGCAATCTAGAAAAGCAGTGGATGTTTGTGGCTTACATAGTAAAGAAGCAAAATAAACGTAGAGTGTATACTGATAGTATTTCAAGACGTAAGTATACATTACAATATTAGTTACCAGTGGGATATAATGAAGATGGCATTAAAACATTTTATAAGCACTTTGTCCGTCAGTGATTAGGTTATTAATAAGTCTTTAGAAAAGATGGACAAGACAACGGGAGTATTAGTTCCAGATCAAAGAGGAAAACACTCAAACCATCCAGTACAGCTAACTGGTAGTCTTAAAACTAGTGTGTGTGACCGTATCAAGAGTTTACAGCCAGTTGAGTCTCATTATACGAGGCAAAGGTCAAACAAATTGTAATTAGATGGAGACTTAAATTTTCATAAGTTATTTGAAATGTAAAGCTGAAACCGAACGCCAATATCGAGATATTGCAAAGGAAAACTTTAAGCTCAGTTTTTATATCCCTAATGTGACGGTACAGCGCCTAGCCAAGGCTGAGTAATTTTCGTTTTTCTTATATTCGACATGAAACTATGCCGAAGGTGCCAGCCCCCGCCCATTGGCGGGAGATATTAGTGCCCCTCCGACCGCACTGATATTGTGAAATTCATCCAGAGACAGTAATTTCTCCACTGGCTTCAGTCTTTCAATAAATACAGAGAATGTAACAACGAACGAATACGCTGATGTCAGTTACTTGTTTCACATATATTCAATCGTACGTATAAATTCGGTTTACAAGTTACTGTACTTCACAGACCGGTTCCCGTACCGCAGGAGTTGTAATTCCTGATCTTCCATCTGACATATCTGGTTGCACCGACCTCTGTGCTTGAGGGAGCTGCACTTCGACGCTAGGTCCCCCGTGGGAATCGAACCTCACCCGGCCATAGTTATCCCAGACGGTTGTAATGTCATTATACGACAATAGGTTGCGGTCTCGGTACGATAACTTGTTCCTAATCTATAAGCACGATGTTCCTCATACGCCATCATCATGTAAAGCCGCCATCGTATCACAGATTACAGGGGAGATGAGCATCAACGACTGGAGGCTATCCTATTGAAGGTATCCTCGGTCTCTGCTATGACAAGTCTCTGGTCTGCCGCCTGACTCATTACATGTGACGCTCTCACAGCCATCCCGTTTACGGTACCACGTAACATACATCAACGGACACGCGACTCAACATATCAAGAGATAATTATTAACTTACTCATATAAATTACTCAGCCCGGGATAGGAATACACATACAATATATAAATAGCACAAAACTATGTGACACAAAGTATAACAGTAATAATAGATAGTATGAAATCAACTCACCAAGTCTGTAGTCTTAATAATGTCACACTTGTAACTTACTCAAGTCTTCCGCGCCTAACTCCCGTATTCCTCACCAACTCGTCAACCGCCCTGGTCTCTTGTCTAAACCCGAATGCCCCGACCCTACGCCATCCCGACTCCACACCACTCTCCTTGTACCATCATTCCCCGCTCTTTATTATTTTTTACTCACGGTTTTTGTTTGCTCGACGGTCATAACAAGCGACGCTCTTATCCATATCCCCGAATTCCTCGCAATTGAACAATGTTTCAATAGGTTCGACCCATCGGCCATAATTTGTAACATTTTATGCTTTGCACATGTTCGACTTTACAAGTATAAGTGTCTATCTCATTTGGGGAATTTTTTACAAGCAACGATGGCGCCAGACGAACGACTGCTAATAAATAACGAATTAATAATGCATTACAGATGTACCTATTTCAGTTTATTAATTCCTTATTGTGAAGTAACCAGTGTACTATCACATATTCCCCCCTGAAATTCAGACTCGAAGATATTGATGATAGCATCGAGTATGAGATTTCACTCATACCCCAGAATCAGGTATAGTACACCCAGACACATCTTAAATAAACTTCAGCGACCAATCACTCAGTTACACAAAGAATCGTATCGAGTGGGAATCGAACCCACAATCCACGATACTTGAAGATATTGAAGGTAGCATCGAGTATGAGATTTCACTCATACCCCAGAATTAGGTGTAGTACATCTCAAATAAACTTCAACAACCATTCAATCACACAAAGAATCGCACCGAGTGAGAATCGAACCCGCAACTCGTGATTCAGAATCACTGTTGCAGCACAAAGCTGCAATTCGGATTATTATAGTATCAGTCATATTATAATAATTACCATTAGGAATCATATTTGATATCCCAAGCTGACATCTCACAGGTCATCATAATACCGTAGTAGATAACTAATAAGGTTTTCTAATAAGAATCTTATTTGATAATCCCAGCTGCCACGTCTTAGGTACTGTAGTAACTAATAAGATATACTAATAAGAATCTTATTTGATATTTCAACCATGTCAATATTCATATCTTAGTGTAGCTAATAAGAGATTCTAGGCAGAAGCTTAAACCATAAATTTCAACAGGTATTCGTCCGCTCATTACTTAATGAATTGTACATTTTAACCGAAACAGGAAATCAGTCCGCTTAACCTCTCATATACTCTTATTTTCTCAAAGGTTCTGAAGATATAGATAAACTTTTGTGAGTGAACTAACATTCAATTGCGGTCCATTACAAATACCATTTTGACTTCCATGGCATTACATTGTTTGTGATACTCCTTATTTATAAAATGCAATTCCCCCCTCATAATAAGATGCTGACATACGTCATACATACTCAAGTCTACTAGCCATTACACATTAATTGATAACTAATCGTCTAAAACGGATGGTTTTATCTCGTGAATTCATTACATATTTGAATTGGACCCAACCACAACTCAATCCCAATAAACAGTAAATTTTATACAATAGTCACTGCTCAACAGACACGATGCTTCTCTAAATAAGTGATAATAAAATGACTTTTCCCGACTGACTGACCGACTGATTCATCAATGCAAAGCCCAAACCGCCGAACCCACAAACTTGAAATTTCGACAGCAGATGCATCCCTTATTGAAAGCATCCACCAAGACAGGATTCCTTGAAACTCTGTCACCAAAGGGCAGAATAAGGGACGGAAGTTTGCACAAAAATCCGTCTCTTCCAAAGCCAGACGTATCAAATCTCATAAATTTGTGTCCTTTTAAAAACAAAGGAACAAAATTTAACTACTAACAGGGCAGAACGTGCGATAAACGCCTGCATGGAAAGTTCGTCATTCAGGTCACCATACATACATAGATAATACGAAACCTTCCCGGGCGAAGCCGGTACGGGTCAGCTAGTAAGTGATAATTCCTTTCTTAACTATTATAGTTGTAGGTAAAAATAAACCTTCTGTCCATATACTGAGGGTTGACGACGGCGTCACTTGACTTTGACTTACTAAATTAGTCCTCTTAGGGTGTCAAACAGTCAGCTTATAATTGCATGTTAGATTTTGCTAAATAGATTATGATTAAATTCTAAACACAGGTGCCTACTTAGCTCCACAATACGCTTTCTTCCATCGATGTAACGAAGCTTTGTTCATAGGTACAAATACCTCAACATAATAATATAGGGTTTAAATACCTCAACATATCTGATTTACGTGCTTATACCAGATATCGGGTGATTTGGTCACCGACTAGTTGTCTCTAGTGTAAAGTTTCCCGCGGCCACGATGTTCGTTGAATGTTATAGCACACGAGCAGAGAATCTGTTGCAAGAGAATCCAGTCATCGAACCACTATCTCGTTAATCCATGTATACTTATGTAATGTATTTTCAACCCATTAACTCTTAATAACTGATGTTACTAACAGCTAGCCACCATAGTCTTAATAGTAGCCAATAACTTTTAACATGATTTTATTGTTATTTTTCGGTTTCGAACCAACAATAGCCGCCAGATGGTGAGACAATGGCTGGACCCTTTTTTATGGGATCTTTTGTTAACACTGTCTCCATTCAGCTTTAAACTACCATCTACTCAAGAATCCTTTACTATCTATTTTAAATGTTTTATATGCTCACGCCAGTTCATGCCAGAAAGGGTGGGCAGAAATGAATCTGTATTTTCCTTGTAAGTAAGAGGAGAGCCTTTCTTAAACGTTATGTTTGGTCTTGTCTCGGAGAATCGAACAACTTAATTTCCGATCTGGGTATCGAACCCTTGAATAGTTGAAGCACTGCTGTCCCACCAGGACAAACCTTTTGTTTACAACACCTGAATATTTTGCCGTATTCTGAAACTTCGGGATTCGAACCCGCTATTAGTCTTGTTTCAGGATAAGACATTCAGCGAACTTTCTACATGAGAAAATTCTTAAATTGAGCTGTGTCGCTAAAACTGTGTCACAAGCGTATAATGCTATAAATCAATAAAAAAACCTTCAACTCAAAATGATCTACTATTATAGTAAATCCAAGAGCCATTCATTCAATGTTTTATGCAATACAAACAACGTCAATCTGGGACTCGAACCCAGTACTTTATTATTTGTTATAATAATATAATCTGTAACAGAGACTATTAATTTACTTCAAGTAAAATAAGAAAGAACCATAAAATACATCTTTTACCAATACAAATACAAGTTTAGGATTCGAACCCAAGCAACTCATGCAGATATGCCATTTTAGGCAATATCATTAGGACCCTAAGGTCATTCTCGAAACACCTTAAGCATTTAGTTGGGACTCCATAAGTCATTTCACATTATTACTTTCAGCAACTAAGTACAGTACAGTAGGTAAGTACAACCAATTACATATGATCATCATTCTCATAGCCATTTCCTAGTCGCGTCCAAAGTATGAATTACTTTAAGAGCGCGGCGTCCACATGTTATTTCGGGTGAGCCATTAACGGCTTTTCCGGGAGCAACTGCCGTCTGACCTTCCAGCCCCTTAAGCAGCTATTAACATGCGGTTTTGTAGATTAACCGTACGTAACGTAACGTAAGCACGTGGTTTTAAAATATATATATTTGTATATATATTTAAGACACAAAGTATTATGTCATAACAGTCAAATTTGGCCTTTGTTTGAATGTAGACTGCATTACAAGATATCTTAACAACATTGTCCGTTTACACTACGGAGCATTATGGGACCGATTATGTTATGTTAAATTATTCTACGTTGTGTTATTTGTAGTAACCCATTTTAGTTCAACCTCGTTGCAATGAACTGAATCAATGCATTTTCTGACGAGGATCCTGGTCACGGCACCATTTGTGACGGTACAGCGCCTAGCCAAGGCTGAGTAATTTTCGTTTTTCTTATATTCGACATGAAACTATGCCGAAGGTGCCAGCCCCCGCCCATTGGCGGGAGATATTAGTGCCCCTCCGACCGCACTGATATTGTGAAATTCATCCAGAGACAGTAATTTCTCCACTGGCTTCAGTCTTTCAATAAATACAGAGAATGTAACAACGAACGAATACGCTGATGTCAGTTACTTGTTTCACATATATTCAATCGTACGTATAAATTCGGTTTACAAGTTACTGTACTTCACAGACCGGTTCCCGTACCGCAGGAGTTGTAATTCCTGATCTTCCATCTGACATATCTGGTTGCACCGACCTCTGTGCTTGAGGGAGCTGCACTTCGACGCTAGGTCCCCCGTGGGAATCGAACCTCACCCGGCCATAGTTATCCCAGACGGTTGTAATGTCATTATACGACAATAGGTTGCGGTCTTGGTACGATAACTTGTTCCTAATCTATAAGCACGATGTTCCTCATACGCCATCATCATGTAAAGCCGCCATCGTATCACAGATTACAGGAGAGATGAGCATCAACGACTGGAGGCTATCCTATTGAAGGTATCCTCGGTCTCTGCTATGACAAGTCTCTGGTCTGCCGCCTGACTCATTACATGTGACGCTCTCACAGCCATCCCGTTTACGGTACCACGTAACATACATCAACGGACACGCGACTCAACATATCAAGAGATAATTATTAACTTACTCATATAAATTACTCAGCCCGGGATAGGAATACACATACAATATATAAATAGCACAAAACTATGTGACACAAAGTATAACAGTAATAATAGATAGTATGAAATCAACTCACCAAGTCTGTAGTCTTAATAATGTCACACTTGTAACTTACTCAAGTCTTCCGCGCCTAACTCCCGTATTCCTCACCAACTCGTCAACCGCCCTGGTCTCTTGTCTAAACCCGAATGCCCCGACCCTACGCCATCCCGACTCCACACCACTCTCCTTGTACCATCATTCCCCGCTCTTTATTATTTTTTACTCACGGTTTTTGTTTGCTCGACGGTCATAACAAGCGACGCTCTTATCCATATCCCCGAATTCCTCGCAATTGAACAATGTTTCAATAGGTTCGACCCATCGGCCATAATTTGTAACATTTTATGCTTTGCACTTGTTCGACTTTACAAGTATAAGTGTCTATCTCATTTGGGGAATTTTTTACAAGCAACGATGGCGCCAGACGAACGACTGCTAATAAATAACGAATTAATAATGCATTACAGATGTACCTATTTCAGTTTATTAATTCCTTATTGTGAAGTAACCAGTGTACTATCACACTAAGAAAGATCAGTGCGATCAACGCCACATTTTTTAAAATATCCATAGTCCAACTGAACAACAGATTGCAGATCATGAAAACCATGTCTCAAATAAGAAGTTATCCCGACAACTCATGAAGCCTGACAAAACTGAAAGCTTAACTTCCCAAGGTAAAATTGTTATTCTTAATGCACCGCATGGCCAATTAATATTTTGTATTATAAGCGAAAGTTATCAGTTTTTAATTTAACGTTATTTGATTTGGCAAACAAAGAAGGCCATTGATCCTCACTGTTGGTTTTTTACGATTTTATTGTAATTTTATTATTTTTAAAGAAGAATTTGTTATGTTACTCTAATATCATAGTGAGGTATTATCATTATATTTCTTAAAATAATATTAAATACCTACCTACCTATTATTACCTAATAGTTGAATACATTACGTACTTGTTTTAGAAGTTAACATATTAAAACGTAGTTTTTGTGCAATAGTTCTAATAAAATCTTTATCCAGTATTAACTATGTTGTTTCCTTTAGAAAAAAAAGATAATTTGGCTTTGACCATATTACTTTTTATTTCCTGAGTAATAATGCTTACTCAAAATTGTGTTCAATGTATATTGTTGTAACTATCATATACAACAACGAACGTAATGTAAACTCCGCAGTGTAATATTGTAAGTATGAGATACAACAACTGAAGAAATCTAGACTGCGCAGTATAATGTTGTAAGTATGAAATACCACAGCTGGCACAGTCTGTATTCCGCAGTAGTGTTGTAAGCACCAAATCTCAAAAAGTTCATAATATTTTCTTAATTATCTTTCAACATAGTCAAGAATACCATACAATACATTCATATGCCAAGTTTTACAAAGCTACATAAATAAATGCAGTTTTTAGGCCAATTTGAATCTTTAACTCGCTCTCCTGTAAAATTGCAGTTTTAGAGATACAACAACTTACGTAGGAGGTATCGATATAATATGAGTATGATAAGTAGTATACGTAAATCTAAGAAAAAAGAAAACTGCAATATTATATTTTAATGTACTTACTTGAATTGGAGTGGGTATATAATGTTATGTAGATAAATATATAATATGAGTATAATAAGTAGTATATGTAAATCTAAGAAAAAAGAAAACTACAATATTATATTTTAATGTACTTACTTGAATTGGAGTGGGTATATAATGTTATATAGATAAATATATAATATGAGTATAATAAGTAGTATATGTAAATCTAAGAAAAAAGAAAACTACAATATTATATTTTAGTGTACTTACTTGAATTGGAGTGGGTATATTATGTAGATAAATATATAATATGAGTATAAGAAGTAGTATATGTAAATCTATATGTATGGATATTTAATTTATTATAGTGTGTATGTATAATGTAAGTATCTATTATTATCATTACATTAATTATTTAGTTTATCTTCTGTCTGCACTTACCTCAATGTTTCACCCTTAAGTGAACTGTTAGATAATGCCTTTGGCATTAAGTCCACCTTTGTACAAATTTTATGTGCATAAAGTTTAAAAATAAATCATTAAATACCTAGATACATCTTCAAAAAAAGAGAAAACACGAATAACCATGTCATTTATGTCGTACAGCTTCACTTAAAGCCCATCATCTCACGTTTACCTAGTTTTATACATTTTTCTGTGAAACTCGCTTCACAGACCAGATAAAAGAAAACATAATTTCTGTAAATAAAAATGTATATTATTTACATTGCACGGCGCGGTGTCCTCACAGCGGCGTCACCCTGCAAATTACTGTCGCAGTAATGAACACGTTAGGCTGGCTGTGCATCCACTGTTTTGCTACTTTGTCGGATAGTTTTATTTTAAAAATAAAATAACTTTCATCTACTAACTGAAATTATAGTCTGAGTTCTATGAAATATAATATCTTTGGTTTTGTTTTTTATGTGTATTAAGGAATGTTTTGTCGCTTCAAGCATTGGTAGCTTAGTGGCTAAATTGTTGTCCTTATGATCGAGAGGACTCGGCTTTGGATCCTGTCTACACTAACGACGTTAACCTATTTAGGATTAGTAGGAATACTTAGTAACATCACTTAATAATATTCTTAAAAAATGTGCAATGTTATACGCATTACTATCTCATCTTGCCATGGTGCTAAGATAAGAGGTAATAATGACTATAGCTTTGAAAGTATCTGCCGCCTAAATAGTACAAAAAAGTCTCAATAAGTTGTGCAAATATGTCCTATGTCTAGTAAAACAGTTACATTTGTTTTTTGTCCCCGTTATATTTTTAAGCGACACATTCAATTAACTTAGTGGTATGGGTAATGGACTGCTGAGACGAGGTCTCGGGTTCGATTCCAGGTTTACCATGGCACACACCAATGACTTTTCGATGCTTTTCGAAATTATGTGTGTATTTATCGCAGGTTTCTAAGTGCCCGGTTAATGGCAAACGGCTCGCCACCTATTACATTGGGACCTTAATATAAACTGGTGAAATGTGGGTGCTAGGACCTCTACCAACCCCTGCGGGGAAAACAGGTGTGAGTTTATGTTATGTTATGTATTCAATTTGCGTTTTATAATTCAGTGACAAAATAAAAGTTACTCCCAAAATATCGTTGAAAGTCGCAGCTGTATAACCGGCCTATGTAAACATCTCCACATTAACCAGTAGAAGACATTTAGTCGCAATATTTTAGCTGGAAGTCGTAATTATACAAACAAAATAAAGACTTGCCGGCGCTTTGTAATTATTTGTTCTACAAATAATAGAGCTTTTACATTTTAGTAGTCTCGGAGCTGTTTAGCGTCCAGTCGACTTCGTTCGTGCTCGTTATATAACTTCATAGCTGTAGGTAAATACTGTAGATGAACAAACAAGTCTAGCTTAGAATAGACTTAATGGAAATAATTATAAAATTTTTTTTTCAGCCTACGGTAGCCTAGTGTTATGGGTAATGGACTGCTAAGATGAGGTCTCGGGTACGATCCCAGGTTTACCATGGCACACACCAATGACTTTTCGATTTTTTTCGAAGTTATGTGGGTATTTATCGTTGGTTTATAAGTGCCCGGTTAATGGTAATAGGCTCGCCACCTATTACATTGGGACCTAAACATAAACTGGCGAAATGTCAGTGCTACCCCTTCGAGGAATACAGGCGTGAGTATAAGTTATGTAATGTTATGTTAAATAAACTAGTAAAGGTAGTAAAGTCAGATGTATCACAGTTTGTTACTGATATGAATCTAACAGATAAAATATTTATGTTCAGAGAATAATATCGCTTCCTAATACTATTGTCACGTTAGTTATTAGGCAATTTTAAAAGGCCTATCCCACTCATTCTCACTTTTCTAATCAGGAAAAGTCAGTGTTAATACACCTCAGTTTAAGGCTTTAAAAGTGTAGTAGTAGGAGCAACAAACAAGTGCTAGTAATAAAAAATAAATATTCAGACTCTCAGACTCATTCATTCAGACTCCTGACCTATTTATGTGAATATCAAAATCAAACTAAAGTATTTTGTAAATATTAAAAGATTATTTTATGTCTATTTCTTTTTCCCGGTGTATTTCGAATTTAAAAGCATAATAAATGTTTGAATGACTTTTTTATAGCATTTATTATGTTAACTTTTAAGTTCGAAAAATAAATAAATAAATTTATGTTATAAAATTTTAATTCAATTAAAACTAAAATATTGATTAAATTAAAAACTAACATAATAACAAACATAATAATAATAAAAAAAAATATAGTCGCGATAAACATTCAATTATGTCTATTATTTTAATAATATCTTTTTTATGTAATTATAGTTGACTACAGTTTATAATAACGAAGTTTCTGTTATACTTCATTAGTACTTCTATACAGTTAAGTATTTTAAAATGTTAGTAATTTAGCTACGTCGCTGAAATACGAGAACTACAAAAGTTTCTAATATTTTTAATGTTATGTATCTGTTTTAAAATTCTAATATTATTTTAATTTTAAACTTTACGGTTAGTGTATTACCTACATATACCTATATATACCTACATATACCTATATATTACCTATATATATATACATACATTAAATAACGGATCTCAAAGCTCTAATTTGGACTGCAGGGAGTAAGAAAGGATGATAATTATTTAAATACGTTACGCTGTCATTATTTTGATCAGAATGTGATGAAGACACCATTTGATATTTATTTATTTATATATATTTCACCGAAAGAAAATTAATTCTCTAACATTGATTGAATAAATCTATACTAATATTATAAATGCGAAAGTAACTCTGTCTGTCTGTCTGCGCTTTCACGCCTAAACTACGGAACCGATTTTTAATGAAATTTGGTATAGGGTTAGATTAGACCTCGAGAAAGGACACAGGCTATATTTGGTCGCGATAACCAACATCCAAGCGGGCGGAGCCGGTAGCAACAGCTAGTATATAAATAATTTAACTACATAAATTAAATAGTACATACTACAAGAATTGTATAAACATAACATACATATAACATAACATAAACTCACGCCTGTATTCCCCGAAGGGGTAGGCAGAGGTGCTAGCACCCACATTTCGCCAGTTTATGTTTAGGTCCCAATGTAATAGTTGGCGAGCCTATTGCCATTAACCGGGCCCGGTTGTATAAACAACATTGCTATATATCAATCTACCTACTTTCATTCTTAGAATTATAATTTTCCAAATATTTGCGTTCCCACTTGAATCGTTGAAAAAAATATAAATGCTTTAATAATTGAGCCAAGGCACACAATATAAAACAAACTCAATATCGAACTAACATCAAAAGCATTGCTCAAAATACCCGCAAAAAAGGAACTAAAAACATTGCAAACAAATCACCTGTTTACTGGGTTGAAAATATCCAGTGGAAACGCACACACGGTAAACTTTCCAAATAAAGTGGAACCCCTATAAGTCCCGGCGTAAGTCGCCCCGGCAATGGATACGCAAATATTGTAATCGGATTGTGTTTGTCATACGGAGATTTTCGGAAAAATGATGTCTCGAACATCCCTAACATTAGTAAAAAGTTTTTATTGTCACATGACATGAAAATAAAATTGTTTGGGAAAGCTTAAAAAATTATATAATGCTAGCATTGTGACGCGGTTTCACCCACTGAATTCGGTTCTATTCCACCTCACTGCCTTAACGTGTATGTCACCTGCTGATGCTAGCCTCCGTGGCTTGGCGGTAGTGCACGCGACTGCCAAGCAGGAGGCGCGGGTTCGATTCCCGCTCAGTGCAAATATTTGTATGCATGAATATGGCTATTTGCATTGGTCTGGGTGTTTCTATGTATAATATGTATGTATTTACGAAAAAACAAACGTATTTAAGTATGTTTATCCGCATTCTAGATTCCATAACACAAGCTAGTTAAGCTATGCTTACCATGGGTCTAGATAGCGTTGTGTAGAATGTTGGAAATATTTATTTATTTGTATTTATTATAGGGCCTGGTATTTTCTGAAGAACTAGGCTATAAAATGAACCTTTTTTTTTTATCAATTCAATACAGACAAGAGATTGCAAGGATGGGATTCTGGACTATAAACCTTCTTGTAGTAATTCTGGACAATGTCACTGACAGGATCTCTTTTCCCGACAAAATCACTCTTAGAGATGAGGCCGCTTATGGATAGAATTCTGCAGTATATATTATATAACATCCACATTCAAAAGAAGCCTTGAATTTTACCTTCAAGTAAACTGAAATCATCCCGAAGCTAGCCCCATCAAATTGTCACGGTCTACAACTGAAGCTCACATCAGCGCGTACTCGTATTGTTAAGCGTTCCGCAATTATTTAGCGGGCCGAGTTGTTTGGAATAATATCCAGTTATTGTTCGACTGGTGTATTCAACAGCAAGGTCGCTTCAAGCGCTCCTTTGAGACTGTAAGGAATTGTGTGGGCCTTGTGTTCCTTCAGTGAGATAATTCTAAAAGAGCTGTGGGGGGAGGAACATAATTTACAACCGTTTCGTAAATGAATCTTCAGAAACTTGAGATGAGTTTATAAAGGGATACGGAATATGAATGTTTTTTTTTAAGAATCGTATTTCCTTTCCCGGCGATCTGTTGGGCTTGCGAATTGTAATTTTTGTTTAATGTATCTCGAGAACAAGTTTGGGGTGATGGTTGTCAGAATGAAACTCAATTTCTTTTTTTTTTTTCAATTCTATTGCGGTATGATTAATGTCAAAAGGTTTCGCTTAAGTATCTTGCAAAAGTTTTGACGTTCATTTAAAAAAAAAATGTTATGTACATTATTTTTATTGGTATAACTGTGTATGAAGTGTGAGAGATTAGAGACCGTTGGTTGCATTAATGCTTAATTTTATAATAGAGCCAATCCCGGAAGAGAAAAGGTGTGAGTATACAGAGAGGCAGATTTTCATGCCCACTGGAGGGAAAGTATTCGAAATACTGGCGATAATCATTCACTCAAAGGAAACATTCCTTTATTGAAAAAAAAACAAATCTACATTCAAAAATTTTTGAAAACTCGCTTGACACAACCGGTAATCGAAGCTACTATAACCGGAAAAAGTACATCCTGTATTTTTATAGCTTCAATCAATAGTGGCAATCATAAGGATCAAATCTTTCTAACAAACATGGTAAATTAAATGAAAGGAAATCCCTGAAATCTAAATTCACTCATTCCAGTTCCCAATGACTTTTGCACACTCCATCTATCTTTTCTTAGAAACTTATTTTCCCTTATGATCCCATCATTAAGAATTTCACCCCTAACACCTACTCGTATTATGTTCTACACTAAAACATTTCATTATTTGAATAAAATTTTATAGCAAATTGCTATAAAAAAATCCAAATAATTATTTGGGCGTAGTCATCAAAAATCAATGTTTAAAAATGGTTGAAAAATCATTCATTGGTTCCACTAGTTCGTAAGAAAGTTGGTAGATGGCTCCACCGTCCTTGAAGTCATTCAGGTGTGGCTCAATAGCTCAGTTGGAAGAGCATTCCCACTGTAAGGGAAAGGTCGTGGGGACGTGGGTTGAGCGCTTCATTTTTTCCCGATGTATTTCGAATCGAAATATTTCATTATACTGACTAAAATTTTGTTCCATAATATAAGGTCTGTTCTACAAATCTAATATGTAACAATACCTTTCTTATGATATATTGGGCTTGCCGTGTAATCTCCACAGTACATTGTGCTCACCCCGTCCTCACGATTTGTTACTCCTTGCCCTGCCTAGTAACAGTCCCTTCCAACATTCCTGAGACCCTTGTGTATTCAATCCCTTAGTTAAACCCCCTCGGGCTAGACCCCGCTAGACTTTGAATAACTAAAGTGTATTGTTATCTGAGGTTTGGATTGATATTATAAGCCAAGGCAAGCCAGTCCTGAGCCTACAGTACGCAAGAAATATTTAAATTATAATTTCTAGTAAACAGAATAACTGAAATATTATCCAGCTTTGCGTAGTGGATTTAGGAATTCAGAGCTAATATTAGATTAATGCTAGAAAGTTTTAGAGATTTAGAAATTAGATTGACATTTTGAAGTAGGTAATTTATATACTAACTTTTCCTATAAATTTAAATTGGAAATACTATCTTATAATATCTTGACTAAATTCAGCTATACTGGTTTAATCCTTTTAGAATCAGCTATCTCTAGCTGTAAACTTCGATTATGGTGAATAAGAGATAAATCTAATCCATACTATAGTTTTTTTTATTTCATTCATTTGTTTCTTTTATTCATTCAAAAAAATACACAACACAGGAATTGAATCGTCACCTGATGTAGCATTCGACGGCCACGCCAACGGGTTTTGAAGTTATTGATTTTAAATAATAAACTAATATTTATTTAAACATATTGTATATAGACTGAAAACAAAATTCAATACTAGTGTGACCGCAATCATCGGACCCAAGGCAACTTCATCTGCCTTTCAGTACACCTGTATGTATAGTAATGTGGTCATACTTCAATAAATACACCTGCTTATTGACGTATTAGCCAGTGGTGAAGGTTTTCCGCTCTCAATTGGGAGAACAGACGGCAACAAATAGTGGAGATGTAGGCGAACGGAGCTCAAGCTCAAAAATAGAAGTTTTGGATGCAATCGAGATTCGCGATTGGATAAAGACGGAGAACGAACCACAACACTAATAATAATATTTAACAAGTCTATGAACTGAAAACACTCTTCCTCACACACTAACACACGAAAAGTTCTTTGAAATAAGTGTGTACTCAAAGGCTCTTTGAACATTTCAAATAATTACGTCTGATTATATTTGAAATAACAAACATGTTTTGCATAGCGCACGTAACTACTCAGAGATGTTATCTTGTATTAATGAATACAATTTACATACATAATAAGCAATAGGAACGAGAAACGTACACTTTATGCAAATTATAAGGTAACTTTTACATTTCGTAATAAGAAAGAATGTTAATTTCTTTCCGGTAAAGTATTAGCTGTACTCCATGAGAATAGGAAATTTTAATTTAAAGAACAATGGTGTTTTATTCGGGTTTGAAAGAATGCTACTGATGGAGAGCATCTGGCTTCCTTTATAAAGTTTAGAAATGTGATGTGTAATATTGGTTTTAATACATTTAAAAAAATACATTAAAAAAAGTAACGTAAGCCTAGACTGATTTTCTGCTGACAGTTTGTTTTAATGAGATGTAAGAAAATGCTTATCTTAAACTTACCATTTTAATAGATTTATTTTAGTAGTTCGGGACTTCACGCGATACATTTTGGAAAACTTACTTTTGCCGACGTTTCGGGTGCGTTACAGCACCCGTGGTCACGACTTGACTGGCTTGCGAAGGTCGCGCGGTATGCGGGAAACATTTTTTGTGCGCCTACCCTCCATTACTTTCACATTAATAGATGTAGTTAATAATAAACGCAATTTAGCTACACTAAAAAAGTACAATATTTTAAGTACACAATATTTACAATATTTTATAATTTAATAATTTATTTTATAATTTAATATATACAATATTTTGTCGCGATAACCGATATATCGGTTATCGCGACAAAATATTTCTCAAAAGACGTGGGTGTACGAAGTTTAATGCTTCTAATTTTGAAAATGACGAACTTACTATACAAAAGTTTATCACCTATTTTACCCTCTTAGTAGTAAAATTTTGAAAAACGCTGATACACGTGTTCATTTATTTCTTAAAAGACACAGGTTTATGAAATTTAGTGCTCTGAAAATGACGGACTTTCATACAAACTTCCATCCCTTATTTTACCCCTTTAGTAGCAGAATTTCCAAAAATCCTTTCTTAGGATGCCTACGTCATAACATCTACCTGCATGCCAAATTTCATCAAGTGGTTTGGGCTGTGCTTTAATAGATCACTATGTCAGTCAGTCAGTCACGCAGTCACCTTTGAGTTATATATATTTAGAAGATTTATAGTTTCTTTAGAAAATAAGTTGCCACCAAAGTAAAATACATGGAATATCCCGTTTATTCCAGAGAATATTGTAATAGATGACGTATAAGGTTCTTCTCTATCCTACAGTAAAATATAGACCATAACCCGTAAAAAATCCCGTTTGATGCTACGATTTGCGAAAGTTTAACATGAGGTGAGGATCTTTAATATTTTTTACCTATAAAGATTTTCAGTCACACATCTACACCTCTGCCTATCGGCTTGTAGATCAACAAGCGTGAATATCTATTACCATCAGCCTTTACTCAACCGCTCCCTTTTCTCTAACTTCATACTGCTACTTTTTAACTGCAAAACCAATCTTTTTTTGACTTAGAAATATACTCTACCGTAATCATGCGCAGAAAATAGTTGGAAAACTCGTGAAACAAAACTTCACGGTCACCCTTTTTACTACACGAAATTCGTATTTAATTTAACTACAAACGCGACAAAGTGAAGTGTTGCACTCAACGTACCGAGTATTAAAATTATTCAACCCTTTATTGCTACATGCACACAAAATTGTGAAGAGAAAATGTATTTAATTTGTACCTTCCGGTTTTACAAATTTTGCTAAAAGTGACTACATACTTAACACCGTAGAATTCCCTTGCGAATGCAGTAGACAATACCGAGTAGTTAACGTCACTTAAAAAAAGTACTAGTCCCATGAGACCGCTACACTTACTGATATTAAGAATACCTGGGGTATTTTCTAGTAAGAAGGATTAAGTTAGAATACCGACAAGTTAAGTTAGCTCACCGCTAACTTTAAAATGCCAACCCGCGGACGTCCGCAAGTTTGACGCCCGCGAGTTGATGAATGGCCCCAAATAGCAATACTAGTTGATTTGTCATTCAAACGTCTATATACGAATATCTACTTTCTTCTACCCATCTTATTGGTGTTATTGGTCCCGGCTATAGTCAGGGCCTTTCTAATTCATGCTATAATATACTCGTCGTAAGATAACGTATTCATGCACCAAAACTAGAGAAGCGTAAAAATATTATATATTAGGAACCAAGCGTTTCAGTGACTCATTCCTTTGCCGCACCATTAAGACCTGGAACTCCCTGCCAGCTCACGTGTTTCCTTCTTCCTACAGTCCCGGGTCCTTTAAGCGGGGCGTGAAAAGGTATCTAACGAGGCCGTCAAACTGAGTGCCACCACTGTTAACATGGTACATGTTTCCGATGGTGACCCTCTTTCCGAGACTTTGCCTTTAGCTTAACATCAGGCGAGGTGAAGTCAAATTGACGTGTCCTATATAAAAAAAAAACTGATTTTGGTATACTAATACATGGTGTATGTATATGACAATACATGGTGGCCTTCGAAATCAACCCCAAAGTCTGGGAAAACCAGGCTGACGATCGCACCAAGTTGAGGAAGTCCCTGGTTGATGGATGCAAGACCCATGACAGCTGTTGGTTTCGAAAGTTAGCCGAAAAGCGTGAGAAGAGACACGGTCCTCGTCTGCCCACCTTTCAAGCGTTACTCTGCGATGCTGCTGTTATTGTCGTCACATTATCGGACTATCCAGTCACACTAGAGCCTGCCACACAGATACTGCTTAAATCATCTACTTAAGATTTTGTATACACGTCTTATCTTCAAATAATGAAATCCCACGATTTTTTCCAATCACTGACCGCACTCGAACCATTAACTTTCTCGATATCAACCACCGCGGTACCTCCTTACTAAGAGGCCGTCGGCAAAAATTTAGTAATTCACAAGGTCCTCCCAGTGTCTCAAAAGACCTCAAATAGGCAGTTACGAAAAAGGGTGTGCGCTTAATGACGTGTTAATTTGGGACTCCAGTGAGTTTCATCCTGATAAGTGTGTGTGTCAGTGTGTTCATTAGACTCGGCTGTGTTCGCATATAGCTGTGTGAGGAATCTTAAGGTCCGGGTATTTAGACATTAGGAATGATATGTCTCTGTATGTGGTGAATGCTGTATGTATAATAATATAGGCTAGCGGTTACCCACGGCTCCATCCGAGTGAAATTGCGATCCCATTCCCAGAGTACATGAAACCCATTTCAGGGGTAATAATTCATACTATAGTCTATCGCAGTACTCAATTTCAGCTAGAACTGTTCAGTAGTTTGAGCCAGATTGAGTAACAATCATAATAAACATCTGCACAAACTTTCAAATCCACTTTAGTGGGATAAGATCCATACTAATATTATAAATGCGAAAGTTACTCTGTCTGTCTGTCTGTCTGTCTGTCTGTCTGTCTGTCTGTCTGTCTGTATGTTACACTTTCACGCCTAAACCACTGAACCGATTTTGATGAAATTTGGTATAGGGGTAGATTAGACCATGAGAAAGGACATAGGCTATGTTTTGTCGCGATAACCGACATCCATGCGGGCGGAACCGCGGGCAAAAGCTAGTACTTAATATTTGTTTAATTTTAATTTAATTCATTTATTCATCGGACAATTAAAATCCATTTTTTTTAGTAGAATTTGTACACTTAAATCTATGTTAGTATTTATATTTTACAAAAGATTCGTGCCTTTTATATACGTGCCTTAATATGTGGCACTTACAGTTTCTAGCCACCAGAACGTTGAGCATACTATTGCCACTACCACGTTTTCCATACGGCATCGACGTCATCTTTTCGCGCCACAAAAAATTAAAATTAAAAAAAAATTAACGTACCTAATTGGATTTTTACAAAGTAATCTTCCTTTTATCCAATTAACGGAAACACCCACACATACGTTTAATGTTCGCCACGAGGTTGCCGTTGTTATAGACTTTAGAGAAGTATCTGTTAACAGTTATCTATCTCATCATAGGTCCAAAACCATTGGAATCCAATATTTTGGATATACAGACATGGCTAAACTTGAATTACCAACATTTTGTTCAAGAATGTACTGTACCGTTGACAACAAAAGTGAAATTGATTTAATTCTCATAAATTACAGAATATTGCGAGAAAAAGTTTTACACCAAATGTATAACGTATTTTAACCTCAAAAAATCCTTAGTACCTTACAAGGGATAACGTCTTTTTTAACACGTATAAATGGCTAGAGCCCTTAAGACCTCTAACCTTTCTAAAGGCATAAAGTTTTCCCATTCAAACGGCCGCAATGACCAAACTTTTTAGGGACTTTATTGCATTGAAAATGTCGACACTAAATATTGTGGTATCCAGACTTCTTTGCCTTTGATACTAGCGGTCTAGAAAAGGTTATACTCAATTTAACTTTTATAATGGACATAAAAACGGAAAAATAACGTTGAGTTGGAATACATTGCCCGCCCAACGACTTAACTTACTACATCGGATGTCATAAACGGTTTTACTTACACGTCATGTTTATTTTCTTTCTCTGTTCCATCTTTAAAACAATAAAAATGTTCGTTTCAGTAATAAACGATGAAATTATGTAATATTAGATAATAAATACAAACGACTTTGACGGTGATTGTACAAGGATCACAATGAACGTTGAAATTTAACAAAATGAGAATATATTTATAAAAGAGAAACATCAATTCTTGGTAAATTCCGTTGCATGTAATTGGACCATTTTGATCGAAATAATGGCCACAGCTTTTTGAGGAATTTCGTCCATGGCTTTTTTAACACAGTGACCGTATTAATGGCGATTATAACCTAAATTGTTTACCATAATGAGACCATGAAAAAGTCCCAGTCAAGTAAACCATAGGAAGAGAAAGAAATTATTTCATTGAAGGACAACATGCATTGCCAATCATTAAATTTATCACACTTAATTTTGTAGTGTTTTTTTTAGTGTAAGGTTTAAAATTAATTAAGAAAATATTTTAGTATTCCAAGAACCTGATGTATTCTCATTCGGTCCTAATAGTATGAGAGATGATGACATTAACTCCAGTCTCATCCCTTAACTGAATGAGATGTGTATCATTAGGTGCGTCTTTAATTGGAGAACACGAAATGGCTATGCTGCAAGGCTTAAAACCTGGTCGTGATACTAAAAACCAATTTTGAAAAAGCTAAAAAAATCAATGTCTAATATATTAATTCTACGGATTTTACCTAACTTAAGTAGTGGTTTTTCATACACAGAATTTGATGATCTTTCAGATGAGCCCTATTTTTTTTAATATTACGATCTTCTGACATAATAGAACGGAAATACCAAATCAAACCGCGCGCGAACTTCAATCGCTGCAGCAACCACCTTAACCAGTGTTTAAGAATTGCAGCATAGGTTTTTCATACACAGAATTTGATGACCTTTCAGATGAGCCTGTTTTTTTTGGTTGAACGATCGTACTAGATACCTAGTTTTAGGCGGCACTTCACAAGCTGCTGCCACTAACAAGACCAGTTATGAATGCTTGCAGCACTGCACTATCATATAGTCCTAACTCCCCTCTATTTCCACGTACAAACGAAATTCGGTAGAATTAATATATTAGACATCGATTTTTTAGCTTTTTCAAAATTGGTTTTTAGTATCACGACCAGGTTTTAAGCCTTGCAGCATAGCCATTTCGTGTTCTCCAATTAAAGACGCGTCTAATGATATACACATCATCTCAGTCAGATAAGGGATGAGTGAGACTGGAGTTAATGTCATCATCTCTCATACTATAACATCCGTCCATCGCATCTCTCATTCGGTTACTCGTGTCGATTATACGATCGATTTGAGTAATCGATATGGGGATGGCACTCGGCGAGCGAAAGAGGGTAGAGGGACAACCAGGCTGTACGGAGGTGGGTTAATTATGACATGATTGTGCTGTGTAAAGTGAAGAGGAAATCAATAAGGATATATTGGAATTGGAGTTTCTTTACACAGGTAAGCAGAGTTCCCTCTTCAGAGGGTCTATCATAAAAAATAATTTAAAAAAATGAAACGTAATTACATTTTACCCCCAAAATGAAAAATAAATGAAGGCCTTTTTTTCTCTGTCTACTATTTTTAATATCTGCCTACCCTCTCAACAAAATGAAGTTAATATAAAGATATGTTTTCCTTAAAGTTATAAGGAAAAAAGCGGAAAATTATTATTTACGCATTTATTATTATCATTCGTTACTGAGCCGAGACAAATTCTTCACAATCCCTCGGGAGTTTGTTTGGTTAAAACTTTTTGTTACTTTATCCTTGTGATCTGGTTATCTTTTCAAATATCACATACTTATTTATTATTATATGATGTATCAGCAACATTTACCCGTATATATTATATTATTAACAAACAATTTCAGGATTTTGCTGACAAACTTCTTTATATTTTTTGTGAGAGTTATGAGTTTCTTGGAAGTCAGGTGCTATAAAAGTAATAATAACGCACGTAATTATATTGATAACACGTTTGTACTTTTACAGTATATTTATTATTGAACCTCACCGGTATCATCAATCAACAGTATTATAGTATAGTATAGACAGCCTCTGTGGCCTGTGTGGCGTGGCGGTAGTGAACGCGGCCGCTACGCAGGAGGCGCGGGTTCGATCCCCGCTCAGTGCAAATATTTGTTTGTATGTATTTACAGAAAATGCATATAAGTATGTTTATCCGTATTCTATGTTTTATAACACGAGCTAGTTATTATGCTACCATTGGTCTAGATAGCGTTGTGTAGAATAAAAAAAACGTAATTCTATGGTTTTGACTTCCTATACAAAGTATATAAATTCACGAAACTACAAACTGAAATAACAAATTAAGCGCGATGGAATCAGTTAAAAAGCAGTTTTATATCAATCATTAAACTATGGTTTACCTAAAATATAAAAACAAAAAATAATCACCCGTATGAATTTTAAAGTACCTATTTTGTACCTGACCGGTACTTTAACAGCACTGTTAATGTTAAAGTAAGATGGTGCAACCCAGCCTTAATTTCGCGCTTGTATGAAATTCTAAAATCTTTAGTTCTAGATATTTATTAAACCCGCTCAACTCCATGTTTTTTACCTTGAAGTAATGAGTATACTGTGTTCAAAGTAGTCGATGAAGCTGTAATAATTAGTAAGAGGATGCTCCGGAGACTACGCTACGCTACATGGCGATAGCTGCAATGAACCAACCCCTCTATCACCTCTCATGTAAGCTGTCCTGGCTATTTACACTTACAGTAATTGCTTTGGGGTTATAATAATTTACAGATATACAAAATGTTAACGGGAATTAACACGATTATGGTATATGACAGGTCGCAGAACGACCGCCGTCCTCCATGAGCGCTGGCCTGGGGGTGACCGGTGGAGCCGCCTGTCACCCTAGCAGAAGTAGGCCGCGGCGGCGGCGCAGAGTGCGCCTCCCCGTAACCGGGGCTAGATGGTGACACCGTGGTCCCCACAACCCGTCCTGGGTCTGCCGGGGTGCGAGAGATATATAACCTCACCTCAGATAATCTCACCTCCGGCAACCAAGGACCCAAGACGGCGTGTGTTTTAGTCGGTTCGAGTCCGACATAACCACCTCCACCGGCTCCGTGGGGGTGGTATCCGCGGGGATTTATATATGTAACTATACCATGATCGCGTTAATTCCCTTTAACATCATTTCATTCAATATCATGGAATGCGATAGTTTAAAAGTTATTAAAAAATCACAGATAGAGACTAGATTTATCGGAGTCAGTTATTGTGAACCGAGTTTATTAATGTTTTGTGTGGAAAACCCTACAGCTTCACTTGCGGCCGAGCAGTCATGTCGGACTCGAACCGAACCGATTATAACCGCACGCCATCTAGGGTCTCAAATTAAGATACCCCTTTTTTTTGTTTTTTAAAATCCCCACAGGTCCTCCTCACTGGAAGGGGAGGTTATGTCGGATTCGAACCGACTAAAACTACACGCCGACTGAGAGTCATGGTGCTAGGCCGGAGGTGAGGTTGTCTTCAACATATCCCTCGCACCCCGGCTGCCCCGACTCGCCCCCGGAATACTCCAAAGGATACCCCAATAAGACATTCCCATCTGACCTGGCTAACCTAGGGTCATCTCCGGTTTCGAGATGGCCCCCTTGGGCAGTTCAGGTATGATACAATTAGATATTATATGTCATAGAAAGTTCCAGTCTAGTATACTTCAAGTTAAATACTAACCAGAAAAAATTTACATACTTATGGCTTCGTCATTAAGTCGTTTATCAATAAGTAAACCTTATCATTATCATCAAATCAATTTGCTTTGAAGAACGCATGGAATAATCTTGATCTTTCTACATATCTCTGCCCTATTATGTCAGGACGTCTTCAAGAACTGCTGTTATCCGGAAACGAGTTCTCACGCCAAAGGCAAAAGGCTTGTACTTAGATCTTATCATTTTACTATCGTTTGTCTGTCAACTCCTAACAATGACAGTCGTGATAGTACATATGAATTTCTTGCGTAAAGACAGTAGCTAATATCGAACCTGCATCTCTGAATATTAGTTACAACAATTTATTCAGCTGAACAGGTGTGCCAGGATTGCTTGTATGTATTAAAATTAATAACACATGTATCGTGAAATGTAATAAATATTTTATAAAATACATACATATATTTTGAGTAATGTTTTCATCCGTTTTCCTTAATCCCAACAGGTATTAAAATGGGCGTAATGAATGTGTACATAACTAATGAGCGCGGACTACTCATAAAACAATGAATACTGTACACAATAAATAGCTTATAAACTCACCTAATCAGAGGTAAAGAAAAAAAAATAAAGTTCACATTCAGTTTTAGATTGAATCTACCGAACACATCACACGCATTCGAGTCCGAAGATTCGTATAGCCGCATTCGAATTACGCGGCGTAGTACGAGAGGGCGCGTAACATCTACCCCTGGTAACAGCCGACGGCGTACTGCAGACTAAATAGGGTTGGGAACGTATGTAACATCCCGCATCACAGAGAGACCACGCATGCGCATTTGACCACCGAAACGGGATGTCAGCTGACGGGCGGTAACTAAGGTCACTGTGTCAGTGTGGGATGTATTCTTTCCTAAACGACACTTAAGAATGTAGATACGATGCTGACCGTAGGTAGATGAGTGACAGACGGAATGAATGACAGAAAAAGAGTGAAGATGTTTTTTTGTATAGGACTATATGATTTTTTTAAATGTATGATCTACATAAATTTTGGCTATAATAGTTCACTTGGTGAACTTAGGTAAGTGAATTGTAAAGAGTGAATGAATATAATAGATGTATGGTAAAAAAATCTACAATTTCATAGCTCGATAAATCCTTTCTTACGATATGGATGAATCTGGGATTGTAGGAAGACGGAACTATGTATGAAATCCAGGTATTTATGGCGCTGCAAAGTTAAGAGGTAAACGTTTATTTGAGTTGGAATCCTGAAAATATTGCGGATCGCTTTCATCCTAGTAGCAAGATATGGTCGAGGAAAAAGTAGCAAATAGATTTTTCTTAGTGTACTTCGCAAAACGTGGGCTAGGTTTGTTTTTTTTAATGTGTATGCGTAACTATGGGAATAAAAAACTAGCTACACTTTTATCAACACGCATGAAAGTATACAGGATATTTGGATGGTTTTTAATATTCAATTCGACAATTCCGTAATCATACTCTACATAATTAGTTTCGCCTTAAAAATTAAAGAAATCGAATATCTAATGAGCGCCTCAATGAGTTAGCAATCGAGTAGAACTGTTAATGTATAATAATATTTGAAGATACTTTAAGTTCATTATACATTTCTACGGTACTGTTTGATCGGGAAGATCATCATCGTCCACATAAAGACATTAGTCCCGATTGCATCCGAGGCCACGGTGCCATCGGAGCTCAGGGTCCACCTTCCGGCTCTTCCTCCTCCACGTCGCATGATCTTGGGTATCCAAGTTTTAGACCGTTTGCATGCATGTCACCCTCCACGAGGCCTAGCCAGTACTTCTTGGGCCTACCCCTTCTACTTGGACCCAGTGGGGGTGCCATTGCCAGGCATTTGTTACTCACGTAGCTGGACGGTTGCCGCGAGACAGCACCAGCGGAGGCGGCTTTCTTGCATTCTATCTTAAATGGGAAGATATCATTTTTAAACAACTGCGGTGGAGGAAAAAAGAGAGTTCCTTTTCCAGTCTCATCTAAAGGAGTATGTGTACCTATTATGTATGTGTGTAAATAATAAGATATACATATATATCATACAGATCACATACATTAGCACATACAAATCTACAAACAAACTCTTCAACGTCACTATAAGTATAGATAGCTGTATTACTGGGTAACTTCGATAACCTACCCTTCCCGTAGGTACAGAAATCATAGCCACACAACACTATTGGCATAGGATTGTGTTTCCAACGCTGAGCAAGGCTAATAGAGTATCTTTGAGATAGGTACATACGGATGTTGATACCTTTAGTTTTAACTACCATAAGGGACCTTTGAATGATTTCTTATAGCATTTATTATGCTAACTTTAAAGTTGAAAAAACATCGGGAAAATGAAATGCTCAAGTGGGACTTGAACCTACGACATTTCCCTTACAAGGGGAATGCTCTTCGAATTGAGCCACACCCACTTGAGCATTTTATTTTCCCGATGTTTTTCGAACCATAAAGGCATATTTTTAAAACAAACAACTTCTGTGCAATATTTATCTCTGCACTTCTTCTAAACTACCAAATCGATTATTTTATAATGAACGTATTGTTAACTGTATAATGAAAATAAGGCTTTAGTATGGTTTGAACTCAAATGTTGACAGGTCATTGCATTTTGAACTCCAAGTTTTCCTACATACTTTTTATCCCAAAGTTCCCACGGGAACGTGCAATATTTAAATAAATATCAGAGAAAGCCACGGCAAAATACCGCCAGGTGTGACCAGTATAAAAACAGAAAAATAAGTTGGCAAAACAAGCACATAGCGTACGTTAACGTTTGATGGTGGTGTTTATTTGCACAAACGCTCGCCACACTTGAGGTGTTACAAGCCGATGCCGACCTTTTCGCTCTCCCCAAGGAGCCCTATCGACCCAACAGCCGGCCGAAACACAACACTAGGCCAATAATACTGTTTAGCAGTGGTTTGTGCTAGTTTATCAGTTGGCTGGTTCCAAAATTAAATAGAGACAAATTAAAAAGATTTATTTATAACTTGCTGTTGCCCACGGCTCCGCCCGCGTGGATTTCGGTTATCGCTTAGTGTGAGATGCCTACGTCATAGTAACTTTATGCATGCAAAGTCTCAGCCCAATTGGTTTAAAATTGACAAAGTTTCATGCAAACTTTCATTCCCTATTTTATCCCCTTGGGGGTAGAATTAATCAAAATCCTTTCTTAGCGGATGCCTACGTCATAAGACATGCTGCAGCACACAAAAACCTATCATGAGTAACTTACAATTATAATTTGTTTACAACCTCCATCATTCTGGTGCTTAAAAATCATATAAATGTAATAATATCCAATGGCAACCCTGACCAATATTCCCGTCTGTTCCCGTATAATAAAATAACTCACTTGAATTTGATTAATATAATTAATTTTCCATAATGATAGGTCAAACGTTGAGTATAAATATAGTAAGTCGATTCAAATATATTTGTATAGGTTGTTCGCAATAGATTTGCTTTGAACTTTGAATATTTTTTGTACTTATTAGACGACATTGTAATTAAGTCTGTTTAATTGAGGGTTTCGTACTTAATACCGAAAGTTAAATAATCGAATAACAATAGGTCGACAACGATTGGTCCGACGATCAAATCGTCGCTGGTATATTAGGTCGAAATATTAATACGTTGATGTATTATAAAAATGCAAACGGTCTATAATATTGTCCCCTCCCCAAAAAGTTAAAATTTGCGGAAGGCCTGCCTTTGCGGAATCTATGATAACTTACCTATGTTATAAAGTTATAAGTATACTTCTGATTTGTGGCTTGTTCAGTTTGTAAAAGTTTAATGGTTTAGTATAATCCTCGTTTCTGTTTGTCTAACAACTTATTCCAACGCTGTGCCTTTTTGAAAATTTTAACTTTATGGGGAGGGGACAAAAGATCGTTTGCATTTTTACGTAGTAATATGTCGACGTATTAATATTTCGACCTAATATACCAGCGACAATTTGATCTTTCGACCTATTGCATTTTCCATGTAATAATACCTCGACGTATTAACGTTTCGACCTAACGTACCAGCGACGATTTGATCGTCCGACCAATCGTTGTCGATCTATTGTTATTCGACTATTTAACTTTCGGTATTATGTACGAAACCCGTTTAATTGATAACTCGGTGAAGAAATTATTGCGAAACACAAGTCTTCCAATACTAGTTTTTACCTTTATTATTCATTCAAATTCGGAGTCCAACTGTAATTTCCTTTCCCTTAATCAATTAGAATGATAAATCAACCTAAATATTAGCCGTGATCCTGGCTACATCTAGACTTTCATCCTTTATTTATTTTTACATACATAAATACATAAGCTCACGCTTTTTCTTCTCCGAGGTAGGCAGAGACCATAGCTCGCCATTGACTGTGTCCTTACATACTTCACAACACCTAGCCTATGTATTATTTTAAACTACAATCCAAATTTGAGCTACGAGTAGATGCGTTCAACCATTCCATTTTGTTTGAAAAGAAAAGTCCAAACATGAAACCTGTTAAGAAATCCATACACTTGGGTATTTTAAAACACTTTCAGATCAAATTAGAATAGCTACATAGTTTCTAATTATTGTTAACAAAAGGCTCCTAACAATTTAACGGCGCGAATGTGTAAACACGTAGAGAGGTAACTGTTGGTAAAATGGAGCAAGAAGGGGTAAGACATCTCGAGGGAGCTATAAACTGGGCCCCGTTTACGATCGTCTCTCGACCCATGCTTAGCTATAATTAGAGTTGGGTTCAGTCCCGGTATGTATTCAATCACTGAATTTACTACCAGGAGCTCTAGGCCACGACGACTTCTAGGCCACGTATGTGAATGAATTATTGAAACCTTTTTTGATGATTAGATAGTAGCAGATAATAGATTGCACTTTTTTTTTCATGATATTTTCTGAAGTTTACGCGAATGTCACTCATTGAAATAAAACCACTTTTTACGGATTCTATCGCGATATATTTGTTGTTATTACTTTTAAACCCGACGTTTCGGCTGCTGCTTTTAAGAAAAGTACATATCAATTTGACTTCACCTTGCCAGATGGGAAGCTAAAGGCAAAGTCTCGGAAAGAGGGTTACCATTGTACGTATGTACCATGTTAACAATGGTGGCACTCAGCTTGACGGCCTCATTAGATGCCTTTCCACGCCCCGCTTAAAGGACCCGAGACTGTAGGAAGGAGGAAACACGTGAGCTGGCAGGGAGCTCCAGGTCTTAGTGGTGCGGCATAGGAATGAGTCACTGAAACGCTTGGTTCTAGCAGTAGCAAATAATAGATATTAGTTTCAGATCTTAATCCTTCCTAGCGTCACTATGAGGGTGTATAGTACCTACCCACCCTCATAGTGACGAACACCAACTATTGCAACAACTGCAACTATTGCAACAAAACAGTGTATGTTTAACTGTAAGTAGTAAAGCGAAGTGCGTTGTGAAGTACACTAATATAATGAAATTGAACTTAGTATAGTGTTCCCAAGACAGACAAACTTTTCTTAGCAATAATGTTCTTGATTCCAAATAATTTATATGCAATTATTCGATCAATAACATCTCTCAAATCTAGTATGTCCCATTTAGTAGTAGTACCTAATATTATTGTCTTCATAGTAATGAAAACTGTCGAGATTCAGCATTTTTTCTACAACATTCTACACAACGCTATCTAAACTCATGGTAAGCTTATCTAGCTTACGTTATGAGATCTAGAATGTGGATAAACATACTTAGGTACTTTATTTTATAAATACATACTTTTATACATAGAAACACCCATACCACTGCAAATAGCCATATTCATGCATACAAATATTTATTCGAGGAATTGCCATTCACTTGGACCACTTTCACACATCTGCACCAAACCAGAAACCTTAAAGATCTACACTACATCTAGACTAAGTGCGCGTGTAGTATCAGGGAAGGCGCTCCAACGATTTGTGAGATACACAAGAATGCCATCATCTAAGAGGCTGCGTGGAAACTGTAATTTTAGTCCCTTAATAAGTGTCCTTCGAAGTATCTCAGGAACTACGTTTTAATTACACGCCCCATTACCTTTGCGAGAAGGGAAATGATAGCGATAGGCTATTCTTGGACGGTCGGGGCCAGTCTTCTCAGGCACTGGATGGTCTATACCAAATGGTATTTCATTACAATAGTACATAATTTCTGGATTTAAACTATAATCTAGTTACAATCATCGGTCTATTCCGATCTTTTCCCGAATATCTGCCCCGGACTGGGGGAAATTATAAACTGTCGTATCAGTCCCCAAGCTGTAAACAGGGGAAGGCGGGTACTAAAAGTTTAATTTGTCAATGGAATATTATGTCGTTTGGCACCTAAGTAAATACTTTTATGATTTTTTCAGCAAATCGTCAATTCTATAATTTACTCAATGACTTTGACAATACTGCTTAAAGAATCCTAAATAAAAAAGCGGCTAGTGGCTTTTCTAATTCTTAGTCATGTAGCATCGAAAATGTGGAATTGAAGCATTTTGTTTAAGTTGAATTATCTGCCGAGTAAAGCGGAAGACTGAGAATTTCGCTCTTGTTAAAAAAACGACTATTAAATTCATAGTACAACCATTCGAATAAGTAGCCAATAGAAGGTCCAGCACAAAGTTTACCTCGATATCCTCCTATAGAACTGCCCCCTAAACAAAATGTTAATTCGTGAGCGTGTTGTAGAAGAGAATGATGAATGTATGGGAGTAAAGTGTTTTGGCATTTATGACAGTCATCGACGTATGTCAAAATATGTGTCCATGCCATACATTCAATATTTATTTTACAACTAGCTGACCCAGCGAACTTCGTACCGCCAATTATTTTCCACCAACGTGGCGTCCGATCCCGTTCCCGCTGCACCCTCTTATACAATGATATAGTTATCTAAACAGCAACAGAAAAACCACACTGTCACTTCTGCGTAGGTATATGCCGATGCCAGCCGAATTTGTTGACATTAATGATCACTGCTCCGTTCCCTTGAGTAGTAGCGTGATGATATATAGCCTATATGTTAATCCAGGGTATAACCTATATACATACCAAATTTCAACCAAATCGGTCCAGCCGTTTATGCGTGAAAGAGTAACAAACATCCACACATCCACACATCCATTCTCACAAACTTTCACATTTATAATATTATATATAATATATATATATAGTAGGATAACGTAAGCGGGCCAACAAATTACCACTTGTCCTAGGAAGCTGAACATGTTAAAATATGATTGGAAAAATCTTGTGTGCGAAAAGTTTCTAGGATCCCATTATAGGTCTAATTAATTAAAAACTGCTCTAACCGTTTGGCGAGAGAGAATGTTTAATAAAAATTTAGTATCTCAGTTATGATGGCCGCCGGGATGGTCCCAAGAAACAATTTTAATTAATTATCTGTAAGTATGACGGTTTCACAATGCCCGGCCACAGAAACAGCGTGAATAAGGTCAATGAACTTGTCTTTTAATATATTTTTTACTACGAAAAGATTAATTTCGTTTACTTTATTTGTTTACACTCACGGCTGTTGACATTCACGCCTATTATTCTGTGAAAGGATATACATAGAGTTCTTTGCATGCAAATTCAGTAGGTTCAATTTCTTTGGCAGTTACTTAACTGGAAATTAATTAGATCCTAAATAACCACTGAAAATTTACTCACAGAAAATATCAGTCTGCCTGATTCGGGAATTAAATCCATATATATAACAGTCACATTATGTCAACAATAAACGTATAATTTTGTACAGTATCAGTCGGTATTGATCATGTCAGATACATACATAGGTGTTTATGTACATACTATTACGCACACGGACACCTTACACACACACGTCTGCTAATTTCTGGGTACTCACTGTTTACTTTGACCCAAGTGCTTAATTAGCTTATAATATCAAAAGCAAATGTAGACATTTATTATACAATTTTAAAGCTTAATGCACACGGCAGAGCTCAAGTTCAAACACGAACTATGACTACTGTAACTTGTAACTTTAACTTTAACTTATGTGTAACTTTTTAATGAAAAGAGTCTAGAATTAATCATGCTATCTTTTATACCGAGATTTTCGAGGATAGGATATGTAGATGTAGAGGGTGCTACAGACTCATTCTACTGTCTATTGAGTTTCTCACCCTAGGAACCAGCAATCAGGGTACCCAGTAATAAATGATTTAGTCCACTCTCGATCCCTCGTCCCTAAATAAAGATTTCTTTATCTGTTTCCTCTCGACTCTTAAACCTATCTCGTCCACTCTCAACCCCTAATTTATTACCAAAATGGCATGTGGTTTTGAATGGTTTGATTCTAACTTAGCCACTTCATTTGAATGATTTTTTTATAGCTTTTATTATGCTAACTTTTAAGTTCGAAAAACATTGGAAAAAATCAAATGCTCAAGTGAGACTCGAACTCACGACCTTTCCCTTACAGGGGGACTGCTCTTCCAACTGAGCTATTGAGCCACACTTGAATCATTCCAAATTTTCCTTCTCTTTATATCCGTCTAAAGGGCGATTCACTTCACTTCATACATGGTGGCAACCACCACAGAGGTTGCTCATGAAGATAAAAAGACCATCTAAATTCCAAATTTCACCCGCACTTTATAAAATTTAAAATGTATCTACAAAAGATTAAAAATACCAACGAGCGCTTTCGCAGAGCCCACAAAAATTACCAAGCGAAAAGCTGAAAATTCATAACAATAATTACAAAAGTCAACAGTGTAAAAAATTACGTGTACATCCAATCTCGTTTGACCGTAGAAATAATAACAGTAAAGACTGTTGTCCACTATAAAGCGTAACGAGCACTAAACGCTGTGCGAACGGCGTGCTAATGAAAACTCCCACTATTAGAAGTGGGGCTCCAGTGATGCGGACTCGTAAAATTTAGTTTTGACAAACTTATAATTAACTGTGAGAGCTTTATGGATCTAATTACGCATGCTTTAACCGCAAGCGCCACCTATCGGCACGCTATCGGAATTAATAATTAATCTGTGGTAACACAGTCTTCTGCGTCAACTACATTCTCGCGCACTCGAATAAAGTTTTAAAATGTGTAAAAACTATCTATAACAAAATATTATACTGCGTAACAACCGGAAAAGTGTTTTACATTTCACTTCGAAACCCTAAGTGCCTGCCAAAACTGTAGTTCATATTGATATAACTATATCTATCTTGAATGCAGATTATGCCCAAGGCCGTATTTCTTTTTGGTTTCATTTTGATCATTTCCTTCTCCTTCTTCTTATATGATGACCAAACGTGCGTCACACTCCTTATAACATATATTACACTATTTACTTACCATCAAAACTATGTACCTAGGCTTGGTTGCTAACTTAGAATGATTATTTAGGTAGGTACGAGTGTTTGCCTGTGGTTCAACCTGCGTAGAATTCTTATACAATTCCTGCAACCCAGTAGTTTTTGTGTTAGTTCAGACTAAAATTTATGCCAATACTTACCCAGCCACATCCGTTCCGCCGCCGTTTAAATGTCCAAAATCTTTAACAACTTATACAATAATAATACATTTACAACTTTTACAATTATAGTTATTATTAAGACTTACTAGAATCGGCTCTAAATAAATTTCTTTCCGCTTAAACTGGCACCCTACCCAAAAGCCGGAGAAACAGTAAGGGTGCCGCTAGTTGACACTGGGCTTAATGAAAAATTTCATAACAGCCACCGTCGGACAGAGATTGTGCACAAACAAAACAAAGATAGCTGGCGATATTCGAAATTCAATTCGCACCGCTTGCATTTTGGTATACGGTTTTTTTTTTTAATTTAGTATTTTTATGTGTTTAGTTTCTTTTTAATTTGAAATCAAAATGAGAAAATGTACTACTGCCCAAATTTATTCATCAAAATTGTCAACTGCTGATAAAGATTGCAATTTGAACTTACACATTAGATAAGTATTTCAAATAATAAGTCCTCGGATAAGTATTGTAACCGCCAAAGCTTGTATAGACTCTTACACGCAAAAGGCCAAACGAATCAGAATGAAATTTGCCACAGTGATGGATTATGATCTGGAATAGGACCTAGATAATATAGATCCCGGGAGTAAGTTACTATGTATATGAAAAACGGGATCCAAATTTCGATTGGAGCCGCAGCTGCAAATAGATTTGACGGGATTATTCAATAAAAATATACACATATCTACAGCGATGTTAAGCTGCTTTCGAATCAATCGAATTAACAATATTTCAATACGAAATACAAAATATATTCATTCATTACCGTTTCCGAATTAAGTCCCAACAGTACTCGAACCAACCATGTACATACAAAACACGCAAATAAAACTAAAAGCAACACTTGACTGAGTCGCACTGAACCACTAAAGAAGCCACCGATCGTAGTCTGTAGTACAAATTACACGAATTGGAAAAAAACAAGTATTCCGAACTAGTTGATACCGGACAAAGGCGCGGGGCGAGCTAATGGAACACGAATGGAATGGAAAATTTCTGCATGCCTTTGTTATTCTTCCCCTGTTCGCTGGGAAATACGTTTTCTTTCAGCGCATCCGATGTATTCTGTCGATCGGAGAAAAAGAAAAAATGATATGAATTTATTACGGATAGTCTTTTGAAACATTTCCTTTAACAAATATAGCTTATTTCGTTTATTTTATAATAAGCAATACAGTACTGATATTTTATTGAAAAACTAGCTTATGTGGGCCACGTCGCTCGACTTAATGCAGACCAGCGGGTTTCCTCTTGAAACTAATTTCAATCTATTGACATCGGAATTGAGCGTTTTCGTACTCTTGGACACTAGCACCATATTGGCTCAATATTGTGTGAATTTTAAATGCATTATATAATATTGTATTGGAACGTCAAATCTTGTAAACGGTACTCTTGACGCATTTTGACTGCACAATATTTGTGTATTTTTCTAATCGTATTGTTTCATTATTGGCTTTGATTCAATGTCAAAATATGAACTTCATTACACTGGATTCTAATTCTTGTACAGTTCTAATTTCAATAGAATGTTGACGAAATTGATTTCGAGAGTAGGACGTTGACAGTGAGACATAATAAATAAATAAATATTCCACAACATTCTACACAACGCTATCTAGACCCATGGTAAGCTTTTATAGCTTGTGTTATGGAATCTAGAATGCGAATAAACATACTTATATACTTTTTTTTGTAAATACATACATATTATACATAGAAACGCCCAGACCAATGCAAATAGCCATATTCATGCATACAAATATTTGCACTGAGCGGGAATCGAACCCGTGCCCCTATGCGTGGCTGTCGTGTGCACTACCGCCACGCCACAGAGGAATCAGATTGACTTGTATTAATATTGACATTGGTTTCAAGAGCCTACTGGGCTGCTAAACCCCACTACTAGCCCGAAAAAAGGTTTCATAGCCTTGCTATAGACTAAGGAGTAGTACTTACTTTTTTCAGGTGAAGACGTTTAGAAGTAAAAGTAACCCATAGTATCATTTTGAGTAACCACAAATACCAGCCAAAGTACTAATTCAGTGAAAACTTCCCGGGTGATTTAAGCGGGGCGTGAAAAGGCATCTGATGAGGCCGTCATGCTGAGTGCCACCACTGTTAACATGGTAACGTGTTTACGATGGTGACCCTCTTTCCGAGACTTTGCCTTTAGTTTAACATCAGGCGAGGTGAAGTCAAATTGACGTGGCCTTTATAAAATAACTGTCAGTCATTTAGTCGCCTTCTATATTTAAAACAAAGATCTTGTAAATACAGTGGCCGCCAGGCGGAACAAAACAGCCAGGAGTGGCATCGACCGTCCGGCCTAGACGGTGTTAATTAATTAGCGTTTTTTGTCTTCATCCTGTAGAGGAAACGGCACAGACAGATATTTTTAGCTTCAATTACAGTTTACAGTAACACCTAAACATCACCCACGACTTTTTAAGTTATAGCTCAACCCCTAAATGTCGTAGCGTGATGTAATATAGCTTATAACCTTCCCCAAGAATTGGACTATAAAATGCAAAAATATTTTTTCTAATCACTTGAGTAGTTTCAGAGATGAGGACTTTCTTTATGACAACAAATAGCTCTACAGATTTATTATTTGTATAGAGACCATTGTTGCTCAGTATACACATAATGCATTATTTAAGAATACCTTGAGTTTCTTCGCTCTCGTAACGTGAGAAGATAGATTTTAATTCGTTCAAACATGAGATAGAACTGGCAGATAACTACACTAACTTAAATAATAACGGGTAGTACGCGTGTAGTTCCGAAAGTGGAAAAAGAATTTTATACAGTCCACCACGTGGATATTACGGCAGTCGATATTACCACAATGATTAAGGCTGTCACCCACGTGAATTACAATACTGTTGCAATCCATCACGGAGCGCCACAGCCCCGAGTCCCGAACCACGACTCATGTTCGCCAGACATTTATGAGCTGCTTCAGTTTTGATTGATGAACAGGGGTCATCTTTGTACCGTTTGTCGTAATCAGTGTGTTTTGTGAACTAGTGATGTATAATTAATATAATACGTAGTTTTGTATAAATGCAGAGGCTATGCGAAATAGTTTACTGGCTAATAAATACATGAGGCCCTGATTCAGACTTTTCTCTTGAGGATTTTTTTCGCAAATATGAAACAGAAAAAATCACAAATAAAAATATTATTGTATTAGTATTTAGGTAGTCATCATCATCATATCAGCCACACATAGTCCACTGCTGAACATAGGCCTCTCCCATAGACCTCTAGAATGACCGATCTGAAGCAGCCCGCATCCAGCGCTTCGCCGCGACCTTGATGAGGTCGTCCTTCCACCTGGCCGTTGGGCGTCCCACACTACGTTTGCCCGTACGCGGTCGCCATTCCAGAACTTTTTTGCTCCATCGGCCATCTGTTCTGCGCGCTATGTGTCCCGCCCACTGCCACTTCAACGAGCTAATCCGCTGGGCTACGTCGGTTACTTTTGTTCTCCTACGGATATCATCATTTCTGACGCGATCACGTAGGGAAATACCGAGCATAGCCCTCTCCATAGCTCGTTGAGCGACTCTGAGCTTTTGTAGGAGACCTATAGTGAGGGACCACGTTTCAGATCCGTAAGTCATCACTGGTAACACACATTGGTTAAAGACTTTCGTCTTTAGGCACTGAGGTATGTCGGACGAGAAGACATCTCGTAGCTTCCCGAACGCTGCCCAGCCAAGTCGGATTCATCGATTTACCTCGTCTTCGAAGCTGGAATTGCCTACCTGGATCAGTTGACCCAAGTAGACGTACTCGTCAACAGCTTCTAAGACTGAGTCCCCAACATGCACCGGTAGAGGCGCTACATGGACATTTGACATAACCTTCGTCTTGTCCATGTTCATCTTAAGGCCCACCTGTTGGGATACTCTATTGAGGTCTTCGAGCATGGTGTTTAAATCTTCCAGCGATTCTGCCATGATGACAATATCATCGGCAAACCGAAGGTGAGTGATATACTCGCCGTTTATGTTGATGCCACGTCCTTTCCAGTTCAGCAGCTTGAAGACCTCTTCCAAGGCAGCGGTAAACAGCTTCGGAGAGATAACGTCTCCCTGTCTAACGCCCCTTTTCAGTGGGATTGGCCTCGTGCTCTGTTCCTGTACTCGGACCGACATAGTGGCGTTCTGGTATAAACACTTCAAAACTTCGATATACCGGTGATCTATCCGGTAGTATTGTATTAATATTGAGAATATTGAGAAATCAAATGGCAGTCGCTCCGGTAAAAGATAAGACGAGAATGAACACCAGGCTCCAAAAAGTGTCGTTAGCTTAAGGTCAGCCTTACGATCGATAGGTCCCGGGTTCGAATCTTGGCCATTACACTACCGACGTGAAACCACTCCTAGCACAAGCAATTTAGCTTAGTTGAAGGGGTTAGAGGGAATATTAGTAACTTCAATTCTAAAATTTTCTACAAAAAAAGTAAATCCAATGGATGCAACCGAGACTAATGCAGTAATGACCATCATCATTCTCTGAACCTTTTCACAAATTAGTTGGGCTCGGCTTTGCGCGGCGGCGCGCTGAGAAGCGCGCCTCCCCATTCCGGGGGCGAGTTGGAGACACCGTTGTCCGTTGTGTTGTAAGGGATGGCCCTGGGTCAGCCGGGGTGTAAGGGATATGTCGAAGACAACCTCACCTTCGACCTAGCATTGGTTTTAGTCGTTTCGAGTCCGACATAACCTCCGCTTCCGGCTCCGGCGGGGGAGGTATCCGTGGGGATTATCGCACGAAAAAAAAAAGCAGGACAGCAGTATTTTACAGACCTTAATTCTTTAGCCGTAAGTCACACGGCTATTACACGAGCTCACGAGCCTCTCAGGCACTCGAGCGATTAGCAACACGGCTCATTATTTCTAAAGACGTGCCTGTAGACGTCGAATTCCCACATAAGGGTCTCTCCTCACTGTAGCGAGCGGCTCGAGCAGCTTGTTAGTTGTTACGACGTGTGAACCGTGGCGCAAAGACTTTTGTGAAATTTGCAACATGTACATGTAAAGGTACGGAGGAAAGTTTAAGAGTAGAAGGACTGCAATTAGTGACGTAGTTTCTATTGCATAGTTACCTACCGCTTTGGTTTCAGTCTTGTATACGTGAATGTTGCTATGTGAAGATTCTAATGTAGAATCTGTCCGTTGTTTTGTTTGATGATGATTTTTTCCCAGGTTTACCATGGCACACACCAATGACTTTTCGATGCTTTTCGAAGTTATGTGTGTATTTATCGCAGGTTTATAAGTGCCCGGTTGATGGCAATAGGCTCGCCACCTATTACATTGGGACCTAAACATAAACTGGCGAAATGTGGGTGCTAGCACCTCTGCCTACCCCTTCGGGGAATACAGGCGTGAGTTTATGTTATGTTATGTAATGTTATGTTTTCAGCTACATTGACCACTTTCTTTACGAGCCATGCTTGTTGGCTCGCCGGCTGTGCTTGTGCATGCAATGGTTTATATACCCAATTTCTTTTGTTTATGCTAAGGTAATAAATAAGTATATAGTGTACCAGATGATAATCGGTTACAATGTATAAAGAGAGCTCGCAGCATGTGAAGTGAAAGTGATACAAGTCGAAGCTTGTCCAGTAACCCTTCTTATACCACATTTTTAAGGAACAAGATTCTATTCCCCTACAAACTATATCAAATTATAATTATGGAAGTCAATTGAATATTCTCAATTTTTAATAGCACACACAGTACAGAGATTTATTTTGACTCTCCATCCATCCATATAATCACGTCTGTAAATCCCGTGTGGGCAGAGGTGTACTAGCACCCACGTTTTGACAATTATGATTTTCAGTCACATAACGTAATAGGGGACGAGCTTATTGCCGTGACTCACACAAATAAATAATTGCCCTTACAATAAAGAAATTTGGCAAGAAGCAAGGACAAACCGCACAAGTGAAGAAAAACGACGACAGTATAAAATACAACTTGAAATTTATATTTGCAGTTGGAGTTGGCCATGACCTAAATCGAGAGCTGAGAGAAATCTTCTCAACTTAAAAGTTTGTCCTTCAATCACACTTATATTTCCAAAAATGCTCTCATAGTGTTTGCATTCCAGTATGTTCTTTGAGACTATTTTTGCATGGTGTTCAACCTGTTTAGGTACACTCAGAGATGATTTTACCGTCTATACCATGATGAATGTTCTAATGAGCTCTTCCAATTAGTCCCAGTGTGGGACCAGTTGGACTCCTTTCCTACACAGGACAATACGTGCAAGGCTTAGATGTCACCCACATATGGTACAAAAATTCCTTTAAGAAGCCTCCAAGCGGTTCGGTAAATCATTCCTATGCCGCACCATTAAGACCTGGAACTCCCTGCCAGCTTACGTGTTTCCTTCTTCCTACAGTTCCGGGTCCAAAGGTGTCAAAAGGTATTTGATGAGTCTGTCAAGCTGAGTGACACCATTGTTAACATGGCACATGTTTATAGTGGTGACCCTCTTTCCAAGACTTTGTTTTTAGCTTACCATCAAGCAAGGTGAAGTCAAATTGACGCGACTATTATATAAAAAAACTCTTACCCAACTGCCCAAAAAAAATAGTATAATATCTTCAGGTTTCTCGGCATATGCCTCTGGTCCTTTGTTGTCAAAATAACCACAGTTATGGTCCTTCGAGCCAACATCAAAATAAATATTTTTTAAAGAATATTAGAACTGAAATTACTAATATTCCCTCTACCACCTCCCATTAATCTAAATTGCTCGTACTAGGAATGCGTTCACATCACGATACGAGTGTTTATAACATTGCCTACCGATCCTTTCACGACATATGCATATGAAACACTCCAATAACATTAAGGAAACTACTAAAACTAGGTTTGATCAGTTCTCACGACCGAGACTCGATTTACATAGAAATAGGTAGCAGATGTAGTGCAGCCCCGTTAGCGAAGTGCTCTCCAACTACTTGTCATATAGCTGTACACCTCGTAACACATATTCTTGGACATACGACGCGAGACTAACGAAGCCCTGGTGCGGGCGGCTTGCTTTGTAATAATCTATGCTCGGTGAATTTGAACTCGTTCACAGCCGTAGCACCTTGTTCTATCCTTAAAAGACACCCGAGAAACGTACTTCGCGTATAGAGTACATCTTAGGTTCAAATTATTTATCCCGAGTTATACCATCTAGCGGGGTAGGTATGTCAGATAGCGTAATGCATGTGGGTTTGCTATTCAAGGATATTCATATCCTTGCATTTCTGTTATGCATGTCGTGATTGACTATTATTATGGATAGTGATCTTACTACGAGTTTATAATACACGACCAAAGTTTGTAAGAAATCTATATAATATAAAAATGAACCCCTATTTCCCTTGGTCACGACATCACGCGTGAACGGCTGGACCGATTTCGCTAATTCTTTTTTTGTTGTGTTCGTTATTGTTAGGAGAAGGTTCTTATGAAAGAAAAAATGAAGAAAATTGCGCGGAAAATTAGTAAATTTAAGAATACATAACCACCGTATAAAATAGCTGATCCGACATACGCCATGTCTAAATTTTGAATTTGGAATACGAATTGGAAAAAAATGAGTTTATTATTCTTATACTGCTGTATGATATTCTTCTATGTTATCTGACGTTTGACATAGAATTGACATAATGCGTGCAATTATCGTCAAGGTTAGTATAAATTCTTAAGAATTAACAAAATGCCCGTTGCTTGGGCCGCGAAAATATTTATGGCGCCTATTTTTGCTTGAGCGTAGAGGTATATGGTTGTATGTGTCCTATAGGTATATAGGCTCCATAGGTGTAAGTTTGGCCCCGGTGACCTATTAGTGTCGGGAGCTCCGTGGGCGTATGGGCCAGAATCGAAATGCTTTCCGTTCTCAAAATAATTAAGAGAATTTGATACAACTAATTGATTCTAATTACTAAGGCGAAACGAAGTTTGCCGGGACAGCTAGTTAATATATGAAAAACAGTAATCCATCTTCTGTACTAACCAATTTTTTGATCAGGTATATTGATACTCTGTGATTAACTAAAGAATAACAAGATACAATAATAATAATTTGGTAGGTAAATACAACTGGCAGCCTTATCGTTATGCGGTAATCTATTCCAGGCAACCAATGATGGAGAGAAAAGTAGGAGAAAATGATTTCGGGGTATTCATAAAGTCATAGTAAAGGCCCTTACAAAATATTATACTAGTACAATATCCTATTAGGTATATCTTCATTGTTCGCATTTTATCAATACCAAGACTACAAAAAATATCGTTCATTTCTGTAGAAGCTCTTTCATATCGTTTCATATAGCGAATAGTGCGCAGTTCAACAATTCTATCAATACCTCATTGGGCCTCGCATTTGCAGAAATGAATTCTAAAAGAAATGCAGCTACTTGTGTGCTCGACTCACGACTCACGAACATTAAAATCGTGGATTCAGTCATGGTTGACTCAACAATTTTAGCCAATAAACATCTGAATGAATTTTGTATAGCATTTAGTATGCTAACTTTTAATTCGAAATACATTGGGAAAAAGAAGCGCTCAAGTGGGACAACATCGACTGACAATAATCGATATACTCATACTTATGAATGTATATTTCTGAAAGGATACTTTAGGCATGACAATATTAAATATAAAACAAAATAATTTAGTTTATGGCGATTGAAAAAGTGAGACTGTGTCTTTTCATAACATGATTATTTTCTAAGAGATTTTATTAATCACTTTGCGAAGCTGGCTACAAATATAAAAGTGAGTTGATGTTTTTTCATTACGTGATTATTTTCAGAAACATTATTTTAATCACTTTGCGAATCTGGCTACAACTGAATAAGTAACATTGATTTTGATATCAATATTACTTTGTGACTTGATTTGTTTATATTTTTGGGTATCCAAGGAGGTTATTTTTGCCAAAATTGAATCTTAAATATATAGTAAAAATCTATTGCTAGAAAAGTAGCAAGCGGGTATCGCTTTTTGTAATGGGTATGTTAGAATAAAATTATTAAACGTGATAATGGTTAAAAAAAATATAACACGTACTGGCTGAACCCGGAAAAGCTTTAATAGAAAATATTTTTTTCATGATATTAAAAAACGTTTGTAAATCAGAGCGACTGGTTGTAATTACGAGGTATAACAGAAATAATTAGTTTCATCAAGTGTTTCTAGAGCCCGTCCTTGCGTCTCCGTCGTCATTGTGACTCCGCTTAGATCGTGAATAGGGCAAGGCCGTAATGAAGTTAATTTCGCTTCAGTCGATGAACGCTTCTGTGGCAGAAAAATGTCTTCTCTTTGTGAGCACTGATAAAATTTAAAAAAGACAGTGTTTTACACAGATATACTCGTAGCTCAATCTATTTGTCTAAAATCATGATATTTAATGAGAATATAATCTATATAAATATAGGATTTTAATCTTAAAAAGTAGGTACTAGCCATTGAGCATGAAATCAGAAGAAGTAAAAAATATGTTTACTCAGATCGAAAAGCAGCCCGGGAAAGTGGAGTATACATTAGTATGTAGGTCAAAGTGATAATGATGCCTTGTACTTGTCTAAATATTTATTTAATACATTAAATAAACTATAGAACTCATACATACGGCTGTGGAATGCACGTATTGTGTCCACCTTCATTATGATAACCAATATATACTTCACTAGGAATTAAATATAGAATTTAATTGAGTGTCCCGGACAATCCAGGAAAGGATAATTCCTCTAAGTTTCTGTCTTTCTCTGTTTTACGTACAGATCACTATATCTAGTTACATCCTACTAATATTATAAACACGAAAGTTTGTAAGTATGAATGGATGGATGGATGGATGAGTGTTTGTTACTCTTAAACGTCTAAACGGCTGAAGCGATTTGAATAAAATTTGGTATGGAGTTAGACGACACCTTGGATTAACACTTAGGCTATGTTTGTTCATGATAACCGACGTCCACACGGGCCGAGCCGCGGGTAAAAGCTATTCATTCATAGTTTCTTTTTAAAATGAGCTTAGGTCTGAATTTCAATCAATCAATTAGCCTTTCGGAGTCCTCTGCTGGACATAGGCCTCTCTCAATGCTGGGAGGTTTTAACCTACTGTTTCCACGCTGGCCAGATGAGTTGGAACAGGGTTTTATTTCGAGTTGTTATTCTCTCACTGTGATATCGTCTGCGTATCTTTCCGTTAGTCGTCGGGTACGACACCCCTCGGATGAGGTGGGGTGGTGATACCTTGTATTCTTTCTCCGTCACCACACATCTGATTTTATAAATATATTATAACCTTCCTATCTTCGCGCATCAATCCATCACGCGTACTTATTATGCTAGATTTGCTTATTTAACTTTTTAACAATTGCGAGGGCTCCTACTTGCAAAATGAAATTTGATTGATACACAGACAATTGATTTTTATAAAAAAAAAGATCTCCCTATTTATATAGAACACCGCCCAGCAATAGCAGTAAGTGAGAATAAGGTTAAAGCGCAAAACAAACTTTTACTAGCGTTCAGCTGGCCCAACTTCTGTTCTTAGTTGGTTCACAACTGTTCCGACCCGTAGTGTGTGCCACTTGCTGCTTTAGCTTTAGAAACGAAGGAATTTTATTTAAAAAGCAATTTAAAAATGGAAATGATTAAGATTTCAGCTAAGCGGTCAAAGAGAACTATTTAACACTGCCATAGTCGTCATGAGCTGCGGTCGCATCCTGTACTTTGGTTGGATCCCATGGTTCACTCTCCTATATTTTTAAATTGTTGAGCGATTATCCCTGGTGTCAACCTTAAAAAGTAGGCCCACACCAGAGCCGGGAAAATTGCGTTGAAGTCATGTTCATTAAACAATAGTTTTGAATAAAACACAGGAAACAAATTAAGAGAGCTGCGTACAAGTTGCCAATTTACCCACTACAACGTCCCTCTTTTTAGACCTAAATAGAGAATGTGTGTTAACACTTCTGCCTACCACTTCGAGGACAAGACTATGAAGCTATTGTGTCACTATTTAAATAATTAAGTGAAGAGCATTGCTTAACACTGCTTCATAATAAGTTTAAATGTAAAATGATGTATGTACAAGGCATAAAATTCGTCACAAAACAGCGGAACTTCCAATAAAGCATAAATATTTCATGCTCCACGTAAATCTGAGCGAAAAAATCACGTACAAAGATATAGTGAATTAAAAATGAATTCAAAAATGTCGGCGTTGTCACATTTAGCGGGAAATTAAATACTTTGAACGAGCGAGGGCGCCAACTTTTGATAGAAAAAGTTGCTTGAAGGGGGCAACTGATAAACGCAATTAAGCCTCCCTCTCACTCGATTGGACAAACTTTTTAAATTCAACACCTAACCTTCAGTTTAGACCCTACCTTTATTAATCAGCAACTCAATTATATATCTTTTTCACGCTATTCCGAGTAGATTTTTGTTTACTTGAAAGGGATGTCCGATATGGAACTGAATTTGCATATTTTGATGAGCAGCCCTGCGAATACAGGCCAAATGAGTTGGCAGCTCTGGGAGGAAATGAAAAGGAAAAGTTTGAAGGAACAAGGTCGCAAAATGCCACATCAATTTTAGTCGACATATTTGATATAGGAAAAGTTAAAATGTTGATTTCGTTTTTGCTTCACAAGGAGAAAATGAAAATGTATTGAAATTGGTAGATAATGTAATATTGGAATCGAAGGGGCTATGAGAAAACATGACAAAGATTCATCTTAAAGCACGTCTTCATAATTTGTTTTGACTGAAAAACCACTAGCGGACTTGCTATTTTTACTTTCTCTCCCGAAGGATAAGGGAGATTTATATATTCTGAAAGTAAGAAAAGACTACTGATGTAAAAGTGTATGTTTACGTTAACAAAAGGACAAGTGTTGACAATATGTAAGGGGTATGAGATGCAAGTATTATCAGGTTGTCGTAACCGCTTATGATCAAATAATTCCGTATGCTTATATACTACCTGATTAATGTGCAAAAACGCAACGTAAAACACTGTTTAACCAACCAAATTAAAACCCTTTAGAACGATCACTCAACTTGTAAAGACATTTGGTCAGGGTTTTAACATTAGGATTATAACACCTTTTTAGGGAACATCTGTTGGAAATAAACGGAACATATGCGGCATGAATATAGCCTCGTAGAACCGCCCAGTGAATGTATGTATACATTTATCACAAAGCTTTTATATAGGATGTGAAATGTTTTTGGGACTTAAAATTGTTTTATGCGATAATTCTTGTCGGAAAGGCTTCAATAAAAGGGTGATATTGTAGACTTATGGAAAGTTTTACTAGGAGGCTGAGCACTACTAACTTTTTCATAACTATCTTGCCATCTCAATAAAATTACAGTAAACAAGCAATTTTAAGTTATACATTAATGTACAACGGACAGCTATAGTTCGAACAAATCATCTAGACTCTAGAAATTTCTCAAACCTTAGGCTGTTCTAAAACTACTACGATAAAGTGCTTCTGAGATATTTAAATGCTGATTTATCAAAATCATTCATTCATTTAACATTTCAATCTCTGGGTGAATTTTGTAAGACTATTACGATAGGGTAAATGGATTATATTAAATGTCTTCCAGCTATAAACGATTCACCTTTCATGTTTAATCCTTTTAGTGCCTTTGAGAGCATTATAACGATTATATTCAATCATTCCCTCATCAGTGTAATCAATATTCGTTATCTTATTGTTCATTTTTAATTACAACAGCTCCATCATCTACAAAATAGTTTCCCAACTTTACCCTTACTAAATATGCCTAGCATAGAAAACGAAGAGTTCCTGTGCCCCCGTTATTGAAATTAAAAGAAACTTTAGGTACTGTAAATAAGGATTTAGTGCTTGTTTCATAGTATAAAACTTGTGGCTTTGAAGTACCTAAACTGATAAGATACAAAATTTCGAGACAAATATTAGCACAAATCCATCTACCCCCAAATTTTTGTCCCCAAATTTACCCATGCCCTTTACCCCACAACGTCAAGAAGTTAATCTTAAAATGTCTGCTGAATCTCTACGAAGGTTTCAAAACTTTATTCCAATTCCACTAAAATCGCACTTACTAACTTATTACTTTTAGCTATTCTTGATTACGTAGATGCCAGCCATCTAGACTTCGTCGAGAAGCAATTAGACAAACTTGAGCGTCTTCAATGTCTGTATAAGATTTATTTACGCAAATATTATCATGTTTCACAGTACCACGAGTAATTTTAGTGCTTACTAATTAGAGTTAGTCGACACACTCTAATTAAGAATCTTCTAATACATACATTCAATTTTATACAACATAAGTTAACCTTTCGTGACGATTTTATCTTCATAGAAGTGTTGAGGCCTATTATTAGGTTTATAGTCTACTTACAGAATCGGGTATCTTGGTTACCACGTTTTTATTATTAAAAGAATATGAATAAAAATACAGTGGTACATACGACTTAAGAATAAAAATAAATATGTGTAATTGAATTTTTAAAATTCTATGAGTTTTCGTGATACGAAGAAGGTATAACTCTACTAGGCCAGGCATATTCTTCTTTTTTTATATATACCGGACACGTCAATTTGACTTCACCTCGCCTGATGTTAAGCTAAAGGCAAAGTCTCGGAAAGAGGGTCACCATCGTAAACATATACCATGTTAACAGTGGTGGCACTCAGCTTGACGGCCTCATTCGATGCCTTTTCATGCCCCGCTTAAAGGACCCGGGACTGTAGGAAGAAGAAAACACGTGAGCTAGCTGGGAGTTCCAGGTGTTAGTGGTGCGGCATAGGAATGAGACACTGAAACGCTTGGTTCTAACAGGTATACTCTGCACCGTATACGGATGGCATCTTAGCTCTGCACGTGTCATCCTGTGAAGGAAAGGAGAGGGTGCGACTAATTGGAAGAGCTCATCAGAACATTCACCATGGTAGAGACGGTAGAATACTGCCAAACACGCAACATCTCTACGCATCTGCAAAGGCTCGAGGGTGTTCGTGATCTCAGGATTCCCAATAATGCGGACCACACGAACGTCCATAAGCAGGTATTCACTCCAATCCCCACCAAGTACGCTAAATGTCAATTTGTCACAAGCGGCACATAAAAGCCTTCACCTACTGGAGAGACAATTCGGTATACCGACATTACAACCAAATAAAACTTCGGCCTTTGTAGACTTGTTGAACATAATCTATTCAGTGCGTCCAAGTCTAACACGATTTATGATATACTTCAAACGGCCTTACGGTTTTCTTTGAACAAAGAGGTCTGAAACATGTTACAGCATTTGTAGTGTCCACTTTACAGCAGTGGATCGGCCCTATTACGTGGACTGTAAAACATACATAGCACAATAGAGATAGGTACGCCTTTGTAATAGAGAATATGTATCTACATTTCAAAACAATCGCATTGTACTAAATCGCTCAAAGTGTTCAAACCGTTTCCTACTTAATTTCTCTTCGCACACAAACAATGATGCACAGGATTCCGGCGTAATTTACTAGTTGCCGATATTGTGCTCAAAGGATTATGTATGGGTTGGAAACGGGAAACTTGCACTGTGCCGCACAATTTGATCTCATTTCCTGTGTGTTGCTTGCATTAACAAGGAATACAGGCGGACTTGATACACTTGAGGGAATCAGGAGGGATGCCATATTAGGTCGACACAACACAGAAGATACTGGTGTATATCGGAGCTCCAATACTATTGTGTTGGTTTTGGTATTGAGAAAGTTTTTAGGCTAGGGTGTCTGTATGATTTGAGATTGACATGGTCATTAACATTAGTAGTATAACACTCACCGGGATATTTACCATGTTTATTATGTTTATTGAGGAACCGATATTTCGACGCTCGCTGTTTCAAGCCAAATATCGGTTCCTCAATAAGAATAAGAAGCATGATAAATATCCCGGTGAGTGTTATACTGCTAGGGTATCTGTTTATCATCATGTGAGCGGCTCAATTCGGCTTTGTCATGCTAGATGCATGCAAATGCACTTCGATGTAAACTATCTTTTATCTTTATCTCGAGCTTTAAACGAGACTCATAAATGGCCTTGTTAAATGCATGTTAAATTAAAGTCTAGGTTTTATGCTCTCTCTTTTAATTTTTGCACGAAATAACTATATGAAAAAAAAAGCCTTACATAGCAATTTCCGCTCCCATGATAGTTTTAAACCGCTGGTTTTAAGATTTATCGAATCAAAGGCTTAGAAAGTTCAGCATCGTGTTAGCGATATTCCTATTTACGCCCGAGGCTTCTACCTTGGAGCTGTGTCCACTTATTAATTCTTCTCCTTGGTTTAGGGTTTTTCTGTCCTCCGTGGGATTAGCTTATACGTTTGTTGCAGGTGAGGTTGCTGTAGCCCTGTAGCATTTGCTTATTTTATTTTTGTCTTTCTCCTATTTTCATTCTTATTTCTATTCATTGCACTTTTTATTATAGTACTCTTTTAATAAATAGTCTTTGTTCGTGGTTCCACTCGTGGGATTAAAATGTATGTGTCCGAGGATTTTTTTAAACTCTAATACCGGCTTTAACCAGTACTGTCTGAAAATGTTCCATTTTTAAATACTACGCAATCTCTGTTATAAATAAAAAATAAATTTGGACTGATAGATAATGATCCTAAAATAATAATCAAAAATGTAACCCCTGCCGGCTTTAACCAGTACTGTCTGAAAATGTTCCATTTTTAAATACTACGCAATCTCTGTTATAAATAAAAAATAAATTTGGACTGATAGATAATGATCCTAAAATAATAATCAAAAATGTAACCCCTGCCGTCATCATGATATGAAGCCATTTCCGTGTCAAAATAGCACACAGAATTAAAGCACTCAATCCCTTTTAAATGTTAATAGACAACTCAGATAATTCCATACTCCAGTGGCCCGGACTCCGGTGACGAGGCTGACAGCCGTCATGCCTAATTCCCTGCTGCCACACACTTCAATGGACCTAATGCGAAAACAATGTCCCTTCTCAATTTACAGGAAACAATGGAAGTTCGGATGAGGCTGTTGAAAATACCTACTTGTCAGCGATGGGTTCAAAATCAAATGAAATTATATTATTATCATTGCGTTGTTGTATAACGCAATTGTTCTTAAATACAATAGCGTCTTATGCGAAACGTTTGGAAAAACACCCAAACAACCTCACCTCAAACTTAATGCAGGCTGATACTGGATTCGTGAGACTTAAAAGGAAAACGACAAGAGATCTAATCAACGGGCGCCAGTCAATGGACTGATGGCCCCACATGATTCCCCCTATATTTTTGGCCACGTGCTGAATGTCTACGAGACAGCATTGCATCGAAGAGGAAAGAGAGAAAAAATACAGGCAGACTTGAAACACTTGAGGGAATCAGGAAGGTTGCCATAGTAGGTCGGTTAGGTCGTAGGTAGGTTTCTTAGAACGTCAAAACTCGTAATGTAGGCTACGTACATAATATGGCCTCCAAATTTCGACCCCCTTAATAAATATTTACCGTGCGATGTCCTTGCACAGTTTGGACTGATTTCGACCCTCGAAATGCGAACATTTATTTTTCAAATATTTCAAAAACATGATAGCAGCAAATTTTTCTTCTCATTTATCTACCAAACCTTCACCATCTCAGCATCTCATACGTTATTAAAAAAGGAGTTATTCCAAGGTATCTTTATAATTAATTACAAGCGTAATCTCGTGTAAATTGGGGATTACAGCAACAAAGCGTCGTCGCGTGATGCGCGTGACACGGGAGCTTACGGGATTACCTGCCAGCACCAACAGTGTGCGTCGTTTTTAACTGACTCCAAAGTGCCTTTCACGTATAAGGAGATTAATAATTATCATTACAGTGTCTTGGTTTGTCATAGAAATCTGCCACAAACTCGCCTTAAGAATTAGAAGTCAGTATTACAAAGGATCCATACTAATACACATATTCAAAATATTTTAAATGCGAAAGTAATTCTGTACGCCTATCTGTAATGTTGTGTATTTCTCATGATCTCCGTAAGGGAGCACGGAAGACCTATCGTTAGAAAAAAAAAACCATCATCCCCCCTAAGAGAGCGCGGGGGAGACGTCGTGACAAAAATCCCATTGTCTCCCCTGGGGGACCGGCAGAGGAGAGCCGATGGTCGGTAAGGTGACAGACAGAGCCTTTCACGCCTAAATAGACCGGATTTTAAAGAAATTTTGTACAGAGTTAGTTAAAATGTTGGGAAAAGATAATATATGGTACGTTGAGTTGCGATAATCGAGATCCACACGGCTGTGAACTAGTAAGTATATAGTGACATCCCTTGTGCCGTGGCGGTAGTGCACGCAACTGCCACGCAGGAGGCGCGGTTTCGATCCCCGCTCAGTGCAAATATTTGTATGCATGAATATGGCTATTTGCATTGATCTGGGTGTTTCTATGTATAATATGGTATGTATTTACAAAAAAAGTATTTAAGATTCCGCATTCTAGATTCCATAAAACAAGCTAATTAAGCTTACCATGGGTCTAGATAGCGTTGTGTAGAATATTGTGGAATGTTTGTTTATTTACACTTATGTCAGTGGCGTCTGAACTTTGCACTTTGGCGTCCGAAGTCCATTTATTGGGTTACTTTTCTTTGCTTAGATCACAAAATTATGTTAAAAGTTACCAACTGCAACAAATTTGAAATTTACTGAATACCACAATAGAATTTTACATTCGAATTTAAAAATTATGGTATGGTAAGAAAACTTTATACCTCCTGACCCAAAACACATTCGAATAATTTTGGGGAGTTTTGGAATACTGCATATCGGTAATATTGGCTCTGCTTTCCTGAACATTATGCAGCGTCATAATGCAAAAATATTTATGTTCCAATAAACAGAAAGCTAATTTAGTTTATAGTGGCAATAAAACTTGTGCAGGCAGTGCCAAGTGAGCGGTTTCGTTACTTGCCAAACAGTATCGAAAATACTAGCATGAAATAAACATAGCATAAAATAAAGTGAATTATGCCAAATGATTTATTACAGTCCGTCAAATCTAAGAAGTACCGTTTGACAGTTCTGACAATTGAATGATAGGGATGGGATGAAAAAATCGATTACTATAATATCCGAACTTTAAGAGATCGATTACTATAATATCCGAATTTTAAGAAATCAATTGTTATAATTAAATAAAAGAAATGTTTAGGATATTTTTTTATTCACTACTAGTACTAGTATCGTCGTCTTCGTCATCATCGTCATTTAAATTAATGACCAGTTGATTGTCCATTACATTATCAAAGTGTACGTCTCTTTCGAAGTCGTCCATTATTATTTTCTTTGTTTTTTGTACTACTTTACTCCAATCTTCCTGTGTAACTTGGGCACATGCTTCCTTTAATAAACCTTCCATTTTCTTGACACTGAAGGGTGGTTTTGTGTTGTGTCTTGCTGCATAACCTGTAAAACAATAATGTAACTATTTGATAGCAGACGAAAACCATTGTTTAAATTATAAATGTTAGAAGTACTCGTGTTATTATTATAATATTATAAAATATTACCTTTAACTTGGGCCCAAATCAGTTCAATGGCATTATATTGGCAATGGTACGGAGGAAGTCGTATGACTTTGTGCCCGTGCTCTTCGGCCAATTGGTCAATTACATATGTCGGTTTTGGTGGTTTATGCAATTTCACTAACTGTAATAATTCAGCTTTTAATAGTGACATGTCGGCATCCACTCCTTTTCTTTGCAGCCATGCCACCAAATCTGCTTTCTTATTGGCTGACGTAGGTGCTTTATCAATTTGCACAGAGTGGTATGGGGCATTATCCATTATAATTGTGCTGTTAGGAGGGATATTCTGTAATAAATTTAAGAACCACTCTCGGAACCTTACTGCGTCCATTTCTTCATGATACTCTTTAGTGCTTTTGGATTGGAAAGCTAATAAAGAGTTTTCCACGAAGCCTGTAGACGCTGACCCAGCATGGCATATTATGAGGCGTCCACCTTTTCCTATCGGCACCTTCGAGCACGAAGCTTCAGAATCATCAGTCCATGTTTTCGGCACAGAATGGTTGGAATTTAGCCAAGTTTCGTCCAAAAATATTACATTATCCCAGTTTATAATTTGTTTAACTTCGCGCAGGAATGTTAGTCGCTGCATAATTATGTCATGTCGCTCCATAACAATTTTTCGTTTGTCAACTTTTTTGTATCTGAAGCCAATTCCTGTTATTACCGTTCTCAACGACTCTATGCTTCCCTTATACAGCCCGGCATCTTTTAAAGTTGCACATAACTTTGCCAATGTTGGAAATTCGCCTCTTGTAAAATACCCGTATATATGGTTTCTAATAGCATGACTATCGAATTCATCGATGCCTGTCACAGGTTTATTTCTTTTTCGTTTTTTCGGTGTGTGAAGTACGTTACTGTCACTCCCCGAAGGCCCATATTTTTCACTTAATATTTTGCCAACGGTGCGGCTACCAATACCGAGAGCTTCACCGACGCGATCCCGAACTTGTGTAACTGGCAGTAGAAGTCCACCATTTTGAGATTCACGCTCAAAATACTCGTGTAATTTCACCACCAATTCACGAGCCTGGCTGTTCAAAGTACGTCCTCTTTTCGACATTATTAATAAACACTTGCTTAGTTCGGAGTCCAGTATAAATATTGCCAAGGTAAACGGATAAAGAATGATCAGTCCAGAAAAGTAATAGCCAAGTCACAAATTGTAAAACACAAACGAGAAAGCAAGTACGCGCACAGTCAGCTTCCAAGATGGCGAGAGACTGCTGACGCCGAACCGACCGAGCGGACCGCGTGCGCTTGTAGTTGGCAGTGTTGCCAGAAAAAAAAAATTGTAGAGACTTGGACACCTGCGATTTTGCCTATTGACCTAAAAATAATTAAATTAATTTATTTTAGGGTATCTGTGTATTCAGTGCATTATGCGGTCGTTTTTGGTGAATGGGTTTTATCTCATATTTTACGATTACATAACTATTTAGTTATGTAATCGTAATATGTGAGATAAATCCCATTCACATGAAAAAATATTTGTTTGGTTGTCAAGTGTAATTTGTAAATAATACATTCGATTTTTCGTATATGTAGAACGTAGTGTTGCGAAGAGTCGCAACACTACGTGCAGTGACCTAACTACGTAACTTTGTAATGAGGTCAAGAATATAACTATTAGAAATTATTTACTGTGTAAATATGTGTTATTTTGCTTTGTTTGAAAGTTTTCAATTACATTTAGATATTAAGAATTGTACATTTTTAGATACAATAATGAAATCTTTCTAAATTCATGGTTTTATGAAAAAGGTTATCGAAACTGAATAATGTACGTATGAACAAAGTTGTTTCGGTTTGAAAAATATGAAACGTCAAACGGTACCTCTTAGATTTGATGGACTGTAATTTTGTAGCACTCACCGATTAAAAAAATCTTTTTAATTTTTAACCCTTCCTATTTTTGGAATCCGAGAGTATTACGAAAACAATTCTCAATTTGACAGAATAAAATAATAGATGCAGTAACTCCCAAATTCAACTACATAAAGCTAAATAAACTTAAATCCAAAAGAAGAAAAAGTAACAAGTCCCCGCTTCATTACAACTCTGCCTACCTACCTCAGAAATATACAATCTCTACCTAGACTGCGGTTGTTTGTCGCCGAATGTATTAAGTCCGGTCGGTAAAAATTATGTGCCATGTCGAGGGTGACATGAGCTTCTAGGCACATGGAATTCTAAGCAGTATGTGTGTGCTATTGAATGGCAAACAACCTTATCCCTCTGTCACCTTTAAGTCACTCACAGAAAGAGATTGCGTCTTAATATTCCTAGTTATAAGTTTTAATCAGGTAAACAAGTGTAATTTCCATATGAACTCAATCAGCAATCTCCAAACTTTCACCATTCCTTGCACTAATATTCTCGTTACCAAACTAAATCCAGCTCGCAGCAAACTTGGCAGCTTTAACTCTTGTAGGAGTCCAATCTTATTTATATGCATTACGCATGCAGATTAGTCGCCGACTCGAACTTGCACACGAGTCAAAGAAAAAGTTCCCTTGCCTCCCTAAAGCAATTTTCGACTTATTCGGACAAACTGATGAACAACTGTATACACTGTTGCATATTTTATGCGATGGTTTATGTACTTTTGGAGTACCGAAAACGGTCGCCTCAAGGGCATCAAAGGGAATATAAAAGGGAATAATTACTTAACTTTTAGGTATATCGTTAACATAAATAAAGATAAGATCTTAGGCAGTTATTAAAGACTGTTACAAAAAGTATTGTTACTGGGGACATCGTTCCTTGTTATTTATTACATCAGAGTAAATAATTATTTCTTAGCCGACTTTGACTGGGTAGGTATTTACTTATTGTAACCCTTAATATTAAGTCAATTTTGTGTCAAACATGGAGTCCCATTAAGATTACTAGGGACTAATTCAACCTCTCCGAAATCTGATATAACTCAACTACTGACTGACGGACGAGGCTCTGTAGTAAGTTTTCCTCTGTGGGAACCTGATTTGAAGAAGAAGAAGATGCGATTGGCTCCTCAATTGTTCAAGAAACAATCACTTCTGTAAAAGTTACATAGGATTGTCAATGTCATTATATCGTACTACGAATAGACACACCAATCGTACAAAAATCACTTTAATTATACCAATTTTGGTTCTTTCTTTAACGTACTACAGAAACACTTCAAATATTTTACGATATATAAAAGCCAGAGCTGTCACTCGCCTATCAGAATAGCTTAGTCCAAGCTAATCGATAAAAATACGATACAACTTTACAAGCTAATCGTCGATTAACTTGTAAACTTGTGCTATTTTTTGTCACCGATGCTTATCAGAGCCGCGTAGTGCGCGAGACTCTTATCCATAAAAGCGTCTGTGTTTGCGAACGTCCACGTTTGACTGACGTTTCCATTAGACCCTTTGTCGAACGACGTTTATGTCCGGACTCATCGTGTTTTTATTGCGATAGATTGAGAATTTCGAACCACGCTGTTGGCTTTGCGACAGATTTACAAAGTGTTTTATTGGTTGTATTGTCTTCCTCTAAATGTTCGTCAAAATATAAAACGTAGGTAAAATTATAAAGAAGTTAGCGATGCGATACCTGGAGCCTTGGGCCCGTTTTCCAGCATTACCTCCTCCACGACACACGTTCTTGTGAGGTATTTTTTTGTTATACCACTTTCGTCGCTGATAATCATATGGTCAAGCTGATTTAGCCATCGTGGCCTATCGAGGTGTGCAACTCACCAGTGTTATCACATTCGTTTTGCCTACCCTGTAAAAATCTTCTGACACCGTTCATAAAGACGTATCATGACTTTTATTCATATCATTAAAATTTGTTAACAAGTAGATCTAAATGTTCCCGTATAAACTGTCCTTAAAAAGACAATAAGTCCTACTGTTTTATACATCCAAATCCGTTGTCTGTACTATTGTTATCACAGTTTATCGAAGCGGTGTTTGCTGACAAAGAATTTACAATCACGGATGTTCCGTGCACGATAAACTCTGACGTGGATGTTTGTGGACGACTTGATATCTTTATTAAGTTAGTGTGTATACTGCCTTATTTCTGAAACGCTTTTCCAAATTGGACGTGCAGAAAATGATAGTCTTTCTTTATAGTAATTATATTGCTAGGATACTAACGATCTACCTGATCAATAAAATTTAAGAAAGAGAATTGGCAGAAAAGAAAATAAAAATCTTCATGTTAGCGTTAATGCCAGTTGCATAGGAAGCTTTTATCTCAGATTCTGGGGACCGTTTCACCAATCTAACTGCGCATTTGGCTAAACTTCGATATTTTCTCTCAAGTGACTGCCATTTGACCTCCACAACCCAAAGGTGATATCGAAGCATTGTAGCTGGACCAGTTGTTGGAATTTTGAGGGCTCCAACTACCCGTAACGACTGCCATAGATGTTCGTATGGCAACCGCGAATAACGGCTTAACGTGCTCTCCGAGGCACGACCAAAACAATGCAAATAAAATTCTCGCATTTGCACCTCCCTGCGTAGAGGCTGCTTTTACTACCGGTACGCCACAGAAACTGTCAAAAAAAAGGAATAAGAAATGGAAAATAAGACCTTTGGTTTATAATATTCAATAATCTGCTATTTAAAATCGAATATAAATCACAAGAACTTCCATAGTTCAACCGTGACCTTAAAACTTACACATGGGCTTAATTCCTTAGTTTGATGCCACATAAACTAGGAGAAATCCTTATAGCCGATAAATCGATGCACGTTTTGTGACAAAAACTGTGAAGAATGAGGTTTTTTTTTTTTCAATTATCTATCCATCGGTTCTGTTTGACTGGTACAGTGATTCTCCTAGCATGTCTGTAAACCATAGGCATAAAACTTGATTACTCCGAACTCTCGTTTCTGCTACAGCCAAACCACAGTGGTGCCACAGCCACTGCAAAAAACGGCATTAAATAATCGATTTTACAGTGTTGCGGTTAAAGTTCAAAAGTAAATGACTTTTTGCAGAGTAATTGAAAAATTGTAACAATTTTTTTTTAAATTTCATTTAGAACTTTAAGCGTATAGAAATAAAGTCTAAAATTTAATGTCATTTTTTTGCAGTGACTGCGACACCGCAGTGGTTTAGCTTCAGTAAAATCGACGAATAGATATCATACTAGTGATATCTTTGAAGATCCTCGTCACAATCATCCACCGAAGACCAGTCCAAATATTAATGAGTATCATGTAAAGTGTCAATATTGTTTCAGGCGCGAGACTAGCTGGTGTGGGGCAGTCTGGCAGCCGAGAGGCACCGTTAATCTCATGAATATTCACCTGACCGCCGAGCCCACTAAACCGAACCGACCGGATAGTGTATAATAGCCCTTAAATATGCGACTGAACAATCTTGGGTGGAAGGCGAGTGTATTGAATTATTCAGTGTTACAACTAAATGTATATAACATGGTATTTAATAATATTAAGGTCTTTTAATTAGTGGACGTGGTGATTTGATTTGGGGACGAGTTAAGAATACAGTGAGTTTGAATGAATTTTTTATAGCATTTATTATGCTAACTTTTAAGTTCGAAAAACATTGGAAAAAATGAAATGCTCAAGTGAGACTCGAACTCACGACCTTTCCCTTACAGGGAATTGCTCTGCCAACTGAGCTATTGAGCACCACTTGAATCATTCCAAATTTTCCTTCTCTTTATATCCGTCTATAAGGGCGACGGTGCAGCCATCTACCAACATTCTTACGAACTGTTGGAAACAATGAATGATTTTTCAACCATTTTTAAACATTGAATTTTGATGACTGCGCCCAAATATTTGAATGAATTTTTTATAGCATTTATTATGCTAACTTTTAAATTCGAAAAACATTGGAAAAAATGAAATGCTCAAGTGAGACTCGAACTCACGACCTTTCCCTCACAGGGGGATTGCTCTGCCAACTGAGCTATTGAGCACCACTTGAATCATTCCAAATTTTCCTTCTCTTTATATCCGTCTATAAGGGCGACGGTCGTGTGAGTCGGAGGGAAAGGTCGTGAGTTCGAGTCTCACTTGAGCATTTCATTTTTTCCAATGTTTTTCGAATAGAGAGAGTGTTGAAATGTATCGTATACAATTCTTAGAACGGTTATCTATACATATAATAAATCTGTAAACGATCGATGTCTGTACATGGAAAGGAAATGAAAAAAATTGTTATAGGGGGACTTTATAAACGTAATAGAAGCCAAATCAACGTTTTTTGTAATTTTTGTCTGTTTGTCTGTTTATCTGTTTCTCTGTTTGTCTGTGAGTTTGTGCACGCTAATCTCAGAATCGGCTGAACGGATTTGGTTGCGGTTTTCACTAATATATTGTGGCAGGCTTCACTTAACATTTAGTGTTTGTTTTATTAAAATCGGTTCATAAATAAAAAAGTTATGTCAATAATAGCATATCACGGCTAACAATTTGTGATTGTGTGAATAGATCGAACCATTATAGAAGCAACAATGCTTACAAGAAAATATTATTTCGGTCATAGGAATCTGAAGAACTTCGAGAGGCCAGAGTTCTACATCTCAGCCAAGTCAGGTCAGGTTACTGCAGAATCTTTGGCACACCAGGTGTCTCGATAGAATTCATATTGTTCTCGAACGATTTTCTCTCGAATCCAACAAATTAGTAAGCAGATGGTTCGGTAAAAATACTCCTGGCTTTCATAATTATTATATCATCACGCTATTATAATAAGGAATGGGGCAGAATGTTTTTATGACATAATATGTAAACGTCTATTTCACACTATGATTTCATGGTAACTGTGGCTCAATGCGTCTGCGGTGGACTTATAACTTAGCTGAGTCGCGTTCGAATCCATCTAAAATGTAATTTTTCTTTTTTATGGTTTTTTATTTACTTTTGTTTAATTTTTTTATTTTATTGTGTATTTATTGTATTTTATTGTATTTATAGTTTTATTAGAAGTAAAATATAAATTCTATGCTTAGTATTCTATAGGTAATACATAAAATTAGGCTGTGTGACAGTAATAGTAGAACTTATTATATAATACTAGCTGTCCCGGCAAACTTCGTACCGCCAATTTTTCCCTGCACCCGTGGCGTCAGATCCCGTTCCCGCTGCACCATTTAGGGGGATGAAAAATAGATGTTGGCCGATTCTCATCGATACCGGATAAGCACAAAAAATTTCATCAAAACCTGTCAATCCGTTTCGGAGGAGTATGGCAACGAAAACTGTGACACGAGAATTTTATATATTAGATTATTAGCTCTATACAAAATTCTTCAATTCGGAGAATGAAAATGTGGTCCCCACCCGCCTGAGAAGTCATAAAACTGAAACTGGTAGCCCCCATCGATACCGATGCCACCACATCGGGGCAAGCGCAATATTGGAATCAAACCGATTAAAATTTAACAGAGGAATGGAGCATTGGGGGTATTCTGGGGTTAGGTACTCCAGTACACCTGCCTTGGTTACCTATCATAAATAGGCGGTCTCAACGTGAAGAGCAGGGATTGCTTCGGCCAGCCTAAGCTATCACCATCAAAGCCGCGCTCATGGAGGAAGTAAATCGTTGCATCTTCTAAGAAGCACATTAAGTATTCTGGGAGATAGTTGTCCCTATCGTATTACCGTCTCTACCATGGTGAATGTTCTGATGACCTATTGCAATTAGTTCCACCCTCTCCTTTCCTACACAGGATGCATGCAAGGCTCAGATCTCATCATTAAGACCTGAAATCCCTGCCAGCTCACGGTTTACTTCTTCCTACAGTCACGGGTCCTTAAAGGGGGGCGTGAAAAGGCTTCTGATGTTCCCATAAAGATGAGTGCCACCATTGTTAAGATGGTACACGTTTATAATGGTGAGCCTATTTCCGAGTCTTTGCCTGTAGCTTAACAGTCAGACAGCTTATCAGTCGAGGTGAAGTTAAATTGACGTGTCCTATATAAAAAAACTCCGGATCTTAAAAAGAAGAAAACATGTGTGGGCAGAGCAATACATTTATTGACCGCAAGATAAAGAAATGAAGTTCCGAACAGCTTGGTTCGAGGTCGCATTATTTCTACCGTATGTGACTGACGGAAGGAAGGAGAGATTAGTTGAAAGGCTCTTAATAGCTCTTTCACTCGCCGTGTTGCGGTAGAAATGGTAAAATACAGCCTGAGAGACAACGTCTTTATGCAACTGCAGACATTATACAATGTTAGTGACCTGATGACTACCAGCGCACGCCGCTGCGATATTATCTATTCCGTCTAATAAGTAGGTATCTAATAGTATATACGTAAATCTATCCCAGAAATGATAACAGTACGCCAGGAGAAGCCAACCTATGTGTTAGGTATATAAAAGATACCGCTGCTCCTAACCATAATTCAAAAACAAGTTATCTACTGGACATTGCATACGATATAATATTTATTAGACTAGCTAACCATAATTCAAAAACAAGATATCTACTGGACATTGCATACGATATAATATTTATTAGACTAATAGTAGTCTAATAAATATTATATCGTATGCAATGTCCAGTAGATATCTTGTTATTAGACTAATAGTAGTCTAATAAATATTATATCGTATGCAATGTCCAGTAGATATCTTGTTTTTGAATTATGGTTAGCTAGACTGCTAACCATAATTAGACTGCTACCTATAGAGTTAGCGATGCAAGGAGCTTGTGATATAGTACTCTGCGGATTATGGGATCAATGTGGTAAAGATTTCCCATGGTTCAATCTATCTATTCGAAACTAATTATGCAAGGTCACGCCCTATGGGGAATCGGAGACCGCGTAAGCCATCGGCTCAAGTTGTTGGGAATACTAATAAAGGCGGAGTGAAATTAAAATAATCTATTATAAAAAAAAGTGTGGTCAGCCTGTGAATCTATAATCATAATCATAATCATAATCATTTATTTCATTTGTTAACATAGGTTACAGTTGACAGTTGACAGAGTTAAATAAATGTCCGCTATGCTATGCCATATGGGCGTACAAATGCAGTAGTGTATACTGATACAAAATTATAAATGAATTTACGTCACAAGTCATCAATATTAGGTAGTTAATAAATAATGTCAATATAAAATTCCTCTTTAACCACCTCTCCTTAACCACAATAAGTTCATAAATTAAAAGTAAATATAAAAAAATGTCATATAAACAAACAAAATTCATTTTCATTGAAAAAAATATTTGATTGAATTATGTACTTATTTGAAATGTCATTTTAGCAGTAAAAAAAATATTAATAATAAAAATAAAAAAAGACTACCGTATCTATGTCAATAATTTGTCATTGATGTATTCTTCCACGGAATAATAACATTTTCCAGCAATAACCGTTTAATTTCACTCTTGAACTCATTAAAATGTGTTGTTTGTAGAATAGAATTAGGTAGGTGGTTGTACAATCTAGCAGCCATGCAGAATACACTTTTGTTAAGATATGCCGTCGTATTTGTGGGACAAGATATCTTTAAGTGATGTCTTTTACTGTTGAGATTTCTAAAAAGTTGCATGTTTTTTCTCACAAATAACATAGTTTCCATAATATAGATGGACGGTAAAGTTAAAATTTGCAGGCTAATAAAACTGGCTCTACAACTGTCCATAGTTTTCAACCTGCATATAGCTCTTATGCACTTCTTTTGGGCCCTAAATATGTTTTCAACGTTGGTTGAATTACCCCAAAATATAACACCGTAATTTAACAGCGGAAACACATATCCGTAATACGCTGTTATAGTAGTCGATGTACTGGCTGTTTTAGATAGCATATATAAAGAGTAAGAGTGTCGATTTATTTTAGAGCATAATATCTCAAGATGACTTTTCCAATCTAGCCCATCATCTATATTTAGTCCTAAAAATTTAGTTTCTTGGACATGTTCTATTTGTGTTCCGTTATATCGTACGTCCAAGTTTGTTAGTTTGTTAGTCCTATTTTTAAATGTCATTATGCAGGTCTTATTTAAATTAATTTTCAAATTATTTGCTGTCAACCATTTGATAGAATCGTCCAAAGTACTGTTCATTTCATATTCAACTTTTGTTTTGTTATTGCCAGTAAATACAACTGTACTGTCATCTGCAAAGAGTACAGTCTTATAGTTAATTATTTTTGGAAAATCGTTAATATAAATAATAAAGAGAAGCGGTCCTAGCACGCTACCCTGAGGCACCCCAAAAGCAATTTTTCTCTGTCCTGACGAGTAATTTGTTAGTTGTTTAGTAGAACTACATATTCTAGAGATTTGCGTTGTTTGTATTCGGTCAGTTAGGTAAGATTTAATCAATTCCAACACATTTCCCCTCACTCCATAAGCATACAGTTTATCCAATAGAATTTTGTGATCCACATAGTCAAATGCCTTGGTTAGATCCATAAAAATGGCGGAGGCTTGGTTCTTTTGGTCTACTGCGGTCATAATTACGCTAAGAAAGTTATAGATTGCAATATTGATATTCTTGTTCTTTCGAAATCCGACTTGTTCGTCAGCTAATAAGTTATTAATTTCAAAATAATTGTATAGACACTCGTGGATAACCCTCTCAAATATTTTTGATATGACAGGAACTAGAGCTATGGGTCTGTAACAACCCATGTCAGTTTTGTTGTTCTTTTTAAAAAGGGGTTTGACTATAGTAATTTTCAAATCATTGGGAAATACGCCGTGAGATATGCATAGGTTAATTAAGTGACTTAAAATGGGTGATAACTTGAAAGACACGTGTTTTAATATTTTTGTTGAAATTTCATCGTATCCAGTACTTTTTGTCGTTTTCAGATTCAGTATGATTTTATCGATATCTGCAGGAATAATAGGAGGCATAAACAAAGAGTTAGATTTTTTACTGAAACTTATTTTGGGTGTAGTTTGCTCTAATTTTTTTACTTGATCAACGAAATAGTCGTTAAACGAGTTTGCAATTTGTGTAGGATCGCTAATAACTTCGTCATTCAATATAATGCTCCGTATATATTCCCTGGGAACATTGTATCTATTTTTATTAATTATAGCCCAGGTAGCTTTACATTTATTTGCTGCGTTATTAATAAAGTTGTCATTTTGCGATATCTGTGTCAATTTTAAAATCCTATTGAGTCTAGACGATAGGTTTTTAAAAGTTTCTTTATTTTGATGTGTACGGTTTTTTAGATATTGCCATAAGAGTTGGCGCTTTCGTTTACAACATAGTCTTATACCTTTTGTAATCCATTTTGGACGTCTTTTTGCTGTAATTTTAACACGTACTATTGGAAAGCATAGATTATAAAATAATCTGAACCACTCATAAAATTTACTAAAAGCGGTATTAGGATCTTGACAATCGTACACTTCCTGAAAACTGAGTGACTCCAGGCACTCTTTCAATTTTGTGATATTTCTTAGTGAATAGTTTCGCTTTTCAACGTACCAATACTTATATAAGTTAACACGTTTTACGGGTACTGTAAATAACTGTCCAGTATGGTCAGATAGTGAAAACTCAAGTACCTCGTGTGAGCAATAACCTGTATTGTAAAATACATTGTCTAAACATTTTCCACTAATCAGCCGTGTAGGTTGATTAAAGCCTGTTTTTAAATTGAAGGACCACAAAATCTGCATGAATTCAGTGCACCCAGAACTTTTGTTCAGTATATCGATGTTAAAGTCACCGCACAGTATTATTTTCTTTTTACCGTAGCAGAAAGCAGTTAACAAGGAATGAAATGCAGTAAAAAAATTATTCAAGTCTTCTACACTATATCTCGGTGGTCTATATATACATATCACAAAAAATGTTGTGTTCTGGAAGCACTATATCGGAGCATTCCATTATATTTTCAATCGAGTGTTTATCAATGTCTTGGATTGGGTCAAATAATAAAGTGTGGTTAACAAGTATGCACGATCCTCCACGACGCTTACGCCTACAGAATATAGAACCAAGGGTAAAATTTGGTACACTCAACAAGTTTCTATCATCACTTACCATGTTATGTTCCGTTATACAGAGTACACCAATATCCCTATTCTTACGTTCGAACGACTCGAGAACTACAGTAAGCAGGTCCAACTTTGACATCAGTCCATCTATATTTTGGTAATTCGAATCAACTTCAGTGCAAATATTTATGTGCATGAATATTTAGGTATATTTGTCTGGAAATATCACGCATGTACCGAGCGCCATCTAGTGATATCAAGCTGAACTACTACGTCACTATGAATCCTGAATCGCGAAAGTGAAGTTCTTGCGCTGGTACGATACATACACAACATCGCAACGACAATCGGTGGGCCGCGGCCCGCCAGGCGTCATCACGTTGCCTGGTCGGAGGATTCTCGTTTTAAGTTGGAGGAACATCGCACCTCGTTCCTCCACATTTGCATTGGTTTTTTATTTTATGGAATAGGGAGGCAAACGAGCAGATAGATCGCCTGATGGTAAGCGATCACCGCCGCCCATGGACCACCAGAGGAGTCACAAGTGCATTGCCTTCCTTTTAAAAGAGAGTACGCTCTTTTCTTGAAGGTTTGATGGTCGTAATGGTTCGGAAATACCGCTGGTTTAATGGGTAAGGTAATTTAATTCATTCCACGGTTTAATTGTGCGAGGCAGAAAGTTTCTCAAGAAACGCACAGTTGTGGACCGCCAACTATCCAGCTGTTTCTATGTATGTATTTACAATAAATGTATTTTTTCCTTTTTAGTGGGCCAAGGTTTGCGTTCGTATTCCAAGTTTAATCCGGTCCAGCATACCATTACCCACAGTTTTCGTCTTTGTGGAGCATTATACTCCCAATAAGTTAAGGGAACTGGAACTTATAAATGAAAGACGGCGAGTTGAACAGGTTGGTGATTTCGCAGATGGGGCTGCAGTTAGAATTTTACCAGCGAACAAATTGGTGAATGACAACAACTCTAAGATGATAGCTCAACTATTTTACTGAGGATCTTGTCAACGGTGCAATGCGGATTGTGTGTACGTTTAGGTGGTCTGCTCTGCGTCGCGTTCGGTCAGAATCCGACGAGTTACCTGATGCAGTGTTTATTAAATTCGACGATGATACTATTAGCACTAGATTGAAAAGTAGTGATAGCTTAGTTGCAATTGCAACAAAAGGCTATGGGGATGTGGAAAGAAGAATCCTTTGATCTTGAGCTGGGCTGTAACGGTTCATAAGCTTCAGGGCACCACATTAAATAAAGCGTTAATTGACTTAGAAAATATATTTTTTAATAAAGGTCAAGTGTATGTTGCTTTAAGTGGACAAGACAAGTGGAGCCACCTGTTACCCCAGCAGAAGGCCACGGCAGCAGCGCGCCTCCTGTCGAGGAGTGCCAAACCGTAAGGGACGGCCCTGGGCGAGCCGTGGTGCACGGGATATGTCGAAGACAACCTCACCTCCGGCTTAGCAATACGACCCTCAGTCGGCGTACGGTTTTATTCGGTTCGAGTCCGACATAAACCGTTCCCTTCCGGCTCCGGCGGGGGATCCGAGGAGATTTCCGCACGATAAAAAAGACCACCTCAAGAGTAGATATACCCTTTTATAAACATACTTATTATTATTATTAATTGAGGAATTGTCTCGGTTTCACTCTGAAATTTCGTGATTATCTCAGGAGTAACATCAACCCTTACGAGTATCACATTAGCCCTACATACTACTGCCTAGCTTCCATCGATCAATTGCAGTCCTGGCCCCTAACTCCTAACCGTTAAGGAGTTCTATAGCTTCACTATCAACACAGCAGCATCAGAAGTTGATTCAAGCATATCTCACAAGCAACACGTTAGCCCTATTTAGTAGTATACTAAATATTTATCACCCACCAATGGCAGTACTATCTCCCAACTCCTAACCGTTAAGGAGTTCAGTAGCTTCATCATCAGCACAGCAGCATCAGATGTTGACACTCTAAAGCATATACCTGAGTAAGACATTATTACGTAACAAAAGCACCATACGCAAACGTTAAGGAGTTCTGTAGCTTCACTATCAGCACAGCAGCATCAGAAGTTGATTCAAGCATAACTCACAAGCAACACGTTAGCCCTACATACTACTAAATATTTATCATCCACCAATGGCAGTACTGTCTCCCAACTCCTAACCGTTAAGGAGTTCAGTAGCTTCATCATCAGCACAGCAGCATCAGATGTTGACACCCTGAAGCATGTACCTGAGTAAAACATGAATACGTAACAAAAGTACCATACGACCATACAATTTTCGATAGTTGCCCTCAATTTCTCCTGGATCCCATCATCAGATCCTGACCTGGTGATGATCCTGACTTGAAATCCGTCTATAATTGGCGGAGATATCGGTGAACATACATAAAAAAAAAAAATATATTATGTATACAGACGAATTGAGAACCTCCTCCTACCTGGTGAAAATGGGACCACCTCAGAAGTGAACCCTATCCAACAAAAAAATAAAACTTGAAATCCTTCTATAATTGGCGGAGATATCGGTGAACATACATAAAAAAAATATATATTATGTATACAGACGAATTGAGAACCTCCTCCTTTTTCGAAGTCGGTTAAAAAGAAAAGAATTTCATTATATTCCATATTGTGTAAACGTTGAGGTCTTTACTTGTAATATCTTAAACTTCTAAAACTTACCTAAAATATTTAAAACTCAATGTTACACTCTAATGACTCTAAATACTTAATTCTCATCATCTCACAATGGCTGCGTAAGCCTCTCTCATAGACAGTCTCTGCCAACAGTCCAAATAGGAGCAATTAGTATCGACAGATCGTTCATTAAGGCGCTTTCAAAGCCCGTATTCTTTCACCAGTAAGCCTTTATGAATATGGTGCCGCGTTAATTGCCGAATCAATGGCGGCTATTGACGTCGTTGTTGGACTATTCAATAAAATGATCTATTCAATGTTGTTAGAGTTGTTGTTTAGAAGAGAGGGCAATAGTTTAAGGGTATTAAATCTGACGAGTGAATACAGGAAGGGAATTTTGAGGCCCGTATTAAACCGCCACTAAGCCGCGAATCGACACTCATAATGACATTAGAACAGTCATCTAGAATACAATCTGTTATCAGATCTAATTATAAATCGAGATTCAGAAATGAGTATTGCTCTGAAATACAGGCTTTAGTCTAGGTTTTGGCGTGTTGGTAATTTTCATTCCAACTGTCTTATTATTCTCTGTTATATGCTCAATTTTCTGTGCAAATAGTTTTAGCAAACCTGATATCCGTGTATATTATTCTACCGTATACTTAGGTAAGATGAAATCAGTGAAAATTTTCAAATACATCAGGAAAAAGAAGCGGTCAAGTGGGACTTGAACCCACGACCTTTCCCTTACAGGGGGAATGCTCTTCCAACTGAGCTATTGAGCCACTCCTGAATCACTTTAAATTTCCCTTCTCTTTATATCCTTCTCTTTTTTTTAAGGGCGTCAGTGAAGCCATCTACCAACTTTCTTACGAACTGTTGGAACCAATGAATGATTTTTCAACCATTTTTAAACATTAATTTTTTATATTATATTTATAATATTATATAGCATTTATTATGCTAACATTTTAAATTCGATTTTTTTTTATTATATTTATGAACTATCCCTGAGACTAAAAGCTGTGCTAAAAGGTTGCAGAATCATCTCATCATCAGAACAAAACAAACCTTTCCTCGGAAACTGAATGACTGTATTAAAGAATTACTTATGATAGTAGTAAAAACAAACTACCATAGGTAACAGGATTAGCAGAGGTGATGTCAATTGATGCAGTAACTTTGGGAGAATTGGTGCCATAGTCATAAAAACTGCGTAGTTTCCGAAGAATTGTGAGAATTAACGAATGCTTGGTGTAATCGTGCCTGTTAAGGATAGTGGTGATAAAACAGAATGGTCTGTTTGATTCCGTGTCGGCTTGGGGATGAGCCGATTCACTTAATGCTGAATTAAAGTCAGAGTTCGATTCAGGTTTGTGAATCTTTTTCTGGAACAGTGTAGTTAAACAAGATTGAGGTGTTTTTGTTTTTTTAGAAATGGATCATAATTAGTTACTACATCCAAATATATGCTCCCGATGAGGTTATGGTGCTGGCGGAATGCCAATGCTTTTTTACATAAAAGGACACGTCAATTTGACTTCACCTCGCCTAATGGTAAGCTAAAGGTAAAGTCTCGGCAAGTGGGTCACCATTATAAACACGTACCATGTTACCAATAGTGGCACTCAGCTTGACGGCCTCATTAAATGCGTTTTCACGCCCCGCTTATACAAATGATGTCTTAGACTTAGTTGCATACTACCTGCTACAGTAAGAGGTTTCCGTCAAATTTAACATTAACAGTAACAATGACTAACGATTTCAGCTTAATGTGTTGTACCAGTGTATTACTAGTTCGGTTAAAGTTATCAGGGTTGCAAGTCAAATGAGACATTATTTACGTCAAATTCCTTGTCATTATTTTTTTGCTGTTGTCATTAATTGCTGTCAGTTCTTATGTCGATCAGTTGAGATATCAAATGAAACTCCTTTTTTGACAGATTTTAACCAATTTAACGTTAACAATGACAATAACGCAGAGCGGCTGGTGGGGAGTGGAGGAGGACTGCCGAAGACCGGGCTAAGTAGCGGGTCATGGGAGAGGCCTATGTCCAGAGGTGGACTGCCGCGGGCTGATGATGAATGACAATAACCAGCCGAACGTGGTCAGTTACGGTTAGCGTCAAGTCTTGACGTAATATTAACTGTCTTAATGTTAAAGTAAGATGGTGCAACCCAGTCTTACAGTTAATAGGTCAGAGTCAATCAAAATAAGAAAATCTCGGGCTTCAAAATGCAAGCTTAGGAAAGCAACTAAGAAATTATCATAAAAATGAATATATATTTCTATACTAGCTGTTACCCGCGACTTCGTCCGCGTTTAGTTCGGAATAGCTCAAACTCATTATTAAACATGGTGGAAGATTTTCATCCCAACTGGAACGGAAGTACTGGAGATAGTGAATTTTACGCAAAGGAAACATTTGTTTATTTAAAAAAAGAAACAAACTGTATTCAAATCATTTCGAAAACTCGCTTGACATCATCCACCTTGTATTTTTAAATTAAATATTATGAAGACAGTCTTTTGAGTGACTGACTTATAAATACAGGGCTCAACTACTGAAAACTACGAAAATTGACAGACTTCTTCTATGGGCTTGGCAAATATTGCGGAAGAATTTTGAAAAATTCAACATTTTGCTGACGAAATCATTATCAAGTATGTGATGAACATTGTTATATGTGGACTTGGTAATGTTCACCATTTTTAATGATTTGAATATTCTTCCTTCCTCCCAAATTCTTAAAACATGCTGCCACCACTTACGAACTGAACAAATTAAAATAAGTACATCAAGTATCACACAATATAGTTTCAAGAAAACCCGGTGCCTTGCACGCCCTGAGCAGTGAGCAGTCGTTCTCTTTTTTGCCGAGCCAATGGTGTGTAGTTCCAGTTTTATGATAAATTCCATCGACCACAGTCACATCGTTGTTCATTGCTTTACACACAGGTAGAGAAGAGGGGCGCAGTGGGCAAGAGAAGAGAGAGTGTCATATAGCCTCATTTTGCTATATATTACTTGTATTGGTAAGCTTGGTTCCAGCAGATGATGTAGATACTTCCAAATTGATACTGGAGTTGATGTCCACGTGGCGGATTTTTTGGTCTGATGAAATTTACCGGAACTGAGTGTTTCTCTGCCCACATTCAGTCAACTTAAGTTAGTCTCGAAAAAACATACTAGAAGAAATGTTATTATTCTCAAATATGGAATCGTACCTATGATTTGCATCAACCTGAATATTACACTGTGAGTCACTTCTATTCTCGTTAGAGGGTCAAACAAATTCACAATAAGTCTGAGTATATTTATCAGCCAATTTACATTTGCTTACACTATTTTTTTTTATGGTCTCGCTGTACATTTTTGATTTAGTAGTGTAGTCAACACGTAGTATGTCTTTTAGTAGATTACGACACATTATTGTTGTAAAGTGTAGATAATTAGGAACAAAGCGCATATAATTCATATCTACGTAAGTTACATCGTCAAATTGGTTACATATAAATTTTAGTTCATAGTTAAGTTTATTAGGATTTAGGTAACGATTGTATGGTACCTCGCTTATTATAATATTAGTGTGACGGACTGTAGGCAACCAGCTTATAAGAGAATTTTTAAGTTCATACGGGTTGTTATCATTAATACCCTCCAATATCACCACAAAGTCACTTTTGCTTAGAGTCCCTAGTTCTTGTTTCACTGAATTAAGGATGTTATGGAGTTTCGCAGCTGGCTTCCAATAGACTGTCACTCGAAATTTATCACCTAGAAGTTTTTGTAATGCAGTGCGAACATTTTTCCCACGTTGATCAGCAAGAATAATTACCTTCTGCTTCCCCTGCAATCGTTCTGCGTCTCCCCTCTTCTCAGTCTGGCATTCTGTCGTAAAGAGTTTTTTGCATATGTTTGATCTTGACTGAGTGTGACATTCTGTATCGACAAACTTTGAATCGAGATTATGCCTTAGAGATAAATCTTTTAAATTATTGCTGATTGTTTTTACAGCGTTCAATGTTAATTCCCTCGGTGATGTTCTGGGTAAACCTGGTTTTAAGGTAAATGAATGAATTTGACGTTGATATTGTGGTGAAAAGAACCTCATAGGTTTATTCCTATTTTTGGTTTCCTGTATTCCGATCGATTTTAATAATTTTATTTTATTTTCACAGGTTTTTAGTTGAGTTTTAAGTGTACTATTTTCAATGTTCAAATTATCGATTTCAGTTGTCGCAATTTGTAGTTCTGTTTTTAGTTTATATATTTCGTCTTTTAATACACTTAGGTTTTCGTTTGTATTTGGTAGACTTTGGAATGACACGTCCATGTCACATTAATTATCGCTCAATAACGTTATGTTTATTTGATCTTCTTTGCTTCATATTTACATATTCAAGTTCATTCTCCATGTTTTTGTATTGACTACAGAAAACAACTCCCAAAAAGTGAAACTTGTCAAACTGAGATTTGAACTCAAGACCTCAGAAACACAAATCGGTAACACTACGGCGGGACCAAAGCAGCAGTTAATGTAGTCGACGAAAGTGGTGAATACTTCTAAGTGTGATTCTGTAGTTCCTATTTTTGTCGATTGTGGGTACTGTTTTATCTTTTACTTTATATCTGAGGTTGATAATAGATTTGAAATAAAAATGTTATGTCACGGTTTCCTTGTAACTCGTTATTATTCCACTATTTCACTGTATTATAATGTTAAAACACCATTCTTTTTATTGCTGGTATATTTTCGTTAATGATTTATGATGTAGAAGTTTATTTATATTCGAATTATTGTTATTTTTTTCATATATGTTTAGAACACCGTTTCTTCACTTTAAGATAATAAGTTTGAATGATAACACTGTCACAGGTGATATGCAATATAATACATGGTTTGAACACATTTTAAACCATAAGAGACGTATTTAAGTATTTAAAATTTAATAATTTTACAGAGCCGATGTTTACACCGTGTTTGACAGATGTCAATTTTCAATTTTCGCAAATAGCTCCCATCATTAATTACTTTATGGTTTAACATTGAAATGATAAGTTTTGGAGAACTAAGTATATTCGTAAGATCAGTATTGGATATCTATACAAATAAAATTACTTGTCCCGACTGACTGATTCATAAACGCTGGACCTATAAACTTAAAATTTTGACAGTAGATGCATTTTATGATGTAAGCATCCACTAAGAAAGGATTTTTGGAAATGCTGCTACTAAAGGGGTAAAAATAAGGGATGGAAGTTTGTATGAAAGTCGGTAGTAGTAACTTTCATAAACCTGTGTCTGAAATAAATGAACACGTATATCAGCTTTTTCTAAAGTTAACTACTGTAAGGGTAAAATAGGTGATAAACGTATGGAAAGTTCATTATTTAGGTCACTATCAAATATAGAATACGAAAATTTGCCGGACGAAGCCGGGACGGGTCAGCTGTTAAATTATATTAATATTAATCCTGCTAATCCTATCTTACTTCCTACTAATCGTGCTGATATAAATAATATATAACTTTGTGATGATGTTTGTTATTCAATGACACTCCAACGGCTGAACCCATTGGTAATGGGAACGGAATCAAAATGCCAGGAAGCGTAGCCGCGGGCAACAGCTAGTAATATGTAAATATTTTACTCCTTAAAAGCTAGCTATAAGCTCGGACCAAAGCAATTGAATAAAAAAATGATCTGATAAATATCATATCTAAGTCAAGAATTATGGTCAGAGCATGTATGTACTGTGAACATTGGGTTCCTAACACAGAATATTTGCCTGTACAAATGTCAGCACATCACAAATGCCGAAATCCACAAGCAATTGAGAATTGAAAACCGTGGAGGAGGAAATTGAGGTTTCCACACAAATATATAAAAAACGGCTGGAAAGTCAACCAAACTTAGTTGCAGCGTGCCTTATTAAGCGCAGCTACCAAAAACGCCCTAGAAGGAAGGACGTTGTTTAATAACCTTCCTCTACGAAAATTATGAGTGGATGTGTGTGATCGCTGGAGGATACCCTCGAACTGACAAATCTACACAACATATCTGCTTATGGTAGTCTACTGATAAAAAAAAAAATGTTAGCAACGCTTTGGTGCAAACCTGCTGATATAATAAATTTTACTGCTCAAAGGCGTACAATACATACAATTGTGCGATTAACCGTTGTGTTCACACGTATGTACGAATTGTGGGTTCATAAAACAGAACAATATAAAAATAATATTTTTAGGCACAAAATTATTACTAGAATTTTGTCCATATCTCTTTTACGGGACTCGGAGCGTGAATTTTTATACATTTTATATTATGGAATGAATTTACTGCCCAAAATATTACGCTCAAACAGCACTTTATGCAGGGTATATTAAACAGCTAATTATTATTTAGATAAAAGAAAAAAATGCGGTTATTATAAGCTTGCTCACAGACCCAAATTATTTACTGTCTGAATGACAGTATATCATTTAAGTCTGTTACATATTTATGACTTCAACTCTCTGCAGTCATGTTATTATGTTTAATTTCCTCGATTTATGAAGAAGGTAAATTCTCATTCATTGTATCGTAGGTTAGGACCACCATTGCCACTCTGACGTACAGAACAATCAGCGAATATATCGGTAATTTGTTCACTCACTAACTTTTAAGAACATTGTGGCACTAATATCATTCAGGATTTTTGACATTTTATTATGTATACAACCATTTTGCTGTATGTATACAACCTTTCATTCAAGTTATAAAAAATATAACTTCAAAAAAAACATTCGACAGCCCTTAACAATAAAAAAAAAACTGCAAAAACAGGTATACCAACCTTTAAAAAAATATGACAACGGAAAACCTCGTTGAAGAGTGTTATCGCATACGGCCTGATCCACCGTTTAGTAGATAAGCCGTAAGTATTGCCTGAATGAAGAGCCTCTTTTTCACTAATCTCTTTATCTGGAGGCGGGAGCTTCCGGCTGAGTCTTTAGCTCTTCACAGCCTGTTTTTTGTTCAGATAAGAACTGTTTTTTCTGAATGCTGAATTGAGTTTAGCGTGAGAGATGTGAATGATGTAATCGTGTTTTTATTTTGGTTTTGGAACTGTGAGGTGAAAATTACTTTGTAAATTGAAAATAATTGTTAAATTAATTACTTTGCTGTACCTATTTATATTACTACAACTTATATTTTGTCACTTTTCAATTTATGACCAGCTCTGCTCATGTCCGGACTCCCTGGTAGTCGTTATTTCCGTTGGAATTTCTCTTTTATAACCATAAAGGTGTTTTCGTTCTTGATTTTTGTTTGTTTGTAGCGAATTAGAAATCTACTGTGCACCCGTTAGAAGCCGGGCGGGCTTCAGGTAATACCTATACATAAGCGTGGGTCTTTACATCGTGATATAAAAAGCTGAATACCAAAACTCGGTTCTAAACATTCATTCCTATTCAGTACAACAACGAGCAAATATTGTAAAGACATTACTCCGAAACAATCCCTACGGCCTATTCAAACTCACTTAAGTCCGACCACGTCGAACTTCCAAGTACTATTATGACGAAAAGTACTAAAAAGTCTGCGAACATTTGAACCATTTTTAAGCACATTACGATTCCGTCCTCACGCGCAACGTAAAGTCAGTGCTTATAAAAATAAATCGACAGGTCTTTGAGTCTCGCAGTGTATCGGTGTAACGACGTACGTGCGCAGAAAGCTTGACGAAGCGAACTTGTAAATTACATTTGGTAGTGGAAGCACGACTCGCGGCTTTAGTTGTCACTACTTTGAGGAATAGGTTAATTTGCACAAATCTAAAGATTCATAAATTATGTAGGTACAGTCGGCGATAGCAGTCGTTAAACAAACCAGGCTATAAATCACCTTAGCTCTAAGAGGGCAGTACTTCTTCGGCCATTTATGCTTAATAAAGCAAAGCTCTACGTTTATCTAAGTTTGATTGAGGTTTAGATCTGTCGCTTATTTAAAATTACGTCGTTTATATAAGTAGTGAGTTATTGGGCATTCTACCCCACCTTAGTTCCTTCGGTTATCTTCGATAACCTCAGTCACGGTGGGATAGAATGCCCAATAACTCTTTGTAAACTCATTTACCTAAGCCAACGTTCCACATTTTAATGCCGTTCATTACACTACCGTTCCGTCGGCTCTCTGCGATCCCCTGCGTCGTAATTGCGTTGAAAGATGCTCTGTTAGTTAGCGATAGAGTTATTTCATAAACAGTACAGTCTTACGTTTGCCTATTGCGTTGTCTGTAAGCAGTTTGGTTTAACTATTTACGGTTATAAATACATAATGTCATAATTACATCTGTTCATAACCAGTCCGTCAGCATTGCATCAAACATGAAATTCATTAAACAAGCAAAGTCGTTACAGATTAGTTTAATCTGTAATGATTTACCAAAAATCAAGTTAGGCCATGGAGAATTATTACCGAATACAGTACGTTGCATCATTTGCGGACCATCAAATTGTGGAAAAACCAATTTGTTAATTGGTCTCCTTTTGCACGAAAATGGATTGACATTTCAAAATGTTTATGTATATTCTAAAACTCTATATCAACCAAAGTACATTTTTTTAGAAAAGGTTTTACGAGGAGTACCAGGAATCAGTTTTCAGAAATATCAGGCAAATGATGACGTTATGAAAGTTTCAGATGCAAAACCTAATTCAGTGATTATTTTTGACGATGTAGCATGTGAAAATCAAAGTAATATGCGTGATTATTTTGCCATGGGGAGACATAAATTGATTGACAGTTTTTATTTAAATCAAACATATAGCAAAATACCTAAACAACTAATAAGAGATAACGCTAACTTAATTGTGCTTTTTAAGCAAGACGAAATTTGTAACCGCTGAACGTGTCAGACGGACTACTCACCGGCTGACCCAGCAGAGTGATGCACGAGCTCTATGGGATCCCAGGGCGCCTTTTATCAGAGGAGAAAAGTGTGCGTGCGTGTGGGAGACCAGGGAGACTTCAGAGAAAACAACTATTACCTCTGTTGTACATACATATATTACTAAGAGATAAAATTATACAAAAGAGGATTATAGACAATAGAGTTACATATAGAAATACAAAAATGAGTATATCTTCACCAGCTGCACCACGGTGACCTGCTTGCAGTAGGTAGCCAGAGTGTTATGGCTAGTAGCTGTAGTACACCTCGGTCAACCCACCGTTGACACAGTTATTTCTTGCAGGGTGAAGTGATACAGATATATAGGAAAGTTACATAAATTTAATAGAGAAAAAGGGAATACGTGACCCCGGTTGTCGGCCTGCTCGGCGTCTGCGCACGTCTCTTGCCGCACTCTCGACCAGCCAAGGTGCTTCACGTCGAGGTTACAGGCTTGCGCCGACAGCGGTTGGGAACTCGACCACAGAACACGCTGAGAAGGGGTTTGAGGACCAAGGTGTCCTCTAATCCCGTACTAGGAACCCTAAGAACGAAATAACACTAAGAATCGTCTAGATTGCAGAAGGCTGTCGATAAATACAAGTAAAAACACTTACCAAAAACTGGGCAACAAAGAATTTAGTTAAGTATAAAGTATTTTCCAAGACACAGCAATACAAACGTTCCAGTCACAATTCAGAGAGTAAAAAGGATTTATATTTAGCCGGGGCCGCAGTTTTATACCCCTATCATTCGAAGGTTCTCGAACACACTTTTTTTTAAGTTAAATTAGTGCGAACGATGATCAAAAACACCAAATCACGGTCGAAATCCTAACAACTTTAATATCACCCAGCTAAGTAGGAATCAAACAGAGTACATCAACCTTTTGACTTGGTTGGATCATACTCACATTCTTTCCTTGAATACAACGATTCTGAGCACGCAGAATTTGAACCTGTTTAATTTAACTGAGGAAATTTAATTTTAACCTAAATGAGATAGCCTATAATTAAACAATTAATTTTCCCATTTAGGTGCTATGAGTATTTCTAATTTCATATAATTAAAACATAAAAGAAATCGAACGCCATCTAGTGCTTAGCTAGTACAAAAGTTCCTACACCGAGGCACCGACTAACGGATGTGAGCACCACTGAGACTGCCATAGGTGGCGCTAGTAGTAATCAAATTACAGTAGATAAAATCTAATGTTACACCACCCCTTCCCTCACAGTATTCCCTGCGTAGTATGCGCAGGGAATATCAGCGACAGGATCTCAACTGAGAGATATCAAAATAAATTCCAAAACTCGCGATGACCACACTAGTTGTGAAGACCACGAACTCCAAACAAACAACCACGAACCTAACAGCTAACTAAAGAAACCAAACAAAATCACATTACTAAGCCAAGCACTCTAGAAGTGTCACCCTATTAACTGCCCGGATCACTGTATGCCCTTCATATAGGTTAGTGAGTAGGCTTAGGGTGGAAAGATACCGATCGAAGCACAGTGGCACTCCCACGATCAGCCGAGTGACAGAGAGACGGCACCGACAGAAGAAGGAGAAGGATCAGAAGGCTGTTCCTCCTCACTGTACTTCAAAATATCCTTAATGTGATAAACTCCCAGATCCTTACCATCCAAATCCGACAGTTCATATACTAAAGGCGAGCGTTTGGCGGTTACAATGCATTTCATAAATTTAGGCGCCAGCTTCGCAGTAAAGTTCTTGGCCTTGTTAGACAAATAGAAGGTTCTTTTGTACACAATCTGTCCCACTTTCAGTTCCACATGCCTTTTTCTGAGGTTGTAGTATTTTTCGTTACGCCGGTGAGCAACATCTAAGTGTTTTCTCACCTGGTCGTAGATACGATGTAATTCCTTCAACCTCTCACCAAAGGACACTGGACTATCAATGGAGACAGTGTTAGGATGGCAAGGAATCTCTTTCTGCCTATAAAGAACTCCATCCCCAATGAATTCCCTACCGTGAACAAGAAAATACGGACTGAAATGAGTGGCTTCGCTCACAGCAGTGTTTAGAGCACACTGGAGTTCTACGAGGTTCTCGTCCCATTTCTTGTGGTGCGACTTCACGTAGCAAGAAATTCCCTGAACCACGTTGCGAATAGCTCGTTCTGCCTGGTTGGTCTGCGCGTGGTATCTGGGGTTATAATAAATGTTAGGCACATTGTACTTAAGTAGTAAGTCCTTAAATTGTTTACTCACAAATTGTGGGCCATTATCCATATAAATGGTTTTGCATACCCCGTGGACTAGGAAAACATTCTTTTCTATGAATCTCGCGACTGCAACGCCTGTAGCCATCCGTATAGGACTCAACATGACAAATTTGCTAAAGTAGTCCGAGACCACAATCAAGTGAACATTTCCCTTGCTGGAAGTAGGAAATGGACCCAGTAAGTCAACAGAGATGGCCTCAAACGGTCTAGACACCCGCTTTGGATTACCCATGAGGCCAGGGCGAGATGTGTTCACAGGTTTGTACTGCTTACATGTCTCGCATTTGCCTACATATTCCTTAACGCTCTCGTACATCTTAGGCCAATAATAGTTGAGAGCGAGGCGTTTATGGGTTTTCCATACGCCACCATGGGCACTGAGTATGTCGTCATGGTACTTGGTGAGCAGGGGCAACCTGTCCTCCAACGGTACCACCAGCTTCCAATCAAAATCAGAGGTCAGAGAGTATTTATTTTTTGATAATCTGAAAAGACGGTTATCACGTATATCAAAGTTGGGAAAATGCCTAGGGTTCTTTTTCACACTGTTCAGAGTGTGGAGATACCAAGAGTCCTTAGTAACGCTGGTGTCGATTGTGTCAATTTGAATTCGTGAAAGAGCATCAGGTACCACATGGTCCTTACCCTTTCGATGTTCTATATCGAAGTCAAACTGACTCAACCTCATGCTCCAGCGCGCAAGGCGGCCTGTCGGATTCTTCAGTTTGTGGAACCACAGGAGTGAGGCGTGGTCAGTAACCACAGTGCATTTCTGTCCTTCCACGTACTGCCTGAACTGTTCCAAAGCAAAGATCACAGCCAGGAGTTCTCGCTCAGTGGTACTGTAGTTGACTTCGTTCTTGTTGAGTGAACGACTACAATATGCGACAGGGTGCTCCACTCCCTCATGTGTCTGCGTCAGTACAGCAGCCACAGAGAAGGATGACGCGTCGCTGAGAATCCTAAAAGGTAGTGAGTAATCAGGCATTTTCAAAATAGGAGCGGTGACCAAAGCGGCTTTCAGCAGATTGAAAGACTCTTCAGCTTCACGCGACCACTCAAAATTTATATTCTTAGAAGTTAATTTACATAAGGGTTTACTAATCTTAGAAAAATTATTCACGAAACGCCGATACCACCCAGCCATACCCAGGAATCTTTTCACCTCCTTAGCGTTGGAAGGTGTAGGATAGTTGAGAATGACATCAACTTTACCTGGGTCTGTCCGCAGGCCATGCTTGTCGACAAAATACCCGAGGTACTTCAATTCGCTACGACAGAACTGCGATTTTCGCATGTTGATCGTGAGACCCGCATCCTTAAGGCGCTGATAGACTCTATTTAAGAGGTCCACATGCTCCTCAAAGGTGCTGGCCACAACGATTATGTCGTCTTGAAAGGAGAACACTCGGTTATCGAACTCTGGGCCAAATAGACGGTCCATGAGGCGTTGCATCGAGGCGGAAGCACCTACAAGTCCGAAGCACATCACGTTGTAGTGAAAAAGGCCTCGCCTGGGGACAGTGAAGGCGGTCTTCTCGGCGGATTGGGGCGAATCAAACGGAATCTGCCAATACGCCGCACTTAAATCAATAGAAGACAAATATTTTGCATTATTGAGATGGTCTAAAATTTGGTTGATGTAAGGTAACGGATACGCATCGCTTTTAGAAACAGAATTGAGCTTCCGAGAATCAAGGCACAATCTCAGGTCTCCGTTCGCTTTCTCCACCATCACCACTGGTGAGTTCCATGCGGACTGAGACGGGGTCACTACTCCCATCTCCAGCATCCGATCTAGTTCCTCTTCCAGGGCTTTCTGCTTCAAGGGAGAGAGCGGGTAATACCGTTGCTTGATTGGCTTACTATCGCCCGTATCTATAGTATGATGCGCCAGAGATGTTCGACCTAGACCCACCTTGTCCGTGTTGATGGTATCAAATTTCTCAATAATGCTGTTAATTACCCGCTTCTGATCAGCGGTTAAATTGTTGTAATCCTCTAGACCACTGTTAAGAGACAGAGATTCTACCGGATTACAGTCACTAAAGTTGGAGAGATTGATATTCTGAGAGATCAATCTATCCCCTAATTGAAATTGTTGCCAGAAGTCTACTCCAAATATCATAGCAGTAGTGATTTCTGGAACAACATAGAACTTAATAACTCTGACAGCAGAATTATATTCAATAGGCAGAGAGATACAGCCCAGACATGGCAAATGAGAGCCGTCTGCTGTAGTTAAACTAAAGTTAGGGCTGATGCTTCCAAGCTCAAACCCTAATTCCAAGAAAGTGTGGTGCGCTCCCTTACCCAGTACTGAGCAAGCTACACCCGAATCAAGTAAACCTAGAACATTTAAGTTCAGGATCTTAACAACTAAATACGGTCTTATATCATTATCCCGTTTGGTAAACAGGACCCTATCAGAGAATGCATCAGACAGAGAAGCTCGCTCCGAGCCGAATGGTGATCTTTTAATAAGGCCCTGACTTACTCGTTTTTTGGCTTGGCATTACACTTCGGACACTCAGGCGATTTGACTCCCTTCTGTCCACACCGGAAGCACACCAATTCCCTTGACTGTGTACAGCCATATGCAGTGTGGCCGACTTCACCACAGCGGAAGCATCCTCGTTCGCTTGAGGTCGTAGGACCGGCCACGGCAGAGACCTGCTGGGAAGTTTTATGAACAGTTTTATTCTTAAAATGGTGTAAGTCCGAGGTGATCCCAAACTTATCTAACGCTGGTTCCTGGAATGCCTCTGCCCTAGCACGCGCAAGTTCTAGGCGCTTCCCCAATCGCTTCAGGTCGATTATCGAGTTTACCTCGTGAAGAGCCAATTCCTTCATATAATCGGGCCTAATATTATGCATCAGAATGTCCAGTTGTTCCTCACTGGGCATTTTGCACGTTAATCTCGAGAACATGGCCTGCATCGTAGAGATGTAGATGCCTAATGTTTCAGATCGGGCCTGTGTACGCTGCCTAATTTCATTTCTGAGACGGTAATCGTAGTCGGGAAGGTCGAAAGTCTCCCTCAGCTCATCCAACATGCCCTCATACGAGGTAAAGTTATTCTTGTTGGTGCGGAACCAAGATAAAGCCGGACCGTCCAATAGGTCAGAGAAAGCTGAGAGGATTTTATCCTTGGTGACTTCCCGAGCACACCTAAGCTCTTCCAGTCTCTCAATGAATACACGTACGCACGCAGAGCCATCAAATTTTATATTAAAAGAGTTTAAATTTACGGGTCTATCCCTTATTACTAAATTACCACTAATTGTGTCGGAACTAGGCGCGTCACGTCGCCTCGAACGGTCCCCTCCCACCACAGGCGAGGTGTAACCTACGCGGTCACGATGAATAGGTTCAGTCTCTCTATCCGAACCCTCAGAGTCAGAGTCAGTATCGGATTCAGCCACAGACAGAATTTTAACCAAGCGGCCACGGATATCTAAAAGATCTGGACAGTCTATACCACACCTAGCTAACCTAGTGAGAAGGTAGTTCGCCCTCACTGCAACCTTAGTCCGACAATTACTATTTGAAACGACTTCACCTGAAGAGAGTGTCCCTTCCAGCTCGAGAACTTTAGGCTCACAGACAGCCAACTCAGAGGCGGCAACAGCAGGTACCGTGGCGATGGCCTTAATGCTGCCACGCCGGACAAGCCGCAATGCAGTGCGCAGCTCACTCCGCAGGCCAACAACCGTCGCATCCGGATCCGCTGTAACCCCCATGGCAGAGAGTTCATTAAAAAGTTCATCTTTCTTAAGGTAGTTAATACACTTCTGTAATTGGGCCATAGTGGTCCAAGATTCAGTTTTTATCAAAACAATTAACAGTAATGGAGATTCAACTCACAACAGGTTTATAAATTATAAATGTAGGTTAAATGAAGTTTCCACAGAGACAAAATCAACTAATATTAACAGATAATACAATAAATATGCTTCCTCTAGGTCACAATTTGTGCGGTAGCTACAAAAATCTAATAATTTAGAATAGAGAAACTATATTAACTAAATTTAAGAATAGCTTTGTCCAAGAAATATGACACCAGGTATACTTTCTTTAGATTAATAAATTAGGAGGTAGTTACAAAAAGTTTACTACTATTTTATATTATGTTACTTGATTTTGGGTAGATATTATAGAATCACCCAGATAAATATCTTCAGAATACTGGCTCAGCAACCCAATGAAGTGAATACCAGATGTTCAAATTATAGTTGAAGTTATAGAAATTTTCTTTATATAAATTACAAGTGATGTAGGTATTCAGCAAAATGTTAAAAAGTTAACTACAAATCTACTCAAGTCTATACAGTACAAAGCAGCTATGTATTTTTACTAACTACTTAATAATACACAGGTATAAACCCAAAACCATGAATGCTAGACACAGAAATTTCTAGACTAAAAGTTTGACACAGTACAATTACTATGTGAACAGACCACAATAAATATATATGTTTGTACAACACAGAAGCAACTAAATAGGAGGAAAAAAAGAAAAAAAAGAAAAAAGAAAAAAAACTAGTTTGCCAAAAATATGTTTCCAAACTTACCGAAAGATGTGCAGTTTTAAAATTTTGATGGTTTTAGAATTTAGGTCTCAATGGTTTTTCTTGCCACTGGGATGATGGTATGATTGGCTGAAAAACACAAAGAGGGTAAGTATTACATGCGTAACTGCAGCCGCACAACCAATTAGCGTCTTGGGTAGTGTCAGACGGAGGGTAGTGTTTCCTCCAAAGCGAACTCTCCAGACACCCACACACAGCGCACCCACAGAGAACAGAGTTAGCCCTTAGCGTTGGTCGCCAATTTGTAACCGCTGAACGTGTCAGACGGACTACTCACCGGCTGACCCAGCAGAGTGATGCACGAGCTCTATGGGATCCCAGGGCGCCTTTTATCAGAGGAGAAAAGTGTGCGTGCGTGTGGGAGACCAGGGAGACTTCAGAGAAAACAACTATTACCTCTGTTGTACATACATATATTACTAAGAGATAAAATTATACAAAAGAGGATTATAGACAATAGAGTTACATATAGAAATACAAAAATGAGTATATCTTCACCAGCTGCACCACGGTGACCTGCTTGCAGTAGGTAGCCAGAGTGTTATGGCTAGTAGCTGTAGTACACCTCGGTCAACCCACCGTTGACACAGTTATTTCTTGCAGGGTGAAGTGATACAGATATATAGGAAAGTTACATAAATTTAATAGAGAAAAAGGGAATACGTGACCCCGGTTGTCGGCCTGCTCGGCGTCTGCGCACGTCTCTTGCCGCACTCTCGACCAGCCAAGGTGCTTCACGTCGAGGTTACAGGCTTGCGCCGACAGCGGTTGGGAACTCGACCACAGAACACGCTGAGAAGGGGTTTGAGGACCAAGGTGTCCTCTAATCCCGTACTAGGAACCCTAAGAACGAAATAACACTAAGAATCGTCTAGATTGCAGAAGGCTGTCGATAAATACAAGTAAAAACACTTACCAAAAACTGGGCAACAAAGAATTTAGTTAAGTATAAAGTATTTTCCAAGACACAGCAATACAAACGTTCCAGTCACAATTCAGAGAGTAAAAAGGATTTATATTTAGCCGGGGCCGCAGTTTTATACCCCTATCATTCGAAGGTTCTCGAACACACTTTTTTTTAAGTTAAATTAGTGCGAACGATGATCAAAAACACCAAATCACGGTCGAAATCCTAACAACTTTAATATCACCCAGCTAAGTAGGAATCAAACAGAGTACATCAACCTTTTGACTTGGTTGGATCATACTCACATTCTTTCCTTGAATACAACGATTCTGAGCACGCAGAATTTGAACCTGTTTAATTTAACTGAGGAAATTTAATTTTAACCTAAATGAGATAGCCTATAATTAAACAATTAATTTTCCCATTTAGGTGCTATGAGTATTTCTAATTTCATATAATTAAAACATAAAAGAAATCGAACGCCATCTAGTGCTTAGCTAGTACAAAAGTTCCTACACCGAGGCACCGACTAACGGATGTGAGTACCACTGAGACTGCCATAGGTGGCGCTAGTAGTAATCAAATTACAGTAGATAAAATCTAATGTTACAAATTAATTTGAAACATGTTTATGAAGAACATGTTAACACTGACATGACGTGGTTGGAATTTCGTAACATGTGTTCTCAAATATGGAAAGAGCCTTATGACTATGTTGTGATTAATAAAGACTGTCCTAAAAACAATGGGTGCTATAGAAAAAAGTTTGACACTTTTGTAGAATTAGATAAAATTTGAATATTTAAATAGACTGCTTTCAGTTTCTTGTTATTCTTTAATCAGCTCTTATTGGATTACCATCTATTTTAAATAATGGAAAAATCATTGAAAAAACAAATTGTAGATGCAACACAAGCTGTAAGGTAAAAATACGTAACATGAAGGATTTTGAAGATAATAACAGACAAGTGCTTGATACAGTTTTTAAGCCTGTTACAGAATCTCTTAATTTAATAGCCAACACCAATAACCAACTAGCTCTAACAAAAAATGAAGAAAAAGGAGAATTTCATGATCAAATTTCCAACCACGACTTACAGAAAGATCAAGATATAGAAGAAACAAATGATACCAGTGATGAATCAGAAGCCGACTCTTCATTTCAGTCATTAGTCGATGCTAATCCAGTTCATGATGTATCATCTTGGTCATTATCTTCAGAATTATTAGCGGATGTGCCATTTGGTGTAAGAAATGAACGTGGAAAGTTAATGTTAGGTTCCTCTAGTATAACGATTGGTGATGACGTTATTACTGTAGCCGGACACAAATACAAATGCACACCTGGCTTGCGACAGTTGCTCTTAAAAAAAGACGTTGATCTGAGCTTTGTTACAGACTATGACATGCAAAATTATAAGTCGATGTTACTTGTAACAAATGCACATCGTCGAGATTTTGATTCAAGAAAACCAATTAAAAGTAATAAAGGACAAAAATATATGCAAGTTATTAAACCTCTTTTTGATCAACAAAGTAAAAGTCCAAGCTGTGAACCGAAAGTAGGAAAAGGATTACCTTTAACAAAAATGTGGAAAAAAAACACAGATTTTGTATATTGGGATGATCCAAATGAATTGGTTGATAGATTAAAGTTATTAATTGCTTCTCGAGATGCTGGCAACACAGGACTAGATAATGAAATAATATCTATCGTTGAAGAACTACGTGAAAGCAAAATCATTAAATAGATTTACTAATAAGAAATGTGTATCATTTTACTGTACACCGTTCAACACAATACATCTTAAATATGAATGTGGACAAATTTGGTCATTATATTCATAAGCGATTACGTATATCAGAATTGCTTGAATTTTATGATAATGCATTGCTAAAATCTGAAAATGGTGATTACGATTTGAAGACATCGAAGCTAACAGGGGTCAAACCTCCTCAAGATCCGGATGATGCAGTAAACAAAGCATATGTAGATGAATTGAGAACTAAACTAATAACCGACTTACAAAAATTGCAAAATACTTTGGTGTACGATGTTCAGAACGAGCTGGAGAAAGCTTTAAAAACAATAGTATCTGAGGCAGTGGTTCACTTGGAAAGCAAATTTTATAGTCGAAAAGCAGTTGATGAGATAGTTGAAAACGCAGTTAAATTTGTATTAGATCAAAAGTATAAGCTTGAAAGTTCCTCAAAATGACAAAACAACAAGTTGTTAATGAAATACATAAAGCTGCACGAAAAAATTATCCTCGTCGATCTGTAATTTTAAAAGGCATTGATGATTTGTGGCAAGCTGATTTAATCGACATGCAAAACTTGAAAAGATTTAATAAAGGTTATAACTATATTTTAATAGTTATTGATTGCTTCTCAAAGTACGTGTGGATAGAACCACTAAAAACTAAAAATAAGCATGATGTTTCTAACGCATTCGAGAAATTGATGTCGACTAACCATCGGATACCAGCTCATCTCCAAACTGATTTGGGTACCGAGTTCTATAATTCATCATTTCAAAAACTTATAAAGAAGCATAACATAAATCACTACTCAACGTTTTCAACGAAAAAGGCTTCAATTGTAGAACGCGTAATCAAAACTATTAAAAATAAATTGTATAAGTACTTTAGTCTCAGCGGGCACTATAAATGGATAGATTTTGGTTTGGAGAGTGTTGTAAAGACATATAACAACACAAAACATAGCACTATTAAATTAGCACCCGCTGATGTCAATAAATTGAATGAAGCAGATGTTAAAAATAATATTAAGAACTCAATGAAAACGGTATCCTATAAACATAAGCCCAAGTTTATGATTGGTGATAGAGTTAGAATTAGTAAATACAAACAACTATTTGAGAAAGGTTATACACCTAATTGGTCAACGGAACTATTTACTATAAAAAATATCAATAACACTGTACCAGAAACATATCACATCGAAGATCAACACAAACAAGTTATATTAGGAACCTTTTACAAACACGAACTTCAAAAGTCATCTTGTCCAGGTGTCTATTTGATAGAAAAAGTTTTACGAAGGAAAGGAAATAAACTGTTCGTAAAATGGTTGGGCTTAAGTAATAAAGAGAATAGTTGGATTGATAAGACTGCAATAGTAGAATAAATATACATAATAGTTATTAATTACAACATTTTGTTCATTATACTTTGAGCTATGCAAGGTGGTGGACTACTCAATAGTGTTATTAATCATTTGCCATTTGAACTGCACTTACCTGGCTATAATTATTGCGGACCTGGAACAAAACTTTCAAAACGTTTACTGCGTGGTGACAAAGGTGTAAATAAGCTAGACGAAGCTTGTATGTATCACGACATTGCATACGAAAACTATACAGACTTGTCTAATCGTCACAAAGCCGATTTACAACTTTTAAATATGGCCAAACAAAGAATGAAAGCAAAAGATGCTAGTAAAGGAGAAAAGCTTAGTTCGTGGGTAGTGAGTAAAGTTATGAAAACTAAACTCAAATCTGGTGCTGGTGTTAAGACATTTCATAATTTCGTTACAAAAATTAAAAGAAAAATCAAGAAACGCTTACCCAAAGATGGTAAATCTTTAATTCATGCAGCTTATAGGGCTGCTAAAAAAATTGTTCCGTGCGCTCCAAAACTTCGAGTACCACGAGTCATACCTTTACCCAAAACAGGAGGCATTCTACCTTTAATCCCGATTTTTGCTGGTTTATCAGCTTTAGGAGCTTTGGCTGGTGGTGCAGCGGGTATTGCAAAAACAGTGAATGATTATAGAGAAGGTCAAAAAAAATTACAAGAATCTGAACGTCATAATAAGACTATGGAAGCTATAGCATTAGGTAACGGTTTATACATTAAACCACACAAAAAAGGCAAAGGATTGTTTATTAAATCGTCAAAAAACTAAGTAATAAGCTACCTAATCGTGCCTTAACTAATATTGATATTCAAAATTACGCATATGGTATTCCTTATTTTCGAGGAGTTTACATGAAGGATCAGTTACCAAAAATCCCTAAACGAATTGAATGTGGTATAGTTAACCTAGATAATTCAGAAAACGATGGAACGCATTGGGTAGCTTATGTTAAGGTAAATAATTATTGTGAATATTTTGATAGTTTTGGTGATTTAAGACCACCAATCGAATTGATGCGATATTTTAAGAACTGCAATATTAATTATAACTATACAAGATATCAAAAATTTGACACACTAATTTGTGGACATTTGTGTTTAGAATATCTACAATCTTTTTGGAATAAATACTATAAATTTTATTCTGTTCTTTAATTTTAGTCATTTGCAAGATGACACTCACCTTATCTATAACTGGAAACTCATCGGTATTAACTACCTTCTATCCAAATACGTTACAATTAATCGGAGAGTATGAATGTGCATTATTACATTTATCAGCATATAATTCTATTCCAAATATTGATAAAACAAATAATAAGTTATACTATGGTTCAAATAATGTTATTGAAATACCTGAAGGTACTTATGAGTTGCAAGATATCAGTGATTATTTAAAATCTGAAGTAAAGGATGCATCCATAAAACTCCATTGCAATAACAACACCTTAAAAACTATGTTATTTTGTACATCAACTATAGATTTTACTAAAGATTGTTCGTTCGGAGGTTTGTTGGGGTTTAAAAAACAAGTCTTGGAAGCCAATAAATATCATGTATCAGAGTTTCCAGTCAACATTTTGCCTACAACCGTGATAAGAGTTGAATGTGATATAGTTAGCGGTTCCTATATAAACGGACAATCCAGTCACATTCTACATGAATTCGCACTTAATGTCCCACCTGGATACAGAATTATAGAAATACCAAAAAACGCAATTTACTTTCCAATCAACCAAACCAACATCAACTGCATACAAATCAGACTTTTGGATATAAATAATAACTTAATAAATTTGCGAGGTGAAGAAGTACAGTTGTATCTACACCTCAAAAGAAAAAATGATTGACTATAATAAATATAATATGTTTCTTCCAATTCAAAATAGCAGTTCTGCTCAAACTCTCAATCAAGTAAGAGCTCGACGTAAAAGGAGAATAAAGTTGAATAAAAACAATAAAGCATTTCTTAAGGCGATTGGTTTGTTAAAATGAATATCCTAGATGTTTTATCCGCTCCAGCCTACGACAACTCTGTGGAAGGAATTGAAATTCACTCTTACAAGCCTTACGTAACAAGTTTTAATAGAAGCGATGAAATCAGGATACCTATTAATCAGCAAGACTTGTATATATTACCATCAGAAAGCAGTTTATTTTTGGAAGGAACTGTTATTGTAAACAAGGCTGACAATTCGAAAGAGAGAGTCAGTAGCGTTCATTTCACAAACAATAGTTTACTTTACTTGTTTCAAGATATAAGGTATGAGATAAATGGAGTGGAGATAGATAAAATAAAAAATGCTGGTATAACTAGCACGATGAAATCATTTATATCAATGAATGAGAGCGAAGCTAAAACATCTAATGCTTGGGGTTGGAATATCGGCGGAATAAAAAGTACTAATGGAGGTAGCTTTTCTGCTTCTATACCACTTCGCAACATTCTTGGTTTCGCAGAAGATTTTAAGAAAGTAGTAATAAACAGTAAACATGAACTAATCTTATTACGAAGTAATACCAATCTGAACGCATTAAAACTCAACTCTGGTGAAATTGTAGAAGATATTATCATAAACAAAATAATATGGCGTGTACCGCATGTTAAAGTATCTGATAAAGAAAAAATAAACATTCTAAAATTGTTAGAAAAAGATCGACCACTTCAGATGATATTCAGGAATTGGGATTTGTATGAATATCCAATGTTGCCTAAAACCACCAAACATACTTGGTCAATAAAAACATCTTCACAAATAGAAAAACCAAGATTTGTCGTTATTGGTTTACAGACAAATAGAAAAAATAATGCTAGACTTGATATGTCTCAGTTTGATCATTGTGAGATTCGTGATGTTAAGGTATACCTTAACTCCACCTACTTCCCATATGAAAATATAAATACAAGTTTCTCGAATAATCGAATTGCTTTAATATATGAACAGTATGCTAAATTTCAACAGTCTTATTATGGGCGTCGCGCTGAGCCTTTATTAAGTGAGGAACAATTTAAAAACGTTGCTCCGTTATTCGTCATAGACTGTTCTAGACAGCCAGATAATCTTAAGTCAGGTCCTGTTGTGGACGTAAGAGTGGAAATTGAAAGTGATATTGATATCCCAGATCAAACTTCGGCATATTGTCTTATATTGAACGACTGTATAATTGAGTATAAACCATTAAGCAGCACTGTGAGAAAATTATCATGAACCCGAATACAATTATAGTGGATGTCCAGGGGTTTAAAGACACTTGTAATAACTTTATAGTCAAGGAGTTAGCTCTGGCCACCCGTGTTTATACCCAAACGTTCTTAATAAAGCCCCCATACTTATTTAAATACTTAACTACGAATGAAAAAAAACAAGTTACGTGATTGGAGAGAAACAGGGGGATTTACTGGAATGAAGGTTATATCGACTATAGAGAATTTCGACGTATAATTGTTCCTTATCTAGAAAATAAAGAAATTATTGTGAAGGGCTTAGAAAAAGTTAAGTGGATTCAAGATCTATGTATGAATTGTATTTGTATAGATCTTGGTGAAGACAAATGTCCAAATTTATCACTGTTGCATAACAAATATTCAAATAATGAAACCAGTTTTAATTGTATTAATCATATTAAACAATGTGCACTTAAAAATGTTTTATGTATAAAGAATTATTTAATAGAGCAAGAAAGTCAACCTATACGCAGTTTTAATAAATAAAACATTTTTTTAAGTAAATGGTTTTTTATTTTTTAACACACATTTTTAATATTTATAATATTTTAACACATTTTCACAGTAAATAAAATCTAAATATGTCATCACTTTATCTACTAGTTACATTAATGAATTATTACCTAATTAAAAAACATGATATGAGTAGCCCCACAATTATTACCTATGGTTTTTATTTTTTAATACACTTTTTTAATAATTATAATTTTTAACACATATTTTCACAGTAAATAAAATTATAATAAAATCTAATTATGTCATCACTTTATCTATTAGTTACATTAATTAATTATTACCTAATTAAAAACATGATATGAGTAGCCACACAATTATTACCTATGGTTTTTTATTTTTTAACACACATTTTTAATATTATTTTTTTTTAACACATATTTTCACAGTAAATAAAATCTAAATATGTCATCACTTTATCTACTAGTTATACTAATGAATTATTACCTAATTAAAAAATATGATATGAGTAGCCACACAATTTTTTGGAAATATTGTGAACTAATTTTTCAGCTTGATCCGATATCTCATCTACCGTATCTTGTACAACATACTGTGCAGTGATTATCTCCTTAACTTCATCTTCGTCGTCTCTTGACTCACTGAGTTCCTTGATCGTAATTTTTATTAAACGTCGTCCTTTTCTTTTTTCACTGTTAATAATATAGGAATTCAATGCACTGCGTTTGTTTGTAATTGGTCTTCTTCGATTAGTTTTCTTTTTGTTTGTTTTTACTTCTTCATTGGGTGTTATTATCCAAGGTCTATTCATTGCGTTGTCCAAGTCGAACTGATCTTGCAGGTTTGGAAGATATTCAGGAGAGCTCTCTTCTGTTCCGTTTGAAAATTTGTTTAAGTTGGTATTCTGAAAATTATTTAAAACATTAGTAATAAATTATACTAAGAATTTTGTAAATAGATTGAAATTTCCAATAGATTTAAAGTTATAAAATATCTACCATGTTGTTAGATATGCTCGTCTTGACTGTTTAATAAATAATGAACTAGGTAATAATATTTTTTCTAACGCAGTTGATATATCAAATAATGCTAACATAAAGTATTTATTGGTATGATGATCAAGTTAGAACTTGAAATTCAACCATTCAATAATTCGTATGGTGCATAATGTTATTGTTATGTACCTACTTAATAGTTGTGAAATTCTTATGAATTTCAAACGTGTTGTAACGTGAATGATGACGTATTTCGTTATCAATATCAGGTAACGAATATAATAAAAACACAATAATTAGTAATTGCTTATTTTAATTTATTCGACATACTAATACAGAATCGGGTAACCAGTTAAATACCTATAGGCACCTTAACAGTTAGTATCATACGCAATGAACTACAATAAGTATTCCTAATATTTCATATTTTGTATTGTCTAAACTCACCAGCTATTCTATAGAATACCTACATTATTCCTTACTGATGATATTATATTCTACAACTTCTTTGGGAGCTACTCTAATTGAGTCACCAAAGCCTATTCAAATTTGGTAAAATATTTTACGTTATGTACAATTACGTGCTACTTTAATTTTACACTAAGGAATGACTAAAATATATAGGTATCTACTTACAAATTGATTACGTGGTTCACCGCTCAGCCCATGAGGATTCCCCGTCAACTTCTTCCGTGATGATAAAATATCTGAAAATAAAATTAAATATAGGTTTAAGTCTAATTATTGAAAATTGGTAAATGTAGTTCGAATATGTTGAACCTACAACTTCTTCGGGAGCTACTCTAATTGAGACACCAGAGCCTATTCAAATTTGATAAAATATTCTACTTTATGTACAATTAAGTGCTAGCAAGAGATTAAATATTTCAGCGTTCATTATTTTGTTTACAACTTTTTGAATTTTGTACAGAACTTAAATTTTATACGAAAATTAAGGATAATCGTATAAAATTAAATTTAAAGGACTTCCATAGAAAACTACGTCGCCTAATAAATTAGATATTTAGTAGGTAAACTAACAAAGAATTATATATAAAATAATTAACATATAAGTAATTACTTACATGACATTGCTTTTATTTTGGGTCTTCCTTTTAATCCTCTGAAGGACGTAGTGCACTGCGTGGTTTGTAGCTCGATGCAAATGGTAGATTTGACTCATCCACTTATACTTGTGTTTCTTTTAAACACAGACGTTTTGATTTATCAACATAGTCTGTTCCTTTTACAGCATTTAAATAAAAGCAATCAGGAAAAAATATAGCATGCTGCATCCAAGGATCATCGTAATCCTCCCAATCTTTGATGCCACCTCCGCATGAAAAGCACATAACTTTATCGGTAAAACCACTTCCACAGTAAAAAAAACCTGCATCAGCCATTTTCATCACCAATCTTCGTTTTGAATCTGCTGTAGCCCAATAATGTCGAAATGAACATAATCGAATTTTATGGTCATTATATATTTCATATCGGGGGCTTAAATAATTTTGAATCATTCTTAAGCAGGTGTCGATATGTGATTGTGTAAAAGAATAATGACACTTTGTATCTGATGTTCTTAATTTAAAAGGATGAGGTGGTCCGAAGAGTAATGGGACAGGAATGACCTAAAATTATAGCACATTTCGTTGTGGTATTGCATTTATTAAGAGGCAACCCAGTTTTCACTATTCATTCAATTCATTATATCATTCATTAATATACAGTTTTGCATTTACTCAGTAATACCTAATCATTTTCTTCGATGAGGTCAACAAGATTATTATGTATTCTAATTATTCGAGCCCATAACTTTAGATCTTTGAAATAGATTTTAGGCCATCTACCTTCCTCTCTCTGGAAAGGTATTATTATAGCATTATACTGTTCATAGTTTAATATTTTCGCAATATGTAGTCCACATAATCGGTTCTCTACTATCATTATCTGCACTCGGTCTCCAATATTCAACACCATGATAACTTAAATAGTGCTACAGCTTCAAGTTCTCTAGCAAATATAAAGAACGGCACTTTTCATACATTAGGGTTGGGAGGGGACAGTAAAATAAAATAAGTTTTTTTTTTTAAATTTTATGTCAGAATAATTTTATTATCAAGACACCAATTATTTAAACATAATACATTTTTAAAGCACATACAGAGCTATGATAAATACAATGATAAAAATCTTGAGAATATTTATAATAATCACATAGACTTATCAAACTAGGACAACCTTTATCTTCTAAATTAAATATATTACTATTTTCTAAAATGTGCTTCAACCATACAACTTTTTCTGAACCTTTAACGTAAATATATTTGTCTCTTAATATATCTGAAACCAAAGTTTGGTATTCGGAATATGGCACAAATCCTTCATCCCAATGTATCTTTCTGTTACGTTCAATCCAACTAACTTGCTTTTTCTCTGGTTTCGTTAGTTTTTTAAATGGAAATGGTATATGTGTATGTATGGTATTTTGCTATATGTTTGATTTAAATAAAAACTGTCAATCAATTTATGTCTCCCCATGGCAAAATAATCACGCATATTACTTTGATTTTCGCATGCTACAACGTCAAAAATAATCACTGAATTAAGTTTTGCATCTGACACTTTCATAACGTCATCATTTGCCTGATATTTCTGAAAAGTGATTCCTGGTACTCCTCGTAAAACCTTTTCTAAAAAAATTTACTTTGGTTGATATAGAGTTTTAGAATATACATAAACATTTTGAAATGTCAATCCATTTTCGTGCAAAAGGAGACCAATTAACAAATTGGTTTTTCCACAATTTGATGGTCCGCAAATGATGCAACGTACTGTATTCGGCAATAATTCTCCATGGCGTAACTTGATTTTTGGTAAATCATTACAGATTAAACTAATCTGTAACGACTTTGCTTGTTTAATGAATTTCATGTTTGATGCAATGCTGACGGACTGGTTATGAACAGATGTAACTATGACATTATGTATTTATAACCGTAAATAGTTAAACCAAACTGCTTATAGACAACGCAATAGGCAAACGTAACACTGTACTGTTTATGAAATAACTCTATCGCTAACTAACAGAGCATCTTTCAACGCAATTACGACGCAGGGGATCGCAGAGAGCCGACGGAACGGTAGTGTAATGAACGGCATTAAAATGTGGAACGTTGGCTTAGGTAAATGATTTTACAAAGAGTTCCTTCGGTTATCTTCGATAACCTCAGTCACGGTGGGATAGAATGCCCAATAACTCACTACTTATATAATATTGCTTTTATCTAAGAAGGTCACTTGTCGGGCCCTCCTGACGTTAGTACGAAATTCAGACAGCAAACCGTTGTTACACAAAAAGGAACAGATGATACTAATGTACACAAAATCCTAGAAAACTTACCCGTATCAATCTAAAACGTCACTAAAACAAACCTATTCTCAAATCCAATTGGCTAACCTACACACACACATGTACCTAATCATTCATATAGGTATAAAGAGACATACACATTCACTCACGCACACACACAGTGTCAGATAAATAATTCACTAACACTAGAGAGCAGCCACAACATCAGTCACATGTCGACCCGACTCAGACCTTAAATATCCGCCTGTGCGCTCATATCCGCAAATATTCGGACGTATCCGCGACACACGGACTGTGGGATTGCGTTGCGGTTACATTTCGTGATTTGCCCTTCGTAAATGTTCTTTTAGAGTTGAGGTAAAACATGCAGATTGTTTTATAAGATACGTTTATTTTCGTTGACTTTGTCTGGCGTACCAATGAGCTGAATTTATGAATTTCTTTTTTGTAAATTCATATTTAAATAAAGATATTTTAAGCACTTTCATTTCGGTTTCATATACCTAATATTGGCACACTGTGAAGAGGAAGCCAGTTGTGTATTACCACCTCGAGTCTTCTGAAATTGCGTGATTAGGTCTAAATAAATAGAGGGTGAGTCCATTGCCGTCATGCAGGCACTTTTTCAGAGCCCAATTTATTGTAGATAAAAGGAAGGTCATTTGCCCGTGTAATCACTTTAACACCCACATTTCACCAATAATTGTAATTGGTCCCATGTAAGGGGATGCCATTGCCATAATATTCCGGGCACTATTGTAGACTCGAGTCTATATCTGAGACTGAGTCTGTATATACCTGTCTGATATTAAAGAGCCCTATTCCTTAGCCGCCTTGTACGACACCGCATGGGAAGAGATGGAGTGAAAATTCTTCTCTACCGGGAACCACGCGGCTATGTGTACATTAGCGCATTCATTTTGACAGTAAACTGAATCAGTCGGCGCCACGGTCACGAGAATAAAGAGATATATTATTATATTATATTATTATTATTCGACTAAATGCACGACAAACGGCGCTATGTGCAAACCGATGCTAAATAAAACAACAACATCATTCATTGGTTCCGATAGTTCGTAAGAATATCGGTAGATGACTCCACCGCCGCCTTAAAGACGGATAAGAAGGGAAATTTGAATCACATCGGGCGTGTCTCGGTAGCTGAGTTGGCTAGGCATTCCCCATGTAAGGGAAAGATTGCGGGTTCGAGTCCCGCACGAGAAGATGCTTTTTCCCTAGGTATTTAATTTGTATAGTTAGCCTTGCATACTTAATGCTGTAAGCTTTCAGTCAAATAAAACAAAGTTTTGAAATTAAAATTTGACTTACTACTTTACTGTAATATGCAACAGAATTATTATTATCGTTCGGAACAGAAATACTCATAAAAGCGGAGCTTAACAATACTAGGTGAAACCACATACGGTAGTACAATTACATCATAAATGCGAATATCATAAAATGAAAACGTATTTTATGTGCCGGTAACCGAATGAAGTGTATTTCACAAAGTTTACAACAGCTTAATTAACTAGTCGGCGGTATTTCACCTCTCTCCAATTAGACGAGTAAAATGTGGCCAAACTTGTGGGCATTATAAAGTTTTTAGATATCCGTTGGATTGCTCCACACGTAACTGTGCTGCTCGGTGTAACAATACAACAGGGGATATGAAAACAATATTATCAGCTATCATACACAGTAAATAATTATATGTGAAATGTATTAATACATGAAATAGAAACAGTTTATGACCGTGAGTTTTTTTTTCGAATACATAGCGAAAAAGAATCTTCTCGGGCGGGACTTGAACCCGCAGTCTTTCCCTTTTTTTCTATCAGGTGGGGCCGTGTGCTTGTCTGTCACCGAAGTGGTATAAAAAAATTACCTTTTGATCATAAACAGTTTCCGCGGAAATCTTTGTGAACGTGGAAATTAATATCAAAATATATTATGTTAAAATCATACTACAACCCACTTATTTGTTAAAGAATATTCACTATTTCCACTTGTAATTTAATAACATTAAAGTTGTAGCGTAATACAGTGACGTATAAGACCAAAATATATGCTTTCAAACTTACTGTCTTCTAGTTATCGTGAAGAAAGTGGATCTTCAAAAGTGATGAATCCTTATTATTAATCATAATATATTGATGACTAGGCAAGTCAACAGTTCGCGCTTTTCTTTGAAAGACTCTTTCTCATATATAAATTAATGTGAAATTGATTCGATGAGACCCAACCCTGCTCCCCGCTACGTTTATTGCGATGATATTGGACGAAGTTATTACGCACGTAGTGCGCTGACACACCCACAAACATCTGTAATAACTGCGCGTATCCAATAAGTTCTACCCGCTACTTCGGAGTGTGGTACAATTTACAAACAGGTAGAGGGTATATTTCCCTATATTCATTCCTTAGAAAGTTCCAATATGAAATCCGAGCTACCTTTTCGATTTCAGCAGAAAAAATAATACATTTTATTTAAATTTAGTCAATATATATAATAACATTAGGTTCTATTACGCACTGAGACTGTAAAAAGATACGATCCATCTATGTACAGTCGACAAAGAAGACATGGTTGCACCTTTATTTACATCTTTGCATAGCAAGGTGTAACAGTTATATCTCCCCTGTCGTCTGTACATACGTCATATATTAATGTTCACGTCTTTTTCGGTCTGAAGTAGGCAAAAACAGCAGCCCAACATCTCTGCTTCTATCCTTCATTTCACGAGCTTTCTCTACTATCCTTACATCTTTTTAACCCAACGTATCATATTATATACTACCTGGAATCCAACAGAGGGTAGCTACTTCCACTTCCAAGATTAGACAAATCAATGCAGAAGATTTGTCTGCTACCAGGATTTGTGAAACGTAATATAGTTAAAGCACAGAATAGTTAATAGTACTAGGTTAAAGTCAGTTAAAAACAATACGGAATCCTTTATTCTCTCTCTTAGCCTAGCCTTATCCCATTTCTATTTGGGGTCGGCTCTCCTCGTCATTCTTCGCCATACTTGTCGGTTTTGAGTCGTCGAATCGTCTAGTTGGGCTTTCTTCAGGTCGCTGCTGATCACAGACATCCAAGTGTGAGGGGGTGTGCCTCATTTCCTCAGACCGGTGTTAATATCCATGACCTGTCTGGTCACGTGGTCTTCAGGTCTTCTCATGTTTATTGAAATGTTTTAAAAGAAAAACTCTCAAAAAAATAACCTAAGACTTTAGAATACGCTAATATCGTATAACTTTGTCCAAACCACAACAAGTAGCACTAAATCATAGAAGACTTTGTGGATTGGCACACTAATTGTTGCCACCGCGCGACAGTAGGTACCGCACTATAGGATATAACAACCGTACTATAGCATTACCGAACAATACTGTTAGATTGCTGGCCAAAATACTACGTGCCGCTGTTGTGCGCTATTTTGCGGTAATGACAACTGACAGGAACTATTGTGTTTGGGTTGTGGGTAGCTGGAAATGTCGATTCTCTTTTTGTTGTTGGCAACGTAACTGTGTGTATTTTTGTTGCCTTGTCGGACTTATTTTAGTGTTTGGAAATCAGATCACACAAAATGGAGTAGACATTTAATGAACATTTTTTATACAGCTTAGGTGGTAGACAGATTATGAGGCGCAGTTGATAGAAAGTAGTTACCGTGGCTTACGGACGGGTTTTTTTTATGAAGGACACGTCAATTTGACTTCACCTCGCCTGTTGAAGCTAAAGGCAAAGTCTCGGAAAGATGGTCACCATCGTAAACATTTACCATGTTAACAGTGGTGGCACTCAGCTTGACGGCCTCATCAGATGCCTTTTCACGCCCCGCTTAAAGGACCCGGGACTGTAGGAAGAAGGAAACACGTGAGCTGGCAGGGAAGTCAAAGTCAAAGCAGGACAATCCTTTGGCCTTCCCACTGACAGCACAAAAACTCTCCAGTGAGCTCTGGCTACCCTACTCACAGCCGGGAACACAACATAGTCCTCTATTAAATTATATATTTATTATAATATAGTGTACGAGCTAATGACCGCGGCTCCACTCGGTCGGTATCAATCCCTTTCCTGCAATCCATGGGATAAAAAGCCTTCGTATTATTGCAGACTAAAATCTGTCTTGTGCCAAATTTGAGCCAGATCTGTTCAGCCGTTTGAGAATTATATAGTAACAAATATCTTCAAGAACTATGAAGCTATGGGAACTTCTATCGTATCCTCCAAAACATGGAAGCGCTTAGATAAAAGACTACTAAGCGGTTACCCATCCAAATAGTAATCGCGCCTAGGTAGCTTAACCCACTGATCGCCCCACTGAGCGCACTTGACTGTCACCACTTCAACAGAACGAAAATCTTACTAAAATGTCTGTATAATTTATTTCTAAGTTGTCCGATGCCCCACTCACAGAGTTAGTCCCTGAGGCTATCCAAGTGATGGAATTATATGTGACCGCGTTCATTGTGCGCGGCCCCTTACACGTATTGACACATAATGAGTACTGACAGGCTCGCCCTCCTAAGACCAAACTTATAAACTCGTTACACTGATTAATATCTCGGCCTGGATTACATTGGATGAGAGTCTGTGGGATTAATGTGAAAAATCTATTCACGCCTGCAAATGTTCAAAGGAGCCAGAGATATGAACCCAAATTTAGCCTATGATTATCGGTACCACGTAATAGAGAGTGAGCCTATTGCCATCAAACGGGCAATTTTGTTATGGGTTGTATGTTTAACGAATAATGTACGTACGTATGATAACTTGACCAACAAATTAAATACGAAATTTTGAAAAACTGTCTTACTGTTTTTTAGTTAATCTGGTACGAAAAAAAATTACTGTTTAATATTAGTATGGAGACTCTCCCCAAGGGAGAGAGGGGCAATAAATGAAATGGCTCGCAGACGTCGTCGCGGATGATTCATCCGTCTAGCTTCCGGTGTCCCCATTTTGAAATAATAATATTAGAATAGACATATAATTACAGAGATGAGTAGATGAGCAATAACAAACAAAACCTATGCAGAATTTCAATAGGCTTTATAATGATCAGAGAACGTCAAACAGTGACAAGGTTCCACAAGGTCACAGATTGTAACATGGAATACGAAATATTAACAGTTGTTCGCAGGGTTGTCGCGTCACGGTGCGCGCCGACCGCCACGCGAACTAAACATTTGTCACGCTTAATGTGGTCTGTACCCTTCATAGGGCTGCCAAGATACACCCTGTAAAATATGAAGATGTTAAAAAATATATACTTCAGTCATTAGTTTAAACATTTTTCTGCATGGTTACTAATTTTCGTTCATCATCCGACAAAGAACTCAAGTTACCAATTTATACATAATAGCTCACAAAATAAGCAAGTTGCAATGACAATGGGCTGGCTATCTTAATTCGGAAACTTTAATTTTTAATAATTTCCTTTTGTAACTAGTATCCTAACATAATCAAGATGTCCCGATTGTCATACGAACTTTTGTTATGGGTAATCGGAGCCCTGAAAAGTCCGATTAGACTACTTTACAGAACCTTGATGACACCAATTAATTTTCGGTCACAGGCAGTCGCAAAATACCAACCCCCAACGGAATTCGAAAAAGACTAAAAGATAATGACACAAATGTATAGATCGAACACAAAACTCTCCTTGCCTTCCCGCAGTCGGGTAATAAATCTCCAACACACATGTAATTAACGATTAGTAGCAGCCCTGCGGCACACACCAATCGCCGCGCGATACCATCGGAACGGATATAATTAATTACGTGAACAATAGTCCGCTCCCACGCCCGCGACTCCGCCGCCGATCGCTGATGAGGCTCGCGTGCGCCCAGCGTTTTGTTACTACTTCACACCTCCATGAAACGCACATTATGAATTTCGGAAATGAATTATATTAATTCTGAGGGCTACTTAAGTAGTTGTTCTTTTATTCTGGCCAGAAAAATGTTCCGAATTCGCATATCGCGCGACACAGGGAAAGCTTGTATGTGGGGCTCTTATCAGACTGAATTATCTTGATTTTCATTCGTTTTCAATTGTTGCAATTGTAGTATTCAGAAATTCTATGAGAAAATGAGGTATGAACTGATAAAGCATTTTTGGAGTACCTACTAGCAAACTTCTTGCGATATATTTTATTTTAAATCTCGTCTTAGCGTATAGTTAAAGAGTTAACTGTGCACGAATGCGATAATTTAAAAAATATAAACCACGAGAAAACTCCTAACTTAGGCAGATATGAGTTTTTCCCAGTTAGAACAGCTATGCCAAGTGTGTCGTACAAATTAAAAGTTATAAAATAAAACATGGCCTATAAAGCAGGTGCACATAAAGGCGATTCATTCCCAACGCATCCGAGGCATTCGAAGCATTACCAAGTGCTCAATAAACAGAACATTCCAGAGTATTCCCAGTTATTGTGAAGGCTTTTATCAAGAGATACGGCTGTGTACGGAGCTCGCAAGGGAAATAAAATAAAGAAATACGCATACACGCGACATAGCCCCCACATAAATATTAGAGTCGATAGGAGGGGGACTTTTATGAGACTTTAGCTTATGAAAATATATGTTGCCGGTACTAAAGTGATTCATTTTTTAGAATTTATGAACTTCGAGAAGACTGATGAGACACCTCTTGTGAGTATAAAGGCGACTACCGACATCATTGAGGCCTAAGTTCACCTCAACTGCAAGTCGTTTCACCTGCTATATCTCAGGAAGGAATATTATACACCCTTCAAAAATAATAAGCGGATCACGGGCTACAAAGCGAAAACATTGGATAAAACTACGAAATCGCTATGAGAATATTTTGCGGAGCTCTTAAATCATCAGATCGATCTTGATAAACAAAGTGCTAAAAATAATTCCTTGTTTTTCCTCCCTTCCTGTTGAAGGACTGTTCTGAAATTTAGTACACATTTAGTACGAACAATAAAACAATTTAAATCAATACATTAGAATGTAGTCATGATATTTTTGACGCCGACTGTACTTGTCAACCAATAACTAGGGTTATTAAATTATATTTTTATATTGATACATATCCATACTAATATTATAAATGCGATAGTAACTCTGTCTGTCTGTGTGTATGTTACGCTTTCACACCTAAACCACAAAACCGATTTTGATGAAAATTATAGGGGTAGATTAGACCTTGAGAAAGGACATAGGCTATGTTTGGTTGCGATAACCGACATCCACGCGAGCGGAGCCGCAGGCGAAAGCTAGTAATGAAATAAATTACAACATTATTAGAGGGTTGTGAGTGTGTTGTCGTATTACTGCTTGAAGGATTTGCGTCAGTTCTCCATATAAGTAGTAGTATTTCTGATAGCGTACTGGCGAAATTTAAGCTGAAATGCTCTTCTTAACGGTTCAATTAATGTTTTCCAGTATTGGTAAAGTCTTGTACTGCACTCACATCTCTAGCAAAATCAAAATCAAAAATCGTTTATTCTGCATAGACCATTAAATCGCAACTTACAAAACATCAATATAAAATAAATATTAAAAACTAGTTTTCCAAATGGACCATCGCCGCTGGTTCGAAACGCGGACCTGGGAAGACTGCGGCAAGAAACTCAGCGGGCATTTTTTTTTGGTTTAGCGGCAATGATTTCCCAACGATGCATTTTAGCTATCTCCCTTTTTTATGCAGCCCACCTATTTCAACCTATTTGGCTCTTAGATTTGTTTATTTGACACTACGATAATTATTTTGATTAGATCTCAGTGGGACGGCATAAACTTCTGCAATTTTAACTATTTTCTTTTATTTATCGACAATGTAACTGCATCATGTGGATATGACTTCAAGACTTTTTTAACTATATTATTATGTTATACTGCATTAAGTGTGTACGTCATATGTATGGCATAGCATATACTACACAATACATACATCTGTATGCCGAATAAATGATTATGATCATACTCTAAAACAGTAATCGACAAACACACAGAGAAACACACTTAATTTTATATAAAATTGAAAGTAAACGTGCATTGCACGTACAAACGCGTATCTTCTTTTTCGACTGTACCTACTCGAAAATTTTACTCTCAGTGACAACGTACGATATAAAAACGGGGTATTGGGCTGTTATCTTATCCTAATGAAGAACTCAAACAGATTTTATACGCCTGTAAAAAAACCGTAACAAAAGCTACGGAGCAATCTAAAAATAGAATCAGCGATGTAAAATAAAAACAATCAATAAAAAAATTGATGGAACGTCCGGAAGATGTGAAACCGTTAAAATGGATGGCAAAATTTAATTAATGAAAGCCAATAATGAAATATTGGGTAAAATGAAACAAGAAAACATAAAAAAAGATATTTATTAGTTATCTGATGAATATAAAGATGATTGGAGCGCGTGAAAGAGGATATGACAAAGAAGAGGAATGTTTGAAGGAAAATATTTAACCTTTATTGGGCCGACTCTAAATAATTAGTATCATAACATTTGCGATAGCTTACTATCAAGGCGTGTTATGGATTGGGTATGGGTCTAGAGTATCTCTTTGTAGTGCACCCTGGTCAACAAAAGCAGTAACCCCTCTTCCTTCTATTGAGGCTATTGTTTTGTCGAGGCGGAGTGCCCTTACTTTTGTGTTACTACCTGGTAGAAAGATAGAGAGACGGTGAGCAGGTTTACCGAATTATTGGACATGATCTGGCACATACCACTTGGTCGACTCGACAGTGTCTCTTAGCAAGGAAAACAACCTCTTAAAAATTGTCCAAGCATTTTTCATTCAGCAACTTTTATCTACGTGCAATTTCTTTATCTGTAGTTGACATGTAATGATGTTTTACAAATATAACCCGATAGATCTTTTGCTTGTTGTGGTCGTTAAAGAGCTCGGTGAGAAACAATGAAACACGCGCTTAAGTATAGGTTGAACAGGGTGAAATAGGGTAGTTCTGTGCGCCATTTTTCTTTATCGTTTAATCAGGTTTCGATTTGAGTGCTCCCATAAATGTTTACGGCTGGTATGCGTGTCTATTTAACCGTTTACAATAGTCGTATAATGTACAATCATTTGATGTTCGCATAAAAGGTAAGTGGTATTTATGCTGCCTGATGCCCGATTGTTGGGAGAAAGGACGCCGATATAAATACTGTAAAATGGAAATAAATATACTTTACGAACAGCAACGGTTTTATTATTGAAATGGCAGCGGAAATGTTTACAGGAGCAACCGACTGAATTCATTTTAACTTTGTGATATTTTTAACATTGGACGAGTTCTTTGAAACTTTTCGGTTGATTTGACTGTCATTCGACAGTCTTTTTAGTTGGGCGTGACTATTACCGTACAAATTCCCACTGCTGTTACTCCTGTACGCCAGGGTCAACAGTCAGTAGTGATCCATGAACACAACAATTTATAAAAATAGACTGTAAATTTTAATCCAAATAATAAGCTTCTACTATTTCAGCATTCTGATGTGTACTTTTTTCACATTTAGGATGAAACATTATGAGGTAATGTCTGTGGTTGAACACTGCGAGTGATGGCTCGACTAAAAATAATGCAGGCTGCTCTTAAAATTCCATAGATAATGAACGTAGCATGGACATTATCCCTCAGGACTACCTATCCCTATTGTCTGCGTCCTCACCAAAGAGATATGACCAATTTTACATTTTAGTTGTACCTAGTTTAAAATATAAAGAAATAAGTGATTAAATGTTACTATAACAACCACAAGATTGTAATTTCTGTAATAGCTATTACAAAATTGCTTGATATTTAATAAAAAAGAAGTATAATCCTTGCTCTAGCGTTAATCACAATTACAAGCATCTGAAAAAGAAACATAGAAAAGACGAAGAAATTCTTACGATAAATATTCAAGAGAAGAAAACTTCTATACGCGATAAGTCTTTTCTTACGGCACCTATTGAATATTTCACCTCGCTCGCACAATACTATGAGAATAAAAAAGTGAAGAGTGTCCCTTGGGAAGGCAATTTGCCTACTTAGCTCAGGCGTAAGGGAGTAACGCGAGAACACCTTAAATAAAACATGTACACGAAATCTTTTGTAACCGTAAGTGAATGCTACTTTAACTGTGTATTGCAGTTATGTAATAAATTAGGTTTGAGAGTTTCTCTTTCGTAGTTACTCCAGTAGATCTCCTGAGAGCTAGATATATTTATAACACAATACACTTCGGTGGCAGACAAAGACACGGCCCACCTGACAGAAAGTGGTTACCGTGGCCTATAGAGGGGTGCAACACCTGGGGAATCACACTCGGGCTGACGACCCTGCATGAACTAAGAATTTCTGTGCTGTTAGTGCAAAAGGCAACGCAGGACAAGTCTTTGGTCTTCCGTCCAAAAGTTCTCCAGTGAGCTCTGGCTATTCTACTCACCTCCATGAAGACATTTTTTTTCGTCTATTGTTTTATGTTTGGCGAGATTGTTGTCATCAATTCGTTTTCGTATCCTACTTCCTACTAAATAATATAAATGTTAGTTTATGAAATTGTTTTGATGTTTGTTACTTAATTACGCTTTAACGGCTGAACAAATCTAGCTAAAATTTTGAACAGGGGTAGATTATAGTTTGGGATTACATACGGGCTTTTTATTCTGTGAATAGATTCCCATGTGTTGCGGAAACAGGATCTAAATTTGACGCGAGTAAAGCCACGGGCAACTGCTAACAAAATACAAATTTATTTCAGTTTGCAATGAGTGACAACATACATTTGGGAATGTGTGTGCGAGCGAATCAAAATCTAAACCGGTATCCATTATGATAGCACTTCCGTGTAAAGTTCCACTGAAATACTCTAGCGAGCATGCACTCTTTCGTGCTATCAATAGTTAAAATAGTTGTTTCAAATTTAATTCACTGCATGCGCTGAAATATTCTGTTTAATTTTATCCGTTTGAATTTTCACATTCCTACAGAGATTGTTATCACATTTTATGGATGTAGTAACTACAAAAATATACTGTACTATTTTAATTTATGCTAATTGTTTTAATTCATGTAATACAATAACCTAAATTTAAATTTTAATTGGCACTCAGTTTGACGGCCTCGTCAGATGCTTTTTCACGCCCCGCTTTAAAGACCCGGGACTGTAGGAAGAAGGAAATACGTAAGCTGGACGTGAGAATAAGGAAACATGATTTCAACATGACAGCATGGAGTTCCAGATCTTGTTGGTGCATTATATGAATGAGTCACCGAACCACTATACCGCTTTACCGCTTTTGCTGGCACTAAGATCATAAAGTTAGTGTAATTATTTTATCGGTATTTCTACATATAAAAGTTCAACACAATAAAAGTCTAGCAGGTAATAAAAACATTTACAGCAAATAATTACATAGTACAAACAGACTTGCATGTCCTACCTATCTACTATGGACGGAGTTTACAATACCTCCAACATTAAAGGAGGAACCTCTGACCAGACTAGGTCGTCACGCCTGACGGGCCACTCTCCTAAGGTTGACGATTTCCGCGTGAGAGTGATCTTTTCGCGACACAGGGTGGGTAGATCTGTAAAAGTTCAACTTAACCTCACTAGTGCCAGGTCCCCATATCTACTGACGAGAATTAGACGACTTTCCAACTTAAATCCTCGCTAGTTGTGAGTTCTAGTGCTTTGACAATATAGGCATGTGTGTAAGTGTATCCATTACTCGTTGTACAATCAACGACAAAAGCTGTTTGCACCGGAATAAGGTGGACAGCGTTTCAACTCTTAGGCCTGTATTCTAAAATGTCACTCACCCTGAATCTCTATTTCTCTAGACTGATTGTACAGGCTATATGTCAAACTATCAATCTGTCTATACAATCTGTCATCAGATAAATCGTGATTCTAGAATACGGGCCTTAGTGCTGAAAGTTGAGAAGCTGTGTCATGGTGTTAATCCATAGGACATTATAAGTCCTGGAAAACATTACGCGTGACCAACAGACATTTAAAACACTCATTACCTCTTCACTCACACATACAATAAATCATAGCCTACAATAAAAAACGTATTAACCAGCACGAAACAGCGGCGATACCATCAGTGATTATTGTCAAAATGATTGATCATCGGCGACTGAGCTTAATAAAATTAATTTGGATCGTTTGGATCGTCACGGTGACGTAGTGCACTCGAATTAACTCTCGTTATCTCGTCGGAAACGCAGTAGTCAATGAATTGAGTTGTTTATTAGTGGTATTGATAGATGAACTATTAATTAAATGAACATATTCGAAGCTTTGGCACTTAGGATATTTTAAATGTCACGTCATTGATACCATTTCTTTTTTATCTATAGACTCACGTTTGATCAAAACCTTACTTGGTGGTTAGTGCGGGTCTACGATTAAACAGGTTTGCCTAGAAGGAATCTATTCACTCAAGACTTGAAGAAATCAAAGTGAGGTATATCTTTCTGTAAACTTTGGATTCTTCAGGTAGTTCTACTCACTTAGTTATTGAGTTGCCAAATCATTTCATGGCTTGACTAAAAAAATCCATTATGACTCGTTCCTATTCATTGTGGAATGTGCTGTGAGGTATTAAGTTGTGGAATTCCAGCACACACATTCGATAAAATACCGATATTATTGATCTTCTATCAATCTCTAATAGTCAATAGTTTACTTTACATTGCAGTGTACTTGGTCCACAAAAACCTTGTAAAATGATAGCAACAAGAAAAACAAAATCAAAGAAACGTTCGAGTATGGAAATGAATGTACGAAGGTACTTCAGTGAAACTCAGTTCCATGGCGCTGCAAGATTAGCAGACGGAGAATCCAGGTATGCAATATCCACCACAACTTATGAAATTGCCAGACTTCGTTCAGTGTTAGAAATTGTTTTGTGCTCTGCACTTTACATAAAAAAATGTATACGTAGTATATTTCACGATTTACAGCCTGAATGTAATCCAACTAATTGGCTATTTGATTAAGTTGTCGATTATTCCCAATACCGCCTAATATATTAGCTAGTTCTGAAACAATATGCCTTGCAAACTATACTGAAAATATGACTTCTCATAATTAGCAATTTTCAAAAAAGTCGATATATAAACAATCAAATTCAGTCCAAGTTTATACCTTATATTTTTCGTAAGAAAATTTGACTTTTACATTTCATCCTATTATTACAAAGAGGTAATTTTTCGAAAGTAACAAAAAACTAGTCAAATACCCAATTTAGTAAACGTCAAAATTTGTGTAAAACGCTAGTTTTTTTTATACCACTTAGGTGGCAGACAAGCACACCGCCCACCTGATGGAAAGTGGTTACCGCGGCCTATACACGTATGCAACACCAGGGGCTTTACACTCGCGCTGCCTACCCTATACACTCGCGCTGCCTACCCTTACTCAAACACGCCAAATGGATTGATCGGATCCGGCAAAATTTTGGTACGGTAATTGATTTTAGCTTGCCTTTTATCCCTAGTTCGCTGTCCCGACGGGTTGCGAGCATGTGATTAAAAGGACAACCCCGACTCTCATACAATCTTGGGCTCGCATGTACACGGTTGAAAATTAGGCAATATTTAGACCATCTAAGGACATTTTGTTTGCCTAATTTTCACGACGATTCACAATGGCCAAGTTTGTTAAATCGAGCATTGTTCATAGGTTTTTAGGTTATGTTGTAATACATAATGCTGTCAAACAGCGTCTTATGTTGTGTTGTGTGTGATAGCTACACAAGTTATTCGCGTATCGCTTTTATTTGTAAGTAGGTTAGCAGGTTTTATTAGTATAGAAAAGGGCAGGTCATTAATATTTTTAGTCATTAATGTGGAATGGTCAACTATATGCTAAATAATAAAACTGATATGTCGAAGCAAAGACATGCTTTAGCTACTTTTTTGTTGCACAATATTAAACCTTATAGTTTTATGATATGCAACTGACATTTACTCTAAAGGTGGTAAAGCAATACCTTCACTTCAGACGGCAACATCTGAATGACATCCTTTTGCTACGGTTACCACTTTCCACAAGGCTGTATACATACTTGTTTGCTGTAGTAATATAGAATTAATTATATAAGTAGGTAATAAAATAAAACAACATTATTTTAAAGATTATTTTATTTTAAAAAAGTACTGTAATCTCTATCCCGGGTATCTTCCTATTTGGTTGTAGAAATGCTTACACTAGGGCTTAGGTCTTTCCTCCCCTTTTTAAGCATCATCATAGTTTATTAAAATATTGTCAAGAAACTGTGCAGGAGGTGTTATATTGTCTTTGAACCGTGCCCAACCGAGATACCATATTACACTCATTATGTGGGCACAGCACCCGACTGTTCTCTTACCTACAAAACAATTACAGCAATGCTGTAATATAGCATTCCTCCCGCTCAAAGAACTGTTAACTAATATATATACGTAATAAGTTCTACTACTTATATGCCTGGACTTTATTTTTCCTCTTAACAACCAAGTCGTTTGAGATATTGACAGTTCTTGTAGGAGGTCTCTATCCACCTCTCTGCACACTTCAATGACATACAGAATACACACTTTTCTGTGCCCCACTGGTGATTGTGCTGGTCTGTTCTCATCCAAACATGCACATTGAGCTTGAATCCAGCAAGATTCGCAAATGATGTCATTTGCATTCACCTTAAACAGAGATCATGTTATAATATAAGCACTGAATATTCCATTAGTCATATAGGCTAGTTCTTCATGAACGTTACACATATCAGTCAAAATACATTGTCATATACAAAAGTTGGCATAATTATCTACGGGATTAGGTAGACTCGTAGTTATTTCTATTCTATAGCAGCTATCACACATCTTGTTAACGTTAATTATAATAACAATTTCAAAAGAGCGAGAAATAACGAATAGGTACTTACTATTTGTGGTGCGACCCATTGACGTATACAAGCTAGTATCCCTGCATCGTTCAATAAATGTCTGCCTAAAATATTGCACCGATCGGTAGCGATTCCACAATTCACACAGAGACTCATTGTGATAGCTTTCAACCGATGTGGTAAAGTCTAGTCCAGTTTAAAGCCAAGGTCAACAAATGTAGCAAATAACGGTGTCCGGTAATCAAGCAAGGGTCAATTAGTTCGAAGATCATATACAATTCACAAGGCGCCTAAGAGCGTCACCAATCAAACTATATTTTAAGCACATTAGACTTTCTGTTTAGTTAACTAGAGTAAAAGCAGCAAAACACATGATCTCAGGGCGCTCCCTGAGATCATGTGTTTTGCTGCTTCGCTATATACTCTAAGCAGGGAGCCGAAGGAAGGAAAGCGTATGCGACATTTTCAATGACAGGAGTGAAAATGACATATGATGTTACAGATTATTATGAATTCTATATGATCGATTATTTACATAGACTTTGAATACACTACGATTATTTACAATCGATATTTTTTTTTCCATTATGAAAGAGACAGGTGTCTTTCTGATTAGTAAACTGAATAACGAAAATAAAGATGCTACATAGATATTTTGAAATCATTTAATAAAGCCACGAATTTTAAATTCATAGTTATTAGTTATCGATTTGATTTTATAATCGAATCGATAAAGCAAGCATAATCATAGTGCATTTACGAAGATCGGATTAAGTATTACATTCAACGTTTACGAAGCTTGTTGATTAATGAAAATCACATTTTTAAACTTTTGTCGCACTTGGCCATTGCTGATTGATTGTAATGAAGTCTAAACAAAATTATAACACAAAATAGACGAATTTTTTGAGGTAGCTTTGATGTCTGTACACTCAGGCCCAAAGTGGGGTATCTCCTTTACACGCTAGAGGAACCGAAGGCAACAGCTAATATTAAATTATTTTATTTTTATTTAATTTACTAGCTTTTGCCCGCGGCTCCGCCCGCGTGGGTGTCGGTTATCGCGACCAAACATAGCCTATGTCCTTTCTCAAGCTCTAATCTACCCCTATACCAAATTTCATCAACATCGGTTCAGTAGTTTAGGCGTACAGACAGACAGACAGAGTTTACTTTCGCATTTATAATATTAGTTTGGATTTACTTTAAGTCCATAATTATGACAAAAGCTACGAATCAACTACCTATAAGCCATGTTTTCTAATAGATTCTATATTATTTTTGTTTGTGTTGTTTCAGCTGGTACTGGATTCCTTCAATGCTAGTTCTTTTCGTCTGTGCCAGCGCATTGATCTATCTCACCATCAAACGCTTCCAAGAGAACCCTACGTTCATGACACAGAAAGAAGCCAATAATCTTGTACTGAACTTTCCTTCTGTCATCATTTGTCCAGAGATAGAATTTCACAAGATAAAAAAAGAGGAGTTCCTTTCAACAATGTAAGATTACATTCAACTTATTTCTATATACGAAAACTTTTTTAAAGTTTAAAAATTACCAAACAATAAAAATTACAAAATTTTACAGGACTTACCCAAATGGTTTAAATAAAACATACATCTACTCTGTTTTACCCCAATTAGCCGCTTTTTATTCCCCGGATACTTTTTACAAAGTCCAAGACCTTGAAAATTTGGAAAAATTCCTGAATCATAATGAAATGGATGTTGAAACTGCCGGCAGACAGTTGACCGTGTCTTGTGAAGAAACACTAATAAGGTACCAAATATTAGACCTATTACTGATATATCGTTAAACATACATAATATTAATGAAATAAATGAAACAGGTTTGAAAGAGATGGAAAGAAAAGCTACTGAAATGTGAAATCACTACAGTCAACATTATTTTGCAGGTGTCGATGGAACAATGAATACTATAACTGTACAGATATGTTCTCAATGGAGTTAACTGGAGACGGTTTCTGTTGTGTGTTCAACGGGAGATCTTTGAAAAGGTAACAAAATATTTTTTTAAACCAGAATCAAAACAATGCTAATGTGAAAATCATAAAACCTATTAAAAATTTATCCATTAAATTGAAAATTCATTTTTTTTCTTTCATTTAGAGAAATGGAAGAACGTATGCAGCTCAGCAAATTAAGACCAATAAAAAAATGGTACACTAAAACTGTTGGTTTCCGCAGTGGTTTGATTTTAGCTATCAACCAGAGTCAGGAACCTTTAAGCATCGACCTCTCTTATAAATGGGTAAGAATAGATCAAAATTGGTCTTCTACTCTGTTATTAAGATGAGGCCTGAGATGGTATAACTTATTGAATAATGTTTTTAGATTGGATTACAATCCGCTCAGCGCTTTGTGGATGCGAGTCTCAATGGAACACCTCTTAATCCCGGTTTTGAGCAATGGATGAGCTATCGAATATCTAGTTATTATATAAGTGACGATGCGAAAGAACTCAGAGCTTCTCTCAGGAAATGCCATTTACCGGACAAGGAGTTGAAGTACTTTCCTGAATATAAAAAGTAAATACTTTACATTAACGTTTATAATATTAAACTAGACGAGTATCGCTATAGTAAAAATATAATTCTTGACATGTTGTTTTTTCAAATTAAAATATCAAAAGGAGTGATGAGCTAGAAAACTCTAGAATAACATCCTATACGTGTAGTTCATTCTTACAGAAAATATTGTATCCTTGAATGCGAGATGGCGAATACCATTAAACATTGTAACTGCGTGCGCAGAGTTCATCCAAAGCCCCGAGGAATTCCATACTGTGGAACGAAAGACCACCAATGTGCGATTCATGCGTTGGGTAACTATAATATCGTCCATATCAAATACCTATAAGAACTTCACTTAACTTTCAAGAAACGCGTCCGCTCTTCATACGTTAAAACATGGACTTAGCAGGTAATCTTGGCCTACTTTAATCATAAGTTACAAGCGGATCTTCTAAGATCAAGAGGATTTCCTTCAAAAAGCTGCTACTAAAATAACTCTGACACAAATGTCTTACAATGATACGAAACCATTATTATGATTACTACACTTTGCGTATATAAAAAGAAGGTGGCACTGTCTCACCACTATGGGTGCGAAAATGGTGCGTAGTGGAGGAGGAAAAGCTGACAGGCAGACCTTGGGCTGCAATGTATAACAAGTGATCTGAGAAGAAGAAGCTGTTGCTTTTATTGACTAATATACTTTACATTTGTCTTTGACAGTTTCCTACGGTGACAGTTGTGACTGCATGGCGACGTGTAGCTTAGATATTAGCTCTATCACATCATCAAGCTTCCCTCTGGATCCGGCTGTGGCACCCATCGACCAATTTTAGTAAGTGTTTTATGAGAATTCAGTTACCAGTAAGTATACATTACTTACCAGAAGGCCTATCATGAGCCATACTAAGTTTCGGGTAATTGTTACCATAAAATGAATCAATTCCGCAATCGTAGATGCCACGTGACATTTCATTCTGCAAATCGACGAGATATACCTAGCTACAAGGTATATGACTTCAGGATACGCAAATGCTCCGTCTGCCATTCATATTTCGTCATTCCTACGTAACATTATTATAGGTAATTAATATTTCGCAATTGAGGTCCAAGAATTATGTGAATCTAGCTATAGCTCCTAGATTGTAGTATGCCGTTTCCTTCGAATGCTTATCTCAGGCCAGATACAATCGTAACAGCTGCTGCAAGTATCTAAAGTCATGTGGAATGAATTACTCCGGTTATCAATTCCTGCGTGTAAGAGGCACAACGCACTTGCGAGTAGCCGGACCCTCAATAATATTAACAATAAAATACATAATATCAAAAATATATTATTGTGTACATACATAATAGTAACGAGCCGCGTCCACCTTCAATATTATTGACAGTATATATTTTATTGTCTGTTTACTAAGTGTGTGCGATGTCCCTTACTACTGCGATGTAAAGGATGATAAAAACTCTCTTAACCTGTAAATGTTGATATAAAAATGCTTTTGATTTCCAGTACAGGGTTGAACTACGACAAAGTGACTATAGTTCGAGTGTTCATAAAAACACGGGAGCTGTGGACTTTCCGACGAATGTCTTACTACGGCCACTTGGAGTTCTATGGTGATTATGTTGCTTATAAATCGTTTGAATTTAACTCGTTTACGTTTGTTTGGTTAGTGTGTACCTTTTTTTATGGGTGGAAAATCCCTTGGGATGAAGCCGGGACCGATGGGTCATGTCGGACTCGAACCTACAAAAACGCATGCAGTCTGTGGGTCTTAGTGCAAAAGTGAAGGTTGTTGAACAAATCCCTCGCACCTTGGCGGACCCAGGGCCATCCCTATCGGTTTAGTACTCGTCTGGAAGGGTATTCCCAGCAAGAGTCGATGCAGTAGTAATGCAATAATTTATTATTTATTTATGTTTTAGCTCAACTAGGAGGTATGTTCAACATGTTTTTCGGTTGCAGTATTTTAACTTTATTAGGAATTGTACAACTTGCCTGGAAAATCTCAGTGCTGACGTGGAAGAATTACTCGGAGAAGCCACACATGAAGAATAAGTGAATTACTGTCGACATTAAAAAAGTAAATCGGAGAATTATAAAGTTTGGATGACTTTATTTCCACAAATACCACGATTTAATGTTTAGTCCATGTTATGGCGGAGCACTTAGTGATATTCATTATAATATTCGGCTTTAGATTTGGTACATCAGGGAGATTAGTAGAAGTCTAGATAAGGTCAGAATATTTTGTCGTGATAAGTGATCTTAGCCAGAGTCTTCTAACTGGCGACGTTTATAATCGAAAAATCTGATAGAAGTACGTCTAGATTATATGGCTAGGCTGTTGCTCCTATGATAGTAATAGACGCGAACATGTGGCAGCTAAAGATAGAGGCAAGCTTAACTCACACTTAACTCCACTACACTTCAAATACGTTCAGAGCGTCATCAATCTTCCGTTATTACACTTCATACATTTAGGACTCCCATAATGGTGCCTAAACACATTTAGTACGTATATTAATATGGTTTACGACAACATCAAAACATTAAATAGTATTCAGGCGTGTAACTAAAAGGAATATCTAGTGTAATCCAGCTTTTGGTGATTAGGCAAATAGGCGCTATTATATCAAACCAGTGATAATAAAAACAGCTGCATTGTGGTATAACGGTAGCACATAGGCACTGTGCATGTGGTCCATGAGATTCTCAGTAGTGGATTGCTCTGTTGACAGCAATAGCATACCGAAAACAATTTTGTCAGAATGGAATTCTAAAAACATCGGAAAAAATTAAATGCTCAAGTGAGACTTGAACTCACGACCTTTCCCTTACAGGGGGAATGCTCTTCCCACTGAGCTATTAAGCCACACCTGAATCATTTGAAAATTTCCTTCTCTTTATATCCGTCTTTAAGGGCGACGGTGGAGCTATCTACCAACATTCTTACGAACTGTTGGAAACAATGAATGATTTTTTCAACCATTTTTAAACATTGAATTTTGATGATTTTACCCAAATATTTGAATGACTTTTTTATAGCATTTATTATGCTAACTTTTAAGTTCGAAAAACATCGGAAAAAATTCTTCTTCTTCATCCTAGCGATAATCCCAGTCGCATCCGGAGCTTTTTCACCTTGGAGTCCCCTTGGGGTCCCCTTGGGGTCCCCTTGGGGTCCCCTTTACCTATCTAACTGCTGATTTGGCAAAACTTCGATATTTTATGAGAAGCGATTGCCGTCTAACCTCCACAACCCAAAGGCGATATCGAAGCATTGCAGCTAGACCACTTGTTGAACTTTTGAGGGCTCCAAATACCCGTAACAACTGCCATAGATGTTCGTATGACAACTGGAACCGACGGCTTAACGTGCACTCCGAGGCACGACCAGACCAATGCAAATACCCATATTGAATAACACACTTGTACTTTTCCACTGATTGTAAACCTTTGAGAATGCCGTAAGACGAAACCGGTCAGGTTCAGAAATAAAATTAAACTCAGTGGAAAAGTACACGTGTCTTATTCAATATTATGTGCAGTACCTAGATTCCACCAAGTGCCATCAATCACCCAGTGCAAATCCATGAGCGGGGGCCGGACCCGGGCCTCCTGCGTAGCGGCCGCATTTACTACCGCTACGCCACGGAGGCTGTCACAATGGAACGGTTTATTCATAAAAACAAATAGCCTATAAGGTAGAAATATTACCCGAATTTTTGAAGCAATTATTTTTACTCTGCCCAATCGTTTTGAACAAAATAGATAACATTGCCGATCTAAAGCATAATAAATAATTGTCAAAATCTGTCATTTGTCCAAAGTTCTAAAAATAAACGCAATAAATAACATTGTGCCTGGGGCTTCTCGATTACCTAACCGTCACATATGATTCCACAAGGCTCATCGATTCAGAATAACAAATTCTATTAATCACACAAACTGATTCCAAAAAAAAACAGTTTAAAACTCGAGACCAACTCCGAACAGAAGTATCCCAACAGTTCAAAAGTTCACGATTCTGCCGAATTGTCACCGGCCAGCTAATGAATAAAGTTAAGCATCTGATAGCAGTGTTTAATTAAAATACTCGAGATAACCGAGATACTCGACTCAACTATTTAGATAAACGCCGTGTTGCGGCCTACCCACTACTGGGGAAGGTAATCGCATTAAGTGAATATAGATGTTGCCCGCGGCTCCGCTCGCTTGAATGTCGGTTATCACAACCGTATATTTATAATCATCTCTTATTTCATACCCATAAATGCTGTAATTTTAAAAATGCGCTAATATATTTCTTTGTTATGAGAGTATCTATAATGTAAACTTTCATTCCCGATTTGAACCCGGAAGCCAATTTTTCACAATCAAAGGTAGCCCATTTTCCAAACTCTAGTTTATATCTGAACATATATACATACATAAATGTCCTATAAATCCCCAAAGGGGTAGGCAGAGGTGTATTAACACTCATATTTTTCCAACTATGATTTTTGAGCCTATTGCCTGCCGTCAACTTGGTCATGGGCTGTATGTTTACTGTCTAATGGAGAACAGCCCTATGCCTTAGTCGCCTTCCACGAAAACTCCAGGAAAAGGTGGCCCTATTCTACTCGACCGGGAACCAACATGGCGGAATACCTCTGCACTAAACTGAAAAATCAGCTTCGTTAATTTAATTCACCTGAGTTAGTTCACCTAGATGCATTAGAAAAACTATTAGTAAATTTTAATCACCTGTGCCTCGAATCACACTGAACCTAGTGATTTAGATGTAAAGCGTAACAGACAAGACTGAGTTACTTTCGCATTTACAATATTAATAAAAATGTAGGTATAGTACCTACGTTGAGATATTGCGTTTAAAAATATACAAACGTACCTAAAAACTTCATTTTAAAGTCAAGAATTTCTTGCAAGTTTAGTTTCGTACCCGGCTCTTCTAATATTTTTATATAGGTACTCATCATATATCATCATATTATCGAATGGGTATACAGCTGTATTATTACATCTACATTATACTCAAAACAATAAAATTGTTGAATTCATGTATAAAGGAATACCTACTATATTTCCATCTACCAAGTAAGTTTCTGGTGCTGCGTTATGAATAGCCCTCATGCTTTTAAAAACTACTAATCATTCATCTTTGCCGAACAATGTGTACGTTAATACTTACAAGAGTAAAATATTAGTCATCATCATCGTCTCTAGCACTCTTCCCGATTGTATCCGAGACTTTCCAAGCCCAGGGTCTGCTTACTCCTCCACCCTCCACCTTTCTATTTGATTCATACAGTTTTTAACCCCCGAGGCAAAAACGACGTGGTGTTATAAGTTTGATATGTCTGTTTGTGTATGTGTGTGTGCGTGTGTGTGTGCGCTTGTGTGTGTGGCTGTCTGTCTGTGGCATTGTAGCACCCAAACAGATGAACCGATTTCAATTTTGTTTTTTTTTTTTATGGCAGCAATTTCCGTGTGACCTGTCACTGCTGCCTGATCTCCCCAGTCAAACCCACTTTCATTGTCAATAACAAAACTTTTAGCATGAATAAATATAACCAAACTAATACATTTACACACACTACACAATACATGAATTCTCGTGGGTGTATCGATGTCTATAGGTAGATTTTCTATAGCCATTCGGTATCCGGAACCTATTGCTCGCACTAATCGAATTATACCGGTATTTTAGCTAAATCACGTTCACTCAATATATTTCTGTACTCTCCCTGATTGCATTTTGTAGCGCGCATCGCCGAATGATACCACTTGTATTTTTCATTGATTGCCCGTATAGGTAAGTAATTAGGTTATTTGTTGAGTTTGTTATTTCGTAGCTGATTATTACCGTTCAAATGTTGGATATAGTTATTAACTTGAGACTTGAAACCTTGAATCTTTGAAAATGCCGTGTGGCGTATAGGCAATACCTAATAAATATTAGGCGACAGTGGGTACTATAGTTCGTTCGCGTTAAGAATGCAGCGAATTTGCGTTAAGAATTTAAATCAGTTAACACAAATGGCAGGATACAACCGTTGCGTTCGAAACAATGTCTTGATCTGGACATTGTGAACGCGAGTGCTTTTAATTCGATTACATCAGGAAAAATTAATCACTCAGGTCGGACTTGAACCCACGACCTATCCATTACAGGATGAATGCTCCAACTGAGTTACTCAATCTTCAATTGAATCTGTGGTTCAATCCCGCCTAGAGCGATTACAAAAAAAATCCTTTCTAAATTGTTTTGAATTAATTAGCATACTCAATACTTAAAAATTCATCCAAACATACAATTGTAGTAAATATCCAGTCATGTTATTATAAGTAAGGAATAAAATAAAGAAGTAACGTAATTGTGGACACCTTCGATTTCAAATTCCAATACTTTCCTGATACTTTTCGATGTGAAACCATTTACGTATTTAGTTTAGGTTACTAAAGAAAACACTAAATTTATGTCAAAGTAAAAGTTATTTATTCTCAATCTCGAACAATAATATTGTTTCTTATTGACGTCAATTTTAATTCTACTTAATCTAAGTTTACCATGATCTAGAATGTTGTCATTGTTATCAAAAAAATCATAATCAACATCTCAGAGTTTCAAATACTATTCACAATTACAAAGACGCACTCCAACAATAAAATTTCCGAGTAGGTACAACCGTCACGTAAAAATAGACAAAGCATACACACTTTCAACAAAAATGAGTATAAACAAACAGGCTCAAAGGGCTCGTATTTAATGCCACGAGTATTACCCTAAAAAAATAACCAGTGCTTCCGCCGTAAAGATTGCAGAAACCCCCGCTCCGGCGGCGTCGCACACACAGCCCCGAGTTCATGCAAAAATTATACAGTCCGTATACTCGACTAACATAAATTGCGTATATTTGTGTGGCCCTTTTTAGGGCTTATTGTTTTTCACCTCGCCGCAATGTTTCCCTTATTGGTGTAAAATATTTGCATTGCGCATTGTACGCATCTTTTTGCGTATTGTTTTATCGTCCGCGATGAATCTGGGATTTTTGTACGTCTCATTTGAGAAATGGCAGGAAAAGACGGAATGAATATTGCTTGTTTTTTAAGCGTTGTACATCAGAGTAGGTAGCTGCTTCTGTGAGAAAGTTGAATAGGACGAAAGTGACCACGTTATCTCAGCGAGAAACATTGTCTTCTGCATCTATTAAATACCCTCAGCACTAAAGTAGTGTTCAGAACTTGGCCAGGCCCTCGATTCTACTAAAGTCAAACCACTGAGGTACCACAGTCACTGCAAAAAATTACATTAAATTTAAGACTTTATTTCTATAAAACTAAAGTCTTAAATGAAATAAAAACAGTTTCATTACACTTTTTCAATTACTCTGCAAAACAGAAGCTCTCTTCATTTTGAACTTTAAACGCATGGCCTGGTCTATTATTTTATGCCGTTTTTTTGCAGTGGCAGTGGCACCACTGTGGTTTGGCTTTGGCAGAATCGAGGCCTTGGATATATGAAAGTTTACTATAGCAAATTATAAATTTCATTCAGAGAATGTTAAACATGCAGTATGAGGTAGGCAGAGACCACATGTTTGCATCTGCTACGATGCTGGCATACAACTTTCGCTTCTTTTACTACCATATTTATTTTCATACATAGGTACTCACCAGTTTCGGATAGGCACCAGGTCCTTACAGTTTTATTAGCGTCGTTAAAATGTTATGGATAAAATTTTATCTTTACCTACCTTTTGTATACATTATTACATCTAAAATCTGGATGACTTAGGAAATTGAATCATAGCATGTTAGAAGTAGAAAAACGTATAAAAATTAAATTAAAAATTTAAAAAACCCCCGTCACAAAAACATCTCCTAAAAGTTGATAATAAATTGTGTAAAGAGTAAACCTAGCAATATTTTGATTCAAGCGTGGTGATGTCGGAGGACCCTTACTGGTAAAACACTCTTTCATGTTACTGGAACGATCCAAGGTTTAGGTAAGTATATCATAAACTAAAAAGAAATCTAAACCATAAATAACAAGGGCCTTAAATATTAATAAAAGCACCCAGACCACACACAAGATGGGGCTGCTTTGTCATCTGTGCCATAGTTTTAAAAGCGAGCTTCAAGTATAATTTGTATCCGGCAACTTGATTCAAGACGGAGCATGAATCCTATGAAATATATCGCCCAAGTTATAATATCAACCCGACTGGACCCGACAAGAATAATAACATTATAGGGATGGGATGTCGCTGTGTTTCAGTACGCAATTAGCTTTACTAGTAAAAGACAATCAATCTGGAAATAATACTATTTATACTGTAAATTAATGGCACTTAGTGGAACTTAAAATCCAAGAATATTTAGAGGATAGACAAGCTTGGACATGAACTGTTCTCTCAGCTATGCTACTCAAGCAAAACACTGTATCTAGACCATAAGTATTAGACTAAGTAAATGCTTGTACCTAAATGGACCAAAAAAAATGCCCGCTGAATTTCTTGCCGGAGTCTTCTCAGGTCTGGGCTGGCCGCATTTCGAATCGGTGCCGGTGGTCCATTTGCTAAACTAGTATTTAATACTGTTTATACCGGAGATTGATGGCGCTTGGTGGAATCTGCTACACTTTTTTTTGTGTTTGTCAATGTGAATGCCGTAAGGCGAAACCGGTCAGGTCTAGAAATAAAATCAGTGGAAAAGTACAAGTGTGTTATTTAATAGTATTTAATAGGTATTTATTATATATTGACGTTTTGGAAGTTCCGATTTAATGGTCTATGCAGAATAAATGATTTTTGACATTGACTTATTTTTACACATAATTGAAAATTCACTTGTATTTGTTATTTATTTATGAACCTGATCGGTTTCGCCTTAAAGCATTCTCAAAGGTTTACATGTAAGTATTGTTCGAAATACGACGAAGACATAAATGTATTAAATACGTGTAAAGTATTTAATACATTTATGTCTTCGTCGTATTTCGAAATTAATTATCCAAGGCGAATTATTAAAAAAATTCTGCACTTTTCTAACCGTAAACGGTGTTGGAAGTTGGGTTTTTTGCGAATATAGTTGGTGATGATATTATTATTACAAGTATACTAAATATTGGCGACAGCCTCTGTGGCGTGGTGGTAGTGAACGCGATTGCCACGCAAGAGGCGCGGGTTCGGTCCCCGCTCAGTGCAAATATTTGTATGCATGAATATGACTATTTGCATTGATATGGGTGTTTGTATGTATCTATTTCTTGAGATTCCATAACACAAGCTAGTTAAGCTATACTTACCCATGGGTCTAAATAGCGTTGTGTAGAATGCTGTGGAATATTTATTATTATTATTCTCTTTATTCATTTAAAAATCTTATAAATTATATTTTTAAATACATATTTAAAAAAAATCCATTTAAAAATATAAAAAATAGTATCCCACCGGCATTGGGTACAGGGACCAAGCTACCGGTGGTTAGGGCTCTAGAGAAAGGAACTTCCTCACGATGCGCGCCGCCGTATCAAGGAGTACTGCCTTCTGCATCTGGCCCTTGACCCAACCATCCAACCCGAGCCTCTTCAGATGTTGGTCGAGGCTTCCGTTGACTGATACGACTATCGGTACAATGATTGCTGAGTCAATATTCCACATGTCGACAACCTCGTGGGCCAAGTCCAAGTATTTAACTTGTTTATCTTTCTCAGCTTTCACGAGATTCTCGTCATGAGGAATGGTGACATCAACAATCAATGCTCGGCGTTCGAATCGGTCTATCACCACAATGTCAGGCTTGTTAGCTACAACAGTCCTATCAGTGATGATAGATCGATCCCAGTACAATGTGATATGGCTATTTTCTAGAACTGGCTCAGGAACATACTTATAGTACGGCACCTCAACTTCCACAAGGTTGTATTTCAGAGCAAGTCGCTGATGGATTATCCTGGCTACTTGATTATGTCTGTGCAAGTACTTGCCGTTAGCAAGACGAGAACAACCGGAAGTAATATGCCTGAGGGATTCACCAGGTTGGTGACACGCTCGACAAATGTCAATTGTGCCATCCCTCATGATATACTTCCGGTAGTTATTCGTCTTAATAACTTCGTCTGCAATTGCACAGACAAAACCTTCAGTTTCCCCAAAAAGGTCACTGAAACGTAGCCAGGACACAGACGCCAGTAGATCTACTTCGGGCCTGTGTAGGGCCCGATAGAACCTGCCATGTAGCTCCTTACTCTGCCATACCTCCCTGCGGCTGTCAGTGCTAACTATTGTAGGCCTGCGCCAGTTCTCTTTAGCCAAACCGAGCGGGGTGAGTCCGGTATTATATTATATTATTATATTATTATATTTATTAAGTTTGTTACAGTTCAGTTCAGCTGGAAAGTGACCGAAACGTAGCGATCAGCGTAAATTATAAAATAAAACTAATTAAATTTTAATGAAAAAGATTATTTTAATAGTTATGATAATATTTGCTACGACATACTACACAATGCTAGCTAGACCAACACATAAAGGTATAAATCTTAACTGTCTAGAATACGAATCAATAAATTTATATATATGAGTAACTACTATTATTTAATTAATGTTAAATGTTATATAAAAGATAATAATTCACTATTATCTACGTAAATTAGAATAACTAAGCATATTAACTAATATATGACGCACGTTTATGTAAATAAAATATAATGGCAATTCATTTAGATACTGCCAACTAAGTCAATATGTTCCCCGCACATAGAAAATAGTTGCATCTATTGTTGCTATGCACGTCATGAGATCGAATAATATAATTGTAAAACAGTCCATCTGCAAGACTGGTCAAAATAAATCTATGGCATCGAATAGATATGGCGTACCTGGTTTATTCGTGCGTAAATGCCTTCGTATACGACCGCCCTTGGCAAAGGAGATTATTTCGAATTTGTTACGACTAAAATCACACGCTACCTCGGGTTTTCAGATGCTGGGTGTAAGATTACCTTGAACATATGCCTAGCACCGCGGCTAATTCTGGGCATGAGTTTAAAATGACCTCCTCGAGTGCGAGAACTACGGTGTCCCCATCGAACCCCGGAAAAGGCGGGGGCGAGTATCGCGAACAAAATGTCATAACTAAGTACTATTGCCAAAATTATTATAACTACTAAATAAAATTGATGTTGGTTCCCGATAGAGTAAAATAAGGGCTATCCCATCTTTTCCCATTGGTGTCGTAGAAAGCGATTATGGGATAGGGCTGTTCTACATCCGACAGTAAACACACAGTCCATGACCAAGAATAGAATAGAATATAGAATAGAATAGAATCTTTATTTGCATGAAACACAGTGTGAAGGATGTTACATAGTATGGTTTCTAAGCGTGCAGTGTGTCTCGCCGATCTATCGACATGCAAACTTTGTCATTAGACAATTGTCAAATTTTAGCTAGTCACAAAATTATTCTCATGCTAACGTTAACATTTTTTCATAATTAGTTAGCCTTTAGATCATTAGGTATTATATAATGTTTATGAGTTCTTAAGATATCACATCAAAAAAAAAATAAGAATTTAAATAAATAATAGAAAAAAGTCAATATTAAATTAATTAGAAATACAATTTTTTACACGAATTAGGCATTAATGAATATTTTTATATAATATTGTAAATTAAATAAAATTATTTAAATAATAGTGACGAAAAGTGGGTGTTAATAGACCTCTGCCTACTCCTTCGAGGATTTACAGGCGTGAATATTATGTATGTTAATAAAATAATATAATTATCATTTAAAACTCTCATTCACTGTTTCTAAAATTCATACAGTCCCATCACTAACTGGAGTGATGTACGAAATAGACTGTACTGCAAATCCAGACCGGGCTTCACTGCTTCAAAGTTTACAAAAGTTTCGCTAAAAATGCCGCGCCGTGTTCCCTGTTCCCCCTCTAAATAAATGGGTCTCAACGAATCCGGAGAGTGGACTTATTCAAAACAACTTTGGAGAATCGCTCCTCGTATTTGTTCTAAAAGTAGGCAATTTAATTTGGCATAAATTGAAGGGAATTCACAACGGTGTGAATTTATTTAACTGTTGAAATAAAATTGTTGAACCTGTCGCTAATGGCGGATTTCTTTGGAAGCTTTGATTGAATTTTGGCTTTATTTACAACTAGCTTTAGCCCGCGGCTCCTCCCGCGTAGATGTCACATAACGCGGCCGTTGAACAGGAGGCGCGGGTTGGATCCCCCCCGCTCAGTGCAAATATTTGTATACATGAAAATGGGTATTTGGATTGGTATAGTCGTGCCTCGGAGAGCACGTTAAGCCGTAGGACCCGGTTGCCATATGAACATCTAAGGCAGTCGTTACGGGTAGTTGAAGCCCTCAAAAGTCCAACAACTGGTTTATCGCTTCTGGGTTGTGAAGGTCAGATGGCAGTCGCTTCACGAAAAATATCGAAGTTCAGCCAAATCCGCAGTTAAACTGGTAAACTGGGCCACAGACTCCAAGCTGAAAGCTTTGGGTGCGATTGGGATTAACGCAAAGATGAAGAATGTTACCTTCAAAAGATCAGAACAATTCTTAGGGTGATTAAAAATAGTCTGTTTGAACCATGCTCTGACGTCTGGCTGAAGACAGTCTGGAACATAGTACATTATCCTATTTATACTGTTGATTAATGGCACTTGGTGGAATTTATTGCTACACATATTGAAAACACTTGTACTTTTTCCACAGTATTTATTATATTGAACCTGACCGGTTTCGTCTTACGGCATTCTCAAAGGTTTACATTTAGCAAAGGTTCTCAATATGTGTAATAGTACATTATCATTACATTATTTTAATTATTCAAAATTATCACACAAATGTATCATCTCCAAGGGCTAACAAACGTAACATATAACATAAACATAAAATAAACTCACGCCCGTATTCCCCGAAGGGGTAGGCAGAAGTGCTAGCACCCACGTTTCGCCAGTTTATGTTTAGGTCCCAATGTAATAGGTGGCGAGCCTATTGCCATTAACCGGGCACTTATAAACCTGCGATAAATACACACATAACTTCGAAAAGCATCGAAAAGTCATTGGTGTGTGCCATAGTAAACCTGGGATCGAACCCGAGACCTCGTCTCAGCAGACCATTACCCATACCATTAGGCTACCGCGGTTATTTAGGCTAACAAACGTATTAGTTACTATTTAGTTTAAGATATTGAGGAAAGTAAATGTTAACAGATGAGTCCTTCATATAAAGATGCTAAACTAGTTGAAATCTAATCAATCTCCAATTTGTGAAGTTGGCTTTAAATCTAAGTAAGTACTTAGATAATTACATCTCTTGAACGTTAATTACGTCACTAAGCAATCATTTCAGCATCCAAATTACATCTCGTGTACAATCAGCTGCGTATTAATTCATTACCTATTAAAATTATCTCCATTATAAATTTGTCTGAAATTCGGTCCTTCTTTATGCATTTAGTACCATAGTAAGAGAGACGGTATTTGCTTAAAGACTTCATTTCATCAATTTAGCTCTAAAAAAGTCCAACACTGATCTTACTACAATGCTTCTATATCACACTTCTGAGATTAATGCTAGGGTAAAGAAGAAGAAGATTCTATTTTAACAATTGATTGAGTTGCTTAGATATTTCTCACTCACACGGGTGCTCAGTCTAGCCTCGATTGTCTTCTCAACCTTCTTTTGAACCTCAATTTCTTCTGGTGAAATAAGTTGATATTTACTTAGGACATCCTACTTCAATGCTTAAGTAGGTACTTAAGCATTGAAGTATGATAAGTACAAGTAAAAAATATAGGTTATTTTTTACTTGTACTTATAATGCTGTCATACTGTGTTCACTGTCATTTGATATTGCACTAGCTCTATTCGTGGAGACCTATAATTGGCTGTTTGTCACGTATTTTTGAATGTGTATCTTGTTGTATTGTAGCTGTTGGTCTCCCAAATAGATATAAATAAAATAAAAAAATGTCTCTCTAGTATTTTATCACCTAATGTAAACTTTAATTTACTTAGCGTCAGAACGAGCCCTAGGTAATAAGAATTTATTATTCAAGTTCCGAAATGCTTAGACGATGCGCGATGTCTACAGTGGGCAATGGCCTACAAGTTCATTCATAACTTGACACTGCATGGTGTCCTTGAAGTGAAACTGTATCTTTTAGTCCGAATGGTGCACAAAGCGCTGAAACGGGATACCAAAACTGAGATATTTATGCCTAGAAAATATTCAAGGCACCTCAATTGAAAAAAAAACGCTGAGCGACCGAAACGAATCGGACGCAAAAAACATTGCCGCATCATTTCATAATGTACAGTGTACACCCAGTACCTAGGTACCCACAAGTCTGACAAAAGATGTAGATCCTAGCCTAAAAAATAAGAATCGCTCCAGTTAAATACATACATACAATCACGCTTTTATCCCCGGGGGTTATGCAGAGGTGAATTATTATTAACACTAACAATTCACCAATCATTGGATTCGGTCCTACATAATAGGTTTTTTTTTTCATCTTGCGAAAAATCCCCACGGATACCACCCCCACGGAGCCGGTGGAGGCGGTTATGTCGGACTCGAACCGAACAAAACGCTCGCCGACTTGGGTCCTTGGTCCTTGAAGATTGCCGAAAGCATATCTCTCGCACGGCAGTAGATATTGTTGACTCAAGCCATGCATCTGAGGCTGGACTATATATATCCGACTGATTTTAAACAGCCTTATCCCTTAGTCGCCTAGTACGACACCACATGGGAAGAAATAGGGTGGACCAAATTCTACTCAGCCGGAAACCACGCGGCTAAAGCTCCAGTTAAAGCAACTAAATTCAGTACAAAGGAATGATCATAATCTAGCAATAGTGGCTAATTATCCAAAGTGTTTGCTTCAAAGCTCTAATTATCCAAGTTCGCTATTGTTATCAGTACACAGATTAGTTGCATAAATATATTACAGAACTAGCTGTTACCCGCGACTTCGTCCGCATTTAGTTCGGAATAGCTCAAACTCATTATTAATCATGGTGGAAGATTTTCATCCCAACTGGAACGGAAGTACTCGAAATACTGGAAATAGTGAATTTTACGCAAAGGAAACATTTCTTTATTTTAAAGAAGAAACAAAACTGTATTCAAATCATTTCGAAAACTCGCTTGAGATCTTCCACCTTGTATTTTTAAATGAAATATTATGAAAACAGTCTTTTGAGTGACTGACTTATAAATACAGGGCTTAACTACTGAAAACTACGAAAATTGACAGACTTCTTCTATGGGCTTGGTAAATATTGCGGAAGGATTTTGAAAAATTCAACATTTTTCTGTCGAAATCATTATAAAATAAATAATAATAATAATAATTATCATTATTAAATATGTGATGAACATTGTTATATGTGGACTTGGTAATGTTCACCAGTTTTAATGGTTTAATTATTCTTCCTTCCTCCCAAATTCGTTAAACATGCTGCCACCACTTACGAACTGAACAAATTAAAATAAGTACATCAAGTATCACACAAAACAGTTTCAAGAAAACCCGGTGCCTTGCACGCCCTGAGCGGTGAGCAGTGGTTCTCTTCTTTGCCGAACCAATGGTAGGTAGATCCAGTTTTATGATAAATTCCATCGACCACAGTCACATCGTTGTTCATTGCTTTACACACAGGTAGAGGAGAGGGGCGCAATGGGCAAGAGAGCAAATACAGCATTGACTGGGATGGGGTCATATAGCCTCATCTATATATTTAAAAATCAATGCCACTTTTCGTTGTAATGTTATAACTCAACAACGTCTTTACCGTTTGGCTAATTTTGGTCTTGAATTATTCGTGAAAGTCCAGGGAAGGTTTGTATGTACGCAGAGAAAAATTCGAATAATTGCCGGGAACCAACATCTACGCGAGCGGAGCCGCGGGCAAAAGCTAGTTTTGCTATATATTCCTGGTATTGGTAAGTTTGTTTCCAGCAGATGATGTAGATACTTCCAAATTGACACTGGAGTTGATGTCCACGTGGTGGATTTTTTTGGTCTGATGAAATATACCGGAACTGAGTGATCCTCTGCCCACATTCAGTCTCTTTTATATAATAGGAGCAGCGGTATCTTTTATATACCTAATACATAGGTTGGTTTCTCCTGGCGTACTGTTATCATTTCTGGGATAGATTTACGTATTTACTATTAGATACCTACTTATTAGACGGAATCGATAATATCGCAGCGGCGTGCGTTGGTAGTCATCAGGTCACTAACATTGTATAATGTCTGCAGTTGCATAAAGACGTTGTCTCTCTGGCTGTATTTTACCATTTCTACCGCACCACGGCGAATGAAAGAGCCTATTAGGAGTCTTTCAACTAATCTCTCCTTCCTTCCGTCAGTCACATACGGTAGAAATAATGCTCGAACCAAGCTGTTCGGAACTTCATTTCTTTATCAGGCGGTTAAGAACTGTATTGCTCTGCCCACACATGTGTTTTCTTCTTTTTAAGATCCGGAGTTTTTTTTATATAGGGCACGTCAATTTAACTTCACCTCGACTGATGTTAAGCTAAAGGCAAAGACTCGGAAATAGGGTCACCATTATAAACGTGTACCATCTTAACAATGGTGGCACTCATCTTTATGGGATCATCAGAAGCCTTTTCACGCCCCCCTTAAAGGACCCGGGACTGTAGGAAGAAGTAAACCGTGAGCTGGCAGGGATTTCAGGTTTTAATGGTGTGACATAGGAATGTGTCACCAAACCGCTTGGTTCTTGATGGAATATTCTGATCCGTATGTGGATGACATCTGAGCCTTGCATCATGCGTTGTCCTGTGTAGGAAAAGAGAGGGTGGAACTAATTGGAATAGCTCATCAGAACATTCACCATGGTAGAGACGGTAATATAATAGGGACAACTATCTCCCAGAATACGTAATGTGCTTCAGAGAAGGTGCAACGATTTACTTCCTCCATGAGCGCGGCTTTAATGGTAGCTTAGGCTACCCATCACCCTAGCCGAAGCAACCCCTGCTCTTCACGTTGAGACCGCCTATTTATTATAGGTAACCAAGGCCGGTATACTGGGGTACCTAACCCCAGAATACCCCCAATGCCCCATTCCTCTGTTAAATTTTAATCGGTTTGATTCCAATATTGCGCTTGCCCCGATGTGGTGGGATCGTTATCAATGGGGATACCAATTTCAGTTTTATGACTTCTCAGGCGGGTGGGACTGGGACATGGGATATCTTCTTGTAAGCATTGTTGCTTCTTTATTGGTTCGATCTATTCACACAATCACAAATTGTTAGCCGTGATATGCTATTATTGACATAACTTTTTTATTTATGAACCGATTTCAATAACACAAACACTAAATGTTAAGTGAAGCCTGCCACAATATATTAGTGAAAACCGCAATCAAATCCGTTCAGCCGATTCTGAGATTAGCGTGCACAAACTCACAGACAAACAGAGAAACAGATAAACAGATAAACAGACAAACAGACAAAAATTCCAAAAAACGTTGATTTGGCTTCTATTACGTTTATAAAGTCCCCCTATAACAATTTTTCTCATTTCCTTCCCATGTACAGACATCGATCGTTTACAGATTTATTATATGTATAGATAGATATCACTGGAACAGGGCGTTGACAGTCTGTTTGAATATTCTATCACACAAACACAGAGGCATATTCAATCTCTACGAATGCGATCTACCAACAGAACAGTAGCTACCTACATTGATTTGAAAAAAATTAAACGTCTTAAAAAGTATGAAAAAATCAAACTATGAAGAGTCACTTTTCTTGCCAGTCAGGGTTGCTTACTGCTTAGATATTGGTTCGATAATGTTGTGTATGCCATCTTGTGAAATGAGTGAACATAGACCAAGCGCATCATCATTTCCTTATCGTCGTACCGGTTGCATTCGAAACAATGCAGCCCGGGGCGCACCTACTCCTTTTGATTTGGCCAATACGGCTGACTTCAAAATCCTGAGAGGAAAATCGACTCCAGATCCTCGTCTGACAATCAATCAGCTGCTGTACTGGTTTCTAGGTGAAGTTAGCTTGATCCTGAAGGTCTTGGTAAGACCCCCAACAACGAAAACTAACAGTACTATTATACTTCAAAACACTAAGACCCGTACTCTAGAATGACACTCAGTCTGAATCTTGATTTAGCTAAGGACAGATTCTTATAGAAAATCTATACAATACAGATTGTATAGATACCAGACCATATAGATACCAATACCTCAGCTACATGAAGAATCAGACTGTGACATTCTAGAATACGGGCTTTAGTGAACATCTCGACATTTTCGACGGTCTTGTTAGTTTGCAAACAGGATCACTGGTTGGACCTATCGGAGATCTGTGCCAAACCCATTATATTCAGAAAAATATCAGGATTCCATTCCCCTATTTCTATTGTACTTTTCCATAATACGGTGAAAAGTGTATCCCAAGAAACCGAGTAAACAATAATGTGAGTAAGTATGTTTATACAACAAAGGAGATACGGCTGCATCTTTACCGACTACTTTATATGAAAAAGTGCAACCGTATTTCCTTTGTCGACTGTATAATCAAAAAGCTGTTCGTTCGCGTTAAGAATGCAGTGAATTCTCTCTATAAATGACAGGATAGAACCGTTGCGTTCGAAGCAATGTCTTCAACTGAACACTGTGAACTTGACCTTATAATATGAAAAGATTTGATCGGTTAGGGGGCGGGGCTAGGCTGACGGATAATTTATGATTCGCTTCATTCTTAACGCGAACGAACTATAATTAAACAAAATCGAGTGTTTCACCAAAATCCAACGCAATCATCATAACACGGCTGAATCAGCTGAATATGTTATCAGATGTTTATCTTGTCCCTTTGTGCTGCCCGGGGTTAATAATTCAAATGACTAATTGACGTGTAGGACACGCTTGTACTGAATTACTGATGTTCCTCATGTAAATATATGCGCAGCTATATATAGAAGTAATCATATCAGTGTTTCTGGGATAGGAACTGGAATCGGAACTACGAGTATCTAGATCACATACCAGTATTCTTCTGTTAACGTTACTTATTAATTGGATATTCTACTGACTAGTCAAATAAGTTACTTTTTACTAAACGTCAAAACAATAAGTTATAAGGTAACTTGTATGAAAAAAGATTTAGTGGCGTCATAAAATTTAGTAGTCAAATCAGTTACCATTATAGGTTGGGTGAATGATTAGTAAATTAATAAAAACCATAAAATAAGAACGTAATTTTTACCGCCTTTTTATCATTCTTAATTTAATAAGCTCGGTTAGATAATTTATTTTAACTATAGGATAATACCCAATTGTACGGACAAAGTAATCATGCGCAAATCAAAAATCAATATTTTAAATAATTGTAAGTTCATACATTGGTTTCGATGACTCCCACCGTCGCCCTAAGAAGGATGTATAGGAGAATTTTGATAGCTTCAGGCGTGCCTCGACAGCTTAGTTGTCGGAGGATTCCCTCTGTAAGGGAAAACTCGTGGGTTCGAATCCCGGCTGAATTGTTTCCATTTTTTCTACCTTAATCAAAAGTTATCACCACCTTCACCGTTTCTACCCGCTTCGGCCGACCTCTGTTCGAAGTCTATTTACTATTTAGTGACATCCAGGGTGGGAGACTGGTCACCTGATCCATTCTATTTTCTATTCTGGCATCATAACTGCCGACAAACGTTAATTCCACTCTTATGAATGCAGCAATATCTAGAATCCAGAGAGCGTGTAAACTCACAAGTTGTTAAGAGCTAAGTCAAAGTTTCAGTATGTAAATCACGAATATGGGTAATTACTTTATGCGATAGCTGCGCTAATCCTTTGAGGCAAACTAATCACAAAATTGTGTGATGTACTTGGAATAAACTCAGAGTACGTTTGGCACGGTTATGTTCAGAATGTAAATAGCTTCAATATTGTGTAAAAGCATTTATATAAGAGTTTCCACGCACGTCATCATCATCATCTCAAGACGCTGTCGCTGTCTGTCCGTCCCTATGTATGCTTAAATCTTTAATAGCACCTCTACTGCTGTATTCATAGTCATAGGTCTCTGGTGACCACCATACAGGCTAATCCCACCAACACTCCCAATATTATTCTAGGTAGGAATAGTATTCCCCCACCGATCACTGAAATTAAACTGAAGTATGTGCAAGCCATAGAATATCCATTGAATACGTTCCTTCTTAGAAAAGCGAGCGACAAAGGAGCCAAAAATAAACAAATCATAAGTCACTATAAAAATTTTAAGAATCGAAAAATTATATTTTTGTAATTTAGGTAATTGGAGTTCTCAGAAAATATCTTAAATAGCTGCGGCAGTGATTCCACAACGTTCTACACAACGCTATATAGACCCATGGTAAGCTTAATTAGCTTGTGTTATGGAATCTAGAATGCGGATAAACATAGTATGTTTATCCGCATTCTAGATTTTCAAAAAAAAGTATCTAAGTATTATACTTAGATACTTTTTTTTGAAAATACAAACATATTATAGATAGAAACACCCAGACCAATGGAAATAGCCATATTCATGCATACAAATATTTGCACAAAGCGGGGATCGACCTGCGTGGCAGTCGCGTGCACGTCCGCCACGCCACAGAGGCTGTCAGGCAGATGGCTGGATTAAACTGAAGTATGTGCAAACTTTACTTCTTCCACTATGAAAATTTGTAGATATTATTCTCAAGATTATATTTTACTCCCTTTGGGAACAATCTATCGCGTAACACACATAGTCGTTCCCGGTCGTCACTCGCCGATCGGTCCATCGCCACCGCACGGAGGGGTTTAATACTTCAGCCTGATGCGTCAAGTTTGAATGAGCCCATTCGCTGGTACTGTGACCAACCGATTATAGACAGCAGGACTCTAAAAGGTCCTAAGTTTGCTCTACAAGCAGAACCGAAATATACATAAATAAATAAATAAATATTCCACAACACTCTACACAACGCTATCTAGACCCATGGTAAGCTTTTATAGCTTGTGTTATGGAATCTAGAATGCGGAAAAACATACTTATATACTTTTTTTTTTTGTAAATACATACATACTATACATAGAAACGCCCAGACCAATGCAAATAGCCATATTCATGCATACAAATATTTGCACTGAGCGGGAATCGAACCCGCGCCTCCTGCGTGGCAGTCGCGTGCACTACCACCACGCCACAGAGGCTGTCATAATCATAATCACATAATATCCAAAGTATTTTATCAAAAGAGCTCAATTGTTATTTCACTGTCATTTAAATATGTTCTTAAAAAAGAAAAGAGAAATAAAATTGCGTAACACAACGTATTTATTTAAATGATAGGTAGTCGGTAACCTCATGTTTACTTTAATAAAGGGGTAATTCATCAACTCGCGGGCAATAAACTTGCGGGAAACCGCGGGTTGGCATTTTTGAATTTTATTTTATTTTGCTGTCGTCAACTCGCATGAATATTAAAGTACAGTCAGAAAAATGGATCGAAACCAAAAATTTAATATAAAACCAACTTTTATACTCGCGCATTTATACACCCGCATTGGCTAAAGTAACTGTTTACTTTTTTATATTAATTTATCTTAGATTTCGATATAGACGTGCAAAATGTGGTGAAGGGGAAACGGCCAATGATGCATAAAACATGTTATTTGTTATGATTATGACAACGATGTCATATGAATGAAACGTCGTAGGAATATCGTCTTTTTCTTGTGGTGATTAAATTTTATTTGTAGGATAAGACAAAGTACATTTTAAGTTAATGAAAAATAAGCTTAAATATTGATAAGACTAAAATAGAATAAAACTAGGGATAAAAAGTAATAGTGCAGTTAATTTTTTATACATTTAAGATTTCGCCAAGTAAAAATGTGGAAGTTTTTTTGTGTTTTTATGTATTGTGAAGATAAGTTCATATTTTTATATCACAGTGGCAGACAAGCGCAGGGCCTTTTTTTATCGTGCGAAAAATCCCCACGGAGCCGGTGGAGGCTGTTATGTTGGACTCGAACCGACCAAAACGCACGCCGTTTTGGGTCCTTGGTTGCCGGAGGTGAGATTGCCGAAAGCATATCTCTCGCACCCCGGCAGACCCAAGACCATCTCATTCGAGATGGCCCCCTTCGGGTTGTGGGGACCTTACTGTCCCCATCTAGCCCCGGGTACGGGGAGGTGCACTTTGCGCCGCTGCCGCGGCCTGCTTCTGCTAGGGTGACAGGCGGCTCCACCGGTCACCCCAGGCCAGCGCTCATGGAAGACGGAGGTCGCTCTTCGCGGGCTTCCCGGGCCCGGAGTCTAGTCCGGACCCGACCGACCACCTCCTTCTCGAGCATTACTTGCTCGCAGAAGGAGGCGGCCGCACCCCAAGCGTTCGCACATCGTACCATTGCTGTGAGCAATGTGGCGAGTATGAGGACTCCCACCCCCAGAGCTGCCACTAGGACCCGCCTCGGCGTGTCCCACGTCTGGCACTCGGTCAGCGTGTGCAGCTCTGTGTCCTCACTCGCATCACAGTGATGGCACTCGGACGTTGGCTCCTTCCGGATCCAACACAGGCAACTCCGTTAATCACCTGCGTCAGCCGGTACGAGAAGCTGCCGTGTGGCCTCTCTAGCCATTCCTCTATGATGGGTCTTATCGGCGATATTACGGCATGCCCTGCGCTTGGTCGCCCAAGTCGTAGTTCCCACTCAGCTACCATATCCCGGTGGAGCTGGGACCTCACGGCCTGAATTTCTTCAGGCTCGGGTTCCCGTCACTGCTCCCGCGCCTCCTTTCGATACCGATATAGCATCGAAAGGGCTTTCGCATCCAGGTTCCACGGTAGGGATCCGGCAAGGAGACTCGCCACCTCCGATATCGTACGGTACCCCCTAATGGCTCTGCTGGCCATTGCACGCTGCGGCTCACCAAGCAGACGTGCATTGTAGACTGTCAGGGTCTCTGCCCATATTGGCCACCCATATAGGGCCATGGACCGCACGACTCCCGCATAGAGTCTCCTGTAGGAGTCATCCGACCCCCTCATGTTGGGCAGCAGCCGCCCCAAAGCGGCAGCTGTGTTCTTCAATTTGGGAGCCAGTCGTCGGAAATGCTCCCCGAAGTTCCACTGGCCGTCGAGCCCGAACCCCAGGTATTTCATCTGAGGCTTGATGCCGATGGAAATGTCTCCCACTATGAGGCTGGAATCCTCCAGTGGCATGCTCCGAAGCCCATGAAAGAACATGGCCTCGGTTTTATGCAGAGCCACCTCAAGACCCAGCCGTCGGATCTGCTCCACGACTTGGGCAACTGAGATCGTGTCCTTCAGGGTCGCTTCGCTCACCGCGAAGCACCCAGGCGTAACCGATATTCCACAGTAGCGGTCCCAGGACCGATCCCTGCGGAACCGAGCCCGGTCAAAGCGCAGGGCCTACCTGATAGAACATGTTTATAATTATTTTACATTTTGCTTAGTTATAATACCTATACAAATAAATAAAATTGGAGTGTCTGTTTATAACATTAAAATAATAGCTTTTTAACTGGAAGTGTAAAGCCGACAGACGGATAGACAGAGTTACTTTCGAATTTATAAATCACTACAGATACAAGATACTATAAAAAATAGCTTTTTTGGAAATTTTGTCAATCTGTCGGTCTGATATTCTATTTGTTTGCTAAGTAAAGTGAATTAGTCGATTTTGAGAGGATTTTTATTGTTATTAGTTGAAAGGTAATTCTCGTAACAAAAATCTCTTCAAAATCGAATCCCGATCTAATCTCCCAAATGTCTACAATGGTATTCTCGTTACACACTTTCCAATATCGAACGTTGACTGTAATGTTATTATATTGAACTAACATTTGAAAATGTGCAAATCGATCAAAAAACGGTACCTACTCGGCAAAACTTTGTAACTGATTTATTAATTATTCTAATCGATTACATAATAATTAAATATGGATTTTTCTGATTCGAACGTGCGGGGTGAGGAAATGAAATCTGGGCGAGGGTGTGAACTTCCATTATGTACGCTAGTACTATTACCTATTCTGTGATATTACTTTGATCCTTTTTCGTAGTGTGTCCATACCACGACAGTCATTCGCTTTTCTTTTGTCATTCCTTGATACCACTTACAAACTTCTTCTATTATACTTTATTCTATAACATAGCCTAAAATATCTTATAAAGTACCTACATTTTAAATAGGTACCAAACTATATTAAATTTATTACAAAGTTTTCGTAACTGACTGTACACAAATACGTCAGTTTTGACAATCGCGCGAGTTGACGACAGGAAAATAATCAAAAATTGAAAGTTGCCAACTCGCGGTTTCCCGCAAGTTTATTGCCCGCGAGTTGATGAATGACTCTAATAAAGTAGTACTATTACATTAAAAATGTTGTAAACATTGCACAGCTGAATATATTAATTCAGCTTTTTTTCGTTTGAAAGAAGTCACATTGCATTCAATCATGTAATTTCGATGACCCTGACGTCTTAAAAAATAATAAAAATAATATGCAGGCTTTTGCTGCTAGAGATGCCAAACAGCGTCCGAGAGTCCGGGGGATAAAAGGCCTTAAAGCGGCCCAGGCTGCAACCTGGGAGCAATGCTAAAAGGATTATAATGGTTTTTGATATTTTGGAGGATCCTGCGATACGCACTAAATGGTATTTAACTTTTGGCGATATGAAGAATTAAATCCCATCTCTTCTTGCCAGAGATATCCTATAAACCTTGTTCCTAGCATCAAATCATAATACGTACATATATACATATCCCACGTCCTACGTAATATGGTGTGAGTTTTTTGCCGTATTCGGGCACTATTGTTGACTCCAGCCATGCATCTGAGGCTGAGCCTGGGCTGTACTATATCTGTCAGATGTTGAACAGCCCTATCCCTTAGTCGCCTTCAAATTAATACTAGTAAATCAATACTTTGTTAATTACTAGTAAGTTTCTAGCGTTATAAAAGTATAACTCTGCATTTCATTTGGAAAGCGTCCAAAAAACACGGTTAAAAATAATTATCTGATAATTACTATTATTAGGTTGATTTGGTTGCGTACTCGGTCCCGCAGTCTTTCGTTTTTGCTGAACTAAAATATTATACATTGTAAACCCGGGTCTTTCGCGTTTTTACTGGTTGAATCTGCTTCAATAACACTGTTTAGTATGTTTACAAACGCACGTTAACTCGTCAGGCCTTTAAATACCAAACTAGGAACTTTATAACGATTGCCTGTGTGTATTCGCGTCATATTTTTTTTCAAAAAAGCAAATATGCTTATGCACGCTTGGTTGGATCTTAATTGTTTCCAGAATTTTCTGTAAGGAAATTCTCAGTAGCAGCCCAGTATTTGGAGAAATGAAAATACTTTTCGTATAAAGTATTTTTTTTTTTTTTTTTTTTTTTTTTTATTTATTATTGAATTAATGTGAATGTTACTGATGATATCTTAATTTTACTGTTACATTAAATGACATGGATAATTTTTATTTATGACAATTTTTAATATTTGATAATGAAGAAAGAATTTTAATGTAATTGTTAATAACATGCCATGTAACCATAATATATGATAATAGCCTAATTTAGATTTCACATACTATATACCTAATTTGTACGCCACGAATGGCAGAATATGCTGAACCTACACATGTTTACCATGTTATATAACACCACACATAAAAAAACCATGTTCACAAATAAAGATTATTCTTATTCTTATACATTTGTATCATGGTCACTCTAAAATTCCGAAATTCTAGTCACGCGCCACGCGGCCGAATTGAAAGGTGGCTAGGATTGAATAAAGATGGCCCCCTACCGCGGGGGTTATCAAATCATCCCTCCCACGGTTGAGTCAAATAAAAACTGATTTCGTTATCACCCTTAATTTCATGCTTATGTATCACGACAAACCCTAGAACGCTGAGCTTGCTGAAAATATCATTGATTGTATTTTTGTTTACTTTGCTGTTAAAGAAATGTCCGCACGGGTTGGGACCGCGCTCTTAACTCTCGAGACCTATTGTGACACAGTTTATATATTACTAGCTAACTCGGCGAACTTCGCACCGCCTATTTTTGCCACCCGCGTGGCGTTCGATCCCGTTCCCCCCTCTACTATATTAAGCATTTATTATACATGTAAACCTTCCTCTTAAATTACTCTATCTATTAGAAGAAACCGCATCAAAATCTGTAGCGTAGTTTTGAAGATATAAGCATATAGGGACATAGGGGCGCGGAAAGCGACTTAGCTTTATACTGTGTAGTGATGATACGTTGTGTTATAGTTATTTACACCAAAAGGACAGTGTAAGGGTCTGGTTAGAGTGACATAATACCACTACCACTCACTCGCTCCGCTAATAAACGTCTGATGGCAGAAAGCAAAGAAATTCCTCCCTATGTTAATCTTCCGCACCCCTTTTTTTTGTCGTGCGGAAATCCCCTCGGATACCTCCCCTGCCGGAGCCGGAAGGGGAGGTTATGTCGGACTCGAACCGACTAAAACCGCACGCCGACTGTGGGTCGTGGTGCTAGGCCGGAGGTGAGGTTGTCATGGACATATCCCTCGCACCCCAGCTGACCCAGGATTACCGCATCCCCATAGCCACCACCTCACTGAAACTAAGATGAAGTGGTTGTCGGAAGACTCGAGCTACTGTAATAACTCTATACTCTCTCGCGGATGCTTGTAACTTGTGCTGCTATTACTTAAGCAGAAATTCTTTAACTACACCGATAAAACCCATCATATGTTGAATTTGATTGATAAATTAAAATAAATTATATTCATCTAGCTTTTGCCCGCGGCTCCGCCCGCGTGGATGTCGGTTATCGTGACCAAACATAGTCTATGCCTTTCTCATGGTTGAATCTACCCTTATAACAAATTTAATCAAAATCGGTTAAGTGGTTTAGGCGTAACATACAGAGAGACAGACAGACAGAATTACTTTCGCGTTTATAATATTAGTATGGATGTTTTGCTAAGTTAAAAACTTTGTGTACTGTTCAAACAAAAAAAGCAATAAACATGTTTTATAATTTTTTTATTTATTTTAATTGATTCATTGGATTTATTATGCACATATAATAATGTGCGTCAAGAAGGTTTTTTAAAACAGCTGATTAATTGAAAATTTATGCCACATGTGTTTTCATAACAAACATCTTTTAGGATCATACTTTTTACTACGCAAGTAGTATCTTTGCAAATCGTTACTAACGTCATGTATTTCATAAATTAGCAATAATTACTGGTTTGATCGGAGACTACCTATACAAAGATTAAATACTAAAAATATTGATTGATGAACCTTTTCCGGGGATGGGAAGTAGCCTATGTGTTATTCCACACTGTAAACTATACCTGTACCAAATTTGAGCCAGATCCTAGGTGCTTTTTATTAAAAGAAAGTATAATCATACTTACAGTATGTGCATAATTATAAATTTTCGTACAACGGTTTCATAAAAAAAATAAAGTTTAAAACTAAAACCCGACTACCGAAAAATTACGCTTTAAAAAGTGACAAACAAGAAAATATCAAGGATAGCCGTGGTCGTATGCCACTTACTGTAACAAAACAATATATTCTAGGGGTAGTCGGGTTTTAGTTTTAAACTTTATTTTTTATTTAAATTATTTAGGGGCAAGATAAAGCTAATAATTTATACATATTTGAAATGTGCTCATTAAGCACTTTCATTTGATACCAAACACGGCATATTTATCTCAAATTTATTTTTTAACACTGTACCTTATGAGCGCTAGAGGGCGCCACACAAGATTGAGTGACACGTCATATAGCCTATAACCATCGGACGATTGAGCTGCTTGTGACGATACTTCATTTGTCCAGTTCTAATAAGTAGTTGAGGAGCTATGAGGGAACAAATGAACATACATACATACATAGCCTGTCAAAATCATAACCCTCCTTTTGGCTTCGCCGTAGTCGGGTAAAAAGAACAATGGCTTTTATTAGTCTTAAGTACAGTCAGCATCACATCGATCTTGACAAGTAATGTTCTCAAAATTATATTAATACTTTGATTACACCCCCTCTCCTTCCTGTTGAAGTGTTGACTGACCACACTTTAGTTCGAACAATAAATCCATATCCATCCATACTAATATTATAAATGAGAAAGTAACTCTGTCTGTCTGTCTGTCTGTCTGTATGTTACGCTTTCACGCCTAAACCACTGAACCGATTTTGATGAAATTTGGTACAGGGGTAGATTAGACCTTGAGAAAGGATATAGGCTATGTTTGGTCGCGATAACCGACATCCACGCGGGCGGAGCCGTGGGCAAAAGCTAGTACAATATAAATCAATTATACAGCTCGACTTGATTAAAAACACCAGGCTGGAACCCAGTCATCCATTTAATCAAACCTAGTGAACAGCAAAATCCAGTAAGACTTAACGACACAGCTCATTCTGCGTAAATAGTAACACCAATGATACAAAGAGTCTTTATGATCCTTAGTGATTCAAGTAAGTTGAGGTACCATATAGTGCGTCAAGAAAGTCGTGAAATTAATGTTGAGGGAACTAATATTTTTACCCGACTTATACTCTAACAAAACAATATATTCTTGGGAAAAGTGGCATACGACCACGGCTATCCTTGATATTTTCTTGTTTGTCACTTTTTAAGGCGTGATTTTTCGGTAGTCGGGTTTTAGTTTCAACTTTATTTTTTCATTGTATTTGCAACACTCAATAACTGTCAAACTGAGTTTTCAGCTGTCATTCCTTGTTTTGTTGTGGATATGTTTCGTATATCTTTTGCGTTCATTTAATTTATTTACGTCTAGTAACAATATAAAGTGTAAAAATGAATTGCAATGTGTGTATTAGTTGTGAGAGACATGTCGTATTCAAAGTATTTCTGGGTTATAGTATGATATACGGCGGGATTTCAAACCGGCATGCTGGTTTCTGATTTGGAGGATATTTATGGCCAAACAGCTAAATAAGCCGGTACGTACATATATTTTAATGTTAAACACGGTATGGGAAGTGTAATCTATTAAAAATTATGTGTATTAAGTGAACATTTTATTTTTCAAAGCATTGTTTTCATTTGTCGTGGTTGAGTCATTAACCTACGATTTTAAGAAATCGTAGTACAGCTCGTGCGAGTTAACATGGCACCTGGCCTTGCAAACAACCCTCCTCCCACTTCTCCGCGCGATGCCCCGCTCTCGTCCTGCAGTAGCGTCCGCATCACAGTGACTGTTGTACATTTTAATATCGTAGTTTTTAGTATCAGATTTTGTTGAGTTTTGTTATTGTTACATTTGGAACATTTATATTGATTTATTTTATTGAGTTTTCGTCATAATACTTTATAACATACAGATTTACTATGTTCTGCATTTATGATATTAGTATGGATTTCTTGGATTTTTCGAATTGAATTGATTGGATTATGAAGTATTCCTTTTTTTAAATTCTCTATCTCTGCCAAATTTCATCCAGATTCGTTCTACCGTTGTGTGGTTTGATTAAATAGGTACCTAACAAACATGCATCCACACTTTCAATAAATCTCATTATCAATATAGAATCTTATTACAACGGCGGTAATCATCACCTTAGTAAAAACTAAACTAATCAATCAATATAATATTATAAAAATAATGAATAGGACTTTTTCCCTCTTAGTATGCACGTGTACTGTCATAATTTAGGCAGTAAACTACCACTGAAGGAACTGACGCTAATAAAATTATTATGTCCTTTTATAATTTGGCATGTTTAGTCACTGCTGAGATCTCTGATATCCTTTCCGATAAAAATAGCTTTAACCTGGTTTAATAATAAGGGGATTGTACAGATAAACAATCATAATATTTTATTGGGATAACATTTCATCAATATATTTATATTAATAATTTCATTTTTAGAAATAAAAAATGTCTAGTAGTTTCACCAACAGTGATTTTATTGAATAAGCCTGTAATACGTTATACTTTCAGCTTTACAACAATGTAAGTATATCACAAGCTTATTATAAGAAAAACATGCCATGAATATTGTTTATTTTTTAATCTTACGATCAGAAATCTATTAATTATTTTAATCAACATTAAAGAATTTAAGAAATTTATCTAATAAAATATGGCGCTCTCGAAAATTCAAAATTTCTTTTGCAGTCAGTACTTTAAACGTCACTTGATTGAGCCAGGTGCCATGTTAACTCGCACGAGTTGTACGACACTTTGACGTTTTTGAACAGTCTTGATCCATTTTGTATTAACCACTGAGGACCTTTGGACTACTAAAAATTACACGGTATATTCAGCTGTATTTATCCAGTACCGTACGTTTTTATTTGTTTCAGATTTTCAAAAGCACATTTCAAGATATCATTTCAGTATGTCGCCGTCCCCGGGGAATACAATGATAACTGCAAAAACACAACTTTTCAGGAAAAATAAAAAACATGTTTTTAACGATTACTTCGGAATTGCTGGGAATAGATGCGTGATAGTTAGGATTTCTAAAACGTAATTTTTTCTTCATATGAATCGTTTTAGTCAAATTTGCCTAACACCTGTCAAAATAAAGATATTTAAAGAATAAAAAGTTAGTGTAAATGAATCATCATCAAAGTTATATAATGTCAATTATCATTTTATTCTCCGTTCAGCGTGAACAGAAAAAAATATGATACTCGTTACTTATAATTTTCTTCTACGAGTTTTTGGGATGGGAGTGATGATCATAATACTTTAATATCATTTTATTCTCTTATATGCTGCATCGAACGTCTTACGTCGTCGATCCGAACTTCTTAAGTCGTAAGACTAACGTCTTTATACGAAACGAGTGGATGGTTTTGAACGAGAATAAAATGATAACATGCATTTATCATATTGAGTTTTATGTTTTTTTACGAGAATATAATTATATTACTATTTGTCAATATAGCAAGTGAGGATACGTGTATGGTAATATTATATTATCCTTTTATTCCCGTTCTTTTAGGCCTGTCATAAATCTTCGAATACTATTGTTATTGTTTGCAACTCTGTTAATAACGGTAAAAAAATTACGAAAAAAATTAAGTAGATGTATCAACACTCAAAGATCTCAAAAATGACATAACATTAAAATCAAGATAATGGTAGTTATCATTTTATTCCCCGGGGACGGCGTGTGATGATATATCCAGTGAGTCAGAAACTATCGCGGATAAATTACGCAGGAGTTTCAAGCAGCATTTTGGGTGTTCAATACTCACTCCAATAAGTTAATGTTCTACAAGATTATAATTATATTATACTAGCCTTTGCCCGCGGCTCCGCCCGCGTGGATGTCGGTTATCGCGACCAAACATAGCCTATGTCCCTTCTCAAGGTCTAACCTATTCCTATACCAAATTTCATCAAAATCGGTTCAGTGGTTTAGGCGTGAAAGCGTAACAGACAGACAGACAGACAGACAGACAGACAGACAGACAGACAGACAGACAGAGTTACTGATATTTTCTAAAGTTTACGTGACATTCACGTAATCTTTAGAAAATATCAACCAATAAATCATCTAAATATAGCAAAAATACTGTTTATGATGCTTTTACTAAATTTTATTTGAGTATTTGCCTCTGAAAGTTATGTTGGTGATTATAGAATAAATAAATATTTCACAACATTTTACACAACGCTAGTTAGACCCATGGTAAGCATAGCTTGTTGAAGCTTGTGGAATCTAGAAGGCGGATAAACATACTTTTAGATACCCTTTTTTTTTAAAATACATATTATACGGGTGAATTTCAACATCTATGAATTTTTAGCTAATTTTGGTGTTTTTTTTTATTTCTAGGTATTTAGGTAATCTCTTTCAATATTTAGCTAGAAATACATATTTAGATGCCTATTATGCTTGAATAGTCTAATTAGCCCTGGAAATTACTTATTTATTTTATACACCTGAATTGCCAATACACCGAAATTGGTGTCTAACACCAAAATTGCATATCAACTTATTTTTATTTTTTATTTATGTTTTTTAAACTTTGGCACTTATTAGTTACATATAACCCTTAATTTTCACCCTTTTATCACCAACTTCATTTTTATATGGCAAAACCACTTTAGTTGTTAGTAGTATCAGTATAATAGCAAAACATTTGATTGTTTAGAAGTAAGGATTATATTTTACTCTAATGGCGCCAATATTATCGACGAACTTATTCAAGATTGCTGAGAAAAGATTTAGACAGTTATTCTCAAAGTGGGAGAGGTGGTACTCGGTATGCCTAATGGTGGACGGAAGATATGCCATGGACACTTGGTAGTGGCAAGAAATGTTGGTAGTGTGATGTCTATTTCTGAACTTACAAGAGTCCTTCAACTAAGTTTCTCACGCGGTGAGCTGATGGGCATTGCGGTTCAAAAGGGTTCCAGAGGTTTACACCATCCGAGACATGTACCACGATTCTGATTCCGTTGTTCGAACTGCTGTTGGCAATATGAGAATCTTCCTTATCACTGTCGGGGTACATCTAGGATCTGTCCTTAGTCCATTCCCAATCAGCATGGTATTTTGGTCGGATAGCATCAGACAATCACTCCATAACTGCCCATGTATGCTGTTAATATCGGTGGTAGACGCCGATAGATTAGTGCAACATGTGAGGATGTGGATGTAGGAGCTTGAGGACGGTAGAGGTCAGAAGCCTTCTGTGGAGAAGATTGAGTACCTTTTACACGATAGCAAAGTGCTAGCTGCTGGAGCAACATAAGCAGGAGTTGCGTGTCACTTTCATCTTCGACTTCATCGCTTTGTTGCGTGGAGTCACGTGCAAAAGATTGCATGAGGCACTCTTGCATCCACGGTAGCTTTCATGTAAGTGAGAAAGCAGAGGAAGAAAAGCCAAATGATGTTGACAGTGGAGAGGAGGTAAGAAGGGTGGGCAGGTTTTAACGGTGTAGGCTTGGTAGTAAAGAGTGAGGCTGCCTTTCGCGCCAGTAGAAGCAGGTGACGGAAAGAGCGCACGATGCTCCACCACACCGGTCTGTCCCTACCACGGCATCAGCTGACTTCACCCAACTACTCGCCTGTCTTTTGTATGGGCAGTACATATACTAATGGTTAATCTGAGAGAAAATTAGGAAAGCTTCCAAACAACCCTCAACAGCCAACAACCTCTTTCCCACCTAGGGAGAGAGGTGGTGCTTTCTCCATTGCCCTGGGTATACCACTTAGAGGGCACCTGACCTAATAGCCCGTCGGACTACGTAGGAGCTTAATCAAATAACTATGCAAACAAATTTTGGTGTAAATATAAAATTTTGATGATTAGTAAAACCCCACCAAATTCACCAAAATTGCTCCACCAAAATTAGTTTCACGTCTAAAAAAATATTTATAAAAATACTATTTAGAATATAGTGGTTACATTACCAAAATTTAATACACATACTGAACCTATACATTATACTTAAATATTAAAACATACAATGAGAATAAACCGTTTTAAATAATCAACACAAAAATTACAATATTTTTTTCCGAGGCTTATGAAACGACCTACTTACATGTTTGGCAGAAAAACGAAACGGAACTGGGGACAACTGGCACTGGTGCTCATTATCACCCAACTGAACGTTTCCAATGATGATAGTGTCGTCCTTATAGGTACTTTCAATACGACTCCTTCGATGATTTTATAAATCCCACCAAAATTTTACATTTGCCGCGGACGCATCTTATAAATTATTTTTAAGATAAAGTATAGTACTAAATACTACGATACGAATGACGAGTATCGAAGATAGCTAAAATAATGCCGAGTCAAATTATTATTAAGTATACTCAGTAAACTAATGAAGTTTTGATTAAACTGTGATCATTCCCAAGAAAACAGGTTGTGGACGCGCCACCAAGCTTAGAATTTAGGTGAAAAGACATTTTTTACACACTCACAAAAATAGTTTCAGTAATATAATTTATACGTGCATATAGAGAAAAACGATATCTTTCTTACAAGAAATAATCATTACTATATGTTAACTTTAAGGTACCTATGATTTTCAGTCACGCCGCGAACATTTTACGTTTGAGAAATTCACCCATATATAGAAACACCCAGACCAATGCAAGTACCCATATTCATGTTTACAAATATTTGCACTGAGCAGGGATCGAGCCCGCGCCTTCTGTGTAGCAGTCGCGTTCACTACCGCCGAACGAAACCGAAAAACTAAGCAACCGCTGTACGATGAATCGGTTATACATAATATACCTAATAAAAAGTTAAAAATTAATTAAATTCTAACAGAAAAATTGCACTGACTTCAAGAAACAAAAAACCGGTACTGAAAAGTGAAAAATAACTGATTGTACTGAACTGGTCCGGTAGAAGTCGGTGCCAACTTTGTTTGTTGTACCTGAACTAGTTACTATGATGCAATCAATGGAGCCTCTTGGGCTAGGCACGGACTTCAGTATATCTTGTATTATTCAGTATTTTTTCGCTTTTTAGTGCCACTTTTTTGTTTCTTGAAGTTGGCTTAACTTTTTTTTAAGTGACATTCGTACGCATGTCGTATGAATGCAACAGTCTTAATAAATTGTCATGCTGCATTTACATACCTAGCCACATGTCATAAACATTCTTCGAAAAACATTGGAAAAAATTAAATGCTCAAGTGAGACAGTTAGCATAATAAATACTATAAAAAATTCATTCAAATAAACATTCTTCTTGGCCGTATTAGTGCCGCTTACGATAACATCTAAACTTTATCCTTAGAATCGATTAGGATACGAGAAACCGAGTCAGCTCAGCTCAGCTCAGGCGGGCCTTGAACTCGCGATCTTTCTCTTACAGATGATTGACCAGATCTTAATCGATTTGAATAGTTTGCATACTAAATGCATTATTTCATTCAATTTTATTAATTTCATCTGTACCTACGAGGTACCTACAATATTATAATTCCTTCTGTTGTAACCTTTTTACGTCGCGTGTTTTTAATAAAAAAAAATTCAATTTATTTTTTATCTTTAAATTTCTCCTTTCTCCGTAGTTCACGATTCGCTCTCTTACTCCCCTTTCTCATTATCGGGCTTTCGCGGGAGCGCGGAGGATAGAATATGAATGTCCTTCTCCATCTGCGGGAAAGAAATCCGCTTAACCTTCCACTTTTAAAGCCTGACGAAAAACGAAGTATGGTATAAGTTTGACCTATTTGCTGTGACTTTGAATTACCTTACCTTGTGAATGTGTGCATTTGTCTCTGGCAACGTAGCTCCCAAATAGCGGGACTGATTGTGTAGTGATTTCATTTGAAGGCTTATAAAGCTTTATAAATGATGACGCTCAGGTTCAGGCATTTGGGGATAGTCAGTTTTTCCTAGTTGCGAAGTGATTTTACTTATTTCCACTGGTTCGATTGATTTGAAAGGTATACAGTTACATTAAGAGTATTTCTATGACATAATATCCTTGACTTGGGACTGTGGGACCACACACAATTGCTCAGCAACAAACAGCAGACATAGCGTGTTTGGGTGACTCATTAGAATGAGGTCTTGTTGGACAGATTCTAAAGTTAGCGCTATGTAACATAAAAGTATACATTAAAAATTAAATTAAAAAGTTAAAACACCTTCAAATAGTTCAAAAGAATATAACATGTTGTTTAGTCATTTAACTTCAATGTTCTTAGTGGTAACCAACACGTATTTTTTTCTTTTCGGAGGTGTTCTTCTATCGGAGTTTTTTTTTTCCTCTAATGATGATGAAGCTGCTAAGGTAAAAAACAAGTACATGACTCAATACTGGCCAAGCCTGTGAAGGCTTCCTAATATGCTATACAGACATACATTTTTTGTTTACCTACATTGCAGACCATATAATGACATCTAACAAGGCAAAGTGGGAAAACAGGAGAGAGGAAAGATGAAGGAGTTTTTACTTTATGTTAAAAAAATACAATTATATTACACGCACTTTATTTGATTAAATATTAATTAAATACAAAAACATGCGTAGGTACACGTCTACAAAAGTATAATAACGTACAATCAAAAGTATAATAAATATAACTTATAACTTATAATTCACACAACGGCATGGGCACGGACCATCGCAATGTTTCAACAATGCGCCACAGCTATTATTGCACCCGCTGCTACAATCCAGATAGCACTGGTTTGTGTATGTCTTGCCGTCAGTGCCGCACACCGGCTCGTGGTTCACTGGGCAGTACCCGCAGTCACAATTGCAGGACTCTTTGGACTTGGATGTCAGCAATTGCAAACCCAAGTCCCCACGTCTTTTGTTCTCACACGCACTCGTTGCTGTAAGTTTTGCCATCAGAAGCACACAGCGGATCATAACCATAATTGCATTCGCAAGGACAAACGCCCCAGCTGCTAACTGTAAGAGCCGAAAATGGAGACCCACGTCTTTGATTTTCACAATCACTTGTTGCCAAAGGTGACGCCGTTGCTGGCGCACACGGGGTCGTAGACGGGTTTACAGACACAATTCTCACAACATACTCCGTTGCGGCTAGGTGTGAGAGGACACGAGCCAGTATGGTGGCGCTTTCTGTTCTCACAGCGTAATAAACAGTCATTATTGTATGTTTTTCCGTCACTAGCGCAGATCGGAGAATATTTCTTGTCGCACTCGCAGGTTTCATTAATACAAGGACCACTGTGCTTCACACAAACGCTAGGTTTTCCTTTAGAGTGATAGTAACGGCTGTTGCATTCGAGAATACAAACGCTCCTGTAAGTTAAATTGTCAGTTCCACAGACGGGAATATAGGCATCTGTGCAGCTGCACACAGAACTTCGGCAGGCACCTCTATATGCATATTGAACTCTATTATAAAGGCCTAAGAGATTGCATCTATTTTTCTCACATTCTAAGTAGCATCTGTTGGCGTAAGTGTGACCGTCAGTACCGCACACTGGATCGTATATCTTAATACAGTTACAAGTATTGGGTGGACATTCGCCGTTACTGTGGAGTCCAATAGGTTCAAGGTAATGTCGTCGATTATAAGCGGCGGTAGTAGCAAGGATGCATTTATTGGCATAAGTTTTGCCATTGGTGGCGCAGACAGGGTTGTAGTTGCGTCCGCACTTGCATGGTATATAAAAACCGCTGGAGGTATCGGTGGTGGGGGCGACGGCAGTAGCGGTGACGGCTACCGCAGCACCGTTCCCGCCTGCATCTGCTGTTGCTGTGCCTGCGGCAACACCGTTGCCGCCTGCACCAGCGGTAGTCGCACTAGCAGCAGCGCCGTCGCGACTTGCACCAGCGGTAGCCGCACTAGTAGCAGCGCCGTTGCAACCTGCACCAGCGGCAGCCGCACCTACAGCAGCACCACGCGGCAGCCGCACCTACAGCAGCACCATTGCGACCTGCACCAGCGGCAGCCGCACCTACAGCAGCACCGTTGCGACCTGCACCAGCGGCAGCTGTACCTACAGCAGCGCTGTTGCCACCTGCACCAGCGGCAGCTGTACCTACAGAAGCGCTGTTGCCACCTGCACCAGCGGCAGCTGTACCTACAGCAACACCGTTGCGACCTGCACCAGCGGCAGCCGCACCTACAGCAGCACCGTTGCGACCTGCACCAGTGGCAGCTGTACCTACAGCAGCGCTGTTGCCACCTGCACCAGCGGCAGCTGTACCTACTGCAGCACCGTTGCGACCTGCACCAGCGGCAGCCGCACCTACAGCAGCGCTGTTGCCACCTGCACCAGCGGCAGCTGTACCTACAGCAGCACCGTTGCGACCTGCACCAGCGGCAGCCGCACCTACAGAAGCGCTGTTGCCACCTGCACCAGCGGCAGCTGTACCTACAGCAGCACCGTTGCGACCTGCACCAGCTGCAGATGTACCTACAGCAGCGCTGTTGCCACCTGCACCAGCGGCAGCTGTACCTACAGCAGCACCGTTGCGACCTGCACCAGCGGCAGCTGTACCTACAGCAGCGCTGTTGCCACCTGCACCAGCGGCAGCTGTACCTACAGCAGCACCGTTGCGACCTGCACCAGCGGCAGCTGTACCTACAGCAGCGCTGTTGCCACCTGCACCAGCGGCAGCTGTACCTACAGCAACACCGTTGCGACCTGCACCAGCGGCAGCTGTACCTACAGCAGCGCTGTTGCCACCTGCACCAGCGGCAGCTGTACCTACAGCAGCGCCAATGCAACATGCACCAGCGGCAGCTGAACCTACAGCAGCGCTGTTGCCACCTGCACCAGCGGCAGCTGTACCTACAGCAGCGCTGTTGCCACCTGCACCAGTGGCAGCTGTACCTACAGCCGCACCGTTGCGACCTGCACCAGCGGCAGCTGTACCTACAGCAGCGCTGTTGCCACCTGCACCAGCGGCAGCTGTACTTACAGCAGCACCGTTGCGACCTGCACCAGCGGCAGCTGTACCTACAGCAGCACCGTTGCGACCTGCACCAGCGGCAGCTGTGCCTACAGCAGCACCGTTGCCACCTGCAGCGGTGGCAGCTGTACCTACAGCAGCGCCGTTGCCACCTGCAGCAGTGGCAGCTGTACCTACAGCAGCGCCATTGCGCCCTGCACCAGCAGCAGTTGTACCTACAGCAGCGCTGTTGCCACCTGCACCAGCGGCAGCTGTACCTACAGCAGCACCGTTGCGACCTGCACCAGCGGCAGCTGTACCTACAGCAGCACTGTTGCCACCTGCACCAGCGGCAGCTGTACCTACAGCAGCACCGTTGCGACCTGCACCAGCGGCAGCTGTACCTACAGCAGCACCGTTGCGACCTGCACCAGCGGCAGCTGTACCTACAGCAGCGCTGTTGCCACCTGCACCAGCGGCAGCTGTACCTACAGCAGCGCTGTTGCCACCTGCACCAGCGGCAGCTGTACCTACAGCAGCACCGTTGCGACCTGCACCAGCGGCAGCTGTACCTACAGCAGCGCTGTTGCCACCTGCACCAGCGGCAGCTGTACCTACAGCAACACCGTTGCGACCTGCACCAGCGGCAGCTGTACCTACAGCAGCGCTGTTGCCACCTGCACCAGCGGCAGCTGTACCTACAGCAGCGCCATTGCGACCTGCACCAGCGGCAGCTGAACCTACAGCAGCGCTGTTGCCACCTGCACCAGCGGCAGCTGTACCTACAGCAGCGCCATTGCGACCTGCACCAGCGGCAGCTGAACCTACAGCAGCGCTGTTGCCACCTGCACCAGCGGCAGCTGTACCTACAGCAGCACCGTTGCGACCTGCACCAGCGGCAGCTGTACCTACAGCAGCACCGTTGCGACCTGCACCAGCGGCAGCTGTACCTACAGCAGCGCTGTTGCCACCTGCACCAGCGGCAGCTGTACCTACAGCAGCGCTGTTGCCACCTGCACCAGCGGCAGCTGTACCTACAGCAGCACCGTTGCGACCTGCACCAGCGGCAGCTGTACCTACAGCAGCGCTGTTGCCACCTGCACCAGCGGCAGCTGTACCTACAGCAGCACCGTTGCGACCTGCACCAGCGGCAGCTGTACCTACAGCAGCACTGTTGCCACCTGCACCAGCGGCAGCTGTACCTACAGCAGCACCGTTGCGACCTGCACCAGCGGCAGCTGTACCTACAGCAGCACCGTCGCGACCTGCACCAGCGGCAGCTGTACCTACAGCAGCGCTGTTGCCACCTGCACCAGCGGCAGCTGTACCTACAGCAGCACCGTTGCGACCTGCACCAGCGGCAGCTGTACCTACAGCAGCACTGTTGCCACCTGCACCAGCGGCAGCTGTACCTACAGCAGCACCGTTGCGACCTGCACCAGCGGCAGCTGTACCTACAGCAGCACCGTTGCGACCTGCACCAGCGGCAGCTGTACCTACAGCAGCGCTGTTGCCACCTGCACCAGCGGCAGCTGTACCTACAGCAGCACCGTTGCGACCTGCACCAGCGGCAGCTGTACCTACAGCAGCGCTGTTGCCACCTGCACCAGCGGCATCTGTACCTACAGCAGCACCGTTGCGACCTGCACCAGCGGCAGCTGTACCTACAGCAGCACCGTTGCGACCTGCACCAGCGGCAGCTGTACCTACAGCAGCACCGTTGCCACCTGCAGCGGTGGCAGCTGTACCTACAGCAGCGCCATTGCGCCCTGCACCAGCGGCAGCTGTACCTACAGCAGCGCTGTTGCCACCTGCACCAGCGGCAGCTGTACCTACAGCAGCACCGTTGCGACCTGCACCAGCGGCAGCTGTACCTACAGCAGCGCCGTTGCCACCTGCAGCAGCTGCCGCTGCGCCGTTGCTACCTACAGCAGCTGCTGCCGCTGCGCCGTTGCTACCTACAGCAGCTGCTGCTGCGCTATTACCGCCTGCAGCAGCTGCTACCGATGTTGCGGCATTGGTCCCTTTTCCTTGTCTGTTTCCTGCACCAGTAGCGGTCGCGGCTGCAGCCCCAGCTGCCACGCCACCCTTCCCACCCCCTGCTGCAGCTGCGCCAGCTGCGGTTGCCACATCACCAGCCACTGACACTGCATATATCTGGAGGCATGCAGCCAACACCAGTAAACCTGTAAGCAGATATAGGTACTATGTATTATTGCTATTTTATATTCCAAAGAATTTGCTAATAATATTAAATACATTGAAACGTACTGTACGCGATAGCACGCACATCTTTGAACGTTTTTAAGATAAAAGTACAAGAACCTCTCTCAAACTAGATAAATGTAGTATGTATCCTGTAAATATATCTACACTGACGGACTCATAAACTGCATCAAAGTAATAGACGACTTTGAAATAAATATTTTAACCAAGTATGCATACTTTCTATACAGATTTAAATTGAAACCTCTAGATTGGTTCGTGAACTTTAAAACAGCGTAGGGTCATATCTTTAAGTTTAAGTTTATGTACTGGAAAGGACCTTAAGACTTTTTTTGAAGAAAAAACAGAAATTTAAGAAAAATTGGTTTAATTAAAAAATTGGTTTTAACAATAGACACAAACTTTATGCAAGGGTTTATTTGTGTTTTAATAAGGTGTATTACCCCCACGTGCCCTTATTACGGATTCTAATTGGTTCCGCATAGATTTTATAAGGGTTTTTAAAAGATCTTGCGGAATATTGTCCCATTCTTCTGAAAGTGCTGTTCTTAGTGCTGCCACTGTTGTGGGCGAAGGGTTTCTCGCATATACAGCTCTTTTTAAATTGTCCCAAACATGCTCGATGGGATTAAGATCCGGGCTGCGTGCTGGCCAATTCATTGTACGTATCCCAACCTCTTCGCAATAATGTTGAACTTGTGCAGCTGCATGCGGCCGGGCATTATCCTGCATTAAAGTAAAATTTTCGCCTATGAATCCCATGTAAGGCACCACGTGATCTTCTAATATCTCTGTTATGTAGCAATGTGCTGTCAAACCCCCTCTATTACCGTTTTGACGGACCATGTCTATGAACACAAGTTCTGTTCGCCCGTTCATCGATATGCCACCCCAGACCATACATGAACCGCCTCCAAAAGTAACACGCTCCTCAATGCAACTTTGAGCATATCGCTCCCCACGTCGACAATAGACTCTTCTGCGACCATCTGCACCATATAAACATGTCCTACACTCGTCCGTGAACAATACAGAGGCCCACTGCTCTTCTGTCCAATTCAGGTGATGACGCGCAAATCTTAAGCGAGCTTGTCTGTGAGCTGTAGACAACTTTGGACCATTTGCTGGTCTAAAAGGGGTGATATCCGCTTCCTTTAACCTTCTTCTTATTGTTCGTGCACAGACGTTTACTCCACGCACTTCATTAAGCTCGGTTTTGATGTTAACTGACGTGAGGAAACGATTTCGCAGGGAAGTTATAACAATAAATCGGTCATCACGACCTGTGGTTGCTCGAGTTCTGCCTGTACCACGTCTCCTCCTATAAGAACCTGTCTCTACAAACCTTCTGTATATTCTAGAAACCGTAGACTGGTTTAAATTTAAATTTCTACCAATCGTTCGTTGATCCAAGCCCTCCCGCACCAATGCTACAATTTGTGCCGCTTGTTCGGACGAAGTATCCATATTATGGTTCAAAAACTCTCGATGTGTTAAAAAACTAACCCAACAATTATGCTGGTAACAATAATTCAATTGACAAAACAAAAAAAATCAATGAGAATCAATTTAAAACTTTGCTATAAATAACACGCAAATCTGATACTACAAGTAAATTTTCTTTTCCCGGCTATATTCATTTGTTTTACTCCAGTTCTATTTTTAAATTTAATTTTTTTTTTAAGATTAAGAGCCAGTCTTTCCATATTTATATAATTTAATCTAAAAAGTTTGCATACTTATTATAAAAAATCCTTTTAGAGTAAACCTGAACTTTGATGCAGTTTATGAGTCCGTCAGTGTATATATCTATATATTAATACGTGAAGGAAAATTTTTGGATCCCTTTTTACAAAAATTGCGGGTACGTAGGAGGGTGAGATTTGGCATATTGATAGTTCATACCGAAGAGAAGTGCATAAGATTAATATTTTTTTATAATAATGCATAAAATACCTTATTTTTATTAAAATAAACGTTATGCACACTATAGCCAATTTTCACACACACATACGCCTGTCACTTACGTGTACATACAGTTTTTTTTTTTAGGCATAGGTAAATCATCACAACAGTTCCATAACTATTTGTTTTTTTTTGTTTCTTTAGTTCCTCTCGTAACAGGCTAAGGTACTATGACCACGCTGCCTTATCATCAGTTACAAATATTTTCTTCATTGAAATAACAGTGGATGATATTAATGATGGTGAGATGGTGATGGTGATGTTGATGATGATGATGATGATAATGATGATGATAATGATAATGGTGAATGATAAATAGATAATTCATGCCTTAGTAACGTTGTGGGGACTTTACTAAAAGCAATCTAAATCTCCCCAGGATTTGGATTGAACGCGTATAATCACTATTCACTGTAATATGCCACTTTCCTACACGTGCGTTGTCCAAGGCATTCAGGCTAAAAAATCACCATTTTTATACATAAAAACTTGAATTCACACCAATTTCGTAAAATAAAATAATTCCGCGATGCGTCCTCTACGCTTTCCGGCCAAAAAAAACCCGTACTTATTTGAAATGTTGACAGCTGACGACATAAAAAAAATAATATAAAAAAAAAGTAAGGAGGTTTTAACTTAAATAAATAAATAGGTAACTTTGCATCTCTTTTTACGAAAATTGCGTGAACGGAGAAGTATGCAATTCCCCAAAACTTTAATTATTGTTAGTCTGTGGTCAACTTTTACTCAAGTGTTCATACTTTTTTTTAAAGCTTTGGTAACACGCACAGTCCTATACCTATTTGAAATATTCACAGCTGACGAATAAAAAAAGAGATACAAAAAAAATTGTAAGGAGTTATAAATTAATACCATTATTGATTAATAGGCGAAGCAGGGTGAAGTTAACACTTTGTGTCAGTTTTTACGAAAATTGCGTGGACGGAGAATACGATGTTTTCCAAACCTTTATTAGTATGTAACTTCAGACATGATATAGTTATTATTTGTCTATAGTCTTATATACTGAAATACCGCTCTTTTTGAAAAAAAATCTCTATATGTATATAAACGTTAATAATGTTAAAACTTTTAATTTTTAATTATTTATGGTCGAATTTCGACCACCGGGCGACCACTAGTATTATTTATTGTTTATTTATGTATCTATATAAATCAGTATATACATATATATATAGTCTGTCTACAGTATGTAATGTTTATATATTTTCTTAGTATTTCTCTATTCTATGTACAATTGTACTCTTTATAATTGTACACTTGTTTTTTACCCTTTCATTGCTGTTTTTCCTTTATCCCCCAAAGGTATTTTGGTAGAAAACTTAAAATGTTTTAAGTATGCTTGTTACAGTATCATTTTTCATGTATATAATAAAGAATTAAGAACGAATAATAGATTATTAAGATCTCAACTAAGAAAATATGATTCTGTGGAATATGACTTTGAAAGTGCGGTTTTTTAGTAAATACGAATACATTCCTACGTATTATATCTATAATATACAATTCATTTACTAATATAAATATTTGCAATGAGAAGGAATCGAACACGTGACTACTGATGTAGCAGTAAATATTCCTCAACAACTCCATACAGCTTCACAATAATGGAATTTCACGTTGAATTGACACAAAGTACAGTAATTTTGACAGTTACAGTTCTAGACATACCAAAAATTTACACTTCGTATACTATTGTGGCGATAGTGCAATCTGGTGGTTGATTATATTATTATACTTCGTCATTATAGTGCCCACATCGATAAGTGTCATATATCTCGTTTTAGAGAGCCTTACTATATACTTGTACTAGGTATTGCCCGCGGCTCCATCCGTGTGCATGTCGGTTGTCGCGTTAAAACATAACATAACCTATAGACAAGGAGGCCAGCAAAATTTGTAGTCACTAGAACGTCGAGGAAACCTATTAGCATTAGTAGATTAGATGATAGAAAAAATAATGGTATATAAATCTTCCACTTTTAGGGGTGGGGGAAGTGTATAGATAACATAATAATAAATAAATAAATATATATACCATCCATCTTAATTAAAATTTTATATTACCATGGTCTTATGTAATGTTTTTAAGGTATTCTAGTTTATTTAACTCTAAAACATATTTAAACTTTAACTGAAATGAAACATTTAAATTATACATAGATATAATAGCATAATCTTCTAAACTTTTACCCAACTCATTTAAGGTCCACTTCCTAGTCTAATAGTGGGGCGGCTCAACTTTGAACGCGTCCATACCTCCACAACCAATTGACGATAGCGAAGTTACGGGTAGTTGGAAACCTCAAAAATCCGACTAGTCTAATTAAGCATAGATAGACTAATACGACTTTTGAAGGTTCCAACTACCCGAAACGACTCGCTGTCTATATGGCTTTTTTTTTTTTTTTTTCGTGCGGAAATCCCCTCGGATACCCCCCCTGCTGGAGCCGGAAGGGGAGGTTATGTCGGACTCGAACCGACTAAAACCGCACGCCGACTGTGGGTCTTGGTGCTAGGCCGGAGGTGAGGTTGTCAAAGACATATCCCTCGCACCCCGGCTGACCCAGGGCCATCCCTTACGGTCTGGCCCTCCTCAGGAGGGGGGACAACGGTGTCCCCAACTCGCCCCCGGCCCCAACTCGCCCCCGGACTGTCTATATGGCAGCCGGGGACCGTAAAGTCAAAGACTAGAACAAAGTCAAAAGTCAAAGTCAAGTCCTAACGTGCTTTCCGAGACACGAAAACAAAAACAATATATTACTCATGTATTAAATAATTAAGAACAAAATAGAAGCAAGGGGGCTCACCTGCCGAGTTCTTCATGGTAGCAATATTCGTTGTGAAAGAGTGTTGCAGCCTCAAGCTTATATATTGCTCTTGTTTTCAAAGTACCTACGCAGGTAATATATGATATTTATTGTGGCTATATTATAAACAATAGATTTTATTTGATCTTCTGTTGCGTACGCCATGTGAAAAGAAACTCTTTGCATGCTCGTTATGTGTAAATAAATAAATATGAATCACTTCATTTGTGGATAAGCTATCTTGGGATTGGCTTGACCGATTTGGATGACTTCTTTTTTGTAGTGTGGAAATTATCTGGAACGAAAATTTTGGAAAATCCAGTGAAACAGTACGCATTGGGGGCGTGAACAAACTTATTACCCGACTGCCGAAGAACGCCGTTAATGTTTTTTTTAATGAATTTATTAAAGTATTATGCTAACTATACAAATACATCAGGAAAAGCGAACCTCTCGGGTGGGTCTCGAACCCGCGATCTTTCCATTACAGGGGGAATGCCTTAACCAACTAGGCCACCGAGACATACCCGAAGTGATTCAAATTTCCTTTCCATATTTTATTTGTATTTAAGGCGACGGTGGAGTCACCTACCGATTTTTTTACGAACTATCTGAACCAATGAATGACTACAAAATCATTTTCAAACATTTGAATGAATTTATTAAAGTTAAAAGTAGTACATACATAAACTCACGCCTGTATTCCCCGAAGGGCAGGCAGAGGTGCTAGCACCCACATTTAGCCAGTTTATGGTTCGGTCCCAATGTAATAGGGGGCGAGCCTATTGCCATTAACCGGGCACATAAAAACCTACGATAAATACACACATAACTTCGGAAAGCATCGAAAAGTCATTGGTGTGTGCCATGGTAAACCTGGAATTGAACCCGAGACCTCGTCTCAGCAGTGCATTACCCATACCACTAGGCTCCTGGGGGTGACGGGTGAAGCCGCCTGTCACCCCAGCAGAAGCAGGCCACGGCGGCGGTGCGCTGAATTCCATCCCATTCCGGGGGCGAGTTGGGGACACGTTGTCCCACCTCCTGAGGAGGGCCAGACCGTAACGGATGGCCCTGGGTCAGCCGGGGTGCGAGGGATATGTCAATGACAACCTCACCTCCGGCCTAGCAACACGACCCACAGTCGGCGTGCGGTCTTAGTCGGTTCGAGTCCGACATAACCTGCCCTTCCGGCTCCGGAAGGGGGGTATCCGAGGGGATTTCTGCACGAAAAAAAAAAGGCTACCACAGATTTATAAGTAGTAGCATTGATTAAGTACTCTTGTCACTCAATATTACCCTTCGACGACCTTAGTGGTGTAATGGTGAAACATTCGACTTCTAAATCAGAGATCGCAGGTACGATTCCCACTCAATGCAAACTATTATTTGTACATTTGCATTGTTTGCATTCTGTGTGTATGTAAGTTACGTATATCTATACGGTATCCCTAGCACAAACAACTATTGTAACCGTTTAATAAGCGTATTGCGAGAAAGGAGCATTGCCATTGGCTGGCGTTACAGACTACACAGGTTCACAGTAGGCTGGCGGCCAATCGTATTGCTCCATTCTCTGACTACGCTTACTATGTGATTATGATAGGTTTTCGTACTAGGCGTACTGATAACTAGCTAGTTTTTTTTTACCGTGGGGGAAAATCCTTCATGGATGTCCGGACTCCTACCGACTAAAAACCCCCACGGTAACGCCCAGCAGCCTATGGTTGGGAGCCCCGGGTAAGCCCTCGGAAGGATGTCCCAGGGCTCCCAACAGACCCACGGCTACAATGCGGCCTCATCTATGGGGGGTTTTCGGGTATTATCCCGCTTCTTAGGGGGTGGGGACGTGCGTGATCCGTCACGTCACGGGCCGTCATGGGCCTGCTTCTGTAAGGACGGTAAGCAGCCAACCCACCGTCCTCAGGCGCCCGGTCATGTTAGCCGATGGTCTTCGGCGAGGACACGTCGGCGGCGCCCAAGCCGCCGACAGCGGAACTCTGGTGGGAGAGTGCTCTCCCGCTCTCGCCCCGCCGCCTCTTTCACGAGCATGACCTACTCGCAGAAAGAGGCGGCGCAGTCCCTGTTACGCCCACGCCGTGCACTCCACCAGCGTGTGGAGCTCGATTTCTCGAGACGCAGGCCATTGGCCCCGCTCCAGCGCCTCCTTGCACCATTTAAATAGGGACGCAAGGGCTCTCGCTTCCAGGTCCCATGGAGGGGTCCCGGCTAGGAGACATGCCGCCTCACCTGAGATCGTGCGGTATCCCCTTATCACCCTGACGGCCATCGCCCGCTGCGGACTTAGCAATCTAGCCCATTACTGGCTGTCAGGGTCAACTAGCTAGTTAGACTATGTTTACAGACTGTGGGTCTAGATAACTCTGTGGAGAATGCCCCAAAATACCTAGGTACCTATACTTACATTTATTATTTGTCACCGTTCACCGTGACATGTATTGCTTCGGCAATTCTGCATAGAACCAATCTAATTCTAACACTCACCAGCTCGTGACTTACATGTAGGATTACAATAATTCAAAGGCAGAAAGGATTATTCCAGAAATCCCCACCGACAAATCCCCACCAGTGGGGATTTTTGACGGATTAGTGTTCTTTTCTAGCAATAATTAATTAAGCTCAGTTACCGGTAACATCTATAATTTGCAATGGCTTGACTTTTTGATGTAGAATTACTGTTACACAATAGTAGCAATAGTTCGATGCTTTTGAAACTGAAGAGTTGCAGTAGTCCGATAATCCAAAATACCACCGGACTACTGCTACACAAAAGTATCAATAGTTCGAGATGCATTACTGCTACTAAATAGTCGCAGTAGTCCGGTCAACCGGACTACTGAGACTAACGGGGGTAAACACTTCATCGGGGCTAACAGTGAGTGAGAACTTGTCACAATCAAATCGACCAAAGACACATAGTGTTCTGTCACTTCAGCTTTAAACCAGGAACCAGGGAAAAAAGCCCCCAAGAGCAGGCCTTCCTGAAGTGCGGTGAAGTAACTCCCTCAAAAGAGGTCCTTCTTTGTCGTATCAATGGCATATCAACTCTC